>JARQOC010000002.1:599197343-600522307 GCA_033576535.1 Allobates femoralis
AGTCTTGACGTTTTATCTTATGTTTCTTGTTCAAAAGTGGTCGTTTTTCAGCCTTTCTCACCTTGGCCATGTCCTGGAGTATGGCACACCCTGTACTTTGTGATACTCCAGTAATGTTGCAGCTCTGAAATATTGCAAAACTGGTGGCAAATGGCATCTTGGCACCTTCACGCTTGATTTCCCTCAATTCATGGGCAATTATTTTGCGCCTTTTTTTGCCAAACATGCTTCTTGCGACCCTGTTGGCTATTTGCCATGAAACCCTTGATTGTTCGGTGATCACGCTTCAAAAGTTTGGCAATTTCAAGACTGCTGCATCCCTCTGCAAGACATCTCACAATTTTGGACTTTTCAGAGCCTGTCAAATCTCTTTTCTGACCCATTTTGCCAAAGGAAAGGAAGTTGCCTGATAATTAAGCACACCTTATATTGGGTGTTGATGTCATTACACCACACCCCTTCTCATTACAGAGATGCACATCACCTGATTTACTTAATTGGTAGTTGGCTCGCAAGCTATACAGCTTGGCGCAGGACAACATGTATAAAAAGTATCGTGATCAAAATACTCACTTGACTAATAACTCTGCACACAGTATATATATTCTTATTTTATTTTTTTTATACACACCATTTTTACTACCCCTTTGATTGTTGGTTGGGTGGTATAATTGAGGTGGGACAATGGGGGCTGTAAAAGCAACCTTTTGTTTTTTTTTAATGATAAAGGCTTTTCCACTATCTTAAGCTCTGCATGGTACGTGAGGGAGTCTTTATTTATCGCCCTGGATAGTTACACTCTGTGCGGTTGCTGGCTCCAGATCATGTGCACTGCGCATGATGAAGCCGGACAACTAGATGCAAGAGTCAACTGTGATGTGCTGGACAGGAAATGCATGCGGCCGGGCAGGAAGGGAGATGGATGAAAACAGTGCTTGTAAATTAGGTTATTACGCCCGCTGGGTCTTGATGACCACAGAAGAAAGGTGGCCATGGACACTGAAAGAACGCTCCGACTAATCTAGGGCTCACTTACATGACAAAATGTACGCTTAAAAATGCTTTTCATCAACTATGCATAGAATTACTATTTTAGCCAAGTCAGGGGTACTTGGGAATTTAGTGTAAAGTTGCAGGAACAGATAGTAATAGCTTAGGGGGCCTTAAACTAGCTGGCGTGTTCCCTTTAATGGGACCAAAACTGCAGCTAAACTTGATATCTGCGTTTTTGAACTTCCTCATTGATTATGATGGGTGAAAAAATACTGCGAATATGCTAAAAGAATTTTATATTGCTTGTTTCAAAAATGCAGAAAAGACCAATCAGAGTCACATTTCAGTCAGGAAAAATAAAAACAATGTACGTACATGACTTTTCCAGAATTACATAGGTTTTGCTGGGAATGAAAAATGCTGGATTTTATTAGCATGGATTTAAAAAAAACAAAAAAAAACAAAAAAAAAACAAAGTAAAAATGCCCTGTGTGAACAAAGCCTTAGTCATATTGCTATATTGATTAGTGTACTTGAATGCAGATATTCAAACACCAGCCCTGTATCTTCAGCAGTATACACAGTTTTGTGTTATAAAAGAAAATATTAACATTATTTCCCTCTTACTAAGCAAGACTGCAGAGCTGTTTTCATTGCATTGCTTGGTGAGCAAACCTCAGGGACTGAGTTGTTGTGAAATTTTTGTCAGATGATAACTGGAGTCTTGGATTACAAATAAATTGCAGGAAAACACACAATAATTTGATTTCGCCTGAAAACCACTAAGCACAAATCATCACTTTACTAATACAAATATCCTCTTTGTGTTTCTTAAGAGCTCAGCAATTTCTATCTCCAACCCCCCGAACTTGATAAAAAAAGTTATTGGAGCATAACTGAAACCTGTTAGGCTAGGTTCACACTTGCGTATGAAAGCGCAGCGCACCGAACGCAGCCAAAGGCTTGCAAACTGCGATCCTATGTTTAACATGGGAACGCATGTGCCTGCGTTTGACTGTGTTCGGTTGCGTTTGCGTTCGGATGCGCACAATTTGTGCACCCTCCGAGCGCACTCTGAACGCAGCATGTTGCATTTTTTGTGCGATCGCGGGCGCTTGATTTATCTGCAAGCGCCCGCAAGTGCACAAAAAATGCATGGACCTCAATGGACCCGCAGTGTCCTCCGCATGACAGCGCAGATATTCTGTCCAAATAACGGGAAAGACCAGATAAAAGGTTTGTGCGACGCGAACCCATTGAGGTTTGTTACCCCTTTCCTCCAGCCCTCACTAAGGATTGGGCATATTTTCACCTGTCGACCTACCCCCAGTCTCCCGTCTAGCAACAAAGATTATATTGTCCTTGCCGGAAGGGTCCTCTATTGAAGACCTAACAGGCAGACAGGTTGAGCATTTAGCATGGTCAGCCTTTGAGCCGATCCCGCTGCTTCAATCTCCTTCTTTCACCTCGGTCTGGGTGGCCAAAGCTATTGTAGTTTTGGCGGAAACATTACAAAAATCCCTCAAATGTTCAGACCCAGAGCTGGTGGATCTGACATCTCAAATCATTATGGCTGGAGATTACTTAATCCATGCTTCTCTGGACTCAGCCACTTTTGCTGCCCTCACAGCTTCTAACGCGATCGCCATTCACAGAACCCTTTGGCTCAGGCAAGGGCGAGCAGATTCAGCGTCAAAAAAGTTCTTAACTAGCCTTCCTTATCAAAGAGGACGACTTTTCGGTGAACGATTAGATAATCTCCTTTTAAAAAACCACAACCATGTTTTCGGCCCTTTCGTTCCTTTTTTGGCTGGACATCCTCTCCAGCACTTACATCCAGAAGCTGTTCTCCGCGTATGGAGAGGAGCAACTAGTCATCTTACAAGTCGAATCAAAATTGGCAAAATAGGCTAAAGCAATCTAGATCCAAAGGGTCGAGAACCAATCGTTTCTCCTCATTGTGACTAGCACTTATTCCCGGAAGACACTCCCACCGTCGGCGGTCGTCTATGCTTCTTTCATTGCATATGGCAATCCATCACCGACAACAGATGGGTCAAAGATCTTGTGTCTTCTGGTTACTACATAGAATTTATAGCCAGCCCTCCAAACCGTTTCTTTCCCTCCAATCCACCAAAGTCACCGATACGATCTTGCGCTTTTTTCCATA
This sequence comes from Allobates femoralis, assembly GCA_033576535.1. Classification (NCBI taxonomy): domain Eukaryota; kingdom Metazoa; phylum Chordata; class Amphibia; order Anura; family Aromobatidae; genus Allobates; species Allobates femoralis. The sequence continues at coordinate 599,200,507 of JARQOC010000002.1, forward strand.
CAATATCCTCTCTTCAGCTCGCCAGGGTAATCGTTCCCGTGCCGGACTCCGAACGTTTCAAGGGTTTTTACTCAAACCTTTTTATTGTTCCCAAGAAGGACGGGTCGGTATGTCCCTAAAACATTTGAATGAACAGATATGTCGCTGTCCATCATTTCAGGATGGAGTCCCTGCGTTCCATCATCGCATCTATGGAAGAAAGCGAGTTTCTCACCTCCATCAACATACAGGACGCGTACCATCACATCCTGATAGCTCAGGCGCATCAACGTTTTCTACGATTTGCTGTCCACTAGGAGCATTTCCAATTAATTGCTTTACCCTTCTGTCTCGCCACGGCACCAAGAGTATTCACGGAGGTGCTTCCATGACCATCCTTCATTCCAGAGGAATTGTTGTCCTACCCTAGCTAGACGACCTCCTCGTCAAAGGCCACTCCTTCACAGCCTGCGAGGAGAGTGTCCAAATAACCATGGACACTCTTTCGCGACTGGGTTGGTTAGTCAATCTTGAAAAATCCTCTCTGATTCCTGCCCAGTCTATCACCTTCCTAGGCATGCTCCTCAAGACGTCTCGGGTTTAGTTACTCTTCCTCGAGACAAAGTTCAAGCCCTACGTTGGGGAATATGCACCCTGCTCTGATCCTCCCCGCACTCCATCTGTTACGGGATGAGGGTTCTTGGCAAAATGTTGACTTCAATAGAAGCAGTCCCATTTGCTCAATTTCATCTTCGCCCACTACAGATGACCCCGCTGACGACTTGGAACAGCAGTCCCTTCTCACTGGACAGGGTATTCTCCCTGACCCCTTCAGTCCAGAGGTCACTACGATGGTGAATGTGTCCGACGACTCTATACAAGGCACGATCCTTTTTTCCGGTCGATTGGGAAGTCCTCACCACCGATGCCAGTCTCCTGGGTTGGGGGGGGCGGTTTACGGTCATCATACTGCCCTGGGTCGCTAGTCCGAACAGGAGTTAATGCTTCCAATCAACCTGCTGGAGATACGGGCCATAGCCCTCTCTCTTCATTGCTTTCACAGACTCCTAGCGGGTCGTCACGTCCGTGTCCAATTTGACTAAGCGACGGCAGTGGCTTACATCAATCACCAGGCAATGTACGCCAACCTAGTTCAGCTAGTCGCAGACGTCCTCTGGCGCTTGCCAGATCGCCCAGACCTCCTATCTTAAGGTCCGATTTGCCACCAAGGTTCAAGGGCTCTGAATTTGATGGCGTGGCCGTTATGAACTGGGGGCTTAAGCTAGTTTTTCACCTGATGTCATTGGTACCATGATTAGAGCTCGAAAACCAGCTTCTGCACGTATCTATCGTATGTGGAAGATTTTCTTTTCGTGGTGCAAAGACCACGGTCACCCCCCTTTTACTTTTTCAGTCCCGGTAATTCTCAGTTTTCTGCAGTCGGGACTAGACTCTGGGGTGGCCCTTCGTTCCCTGAAAGGCCAGATTTCGGCTCTTTCAGTCCTTTACCAGTGCAAACGTGCGACACATCCACGAGTTAGAACCTTTGTTCAAGGGGTGTCTCGGTTGGTTCTCCCTTACCGACTACTGTTAGAGCCATAGGACCTTAACTTGGCCTTGGATGCACTCCAGAGATCGCCTTTTGAGCCTCTGAAAGAGGTTTCTCTCACTCTCCTGTCCTGGAAGGTGGTCTTCCTTGTGGCAATCACGTCCATCCATCGTGTTTCTGAACCGGCAACACTCTCGTGCTGAGAGCGGTTCTTTTCTTTTCATCAAGATAAGGTGATACTGCGTCCAGTTCCCTCTTTTCTTCCAAAGGTGGTCTTCCTTCCACCTCAACAAAGATATCGTCCTTCCATCTTTCTGTCCGGCTCTGGTGCACCGCGTAGACAAGGCTCTGCATACCCTGGATCTAGTGAGAGCCCTTAGATACTATGTTTCAAGAAAAGCCCACTTCCGTAAGACTGACAATCTTTTTGTCCTTCCGGAAGGTCACAGAAAGGGCATGGCAGTGTCTAAAGCCTCCTTGGCTAGGTGGATACGTTCTACCATCCAAGAAGCGTATTGGCTGCAGTATGCACTCCACTTGTGTGGTGGGAGCATCTTGGGCTATTCGGCACCAGGCATTGGCGGAACACGTGTGTAAGACGGCTACCTGGTCCTGCCTACATTCGCCAAACACTATAAGGTTCATACTCAGGCTTCTGTGGATGCAAGCCTTGGCAGAAGCGTGCTACAGGTGGCTGTGGCTCACCTCTCCACGTAAATTTTTTTTTCATGTGCAGGGGCGTCTCATTCCTTGGGTTACGGGTTTTATTTTCCCACCCAGGGACTGCTTTAGGACGTCCCATGGTCCTGTGTCCCCCAATGAGGCGCAAGAGAAAAAGGGATTTTTGTGTACTCACCGTAAAATCCTTTTCTCTGAGCCATCATTGGGGGACACCGCACCCACCCTATTGCCCATTTCAGGCATTGTTTTTTTCTGGTTCTTTATTTCTGAGTTTGGCATGTTAACTTTGGTTGTGCTCCATTGTTTATAACCTATTCTCCTACTGCTTGGTCACGAAACTGGTCGGGCCTGGCCCAGCCAGGGAGGGTATGCTGTGGGGGAGGAGTCAATCTGTTCTGTTTCTTTCAAAATTCACTTAAGGTACCGTTACACGACGCAATATCGATTGCAATATCGCCTCAAAATCGTGGTGTGGTCAATTGCAATTGATATTGTGTGTGGTGTAACAGGGCGAAGTGACTGCAATTTATCGCTGGAGCGACATCGCCTGATTTATGTGCAGACAATTAAATCAGGCGATATTGCATAAGTGATGTGGTAGGATCGCTCAGTGTGACACTGCAATTGCAATGTTGCAAGCAATTTCCCCTATTCATTACATTGAAAAATATCGCTCACTGGATTGCTCATACCCAGCGACTGAAAGTTGCTTTTACCATCCTATTTGCGTTGCCTACGATATCTCCCCGTGTTTTATCTCCAAGGCAATCTTGGAAAAGTGCCAAAAACATGCGCGCTCCCTTGAAATTGCATACGATATCAAATCGATATTGCGTTTTGTAATGGTACCTTAAGTGTCAAGCCTCCTAGGGATAGCAGCATAACCTATGGTCCTGTGTCCCCCAATGATGATTCCGAGAAAAGGATTTTACGGGGTGTACACAAAAATCCCCTTTATTTTTAGCAAGTCCACGCTTTAAATAAATAAATAAAATAAAAAAAATTGCTTTTGAAAGACTCTTCTTATTCATTTCTTTGTTAATATCAGAATTCTCACACACTGCACTGATGAGGGGCAATCACCCCAAAACTCAGCATCTGCAGTTTGGGGTTCTGATCTGGCACTAATCCTAAGTCATATTAAAAGGCTTGTTAAAGAGTCAATTATGACTTTTAGGATTGCTACCTTTATTAGGTGGCCTTAAGCTACGTTCACACGTCGCATAGTTAGTGCGTCTTACTGCGTTTACGCAGCACTTTTACGCAGCGTTGTGCACACGCACAGTTGCGTTTATGCAGCGCTGTACACACACAGAAAAGCGGCACTGCATAAATATGCAAAGAAATACGCTACGTGTGAACGTAGTCTTAAGGCCACGTCACACGGTTCAATTTCAATCACAATATCGTCAGAAAAGTCACGTGATTGAGATTGTTTGAACAATTTCGCAATATCGCTTGTGCGGTGTCACAAGCATACATCTCAAGTGCGATTTAAAAATTGGCAACGCGCCAGCGATCTACAAAAGCCATTGCCAGTTTATCAAAACCAGCATAACTGACACACTTGTTTTGTGGGCAAAACTGCTGCCCAACGAAAGCCATTGTCTGGAATAGGCGAAATCGTCCACTACATCATTAGTGCGGTGTCACACAGCACGATGCAGTACATCGCTCAAGTGATTATTGTTTGATTTGTGCTCCTGCTCACCAATCTGCAATCAAACAATCAAGCGATTTTTTTTCAATTAAATATCGCTCGACGCACAAACGATATCGATTAAGCGATCAAAAAAGCCGATCGCTTAAGCGATATCGTTCACAAGATTGACGCGTGTGACGTGGGCATTAGAGTTTGTCTACTTCCTCACTGAAGTGACAATTTGCATATGCAATTTTCCAGAGCAGCATTGCGGCATTAAGTCTCCTTGCTGCCGGCAGGCAGAATACTCTCCACAAGGAGAATAGCTGTTCCCCCAGACCTCGTCTTGGCCTCTCATACAGCCTGATCAGAATTTTCACCCACTGCACTGATGAGGGGCTATCACCCCGAAAAGCAGCATCTGCAGTTTGGGGTTCTGATCTGGAACAAATCCTAAGGGCCACGTCACACACACAGATATCTGTTCAGATAATGGTCACAGATCTCTAGTTGCAGTGAAATCATGGACACATTGTTCCATTTTGTGGCTGTGTACAATGGAGCAATGTGTCCATGATTTCACTGCAACCAGAGATCTGCAAACAATATCTGCACAGATAAAAATAATAACCTACAAACTAGACCTTTAAGGTCAAGAGGAATGGTTTATCCAATATAACAACCTAAAAACAGAAGCACACTCCACCCCTATTCAATTGTAAGGAAAAGAGGGCAACCGACAACCAATCCAATACCATTGATTTTATTAATATATATTACACTCATTTAATACAGATCATAAAGAACCGGTGATAGAAAAGGCAAAAAAAAACCATTAAAACATATCAACATGCAAGAAAAAGGGGGGCACAAACTACTGACTCATTGATTTAACTCCAAAAATTCCAAAATTACATAACTTGGAGGAAAAAATTGGAGACTAAACTACTCTAGTAGATTTTAGTACACAGTGCAAAGTATGCATCATGCAACAATAACATCAAGACAATCAGAACACTGTAGCATGTGTCAACCCAAAAGGACAATCAAAGGGGACCAGCAGTATAACTGAAATAAAGGCTACCTTGATCAAAATATCTGATTACCTTGTGACATTATGAGTAAATAGTGAGCGCACCCCTCGCCTCAACACGTGTTTCTCCCTCAGGCTTCGTCAGGAGGCTTTTTTTGTTTTAATGTCTGCACAGATATCTGTATGTGTGACGTGGCCCTAAGTCATATTAAAAGGTTTGATAAAGAGTCAATTATGACTTTTCGGATTGCCACCTTTATTAGGTGGCATTAGAGTTTGTCTACGTCACTGAAGTGACAATTTGCATTTGTTAAGATGGAAACACTAATTTACTTCGTTTCTGTTGCTCACCATCTTTGACTGTTTTTGCGTGATACTTTGGCTTCAGCTCATTGGACATTTTAATCACCCCTGTGCAATTTGCCACAAGGGCCCCATAGTCCTGAAATAAATAGCTCTTGTGTTTTTACTACAATCTGATACTGAGGGTTTGTCATTATAGTTTGCTATTTAATTTTACCAAGTGAATCTTCATTATGAGTGAAAGTGTCTGTTTTTATCAACTTTTGCCTAATGTGTTTGACTCCTTAATAACATGGAAGGTTGGTAAACTGCATGTAAACTGAAAGATAATTATCTGTTAAGGTACCGTTACATGCTTCAATGTTGAAACGATATCACTAACGATCTCATGGGCGCGTGGCCGTTAGGACATCGTTTTGACATAGTTGGTGAGCTGTCACACGTGTAGATATCGTGGAAGACACACCAACGATGTAGCAAGCAGCTATCTTTCGCTCAACCCAGCGAACGATACTTGTTCACTGATATGAATGGGCGAAGTCGTTAACGACATTGTTATCGCGGTGTCACACAGAACGATGCAGCAGGTTGGCTGATCGACAATCGTTTGATTTGAGAACATGTTATCAAATCTACGATCAACAATCCAACAATTTATTGTAGTTTTATCTCGGTGTCACACGCAACGACGTCCTAACAATGTTGTTTCAACGACTCCAAACCCGTTACGTTTCAGCGATATTGTTCACGATATCGTACCGTGTAACGGGGACTTTAGTCTAAATAGGATGCAATATTGCTTGTTCATTGGCTGAAATAACTTTTGCGTAGCACAAAAAATTATCGTTTTCAGTGGAGCATCATCCTGTGTAAACAGAACCCTCACTGCCGAGAACAATGGTAGATCTATTACACATTGTTCAATGCGCACTATTTGCTTTGGTCTGCCTGTGTAAACAGGCATTTAAATGACTGCTGATCGGTGATCATATCTTGCCGCCGGTTAGTCTATGTGAACGACTCTTGAAGTTAGTTGGACGAAGTTTTGTTGGGAAACAAAAACGCAGGTTTAGATTAGCATACATGATCATAAAACCATTGTAAAAATGCATTGTGTGAACATAGCCTAAAGCTCTGCTCAACGGATGTGCTTAAAGGGTTATTCTCACATTTGAAAGTTATTCTCTATCTGTGGGATATGATAGGGGATAGCTTACCGATCGCTGGGGTTTTGATTGCCAAGACCCCCACAGAAGCTGAGAATCGGTGTCCTTAAGAGCAGAGTGTAAATGGCGCGGTGGTTGATCATGTGCATTGTTTCTCTATTCATTCTGTTGGGTGTGCCAAAAAGCAGCTGAGCGCAGTGCTCCTCTAACTCTGGCAGTCCGATAAAGAGTGAATGGAGCGGCAGTGCACATGTTCAACCAACGCTCCAATCACATAGCACTCTTCATAGCCACAGTTCTTCTGAACAGTAGGGCTCCCAGCTGACGGGACTCGTATTGTTCTCAAAGTTATCTTCTCCCTTGGATGGGGAATAACTTGAATGAGACTACCCATTTAGTACAAACACTGGAATACCAGAACTCCAAAGATGCCGAAGGGAGACAAGGTTGATAAGCCAGCTGAGACCTCTTCTGCACCAATCACTATCAATTGTGACCTTTCAATGGAAGAGCTATCATATGTTGAGAGTAGAGTTGCAATTTTAGGGAGAAAAATAATCTTTTTGAGTTGTCTGCCAACATCTGGCTGCTCCTGCAGATTACAATCAATAAATGCCCAATATACAGTATATCTAGCTGAACGTCACATACAGAATTAAACAGGTGAGACATAAGATGAATGTTTGCATTATATGTGTAAAAAAAAAGTGGACTACTTGTCCTGTCTGTCACACAGAGGAAATATGCACCATTTCACTGGTAATATGAACAGAGCCTTATTCACTCAATTCCTGTAAGAGAAAAGCTTACATCTGACAGTAAACCGAGGCCGGTATGCTGTGACACGAACCAGCTAGGTTGCAAGAGACTTGGATCACTTCCTGATGATGTATGGACTACGTATATTTTATACTCGTGCAGTCCAGATAAGTTATCTCCTCCAACCACTTCACATAATTTACCTTATTTAGCCATCTGTGTTGAAATTTGACGAACATGTTGTTGTTATACATAGAACTTCTATTTGTGGTGTACCTGTCATCAAACCCAGTAGATACCTCAGCAGTCTTTGTACAGCAGTATATGACCTCAGCTTTATTTCTCCTGGTGTCATTCCTCTATTGCAGGGGCAGTATTCTCCAACCTCTTGGCCATATGCGGCCCGCAACGACCTTTTCTCCGGCCCCTGCTTAGATTGCCGGGTACCTCCATGTCCGGAGCGGCAGCCGCACTTTGCGACTGCTGCCCCTTTAAGCCAGCGTGTACCCCATGAGGATGTAGCATACACAGCATTGAAGGATCACATTTTCACGCCGACCAGTGCCTGCGTGAGGATATAGTATGTGGGCAGGGAAAGCATGCTATGCGCGTTGTCCAACAGATGAAGAGAAGCTGCAACACAAGGAGTGCTGCTTGTGCGCCCCTCAGTAGTGTATGTTCCCCATCTATTAGTCTATGTGCCGCCAACCCCAGCAGTAAATGTGCCACCATCTTAGCAGCTTATGTGCTCCCAGCAGACTTATGTGCCTTCAACTTTTTCAATGATGAATTTGCTCCACAGTCCCCAGTGATTAATTTCCCCAGTCTCCCCAGTATTTGTATGCTCCTAGATCCATTGAAGTGAAGCCTAGGCCTCCCATTGATGGTGAACGCCCCTAGGCCTCCCCATTGATGGTGAACGCCCCTAGGCCTCCCCAGTGATGGTGAATGCCCCTAGGCCTCCCAGTGATGGTGAATGCCCCTAGGCCTCCACGGTGATGGTGAATGCCCCTAGCTCCGGTGATGTGAATCCCTAGCTCACGTGATGGTGAATGCCCCTAGGCCTCCACGGTGATGGTGAATGCCCCTAGGCCTCCATGGTGATGCTATATGACCTCATTGCCCCAGTACAGTTAATGCTCCCAGCTCTCCACAGTGCTGTACAATGCCCCCACCAATTTATATTCCCTCAGCGTCTCCTGTGTGATGTATATACATGGGTCCTGGAGTCTCCTATGTAATATATATGATTTACAAAACTTATGACAAAGAGTTGACTGCGCTTCAGGCTGGCGAAAACATGGAAAAGCAGCTGTGAGAAGCGACAACGTCAATATCACCGAACATCACTGACGCACCAAAGTAAGCCGCTCCAGCCACCACAGTAGGGCTGAGTTAATTAATTGTTTGACCAAATATAACAGGGTAATTTTCAAGTTGATAATATTGTGTGGCCCCGAATGATGGTACAAATTTCCATCTGGCCCCTGGCAGGAAAAGATTCCCCACTTCTGCTGTATAGGCAATATAGTGCATGTAATAAGGCATCACTGCACATGGATTTACCTGGATTACTGCACACATTAGTTTTATTGTGTTATAGGTTACATGCGTCAGTCATCTGACACTGACCTGCATTACCTTTGTCTCTGTGCTAAATTCCCTCTAGTTTTTGCAATATCTTTGATTGGACTTATTTGAACATGAACATTTTTAGTTTTTTTTTTCATATTTGAAGGTCCATGTTTTCACCGTCTTATACTGAACTTTATAGTGTGTATGTAAGTAGAAAAAAAATAATGACTTTGTGATTTTACTATTTCGTCATTGCAATGTACCATTCACTATTATTGGATTGGCTGCAGAAAATGTAAGAAGAAAAGTGGTGAAAAACAAACCACAAACAAAAAACACAACTACCCTCCTAGCCTAGTCCCCTCCTGGTGTCTCTGTACATTCTGTCTGTAGCAATCACATGTCATCACATGTCTCTGTTGTGGTTGTCATTTGTCTGTAACACTAACAGGAGGCCAAGACGCAGAGACCGCAGGAGCAATACAAGTTTGGGAAGATAATCTAATGATATTTTGTGTTTTTTCAGGCAGACCTCAGCTAGATTTCACTTGCAGGTAATCTGCAACAATTTTTAGATTAGCACATTTTTGTCCACGTTTTAAGACTGAACACCTATACACTCAATCACTGCAAAAAGTTACCACTGTATACTTGCCTTAAGAGTCAGTCTACACTTTTTAGTGGTGTCTCAGGAAGTAAATCTATTCTGATTCTCATAAAACATTCACCCAAATTATAAAAGCTAGTGTAACAGAAATAAGTAGAATTATAAACAAGGCAGATTTAATTTTAGAATTTCCCCATCTACTTACATAATCACGCTGTCCCGTCTGTCATCCACTTCCGCAATGTTCTCCTGTCATGTGCAATCCACTTTGCCGTAGGCAGCCATATTTGCACAACCAAGTATCAAGTAATAGATGTGCAAATATAATGCCTGCTAGCAGTAGTGGTCCCCTCGCACACTACCACCAGCAGTGCCGCCAACAACTGGACCTGACCCCACGCACAACCAGTGCCTGGAACTCCCCACCGATAATCTCAGACTGACCTGATGGTACAGGACCTGTAGTTGTCATCATGTGATCAGCCATGTGCATGGGCGGAGCCAGGTGCATATGACTGATCACATGACTGTGACATCACCACAGGTCCTGTACCGTACTGTTTCCCAGCTGGGGGGGTGCAAAGAGAGCACAGGGAGGGGAGGCAGAGAGGGGCCACAGAGATGCACAGGGGAAGAAGGCAGAAGAGGGGGGGTATGGAGACCACACAGATGGGGCACAGGGAGGCAGAGAGGGGTGCACAGGGAGGCTGTGGGCAGAGATGGTGCATGCGCACTTACTCACGCTGCCACCATCTTTGGACAGGGTATACAAAGATGGCGGTGGCATGATGCATCACCGCACCACTGCTTCCACCTCAAGATTACAGCAATTACAGGATTACGTTAGCGGGGAACTTGGTGTGAGCTAATAAAGTGGATAACGAGGAGTCTGCGTCTATTTTGTATGCTATAAAGGGTTTCTCTCTGTGTTTTTTTTTTTCTTTCACTGAAAGTATTGCTAGTGGCCTGGTGCCATACTGACCTTAGCAATAGGGCTGCTGCCTAAAAAGGCTGACATCAGCCCCTTTATTACCCAGTCTGCAACCGTCATCAGGGCAGCTGGAAGAGCGGGGTAACTGTCAGTTTTAGCATCTCTCATTGATGCGTCAATTCTTGGGTGGCTTCTGGCTGCATTTTTCAGCGTGGGGGGTCACTACGCTGAGAATTCTAACCGCCATCTGCCTGTGTTACCTTTGCTGGTAATCAAAAATACAGCAAAGCCCACGCCAATTTTTTTTACATTTATTTACATAACAAAAAAAAAAAAAGGGGCTGCCATGCATTTTTCATTGCCAGCAAAGGTAACACCAGGCAGCGGGGTTTGGCAGACAGTAGCTGCTTGGTTTACCTGTGTTGGCAATAGAAAAAACATCGAAGTCCTACACACTTTTTTCCAGGAATTAAAAAACTTTATTAATAATAATAAACAAAAAACAAAAACAGGTTTTTAAGTAAAAATACATTTATATACATACAACCTTTGGGAGAGAGAAAGGGGAGAGACTGCACAGGGGGGGAGACATGCTGGCGCCAAAGCACCACAGACCCTGTCCCCATTGTGATGTCACCAACCTCCCGTTACAATAGCATCGGGTCCACAGCTTATTAATTATACCCACGGTGGATGCCCTTGTATAGAAGTACAAAGGCATCTGTTGCACAATGGCTCTTAAGTTAAAAAAAAAAAAAGGAAGAAAAAAAACACCTGATCTGCTCTTTTCACTATATAGGAGACTGACACACCACTGATGTTGAGAGAATGAACTGTGGTTCCTGCTCATTGCATTCTTTTTATCTCTTGTACAGACTGTAAAACTGGCACCATTGTATAGAAGAAACACATCTTTTCAATCTCAGTGATTAGCATCAGATCTATTGTCTTTTTCCTTTTACTATATTTGTGATATGTTACATTCTGTAAGATCCCATAGACACTTCTGTATAAGACAAGGAACTAGAAAGTTACTCAATAGTCTGTTCCTTTTTTCTGGCATGCAATCTATTCCTTTCACCTTCCGCAAAATTAACTTGAGAAAATTGAAGCGTGTCTATTCACGACAACAAATTTATTCACGTCAATGCATCCATGGGTGGGAAAATGAATATTGCTTGTAGGATGTAGTCCTAGGACAGTGAAATACACTAATGTTCTAGCCTGAGGCCGGCCCCAGATATTTCTGTTGGTACATGCAAAACATGCAAAGCGTTTTTGTATATGTAATGTAGTGATTTTCTCACTGAAAATATAGGGGATACTCAAAGGATTGAGGCAGATGGGCACGATTTTACAGTAAAACAAACTCCATTCAGTTTATCGTCCTTCATAAACCTCAATACATGGTGCAGTCCATTACCAACTACAGAACATTCATAACATTTAGGCTGTTCCAATGGCGGATGCGCCTACCTGGCATTTTTATTTTTTCTGTTAGTGTCCCGGTGCAGGTATCACATCTTTCATTCACTGACCTCTCAGCCCACCATCCAGGAAACTGCCTATCTAGGATCACCTAGTCTTGTAAGTTCCAGAACTGCAGCAGGACTGTTTCCTGCATGCATACCTCTTGGCTGAGGTTACCTTTCAGGAGCTATTGCCGACTCCATTCTCTGACTCCTGTCAGTCTTCTAGGAAGAATTCCACTTCCTACACCTGTGATCTCCTTGACACGTACCTCGACCGTTTCCACTCATACCTCACCAGATGCATTCCGGGACAGCAACTGCTCCAAGCACCGAGAGCCAGCCCTAACAGATTTTGCCAGAGCCATCCCAAGGTCTCCAAATGGTCTCCTGGCCACGTGTCTTCCAAGGAGCCTACTCCTAAATACACAGAGATGTGTGCTTCTGGCAAGATGGCCGCTTGCCAGCCCAGGGACATTTGATTAAACAGGAAGTCAGACTAAATTCTGTCTGGGCCACACGAGACACACCTATGGGGATGTTTCAGGTTAGCCAGACACATCCATGTCTTTCTGCTAACCTACCACTTGGAATGTATTAACTGTTATGGTACCATAAGTCGCATAGTGAACTCTGTGGGTTTATATCGCAGAGCACAACCTGTCTCTGCGACATATACCTACCATTTACAGTGCAGCAAGCCGCTGCATCACAGTAATTATACTGTGTAGGACATCTTTAGCAAATGAACAAAATGTATATAACTGGAAAAGAAATGAAGACTGTGAATGCTTGTGTGACTGGGTTTATTTACCAATGGCTTTGTTCAGTTTACATGAAAGTCCGAGCTAGGTGCAACATACTTTATATATGGAAACTCTCCTACTGCTAAGGCTGCATGCACATGATCAGTATTAGCATCCTTACGGACATGGCGTGTTTGCATTCAATACACTGCGTTGTACAGTACAAGCACAGTGGATGGGATTTACAGAAATCCCATTCCCACTGTGTTTCTTTCCTCCACAGCATTAACTGACATGCTGGCCTGCTTTCCGAGCCGCTGCTTGTCCACAGCATGTCAATTTAGAGCTGTGGAGTTGGAGGCGATCTGGGTTGGTGAATGCAGGGAAAAGCCACCGTGCCCCAAACGCTGACCGTGGGCACAGGGCAGCTGCATCACCCATGAAGATCACCAGATTTCCCGCAGGAGAGGAGACTCAGTGTACAGGACACTTGGTTCTCCTGATCGTGTGCACATACCCCTAAGTCTTTTTATCCAAGAGGAAAGGGAAAGAGTTTTAGAAATACATAACTAAATGTCTTTGTAAGTTGTAATGAAGGCCTCCTTAGGAATACAATTGTATTCAGACATAGCAAACTTCTATCATGGCTACATTCACACACTTATCTGACTTGCCCTAGTGCAGCCTGTATTTTTTCTCGATTAGCACACCCAGAGTTTAATTTATCTATACACACATCCATTTAAAAACAGGTCCATGTCTCTGGTTCGTGAGACTCAGAGCAGATCCTATACTAATACGTTTGGTGGATCATACGCTACTCTACCGTTAACCCCTTTACCCCTGGGGGAGTATTTGTCGTCTTTTCCTCTCCTTCGTTTTCTTTTTCTGTCAATTTGCTGATCAGGGGTGGGGGGGCATGGTTACTGACTACTCCACACATGAGATGTAGTCAGGCAGCGATGACCTGCTTATAAAACATTGATTGCATTGAAAATTAAACAAACAGCTTAAAGCGAACCTGTCACCCTCTCCAGGCATCTAAAATAACATAGCCACCTTCTGCAGCACTAAGGCTGCATTCTGACAAGGTGTATATAGCATTTATGCTCCCTTGATTCACTGAAATAAAGACTTATATAAAATCTGTTTCCAAACCTGATCCAAGACGGGAAGGCGGGTTTTCAAGCGTCTGTCTCCCTCCTCTGTGGTGTCAGTCATCCCTCTCTGCTCTCTGTGCCTCCAGGGCCATCTCCCTGCATTACAGAGCTTTGTCAGCTCTGCTACAACATAGAGCTGCTGTTATAAGAGACCCCACAGTAGTAAATCTAGCAGGAGTATCCTGAGCAGACAAAGCACTGCCTGCTACATAGATGCCCTTGAGCTGAGCTGTCAGCAGTGCAGCAGAGTTGTGTTTGTGCTTTAGATCAGGGGCTGAGGAGCAATGCTGCTGGGTACAAGAAACTGAAAGTGAAAACTGCTCAGCTCAAGGGCTGCTACGTAGCAGGCAGTGCTTTGTCTGCTGTTCTGCTCAGGATCCTCCTGCTAGATTTACTACTGTGGGGTCTCCTATAACAGCAGCTCTATGTTGTCGCAGAGCTGACAAAGCTCTGTAATGCAGGGAGATGGCCCTGGAGGCGGTGCACAGAGAGCAGAGAGGGATGACTGACACCACAGAGGAGGGAGACAGACGCTTGAAAACCCGCCTCCCGGTCTTGGGTCTAGTTTGAAACAGATCTTATAAAAGTCTTTATTTCAGTGAATCAAAGGAGCATAAATGCTATAGACACCTTGTCAGACTGCAGCCTTAGTGCTGCAGAAGGTGGCTATGTTATCTTTAGATGCCTGGAGGGGGTGACAGGTTCGCTTTAATAAGTGACATATCCCTGGAATCAGGTTCTAATTCTGTATATTGTATATATGAGATTAAATAGCTGAAACATACTGACAGGTTCCCTTTAAGTTATTACACCCTAAAAATTATTTTGGTAGTTTTTTTGGTACCATATTTAGCCCACTTTCAAGTTGAGACTTAAGAAGAAATACTGTATATTCAATTAATTATTTTGTTTTAATTTTCTGATTCAGTGATAATAGATCCCCTTTTAATATTGCCAAACTTCCAAAATGATAAAGCCCACCCTAAAGGGAAAGTGTCAAGATTTTTATATTTGTTTTGATAATCATTTATTTTTATAATAATTTATTATTAAAACAAAATGTAATTTGGCGCTTTATATATATTTTTTCTTTAGCCACTGGGGGCTGCCATTTTTACTTGCTGGGTTAGAAGTGTTTGGAAACGACACTTACAATAAATACGGCAACCACAGGCCATAGGAGACTGTGTTTGGTGACCGACTGCATCTCCTATACTTTGACTGGGCTGTTCAGTTCATGTCTGTGCAGGGAGGCAGGTGCCATTTTATTGTTACCCAGATCTGTGCTGGAAGCTACAATTGCCTGCTATCATTTCTTATGCAGTGGTAACCAGTGAGGAGGTGACAGGAGGTCCAGGACAGTGAGAAGAGCACCAGAGCAATGGCAGTGAGCCTTGGTCAGCAGCCTAGCAATGGAATACTAGTACCAAGCTACCGAGCTGTTCTCACTACTAGTATAAGTTACTGCCACAGCCCTACTCAAAGCGGTGAAAACAGGACTGCAGTGGTGACTTCTTGCAGCAACGTGAACACCTTGGTAGCTTGGTATTAGTAGTAGAGGCTGCCTGAAGTGTGCTCAAAGCTGCAGTGACAGTTTTTCACAGAACAGTATTGTAATCCTCATGCTGTTAAGCTCTGAACACTGACTGTGCTTGGCTCGTCCAGGTTAGAGCCTCATTCAGATATCTGTAATGCAGGGAAATCTGAATAAGGCTTAAAGGGATCCTCTCACCTCCAAAACGGCTCCTAAGCTGGCAAAACATGTCCCTGCAGCATCCATTCACTAATCTCACACTTCTTTTGTTTCCTAAAAGCATCCTGTGAAAGTGCATAAAAACGTTTTAATACTCACTCATTAGTGATTTTAATTAGCAGTGACAATATTCTTTAGTCACCAAGGCGGGTTGTTTTGCAGCTCAGGATCCACCCTGTCTCTGTGTGTTCTGCTGTGATGTGCAGGCATTGCCCTCCCCCCTCTCTATTACTCACAGAATGCAAATCATTAGTCCTGCCTTCAGTTTCAGTTTCACAGCAGCACAGACAGAGAGAGGGCTGGATCCTGGAGCTGCTAAACAACACCCCCTGGTGACTAAAGAATATAGCCCCTGCTGTGTCTGCAAAGTGCATCAGAGGGATGAATTATCTCAAAGATCATTGCAAAAGATCCAAAAATAATTTTTAGAAGATGCAGAAATCTACAGAATATAGTGGCCCCAAGTAGATTAAGACACTCAGAAATAACAACACAATATGGAAATTGCAATAAAGAAAAAGGATGCTATAAATGTGAGTCATCAAAATGCAAATGTTGTAAAATTATAGTGCACGGACGTAAAACCTTTACTTCCAATACAACAAAGGAATCTTTTTGCATCAAAGAAAGATTAGATTGTCGTTCCCAATTTATTATATACATGCTAGAATGTCCGTGCCGATACCAATATATTGGTAGAACAACGCAAAGCATGCAAAAAAGACTTAATACACATCGCTATAACATCAAAAATGGGTTCCTTAAGCATATGTGTGTCTAGACACTACGCACAGACACATAATAGAGATCCTTCCAGCTTACAACTGACTATAATTGATCATGTGCAGGATGAGACTGAGGATAGGATTAATAAACTCAATAGGAAAGAATCGTTTTGGATTTTTAAGATGGGCACATTGTTCCCTGAAGGGTTAAATCTCGCTTTAGAGAAGAATTTTTGAAGGAAATCTAGCTGCATCAGTATAAAAAAAAAAAAAAAAAAAAAAAAAAAAAGAAAATTTTTAAAATTTTAAAATATTTTAAAGTATTTTTATAGTTTTTAAATAGTATTGTTTGTATTTTTATCTTTATATATGGGTGTATGTAATAGATATGGTATATGTATGTTTTTATGTTCTGGTAGATATAATGTATGTATATACCTTTAAATAGTTGAATCTGCAGATAGGAATGTGTAGCACACCTCTTTTTTATCAGTGATTAGTGGGGGTTGAGAATAAAAGGGGAATTTTACTATGGGTCTGACATCCACTTGAGAAAGACACCTTTAGTGTCGAAACATGTTGTGGCGAGGAGACCTATAACATCTACTGTTCACAATAAATTTGAAAGGTAATATTCGATAAGAGCCCAGTGCCTGTTTCTGTCCCTAGCGCTTATTTTATCATACCTTTTTACTCCATATCGAGAGGGATGAATTTGTCTCAGTCATCTTTTCCTAAGTGCTTTGCAGATGCAACACTAAAGGCCCCGTCACACCTGGCGACGGCGCCGGAGATGGCGGCGACTGGCGGGTGCGCGCACGTTTTTGGCACCCGCCAGTGTCGCCGTCCCCCATTTACATGGGGCGACATCTCCAGCCCCGCGCCGGCGAGCTGACAGGCGGCATCGCCGCCGGGGTGTCTTAAAACCCCAGCGGCGATGCAGTACAATGGGATCCCATGGCTCCCATCGCCTGTCAGGTCGCCGGCAGCCGGTTACATGGGGCGATGTGTGCACATCAAGCGACCTCCCGGCGGCGCCGACATCGCCCCTTTACATGGGTGACGTGGGGGCGATGTCGCCGCCGATAGGCCACGCCCCTACGTCGCCTATGTAATGGGCGGCGATGTCGCCCCGTGTGATGGGGCCATAAAGGCCACGTCACACGCTTCGATATCGTGAACGATATCGCTTAAGCGGTCTGGATTTTTGATCGCTTAAGTGACATCGTTTGTGCTTTGTTGCGTGTAACCGAGCGATCTTTCTGTGAAAAATCGCTTGATTGTTTGGTTGAAGATTTGTGAACAGGACCTCAAATCCGCCGTTCATCGTTCAATTAACCTGTGCTCAAACTGCTGCATCGTTGTGTGTGTCACCTCAAACGATCTCATTCTCGACTTTGCCTATTCCTGACGCTAGATGGTGTCGATCGCTGAATAGTGGCGACGATCACTGGCGCGTTGCCAAATTTAACTTCGTTAAAGACATCTATGCTTGTGACACCGCACAAACGATATCAATAAATTGTTCTAGCGATCTCAATCACATGACTTTTCAGGCAATATCGTGACTGAGATTGAAGCGTGTGACGTGGCCTTAAGCCTCATAGAAACATTCCTGCATTACAGACGCAGAGGCATGTATCCAATACCATCTTGTGATCCAGTCTGTGGAGCCATGTATCTAATTCCATCATGTGTTTGAGAAATCTGCAGTAGTTTCTTCATTGTTAAACAGGGTTACAAAAAAAAGACCAGAAAACCTTTAAAAAAAATGATGAAAAACGATGAGGAAACAACAAATGCAAAATTGACTCTTCAGGTAAAAAACACTGGTGATTCGTGATTTATTCACTCCTGATACCTCGGCGGGCGTCTGAAAAAGAAGTTGTGTGCATATACTCATCACAAAGCCCTGATTTAAGCAGTTGCTAATTTTGAAATGATCACTTCTTAATGTTATTGAAGTTCAACTAATCAACTAAGTAAAGTGACTGTGACGCTCAAAAGATTGTGCAAAACAAAAAGGAAGAGGGGCGCAAATGTGTAGGATCCCCTTATTAAAAACATCTAAGTGGCGTGGGTAGGTGGCCACTCACCTTTTCGGGTTGTGCAATTCCTGCACATCTCGGTT
This sequence comes from Allobates femoralis, assembly GCA_033576535.1. Taxonomy (NCBI): domain Eukaryota; kingdom Metazoa; phylum Chordata; class Amphibia; order Anura; family Aromobatidae; genus Allobates; species Allobates femoralis. The sequence goes on from JARQOC010000002.1 coordinate 599,218,716, forward strand.
TACCAGCCTCCGCCGCCGGCGGTATGTGCGCTGCCTCTCCGCTCTCCTCTCTCCTGGTCCTCGGAACAGGCCCTATCCGGTCACGTGACCCCGAATCGGAATTTGCGTCACCGCTCTTTGTTGTGGGTTACCAGGGAAGCGCCAGGTCCTCAAGGCAGATTGTTTGTGCTGTTCCTGAGCTGCTCCAGCCGCCAGTCCCTCACAAAGGGAGTAGTTTTCATGCAAAAAATAGTAATGGCGGTCTGATTAGGAGCGCTCTAAGGATCAAGTAGACATGTAAGATGTTTTAATAAATGGCAAACCTTTTATTAAATTCTTAGCTCCCCTTACAGCTGCACTACGCGTTTCAACTGTATAAAACAGTCTTCATCAGGTAGTGTGATACCACCTGATGAAGACTGTTTTATACAGTTGAAACGCGTAGTGAAGCTGTGAGGGGAGCTAAGAATTTAATAAAAGGCTTGCTTGCCATTTATTAAAACATATTACATGTCTGCTTGATCCTTAGAGCGTGCCTAATCAGACCGCCATTACTATTTTTTGCTCAAAAGACTGTGTCTCTCTTGATTTATGTGTTTATTTTTTTAAAACCAGTTACAGCTTCACACATTTTGTAGTGGCTGTGCTTGATGTTGCATTTTTTTAATGCTCTTTTTGAGGATGTGTTTTTTTTTCCTACACTGGACAGTGAAAAAGGAACACTGATGTCATTTCTTATTGTCCATTCCATGGGATGGCGATACAGGGGATTTTTTTATTGTATTATTTTTTTATTTTTTTATTTTATTGTTATTCTTTTTTATTATTCTTTTTATTTTATTGTTATTATTTTTATTTTATGTCTTTATTAATTAATTCTTTTTATTTTTTTACTCTGCTCACATACCAGCTCAGCGCTTTAAACCTCCCACCAAAACCGCACAGCTGATCGGTTTTGCTGTCCGGTTTACACGACCAGCTGCCACATCAGCTCAGCAGTTTTGGCGGGCGGTTTAAACACTCAGCTGATGCATTCAGGTGACGCATCGCTGATCGGGTTGCCACCTGGTCAGCTGATTCAGGTCCTTGCAGCGTTCGGACGCCTTCCCAGGATAGTCTGGGGAGAGGTGAGTACTTTATTTTTTTTTTTATTTTTAACCATTGCTTTCTTTTATTTCGCTTTAGCAGTGTATGTACATACACTGCTAAAGCGAAAATACATAGATGTCACATGGGAACAGGATTATTCCTGCCCCCGTGTGACATCAATTCTTCCTGTGCCTGCGCTTATAGGTGCTGGAATAGAGTATTGTCTGAACGACAATGCGTATTCCAGTGCTTATAATGGGGCCTATGGGAGGAAGCGAGCTCCTTTCGGCAAAAGAAATGACATGTTAATTCTTTTTACGGACGTGCTTTTGGCCCCAAAAGCGCGTCCCAAAAAGCACTGCGTCTGAACGTCAAAAGTGAATTTAATTCACTTTGCCGGGAAACACAGACGTGGATATGCCTTTGGGCAAAAGCACGGCAAAAAAAAAAGTGCGGCATTTACGCAGCTGTGAACGCAGCCTTAGGCTACGTTCACACATTGCGTATTTAGGCGAGCTTTTTTATGCGCACTTTTCGAAATACGCAATGTGTTTTGTGTCTGCCAGCAAAGTGAATGGGAAATTCACTTTGCTGTGCAGACACTGCGTAAAGATACGCAGTGCTTTTTCTGGGAGAAAACGCAGTTGCGTAAAGAATTGAGATGTCAATTCTTTACGCAGGAGCTCCTGACGTCACAGAGGGGAGGAAGAATCCTGGTTCCTCCTCCCCTCTGTGACAGCTGTGACCGCCCATTAGATTTCGCAGTGTATTAATATACACTGCGAAATCTAAATTAAACAAAGCCAAATGTATGTAAAATAAAAAACAATGAAATACCTCTCTGATGCCTTTTCCCGGTGTCCGGTGGCGAGGCCAGGCGATGTGTGTTCTGCCAGGACCTTACGTGATGGACTGTTCGGCGCGATCGCTCGCGGTCATGTGAACATATCACATGACCGCGAGCGACCAATCAGCGCCGGTAACACCCCTCTGACATCACGGCAGGCTCTTGCAGGACACACATCTCCTTTCTGGGGTAACGATAGCGCAGGGTGCGAAAGCCCCTGCCTATTTTGTTGCGCTTTTTTGCGCGGCTGAAAACTGCGTCAAAAAGCGCAACAAAATACGCAAATGTGTGAATGTAGCCTTATGCTGAAGTGAACCAAGCATCCATAGAGATTTGTCTCCAAAACCTACCAAAATTGGCCAATTTCTGCCACCATAAATCTCATTTATGATCCCTGCGCTTACATGAGTGCAGGTCATGGTGAATAACATCACAAATGACTAAGAAAATAAATAGTCTACCTCTGAGTAAACAAAGAAAGGTTTATTTTATGTTCCTTTACAAGTACTAAAGTGTTCCCACCTCTAGCAGGTCAGGCTTAATGATTTTCTTGTTCAAATTTGGCTTGCTTTACTTTGAACTCATTTGAATGTTTTCATCAAATATTTCCTATAACACGACGTTCCCTGTCTCACTTTTTGATGAAAAAAAATGTTTTCATTAAGTTTTTCTTAATTTACTGAAACATACTATCCAATTTGTCCATATATTTGATTACTTAAGTTCACCAAATAATATCCTGTGATGTTACTGGTATAAAATTTATTTATTATTGTGTTTTTTAAATTGAAAGTACTTGAATCATATTTCTAATTGTCGTCCTCAATGTAAATGGTAACACCAGTGGACTTGAATGTGTTTTAATCTAGTTAAAGTTTTTTTGTTTCATGGTTTCTAATATTCAATTAGCTTATGTTTTCATGTGGGTTTTGGCCTTTCTCTTCATCTTTTAGTAAATAGGACTTAACAGGCCTTAATTTGTCGCTGTACTTTCAAGAAACTTTGCATGAATCAACAAGTAAGGCCCCTTTCACATCAGCGTTTTTTGCTGATAGCGGCAGATGCAGCAGATTTACCGCACCTGCCGCCTAACGGTCGCACTTGGGGCAAGCACATGCATTGTCTATGGGACTTGCGGCAAGTGCGGTATTGCCACGATCCGGCAGTTGCGGCCGCGGAAAAACTGCAGTTGTTTTTTTCGCGGCTGCAAGTGCCGGAACCGCAGCTATCTGCACTTGCCAAACCTGCCGCAAGCCACATAGACAATGCATGGGGCTTCCGCAAGTGCGACTGTTAGGCGGCAGATGCGTTAAATCTGCCGCATCTACCACAATCAGTGAAAAATGTTAATGTGAAAAGGGCCTAAATACAGTGCTGTGCAAGTTAATTGGGACAAAGCATTTTTTTAAGTAAAATCATAAGTTGGTTACCAGTCAGTGATTCAAACCAGTTTTAACTGCTTTGAACAGGTGTGAGTGTACAACCTTGAGTAACAAAATGTGGTTTGACTGGTTTTAGTCAGAATAACAGCTAGCTGCCCCCTCAGCCTCAGCTGAGAGCTTGTTTCTGTGAGGAGTGGTTTAGTGTACTTTTTCTCACTGTGATTTGTGCATGTAAAAATGGATATTACTCCACGGAAGAGATCTAGAATTATTACTGTTAATGAACATACAAGTCTGTCTGTAAGAGAAATCACTTTCACTGTTGGTATTGGAAAATCAACCTTTTCAAGAATAATCCACACACAATGAAACTGGATCGTTTTCTCCAAAACGAAAAGGGAAATGTGGAAGAAAAAGGAAAACGACACCAAGAACTGGTAAAACACTTATCAGCAATAGTAAAATTATTGCAAGAAAAACAAGTAAAGACTTGCTTTGTCCCAATTAATTTGCACAGCACTGTATTAGAAAGTTCATTGTTTATAAAAAAAAAAAAAAAAGTTGTCTGTTTCTTTCCTATTCTAGTTTGAAGGGAGGAGGAGTGAGGCAAAGGGAGAGGTGCAGAATCAGGAAAACAGCCCACTGAAGCTTCTCTATTGAGAAATTAGCTCACCCAATTGCTGGATTCACAGCTACACTGCTCAGCTCTATTGTTCTTTCTGCTACAGACAAAAAGGCAGGAATATTCGAGACTTGGCATCTAGATCACTCACACGTCTTACAATATGCTCAGATAAAACATCACTTATTTTCAAGATTACTGGACATACGTAAAGCGTCAACTAACTGACTTGGACAAAATCTTGACAGGACAGACGTCAGCTGCAAATATCTCTACTATTTACGCTGCATTGAGACAGAAGTTAATTCCATCTGGGCCTTTACACCTATTTAAGGGCTGGGAGACTCGACTAGATGATAGGGGAGTAGGCGAGACAATACTGTCGGGATGGAATTAATTATCATTAATGAAAGATGGACTCACACTTCAGGCTTATTCACAGAGCGATTCTAGGGTTCAACATACCGGCCTCCACGACAAATGTAGACAAACGTTTGACCTGCCCGAAATGCAATGTGCCTAAACCAGATATGTTTCATGAGGTGTGGGAGTGCGGACCTATTCAGACGAACTGGGAAGCAGTGAGGGAATGGACCAATGCTATTTTGGGCACTAATTTACTGCTGGACAAAAATGTATGGATATTTCACAAGTTACCCGATACCGGCTTGCCTAAAGGGAAGATTACCCTGTTACACATTATTATGCTATCATTCAAAAGACTCATATTGAGATACTGGTTGGACGAACGACCTCCGAGTGTAGGCCAATTACACCTTGACTTAAAAGGTACTTTAATATTCGACAAAATGGAAGCGGAGACGGACAAGGAGAACAAAACAAAGAAATTCTTTGACGTCTGGAGGGTCTTTATCTTACATCAGCTTAGTGGGGCAGGAATCACCAAGGTGGTAACCCCTTTCCGGCTTACAAGCTGGTATTGCCTGGAAGACTTGTAAGGTACGCTAGGTGGGCTGCGGGTGGGGACTACTAGTATTCAGCAGGGCCGAGGGTGATTGTAATCACTGTATAGACCTGGTGCTAAGGAAGGGGAGGGGGGGACGGGTTTTGATTGGTATCCTTTTGTACAAGGGTATTAAAGAAGAGCGAGGAATATTCTGTTGTTAAGATGTTGGCTGTATGCTTCTGTTTTGGCATTTCATTATTTGAAAATTAATAAAAAAAAAAAAAAAAAAAAAAAGTTTTTTTTTTTTTTTTTTTTTTTTTTTTAAAAAGGCAGGAATTCCTCCTGTTTCTGTATAGCGTATATATGAGATGACATAGCAGGTAGTCTCTACTCACAAGGTCAGAAAGAACTGGAAAACTGTATCAATTAACTATTCAGGCCACTGTGGGCATGTGTATGTATATATATATATATATATAATATATATATATACAGTGCCTACAAGTAGTCTTCAACCCCCTGCAGATTTAGCTGGTTGACACATGCGGAATTAACTTGGCATTGTGACATTTGGACTGTAGATCAGCCTGGAAGTGGGAAATACACTGCAGCCAAAAAGATTTTTTAATTTTTTTTTTTTTTTTTTTAAAGCGTTAAAAGTTAATTCAGAGGGTAATTTATTATTCAACCCCTCAAACCACCAGCATTCTGTTTGGTCCCCCTAAAGTATTAAGAAGTAGTTCAGGCACAAAGAACAATGAGCTTCACATGTGTGGATTAATTATCTCTTTTGCCAGCCTTTTCTGACTATTTAAGACCCTCCCCAAACTTGTGAACAGCACTCATACATGGTCAACATGGGAAAGACAAAGGAGCATTCCAAGGCCATCAGAGACAAGATCGTGGAGGGTCACAAGGCTGGCAAGGTGTACAAAACCCTTTCCAAGGAGTTGGACCTACCTGTCACCACTGTTGGGAGCATCATCCGGAAGTGGAAGGCTTATGGAACTACTGTTAGCCTTCCACGGCCTGGACAGCCTTTGAAAGTTTCCTCCCGTGCCGAGGCCAGGCTTGTCCGAAGAGTCAAGGCTAACCCAAGGACAACAAGGAAGGAGCTCCGGGAAGATCTCATGGCAGTGGGGACATTGGTTTCAGTCAATACCATAAGTAACGTACTCCACCGCAATGGTCTCCGTTCCAGACGAGCCCGTAAGGTACTTTTACTTTCAAAGCGTCATGTCAAGGCGCGTCTACAGTTTGCTCATGATCACTTGGAGGACTCTGAGACAGACTGGTTCAAGGTTCTATGGTCTGATGAGACCAAGATCGAGATCTTTGGTGCCAACCACACACGTGACGTTTCGAGACTGAATGGCACTGCATACGACCCCAAGAATACCATCCCTACAGTCAAGCATGGTGGTGGCAGCATCATGTTGTGGGGATGTTTCTCAGCCAAGGGGCCTGGCCATCTGGTCCGCATCCATGGAAAGATGGATAGCACGGCCTACCTGGAGATTTTGGCCAAGAACCTCCGCTCCTCCATCAAGGATCTTAAGATGGGTCGTAATTTCATCTTCCAACAAGACAACGACCCAAAGCACACAGCCAAGAAATCCAAGGCCTGGTTCAAGAGGGAAAAAATCAAGGTGTTGGAGTGGCCTAGTCAGTCTCCTGACCTTAACCCAATTGAAAACTTGTGGAAGGAGCTCAAGATTAAAGTCCACATGAGACACCCAAAGAACCTAGATAACTTGGAGAAGATCTGCATGGAGGAGTGGGCCAAGATAACTCCAGAGACCTGCGCCGGCCTGATCAGGTCTTATAAAAGACGATTATTAGCTGTAATTGCAAACAAGGGTTATTCCACAAAATATTAAACCTAGGGGTTGAATAATAATTGACCCACACTTTTATGTTTAAAATGTATTAAAATTCAACTGAGCAACATAACTTTTTGGTTTGTAAGATTTATGCTTCTGTTAATAAATCCTACTCTCGTTTGCAGTTTGAAGGCTCTAACTTGTTTGCATCTTATCCAACCACCTAAATCAGCAGGGGGTTGAAGACTACTTGTAGGCACTGTATATTATATATATATATATATATATATATATATATATATATATATATATATATATATATATATATACATATATATATACATATATATATACACATATATATATAATATAATTTTGGATATAATATGATTGTTATGCGCACACATACATATGTAATGTATAGGGAAGGTGGGGCCATGCCAAGCAGTCACCAAAGAAACTGCATGAACTCTATGTCATAGTCAAAAAAGAAAACAAGGGTCGATCTAAAATAATTCTGCCTACTCCTCAGAGTCTCCGGCCGTGTCTGAGAGTTTTGGTATTCACCTGCAACTGCCAGATCCTGCACAGTACATTTACAATGGCCTTTGATTTATGCCTAGGACCAATCAATGTAAATTAATGGTGCTTTGTCATTATGCCATTAAATCATGGCGTACGCAAATGTTTTGAAGCAAGTCAGAGACTACAACCTAGCATTTTACGTAACCTAATTATAGTATTAAAAATTGTATATTTACAAGATTTTAACTATATTAGTCTTATTCTACAATAACATGTATTGGAATTTAGTTATAGAGAATTTAATTTGCTTTGATTCTTTTTATCTTGTAGGATTCACCTATTTTTGATCTAATCAGACAAAGTAGAGATAGGGAGGGAGCAGATCACCAGGAAACAGCAAACATCTTACAGCAGCCGTCACAACACCATCCTACTGCAGCAGATCTGTAAGTATTGAATGGCTATTTAATGTCCACATTATTGTGAGATTTGAACCAGGATGTCGTAGCAACTATAAAATGGTTCAGCCCCAGTTACGTGAATAAACGTTTGCTGCAGCATTCTTTCTCCCTCTGTAGTTATGAGAAAAGTGTCTTAAAGGAGTTATCTCCAGTTCATAAATGAGTTAAATTTTAGTGTTTGTAAAAACAAGCAACTTTGCAATGTACCCAGTATTATTATTATAGCTTATCATTTTTAATTTGATAGAGTACTGCTTGTTGTGTAGGTTACCATCCACCCTGCAGTTTGTGCATGGCTGGGTTTCCTAGATCAGGGATCCCCAACCATCGGGCCGTGGACCTGCATCGGGCCATTGGGGTCCCTGTGCTGGTCCACGGCACCGCCGCAGACTAGCACAACAAAAGTGAAAGTGTGGCCTGCGTGCGGCGGCTCATAGCCCGCTTCCCCGCCCCTCAGTGACAAAGCTCCCAGCATATGAGACTCCAGCGAATCAGAGGCGAGCATCCAAGGTTATGCAATGACGTTACATGCTCGCCTCTGATTGGCTGCTGGCTCATCTGCTGGGAGCCTTGTCACAGAGGGGCGGGGAAGTCAACTCTGAGCCGCCGGAGGACCAGTGAGGAAGAGAGTGTGAGTGTGTGTGTATGTATGTATGCATGTGTGAGTGTGTGTTGATAAGGTTATTGGGGGCTGCAACAAGGGAATGATGGGGTTATTGGGGGCTGAATGATGGGGTTATTGGGGGCTGCAACAAGGGAATGATGGAGTTATTGGGAGTTGCAGCAAGGGAATAATGGGGTTATTGGGGGCTGCAAGATGAGGATGATGGGGTTATTGGCTTCTGCAAGAGGATGATGGGGTTATTGGGGGCTGCAAGGGGATGATGTTGTTATTGGGGGTTGCTGCAATGAGATGATGGGGTTATTGGGGGCTGCTGCAGGGGAATGATGGGGTTATTGGGGGCTTCTGCAAGGAGATAATTGGGTTAGTGGGGGCTGCTGCAGGGGGATGATGGGCTTATTGGGGCTGCTGCAAGAGGATGATGGGGTTATTGGGGGCTGCTGCAAGGGAATGATGGGGTTATTGGGGGCTGGTGCAAGGAGATAATGGGGTTATTGGGGGCTTCGGCAAGGGAATGATGGGGATATTATGGGCTGCAAGGGGATGATGGGGATATTTTGGGCTGCAAGAGTATGGTGGGGGCTGCAAGGGAATGATGGAGATACCATATTGGGGGCTGCAAGGGAATGGAAAAATAAGACATCCCCTGAAAATAAGACGTAGCGCATCTTTCGGGGAAGCAGGGTACTAAACTCCACCCATTCTCCATAGCCCCACCCCTATGATCAAAGCCTTGTCCCTGTGCAACTCCGCCCTACCGGGCCCTGGGAAAGTGGTCTTGCATGGAGCCAGTCCCCGGTGTAAAAAAGGTTGGGGACCACTGACCTATATAAAGAGCACAATAGACAATAGAGGGATCCTGCTTGCCTTACTCTGAAGCTGACTGCAGCCGACCAGTTCAGTCCCCTGCTACACTCCCATTTGGCAGAGACATGGCTGCCTCTACTAATTTCCTTAGGCATATCTGCCTCTTCCTGCACTTGAGAAAGTGCACAGTTCAGGCCAGCAGCATGACAGTGCCGCAGGACCAGACTGTCAATCTTCAGGAGTGCACTTCTCCCAGCATAGTAGGAAACTGGTGGCTGGGAACAGTGTACTCATTAAGATAACAATTTGAGAAAACTACTATGGCTGGAAACACACTCTCCTACTTGCATGCGAGTCTCTCGGAGACTCGCATGAGACTGGATCAGTGACCCTGAATGGCCTCTTGCTCTCTGGACGGGGAGTGTGATGCTGCACAAAAGCACAAGCAGCTGACATTCCCGTCCAGAGAGGGAGAGGCCGTTCAGGGTCAATGATCCAGTCTCATCCGAATCTCATCCGAGAGACTTGCATGTAAGTAGGAGAGTGTGTTTCCAGCCTATAGAGTGATATTCTGATCTATGCCTTTCATGGCTGAGGTGGGAATAGCTTTTTAAGTTCCCTGCAATTTATTACCAAGATTGGTAATAAGAAATATTTGCATCTGTTCATCAAAGTCCAAGCATTCTCCTCATGTGCTAACCATTTTGAACATCATAAGATTTAATTTATGCCTAAATAATTGTGATTATGCTTAATAGGTTAGTTACCTGTCGATATTTATTAAGATTTATTATGAGAAATTATCATTTGACTCATTAGGGACTTATATACTTTTTCCATGTAAGACACTGTCACTGAGCTGGCACTATCCAAAACAGTGATTAGAACATTGATTATAAGGGGCTTGTAACAATGTAAAAAATAGATTGTGGTGTGAACCTATGTTTTTCTACTTTCAGCTATCTATCACCTTCAAGAAATGTGCACCAGTGTGCTGCCCCTAGTGTGCACATAACATCAACTACAAATGGTCATGGCCCACATACGCCTCAGCAGAGATCAACTTCACTTTCCGTTTTTTATAAAAAAGGTAAAAAAAAAAAAAAGTTACTAAAACTGAACCAGGTGAAGCAGATCCTATAATTCTAGTTCTGGTGTTGACAAATTCTGCCCTGTGACTGTTCAAGATAATCTATTTTGCATTTGGTGGCTTTTGATATTTAGGATTCTATATGATGGATTAATCAAGCTAATTTCCATTATCCCTTGTGTTGCTCAGTTTACCGTTTGGCATATCTTCGGCTCAACAGTCTCTGCACCAATCTATTATCCGACCATCCAGAGCTCGAGCACATCATCTGGACACTTTTCCAACATACTTTACAACATGAATGTGAACTGATGAAGGACAGACACCTAGATCAAGTAATGATTTTTCTTGCCCTGGTATTGACTAGTTGCTCAATTGCATTGTATTTAAAGGGGTGGTTCAAAATGTTGTTTTTAATACAAAATGTATATTTAATGTAGTAATCTAATAGCTTTTGTAATATGACCCTGTGCATCCTCATTCCTTGTGCTGTGCCACCTCTTTTTGAAATTCCTGGCTCCTTTGCTACTATGATGCGCCGGGTCGGAACGTCATATCCGACCTGGTGCATTGTGGGGGCTGATCAAGTGTTCGGCCCGGTTCCAGCGCATGCGCAGTGTGCATATTGACGCCAAGCTGTACACATCATATCTGGCTCGGTGCATTGTGGGACTTATGACGTGTACAGCTCAGCTTCAACATGCGTACTGCGCATGCGCCAAAGCCAGGCCGCACACGTGATCTGCCACCACAATGCGTCGGGCGGATATGACGTTCTGGCCAGCTCATGATGGCAGCAGAGGAGAAGGGAATTTCAAAAAGAGGTGGAACAACAGAACATCTGATGAAGCTCAGCGGGGCGTGCTGAAAGCCAGCGAGGAGAGGAGAGTGGAGCCCCGGAGCCTGCCTTTCCAGTCTCCGGATGGAGACTGCTTGTAAGTTATAAATTCATTAAACTTTATAGGGCACGTTTAGCTCAGACAGGGTTGGTTACGGATCAGCTACCAATGTGCAGGGACAAATAGTGATAGGTTAGGGCAGGGGTGGGGAACCTCAGTCCCCAGGGCGACCCTTGATGACCTTTTCTGCGGCCCTCGGACAGATTCCTGGGGACCTCAGTGCTCAGGCTGGAAGACACGTTTTGCCGACTGCCTGCTCTTTAACCCTTCATGACCCGGAAATTTTTCATTTTTGATTTTCATTTTTTGCTCCCATGCTTCAAGAGCTATAACTTTTTTATTTTTCCGTTCATATAGACATATGAGGGCTTGTTTTTTTGTGGGACAAGTTGTACTTTCAGATGCAATCATTTATTTTAACATGTAGTGTACAGGGAAATGGGAAAAAAATTCCAAGTGCAGTGAAATTGCAAAAAAAAAGTGTAATTACACATTTGTGTTTTGGTTTTTTTAGTCGACATGTTCACTATATGGTAAAACCGACGTGTGATGCCTCAGGTTGGTACGAGTTCGTAGATACCAAACATGATACTTTTACTGGTATCTAAAATGGTGAAAAAAAATTCAGACATTTGACAAGTTATTTTTTATGTCTTGAGCTGACGTTTCTAATGATACCATTTTGGGGTGGATGCGCTGTTTTGATCGCCCATTATTGCATTTTATAGTAATGTTGCAGCGACCAAAAAAAAAATTAATTTTGGCGTTAGGACCTTATTTTTTCCATGACGCAGTTTATGGCTCTCATTAATTGATTTTATATTTTGATAGATTCGGTGTTTCTGAACACGACGAGATCAAATATGTGTATATTTTTTAACGTTCTTAATACTTTTATTTTGAATGGGGGAAAAGGGGGGTGATTTGAACTTTTATGTTTTTTTTTTTTTACATGTTTGTAAAATTAATTAATTCTTATTTTTACAAACCCCAATAGGGAGGCACCCTGCTGTGCAGTCCGATCGCTTGTGGCAGATCCCGATGAGCTGCACCACATCGGGATCTACCACAATTGCGCACTGTGAGTGGTCGGCAGCGCTTGCCAACCACTCACAGGAAGTGCTCCATGACAGCTTGCAGGGTCAAGCCAGGATCCTGGGCTGTCACGTCATGTGAGCGCTGGAGATCTCGCAATATTGCATTCCCCGCCGCGGCGGTTATGGTTCCCACTGTTAGGAATTGACAGCGCAATCCAAAGGGTTAACAGCACCAATTGGATCCCGGATCCGAACGGTGCTGGAAGCCCGACATCTCAGCTGATGAGATCCGCTGAGATTTCGAGGAAATGATGTGGGCTCCGCGCCGGAGCTCACATCAAACGCCGGTAACCGGCCCATGACGTTGTGCAACATCATGGGTTGGAAAGGGGTTAAATCCAGTTCCCCAGTTATCTCTATATGCCCCAATCTCAGCTTCCCCAGTGACATATATGCCCCAACCTCTCCTGTGATGTCTATAGCCTTAGCAAACCTGGAAAAACAGTTGCAAAGCAACATAATTAATATCACTTAACATCAGTCAAGGCAAAGAGAAGCCGCTCCAGCCACCACAGTAGGGTGAGTTGATAGTTTAACCAAATGTAGCAGGTTCATTTTCAAGTTGATAATTTTGTGCGGCCCCAAAGGATGGTAGAACTTTTCAAATGGCCCTCGGCAGAAAAAGGTTCCCCCACCCCTGGGTTAGGGGGTAAGAACGAGTTAACAGGTTCCCTTTAAATGACAAGGCAGAGTCGAGGGTTACTCCAAGGCAACTGACTTGGGTACTGGGGAGAGTTATGTCACTTAATGTAATAGATAGATCAGACAGGGGAGATAAGAGGTATGGAGGAAAGATGATGAGTTCCATTTTGTCCACATTGAGCTTTAGGTGATCAGAAGATGGAGGATGTGGCTGATAAACTCACCGGTATTCTGGACAGCAAGGAGGGGACGTCTGGGCAAGAGAGGTAGATCTTGGTGTTATCAGCGTATACATGGCACTCAAAGTCATGGGTGTTTGAGTTGTCCCAGGCCAAAGGTATAGATTGAGAAGAGTAAGGGTCCAAGGACAGAGCCTTGAGGGACACCAACAGAGGTGGGATGAGGAAGTAGTGTGCAAGTGGGAAACACAATGGTTGGAAAAATGAGATCCACAAGAGGGCAAGGTCAGGTCATTCCATGTTTAGTGAACCAATGATTTTTACCTCTATTTTTAATTTTTTTGAGATTTTGTCATTTGGTAATAGTGTGTCAAAAAAATGCAAAATGTGCTGAAAGAAAATTCTAGATAATTTTTTTTTTTTAATTGATTTTCAAAGTTCTGAAAATGTATGAATTTCAGTGTTGCCTGCCTTTATATTTCTCCTCATAACTCAGGCTACAAAAAAAGATAGAGAAACAAAATAAACACCATTCTACTCAAAACTTTGCAAGCTATCACCTGATATGTCACAAGAGTATCTTTGTTAATATTTTACCCATGCGAACGCAAAATTTTAAAGTGCATTTCCGAAAAAGAATTTAATTAAAAAATTTGCAAAAATGCATATGTGTCTGCTAGGTCTGGGAACTTGGTATCTACCTTATGGAGAGGAGTTGTCCTGCAACCATAAGAAAACAGTTAAGTAGGTAAGGAGATTTAAAACCACATCCCTCCTCTAGGAAATATGCAAATTTGCACTTCAGTAAGGAAGTGGATGAACTGCGGCGCCACCTTTAAGTAGCTCCTCAAAGTCATAATCACTTTCTAACAAGCTTTTTAATATGACTACTGATTTGTGCCAGATCAGAATCCCAAACTACAGACGTTGCATTTCGGAATAACTGCCCCTCATCAGTGTAGTGTGTGGGATATTCTGATCTGGCTGTGTGAATGGGCTAAGACGAGGTCTGGGAACTTGCTATCTACCTTATGGAAAGGAGTTTTCCTGCAACCATAAGAAGACAGTTAAGTAGGTAATTAGATTTTCTTGAAGAAACAGTAGTCTCTACACAGGCATCAAGGAAGTCTGTGTGCTACAATATTGGTGAGTGTGTTTGAGTAAATTTATATCAATAGCTTAATGCTTTTCTTATTAAGGGCTAAGACACACACAGCGTTATTCTGAGTGATCATCGTTCAGAAAAAATTCATTTTTGATCGCTGCAATAAACGCAGCATTTATCACTATTTATATATAAAAAAGCTGCCATCGTTTTCACTAGCGATTAAAAAACGAATGCAGATATAGTGAAAACACGATAGAAAAATGCTGCCAAAACTGCAGCGTTTATCCGCAGACAGAGAAAGCTATGTGTGCGCTAGCCCCAATACTCCCTTTATAGTAACGCAGTTATATCTCAAGTGTACTGTGTATCTTTATTTTTATTACCCATCTTCCTTACTTAATATTAACTGTATTTTCTCACACGGCTGCTACTTTTCAAGGAACCTCATTTTATAATATATGCTGTTGCAATCCTTTTGAAAAAAACTGGACACACAGAAAGAAAAAAATCTTAGGCTGGTACAAGATTGGATGTTTCATATAAATCCATCAATCAATGCAGGCATGAAAATTTGTGACAGTTGTAGTAAGCAACTTGCAAAAGAAAAAAATACTCCGCAGGCAGAACATTTTGAAGAACCTGTAACTTCCAACACAGAGGATTTAATAAAAAAAAAAAAAAAATTTGATCCCAAGTTAGTCCCAAGTTAAAACCCTGTACAAATATAACCAGGAACACAAGTAAGGCTGGCTTCAGACTTGCAGATGCATCTGCAGCGTTTTGCAGATGCATCTGCAAGCATCTGCATGCAGACCGCGGCCCCTATGTTTATAATGGAGCGCACGGCGGTCTGCAGATGCTTGCAGACCGCCGTGCGCTCTCATTGCCCGCCATTAGTGATCTGTGCGCACGCGGATGCCTGCGCACAAATCACACACTCCCGCCCGCACCATGGACGCGAGATGTTGCGTCCCTGGTGCGGGCGGGAGTGTGTGATTTGTGCGCAGGCATCCGCGTGCGCACAGATCACTAATGGCGGGCAATGAGAGCGCACAGCGGTCTGCAAGCATCTGCAGACCGCCGTGCGCTCCATTATAAACATAGGGGCCGCGGTCTGCATGCAGATGCTTGCAGATGCATCTGCAAAACGCTGCAGATGCATCTGCAAGTCTGAAGGCAGCCTAACACACAGGCATATTTTCACAATAAAAAATGTACAGCCATACCAGGCCAAAATGTGCGCTTTTTCAAAAGTTTAGAAGTCCGTAAAAAATTAACTGATGAAGGAAAAAATTCAAAACTTTTAATTTGTAATTAACTAAAGTTGTACTTCATATAGAAAAAAAAAAATCGAAAGACGTCAGGTAAAGCAAATATTCATATTTGGATCACTTGATATGGAATGACCCTGTCTCTGACACCAAGAGAAGAGAGGCTCTGTAATAGGAAGGAGTAGTCAACAGTTTTGAAGGCAGATAACACTTTTATATGGTGGAGTATAGAGAATTGTCTGTTAGGGTACCACTACACGTCGCAATATCGTTCCGATATCACATACAATTTTACGGGAGCGTGCACATTTTTGGCACTTGTCCAAGATCGTATAGGAGATGTCACACAGGGAGATATCGGCAGGCAACGCAACTAGACTGTTGTACGCAACTTTTGTGCGCTGGGTATGAGTAACCCAGCGTCCGAGCATTAACATTGTAGTGAATAGGGGAAGTTGCATTCAACATCGTAGTTGCGCCGTCACACAGCACGATCATGCCACATCGCATATGCAACATTGTACGGTTGAAGGGGTTGTACAATCTTCTTCGTTCCTGCGATTTATTGCAGTCGCATTGCCCTGTTACTTGACACAACGGACGAACGATATCAACTGCAACTACCACACCACGTGACTTTTGGTCGATGTTGCATTGCGATATTGCGACATGTAACGGTACCCTAAGTAAGTTTTGGCAGTAAGTCATTACTAAATTTGGTTAGAGCAGTTTCGATGAAATGGTGGGGATGGAAGCCGGATTGTAAAGTCGAAAAATGAGTTAGATGAGAGGTGGAAGGAAAGTTCAGCATGGATGCGCTATTCGAGGAGTTTAGAGGCAAATGGAAGCAGCGATTTGGGGCAATAGCTGGTAGTAGAGTCAAGGTATGTTTTCCTTAAGATGATGCTATTGTGACATGTTTGAAAGCAGAAGGAAAGGTACCAGAGGTCAGAGGTTACCAATAGTTTTAAAAGATGGGTTAAGGCTGGAATAATAATGCTGGAGAGGTTGGGGATTAGGGATGATGTAAAAGAAAAAAAACATGCACATTGCTGGAATCCATCTGTAGTCACATGGATGTCTATTGCTTTCAGTTTTTAACAAAATCACATAATATTATTTAAAACGACAATCTTTTTAGATGAACTGTTGACAACAAGTTGTTTACTGTACACGTTGTATACAATCACTAGCGTATGGGCACCATTTGGTAGTAATGAATATCACTTTTTTTTTTTTTTCAGATCATGATGTGTTCTATGTATGGCATTTGTAAAGCTAAAAACATTGATCTCAGGTTTAAGACTATCGTGACAGCATACAAACAGCTTACAAACACAAACCAAGAGGTAAGGGACAGCATAAATGCCAAAAGAGCTGTTCACTTTTCTTTGCACCTTTGTACTTTGGTCCCGTCATGTTTACATGGGCTGATAATCTGAAAGTAGCTTTTCCATTGGAGCACTCACTCATTGATTGTGCTTGTCTAAATCTACCATTAGATAAACACACATTTGCTCACCAACCGCTTCCCTCTGGACAATTTCACACAGTGATTTAATATTTCACACCTTGCAAATGCTGTGTTCCTGGTTTCAATTTATATTACATGATGGTAATAAGAATCGAAGAATAATATCTTTATAAGAATATCATGCAGTTATTTCCTTCTTATTGCGAAGATTCATGATTTATTGATCATGGGAGGAATCCTCAGTTATCTGCTATGTATATTGTCTGTTTCGTCACCTCCTTGAATTACCATTTTTCTTTTTACAGACATTCAAGCACGTGTTGATCCGTGAAAGACAGCACGACTCCATCATAGTGTTCTATAACTTGGTCTTTATGCAGAAGCTAAAAAGCAATATTTTGCAGTATGCATCACCAAGGGTGAGATCGTTGTCTTATGATATTGTGGTAAATTGTGCAAACACATAGATATAGCTATATAAACAATGAACCATATCCTGATTACAGGATTTCTGTTAACTTGAGTCTGATGGTAATGTAAAATATGTATTGATTTAGCTTATTTTTTTTACCTTGTTTTTCAGCCCCCAACCTTATCTCCAATTCCTCAAATTCCACGGAGTCCATACAGATTTCCAAATTCTCCGTTAAAAATTCCTGGGGGAAATAACATCTACGTTTCCCCTTTAAGAAGTCCTTATAAATCATCTGATATATTGCTTTCACCATCAAAGCTTACACCACAGACTAGGTTTGTTTAATATATTCACACAACCTAACATATATTCTTGACTGCAACGGGATGACGTGGGGACATCATTGACTTTGTTGGGATGCTTTTTTACCTATAACCAATGAACTATACATGAAACATCTATCAGCTAATATAATATCTTTCAGCATATATAATATATGTCACTAGTCATATTGGATCGGATAGAGCAACTATCAACTTTGCGTACAGCTTTTTGTATGTATGGTCCGATCGAACGCACATCAGGGCTTTTATATGTATCTCTGATGACAATGCTGTAAAGTGGAGGTTAAATGCTGCTGACAAATGGAACCCTTTAAAATGTTGCATGTATTAACAAGTGGATTTGCATCTGATTTATAAGAGAGCAGGTAAAGTCGGTAGTATGCTCTGAAATCAGCTGTTTTTCACTATGTAAGGGTCCTTTCACACTGGCGTTTTTGCCCGGCGGATCCAGACAAAAAAGACGCATCTGCTGCCTAACAGCGGCACACTTGCGGCAAGCCCCATGCATTGTCTATGGGGCTTGCGGTAAGTGTGCGGCAGACGTGGCAAGTGTGGTTTCGGCAGATGCCGCCACAAAAAAATCCGCGGTCAGTGGCTTTTTTTCGGAAGCCGTAACTGCCAAAACTGCACTTGCCACGTCTGCCGCACACTTACCGCAAGCCCCATAGACAATGCAAGTGCGGCCGATGGGGTTTTTTGTCCGGATCTTCCGGATCCGGCAAAAACGCCAGTGTGATAGCACCCTTACTGATGATTTTTTTTTACCCTGTCCACTTGCATCAACCTATGCCTTCTTCAAAAATATGACAGATGTTACAGATTTATTAATCTGCAATTTGCTAGTAAACATTACTGACTACTGCCCCAGTGTCTAAAACAGTTACTGTTTTATAGGTTTTATTTTATAACTTAAATCTGCGATTTTACTGGGTTCATGTTGCAGTTTAGACTCTTATCACACTTTTATTTCAGGCTTTGTTTATGTTTGAGTGAAAAGAAAAAAGTTAATGAAGTATAAAAAAAACACAACAAACTATTATGGATGCTGTAAACATAGAAGCAGCAACGCCAGTGTGAATGAAGCTCATTTATCGTCTGTTTTCTACTACAGTAGTTATACAGAAAGACTGAAAATGTTAACCTCTTTCTGTCTGTTCTAGAATTCTGGTATCCATTGGTGAATCATTTGGGGTAAGCAGTCAATTTGTTACTTATATAATTATGGCTTTCAGGATGGCCTTGTTATTGGACAAAAGAAGTAAATCTTAACTATGTTTGGTTTCACTGTAATTAAATGGAACCTTTTACCTCGATTTACCCCCCTATCCTACCACGACCTGTACCTTCACCTTCCTAGCTGATCCCTAACCATCCCTATCTCACCTAAGAGCACCCTATAAAGAGTAAGAAAATGACTTATAGTTATGTGCATACCGCATCCGTAGTCAGCAGTGGGCAGGATCCGGGCTCCATTGTCCCCTCCTGGTTCCTCTCAGCACGCCCCGCTGTGCATCATTATTCCTTCTTCTGTCTGTCCTCTATTTGAAATTCCCGCCTCTTCTGATGATGATGCACCGAGCAGGAACATCATATCCGGCCCTGTGCATTGTGCTTCATTATGCACACTGCGCATGCGCCGGAGTCAGCCTGTACCACGTGATCAGCCCCCACAATGCACCGGGCTAGATATGACTTTTCAGCTCGGCGCATCATCATAAGAGGCGGGCATTTCAAATAGAGGATGGACAGAAGAAGGAATAATGATGCCCAGTGGGGTGTGCTGAGAGCAAGCCAAGAGGTGACAATGGAGCCCCGGAGCCCGCCCACCGCCGTCTACGGATGCGGTCTACACGTAACTATATCAGTCTTTTTTTTTACTCTTTATAGGGCACTCCCAGGGGTGAATCTAGCCCTCTAATACCTGAGGCGGACTGCAAAACGGCGTCCACCCCCGCCCTCCCGCTAGTAATTTTTTTTTTAATCGGTAAAAATAAATCTGGTTCATACAGAGTTATATTTATCCTGTAAAAATGAGCAAAATAGTTTCTATTTTACATTTTTCTTTTACAGTGCTGTGCAAATTAATTGGGACAAAGCAAGTCTTTAGTTGTATTTCTTGCATTAATTTTACTTTTTCTGATAAGTGTTTTATCATTCTTGGTCTCGTTTTCCTTTTTCTTTCACATTTCCCATTTTGTTTTGGAGAAAACGATCCAGTTTCATTGTGTGTGCAAATTATTCTTGAAACGGTAAACTTTCCAATACCAACGGTGGAAGCATTTCTCTTACAGTCAGACTTGTATGTTCAGTAAGAGTAATAATTCTACACCTCTTCCGTGGAGTAACATCCATTTTTACAGGCACGAATCACACTGAGAGAAAAAGTACACTAAACCACTCCTCACAGAAACAAGCTCTCAACTGAAGCTGAGGGGACAGCTAGCTGTTATTTTCTGACTAAAACCAGTCAAACCACATTTTGTTACTCAGGTTTGTACACTCACACCTGTTCAAAGCTGTTAAAACTGGTTTGAATCACTGACTGGTAACCCCAACTTAAGATTTTACTTACAAAAATGCTTTGTCCCAATTAATTTGCACAGCACTGTAGTTTACAGAAACAGAAAAAAAGATGTCCACACAAGGATATCAGTGTCATCACACGCACATACAAGAACCACACAAAAGAATCTGGACCAAGGATCATTAATGGCAATGGACGGCTTGGCACAAGCATATAGATACATAATGACGACTGGCAGAGCTGTGGTCCTGTAGGTAGACACAGTTCTGCATCCTTATAGCACAGGAGGCAGCACTGATTGATAACCTCTGGCACACACCTACAAAACCCTGGACCGCTGCCTGGCACTAACCAGTCAGACATGTCACCATGCAGCAGCGTCCACACAGCACAGGTAAAGACCTGCAGTCTGAGCATCAACAAGCCGCTACTGCACTAAGCTGGTAAAATGGCGCTTCTTCTCCAACAGACCACGCTTCCTCCGAATTGCTTAGCCAATCACGAGCACCGCACAAGGGGCTGTCTGGAATTAATAACAGGGTCCTTCCAATTGGATTGAGCAAAGGATATGGGAGCGTGAAGGGGGAAGAGTACTACCAACCAACCGCTGCTCAGGAGAAACATGGTAGGATGCCTGTATGTACCGAGGGGCGGCACTGGACCTGGTGTGTAAGTTATGGCCAATCGTCCTTCAGCAAAGGGACAATGCATCCTGCATCATAGAAATCATGGAGACCAAGAGCAGAAGTTCTAATTGGGCACCCCCCAAAAAAAAGAATATTTGGCTGGGTCACATAGGTACATCTCTCACAACATTTCAGCATTTACAAAGTAATTTTCCTTCTACTGAAGCCCCTAGATTCCCCTTTCATTGCCAACAAAAGTGCCCCACAAACACTGTATGATCTCCCACAGTTCATTCCTCCACACGCACAGTATGATGTCCCTACTGTACCTCCTTTAACTACCCCAGTACCGTATGATTCCCAACTATGACCCCCACCCAACCCTCCTTGTAGTATAATGAATCTATGTACAGTAGAATGGCCCCCAACACAGCCCTTAAATAGCCCTTCATCAAGTATAAAGGCTCCCTTGTAGCCCTCCAAGTATTATCATGCCTCCCACGAGCCCTCCAAATATTATAATGGCTTCCATGTAGTATAATTGTCTCCATATAATATAATGCACCCCCCATAGTATTCCACATAGTATATTGCACCCCCAAATTCCTCCATATATTATGCACCCCCATAGTCCTCTTTTAATATAATGCACCCCCATAGTCCTCCATGTAGAATAATACACCCCCACAGTCATCCATATAGTCTATTGCAACCCATAGTCCTCCAAATAGCATATTGCACCCCCACAGACCTCCATATAGAATAATGCACCCCCACAGACCTCCATATAGAATAATGCACCCCACAGTCCTCCATATAGAATAATGCACCCCCACAGTCCTTCATATAGTATAATGCACACCACAGTCCTCCATATAGAATAATTGCACCCC
Source organism: Allobates femoralis (assembly GCA_033576535.1). Lineage (NCBI taxonomy): Eukaryota > Metazoa > Chordata > Amphibia > Anura > Aromobatidae > Allobates > Allobates femoralis. The sequence goes on from JARQOC010000002.1 coordinate 599,240,342, forward strand.
CACAGCCCTCCACATAGTATTTTGCAACCCACAGTCCTCCAAATAGTATATTGAACCCCCACAGACCTCCATATAGAATAATGCATGCCCACAGTACTCCATATAGAATAATGCACCCACACAGTCCTCCATATAGTATAATGCACCCCCAAAGTCCTCCATATAGTACAATGCACCCCCATAATCCTTCATATAGTATAATGCATCTCCTATAGCCTTCCTTATAGTATAATGCACCCCCATAGTCCTCCATGTAGTATAATGGGTCCCCATTGTCCTATATTATATTGCACATTACATAGTTTCCCAACAGTGTACTCACTGATTAAAAAAAAAAAAAAAAGTAAATACTCGCCTCTCTTCTCGCTGCTCCGGTCTTTTCAGCATCTGCTCTGCACGTCTCAGTACAACGGTGCTCAGTGATGACATCATCATGCCCCGACGTGCTGAGCTGCAGAAGGCGAACAGCAGTGGCTGGGACTCGGGAGAAAAATGCTGCCAGCAGAGGCGGCTGGGACTATAGGAGAGGGAGAGGCATCTGCTGGGGGCCACCACTGGTACACACACCTTGTACGCACATGCTCCGCATGCTCCGACATACATGGCTCCGCTCCGTACACCTCGTACACATGCGGCTCCGCTCCATACACCTCATACACACACGACTCCGCTCCGTACACCTTGTACACACGTGGCTCCGCTCCGTACACCTTGTACACACGCGGCTCCGTTCCGAAAACCTTGTACACACTCGGCTCCGCTCCGTACACCTATTACACTTTCAGCTCTGCTACATTCACACTGTGAATCCCAACCCCACACAAACTTCACCTCATCCAGGACCAAGGAGCTGATCATGTGACCCCTGACTCCTCCCCTCCATTGACATTATCACAGGTTTTCTCAGCACAGAGCTGCAGTGTGTCGCTCAGTGCAGAAGAATGTCGGCTGACACTGCTGGGGGGAACGCAACATGCGGCCGGCGGGAGAGCCCAGCGGTGCCCCCTGCCTGCTGCGCCCCCCAGATATGCCACCTACCTTGTCGCAGCGGCGGCCAGGACTATAGGAGCGGGTGTGGCATCTGCAGGGGGCTGCGCTAACATCTGGCGCTCCTGCAGATTCTGCCCCTTGACTACTAGCAGGGCTCGCCACCTGAAACTGACACTTCATGTCGCCTCATGGATGCTGCGGCGAGACACGGATGGTTAGGGATCATCTTGGCAGGTGCAGGGACAGGTAGCGGTAGGATAGGTGGGTAAATCGAGGTGACAGGTTCCCTTTAAATGAATAATGTTCACATAATTATTATAAAACACAAGAAACAATGGTGGGATAGTTTTTTTTATTTTTCACAATTCATAATCCATGTTCCCATTTATTTTTTTTTCTTTTTATCAGATCTATTTTTTTTTTTAAAACAATTTTCAAACATTAACAGATAAATTAAAAAAGGAAAGAAAAAAAATAAAATACCTATAAGAAGACAAAGTACATGTTTAGTCTAACCTATCCCTATTCCTATGACCTAGAAAGAAAAGCTTGGAATGCAATTTCTCAACTTGCAGATAAGCAAAACAATTGAAATTCTACAAGCTAATATAAAATATGTATGTATACATGAGAACGAACATGTCCGTTGTTCTGTATATACAGTCATGGCCGAAAGTGTTGGCACCCTTGAAATTTTTCCAGAAAGCAAAGTATTTCTCCCAGAAAATTATTGCAATTACATGTTTTGTCATACACATGTTTATTAACTTTGTGAAAACCCAGCCACAACCCATCTTCAATACTCTTACAGAGTGAAGGAGGTTGTTGGACAAAATCTTTTGATACATGACCCCATACATTCTCCCTTCAATACGGTGCAGTTGTGTTGTCCGCTTTTACAGGAAAGCACCCTCAAAGTTTCATATTTCTAACCACATGCTTCACAGTTGGGATGGTGTTCTTGGAGTTGTACTCATTCTTCCTCCAAACACGCCAAATGGAATTGATATCAAAAAGTTTTATTTTGGTTTCATCTCACCATGCCTCCTCTGGATCATCCAGATGGTTGGTGAACTTCAAAGGACCTGAACATGTTCTGGAGTGAGCAAGGCGGACCTTGCTTGACCTGAAGGATTTTAATCCATGATGGCGTAATGTGTTACTAATTGTAATCTTTGAGACTGTGGTCCCAGCTCTCTTCAGGTCATTGTCCAGATCCTCCCATGTAGTTCTGAGCTGATTCCTGACCTTCCTTAGAATGAATCATCCTGACCCCATGGGGCCAGAACCTACAGTTAGGGCCAGAAATATTTGGACAGTGACACAATTTTCGCGAGTTGGGCTCTGCATGCCACCACATTGGATTTGAAATGAAACCTCTACAACAGAATTCAAGTGCAGATTGTAACGTTTAATTTGAAGGGTTGAACAAAAATATCTGATAGAAAATGTAGGAATTGTCCACATTTCTTTACAAACACTCCACATTTTAGGAGGTCAAAAGTAATTGGACAAATAAACATAACCCAAACAAAATATTTTTATTTTCAATATTTTGTTGCGAATCCTTTGGAGGCAATCACTGCCTTAAGTCTGGAACCCATGGACATCACCAAACGCTGGGTTTCCTCCTTCTTAATGCTTTGCCAGGCCTTTACAGCCGCAGCCTTCAGGTCTTGCTTGTTTGTGGGTCTTTCCATCTTAAGTCTGGATTTGAGCAAGTGAAATGCATGCTCAATTGGGTTAAGATCTGGTGATTGACTTGGCCATTGCAGAATGTTCCACTTTTTTGCACTCATGAACTCCTGGGTAGCTTTGGCTGTATGCTTGGGGTCATTGTCCATCTGTACTATGAAGCGCCGTCCAATCAACTTTGCAGCATTTGGCTGAATCTGGGCTGAAAGTATATCTCGGTACACTTCAGAATTCATCCGGCTACTCTTGTCTGCTGTTATGTCATCAATAAACACAAGTGACCCAGTGCCATTGTAAGCCATGCATGCCCATGCCGTCACGTTGCCTCCACCATGTTTTACAGAGGATGTGGTGTGCCTTGGATCATGTGCCGTTCCCTTTCTTCTCCAAACTTTTTTCTTCCCATCATTCTGGTACAGGTTGATCTTTGTCTCATCTGTCCATAGAATACTTTTCCAGAACTGAGCTGGCTTCTTGAGGTGTTTTTCATCAAATTTAACTCTGGCCTGTCTATTTTTGGAATTGATGAATGGTTTGCATCTAGATGTGAACCCTTTGTATTTACTGTCATGGAGTCTTCTCTTTACTGTTGACTTAGAGACAGATACACCTACTTCACTGAGAGTGTTCTGGACTTCAGTTGATGTTGTGAACAGGTTCTTCTTCACCAAATAAAGTATGCGGCGATCATCCACCACTGTTGTCATCCGTGTACGCCCAGGCCTTTTAGAGTTCCCAAGCTCACCAGTCAATTCCTTTTTTCTCAGAATGTACCCAACTGTTGATTTTGCTACTCCAAGCATGTCTGCTATCTCTCTGATGGATTTTTTCTTTTTTTTCAGTCTCAGGATGTTCTGCTTCACCTCAATTGAGAGTTCCTTTGACCGCATGTTGTCTGGTCACAGCAACAGCTTCCAAATGCCACACACCTGGAATCCACCCCTGACCTTTTAACTACTTCATTGATTACAGGTTAACGAGGGAGACGCCTTTTAGAGTTAATTGCAGCCCTTAGAGTCCATTGTCCAATTACTTTTGGTCCCTTGAAAAAGAGGAGGCTATGCATTACAGAGCTATGATTCCTAAACCCTTTCTCCGATTTGGATGTGGAAACTCTCATATTGCAGCTGGGAGTGTGCACTTTCAGCCCATAATATATATATAATTGTATTTCTGAACATGTTTTTGTAAACAGCTAAAATAACAAAACTTGTGTCACTGTCCAAATATTTCTGGCCCTAACTGTACATGGAGCCCCAGGCAAATTGACAGTCATCTTGTGTTTCTTCGATTTTCTGATAGTTGTGCTAACAGCTGTTGCCTGCTCACCAACCTGCTTGCATATTGTCCTGTAACCCATCCCAACCTTGTGCAGGTCTGCAATTTTGTCCTTGGTGTCCTTAGACAGCTCTTTGGTGTTGGCCATGGTGGAGAGGTTGGAGTGTGATTGATTGTGTAGACAGGTGTATTTTATACAGGTAATAAGTTCAAACAGGTGCAATTATTACAGTTAATGAGTGCAGACTAGCAGGGCTTCTTAAAGAAAAACAAACAGGTCTGGACAAGCCAGAATTCTGTCTGGTTGTTAGGTGATTAAATACTTTTCTCATGCAATGAAATGCAATTTAATTATAAATCATATATGATGTGACTTTCTGGATTTTTTTTTAAGGTTTTGTCTCGCAGTTGAACTGTACCTATGATAAAAAATGACCGTATTCGTGTTTTCCCAAATTTTGGGGGGAAGTGGGGGTGCATCTCATAATCCGAATCTGTTGTGCGGTGGGGGAGGTGGGGGCCTGTGGAGCAGTGTCCAGGAGCTGGAGGAGGTCAGGAGCAGGCTGCAGCTGCGGGTTATGGTCACGTGGGGCCACTGATAATGCTCTTGTAATATGCACTTGGTTTCAAAACCAATTCTTCAATGAAATCTTTGATAGTCAGTTGTTTGGTATCAAGCGTGTCTCGATCAGTGTGAATCCATTGTTTGAACTCAATAATATCTTCAGGGTCACTATTGACAAACACATTGACTAGAAATTCTTTTAAAACTTCAGGACCCGGGCATTTATCACAACGGCCAAGCATACAGTCCTTGGATTCAATTCCACAGACCATTTTGCATATGAGCTCTTTGTAGTCATCATTGATTGGGCATGCTGCGAGACACGCTTGATACCAAACAACTGACTATCGAAGATTTCATTGAAGAATTGGTTTTGAAAATTTCTAAACTTTGTAGTCATCACTACATCGCCAAGCATCAAAGTTGCTATCTGAAATCGTTGAAGGAAAATCTGAGACCTGGAGAGCTTGTGATCCTTATGGACTTTGCTGAAAATTACTCATTTATTGTTCAAGATACTATTCAAGGTTTCCACTGGGAAAATAGTCAAGCTACAGTACACCCATTTGTAATTTACTTCAAGGAGTTAAATGGTGAAGCTGCGCAGAACATCAGCCTGTGCATAATCAGTGATTGCTCACAACATGACACAGTTGCAGTCCACACTTTCTTAACAGTAATTGTGGAGTATCTCAAGACTCTCATCTATGGGATTCGTCATATTCACTACTTCAGCGATGGATCTGCAGCCCAGTACAAAAATTTCAAAAAGTTTCTCAACTTGTGCCACCACAATGCTGATTTCAATATCAGTGCTGAAGGGAATTTTTTTGGTACCAGTCATGGAAAGTCGCCCTGTGATGGGATTGGAGGGACAGCAAAGAGGTTGGCAGCTCGTGCCAGTCTTCAACGCCCAACTGAAAACCAAATACTGACCCCGGTGGATTTATTCAACTTTTGCAACGAGCAACTGCATGTAATCTAGTCTTTTTTTGTTCCAAAAGAAAAAATTGACGAAATACGGGTAGTTCAAGAGGAAAGGTTCAAAGATGGACATACAATTGCTGGAACAAGAGAAAATCACCAGTTTGTGCCAATTGATGACAAAAAGATTCGCATTTCAAGGGTGTCAAATGACCCATCATCTTTCATTGCCCATGTAGATGGGTCTGTCAGATCAGAAATGCCTTTTGTGCCTATTGCAATCCTCTAGCCAGGGCAATACATTGCCTGCATTTACGATAGGAACTGGTGGATTGGAAATATTTCTGAAATTTCAGTCGACGACCATGATGCATTAATACATTTTATGCATCCTCATGGACCAGCTAGCTTCTTTCACTGGCCTGTGAGAAATGATACATGCTGGATTCCCGAGCAGTCAATCATTGCAATAATTCCAGCACCAGCTGCAACAGCAATGGGCCGACAATACAGCTTCTCTGAACCGATTATGTTGCAAATTCAGCAACAATTCCAGACCACTTAGACTGAACATTATGGCTTGGGAACCAACAAAAGATACCCAATATTAGGCTTGGGATCCTAGGCAAAGACACCCACCCTCAGGCTTCGGAACCTGCGATAAAGAGACCACCCGCGACTTGCCTTGCACAGCTATCGGCCATGGCTCCTGGGCGATGGGGCTGCCAATTCTCGAAAGACAGCATTATTACAATTCTTAATAGGATTATAATACCAATTCTTAGGGAATTGGTTGTGGAATAACCACCATGGACCAACGCAAGGGTTTGAATAGTGCAGTTACCATTCATTGCGTATTAATAAATGACACCATGTTCAGTGGCATTTTTCTTTTCTTAAACGGAGAAACTCCAAAAAAAAAAAACAATGATCATTGTAGAGAAAAATGTGCTCTTTCTAATGATAACAGAATTAATACATTTTAGGGGTACCCTTTTTGGGAAATTTGACCTAAAAAGAGGTAAAATTCGTTTTTTGTTTTAAGTTTTTCATCATATGTGGGTGTGAATATTTCCACAAATACATATGCTTTGACCGTGATATTGCAGCAATGCAAAGTCATGTAGATGTTTGTTGTACAGGGTAAAGCACCAGTTCCTATTGGTTTTTGGTCTTGAGTTATATATGGGCAAAGTTTGGCATAAATTTTATGTGACGTATTTTGCAAGCTACTTTGACACAAAATTGCGGCCAAAATATTGTTTTGTCATAGCCGGTAATTTATCGTGTTTAGCAGCAAAAGTTGAGCTAGTATGCCAAATTTCAGCATCATAGCCAGTTTAGAACTCTAATGGCTATGTGCCAAAGTTTGCAAAATCCTCTTAGCTGAAGCCGCAGGCTTGGGGAGGGGCCTCCAGTGAAAGGTCAACAGTGCCCAATGTATTTGAGATCTGGCCCTAAAAATGTATAGAACCTCTTTTCAAACATACATGTACATCCTTATAAATTTTCAGCAAAATCGGAGAACGTCGAGTGGGGACCACTGGTCCACTTGACACGGAATGACCCTATTATTTGTCATAGACATTATAGTTGTTTCAACCTCCTCCTGTGTTACAGGCTCTTCCAGTCTCCTGTCCTTCTCTGCCATCCTAGGGAGTCCGGCCGCCCCAAGAAACCCATCTCCGCTGATGAGGCTCCTGACTCAGAAGAATATAGCTGCACGTAAAACCATCTAAATTCTTCAAGTATATCCTCTGTATCCACCACCTCCGTCCCCTCTTCCGTCTTCAGCTTGTATACAAAAGAAGATTCCCTCTGTGCTGCCGCCACTACTGATAGCAAATGCCCCACCCTTTCACCATCATCGTCAAATTGTGCCTTCTGGAAAGCTCTTTTCCTCTCTACTCTATTTATAATTAGTTGACTCCCTCCTGAGCTTCCTTGAACCGGTTCCACTGATGGAGCCCAGAGATTCTCAAAAGGATTGAGATCTGGGCTGTTTCCTGGCCAATTCAATAACTGGACAATATTGTCCTTGAACCTAGAGAAGAGACATATTTTAGCTGTATGGCATGGGACTCCATCTTGCTGAAAAATAAACTGTGTCCCTTCACCAAATACATCACGTGCTGAAGGAATGAATTTAAGCTGAAGGACTTCCTTGATGTACTTTTCAGCATTAACTGTTCCTTCAATTACCTGCAGCCTACTAATTGCATCTCTGGACATGCAGCCCCATACCATAACACTCAGAGGATGCTTCATGGTGGGTACTGTACACTCTGGCAAGCAATCTTCTGCCAAAGATGGATATGCGCGTCTCATCGCTCCATAAAACATTTCTCCATTGTTCAATGGTCTATTTAGAAAGTTCTTTGGCTCACTGGAGACAATTCTTACGCTGTGAGGCATTCAAAAATGGCTTTTTACGTGATATTCTGGCTCTTAACCCCTCGTTTACCAATCGTCGTCGAACCGTTCGATCAGACATTGTCACTCCAGTGTTGACAAGCTCCTTGTTGATGTCAACAGCAGTTGATTTCCTTTTACTTAGTGCAATTCTAACAATTCTTCTATCATTCTGAGGAGTTGTAGCTTTCTTCCTTCCTCTACATCGTTTATTCTTGATCAAACTAGTCTCTTGAAACCGCTTGCACACTTGCTGAATGCTGGCTGATGAGATCCCTTTTTACAATTTGTGCTGCAATTTCCTGGTAACTGTACCCTTCTGCTCTTAAAGTAACAGCTTTGGCTCTTGTCTTGGCCATTTAAAAAATCTGACACCCAGGTCACTATAAACAAACATAGAATACATATCGCAGAAGGGGGCGTGTGTTCAAATAAGTATCACAGTTGTGAAGGTGTGGAGAAGAGGCCATTCACCTCAACAAATTCTCCTTTGGATTCCCAGGCTCCTGGAAGGTGGCTGGCTCCCACAGTGAAGGTCAATAGAAATTGAAAATCCAGGGCCACATGTCCATAGTCACGTGACTTCAAATAAGTATGTCAGTGAAAACTTTTATTAAATATTTGCGATGGTGAAAAACTGCAGGTGTTGCCTCAATTTTGGCCACTAGTGTAGTTCCCAAATGATTTCAATTTGAGGCCACCGTTTCCTATTCCCTGTTTATTCTTATCCCATCGCTCATCCATCACATTATTAAAATCGCCAATATAATTACGGTAATAGTCCCGCATCCCTTTTATACAACTCTATAGGGCACATTACACACTCAGATAATTGTGCAGAGATTGTTCGCAGATCTCTGGTTGCAGTGAAATCATGGACACATGGTTCCATTTTGTGGCTGTGTACAAATGGAACAATGTGTCCATGATTTCACTGCAACCGGAGATCTGTGAACAATCTCTGCACAGATATCTGTGTGTGTGACGTACCTTATCACCTCGTGGATCTTCTTCCCCGAGTACGGAGGTGGTATGTACATGGCCATTATACATTTACACTTGTTCATAAATTTTACTGTTTACAAAAATGTATTGTCCTTCACTATCGACATGGCTTTCAATTTTCTCAAAAGGTGTGGACGCACCCACCAACAACGAGACTTCCCTGGCATATGAGGAGTATGTGGAGTGATATGCCCTTCCGATCCATCTTCTCTTCAAACACTTCCATCTTCTCCTTAATCAAATGTGTCTTGAAAGCATATCGCATTCGGTCCCCCTTACTAATGTAGCCCATAATCACTACTCTTCGTGTTCCATTAGACAATCCCCTCACATTCCAATTAAGAATTTTCATCTGATCATCCGTGTTTTCCTATACGTATACATTTCCAATCCCGTGGAGGACAATACTTCTCCCAAGAATCCCTAGAACCAACTTATAGACTGAAGGACTAATCCCCCCCCCACTATTGATGTACATAACAAACCATTAACGCATACTCCCAATGTGTTTCTAATGTGTTTCAAATGGGCTTTATGGGCAGGACGAAGTACATGTTAGCATTGCCAAAGCAAATCGTAAAAATAGGGAGACTGGGGTAGGGAGGCATATAGAGCTCCAGGATATTTCAGGCTCCTTTTAGGGGATGAGGGCATGTCCAGGGTGGAGTATAGAAGTCTATGACATATCAGGCTCTTGGTCGGGGGATAGAGACATGTCTGTCTCACTCTCACTCTCTCTCTCACTCACTCTCTCACTCACTCTCTCACTCACTCTCTCAAGCTGAGACATTACAAAACTGAGGATAAAAGACAGCGAAGAATTGACATGTTCAATGTTACAAAAACGCAGCAAAAACCATGCAGGTTTCAATTTCCGCTAGGAAATAAAACCAATGTATGTGCACAACCTTTCCTGAAATACATAAAAAAAAAACCTTTGTGAACATAGCCTAAGGCCATGTGCCCACTGGATGTTTGTGATTCGTTTTTGGTGCTGCATTTTTATTTATATATTTTAAACTGATCCAAAAATGGATCAGTCACTGCATCTGCCAGTAAAGTGAATGTAATTTTCAATTTGGTGTGCAGACATCAGTGTTTTTGACTGCTGCGTTCGTGGTGCAGAAAGCACATCCAGAAAATAATGAGCGTCAATTAGTGCTCTGTTTTTCTGCTGTGCTTTCTCCATTGACACCACTTTACTAAAAAGAAAAAGCATCATAAACGGATTGGTATTCACACAGTCCGTTTGTGATGCTTTTTAAGTGAGCTTTCCACACATCATATGTTCCATTGCTTGACGATCCCGCAGCGTGCTCCAGCAATGTGTTCCTTTTGGGCACCGGGTAACAGTACCTGCAAGAAATGAAAAGGACCTGAGAGTCACATGGCCAGGTCCTTTTGACTTCTCGCAGGTCCTGTTGCAGCGTGATACCCGGAAGTAACCCATCGCTGGACACAGCGGACCTTTGTGAAGGTAATAAAGCCTGTCTGTCTGTGTCCCCCCTGCTATGGATAGTACTACGTTTTTGCTTTGAAAAAGCAAAAGCGCAACACTAAAAAAATGGAGCAAAAAAGCAACACAAATGGATGATGTGTTTGTGATGCTTTTTTGCTAAAAAGAGAGGTTCCTTTTGGTTGTAGAAAATGCACCAAAGGTGGATATCCTAAATCGGAGCACAAATGCCTGTGGACACATAGCCTTAGGGTACCTTTACACACGGCTACATTTGTAGCTTGTCACCAGGTAACTTACTGGTTGCAGCGAAATCATGGATACATGATTCCATTTGTACACAGCAACAAGATAGAACCATGTATCCATGTATTTCACTGCAACCAGTAAGTTACCTGGTGACAAGCTACAAATGTAGCCGTGTGTAAAGGTACCCTTAGGGTTAATAATTTTAATTCTGCTATGTTTTTCCAAACTCTGAATAATATACAAAATATCAATAAATCCAATGTAATTTCTTTCACAGCTTGTTGCTGAAGATTGTAATTACTTGTGAAAAAAAAATACCTGTTTTGTTTTTTTTGTCAAAAGGGTTAAATCTGAAACACTCAGTTTAACTTGTGTTTCTTCTAAAGGGGGGATAGCTTGTAGCTAATTTCTAATTTTTCTATTTTACATCCTGCATCAGGGTATGTACAATTTCTGTTTAGTATTTAGTGGTTTGTGTATTCAAGAGTGCCAAGAAGTGGGATTGCAGAACTACAAATACAGGCATGCAATTTTGGACCAACCCCAAAGTTAATTGATGGGGATCATAGGTTCAAAGATTAATGCCTTTATTAATAAAAAGTATATTTTCTGTCTTGTTTCAGGCATCTGAAAAGTTTCAGAAAATCAATCAAATGGTGAGCAGCACAGAACGACCTACAAAGAGACATGCAGATGGCACCGTCCCAAAACCACTGAAGAAGCTTCGCTTTGATGGCCATGATGAAGCAGACGGAAGGTATGTCCAATCTACATAATTCCACATATTATGCACACATACCTACATACATGATGTACATAAATATATTTCCTACTGATAAAAATATCTTCCCAGGTGATCTGATGTAAATAAGTGGAGGGGTCAGTAACACTAATTTTCATGCTCTAGACTTGAATAAAGAGGTATTTAGTCGGCTCCCATTAGTGTTTCTGTGCAAAATGTATTATATTACACACATCCCTGTAGCATGCAGATTATGTACACAAGTCACTTTGCAACGAACACATACACACTACTCTACTGTGTAAACAGTACATATACACTGATTCAACTTGGCTCTATATACACCATAAAAACTCTGCTGTATAGCATCACGCAGCTCTGCAGGACAAATACTATATACAGATTTAATAATTAGTTTAGACTAGGTGTGCAATAAGTCGTGCTCCTATTCTTATTCCCAAATTCACAGGGCTTTGTCAGCTGAAGGCAGCATTCAGGCAGAGGAGAGTAAAACCTGATGTAGCTCGGTTATGCATGGCGCCAACTGAGACTGCTGAAATCTTGAACTGTCTTCAGCTAACAGACCCCATGATATACTATCTAATGATTGTCACATTGCAGCGCTTGTCAGATGAAAGCACCGCACTGAAGATCGAGCTCCAACCTGAGAAGAGAGTGAAGTCAAGTGGCATGCATGCCCAGACTGCTGTCATTCACAGAGAGGCAGTCCTGCCCCCACCAGTGATGTGCCCTGCTCATTATGTCCCCAGATCGGAAGTGACGGAGCCTTAAGAACAACAGAGGAATATAGGAGCTGCTGAGATGAGTTTACAGGGTGCAGTTAGTAGACTTCACATTAGGAAAGTGTTGGTTAGGAAAAGTGGAAGGGGGTGAAATTAATAGTGGGAAACCTCTTTAAGCTTGAGTTATCCAGTAGTGGACACCCCACTTAAATCTTTTGTTTAATAACAGGTAATGCTTTACACTGGATATATAAGCTATAAATGATAGCACTAATTGTTCATTCATTTAATAACAAGCCTGGAACAAATCCAGATACCTTTGGAAAGTTAGATGACGTGTTCTGTATAGTTAATAATAAAGCCATGATAATACAGGCCGGGCAGTCTGAGCTATCTAAAGGAATATGACTCCTCATTAAAGATATACATACATACATGTCAATGCCCTGTGTTAACGCAGAACTATAAGGCCCTGTGCATACAGTGCGTTTTTATCTCATTTTTTGATACGTTTTTAATTAAGTTTTGTCACAAAGCTGGACGCAAACCCTTATGCCAGCAAGATCAATGAGAATTCTGAAGTGTTGTGCACATGTTGCCTTGTTTCCCTTGTAGTGTTGGTGCAGAAATAAATCTGCAGCATGTCCATTATTGCAGCGTTTTTCCACCCAAAATGAATGGAAAAAAGGCATCAAAAACGTGACATGTTTTTTGTTGCGTTTCACCTGCCAGGAGGTGCACATTTGGTGCTGAAATTTCTGCAACCTCATGCACACATACCCTAAGTGTTCTTCCATTGTTCTGAGTTTCTCTTCTATTTGGTGGCAATGTTTCGATTTCTTTCCAATATTTGACCTGTTTTTCTTTTATTTCAGCAAATCTCTCTCATCAGACTCAAAATTCCAACAGAAACTTGAAGAAATGAGTAAGTGTTTTCTATTTGATTCAGTATGTACTGCATTCCAGGTGCTAAAGGGTAGACAGAATAATTGTCCTCTTAGCACCTTCAATGGATGGAGTATTATGAGATTGAAGGGGAAATGGGGGATTTCTGATCTGAAACACCCAGTTTGAGAAATTAGGGAATTTTTGCCATCTCCGCTCTTTTGTAAAATTTTCATTCTTATTGAATTACATCTCATATTTTGTTTTTTCTATCCAGCGTTTCCTATATAGATAAATAGATAAATTCAAATAACTTTCCCTACCCAAGAACTCGTTACACGTTAATACAATTCCTATGGCAAACTGGTTTCTTTTTTTGAAACTTTTCTTTTATGTGGCTGGAAATAATACATGAGTTTGAGGTGCAATTAACCTTTGTATCACCTGTTTGTATGGCCATGACAGTGTGAACAGTGAGTATCTTATCAGCTTAGTTATAATCAATTTTTATCATGAGTAATCTCCATGTAGGCCCCTATGGCCTCTTGCTTGGATCAGGGCCAAAGAACATAACACGCCACACACTAGTGACAGTACTCTGAAATGATCAGGTTTTACTTTATAGCCTTTAATTGTCTTGAGCGGCTTATGAGTCATTTGTCAGGAAGTCTGTTAATGTGTTAAAGTATAGAAAATAAGAACCGAAAGAAGACTGTATAGTGAGGACAATTTCTCAATATGAAATCTTTGTTTCCTGCACATGTCATAGCTACGCATTTATTGCCTAAGCGGGGATATTTGTGACAAAATAGTCTGCCGCCTCGCTGTGTACAAGTCTCCCATCTTCAGTCTGTATATAAAATCATTACAATTTCTCATAAAGAGCCGAGACACCGAGTTATATAACAGCCAGACGTATTGTCATGCTACACACGTTCACTGAACTTTCAAGATATTTGCTCTATGATGTTTTTAGATTTTAATATTGAAGTTATCTTCTAAAATCAATAACTTAGTTTTTTATTTATCGACCTTTGTTTCTTGTACAATTAAATTGGACCTAACATTTATAAGAATACATGTGCTGAATCGATGTTGTCGTCGGGATATACTAGAATAGGGTATAAATGACACTCTATCTCATACATAAATAACTTCCAATGGCATATCACACACGTGATCAGCAGACTTCAGTCTGACATGTAGTAGGCAGTGTTGGGTTCACTGGGATAGAAGGAAACAAGATAAAATATATACCATATTTTTTAGACTATAAGATGCACCTTTCCCCCAAAAAAAATGTTGAAGGAAAGTAAAGGGGTATGTCTTATAATCTGGATGTACCTGGTTGTTGCTATGGGGGGATCACAGGAGGCAGGAGCAGTCGCTGGGGATATCACACGTGCTAGCTGTTTAAGAATATGGATATGCACTGATCTTCCACATTCATAATCTCCCACCCACCTCTATACATTGAATCTGGTGCTGAGAAGTGTCTGGATTGTGGGCGTGTTGAGCAGTGCTAATGTACTGTGCTTCTGCAGTCTGCCATCAATATGCTCTTCTACATCCATAATCTCCCGTCCACCTCTGTGCACTGAAGCTGGCGCTGAGGAGTGTTTGAATTGTGGGCGTGTTGAGCTGCTTCGAATAGAGAGTATGATAGGCGGCCCTAAAAAGATGTGTTTTTACAGAGTGCCTAAAACTGTGTAAAGGTACCGTTACACGCTTCAATGTTGAAACGATATCTCTAACGATCTCGAGGGCGCACAGTCATTAGGACATCGTTGGTGAGCTGTCACATGCATAGATATCGTGGATGACGCACCAACGATCCAGCGAGCAGGTATCGTTCGCACAACCCAGCGAACAATACTTGTTCACTGATGTGAATGGGCAAAGTCGTGAATGACATCGTTATCGCAGTGTCACACAGAACGATGCAGCAGGTTGGCTGATCGTGGATCATTTGATTTGAGAACATGTTCCAAATCTGTGATCAACGATCCAGCGATTTATCGTAGTTGAATCGCGGTGTTACACGCAACAACGTCCTAACTATGTCGTTTCTACGCCTCCACAACCTGTGACGTTGGAGTGATGTCGTTCACGATATCTTATCGTGTAATGGTACCTTTAGTTGTGGATAGTCCTAATTTCTTGGTGTAGAGCATTCCAGAGAATTGATGCAGCTCAGGAGAAGTCTTGGAGCCGGGACCAGCAGTGTGTCTCAGTGGTTAACACTAGAGTCTTGCAGCGCTAAGATCCTGGGTTCAAATTCCATTGAGGACAACATCTGCAAGCAGTTTTGTATGTTTTCCCCGTGTTTGCGTGGGTTTCCTCTGGGTACTCTGCTTGGTCACGTGAGGGGCGTCAAAGCGTTCCAGTTGCCAATCACTAGAGTGCATGCTCCATATTAAGTCAGCAACTTGGAGTGACGTGTGTTGGTTTGCTGCCTGAATGATCGTTTATCACGCCACGATGGGCGTGATATTGTAATAAGATTCTTCTCTGCCCCAACCTGTGCCGAACGTCGCTCTCCAGTTCGATTTGCGTCATTTCCGGTTCTGGTGACGTCGGTACACCTTCTTCTCTTGGCCGGCTTCAAGCAGCGCTTTACGCATGCTTGAAGGAGCACATTATGTAAGTGATGCCATAAAGCATGCGCAATACGCTGCTTGAAGCCGGCCGAGAGAAGAAGGTGTACCGATTTCACCAGAACCTGAAATGACGCGATTCGTGTCATACCCCAAACTGGAGAGTGACCTACGACGCAGGCTGGGACAGAGAGGAATCTTATTACAATATGGACATGTATTGATAGGTGAGGTAACAGGTTCACTTTAAGCATAGCGCCTTGTGGCCGACGTGGTGCTTGGCTCCGCCCCTTGCCCACATAACTCCAAGTTGCTGACTTAATATGGCACATGTGCTCCAGTAATTGGCAACTGGAGCGCTTTGACACCTCTCACTACGTCACCACATGTCATTTCCAATTTCTGTTAGTACCAGATGTTGATGGACAGGTCGCCATGGCGACCTGTTCTTACCATGGAGCAAAATTTGACTTACCAGGATTACAACTGGGACAAAAATAGATGACTGAATGTTTGGACTTCCGAGTCACCACCTGGTAAAGTTTGTATTTCACTGCGCCACCTACACTATATTTATCTATAAATAGGTGGATACTTAAGACTGCTTTCGGCAGTGTGTCTAATTCCCCGGAGGAAGCTGGCCACGGCAGTGTAACGCGTGGGGCTCTCCTCGGATGCCCCAGTTGCAGCCACACATGGCATGACTGATTGAGTGTGGGTTGTGTGTGCACCATTATGACTTGACCTTTCCCTCAAAATATATCCTGTATTGTAGCAATTATTGATTGTTCCAAGATACTCTTGTACCAACAGTTGATATATCTTTATACTTATGGATTATTCATATTTATTACAACACTATATGATGGATTGAGGGTATGTTACTGTATTTAGCTGTACATTGATCCCATTCTCCCTAACATTTGTCTGTATGGCATTAAATTATATATAACTAAACTAATTTATTTCTGCAACCAGGGTTTTCCAGACCCACATGGTTTTTAATTGGTTCTAACTATTTTTGTTGTCTGTTGTCATTTTTCATAATAAAGAATTAAAATTTTTTAACATATATTGGTGTGCATGTTTTCATATTAATGACCTTCTCTTCTTTGCAAGGCTGATAATTCGTGTGATCTTGTACAGTACCTATTCCATCCGATGCTCCTTGACTTAAATTATGACGGAAGCCCCACTGTTAATTAATACTGTTAACTGTTGTTAATTATATGGCTTCCTTGGAGATTCTATATGCTTCTATCACAGGTTTTGGTTATGCTTAACTTGTATTTTACTTTTTTGGAGCTACTGTTTGTGTTTGTATTACTTAAAGCGAACCTGTCACCCCCTCCAGGCATCTAAAGATAACATAGCTACCTTCTGCAGCACTAAGGCTGGCTTCACATTTGCGTTTGTGTCTGCATGCTGATGGCATGCAGACACAAATGCAGTGCAAAGCAGGGCCTAAAGATGTGTCCGCAGCGGAGAATGTCCGCCTGCGGACACATCACTGTGGAGCCCAGCAGCCAATCAGCGGTGTCTGGGGGCGGAGATCAGCACCAGAGATCTCCGCCTCCCGGCCGCCGGTAAGCTCCGGGACATGTCGGCGGGGAGAACAGCTGATTTGACAGCTGTTTGAATCTTCCCGTGCCGACACCGAGAGGAGATGTCGGCGCGGGAAGATTCAAACAGCTGTTAAATCAGCTGTTCTCCCCGCCGACATCGCTAGCAGATTACCAGCGGCGGGGAGGAAGAGGACAGCAGTGGTCAGCTGATCTCCCGGTGGCCGTCGGTGAGCTCCTGTGACATCACCGGCGGCCACCGGGAGATTTTTCAATGGGTCCGCAGGTTCTCCTGCGCTGTCAAGCGCTGAACACTGCGGACCCATTGAAGACAATGCAGGTTTTGTGCGCTTGGGGACGCTTGCTGATTTTCCAAGCTCCCCGAGCGCACAAAAAAATGCAACTGGCTGCGTCCCGGGTGCGGATGCTGGACACCGGAAGGAGCAGATATCGTCCGCATCCGCACCCGAACGCAGCAAATGCAAGCACAAGCGGCGAGTGCGTGTTTGACTGCGTATGGGAACGCAGCATAAGCTGCGTTCACATACGCAAATGTGAAGCCATCCTAAGGCTGTATTCTGACAAGGTGTCTATAGAATTTATGCTCCCTTGATTCACTGAAATAAAGACTTATATAAAATCTGTTTCAAACCAGATCCAAGACCGGGAGGCGGGTTTTCAAGCGTATATCTCCCTCCTCTGTGGTGTCAGTCATCCCTCTCTGCTCTCTGTGTGCTGCCTCCAGGGCCATCTCCCTGCATTACAGAGCTTTGTCAGCTCTGCTACAACATAGAGCTACTGTTATAGGAGACCCCACAGTAGTAAATCTAGCAGGAGGATCCTGAGCAGACAAAGCACTGCCTGCTACATAGCAGCCTTGAGCTGAGCTGTCAGCAGTGCAGCAGAGTTGAGTTTGTGCTTTAGATCAGGGGCTGAGGACGGAGCAATGCTGCTGGGTTCAAGAAACTGAAAGTGAAAACTGCTCAGCTGAAGGGCTGCTACGTAGCAGGCAGTGCTTTGTCTGCTGTTCTGCTCACGATCCTCCTGCTAGATTTACTACTGTGGGGCCTCCTATACCAGCAGCTCTATGTTGTAGCAGAACTGACAAAGCTCTGTAATGCAGGGAGATGGCCCTGGAGGCGGCACACAGAGAGCAGAGAGGGATGACTGACACCACAGAGGAGGGAGACAGACACTTGAAAACCCGCCTCCCGGTCTTGGGTCTGGTTTGAAACAGATTTTATATAAGTCTTTATTTCAGTGAATCATGGGAGCATAAATGCTATAGACACCTTGTCAAAATGCAGCCTTAGTGCTGCAGAAGGTGGCTATGGTATTTTTAGATGCCTGGAGGGGGTGACAGGTTCGCTTTAATGAAATTTGTATTACCAAAGGAACAAACGCCATCCCACCGTGGCAAGGTGTGCCCATCATTGACGGTCCTACTCTAGTATTGAAACATTACCTTCTGTCAGTGGCATCAGTATAATTGAGGGCAGAGAATGACAAGGTCCTATCCGCAGCCACATGTTCTGGAAAGCTATATAGATGCAATGTGTAGCTCAGAGGAAGGGACCACATGCTTATTATACAGAGTACTAAAAAAAAAAAAAAAGAAAGTACAGTAGAGCTGAACTTTCTTTTGAAAAACACCTGAAGCACTGCTCTCATAGTGCTGTCTGCTTTGTTATACTGCCCCTCTCCTCACAATGTGCCTATGAGAAGGAAGCTGAATAGGAGCTATTTGTAATCAGACACAACTTTGCAAGAGAACTGACAGTGCTGGGAAAGGAGACCTGCAGATGTGTTTGTAATGAGACAAAGTTCAGCTCTACTGTACTGTTAGTTGTAATCACACACAGCTCTGTAGTGAGATCTATGTTGGTTGTAAGACATATACAGTGGTGTGCAAGTGTAAAAAAGTGTTTGCACCCAAAATTCCTCCAGAGCATTGTAAGAATCTCATTGCCAGTTATAGCAAACGCTTGATTGCAGTTGTTGCTGCTAAGGGTGGTCTAATTAGTTATTAGGTTTAGCAGGCAATAATTTTTTCACACAGGGCCCTATAGGTTTTGATTTTTTTCCCTGAATAATAAAGACCTTCATTTAAAAACTGCATTTTGTATTTACTTGTGTTATCTTTGTCTAATATTTTAATTTGTTTATCACATTAAATGTTTCAGATAACCAAACATGCAAAATAATAAAAACACAGGAAGGGTGCAAACACGCTTTCACACTACTGTAGATCAGGAGGGTAGACTGTCATTTATTACATGTTTCACAGTGGTAACAAAGCTTTTTATTTATAATACATACTGTAAGCCCACAAAGGCAGGGCCCTTTCCCCTCTGTCAATGTTTAATTTGTTGATTGTGACTTTGAATGTAAATCCCTTTTTCATGTGCAGCATCATAGAATCAATGGTGCTCTAAAGATATATGCTGTGTGAGCAGGTTCTCGGGGAGACCTGTGTCCAGCCCATAGATCTTAATTGGCCCATAGATCTTAATTGTCTATTTACATATGAATTAAAAACATGCATTTCTCTAGAATAAGACATCAGATGGCAGTTATCAAAGTATCATTTTATTAAGCTTTGTTACCTACATGCCCTTATTACACGGCTTAGGAGGGTTGATTCTACTAACAGATTAATTTTATGTAATCTTTAAAATGACTGATAAGATGTATTTTTGTTATTACAGAATCCACAAGGACAAGAATACAGAGACAGAAGTCAGAAGAAGTGTCAGAATCGATGGCGTCAGAAGAAGTGTCAGAATCGATGGCGTCAGAAGAAGTGTCAGAATCGATGGCGCCAGAAGACTCCATAAAGAAAGAAGACTAGAGAGACTGAATCCCCGTAGCCCACTACACTGACACTAATATAATCTGTATGTACAGACATTCATTGGTTCTTCATTCTTTTTTTTTTTCCATTTATACCACTTTTAGAAGTTGATCCTTAACTATTACAATTTTAGCAGTAGTTTAGAAAAACCTTTTTTATCAGGATGATGGTAACTTCCATTTCCTATAGATGTATCTACAACCTTCTCTGACACATGAAAAAGCGGAACTCTTTACACCTGAGACCACACGTATGAATGGTTACGCTGATAATAAAGCGCACTATTTATTTTAATTGAATCTTACTTGAATACTATTTAATTGTTGTGCACATTCCACTTGAGCCCTGTGGCTACTTGCTGATTATTGCTACTGAAGACAACTGTTCTCCATTTATATCCTAGTTTGAACCCCCTGTATAAGCACTATATAATTGCAACTCCGTATTGTATGGCTACAAGGTCTTTATAGAGCACTGCTCTCCGTCTATCTGCTAATAGCTCAAGTTTAAATATCAAAACTAAGAGAACTGGAAATGATTTTCCCACTTATACACATACAGACATTAGTGGTGACATCTTCCACCAGATTTCCACAAGTAAAGAATGGAACTGACAGTAGACGAGTGCAGACAGTGTTTGGTGCTAATATTGTATGGAAGTTCAGAAAACCAGATTGTGTGCGTTAGTAGTAATATAGCTGACAAGCGACTGATATCCATCTTGCACACTCATGTAATAAGTATATTAGGTTTGTTTTAAAAGCAAGTTCAGTGCTCAGTGTGTTCATGATTCATTTTTGCCTTTAAATGTAGTATTGTTGCTCTTGATCGCAGATGGCGGCCTACAAAGCCAAGGGATCTCCTGAACTCTGGTACTGACTAAAATTTTCATCTCAACAAAAGGTTTATAGTGAGAGTTCAGTGTAAGATATTTTTTGACACGTCAGTTGAAAAAACTGACTATGCTCTCTGTCTCCCCACAATAATACCAAAGACCTTAGTGATCACGGGGGACCTCTTTGTCCAAACTACCTTTGGTATCTTTAGTGACATTTAAGTGTCTTAATGTCAGTTACCTTATGGTCTTTTCAATATGATCACTATCACAAGATCATAGCATGTCACTTGCTACCCTCATGGTAATTCATAGGAAATATATTTATATTATTAGTTTTCTTAACAATATGATTGCAATCTCCATGTGTTCAGTGCAAGAAGCTTAATTTACCTGAATGCTTAAAACGTTCTTTCTGAAAACCTATTGAAGGATTGTACAATCGCCTAAACTAGGCATTAGCAGTTCTTTCCAATGTGGCCTTAAAAATACAAGAGTGTGTTACCTCTCAATAGTTAAGTGTATATTCACATTGTGGATTTGTTACGGAAATTTCTGTGATTGCCAGTCATCTAAATTAGGCTTGCTGCAATACATGTACCTACAGTAGAGACATCCCATGTGTCAGACTAAAAAGGTCATGATGGCTCTCCAGACAGATCTGTTTTAGCAAGAGTTACAAATGTGGATCACTCTTTCCCAGAACTGTGCATTGTTCTTATTTTGGCATGGTAAATAGGACTACGTACATTTTCATAAGGAATTAAGAAATAGTACAGACTTCCACTACTGTACTTTAAGTACCTTGACTTTTGTATTGTTCATAAAACAACAATTGTAAAAGGGATTGTCCAGTGATTAGTGTCGCCAACGCCATATGACTAGACATATCAGTAGGGGCTATAAATTGTATATTAGCCCCACAGGAGAGCTTAATATGTGTTTGCTACTGTTGGCTGGGAAAAAATAACGTTGCTACTTTGTTTTATTTATTTTTTTGTGCAAGGAAAAAAAGGAACTACAATGATGCAGATTAGCAACAATACATTACAATTAATAACCAATTTGCATTTCCATAAAAAAAAAGATTTTTTGTGTTTGTGGCACAGAACCATGCAATGTCTTCCTGCACCCATAGGCGTTTGTAAACTCATTGCTTCTACTGCACACATACTCCAGAGTAAGGTGCCATACTGCATGGGAATTTAGTTTATGAATATTTTTATTGTTTTGGTCAGTTAATTATATTTGAAAACAGAAGCTCTGTGAAGCTTGATTAATGTATGACAATTATCGTATGTTTATACTAACTTTTTTTAAGTACTTTTAAAAATAAAACTGAATTCCAAATCCCAATGAGTTGTTTTATTTGATTCCACATGGGCAAAATCAATTTCGACAACTAGGCATTAATTTACAAAGACAGTCCAGGATTAAAGACTGAGTCCAGGATTAAAGACTGCTTGCTTAATCTATAGGAAATGCCCTCATCTGCCCATACATCAGGGTCTATTAAAGCCATACTCTTTGAAGGAGCAAAAATTCTAGATGGGTACTACATACCGCAGATCCAGATACCTGATCTAAAAAATGTAAATTTTAATTAAAATGATGTATAGAATCTGTAGCTCATCCTATGACACACTTGTGCTACATCTTTTATAATAGACAAATAGATTTCTGTATTGCCAAGGCCTGGCTGTGATGTCATGTGGGGACAAGGGAATGGTAGATAACGAGAGAATCATTTAAAAGGGAACACTTTTTTTTTGTATGATCCCTGGGCTCCTAGACTATAATGCTAAACTGCCTGTTACATTTGTATAATGTTTAGAATTAAAGGGATGTCACCTCACCTTTGTTTGGTGCCTTGGCCGTCATAAGATCACGCCCTAATGGGCGTGATCTTTTATTCATATTCTAGGCTGGCCTCCCTGCTTTTCAGGTTGCTGGCTGGGCATAAAATGACACGAATTGTGTCATTTCAGGGTAGGGTGACGTCAGTACACCCACGCCTCTCGTTCGTGCGTATGCGTGCTTGAAGCCAAACGAGCGGCGTGGGTGTACGGACGTCACCCTACCCGGAAATTACGCGATTCGCGTCATTTCATGCCCAGCCAGCGATGTGGAAAGCAGGGAGGGCCTGCCTAGAACATGAATAAAAGATCACGCCCATTAGGGCGTGATCTTATGACGACCAAGGCACCAAACAAACACGCCCTGAGGGCTAATATGGTCCCTACTCATTATCATGGCTAATGAGTGAGTATAAAAACGGTTTTATGTACTTTGACTGGAAGCATTTAGGAGGCTAAAGGAGTGTGAGAATGGTCATAGGATGCTGCAGGGACATGTTTTTGTAGCTTAGGTGGCATTTTGGAGGTGACAGGATCCCTTTAATATAAATCATTAAATGCTGCTTACCAGTCACCACTCCCATAGGAGTCAATGTGTCATGCCTGAGTGAGCAGCTCTCCCCCTCCCACCGCAGTGAGCTTCATTGAACTTCTGAGTGTTCTAGAACAGACACCTTCTTCAATCAAATGGGCATGATGTCACAGCAGGTCCTATAGACACAGGTCTCACCCTCCTGCCCTCTGCACAGAAAGAGATCTCCAGACTCCCAGCTTAGTACAGGACCTTATGTGACACCATGCCCATGTGATTGAATGAGGAAGTGTCGGACGACACTGAAGCTTTCTGAGATGGAGGTGGGAGATCTGTTAACTTAGGCATGATATATTGACCCCTATGGAAGTGGTGACTGGTAAGAAGCAGTTAGTAAACAATTGATTTATATTAATTCTAAACATTATACAAATGTAACAAGCAGCTTAGCATTATAGTTATTAGCAAAAACACCAGATAATTCATACTTATAATCTTTAGTATAGAAAATTATATTTAATCACAACACAATAGTTGCTGTATTTAGCTTGCCTTTGCTATGTATATCATGGTCCAATTATTTCTCATGATAAGTGGTTTTATAATCAATAAGTTAATTGTCTGATTATTAGTGTCATCTATTCCACATGTATTGATAATACCTTCACCTCCCTGTGTTCCTATATTTATAATACCGTATATATACTCAAGTATAAGCCGAGTTTTTCAGCACAAAAATTGTGCTGAAAAGTGCCCCCCTCAGCTTATACTCGAGTCACAGTGAAGGCTCAGTTGGGGGGACTGTGATCAGGAGCTGGAGGAGGTGGGGGGAGGCTGGAGTAGGAGCGGGCGGTCACGTGCTCCCGCTCATTAGTGCAATGCAATATGCACTGCATCCCCCTCTCCATCAGGGGCAGGGGGAACAATGCATATTACATTGCACTATGTAAGCGCCCCCCCCCCCCCCATCAGTGGCATACAGGCCCCCCTTGCTGCCGCACACCTGTAAAATAATACATCATTCATACTTATCCCTGTCGCTCTGTCACCGCGCGTCCTCCAGTCTTCTTCCTGCTTGTACCCGGCGTCGTGACCGGCGCAGAAGCAATGACATCATCGCTGCTGCGCCCGCCTCAGGAATAAAAGCCAGGTACAAGCAGGAAGAAGACCAGAGGACGCGCGGTGACAGAGCGACATGGATAAGTATGAATGATGTATTATTTTACAGGTGTGCGGCAGCAAGGAGGGCTGTATTCCTGATGGGGGGGGGGGAAAGCCTTATGCCACTGATGGGGTGCTGTATATACCACTGAGGGGGGTCCTGTATATACCACTGAGGGGGGTCCTGTATATACCACTGATGGTGGGGCCTGTATAGATCACTGATGGGGGGGGCCTGTATATACCACTAAGGGGGGCTGTAACTGCTGATGGGGGGCTGTAACCTCTGATGGGGGGGAACTGTATACCAGTGATGGAGGTCCTATATACCAATGATGGGGGATTATATACCAGTAATGGGGGGCCATTTATCATGATGAGAGGGGCTGTATACTGTGATGAGTCTGCTTCATTTTTCCCCCTAGGCTTATACTCGAGTCAATAAGTTTCCCTAGTTTTGGAGGGTAAAATTAGGGGCCTTGGCTTATACTCGGGTCGGCTTATACTCGAGCATATACGGTAATAAACGTTGGCATATTTATACATTGTATGATCGTTTTTCTTCTCTTTTGGTCAGTCTCAGCTTAGCATTATAGTCTAGGAGTGTAGGGACTGTACAAAAATTTATCTCCCCAAGGTTCCCCTTTTAAATTTTTCCCTTTCCCTCATACTTGTGCTTTATTTTTATTCTAGTGGTGGTCATTGTGATGTTTTGGCATTCTCCCCTATAAACAATATTTCTCAGGAAGATTACCTCTATAGCACATATTCTGATAGAGCAGGCCACAGATCTTTTTTCCCCCTTCCCCTATGACCGCACCACATGAGAGGTTCCGCCCCTCCAGGACAGGAAAACCACTAAAATAAAAGGCCGGCATGTCTCCTCTGCATCAGTTTGGTTTTCTGTCATGAAAAGAAAGGAGACCCACAGAATGACCCTAGCCCGACCCTGGCGTCTCATCATAGCGAAGGTGATCAGGCCTGGAAGTGCCTCCCTAGGGCTTGGCTTTTATATTGGCAGGGCGTAAGCCTGGAGCTGGAGCTCAGCTCGTCATTGCCCAGGGCTGTGCACATGCATGGGCCTAACCAATGGCAGTCCCTACCATGCAGCACGCCTGGGTGAAGATCCGGCGTTGTAGGTGGTGCACTCAGATGACATGCAGCTGTGACCCAGAAGTTACCTCCCGGCCATTGCGTATGGCGCCCTGTGACCAGGAATCTGGACAACATGGGGCTTCTGGGACCGGAGGAGGAAGCTGATGGCATATAAAGGAACAGGCTGGAGGGTAAGTGGTGAGTAAAGCTTCCCTTCTGCAGATGGAGGACAAGCTATCACCACACTTGCAGCCCAGACAGTGGCAGCAGAAGCAGAGTTCTGTCACCCAGAAAGGTGATTGTGCCAGAGATAGCCATTTCAGCATGGCTAGTTGAAGGTTAGATGTTTCCAGGTTGAATTTACCCAATGACCAAGCTCAGCTTCCAGAATCTGGTATCTGCATTTTCAGCGCTGGTGAGTGTTCTTTGATGCGATTGCTGGTTTTACTGAGGGTCCATTTCTTTGTCCATTCTTCCATAAAAAAAAATCTAACAAGAAGTTACAGAAAATAAAGAATAAGGAGTGTGTTTTATGCAGAGCGCCAGCTGAGAGTCAGAAAGAACTAGGTGTTCTCTGTATTCAAGGACAATTTGAGGAAACACCCAATTTTGCCTCTAGTTTGAAGAACATTATCAGGACAGACGTTAGGGATTTCTTAAAGTCCCCTAGGTCACAGGGGAAAAAGTATAAGAAAAAGCCCAAAAAAATCTACCTCGGACTCAGATAAGTCTGGGCTGGAGTCTGGCGCCTGCTCTTCTTTGTCCCAGCCTTTTCTTACTACTACTCCTTCAGATGAGAGCTGGGTTAGTGGAAGGCCGTGCTTCCCAACTAGGGATATTAACCAGCTGGTGAAAGCAGTGAGATCAAGTATGGGCCTGATAGATGCCAGAAACTGAGATTCCATAGAAGATCTTATGTTCGGGGGCCAATGATAAAATACAGAAATTTATTAAAGAGCAGTGGAAGAAGCCTGACAAGGGAAGACACCAGGGGGCTCTCTTAAGAGGAAATAGACATCCTCGTCCTGCTCCAAAATAGATGTGGCGGTGAAAAAAGCCTCAAAAAGACCCACACCTCCTGTTCGTTTTGGGTACCCTGAAGAATCAGCTAAATCGGAAGGCAGATGGCTTCCCATGGGGCACATGGGAGGCGCCGGCAGGTGCATTAAGACTAGCAGGCACCTGTGTGGCAATATCCTTAATGGTCTGCCTCCAACAGCTGGAAGAACAAATAAAGGACAGCACTCCCAAGTATAATATCCTACCCTTCCTATAATTGGCACAGGGTGCAACTGTCTTCATGGCGAAAGCCTTAGCCACTTCAAGTGGTTGACAGCCCCATTGGTGGTCCTCTCCAGTTCTGCCAGAAGAGCCCTACAGTTAGAGTTGAAAGGAAAACATACAGTCTAAAGCCAAATTGTATACTATGCCTTGTGAGGGAGGATTCCCATTTGGATAGGCCCTAGCTAACTTAATGAAAAGGCATCGAATAAGAAGAAAGGATTCCCTACCTTTCCGATTCCTGCCTTCAAACGCAGTTCTTTCGGAGGAAGCAATTCCTTAGGAAAAGACCTCCGAGGGAACAGAAGAGCTGTAGAGACAAACAGAAGAAGTATGTGGGATTTATGTTTGGGGTCCCTCCTCAGAATGAAGAAAAGGACCCAGTGATGCCATTGTCCAGGTGGGAGGAAGGCTCTTCTACTTTCAGCTTGGAAAAGAATCCCCTCCAACAGGTGGATACTGAGAGTTGTAGAAGGACTAAACGTCGAGTTTCAATCAGCCCGTTGTGGGTCCCTAATACTAACATCTGTCAGGTTGCAAGAAAAACAGGCTTTGAAAGCAGAAGTCATGACTCTAGTGAAGAAGAGTGTCCTGCAGTAGGTACCCAATGGGGTGGAAGGAAAGGGATCATATTCCCCTCTATATCTAATAAAAAAAATGGATGGCTCTTACAAGGTAATTGTCAATTTGATGAAACTAAACCAGTATAGTTCAACGCTCCTTCAAAATGGAAACGATCAGATCGGCCATAAAGCTTTTATTTCCCAACTGCTTCATGATAGTGCTCAATTTAAGAACTTACTATTATGTTCCTATTCACCCTGCCTATCAAAAATTCTTGAGAATAGCCATAAAAGGAGTGGTGGAGGCATTTTCAATTCATGACTCTGTACTTTGCCCTCACCAATACCTTGAGGGTCTTCACAAAGGTGATAGCGGAAATGATGGTTCACATCGGGAAGAAGAGACCCTAGTTGTCCTGTATTTGGACGGCTTCATGATTGTGGGGAGGTTAGAAGGGCACTGCAGGGCTCAGCAGTTACGAATCAAATCAGTCCTGGAAGAACTGGGGTGATTGGTGAATCTGGAGAAGTCACAATGGCAGCCAAGAGCTCAGGTTTTTTAGGCCTTATTCTGGATTCAGGAATACAGATTTGCTATCTCCTGGAAGAACAAAAATGGAAAGAATCATGGTTGCCTCAGCCATAAAATGACCTTGATGTCTCTGAGGGAGGCAATGTCCCTGGTTGGATCCCTGACTGCTTGTATTCCAGCAGTTCTCTGGAGTCAACTGTGAGCCCTCGCGGACAGGATTTCTCCCCTCTTGTATCTGTACGACCGAATTGTCCACATTTATTGTTACTTGTATTGTTACTATGTTACTTGTCCTAGTCTGCTCCTTTTAGCATGTAAAGCGCCATGGAATATAATGGCGCTTATAAATAATAATAATAATAACTGTGATCCGGTTATCTTCAGCTGGAGGTATTAGCGATCTAGAGCACTTAGAAAGCTGTTTAGAGGAAAAGTTAAAACTCCTCAGTGGCATTACACTCCCTTCAATGGTGGCCAGACACACACAACCTATCGGTTGGAGTCACCTGGGAGTCCCCAAGCACCGATGTCATCATGACGGATGCAAGCACGTTTCATTGGGGGGCTCATCTAAGAGCATGTAGTGGAGGGTGTGTGGGAAAGGAAGATCCTCAAATCACAGATAACTCTTGGCAGTAAAAAGAGCTTTCAAAACATTTCCTCCCAGTCATGAGGGGTCACCATGCCCAGATACTCTCAGACAATAGAGTGTCAGTGACATATGTATACCATCAGGGGATATAACATCTCCATCCTTGATAGAAGTGACTCACAATATCTTCAGCCTAGCACAGCAACATCTGTTCTCCTTGACTTCTGCGGATAAGGGGGAGAAAAGTTGTACAGTGGACCTTCTAATAAAGAATTGCCTAAAACAGGGGAAGTGGTCCTTTAATCTGCTTGAATTCTTTATGCTTTCTCCCTCATGTTAATTCCATTGATGCCAAGAAAGATGAGAACAGAAGGGGACATGGTAATACTGATCTCACCCTTCGGGCCAAAGAGACCCTAGTTCTACTGGATAAGAAGAATGTCTGTCGCATATCCCTGGGTCTTACCAGAGTTCCCAGACTTACTCTTCTAGGGACCAGTGCTTCACCCTCAGGATCCTGGTCTCCATTTGATAGCATGGATTTTAAGAGGCGATTGCTAGTGAGTCAAAGTTTCTCTCAAAACTTAGTGTCAAGTCTGTTAGGCAGTAGAAAGCTAGTGACTACTAAGATCTATGGCAGAGTATGGAGGAAGTTCCTAGCCAGTATAGGAGAATCACAGTTATTCTTGAATTTCTTTAAAGGGAGCCAACCAGCAGGATTAAGGGCTATAAAGTGAAGCCAGTGCCTTACAGGCACTGGGACGCTGAGTGCAATCTTACCTTTACTTGAATTATTCCAGGTTTGATTGCAGAGAAAAGTGTTATAAAAGTCCTGGAAAATAGAGCAGTTGATGATGTGTGCAGCAATGTGTCCTGTTTGGAGTTGTTGTTTTTTCTTTCTCTGTGGGCATGACTTTCAGCTGCAAGGCAAACCCTCCCCCCTACCTCTTATGTCTTTCAGTTTTTGTCACAGGTCTCAGGAGATAGTTTTGCCATCTTTCTGTGATCCCCAGGTAATCCCAAAGAACAGAGACTTCATACGCTAGCTGTTAGAAGAGTCTTGCTTCACTAAACCAAACTGGATACTTGCAGGGTATAAACTACTGAAACACCCAAAACAACAGATTACACTTTCAAAAAGTTAGTTTTATTAATATTTTTATAAAATCTACACCCACAAGACAACACCTACCTACATACAAGGCAGCTTGTACAATAAGTGGAAGGAATGGGTGGGCTTGTTACTCTACTTCCTCAACCCCTACCTCAGAGCGGGGGTCAGCGACCTAGTTGTAGACGCCCCAGCTCTATGCAGGCTTACCCTCCTTATCCCTGCACTGTGCTAAAGAGTGCAGCTATAGCTAGGGTAGAAGGGGGTTTGACATTGTTTGGATGTGACAGTGCTCAACCATCCAGAATAATTTTATCAATAATATTTATGATTACAATTTGTATTTCATACTGGATAAGATAAACATTGGCAACTTCCACATCCACAAGCATATTGCTGACCTCCCTGCAAAGAGATGTGACTTTACAACCATTAACACCATTGGAACCATCTACCAAACCCTTGAGAGAAAGAAAGTACCACCCACCTACGGGCTGTGGTCCTGAATGACAGCATTTCAAAATTGCTGGACTCAGAAACCTTATGGTTCTGAATGGTGGAAACAAACAGTTTAAAAAAAAAAAACTGATGGTGGCGATGGAGTTGTTCTCAGCCACTATTTTTCCAGGCATGTCATCCCTGTCCTGCACACACGTATTGCGAACCTAATCTGGTGTGCATTGTGCAATGTCATCAGTGAAAAGGTTCACATTACCACCAATACGTGGACCAGTAAGCACATGAATAGACATTACATCTCCCCAACTGCCCACTGGGTAAAACTAGCGCAGGCTGGCTCAGAGACAGAGCGCATTCCAGCATTCTAACACCTAGGATTGCTGGATGTTTTCAGTCCAAGTTGCTGCCTCCTCCTACACTACTTCCTCCTCATCCAGTCACAGCGAGACTTGCACCAGCAACTTCAAAGCCAGGGTTAAATGACAGCTGGTTGTTCTTAGGGCCACTTTACACACACCAACTTATCTGTCCAACTTCTGAACAACTTACTGGTTGCAGTGAAATCATGGACACATTGTTCCATTTGTACACAGCCACAAAGTGGAGCAATGTGTCCATGATTTCACTACAACCAGTAATGGCGGGTTTACACGCCGCGATATCGGCGTCCAACTCCGATCCAACTCCGACAAAAAGTCACGTGGTTCACGAGTTGGAGCCGATAGCGTTCGCGCGTTGTACGGTTTGAACGTACAACGCGATGCTGAACGATGCCAAAACGATATCGGGGTTGAATGAGCGTGCTATTCAACTGCCCGATATCGCATGGCCGTTGTAGCAGCATCGTAGCGTGTAACAGCACAACTACGATGTGTACTCGCACCTCACCCATTAACTCCCATGTTAAATGGTCGTTACTGGGTTGGTGGGCGTACACATCGTAGGGACGTTGTTTCCCGATATCGCAGCGTGTAAACCGCCGATGCGATATCGGGAAAAGCGCTCAAAAAATGCGCGCTCCCGCGCCGTTGCCTACGATATCGCCCCGATATCGGGACGTGTAAACCCACTATAAGTTGTTCAGCAGTTGGACAGATAAGTTGGTGTGTGTAAAGTGGCCATTAAACTCATCTGCCTGGGGGAAAACCTCACACCGAGCAGGAGCTGTGGACTTGAATCAAACAGCAGACGAGAGTGGTTGGTGCTGGTTAACCTGAAGGCCGGCCAGATAGGGGCAAAATCTGATAGCAGCTCTGGGCCTAATCAGTTTGACACACACATCCCTTCCCTGCCATATTTATTCAATTTGGTGGTGCACAGCTTCCTAAATAAAATTACCATAATATGTCCGACCTGCTGGTGAAAGTGTAGGCATTGTGTGCTGTTTTTGCCATTCTCACCCGGAAGCTGCTCGCTGTCTGATATGTGATGTACCAACAAGGTGGAACTCCACCTTACATATACTGAAGAGACTGTGCTAGCAGCAACACCGGGTCCGGCACCGGAACACGGCGGACGGCAGCGGATCATCTCGGGGACCGGACCGGAGCACAGAGGACGGCACAGGACCATCGGGGACCCCACACCGGAACCGGTAAGAAGCGGTGCTATGTGTGTGTGGTGTGTATGGTGTGTATATATGTGTATGCATGTGTCTGTATGTGTGGGAATGTGTGGATGTATGGCTGCAGTGTGTGGATGGATGGATGGTGGGGCCTCCAATATAAGGCCCCCCCCCCCACCCCTGCCCCAAAAGTAAGAACATGGAAAACACAGTAGCACGCACAGCAGAATTACTCTTTGGAACAACTTCACTTCACCACCAATGAGTGGGTATCCATGCAATGCTTGTATGCTGTGTATGCTTATTTAAATAAGCCAGCAACATGGTCAGTGTGGATGACACCACAATCAGCGTCACCATTTTGATTTTATACCTGCTTGAAAAAAACAATTGAAGCCATGATGGATGATGTGATGGCACAGGAGGAAGATTAGCAGGAGGAACATATAACATTTGTGTCATCATCAGGCCTGTTGTCAACACATGGCTCAGAGGGTGGCTTCCTGTACCAACCATGGCCAGGTACACAAGTGTCCAGTCAAGGTACAGTTTGTGAGGATGATGACGATGCTTAGGAGGAGTACGAAGAGAAACAGTGTTCTTAGGTGGGTGTCACTCTACACAGCTCACAGGCATCACTGGAGCATGCCTAGGGAGATACAGAGGACACATACATTACACCTCCCACTGAGAACCGCTTGTTGTCTCTGGACAACCTGGCATACATGAGCCAATTCATGCTGCTGTGCCTGCACAATGACCGCAAAGTTGCCTAGATTCTTAGCACTAATGACTACTGGGTGGTCACCCTGCTGGATTCCGACAAGAACAATGTACCATCATTACTTCTATCCTTGGAATGGGACAGAAAGAGGCAGGAATACAAGGTTACGTTGATTAAGGCACTAATGACAGCGTTTACACCTTACACTGACAGCTCACTGGAAGCACAAGGCAGAAGACATACCTTGGGCACCAGCACCATGTCTCCAGGCAGGGTTAGCATGGGCAAATTTTGGCAAAAGGGTGTTAACATGCCACAATATCTGGTACCAACATGTAATACAGCACCTATCAGCAGCGGGCAACATTTCCACAACATGGTGGAAGACTGTGTTCACGCAAGTATTAACTGATGGGTTTTCCCCGTTTAAATTCTGAGTCTCCAAATTGGACACATGGCCCAAGCTTGCCCTTTATGCCTTGGAGGCGCTGGCCTGGCCTGCAACAAGTGTCATGTCCAAATGTGTGTTCACCTAGGTGGGGGGGAAGGAGGGGGTCAATAACTGACTGGTGCATCTGCCTGTCCACAGCCAATGTGGGCAAACTGACTTTCCCTAAGGCCTTTTTCACACATCCGTGCCTCCGGCATGTGTGCAGTCCGTAGCAACAGACATACAGAGGCTCGTTATTTTCTATGGCCCCTTTCCCATGTCCATGTGGGCAAAACGTCCCACACACGGATGTTCACAGTGTGACGTCCGTGTGCACGGACCACGGACAAAGGTTAAACACTTAAAAATAAAGAATTTCATACTTCTCTCCAGCGCGGCCTGCTCCTCTCACTTCCGGTGCCGCTCATTAGGCTCATGAATATTCACTTCACTGAGCCTACCAGCGGACCGTGAGAGGAGCAGCAGCACTGGAGGCAGGTGAGTATTCACTGACAGGCTGTCCCTGGATAGCATGCATGTTACACGATCCGTGATACAATGATACAAGCCTTGCCCACAAACAGCCTTGTCTCACACGTTCGTGGTGTGCATGGATGTGTGAAACAGGCCTAAAATGGACCAAGCGTTGATCGCACAGGAATTGTCCCTACCTTTGGCTGACTAGATAACTATAACAGCTGCACCCAGCTATGTTTACATTCTATTTGACATATTTTAATTTTGGTGCGTCTTCAAATTTGACAGCAAATTTGTTGTCTACCTCCATCTCTACCACCACCACATCTACCTTTTCCTCCACTTGGACCTCCACCTCTTGTATTTTTATATTTGTTGTATTTTGCTATGATGTTATTTTAAGTCAGTTGGCTTTATTTTAAATACAAAAACAAAAACTCCCTTGCCTCCAATTCATTTAT
The DNA here is from genome assembly GCA_033576535.1 of Allobates femoralis. Taxonomy (NCBI): domain Eukaryota; kingdom Metazoa; phylum Chordata; class Amphibia; order Anura; family Aromobatidae; genus Allobates; species Allobates femoralis. The sequence goes on from JARQOC010000002.1 coordinate 599,273,972, forward strand.
CTGGACGCGTTTTTCTACCAGGAGATGCAGACTTGGTGCATACATTTTTGCAACCAAATACATGTGTTCACATAGCTGTATCCTGCACTGAGTTAAACTGAGGTGACCTGACCTAACCTCCCATCAGGTGACCTGTGGAGAAATGACCTCACTCTCAGGTGACCTCACAGGTGACGACAGGTGAAACTAATGCTTCATATGGCTATGTGCACAAGTTGAGTATTTGGTTGAAGAAATTTCTGGACCAAATCTGCACATATAATGCTGCAGATTTCTTTCGGCACAATATCTGCAAGGGAAACAAAAAAGCAACATGTGCACATAACTTCAGAATTTCTCATTGGCTGTCACAAAAATGCATACAAATCTTTACGCCAGCAAAGATGCACTAAAGAAACGCATCAGGACTGGCAAAAACCACATTGCAGTTTTGGTGCTTTTTTTGTCAGGAGATGTAGATGAACACATGCATGCAGTTTTGTGACAAAATTGCAGAAAAAAAGACATAAAAAATGCTTCAATAACTGCATCCCAGTTTTGGTGCTTTTTTGCCAGGAGACATAGTTTTGGTGCAGAAATTTCTGCCAACAAATACTCAGTTCCAGCCGGCATGGAGTTCAATGGTTTCGGATTACCAGATTATCCGGCACCATTGAATTCAATGCCGGATTACTGGAATTCAGTTCATTAAGTTCACCTGAGGTCACAGCTCGGGTACCATGGGAACCGAATCAGTTGTGATCTCAGATGAACTCTTTGACGTCACCGGTCTCACAGCTAAGGCTCAGTCAGTGTGAGAGCGGTCCTCGCGGTGAGCAGTCACTTTAATGTTACCGCAATGTGGAAGAGCCAGGGAAGCTTTGCGGGACATCGTGCTGTGGATTACCGCCAGAGTTGGGTATGTTTGGGAGCTAACAAATGGGTAAATGTGAGTTGTCTGTGTGTTTTATTTCAAATAAAGAATTTTTCCCTCTGTGTGTTTTTTAACTATTCACTTACAGGATTGGTAATGTGGGGGTTTCAGAGACAAGTCAGGCACTTAAGTAGATATCGATGCTGTTATTGTTTGTATTGTTTTACATAACCAATCCAGGGCTTGATGACGCTTAATGAGTGGACCCTGAAGAAAGTTTGACCGCAGCACTGGAAACTGGTAAGTATAATGCATTCCCCATTTTGCTTCCTTCTACAGCCCCCTAGCCCTTACTGCCGCCCCTTTATAGCACTAAATTTTGGGTCCCCATAGACTTCTAATGGGTTCAGGCTCAAGTTTGGTTCAAGTCCAGTCCTGAATCTGGACTTTTTTTATTCTTTTAAATTCCGTCTAGATCTGGGTTCGCACATCTCTACCCACTACCACTGATCTGGGTCTGCTAGATTTCAGCAGCTCTGCCAGAAGACTACTGGCGATGCTTCTGTATAATACATAGCGCTTATCGAACAATAGGTAGCTGATGAAATAGTTGGGGAACAGACGTGTTTTGGCATTCTTGCAAGATATTTATTTTCGATTGTATTTGACATTATACAGAAGCAGTGTTTTTTTTCTTGACCAAGTTTTATTATCATAGAAAACAAAAAATTATCAAAAAGGAAACTGAAAAGTCATCAAACATGAGTTTTGCTCAAATCACAAAACTGTGAACATGCAGATTATACATTGCAGGCGCCTCCATTTTCCAGTTCTAGAAAAAAGTTTTATACTAGTGCAAAGTAAGTATTTTAAGTTGATGTAAAGTATTGCTAAATCCGTACACTAAACATGTGTTCCTTTATATGCAATACATTTAGTAGGATAACATCGCATAGAATTTTGGTTTTCATGAAACTTCATAAAATAGGAATTAAAACAGTGAGGGGCAGCTATAACCCCAGTAAGTGAAAACAGAATATACTAAATTGCTATACACCTTACTCTAGGTTAATAAATTGTATTATTCAAAGCAACACCACTGACCAATAAAAATTACTAACCACTGTTAGTGTCTTCTAGATCAGTGAAAGTTTAACTAGTACAAAAAAAAAAAAAAACATAAAAAATTAAATGGTGTATTTACTGTTCAGTACTTCATCCACATTGTAACTACTGAATTATCCATCTGATGATATACCCTGAAACAAAATAATTCTTCACATACTGTAGGTCCAAAGCAGTTTACCCTTAAAATCTAATATCTTTCCACCAGCAACTATTACAATGGAATTGAGGAAGGCGCTTGTCTATGCAGACAGAACCAGAGGGATTAACAAGTTCCATTATAAAACTATTACAGCCTGTTAACATACCATATTTTAAAAGGGATGTCTACTACTCTGACAATCCAAACTTAAAGCGAACCTGTCACCCCCCCTGGACATCAAAAGCTATAATAGCCACCTTCTGCAGCACTAAGGCTGCATTCAGGAAGGTGGCTATAGGCTTTTGATGCCCTATATACAATTAAATATTCACTTATATAACTGCTTACAGTTTAGAAGACCTAAGACCGGGAGGCGGGGTTTCGCGCTCCTCCGACCCGCCCCCTCTTGTCAATCAGCCTAGTCGCCTGCTGCTGCCTCCCCTCACAGTCTAGCATGAACGCGCGCCTCCGTTCTCCTCTATGGCGCCGCGCATGCGCTGTATGCGCAGCCCGACGACTTCCTGGACACCCGGCGCATTCGCGGGCCATAGAGGAGAACGGAGGCGCGCGTCATGCTAGACTGTGAGGGGAGGCAGCAGCAGGCGACCAGGCTGATTGACAAGAGGGGGCGGGTCGGAGGAGCGCGAAACCCCGCCTCCTGGTCTTAGGTCTTCTAAACTGTAAGCAGTTATATAAGTGAATATTTAACAGTATATAGGGCATCAAAAGCCTATAGCCACCTTCTCTGAATGCAGCCTTAGTGCTGCAGAAGGTGGCTATTATAGCTTTTGATGTCCAGGGGGGTGACAGGTTCGCTTTAATTATCATAATTCGCCCATGTAAAATAACAGCAGCTATACTCCCCTCCAGTGCAGGTGCCTGTTCTCCCTGGACGTGTGTGACATTATCTCATGCGAGTCCTGCAGCCAATCAGTAGATGATTCTCTCTCATCCTTTGGACATAAGTGACATCTACAGGAAATCGGAGAGCAGCCGATGTTGGTTTTGTCTAAAAGAAGTGAAAGTGAAGCGGCTGCTGATTGGCTGAGGAAATCCCGAGATAATGGCACACAGGTGCTAGGGTCGCCTGAACAAAGCCGGCACCAGAGGTGAGTATAGCTGCTATTTCATTACATGGGGGAATCCTGGTGATTGTGAAGGGGTAGCCCAAGTAGTGGACAACTCCTTTTAGAGACCTAACCCAGCACCATCCTATTAGACCATGTGCATCACACAGAAGACCATATGCAGTACAAAAAAAGCAAAAATTGTCAAAACTGCACAATTCATCCTCATATGCAATCACAACTTGGTATAGTTGTAGTAATGGTCCAGTGAGGTATAGAAAAGGTCATTTCTGCTGATCTTGCTCTGTACATTGGAAATCTATTGGGGTTTTGAATATAAACACCTTTTCAAAGATGTGGGTCATGTTGTACAACACCAGGATTGTGACTGTAAACTGATAAAAAAAAAAAAAAACTAATATATTTCTACCACATGTAAACATAATAAAAAAAACTCTTCCTTTCTGGTCTGCAAGAACTACATCATCTGGGGTAATTATTCTGTGCATAGGATGGTGGATTAGGACTCATTCTTCCATTGAGAATATTGCCATTAGAATCATACAAGTTTATTTGGTATCCTGAAGACACTGGAGACGATTCATTGAGGTCTTTACTCCAGATTTTTTATGTAAACACCTTAAGTTGCACTATTGTTGAGCAACTCAGAATCTGTAAAAATAAAAAATATTACAACTTGGCGTTTACATACCACTCCTGGCCAGCTATGCCAATATGGACTTAACAATGGCTGTCCATCAAATTCATCAAGTTACTTCACTTTAGTTGAATAACTTTTTCCAGAAATGAACGCCAGTTCCAGGACTGTTGGATACGTCTGACTGTGCCATGCTCTGGGTAACGGAGAACGCTAATTAATTAAATGGTGCTTGATGCTTAATAAATTGGGTGACTCCAGTAAGTGCCTCATTAAGGGCCCTGTTACACACAACGATATCGTTAACGATATCGTTGCAATGTCACCGGTTTTGTGACGTTGCAGCGACGTCGAAATGACATCGTTGCGTGTGACATTTACCAACGACCAACGATGAGGTCGTTGATCGTTGGTAAATGACCAGGACCATTTTTTGACAGTTGGTCTCCGCTGGGCGGCCAGCATCAGCGCGTGTGACAGTGGGAGACCAACGATCAACGACCTCCCAGCGCCGCACAGTACACGTCGGGAGGCTGGTAACCAGGGTAAACATCGGGTAACTAAGTGCAGCACTGCACTTAGTTACCCTCTGTTTACCCTGGTTACCAGCGTTCTCTGTGGTCGATCGCTGGTGTGTGCCTGTGCGACAGCTCACCAGCGATCAGATAACGATGTCCCAGCCACCCCCATCGTTGGTTGGATTTCTGGGACATCGTTATGTGTAACGGGGCCTTAAGACTGGTGCACTACCCTGATCTTAATGACTCACCCCACTGTGTTATGATGGGCCAGCCATTCCACCAGTCGTAAAAACGTGCATGGAGTCAACTTAAAAAAAATGAATTGTAAGATATTTGCTAGAAGCGCTGAATAGAATTCTTATGGAGCATCTTATTCAATGCACTAATATAGTATTATAGAGCAAAATGCTCACGTGTATGAGGTCTACGCGATCAATAAAGCAATTTCAATGTAAAAGCCCCATGTAAAAAGTAGATAATTGTTTAGCGGTGAACAATATGATAGGAATACACAACCTGTACACAATGGCAGACAAGTATTTACATATGACAACAATTCCATAAGAAATAATGTACAATCATTTAATCACATATAGAGTTGCATGGTGCCTCAGTGGTTAGCATAGTTTGCAGTGCTGGTTTTCTAGGGACAGGTGCTCCCCCATGTTTACTTAAGTTTTCTCAGGGCCAGAATGGCCATTGGGTATATTTGGGAAAATGCCAGATGGGACGATCCAGCATTGTCTGCTGTACTGTTAACAGTATCAGCCTCCTGTAACAGCTTTGACAGAGCATAGAACTACTGACTCTGTTTTCAATCACTCCAGCAGGCTACAGGTTTCTTTTCTGTGACCTGCCTAAAGCCGGCATCACACGGGGTCAGCAGCATCCATTGCGAGACCGGATGGAAGAGACAGACTGCAGAGGATGAGGAAAGTATGAGTAAGGGTGCTTTCACACTGCCGTTTTTTGAAATCCAGGGGAATGCAGAAAAACCTGCATCCTCCCGGATTCCTCCACAATTGACGAACTGTCTGCACCTGCACCAGTATTATCACTGATTCGTCTCATGTATCAGTGATAATACCGGTGCAGGAGCAGACAGTTGCATACCTTTTTTTTTTTACAGGATCCTTTGGGGGTGTGTCATTTGAAACTTTGTTCTGGGCATGCTCAAACCAAAAACCAAATTTGGAACCCGGATCCTGTGGCATATGGATTCCCCTAGATCCAGGTTCAATAGAGCCCCATCTTAAATCAACCCATGGTGCCGCCGATCCCAGTGTTCACGGTTTTTGACACGTACACCAAACACCGCAACATGTTGCAATTTTGACTTCAGTGCAAAACGTGTGGACACCTGAATCATTGGGAAACAGGAAGAGCTGGATGCACCCGCAAGTGCTTGTGGCCCCATTGAAAGTAAATGGTGACAAAAATAGATACGGGTGCATCCGGTACAAGCTGTAATCACATGGATACCAAAAAAGCAGTGTGAAATCAGCCTAAGGTTGTGGGTGATCAACATACTTTATTGTAGCTGTGTGTGGGGGAGAATCATCATACTATATGGTGGATTGTAAGGGGAAACTATCATTATATATTAGGGGTGTGGAGGATCATCATACTGTGGGGACATTATATTGTGTAGGGGTCTATGGTGTACATCATACTGTATATTGGGGGGTCTGTAAAGGATAATCTTGCGGTGTGGTGTGCTGTGAGGCAATCACACTATGGGGTCATCATACTCTATGGGGTTTATACAAGGGGTCTTATAGTGTGCGATACCACTAAGGGGGCTTCAATAGGGGCAAAACAACTGTGAAAGTGCTGCAATTCATAATCCTTCATTTCTTGAAAGGTTATGAGGTACTGCTCTTCTGAACCATGATAGGACTTTTGCTATGGGGCCCCTGGTATTTCTATGTATACCTCTTAGGAGCATTATTACAATTAAGATGCCGAGGGGATGTTATTATTACAAAGGAGGCACACTGGAGAATATTAATCATTAAAGGGGAAGCATATATAAGAAAACATAGGGGGTGTCTATACTATAAGGAGGTACGGGGGTCATTATTATAAAGGGTCAGGGGCCACTGATATTAAAGAGAATGAACCAGCAGGTTTTAGGGCTATAAAGCGAAGCTACTACCTTACAGGCTCTGGGCTACTGATGCAATCAGAAGTTTACTTCAATGATTACATGTATGATTGCAGAGATAAATGTTATAGAAGTGCTTAGAAAGTGTGCAGCAGGGGAACGGAGTATGCAGCAATTAGCATAAAAGGGGCTGGGTTTCTTTGTATTACTCCCCTCTTTGCTCTAAGCCAATCCCTCCCCCCTCCACCTCCCTGCTTGTCTGTGATCGTCACAAACAGTAGAAGCCCCCACATACCTCCAGTCTCTGCACATCCTGATTTGTCTCCTCTCACAGGTCTGGACAGATCCCTGTTATTGTCATCCACAGATGACAGATGGGGATCTGTCCATGGAGCATGCTGCGAATTGTAGTGTCTCTGCATGTTTAGGCTGTGTTAAGTAGCATGCTGGGGTTTGTAGCGTCACTGGCTCAGAATCTGCAGATCCAGAGACACTACAACCCCCAGCATGCTCCATCAGGGTCTGCAGATCAAGAGAAACTACAACTCCCAGAATGCTCCATCACACAGTCTGCAGATCCAGTGACACTATAACTCCCAGAATGCTCCATCACAGTCTGCAGATCCAGAGATACTACAACTCCCAGAATAATCCATCACACAGTCTGCAGATCCAGTGACACTATAACTCCCAGAATGCTCCATCACACAGTCTGCAGTTCCAGAGATACTACAACTCCCAGAATGCTCCATCACACAGTCTGCAGATCCAGTGACACTACAACTCTCAGCAGGAGATGGAGGGAGGGTGAACTGATGAATTAAGGCACACATGACCTGCCTAGTACAGTGAAGAGTGACAGGGAGAGAGGAGGGTTTCGCTTAGAACAAAGAAGGGAGTAATAAAAAGAAAACCAGTCCCTCATGCTAATGTGCTGCACACTCCGTCCCCCTGCTGCACACTTTCTAAGGACTTTTATAACATTTATCTCAGCAATCATACAAGTAATCATTGCAGTAAAGGTATGATTGCACTCAGTATCCCTGTGCTTGTAAGGGACTGGCTTCACTTTTAGACTTAAAACATGCTGGTTGGTTCCTTTTAAAAGGGGACACATGAATTATAAGGCAGCCTATTTCTGTATGGTGCTTGAAACCTGTAAGGAGGCACAGGAGAGTATTGCTGTGAGGAATTATAGAGAAAACATTATCACTCTGTATGGGCAAGAAGATGTATTAGGTTATGTTCACATACTGTGTTTTTTTCATGTTTTATGAAAAATTAAATGGGGATTTTTTTCAGTTCCAGCAAAACCTATGGGATTTCAGAAAACTCATGCACACAATTGCTTTTTTTCCCCTGACTAATGGAAAACTGCTGCGTTTTTATAAGAAGCAACGTGTCAATTCTTTGAGTTTTTGAAGCACTTTTTCACCACTGAAAGCAATGAGAGTGCAAAAATACAACCACTGCATTCTGCTGTTTTTATGGTCAATAAATCTAACTTGATTAGAATGTGCAATATCTGCTTTTTGGAAGCAACTTATTTTTTATTTTTACTGGCAAGAGAGGTTTTGGCAGTAGAAAAAAGAATGCAGCAAAAACGCAGAGTGAAGCCTTACTCTCCAGGGCAATCTTAATAGTGCTATATGGTTTGTGTAGTGATAGTAGAATGTGAGAAGAGTCCTGGAAAAGCAGGAAGCCAAAGATGACTCCATGATACACTTTGTAGGAATATAGGAACTGGATCAAAGTAATGGAAAAAACCTGTGCTGCTGTATAAAAACAAAGGTCCAAACTGATGTCTGATAAATTAAAGGTAGTGTATTCAATATGTTTCAAAGTGGTTCCCCAGAAGCGGGAAACACTTTAAAAAGCATTGAATAAACCACCTTTAAAGGGGCTGTCCGCTATTTTATATATTATATACAGTAGATAGATATAGATATACAGGGTGGGTCATTTATATGGATGCACCTAAATAAAATGGGAATGGCTAACGATTTCAACTTTCTGTTTGTAACACATTAGTGTATGGGAGGGGAAAACTTTTCCAGATGGGTGGTGACCATGGCGGCCATTTTGAAGTTGGCCATTTTGGATCCAACTTTATTTTTTCAATGGAAAGAGGGTCATATGACTTTATTCTTCCATGAGTTATTTACAAGTTTGTGACCACTTATAAAATGTGTTCAAAGTGCTGCCCATTGTGTTGGATTGTCAATGCAACCCTCTTCTCCCACTCTTGACGCACTGATAGCAACACCGCAGGAGAAATGTTAGCACAGGCTTCCAGGATCCATTGTTTCAGATGCTGCACATCTCGTATCTTCACAGCATAGACAATTGCCTTCAGATGAGTGATGAGGCAAACTTTTTTGTGAATGATGAAGTTAACAAACAGAACCATCGCTATTGGTCTGACACTAACCCACAGTGGATAGATCCCTTCAAGGGTACCTTTACACGCCGCAACCGCGGCGAGGAATCTGAACAGCGATATGTCGCCCTGGCACCATCGCCGTCAAATTGCCTTGCAGTAGCGGCGTGTAATTTGGGAATTAGGCGGCGATAAAAAAGTTGTCGCCTGGTTCTAATTACAGAGCACTGCTCCAAAATCAGAGGCAATCATGAAGGCGACATTCCCTGTCTTTGGTGTGTGAACGGGCGATAGTGATGGAATCTGCGTCGCCTATTGATTTCCCGTAGGCGACACAGCGTGCTGGAGTCTGCACCCCATCAGTGATGATTGGTGGTGGCTACTGTGTTTCCATTGGCTGTCACTTGACACCACACCATATTTGAACAGCTGTCCATTCACCACCACACAATGGCAATGCCGTCATGTATTAGCCAGTCTTCCAGCGCAGGCTGCCCAAAGCTAACGCTATTGCATTGTCTAATCAGCGTGTTTGGGACGCGTTATACACCAGTCTGCCATGCCTATGTTCTCGCGGCGCTGAACATGTACTCCCACATTCCTTTGGGGATTGCGGCGTGTTAAATGGGGAGGGAACTCCACCGGATTGGTTCCACTGTGGGGTAGGCGATTTCCGGGGCGACACATCGCCTTAGGTTGAGGGCGAAATTGCGGCGTGTAAAAGCGCCATCGGCGATCTGAGGTGACCATGCAAAACGTGCACGTGCACGTTAGATTGCCTCCTATCGCCGCCAAAAATTGCGGCGTGTAAAGACTGTTGAAACACAAAAATTGATGGTGTGGTGTAGTATATGGAGTACAAAGATAGTGGGGCCATTCTTCATCAAGAGAAACCTCAATGCCACTGGATATCTGAATCATGTAGCAATTTCAGATGGGGAAACCGGCTGTCAATCAATGTGACGTCGGCTCTGACGCTCGTCAACAGAGGGGAGCATTCCTCCCCTCTGTAGTTGTGACGTCGGCGGAAGCTGAAAAAAATCACAGACAGGAACAGTCTAAGACGGCTTCGGTCGGCGATAAATGGTGCCAGGCACAAGAGGCGGGTAGGTGCCAACTACCTGCCTGTTAGTGCTCAGGCACATTTAAAAAAATATATACATGTCCCTGATAACCTCTTCAATTTATAGGACATCAATTTGGACTTTCATCTTTGCACAGCAGCACAGTTTTTTTCCACTACTTCTTTGATCCAGTTCCTGCATACTCATCTGCCTTAGTGCATGTGGATTTTGCGGCAGCTGTCCAGACTTTTGTAACTTTTTGTGGGTCACACAACCTCACAAGGTGAGCGAGCAACCCTGAGCACACCTTAATGTTTGTTGGGGTAAGACCCTATTGCTCTTTTTTATCCACATCTTTTCCACTTTGTAGGGATGAAATCTGGATTGAACAAGAGATCATGATGGTTTAGGCCAAATGGAAAAGGTTAAATGAATAATAGCAATCAGCAACAACTTCACTGGAACATGTACAGTATCCACATATATGGTCTGTAATGCACCGTTCTAAAACTGATATTACTATAAAATTGTCACTACATGGTGGTAATACTGTACGCGTTCTAGTGCAGCGGTTTTGGTTAAAGGAATCGGCCAGGCTTGGGGTTAAAGGGGTTGTCTGGTCTAAAATAAAATGTCTGCAGTCACTCTATGTGTGAATCCCCACATTGCACGCACTGCGAAGATTCTCTTATGTCTGCGCCTAGAATGGCGGTCATGTGACTACAAGTATGTGATATTCACACCCCTGGACAGGATCCGACTAGATTGGCTTTGCGCAATACACTTGAATTGAATGAATGCACCAAGAATAGTCTGGTTGGATTCTAGCTGGGAGTATGCATATGACATACTCGCAGCCACATGTTTGGGGTTATTGCCCACTGTCCCCAATGGGGCTCACACTCTAATGTCTGCAAAGTGCAGTGGAATATGATGGTGCTATAAAAGTAAAAAAATAATTTACACACCTCCTAAGAAGCAGCAATATCATTGACAGAACAAACAATTTCTATTTACAATGCATAATCAGTAAGTAAGCAACGATGCTTTCTGCTTGTATAGTTTATATTTAATGAACGCTGAATGCAGGGTCACCCAATTTCTATGACTATATTATACTCATTGGGTTTTAAAAGTTCAAATCTTTGCTATGTACTAACACAAAAGGGATGTAAGAGATGCAATGGTTTCTATTATAACTTTTTGCTGTTGTCTGATAGAACAGAGTACATTGAATGATGTACAGTTATCCACTAGTTGCTTAGATAAAGCTCATCGGTGACACCTCTAAGAACAGGGAACATTAGTTATATATCACTTAGGCGGCCGTCACACGGTGCAATATCGTGAGCGATATCGTTAGCGATCACGTGCACGCGCGATCGCTAACGATATCGCCACATCGCTGGTGAGCTGTCACACAGACAGACTCACCAGCGATGTGGAGCAGCGAGATCGCTGGTAACTATGGTACACATCGGGTTACTAGGCGCCGCACGGCGCTTAGTAACCCGATGTTTACCATAGATACCATCTCCACCATAGGCTCTGCCGCTGGGAGATCGTTCATCGTGGTGTCATACACCACGATGAAGCAAATTGAACAAGCGATGATTGCTAGATATGAGCTCCGTCTCTCATATCTGCGATCTAGCGATTTTACATTGTAAAATCGCTTGATCGCATGCAACGATGCACAAACTATATCGCTTAAGCGATCAAAAAGAGATCACTTAAACGATATCGTTCAAGATATTGCACCGTGTGACGGCCGCCTTAGTAAGATTGAAGATTGGTAGTTTCTAATGGTACGAATTTGTGTAGTATTACAATTGACAAATTTCTGTTGTGCCAAGGAGTTCCATAATTGCATGGAGATTGCAAAATGCTTTGAATACCAGAATATTACAATTTACAAGAAATCCAGTATTAAGTGTTGATACATTATCATGTCATCAAACGTAAATACACAATTGCTTATAATTTAAGTTTAGCTACAAATTGAGCACCATCGTCACAGAAGATGCCAGTCAGTTCTTGAAGGCTCCGGCTTTGCTTGCTTTATTGATGAAGATCTTTAGGAGATCATTGTCCATATTAGCAAAGGCGTCCGTCTGGGTAACCATAGTCATATGGTTTATGCAGAATCTGAAGCAGAACTCTTCTAGGTCCTAGGAACAAATGACTTGTTGTAGAAACATAAACTTGTAAGTAACAGAAGTTGAGATTTATTTTGAGCTTAGAATTTAAGATTTAAATAAACAATTTGAGTTGCAGAAGAATCCTTGAATTAAAGCAAATGTACAATAAATGTAGAGTGCAGTCTGGTCCTAGAGGTCTGCTCTGTTTATGGCACAGGAGAATTACAATGTATAGGAACAGAGCTGCCGTACCAGTGAACCGTTATTGCCCAGTGCTGTACTGTTCTTACATCTGACCCCCTCTGGCAGTGGGGGTGTTGGGCACCTGTCCTCCATGATCCGATATTATGAGGATAGGCCATCCATAGCCAAGGAGTGGACAAGCTTCTAAAGATGCTCTGAATGAGTCATTCAGACATCAGAAAATGGCTCAGATCCTAGTCCTTGCACATATTCCGTCCCTGCCCAATATCTTCTACTCCTTAACAAGTTCCATTGTAACTTTTGAATCACAATTATTAACTTTACCTGTTTTAACCGACTGGCACATAGTTAAAATATTTTAACCAGGATTTCTCTCTAAAATATCCCATCAGTGTAGTGGTCCGATCCCAGCAACTTTCACAATCCCAAGAATATAGCTCAAGGTCACAGCACACTAGAAGCTCTGGATTTCCTCCCACATGATGCAACAGCCTTTTTCACTTATATAGGATTTTGTTCTGGGAAGGGTTGGTAGTCCCAACAATTGACCCTGGCACTGATAGCATATCCTGAAGAGATCTTTGGCATGTGTGACTTCACTCCATTGTGGTTTGGATATGAAGTGAAACGATACAGGTGATATTTAATCTTTGTTTCAACATATAAAGAGATTTCCTTGTACCTGAGCATCATACTTAACGGCAGCTGACAGAAGTACCACCGCATTCTCCTCACAGATACCTTGTTTTATGGTCTGCTGGCAGAGCTGCTTCAGCCTATTTTCTCTATACAGTGTAGCTAGCTCCAAAAGTCCTGCAAAAGAGAACTCCAAGCAATAAATCCAGGCTGTCTATAATGTTCAGAGCCGTGTCACATTTAAAGTGAACCTGTCAGCAGTTTTTCACATATAATTGGCGGCCACCACCAGTAAAACCATATTTATAGTATTCTGGAATGTTGTATACAAGTCCCCAGGCCAATCTGCACAATGCAAAAAAACAGCCTTTTTTATACTTACCTGGGCGCAGTCACGTCCGATGGGTGTCGCTGGTCTTGGTCTGGCGCCTCCTTTCTTCCTGTGAATACCATTCTCTTCTTCATGTGGGTGACGAATCCTACGTCAACAGCACATAGTCTACTCCATTTTGCTCCTGCACACATGTACTTCTCTCAGTCATGTTAAGGGCAAATCAAAGTATTGTAATGCGCAGGTGTTGGGAAAGGTCAAAGAACACCCATGCATGTGCACTAGGAGGGTGTTCTTTTACCCTTTCCCCCCACATTCACATTATATTTCTATGCTCTTCCCTCAGCAGGGCAGAGAGAAGTACGCGGTGGCAGGAGCACAACGGCTTAGTGTGTGTGAGCGTGACGTAGGAGGCGTCATCACCCACTAGAAGCAAAGAAGTAGAATGGCGATCACAATAAGGAGGCACCAGACCGAGACCAGCGACGGCCAGATCGCACCCCCAGGTGAGTATAATAAAAACTGTTTTTTTACATAACACAGATCGGCCTGGGGACATACATACAGTATTCTAGAATGAGGCATACTAAGCCTTACTGCTGGTGGCCGCAGCTTATATGAGGAAAAACCGGTGAGAGGATCATTTTAAATGTGAGAATTACAGAATTTAGTGTAAGAAAAATAGAAATATTAATACATACAGTAAAGAGCAGATACTGTGGAAACATTGGGTCAGAATACCCAGCCTGTGACCTCATGGGTTACAAAGACACCGGGGCAGAGGATTCAATTTGGGAGAAATCTGCAGCCTTTCCTAAATGGCAGAATGTACCTAAAGCGTACCTTCATACTTGGCATGAAGAGGTTGTAAACTTTCTTTTATTTGCAGAGTGGGAGGGAAACCACCACACAACATGAATTTTATGCATTTTGAGAATTTTTTGCTCTACCTGAAAATACATTAAAAAAAAGCCACACCTAGTTTTACCTGTACAGTTTGTTGCTAGATTTCTGTAAGGACACATAAAAAAAAGAATGTATAAACAGATGGAGACCATCCTTGTACAGTTAATCAAGGTCCCATTTTGAAGTGCCTAGTTTTAAAGAAAGTCTATGTGTCAGCACACGTCTGTGAGAGTGAATGTACTGGCCCTAGAATAACTATTGAGCCCGTACACAACTATGAAGTACACAGTTTGTGCATAATCTGCACCCACAGAGCGGTGTTTTGACCTTTCCTTGGGGGGGGTCTTAGAACCAGGGTCCCCACCAATCAGAAACACTAAAGTATAAAACATTGTCTTTATAAAATGACACTATAAATAATCACAAACATACAGTGACCTGAAAAAGTATTCATAATCCTTTACACATTTTTTTGAGGTTACACGACAAACATATATTTTATCTGGATTTTGTGTGCTATACCAACACTAGCAAATATTTGTGAAATGCAAAAGGAAATGGCACATGATTTTCTAAATAGAATTCTGAAACTAGCAATGGGCATTTGTATTCAGCACTCTATAGTCTGATACCCCTAAATAAAATCCTGAGTGACCAATTGCCTCCATAGATCAGCTAATTCAGTCCACCTGTGAGTTATTTATTCTTAGTATAACTATGGATGTTCTCTGAAGGTCTCAGAGGTTTGTTTGAGAATATTAGGATTCAAACAGCATCAGAAAAAACAAGGAACACACCGGACAGGTCAGGGATAAAGTTTCATAGAAGTGTATAGTAAAATTAGGGTATGAATAAAAGTAGCTTTGAACATCTCACAGAGCGTTGATCATTTCATCATCCAAACATGGAAGGAGTATGGCACAACTTCAAACCTACTGAGACATGGCTGCCCACCTAAACTGACATCACAAGCAAGGAGAACATGGTCACTTTGGAGGAGCTGCAGACACCCACAGCTCAAGTGGGAGAATATGTCCTCAGGACACCTATTAGTCATATACTCCACAAATCAGGCCTATATGGAAGCAAACCAAGAAGAAAGCTATTTTTGAAAGAAAACCTTAAGTAGTCCCATTTTCAGTCTGCAAAAAGGCATTTAGGGGACACAGCTAGCATGTAGAAAAGGGGTGTTCTGGTCAAATGAGACCAAAATAAAAACTTTGGGCTAAATGCAGAATGCCATGTGTGACAGAAAACTAACACTGCACATCACCCTAAAAGCACCATACCCACCGTCAAAAATGGTGGTGGCAGCATCATACTGTGAGAGGCTTTACCTCAGCAGGGACAGGGAAGCTGGTCAGAGTTGAGAAGATGGAGGTAGCTAAATAAAGGGCAATTCTGGAGAAAAACCTGTTAGAGGCTGCAAAAGATTAGATTGGGGTGTAGGTTCACTTTCCAACAGGACAACAACCCTAAACATACTGCCAGAGCTACAATGGATGGCTTAGAGCTCCATCAAATCTCACAGATCTAGAGATATATTGCAAAGAGGAATATGCTAAATGTTCAGCCTTTAGTTGTGCAAACCTGGTAGAGACATAACCAAAAGAATTTCAGCAGTAATTGCAGCAAAAGGAGATCCTATAAAGTATGGACTCAGTGGGGCGGAATACAAATATATGTTACAATTTTCAGATTTAGATTTTTAAACTATTTAGGAAACTGTGTATAATTTCCTTTACACTTCACAATTAGTTATAACTTAGTGTTGGTATATCACAGAAAATCCCAATAAAATGTATTTACGTTTGTGGGTAGAACATTCACGAGGTATGAAAACTTTTTTAAGGCACTGTATGCTCAAAACATAGTGATCTAGCAGCACAACCACTGCAAGTGGATACTCACCAATGGCATCCTCTGGAGAAATGCTGATATTATCAGTATACAGATACTCTAGGAAGGCGTGAAACACTGGATAAGAAAACTGGTTCATTTCAATGACATCTTCATTAATGTCATGCAAAAATGAACGAAAGTGTTCACATCTGAGGGCGAGAAAATAAAATATAAAAAAAAGTACAGCCATGCTATATGAACCTGACAATAGGTCAACTAATCCTTACCTAATCTGAAGAAGGACTTTGTGCACGTGAATGTATTTCTCATCCACCAAGAACTTTAAATCTGAAGTCTGTGGATTGTCAAATTCCTTCTTCAGAGATTCTGCCACTGTCAGGTGTTCATCCGGCTCTTCGAGTAATTAAAAAAAAAAAAAAATATATTTATAAAACTTAAATATCTACTGGAGCTACTAAGCATCTTCATTTACCAATGATATTTCTAGAGCTTTTCCAGAAAAGAACAAGTAGCAGGACAGTACAGATAATCATGAGCGTCTGGATACTTTCTGTTAAACAATGAGCCAGCTATGTTTATAGATTTCTCACCTACAGAAAGGAGGCGCCACATTATAGCAGGGGTGGAGAAGCAGGCAAACACATCGTCAGTGCAAGAGAAGTGGGTGAGATGAGGGGAGATGACCGCTTGTCCTCGGCACTGTCCCCACATAAATACCTGACCACCTTGAGATTTAGCAGCAGACGTGTGGGAGGAGTGACAAGCAGCAATTTCTACTATTCTAAGGAGAAAAAAGAAAAACAAAAAAAGACAATTTTAAAGATGAATAAAGTTACTGCTCATTACCATCCACATTTGGATAAGAATCAGTAAATACAGCTGTTTAAAGCAGATCTTTAACCAAATTTTTCATGTTGAACTGGACACAATGTAACAGTGGCTTCATAGAGGAATATTTTTCTTCTTCTATTGATGTGGACATACACTACCGTTCAAAAGTTTGGGGTCAGTTAGACATTTCCTTATTTTTGAAAGAAAAGCACATTTTTTTTTTTTCAATTAAGCTAACATTAAATGATTCAGAAATACACTGTATACATTGGTAATGTGGTAAATTACTACCGTGTTTCCCCGAAAGTAAGGCCCTGTCTTACATTAAATTTACCCCCAAAAGTCCTACCCTGCCTTACTTTCGGGGGAGGCCTTACATTAGACAAAAAAAATGACACTTTTTGTTTAACAATAAAATTAACATTTATTAACAGGCTGAACAGTATGGCCAAACAAATAACAAATGTCTCAAGAATATCTTGCTACTACCGTTTTAATACGGTATTTCCATGTATAACATGCAAACAATGAACAATGAACAGTCAGGAACAGTCTCAATACCGTATGTAACCCTGTAACACAAAGCAAGATTATTCAATGACAACCATGTCATCCTCTTCTGGAACATCATCAAACACATCCAAATGTTGAGGTTCCTCTGGAATAGCTTGGGACTCAAGTTCCTGCAGAATCATGGGCCCATATCTGTCATGTGTAGCCACGGCACTGTCCAGAAATGAGCAGTTCTTGTCCAGGTAGCCAGCTCGTAGGGCATTTTGAATGCAAGTGTCCGTGATCTTAGCCCATGAATTTTTGACCCAGTTCACAATCTCCGGCAGTTTTGGCTTCACAAAGTTTCCACGGACATTCCTCTCCATTCTGTTCTCGATGTAGTCATTGATCTCAGCACGGAGATTGTCCTTGAAGGGCTTGTTAATGCCGATGTCGAGAGTCTGGAGATACGCCGTCATCCCTGCAGGAATCATGATCTGGTCAATTCTCCGCTCATGAAGAAAGTTTTTCATGTCCTTGGCACGGTGTGTGCTGGCTGCGTCCCAGATCAACATTCCTCTTTGGCTCCCTCGCATAACAAGCGGCAGCATTAGATCAAGCCACTTCCTTATAACCGCCTGTGTGGCCCAGGCTTTCTCAGTTTCCAGCACATAAATGCCGGAAACCCTTTCAATTTTGTCCTTCTTGCCCTTTGCAATCAGTAACGGTGGGACTTTAGTGCCATCCAGCCGAATAGCCAAAATACAAGTGACACGGGCACTTTCATACGCAGTGGAGGGAACGTATACGGAGGAGGCACCTCGTTGCTCAATGGTGGTTTGAGCTGCTTGACCCATGAACACTGCGGTTTCATCCATGGCGATCATGTTGGCAAGACTGTATTGTGAGAAGTCTGTGTCATCCACAAACTTCTTGTAGGCAAAAGTCCGTTTAATAATCTCCGCATCCTCCAGCCTAAAGAGTGTAGTGGATCTTCTCAGTGAGAGGTCATTGCGCTCAAGAAAGTTATCCACCCAGTGCTGTGACGCCTTGAATTCCTCAGGGGAAATATCAAACTGAGGGGCCACTGCAAGGGCGTATTCCTGGATCTGAGCCCTGGTCACCACCAATGTCTTTGCTCTCCTGTCAGCGACCCACTCAGAGACCAGGCTTTCCAGCTCGGTGAACATTGGTTGGCGACCACATCCAACTTTCCGCATTTTTGCCTTTCCGGTCTCTGCTTGTTCAGTCAGGTGATCATAATCAGCTCTCCATTTGCGCACCAAACGTTCAGCCAGCATTTTCTGCTTGCAGAATTCAGCAAGATTTTTGCCCCGGGATTCTTCCACTATCCCTTTTTTGTACTCCACGGAGTAGCTTTTTCTTTTGCCTGAACCGGAAGTGCTCATCTGGGGTAAAAATATACTGTATCAGCATTGTTTCTGGTACAGTATCCCCTGCAGCCCCCCATTGTTGTGCAGCATCCCCTGCAGCTCCCCCATTGTTGTGCAGCATCCCCTGCAGCTCCCCCATTGTTTTGCAGCATCCCTGCAGCTCCCCCATTGTTGTGCAGCATCCCCTGCAGCTCCCCCATTGTTGTGCAGCATCCCCTGCAGCTCCCCCATTGTTGTGCAGCATCCCCTGCGCTCCCCCATCCTGTGTGCATGATCCCACTGCTGCTCCCCCATCCCTGTGTGCATGATCCCACTGCTGCTCCCCCATCCCTGTGTGCATGATCCCACTGCTGCTCCCCCATCCCTGTGTGCATGATCCCACTGCATACCCCCATCCCTGTGTGCATGATCCCACTGCTGCTCCCCCATCCCTGTGTGCATGATCCCACTGCATACCCCCATCCCTGTGTGCATGATCCCACTGCATACCCCCATCCCTGTGTGCATGATCCCACTGCTGCTCCCCCATCCCTGTGTGCATGATCCCACTGTTGCTCCCCCATCCCTGTGTGCATGATCCCACTGCTGCTCCCCCATCCCTGTGTGCATGATCCCACTGCTGCTCCCCCATCCCTGTGTGCATGATCCCACTGCATACCCCCATCCCTGTGTGCATGATCCCACTGCATACCCCCATCCCTGTGTGCATGATCCCACTGCTGCTCCCCCATCCCTGTGTGCATGATCCCACTGCATACCCCCATCCCTGTGTGCATGATCCCACTGCATACCCCCATCCCTGTGTGCATGATCCCACTGCTGCTCCCCCATCCCTGTGTGCATGATCCCACTGCTGCTCCCCCATCCCTGTGTGCATGATCCCACTGCTGCTCCCCCATCCCTGTGTGCATGATCCCACTGCATACCCCCATCCCTGTGTGCATGATCCCACTGCTGCTCCCCCATCCCTGTGTGCATGATCCCACTGCTGCTCCCCCATCCCTGTGTGCATGATCCCACTGCATACCCCCATCCCTGTGTGCATGATCCCACTGCTGCTCCCCCATCCCTGTGTGCATGATCCCACTGCTGCTCCCCCATCCCTGTGTGCATGATCCCACTGCTGCTCCCCCATCCCTGTGTGCATGATCCCACTGCTGCTCCCCCATCCCTGTGTGCATGATCCCACTGCTGCTCCCCCATCCCTGTGTGCATGATCCCACTGCATACCCCCATCCCTGTGTGCATGATCCCACTGCATACCCCCATCCCTGTGTGCATGATCCCACTGCTGCTCCCCCATCCCTGTGTGCATGATCCCACTGCATACCCCCATCCCTGTGTGCATGATCCCACTGCTGCTCCCCCATCCCTGTGTGCATGATCCCACTACTGCTCCCCCATCCCTGTGTGCATGATCCCACTGCTGCTCCCCCATCCCTGTGTGCATGATCCCACTGCATACCCCCATCCCTGTGTGCATGATCCCACTGCTGCTCCCCCATCCCTGTGTGCATGATCCCACTACTGCTCCCCCATCCCTGTGTGCATGATCCCACTGCTGCTCCCCCATCCCTGTGTGCATGATCCCACTGCATACCCCCATCCCTGTGTGCATGATCCCACTGCATACCCCCATCCCTGTGTGCATGATCCCACTGCATACCCCCATCCCTGTGTGCATGATCCCACTGCATACCCCCATCCCTGTGTGCATGATCCCACTGCATACCCCCATCCCTGTGTGCATGATCCCACTGCATACCCCCACTCTGCCCATGTGCTGCCACCACCCGCGCGCAGCCCCACACACACACACGGTAGCTACGGTATACTTACCGTTCCGTTGCTTTCGATTCCTCTGCGGTGCCGGTGGGAGCCTTCGGGTGCAGGAGACGCTGGGCCAATCAGCTGCGAGCCTGCAGGGCAGTGACGTCGCGGCTGATCGGCCAATCAGAGCTCGAGCTGATGGCCAATCAGTTGCGAGCCTGCAGGCTCGTGACCCGGGGCAGGAGAGAATGGCGGAGCCGGCCACAAGAAGCCCGCAGGCAGGCGAGAATGCATGGAGGGGCCAGAACAATGAGGTAATTCCCCAGCTACCCCCCACCATAGGCGGCCTTACATTCCCCACAGACCCCCCCGAAAGCGACCTTACAATCGGGGGGTGCCTTACATTGGAGAACCCTGGGCACCCCCCTACCCTGCCTTACTTTCGGGGGGGTCTTATATTCGGGGAAACACGGTATTCTAGCTGCAAACGTCTGTTTTTTAATGCAATATCTACTTAGGTGTATAGAGGCCCATTTCCAACAACCACCACTCCAGTGTTTTAATGGTACATTGTGTTTGCTAACTGTGTAAGAAGGCTAATGGATGTTTAGAAAACCCTTGTTCAAGTATGTTAGCACAGCTGAAAATGGTTTGGCTGATTAGAGAAGCTATAAAATTGAGCTTCTTTTGAGCTAGTGGAGAATCTGGAGCATTACATTTGTTTGTGCTATGAAACTCTCAAAACGGCCAGAAAAAGAGAAGAGAACTTTCATGTGAAACTCAACAGTCTTATTCTTCTTCTTAGAAATTAAAGCTATTCCATGCGAGAATTTGCCAAGAAACTGAAGATTTCCTACAACGGTGTGTCCTACTCCCTTCAGAGGAGAGCACAAACAGGCCCTAACCAGAGTACAAAGAAAAGTGGTAGGCCCCGCTGCACAACTGAGCAACAAGATAAGTACATTAGAGTCTCTAGTTTGAGAAATCGACGCCTCACAGCTCCTCAACTGGCAGCTTCATTAAATAGTACCCTCAAAACGCCAGTGTCAATGTCTACAGTGAAGAGGCGACTGCGAGATGCTGGCCTTCAGGGCAGAGTGGCAAAGAAAAAGCCATATCTGAGACTGGCTAATAAAAGGAAAAGATTAATATTGGAAAAAGAACACAGACATTGGACAGAGGAAGATTGGAACAGTTTTATGGACAAAGAAATCAAAGTTTGAGGTGTTTGGATCACACAGAAGAACATTTGTGAGATGCAGAACTGAAAAGATGCTGGAAGAGAGAGCCTGATGCCATTTGTCAAGCATGGTGGAGGTAATATGATGGTCTGGAGTTGATTTGGTGCTGGTAAAGTGGGAGATTTGTACAAGGTAAAAGGGATTTTGAATAAGGAAGACAATCACTACATTTTGCAACGCCATGCCATGCTGTAATTGCTGCAAAGGGAGCATTCTTTTACGAAAGCAAAGTGTGAAGAAGAAAATTATTATTTCAAATAAAAATCATTATTTCTAGCCTTGTCAATGTCTGGACTATATTTTGTAATCATTTTGCAACTCATTTGATAAATAAAAGTATGAGTTTTCATGGAAAACACAAAATTGTCTGGGTGACCCCAAACGTTTGAATGATAGTGTATTAGCAGTATTAGCACAGTATTTAGCCCCTGGTGAGTTAATTTTGGTTAAGTCAAAGTGGGTATGTTCAGATAGTGTTCATCAGGGGTGTGTACTTTTTCACTCTGCACCCAGCCTGCAGAATGTTTGGGTGCAGACTCTAAACTTGACACAGGAAGTAACGGGGGTGGACATCTCGAGGAATCTGCTGACTTGTGTATTGGGGTGCGTAGATGACATTGCTGTTGATGATTGGAGAAAATTGACTATAGCTAGAATCCTGTATGCTGCCAGGAAACTTATAGCAGCCCACTGGTTGGATGACAAACCTTCAGTCAGACAAGAATTGGTCAATAGCATTAACTTTATTGTTTTAATGGAAAAGAACATATATGTAAAAAAAAGAACAACATATGCAGTTTGAGAATGTGTGGATGTGGTTGGATGGACTACCAAGGTCTTGCTTTGGCTACCCTTCTGAGAGAAAGGACACACCAGTCTATGGGCTCACAGCCTACTGATTTAGTGCTTAAGAAACTATTGTGGTCTGTTGTGTTCTATGATCTGCTGTGCGACAACTTGTTTGCTTCTTGAAATATGACAAATGGGATTGGGTGGGGGGGGAGGGGTTATGCGATGTAAGATTTGTCATAAGATTGGTATATGTAAGTTGTTGACTTTTTATATCACAGTTATTTGGGATGTCATTCTTGTTTATTGAATTTTCTAATAAAAAAACACTTGATTCAAAAACAAAAACAAGGAGTCACCAGCAATTTCTGGGCTTCTTGAACTTGTCTGCTGGGAGTTTATTCCTACTGCAATTCTCTCGAGCTCCTTCATGTTTGCACAATCCTTTTTCGATAGCGGGCTCAGCGCTCTCCAAAGATTTTTAATTGGGTTCAGATCAGAGCTTATTATTGACATCTAAAATAGTCAATTTTTCATCCTTTTAAAGGAAACCCGTCATTTGGTTCATGCCGTTCAAACCACAGGCAGCATGACGGAGACCCTGGCTGCATGGTTGTAGGCAGGTATATTTTTCTTTGAAATGCTCCAGCATTTGAGAAATATGGTTAAAAGATCCAACCAGGGATCAAAGGGAGAGATGAGCCTGACCTGGCACCGCCCTACATTTTGTTAATTGATAGAAATACATTATTAACACTTTTTTAAAGCATTCTTATTTTGTGGGATTTCCACACCAGCACAGTAATGTATCTACAAACATTTCACTATACTTTACATGGTATATTTAAAGAGATTGTCCACTACATATAGTTACATAGTTTGTAAAAATGACTAGTCCATCAAGTTCAACCTTTCTCCTTTAACTACCATATAAATTCTTTGTCACAAAGATAACTCGGTCAACCCCTTCTCAGAGGTGTCTTTCCAATTGTGTGGTATCCATAGTTGTAATCCTGTGTTCTATGACACTGCCAAACAGGAAACAAGTCTAATATACGAAGTTTGAAAATACAAGAAGAAAATTTGCAAACTATAAATTTTAAATATGTCAACTACTTTAAAATCCTCCAGTGTGGGTTCCCTGCCAATACTCGCACCTCTCCAGTCCGTCCTTAACTTTGCTCCCTGACTAATCCACCACTCCCCTCACTACTCCAGTGCTTCTACCCTCTGTAAATCCCTTCATTGGCTCCCAGTTCCCAAGCGAATCCCATTTAAACTACTAACTCTGTCCTACAAAGCCATCTATAACCTATCTCCATATATCTGCAAACTAATCTACCGATATTCTCAAACACATTTCTGGTCCTACCAAGGCCTCCTCCTCTCCCAACTGATCTGTTCTTCATTCAACCGCGTCCAAGACTTCTCCCGAGTATTTCCCATCTTCTGGAATTATAAGGCCCAACACGTTCAATTATATTCAGAAACTTCAAACGGAACTTAAAAACCCATCTCTTCAAGAAAGCTTAAAGCCTACAAGGGCCCGAATGTCATCTCATCACCAGTGGTGGTGCTGGATCCCCCCAACCTACTGTATACCTCCCCATTATCCTGTAGAATGTTAAAGGGAACCAACCACCTCAGATCACCCTAATACACAGTTAGTACATGTCCCTGCACCCTAAGGATACCTTTACAGCACTGTTTTTGTGTAAAATCTTGCATTAGTATAACTCATATAAAGAGTTTATAAAGTTACTAGCCTGGTGACTTCTGGGTGTATCCCTCCTTCTGTTATACTTCAGGGCTGTGCATTGCATGTCTGTGCTCCCCCTCCCTCCGTGCCTGCTGCCCTGCCCTGATGGGTGTGATCGTTATCTCCTCTGCACAGAGGGAGGGGGAGCACAGCCATGCAATGCACAGCCCTGAAGTACAACAGAAGGAGGGATACGCCCAGAAGTCACCAGGCTTGTAAGTTTATAAACTCTTTATATGAGTTATACTAATGCAAGATTTTACACAAAAACAGTGCTGGAAAGGTATCCTTAGGGTGCAGGGACATGTACTAACTGTGTATTAGGGTGATCTGAGGTGGTTGGTTCCCTTTAACTTTCAAGGGCAGAGCCCTCTCCCCTCTCTATATCACGGTCATTGCTCAATGGTTACTGTAATTTCTGTATTTTGTATGTTACCTCTTCTCATGTACAGCACCATACAATCAATTGTGCGCTATAAATAATTATAATAACTGAAAAAATTAACATTTAAGAACTTATTGGATATAAACACTTGAGTTGAACATTAGCTTTTCTGATGACATATTATATTAGAGAATTTATTAAAGAGCCAGATTATTCTTAGATTGTACCTGGTAATCACACAGCCATCATTCCTGGTGCATGGATTAAATAGAACATCCTTCAGTGATTACAGCATCATTTGTAAAACAGTCTGCATCCGGTCATCCATTTAATGAAACTTTTTTATTGCACTTCCAGCACATAAAAGCAATGGTTCATTCCTTTTATATGCCGGAAATCCAATAAAAGGTAATTTGTTCAAGGTGTGAGAAAGTGCTGGAAATATTGACATTATCTTACAATAATGGTGGTCAACTATTGGCCCGAAGGCCTTGTCTCAGCAATAGATCCATTCTTTCCTCAGGGTATAGTACACAGCTCCAAGTACTCACACAGATTCCCTGATGCACAACGGTATACATACAGTGGTGTGAAAAAGTGTTTCTCCAGTCCTGATTTCTTATTCTTTTGCATTTTTGTCACACTTAAATGTTTTGGATCAACAAAATTTTTTAAATATTATATAAGACAAAGGTTATATATGTAAACACAAAATGCAGCTTATAAATTAAGGTCTTTATTATTAATGAAAAAAGAAATCCAAATCTACAGAGCCCTGTGTGAAAAAGTGATTGCCCCCTAAATCTGATAACTGGTTGGGCCACCATTAGCAGCAACAACTGCTATAAATCCCATCCACCTTGCTGGAACAGTAAGATTTTTTTTAGAGCAGTGAAAATATGCAGCATCAAAAACTCAATAATTTATTGTAGGACCTTAACCTAAAAAGTCCTGGTAAAAAAGAAACTTTACTAAACTTCAGACTCCTTGGGCAATTCAAATGAACTCAGTTCTTTTCAGACATATGAACTCCCAAGAAGCTAATGTCACGATCTGAGGTCTTAAAGCTTCAGGCCTCTTTGTACATGTCCTGATTAGGTTTTCTTCCACCCATCTCTTCTCGAAAGCATATACTAGACGTACCCGTCCTATCCCTCTTGTTGTGCATTTACATGCCTACACGACTATGCTTGGAGCTGCAAAGCAAAACACTGTAAATCATCTAATCTACTAAATGTCGCACAGGTTTTACACTTTGAACTTATTCTTAACACTGAATATTAAAGTAAGTGGGGGAAACAGACACCCTGAATAAGATCCTATACTTACAATATATCTTACACATAAGAAATAGCTGTACTAAGAAGCAATAAATGCTAGGAACTATCAATTGGATGAAAGAGCTTGCGTGATAATATGATGAAATTTTAACATGGTGTGTGCCAACATGGTGAGCATGTAAAATAACTTTTTGTCGGAACCATATATACAATCATATATATTTAAAAATCATTAAAAATAAGCCTACAAGGGACTTCAAGATGGCCACCATGCAGGGAGGCCACATCTGACTGCTCCTGCAGAATCCAGGGCATACTTTCTGCATCGGCACCCCAAAGCTTCAGAAACAACAGAATCTCCCCCTACCGAGCCATCCGTGTGAGGGAGCTGGGGACGACCGTGTGCCTGCGGGAGGCGAGACAGTTACTACTATTGGAGCTCACCCCTATAACTGGAGCCTGCGTGCAGCCGTGAATGAACCCAGAGGCGGAGTACCATTGTACTCCTTACCAGGTACCGACGAGTCGGTGAGAACTCTGAAGGAACAGCTGAAGATACTCATCGGAGCTCCGAGGATCTGTGGCGGCCAGCACTTCCGGCAGGAGCCGCGGCCTAAAGTCTGGGACGAGACCTGCACGTTTGAAGCTCCACCCCCCTAAGCTCCCGGAGATAGAGCAAGGTAGAGAGAGGGACGCCAACTACGACCTAACCCGGGGAGGCCGGATACGCTGCAAACAGGGGTGAGTAAACTCCCCTGGCAGAAATATCACAGGGGACAGAGGGGCCGGTATAGCCACAACCTTGCAGAGGACCGCAGACCAAACACATAGAAGGTACCGGGAGGCATATACCAGACAGTCTGTATAACTCTCACAAACTGTCAGCACCAACATCATGCAGGCTCCCTTATCTGACTGACCTTCCTTAAGGTACCATTACACGCTTCAATGTTGAAACGATCTCACTATCTCGAGGGGCACGCGGTCGTTGGGACATCGTTTTGACACCGTTGGTGAAATGTCACACGTATAAATATTGTGTGGACGACGCACCAAAGATCCAGCGAGCAGGTATCGTTCGCACAACCCAGCGAACGATACTTGTTCTTAACACTGAATATTAAAGTAAGTGGCGGAAACAGACACCCTGAATAAGATCCTATACTTACAATATATCTTACACATAAGAAATAGCTGTAATAAGAAGCAATAAATGCTAGGAACTATCAATTGGATGAAAGAGCTTGCGTGATAATATGATGAATTTTTAACATGGTGTGTGCCAACATGGTGAGCATGTAAAATAATGTTTTGACATCGTTGGTGAAATGTCACACGTATAAATATTGTGTGGACAAGGCACCAACGATCTAGCGAGCAGGTATCGTTCGCACAACCCAGCGAACGATACTTGTTCATTGGTGTGAATGGGCGAAGTCGTGAACCACATTGTTATCGCGGTGTCACACAGAACAATGCAGCAGGTTGGCTGATCGTGGATCGTCTGATTTGAGAACATGTTCTCAAATCTGTGATCAACGATCCAACGATCTATCGTAGTAGTCTCTCGGTGTTACACGCAACGACGTCCTCACGATGTCGTTTCAACGCCTCCAAACCCTTGACGTTTAAGCGATATCAATCACGATCTCATACCGTGTAACGGTACCTTAAGTGATATGGCCAGACAACCAGCAATCATGTCAGCCACTGTGGGACTCATTGAGGAGTGGACTGACTGGGATTAACTTTGAGCTCAGAAGAGATGGATATTAGTGCTCTCTTTACACCCACCTCCTCATCATACACCTGTGTTCCCCACATTCCCTTGACACAGATCAGGCGCAATTGAACACATAATAGCCTACTCTTGTGCGACAGAAACCTGCTGCTGCCCAGGACCCCACACAGCTGCATGCTGCAAAGGGAGTCCAGTCCTATATCAGCAAAAAGGCCCTTCTTGAAGTCCCCCCCCTGCAAGCAACTTGAAGGCTTATTATACCACCTGCAGCACCTAACCATAGGTGACATTAATTGAACCGCCAGCTCACTGTATTATGGGGAACACCTTTGGCGTCAATCATAAGCAAGGCAAACGTACAGTTGTGGCCAAAAGTATTGACACCCCTGCAATTCTGTCAGACAATACTCAGTTTCTTCCTGAAAATGATTGCAATCACAAATTCTTTGGTATTATTATCTTCATTTAATTTGTCTTCAATGAAAAAAAACACAAAAAGAATTGTCCTAAAGCTAAATTGAGTTTAAATCCACACCAAACATAAAAAAGGGGGTGGACAAAAGTATTGGCACTGTTAGAAAAATCATGTGATGCTTCTCTAATTTGTGTAATTAACAGCACCTGTAACTTACCTGTGGCACCTAACAGGTGTTGGCAATAACTAAATCAACTTGCAGCCAGTTGACATGGATTAAAGTTGACTCAACCTCTGTGTCCTTGTGTGTACCACATTGAGCATGGAGAAAAGAAAGAAGACCAAAGAAATGTCTGAGGACTTGAGAAACCAAATTGTGAGGAAGCATGAGCAATCTCAAGGCTACAAGTCCATCTCCAAAGACCTGAATGTTCCTGTGTCTACCGTGTGCAGTGTCATCAAGAAGTTTAAAGCCCATGGCACTGTGGCTAACCTCCCTAGATGTGGATGGAAAAGAAAAATTGACAAGAGATTTCAACGCAAGATTGTGCGGATGGTGGATAAAGAACCTCGACTAACATCCAAACAAGTTCAAGCTGCCCTGCAGGCCGAGGGTATAACAGTGTCAACCCGTACTATCCGTCGGCGTCTGAATGAAAAGGGACTGTATGGTAGGAGACCCAGGAAGACCCCACTTCTTACCCCGAGATATAAAAAAGCCAGGCTGGAGTTTGCCAAAACTTCCCTGAGAAAGCCTACAACGTTTTGGAAGAATGTTCTCTGGTCAGATGAGACAAAAGTAGAGCTTTTTGGGCATAGGCATCAACATAGAGTTTATAGGGGAAAAAAAAGAGGCATTCAAAGAAAAGAACACGGTCCCTACAGTCAAACATGGCGGAGGTTCTCTGATGTTTTGGGGTTGCTTTGCTGCCTCTGGCACTGGACTGCTTGACTGTGTGCATGGCATTATGAAGTCTGAAGACTACCAACAAATTCTGCAGCATAATGTAGAGCCCAGTGTGAGAAAGCTGAGTCTCCCTCAGAGGTCATGGATCTTCCAGCAGGACAATGACCCAAAATACACTTCAAAAAGCACTAGAAAATGGTTTGAGAGAAAGCACTGGAGACTTCTAAGGAGGCCGGCAATGAGTCCAGACCTGAATCCCATAGAACACCTGTGGAGAGATCTAAAAATGGCAGTTTGGAGAAGGCACCCTTCAAATATCAGGGACCTGGAGCAGTTTGCCAAAGAAGAATGGTCTAAAATTCCAGCAGAGCATTGTAAGAAACTCATTGATGTTTACGGGAAGCGGTTGATCTCAGTTATTTTGGATAAAGGTTGTGCAACCAAGTATTAGGCTGAGGGTGCCATTACTTTTGTTTGGCCCATTTTTGGAGTTTTGTGTGAAATGATCAATATTTTGCTTTTTGCTTCATTCTCTTTTGTGTTTTTTTCATTTAAGACAAATTAAATGAAGATAATAATACCAAAGAATTTGTGATTGCAATCATTTTCAGTAAGAAACTGAGTATTATCTGACAGAATTGCAGGGGTGTCAATACTTTTGGCCACAACTGTATATAGGAAGGACGTAAATTTCGGATAAATTCACAGACCTTCTCAGTGCCCAGAAACAAAGGAGGGATGGGTGCACCCAACATCTACAATTATTATCAAGCCGCTATGTTAACCAGGACAGTAGAGTGAGCCAGGAAACCAAAATGGAAATTATGGATCGAAGAGGAGGAACACATGTCCCCTATTTCCCTGCGTACTCTTCTCTTTGCACCATCTAACCCAGTGTTTCCCAAACTCCAGTCCTCACGGACCCCAACTGGTCATGTTTTCAGGATTTCCTTAGTATTGCACAGGTGATGCCTTGATAATGATTCCATTACCTGTCCAATCCTAAGGAAATCCTGAAAACGTGTCCTGTTTGGGGCCATGAGGATTGGAATTTGGGAAACACTGGTCTAACCCGATGATAATGAGGACAATAACTACCGAACACACTTTAGCTAGCATGAAAGTATGGAGACAACTGAATTCCCACTTAGCACCTGCCCCTTTGCTACTGACAACGGTGAAAGATCTTATTGGGTTACTAGCCCCGCCGGCAAGGGAGGGAATCACAGCAATGTGTAATGATAGATCAACTATTTTTCAATGGCACTCTACTGCCATTTCAGGCTATAAAACAGATCCCACAACTAATTACCATTACCTTTCTCTAATACTTAACAGCCATTTTGAATTCTTTTAGACATGTTTACTTATTGTATGCATTATTGTTTAATCTTCAATTAAACTAAACATTTAAACGAAAAATTAGCTTAC
Source organism: Allobates femoralis (assembly GCA_033576535.1). NCBI lineage: Eukaryota > Metazoa > Chordata > Amphibia > Anura > Aromobatidae > Allobates > Allobates femoralis. Next base: position 599,304,405 of record JARQOC010000002.1, read on the forward strand.
ATTACACCTACCTTTCTTTCTCCACACATACTTGAACGGGGTAGGACTGATTACTTTTATTTCCTGTTCCCAACTGGCCATAAGAGTTGGCTCCCCATGCATACATTATACCTTCATCTGTCAGTGCCAGAGTATGTGCATAGCCACAAACAATCTACAGGAGAGAATGGATGGCAATATAAAACAAGAAGTACACGATGTCTCCGAAGCCACGTCCATACACTGCAGACTACTCTCACTGCCGACTTCACGAATGAGCAGCAAAATCGAAATACACATTTGAGTTACAAGCATATTTTGGTTCATATAAGGGTCTTTGGATGTGAGATTTTGGACAAGATTTCTCTCCATAATTTCCATTGAAAAAACTGTTTGAGTAGGCTCATGTGGCTGTTCATGGGGCTGCTCTTTCCCATTTTTTGTTTATAAGCAACGTGTCAATTCTTGAACATTTGTGCCAGAAAAAGAAATCCAATTTTGACCACTAACATAATAAGCCTTATGCTCCTTTCACATCAGCGATTTTTGTCAATTGCGGCAGACCCGGCAGTCTTGCCTCATCTGCCGCGTAACGGCTCACTGGCGGCAAGCCTAATTTATTCTCTATGAGCTTTGTGGTCAGGTGCGGCAAGAGCGGTTTCGCCGGATCTGGAAAATCCGGCACTTGCGGAAAAGGAAAAAAACTCTGCTAGCAGCTTGTTTTTGACTTGCCACAAGTGCTGGTGGATCCGGCAAAACTGCACTTGCCACACGTGACCGCAAGACCCATAGAGAATGAATTGGGCTTCCTGCAAGTGAGCTGCAAGACTGTCGGACCTACCGCGATTGACAAAAATCGCTGATGTGAAAGTAACCTAAGAAAAGAAACAAACCCCCAAGAAAAAACATGGGCAAAAAATACCAGTGCATCTCAATGAATTAGAATATCATCAAAAAGTTATTTTTTTTTTAGTAATTCAATACATAAAGTGAAACACATATATTATATAGAGCCATTACAATCAGAGTGATCTATTTCAAGTGTTTATTTATGTTAATGTTGATGATTATGGCTTACAGCCAATGAAAACCTAAAGGTCATTATTTCAGAAAATTAAAGCAGGGAGGATGAGAGGTTAAAAACCATGCTGCCGTATTCCACGAGAGATCAAAGGGTGAATATAATATTGATTTATTAGTCAATGTGTTTCAGGGCTCCCAGAAATGCCCTGAAACATGGCAATATGATATTGATTTTTGATGATATTCTAATTTATTGAGATGCATTAGTATGTATTAAAATATTTCCAGCAAGCCCTCAAATTAGTGCAGATAGTCTTCCCTGATGCAGGTTAATGACAGTTTTGTAAACTCTATCCATGTGTTTTGTGCCATCTCATACACCAAACCCTATGGTAATATGACAAATATAAGGCCATATGCATGGGTTGAGTATTTAGTGAGCTCTTTGCTTTGGTATTTGTAACGAAAAACGAGAAGTTGGCAACAACAAAAAAAGAAAATCTAGCAGTGGTGACGTGTTTCTATTATACTTTTACTCTGATTGTTCCACTACTGGTTTTGGCTACAAATACTGGAGGTAAAATACTCACAAAATACTCAATGTGTGCACATGGCCTAAGAACTGCTTCACATTTGTGTTCGAGACGCAGCGTCTCTGAATGCAGCCAAAATCATGCGCACGGTCTTCCTATGTTTACCAGGGGAACACATGGTACCTGTGTTTGGCTGCATTTGTATGCGTTTGGGTTCAGATGCATTTTTTGTAAGCGCCCTCCGAACGCAACATGTTACATTTTTTGTGGGCCTGAGGGCGCTCGCTTCCTAAGCAAGCATCCTAAAGCGCACAAAAAATGAACGCAGGGCAATATATCCACAGTGTCATCCGCATGACAACACAGGTGAACGCTGCGGATCACATAGAAAGTAGAGTAAAATGACCCGGCCATATATATGCTCATTCTCTCATTCATTGAAAAGGGGTTTCCAAATAGTGGACGGCACGGTGGCTCACTGGTTAGCATTGCAACCTTGCAGCGTTTGGGTCCTAGGTTCAACTCCCACCAAGGACATCTGCAAGGAGGTTGTGTGGGTTTCCTCCGGGCACTCAGGTTTCCTCCCACACATCAAAGACATACTAATAGGGTATTTACATTGTGAGCCCCAATGGGAACAGTGTATTGCATATGTATGTAAAGTGCTATGGAATTAATAGTGCTATAAAAATGAAAAAATATTATTATTATAATTATTAAATAGTAGACAACCATTTAACATGTATGGATAGATTAGGTCAGTGAAGATAAGAATTTGGAACTTCCAGTTTTGAACTGCTGATTTATTATTTTACGCTCTAAGGTCAATTTCACACTTGCTTTTGGTATGCAGTGAATGAGAAAGCAGCCAAACGCATGCGTACCGCGTCCCTATGTTTAACATGGGGACGCATGGTACCTGTGTTTGGCTGTGTTTGAGTGCGTTGCGTTCGGATGCACATAATCTCCGCACCCTCTGAACGCAACATGTTGCATTGTTTGAGCATTGCCGGCAGCTTGTTTTGCACGGAAGCAGCCAGACGCGCACAAAGAATGAATGGAACTTAATGTGTGCGCACTGCCATCTGCACGGCATCTCTCTCTCTGCTTTATATTAGGTTTCTATGGCCGGCAATACATTCCTATGGTCAATAAATTCTATGAACGAATGCAGATTATTCACACTGCGTTCACAGAATTACGGTTTGGCATGCGTTTCTGCATGCGCATGATACGCTGCGTTCCCAAACACTATAGTGAAAGTAGCCTAAGAGATAAGTTGCTTCCAGACATGTCTGGTAAAATCAATCTCATATACCATACAGGAGTGCGCATGTGCAAGGAAGACGTGGAAGAGATGGTTGCCTTCTGCATGATCAACCAAACCATTGTTCAACCACTAGCTTCTAAAGTGTAGGGGGGACTTTATCCTGCTTACCTCTACTGTCCCCTCCAAAGACCAAATGCCATGGCAAGTTTCACATTTACTATACAACATGGATGACACTAAACTCATTTTATTAGACACACCAGCCCTTTAAATTGCAGTAAATCATTGAGTAAACACACCTGTTCCACACGAATAGCTTGAAGAGCAGCTATTCTGCACGGCGTTGGCTGGTTTCCACTGCTACCCAACCCTAGCTGTCCATTTCCGTTGTAGCCCCACGCATAAACCTTATCAAAGAAGAAGAAAAATAAATATAGTGTTATCTACAATTACTGGCAGAACCAGGAATAAAGCAGCTGGTGCTATCACTGCATTATTTTATCTGTTACAAAACCCAGATGCTAAGGAAAAATGGACAGTGCAAGTGCAGACACATTCTCTCAAGGGAATTTAGTTTATTATACTCTGCACATCTCCCTAATTTTCACTCTATGACATTAATCTCCTGAGTCTTCTATACATCCTGTGGGAGAGAGAAGTGTTAACATATTTCAGTTATACATAAGAGAAGTTGAACAGGTGCTACGATTACATTATATTACTTGTGATATCAGATGGTGTAAACTTAAAACACTTTATACAAATCAAAGATGTTAATATATTGCCCCACATACAACGTATACCACCGACACACAGGAGAACTAATGAAAGGAGCGACTGCACAATGTCTGAGATCTGTAACACAGGCGCCCCGATGTGCTCTGCGTGAACGAGGTGTGGATGAACAAGTAACCCCCTTTCTCGGTTAAATCTAGAACTTGTACAGCTAATGGGCTAAGGGTCACCCATGCTCAAACGCTTCATTCACACAGGGGACTTTCAGAGCCCTCTTCTCGGGATTGTGGGAGTCTTAGTGGTCTTATAACCAGCAATTACGGTACATATTTATCCTGTGTGTATATATATAGGACAAACCCTTTAAGAGAGATCTTTTTATTTTATTTATAAAGACATTAGATAACCAAGCACTGGAGGTATTGAGCCCTGCAGACAAGATCCTCAACAGATTCTGAAGAGTCAGAATTCTTAGGCAAGAAGCTGGGCAATAAGATTTTATATCTTAAGATGAATGACAGTATCTCGCTCCGACACTCCCTGCTGAAGCAGTCATATACTGCCCCCAATAGGCAGAGAGTGGCTGTGATATCATGACAGCTCACAGAAATAGAGCTCTTGTACTAGCTTAAAGGGAACCTGTCACCTGGATCTAAGCCTCTACACTATCACTACCTGTCCCTGCACCTTCCTAGCTGCTCCCTATCTATCCCTATCTGAGCTAAATCCGCCCTATAAAACTGCAGAAAAATAACTTATAACTTACAGCAGTCCCTGAGGCTGGGGACTGAGAAGGCGGCGCCAGGCTCCATTCAGCCCCTCCTCCATGCAGCAGCACACGCCCCACTGGGTGGCATTATTCTTTCTTCATCGCCCCCTCCTCCATTTGGAATCTGTGCTTTACACCTATCATGTTGTGGTGATGCGACCTCGATGTGTCCCCTGACTGAGACACAGCATATGGGAGATTGTATCTTCTGCTCGGTAGCAGCACACACAAGGTGAGCTGCTACTGGAGCTAAGTGCTGATTGAAATCACTGACCCCCAGGTGTGCGGGTGAATAGGAGATGATATGTGCTGCCCTGGGCTGTGGGGAGGGGGTGGAGTGTGTCAGGACAGCAGCAGGAGCTGCTGGGATTGTATGAGGTTCTACTCGGCTGTGCCCCGGTGTAACAGGCCAGACTAACCCCCCCGACCAGAATATACTCGGGGTTAAAGTGGCCTAGGCCAGATTATACCCCTCCGTATACCACAGCAGCTGTAGATCAGGGCTCCAAGCAACACATGGGGGCCCGAGGCAGCAGAAAGTGGCCCCAGGCAGCAGAAAGTGGCCCTACGCAACATACAGGGGCCCCAGGCAGTGCTAGGGCCCCAGGCAGTGCTAGGGCCCCAGGCAGTGCTAGGGGCCCCAGGCAGTGCTAGGGGCCCCAGGCAGTGCTAGGGGCCCCAAGCAGCACAAAGAGGCCCCAAGCAGCACAAAGAGGCCCCAGGCAACATACAGGGACACCAGGCAGTACTAGGGGCCACAAGCTACACACAGGGGCCCCATTCAGCATACAAGGACCCCAGGCAGTGCACGGGGCCCCAGGCAGTACACAAGGCCCCAGGCAGCACAAAGTGGCCCCAGGCAGCACAAAGTGGCCCCAGGCAACATACAGGGGCCCCAGGCAGTACTAGGGGCCCCAGGCTACACACAGGGTCCCAGGCTACATACAGGGGCCTCATGCAGCATACAAGGGCCCCAGGCAGTACAAAGGGGTCCCAGGCAGCTCATGGGGGCCAGAGGCAGCACACAGGGGCCCCAGGCAGCACAAAGTGGCCCCGGGTGGCCCACTGCCTGGGGCCCCTGTATATTGCCTGTGGTCACTTTGTGCTGCCTGGGGCCCTTGTATGCTGCATGGAGCCCTTGTGTGTAGCCTGGGATCCTGTGTGTAGCCTGGGGCCCCTGGTACTGCATGGGGCCCCTGTATGTTGCCTGGGGCCACTTTGTGCTGCCTGGGGCCCTGTGCACTGCCTGGGGCCCTTGTATGCTGGCTGGGGCCCCTGTGTGTAGCCTGGGATCCTGTGTGTAGCCTGGGGCCCCTAGTACTGCCTGGGGCCCCTGTATGTTGCCTGGGGTCACTTTGTGCTGCCTGGGGTCACTTTGTGCTGCCTGGGGCCCTGTGCACTGCCTGGGGCCCCGTGCACTGCCTGGGGCCCTTGTATGCTGGCTGGGGCCCCTTTGTGTGGCCTGGGATCCTGTGTGTAGCCTGGGGCCCCCGTGTGCTGCCTCGGGCCCCCATGCACTGCCTCGGGCCCCCATGCACTGCCTGGGGCCCCTGTATGTTGCATGGGCCACTTTCTGCTGCCTGGGGCCACCTTGTGCTGCCTCGGGCCCTCATGCATTGCTTGGGGCCCTGTGCACGGCTTGGGCCCTGATCTACAGCTGCTGTGGTATACGGAGAGTTATAATCTGGCCTAGGCCTGTTTATACCCCGGGGTATAGTTTGGGCTAGGCCAGTTTATACCTCGGGTATATTCTGGTCGGGGGGTTAGTCTGACCTGTTACATCAGAATCTGGAGGTCTGTGAATACCTGAACTGTGTGCTGTGTGAGTAAATACCTGAGTCACTGCCTTCTGTCGTGCCGATCCTAACCGCTACCTTACAGTGTAAAGCAGGCGGGAGATTCCAAATGGAGGAGGCGGCGATGAAGAAAGAATAATGCCGCCCAGCGGGGCGTGTGCTGCTGCATCGAGGAGGGGCAGAATGGAGCCTGGCGCCGCCTTCTCAGTCCCCAGCCTCAGGGACTTCTGTAAGTTATAAGTTATTTTTCTGCAGTTTTATAGGGCGGATTTAGCTCAGAAAGGGATAGATAGGGAGCAGCTAGGAAGGTGCAGGGACAGGTAGTGATAGTGTAGGGGCTTAGATCCAGGTGACAGGTTCCCTTTAATGCCAGCAGAGTGGATTGCTGGGGCAAGCAGTGAGCACATTAGCTGACATGGTACCATCCCATATAAATGTGTCCTTACTAGAGATGGAGCACTCTTACATCAACTCCATGTCACTGAGAGCCAGCCATATATGTCACGATTGACTTCTCCATCTTGCCAGGGGCCAGAGTTTTTTATTTTTAGGAGGGCGAGAGTGTCAACCTTTCTACTTTAAAAGGCTGTAATAAAATGTAAAACATTGTTTATGAAAATATGGCATCATGGCATTAGTATATGGCATTAGTATTGACTAAATCATTACATTTTCATTGGTCATTGATGAGCAAGAACTGCCATGTTCACACAGCTCACATGCAGCACACACACACTACTCACAGACACATGCAGCACACACACTACTCTCACACACACATGCATCACACACACTACTCACAGACACATGCAGCACACACACTGCTCACAGACACATGCAGCACACACACTGCTCACAGACACATGCAGCACACACACTGCTCACAGACACATGCAGCACACACACTGCTCACAGACACATGCAGCACACACACTACTCACAGACACATGCAGCACACACATTACTCACAGACACATGCAGCACACACACTACTCACAGACACATGCAGCACACACACTACTCACAGACACATGCAGCACACACACTACTCACAGACACATGCAGCACACACTACTCACAGACACATGCAGCACACACTACTCACAGACACATGCAGGCACAGGACACACTACTCACAGACACACACACATGCAGCATAACAGACACCGCTAACAGACACATGCAAAATACACACACTACTCACAGACATATGCAGCACACACAGCTTATACAAATGCACACATGTGGTGAATACACACACTGCTCACTGATCACACACAGGCCAAGGGTCATATATTAATCACAAGTACATGAGAGAGATGTTGGTAAAATTATCTACATCAAAAATAGAATCACCATTTAAGGCCCATTTAATCAGGAATGAGAGTTCTTATGATCGCTTGCTTCTTATTGGCAAGTTTAAACAGGTTTCCCAAAGTGCTTAAAAGTTCAAGGTTCACCAGCTCCGGTAGATTGGCTGTGAAAAGTGAAAGCCTGTGTTTGGCTTGAGATGCAGAAAAAGCAAATGAAGGTAACCAGCTATTTGGATATAAAACCAGTCATTTGTTTGTACAGCTTAAAACCATTTCAGCAAGACAAAAACAGGCATGTTTCAGACATAGTACCGTCTTTAGTCATTGTACACCCAAAATGCTTGTTTGTCCCAATTTGAAAGACTGTACTTTTGGGACCAATCAAGACAACACCTTTAAAAAACCATTTCACTTGACAATGTGCTCCACATCACCTATATTCACCGTGTGGACAGGTGATCACATGATGGCATATGTTGGGTTTGCATATTTGTGGTCACAAGCCAGCTATTCTCATCTTCTTTCAGAAAAATAGAATACATAGAAGGAAGATGTGACTAGTCAACACTTGGCCTCACGTATGCACATCTCAGATGGCGTCATGTGACCACCCATCACTAAGGCAAATATAGAGGAATAGTGAAAGCATTGCAGGGCAGGCTGCAGCCTCGAGCAAGGAGGGTCGCAAAAATGAGTAGGGAAAATAAATAGGCTTTGGGACACAAGAAGAGATGGGCTGCTCCAGTGAGGAGGTCATGGGAAGGTGCAGGGCCTCCCATTTTACAGTATAGAGGAGCTCATACCAGGATGCAGCGGTGGTGTGCCTCTGAGTAGGTAACTAAGGAGTGATGTACTGAAGGATGGAGCTGTATATAGGAGTGTCAGAAAACAGAAATATTCTATATACATACATGAAAAAAAGGACTGGAATTTCCGGACTTATACAAGAATTAGTTACGACTAAGGCTGCGTTCCCACACAGCGTATCTTTTGCATTTACGCTGCGCTATTAAGAAGTGCTTTTTAGTGCTGCGTAAATGCCGTGAACGCAGCTCTGCTCACATGCTCCGTGTTTTTGTGGATGCGCTTTGCGCATCCGTAAAATGAATGAACATGTGAAATCTTTGCGCTTTTTTCAGCGCACTTTTTACTTACTTAGCCACGCTTCCATGGTGATCGGTCCTCTTCCAAAGGACCTGGCGCAGGACCTTAAATAGCACCATGTGACTGGGCGACGTCACCAGTCACATGGTGCTGCAGGGTCCTAGAGCCGGGCTGCTCGCTGCAAGCTGGCGGGGGCTCAGAAGATACTGGCGATCACCGAGGGAGAGCACAGCGAGGTAAATATAAAGCGCAGGGGAGAAGTGCAGGCCCATTCACACACCAAACGCTGCATTCTGTGAGGATGCGCTCTTGGTGCAGTTTTGCACCAAAAGTGCATCCTCGCAAATATGCTGTGTGTGAATGCAGCCTAAGGCTACGTTCACACGCTGCATATTTTTTGCTTCTTTTTACGCGCATTTGTCCTGCATTTTGAGGATGCGTATTTTTGAGCATGAAATAAAATGCAGTGTCTTCACACACTGCATTTTTTCTGCGTTTTTTTACGCAAGCATTTTTTTCTGCAGGTTCACTAGGACGGTGCAGAAAGATATTTAAAAAGAAAAAAAAAAAAAAAAAGGGTCCCTGATGTAATTTCTTGTCTTCTCAGAGGAGACCTTTTCGGCATTGTACTTTTGGTGTAAAACTGCCCCAACAGCGCATACTCACAGAACACAGCGTTAGGTGTGTGAAAAGCCTGCGCCTTTTTCGACGCGCTTTTACTTATCTCACCGTGCTCCCCTTAGACCGCCGGTGTCTTCTCCTCTCTGCCGGGGCGTTGGGCTCAAAGACCCTGCAGCACCATGTGACCGATGATGTTGCCCGGTCACAATGGTGCTGTTTAAGGTCCTGTGTAAGGTCCTACAGCGCCGGTATAAAGGAGATCTCCGGGGGAACGGTGGCTAGGTGAGTAAAAAGCGCACCTAAAAAAACCTAAAAGAACTTACATGTTCATTCTTTATACAGATGCACTTTGCAGAGCAAAGCGCATCCACAAAACGATGGAACATGTGAACAGAGCTGTGTTCAAGACATTTGCGCAACACTAAAAAGCATTTAGCGCTGTGTAAATGAAAAAATATGCTGTGTGTGAATGCAGCCTTAGACTTGTAAAGTCCAAACGCGTCAACGCTTGTTTCCCTATAACAGGACTATTAATATGGATTGAAATAAAACGGTCAACTTTTACTGAAAATTCCAGTACTTTTTTTTAATATACTTGTATAGTCTATTAACACCCACATACCAATGGGCAAGCTGGAGGGCCTATAACGATTTGACGGTGGTGAAGCTAAATCAGTGGTGAGTGTGCTTTTTTATTTGTGAAACCTTTTGCAAAACATAAATATACTGCAGGATGTCACTGTGTACACAGGGGGTTAAAGAGGAATATATTGCAGTATGGGGCTGTACATAGAGGGGCTGTGAAAACTGATCCAGTACAGGATGGGGTTGTATATAAGGGCAGAGATGAGATGAGCTGTTTGTTGTCTGATGCGAGAGATCAGTGATGTCAAACTGTAAATGCTGCTTTGTCCATGCAGATCACTAACATACAGCAGCACTAGCACTGTCACATCACTGATGTTACAGCAGCGAGCAACAACCAAAACTGGTCTGGTAGGATACTGTACAAGAGCAAAGAGCGATCAGAAGCAGAAGGTGAAGCCTACACTTCATTGAGCTTGATGATAACTCAGCACAAAAGGAGAGGGGTCCGAAGAAAAGTATGTGCTGCTATAAAACAGAGTTTAGCCTCATTGTCTCATAAACTTCTTTTGAGCGCTGTTAGAAGTTACAGTCACAAGATGGCACTGTAGGCATTACTAAAAGCTGAAGCCTACGGAAAGAGAGTATAAGGCAGGGAACTTAGCTTTAATGCACCACTCCGAAACTTGAAAAAAAATAAGTGTTGGAGTGGTGTTAGCTGAAAGCAGAGGAGCAGATAGAGTTAAAAAAAGGTGTAAGAAAATAAACTTGCTATAATACATTTACAGTTTTTTGTAAAAAAAAAATTATGTAATTACAGACTAGCCCTTTAACTGTCTTTTTTTTTGTTAAGACTACTCACTCCTTCTAGAAATTTATGACATTGTGGTGCACACAGGAGGAATTAATAGTATAGTAACATTCATCAATTTACAATACTGAAAATGCTGCAAACTTGATAAAAAAAAATAAAATATGCGTACATAAACATGATGTCATCACACCGTCAATCACCATCCATAATAAAGAAAAAAAAAAAAAAAGAGCGCAATGAGGAGTACCTAATGTTGATTAATTATTGGAGGGGTCGAGGGGCCGCTCACCTGTTAGTGTTGTGCGCCCCCGCACAACCCCAGAAGATTGCCTGTGTCTGCGATGTTGTCCGCTAACTCCTAACACTCTTGGAGAAAGAAAAGCCATTACCTCCCTACGTACTAACAGATATTATTATAAAGAAGGCTGATAAAGGGGAGGTATATCTCGTGATGAACAGGGCTTGGTACCTGATTGACGGGAGAAGAATTTCGGGAGTTCACGAGTATTATGACCTATCAGTCACAATATTTCTGAAATATAATGCAATTATTAAAGACCCTTTTCTAAAGGGCCCGATAAATAAAAAAGAAGAGATTTTTAGATATTCCCCAGTATAAAGTCTCTAATTTTTATTTTCTCCCTAAAATCCATAAGGACCGAAATAATCCACCAGGTCGTTCCATTATTTCGGGAGTAGGATCTATAACCTGTAACTTATCCCACTATGTGGATTTATATTTACAAAAATATGTAGTAAAACTGGCTTCATACCTCAAGGATTCAAGCCAGTTGATCAGGGAAATCACCAGTCTGCCTCCTAGAAAGGATTATTTACTTTTAACTTTAGACGTATCTTTCTTATATTGTAATATCCCTCATGGTCTGGGGCTTAAAGCAATAGAAGAAGTTTTATTTGTAGACAATAGTTTACCCATAGGCTATAATGTTCATCCTAGAGAACAATGTTTTTACATTTGAAAGTCTTTCTTTCGCCAAATAAGAGGGGACAAGTTTCGCACCAAGTTATGCAAATTTGTTTATGGGTGTGTTTGAATCCGTCTCCATTGTGTAATCCAAGGCAGCTAATAATCATGTCATCATATATCGCCGGTATATAGATGACCTCTTCTTTCTATGGAAGAGGGCACTGCAGGAGTCCTTGAATTTTGTTACGGAGCTCAATAACAATACATGGGGCTTGTCCTTCACTGCCTCTTACTCAAGTACAGCCCTCCAGTATTTGGACCTTCAGATCTGGGGAGTTGGGGAGGATATCTACATCAACCCACTTCAATCCTATAGATGTCAACAGCTACCTCAGGTTTGATAGTGGGCACCTCTCTAGCTGGATCGTGAATGTTCCTGACGGCCAATACTGGCGGGTTCATAAAAACTGTACAAATGACCAAAACTTTCAGAAAGAATCGAAAATCCTAAAACAACATTTCTCTCTCAGAAATTTTTCTCCAAGTGGCGTCACTATATAGAGAGAGAATTCTAGGAATCAGAAATCAGATCTTTCATGTCTCCTTTCAGATCCACAATCTGGTATGATCAGGAGGACCTGAGGGGAACACTAGGAAAATTGAAATGCACAGAACAGGTTGGTGTGATTTGATCGATGCAGCAGTTAAATTTACGACGGGATTTTGAGAAGGCAATGGAGGCTATGGGGAAACTATGGAATGTTTACCTACTTGAGATGAGAGTGTATGTAACCACATTTCAGTTTTAGGTGATTATTTCATCCTCAGGAGCTATGATTTATTCAAAGTTTGATATTTGATTTGTTTATGTTCCTTCTATAGCTTGTGGAGAATTGATAACTATGGTCTTGTCTTTACTCTTATGTTATATATAACCAACATATTTGATCATTTCTGTAATTTCTTCAAAGCATAATATTAATCTCTTGGTTGTATAGGAAAAATTTTAATAAAAATGATGGTTCAAAACAACATTTCTTGGAGAAAGGATACGCCAAAAAACTCCCACATGATGCCTATAGAAAAACCAAGTGCCTCTCGCAAGAATCATGTATAGTTAAAATAATGAAAAATTCTAAAAGGGACATGAAAAGAACAACAGAGTTGGCAAAGTGGAGCCTGGTGACTACTTTCTGCCAGCCAAGGGTATTAATTTAGAGACTGCTGAAGGTTCATCCTTAAAAGGGACCCTGTACTATCGGACAATTTACCACCCAAACCTGTCATTATTTATAAGAAGAACCGATGTCTAGGTAACATGGTGGCACCCAGTAATATTACCCAAAAAAATATTTTAGGTAAAGAAGATATTATTATTTATTATCATTATTAATTTATATAGCACCATTGGTTCCATGGCGCTTTACATGTGTAAGGGCAGAACAAGGACGAGAACATAAACAACGAGGAATAAATCATACAGGTACATTAGGGCAGAGATCCTGTCCACAAGGGCTCACAATCTATAGGGGATGAGTGGGAGACAGTAGGAGGGGGAGAGGTGAGACGGTGCAGCGTATTAGGTGTCAGTGTGGGTTATAGGCTTGAAGGAAGAGGTGGGTCTTCAGGTTTTTCTTGAGGGTTCCCAGGGTAGGGGAGTGTCTGATGTGGTGTGAAAGAGAGTTCCAGAGTATGGCGGATGCACGAGAGAAGTCTTGTATGCGGTTGTGGGAGGTGGAGATGCGGGGGGAGAAGAGAAGGAGTTCTTGAGAGGAGCGCAGATTGCGTGAGGGGTGGTATCGGGAGACCAAGTCGGAGATGTATGGAGGGGAAAGGTTGTGGATGGCTTTGTATGTCAGGGTTAGGGTTTTGAACTGAGATCTCTGGGAAGTAGGGAGCCAGTGAAGGGCTTGGTAGAGGGGGGAGACGGGGGAGTAACGGGGCGACAGGTGGATGAGGCGGGCAGCGGAACTGAGGATGGTTCGGAGGGGTGCAAGGGAGGAAGCGGGGAGGCCGGTGAACAGGAGGTTGCAGTAGTCGAGGTGGGAGATAATGAGGGCGTCGACAAGCGTTTTGGCAGTGTCGTGGTCAAGGAAGGAGTGGATCCGTGAGATGTTTTCAAGCTGGAGGTGGCAGGAGGTGGCGAGGGCCTGGACGTGTGGCTTGAAGGAGAGGGCAGAGTCGAGGATTACACCGAGGCACTTGGTGTGGGGGACGGGTGAGAGTGTGCAGTCGTTGACAGTGATGGTTAGGTCGGGTAGGGGAGAAGAGCGACTTGGGGAAAGACGATGAACTCTGTTTTATCCATGTTGAGTTTGGGGAAACAAGCGGAAAAGAAGGATGAGATGGCGGACAGGCAGTGTGGGATTTTGGATAGCAGGGAGTTGATGTCAAGGCCGGAGAGGTAGAGTTGGGTGTCGCCAGCGTAGAGGTGGTATTGGAGGCCGTGGGACTCGATGAGTTGGCCTAGGCTGAGGGTGTAGATGGAAAAGAGTAAGGGTCCCAGGACTGAGCCTATTAATAAGAATTGGGGTTGTTATCCATGTTATGTATCAAAATGACAGATTATTTCAAAAGGTGTGAAGACTTTCACTTCTAGGACCACTGGTGAAACATTTGTCATTAAACAAAGTCACAAGCCCAAACGACTTTTGTCATCTATCTATTGGAATGCACGTGAAGCTTACAATATGTGGGCCGCACGGTGCAAACAATGCATACTTGCCTGAATAAGCACAGGCACAATATAAGGACGGGCTATCAGTTACACAGTCTGCCAAGACATTTTAATGCGGTTCACCAGAGAGAACCTAACCGAATGAGTCTAACTATAATTGATCATGTGAACAATAAAGACCCTGGTTGTTTAGCAAATTTGATCAAAAAGGAGAGTTTCTGGATTTATAAATGAGTCACTTTGGCCCCAGAAGGACATAATCTTACTCTGGATAATGTTGCCAAACAGTAAACATTCTTGTCTGACTATAATCTTTAGTGGTATGCAGAACTTTATCTATGGTTCCTATATCCACCATGTTATATGCAGTTTATTTAGTCTTGTCTTAATATGTTATGCGTATATGTGATTTATGGTCTTTTAGAATTTTATGGCTTTTTAGACTTTTATTTTATTTTTTAATTTCATATTTTAGTGATAATGATTTTAGTGATGATCTATATGTAATAATTTGTTTATATTTGCTACCATAGGGTTAATTGTTATTTTAGTGGTGAACCAGTTATGTTTTAGCAATCCCCTATATACGTCATTTCCCTAAAGCATTCCCTTGTATTACCTGAGGAAGATAGCATACATACTGTCGAAACGCGTTGTGGCCTACAAGGGTTTAATAAAGGTTTGATTGCTTCTAATAAACCTTCCTTATGTGTCCTCCATCCTAGCGCTCCATCAGACCGCTTCTATTGTTTTTCATTAATCACAGTCCGGAAGGCTGAGATCACAACAGTGAGCCCCAAATGGCGGCAGAAGCCACATGTGGAGAAGCATCAATGCTGGGTATACGCCGGTGTGGGGGCATGGCGGATATAGAAACATCTTTCAGCAATTAGTGAATTTGTTTTTAAAGGACTCTACACACCTAAAAAAAAGGGAATGCTATGAAGAAATTGGAGGTCCATTGACGAACACCGCAGGTTTGCTTAGAATGCTCTACTACTGGATGGCATTTATGCCCTTTTTGATGAAACCTATTATTTATTTTTCAGGCATTGGCTGGATGGTGTTGATGAACTCTTGTCATACGAGGGTTTTGGGTATGTATTGGTTTTATTCCTTGATATTTCTCAGATACATTGCAGTGACATTAGTTATCACAGAAGATTAGTTGTTTGTACACTAGAGTCAGCTTTGGTGTCTGCGTGATCACCCCTAATTGAGCAGCAGCTAAAAATCTATGAAGAAAATCCGTGTGTGTATAATCTTCAATGTTGGCAAATAGTGTTTAAGATTTAAGATCTAGCGCTTACTAAAATGACAAATTTGTAGCCCGCTTAGAATTACTACCCAATCACTTTATGAAAAAAACTCCAATTTATTTTTATCATCTAAAAATACAATAATTCCATTTTGTTAAAATACATGAAGTGCTTTGAAAAATCTTTAAAATATCAGGTTGCTTCCTTGATGGTTTTGGTTGTTTACATGGGGTCTTCTCCTAAAGTTGCTATGCTATTCTTTTTGACTTGATGTCGTTATCTGGAGAAGACAGGCAATATAATTATACCATGTCTTTCTAAATAGTGGCAAAAGCATATTTTCCACAGAACAAACAGATCCAGGACCAAACAGAAAACATACAAGGTGTGTATAATAACCATTTGTATGAAGCTGTATTAACCATTTCACATAACTAATCATAAGGGGTTCCCAAATAGGTCTCACCAGACAAGTACAACTGGAGACATATTTGTGTGCAACAACAGCAACTCACCAGGTAAGGCTGGCTTCACATTAGCGTTTGTGTCTGCATGCTGATGGCATGCAGACACAAACGCTGTCAGAAGCAGGGACACTTTGATGTGTCCGCAGCGGATAATGTCCGCCTGCGGACACATCACTATGGAGCCCGGCAGCCAATCGGCGCTGTCCGGGGGCGGGCCGGAGGCGGAGATCAGCGCCGGAGATCTCCGCCCCCCGGCCGCCGGTAAGCTCCGGGACTGTCGGCGGGGAGAACAGCTGATCTGAGAGCTGTTTGAATCTTCCCGCGCCGACACTGTGAGGAGATGTCGGCGCGGGAAGATTCAAACAGCTTTCAGATCAGCTGTTCTCCCCGCCGACATCGCTATGAGATTACAGGCGGCGGGGAGAAGGAGGACAGCAGAGGGTCAGCTGATCTCCCGGTGGCCGTCGGTGAGCTCCTGTGACATCACCGGCGGCCACCGGGAGATTTTTCAATGGGTCCGCAGCGTTCTCCTGCTGTGTCATGCAGAGGACACTGCGGACCCATTGAAGACAATGCTTTTTTTGTACGCTTGGGGACGCTTGCTGATTGTCCAAGCTCCCCAAACGCACAAAAAAACCCAACATGCTGCGTCCCGGGTGCGGATGCTGGACACCGGAAGCAGCAGATATCGTCCGCATCCGCACCCGAACGCAGCAAACGCAGGCACCATGCGTTCCTATGTTAAACATAGGAACGCAGTGCGCATGCGTTTAACTGCGTATGGGAACGCAGCAAAACGCTGCCTTCCCATACGCAAATGTGAAGCCAGCCTAAGTCTGGTGTTCTGCTAATTAGTGAACTCTATAAAAAGAAGTATATGCCCAATCAGACTTAATGTGTATTATCTTCTCCAGATAACGACATCAAGTCAAAAAGAATAGCATAGCAACTTTAGGAGAAGACCCCATGTAAACAACCAAAACCATCAAGGAAGCAACCTGATATTTTAAAGATATTTTAAAGCACTTCATGTATTTTAACAAAATGGAAATATTATGTTTTTAGATGATAAAAATAAATTGGAGTTTTTTTTCATAAAGTGATTGGGTAGTAATTCTAAGCGGGCTTTGTCATTTTAGTAAGCGCTAGATCTTAAATCTTAAACATTATCACAGAAGATCTCACTAATCTACACAGGTTTTGTTTTAGTTAGCGGGATGGGAAATAACTTTTCTCTGGCATGTGGCATACAGTGTTGTTGGGGTATATATTTTGTTTGTTGCAATGAAAAGGAATTGAATAATAAAAATAATCAAATTTAAAAAAAAAACAAAAAAAAAAAAACATAGCCTAAATTTGTTACAGTCACACAGAGTGTGTAGATGCCTGATGGTATAAGAAATGTACTAATGTTTTTTAATAATTGAGATAATATAACATGAATATGAGCGGTCCTGTTAGAAAATGTGACAGTGTCCTGTTTATTTCAATAATCTCACATTTTGGTTTGTTTCCGTTCTGTACACTGGCACATGCAGGTGACGTGTTTTCAGTAGTGTATGTCACATGCCACAGCCGTGTTCAGCAAGTGGTTGTGAATATAGGCCCTTCTTAGCACATGAGTGTAAAGCCGATCAACGACTGTGAAGCGTGGGAAACACTACAGCAAGGTGGAAATCAGGACGGATCACAGAAGTGCCGCTCTAACTTGTGTGCAAGCTCTAATTTTAAGATGGACTCACTTTTCCCATTAACCCCTCCACACTGATGAGACATAAGTGACAAAATAACCCTGATCCTTATGGGTCAGACGTACACAATAATGCACTGTAAGGGTATATATCGCTGCCTCTAGGAGATGCCATTCCGTAAACAAAATTAATTCGAATTAGGATAAAGTCGACAGAGCTATCTACTGCTGTTCTATTATCTTCCTTCTATCTACCGTATGAACAGGGGACATAGTCGCCGACCCTACACCCCAGCCCCGATATACATTCTTCTATCTAATGTAAGAACAGGGGTGTGCTCCCTTCTAGTAGCAATCATGTCACAGCATGTATTTCTATCATCTTGGTGACATGATTGATTCTAGAAGGGAGCACACCCCTGTTCTTACATTATATTACATTGCAAAAGGTGGATCTACTAAATATTAGTGTCACTTTTCTGTTGAGGTGTCCATACTTTTGCACCTGTCAATTTCTGAAATAATGCATATTTCACATTTTTGGTTAGTGCAATAAACCTCATTTCAATCCTGAAATATTACTGTGTCCATCAGTTATTACATATATCACACTGAAATAGCTGTTGCAAAAAAACAATTAAAAAAAAAAAAAAAAAAAAAAGAGAAAGATTAAGAGGGGTGCCCAAACTTTTTCATATGACTGTAAATCAATAAAATTGTAAGTGATCTAAAAGATGCTAGAATTGCAATGTCCAGCTAGTTTATGAGGGCAGGGACAGTACAAAAAAAAATCTTTTATCTCCATGGAGTTCCCTTTAAAAACATATGCAATAAAAAGAATCAAAGTACAAAATAGGCTCCAGTGTATTGTGACACATATATTGTATAAATTTACTAAGAGGTGTGAATAATATCTTATAATGATGAACTGTAAACGCCTTTGTGACATTACTGGACATTGGGATTTTACAGTATTGGCCTGGATACCTTGCCATGTCTCGTATTTCCTGGAAGTTCTCCGGCCTAGTCTAGAATCTTGTTTAGCACTGAGACAAGAAGTCTATATTCTGTTCATGACGTGGTGCAGAAGGCATCTTCTTTGTGGACTTCTCCATGCTCCATCACTGTTTCAGCCATGTAAAAATAGCCATCATTTTCTGGAAATCCCTCACAATATCAAATTGTATCATATTTAATACTGGACAAGACAGGAGAGTCAGGGGACAATGTGGCGGTAATCAAATCAACTGTAGAGGCTAAAGAGGTACGACGATAAATCAGCGGCCCTCTAAATGCAGACAATGTATCAGAACATTTGAGTGATTGGCACATCCATGTCACTGTGATAATGATGTTTGGTTCGATCGTTTGCTGGTTGGCTCCTTAGTAGATTACAGCTGATACAAGGCGGTTCCAGAGGCAAGATCATCTTTTTTTTTTGTTTCAATGTTTTTATTGAGTATATAATAACAAACAAATTATTACATAAAATTAGAACATAAATCTAGACCATTGTCGGTATCACAAAATATTCCCGTAAAGGGAGGCAACCATCGGTCATCATAGTCCATCACTAAAACATATTTGTTGTAGAGAATAAGTGGTAGAGCAAACAATAGACATCACTTAATCAAGACCACAACAACATTATAAAATGAATAAGGGGAAAAGGAACAAGTGTTTAGGGGAAGAGGGAACAAGGTGAAGATTGGGGACAAGAGAGAAAAGGAAGAGAGAGAAAAGAAGGAAGAGGGGAATAGGGGAATAAGGGCGGGAGTCTTCATCGACCAGCTAGCAAGATCATCTTTTTGATCAGCTAAGAATCAGGGAAGATTTCTAACAAAAAAGAAAATTGTCAAAAATATAAGCTATAGCAGGCGCTTTTTTTGAGACCAATCACCAAGGAAGATTTACCGATCAATGTGACGGCATTGTTGATCTCCTGATCCAAACTTTACGCTCTCCATGATTGCTGGTAGAGGCAGCAGAGTACGACAGGGGTTATTCTAAAGTAAAGAGAGTACAAGCGCTGCACTTCTTGCCTCGGAGCACTGATCACCACCGATAGGTAAGGAGTACACTGTAGAATTAAACATCCCTCCCTTCTTGAGTTTATACTCACACGTGGAGCGCAAAGTTCTTTTTTTTTCTACAAGCATTTCGCAATTTTAACTGTTTAGCATTTTTTGGACGAGTTATTTATTCCATACGTTCTACAGAGATTTATTGTAGAAGAAAAAAAGAATGTTACGTTTACCATCTCACAACTACTAATATTGTTGGAATATAGGTCTACAAGTTCTGAAAGTTAAAACAGCAGAGTATAACAAGAACTGCAACATCAACTCCTCTTACCTCACCGTTGTCCACTATAGCCATGGAGCTCATCTGCCCACAAGCAATGCCAACAACAATCTTATTCTGTAGGCAGCTGGTTACTCTTCTAGGAATTGGTTGATTTGCCGTAGAGCCAGATCCAACTTGCCCGGAATTATTGTATCCCCAAGCATACACCTTTTGTAATAGATATAAAACGTATGATAAATCAAAAATAAAAGTATCTGGAAAAATACTGCAAGTTAATAGCTTAAAAATTAGCAAATTGCTAATGCCTTAATGACGACCAATACATCTTTTTACGGACCTGAGATGTAAGAGAACAGCATCCCCCAATGGAGGAAAATGTAGCAGCTGTCAGCTGTACACTACAGCTGACACTGCTGCATCTGTCACAATCAGTGATGGCCATTTAACCCCTTAATGCTGCTGTCAATAGTGACAATGGCATCTAGATGGTTAACAGAGCATGTGGGTTCCCTGCCTAACCCCATCGGCACCCTGATATTCCTGGTGTGTAGTCCTGATGGTTGCCATTGAAATCCAAGGCCTTGTAATGGCCATAGAGTGTGCCAGCTATAAAGGACTTTGGGTCATGTGACATCAAACTTATTGAGAATTTCATACGAAAAACAATGGTGCGCTTGGTTTTAACATTATTAACTTTATTCTTTCATGAGTTATGTACAAGTTTATGGCCACTTATAAAATGTGCTCAAAGTGCTGCCCATTGTGTTGGATTGTCAATGCAACCCTCTTCTCCCACTCTTGACACACTGAAAGCAACACCGCAAAAGAAATGCAAGCAAAGGCTTCCAGTATCCGTTGTTTCAGATGCTGCATATCTCGTATCTTCACAGCATAGACAATTGCCTTCAGATGAGTGATGAGGCAAACTTTTTTGTGAATGGTAAAGTTATCAAACAAATCCATCGCTATTGGTCTGACACTAACTAATCATGTAGCAATTTCAGATATCCAGTGGCATTTAGGTTTCCATTGATGAAGAATGGCCCCACTATGTTTGTACCCCATATACCACACCATACCATCAATGCTTGTGTTCCAACAGTCTTGGAGGGATCTATCCACTGTGGGTTAGTGTCAGACCAATAGCGGTGGATTTGTTTGTTAACTTCACCATTCACAAAAAAGTTTGCCTCATCACTCATCTGAAGGCAATTGTCTATGCTGTGAAGATACGAGATGTGCAGCATCTGAAACAAAGGATACTGGAAACCTGTGCTAGCATTTCTTCTGTGTGTTGCTATCAGTGTGTCAAGAGTGGGAGAAGAGGTTGCATTGACAATCCAAGACAATGGGCAGCACTTTGATTGATTTTATAAGTGGTCATAAAACTTGTCAATAACTCATGAAAGAATAAAGTTACATTAAAACCAAGCACACCATTGTTTTTCTTATGAAATTCTCAATACGTTTGATGTGTCACATGATCCTCTTCCCATTGATAAAAAATAAAGTTGGATCCAAATGGCCGACTTCAAAATGGCCACCATGGTCACTACCCATCTGGAAATGTTTTCCCCCTCCCATATACTAATGTGCCACAAAAGGGGATTTTTGGTACTCTCTGTAAAATCCTTCTCTTGGAGTTTCAATTGGGGGACACAGGAAGACCTTGGGTGTATGCTTGCTGCCACCAGGAGGCTGACACTATGCAAAACAACAGAAAAGCAACTCCTCCCCAGCAGTCTACACTCACCTACTGGCACAAATTCAATTCAGTTAGTGAGAATAGCAATAGGAGCAACCATAAACTCACCAATTTGCTCGATTATATACAAAGGGAGGGAGCTGTGTCCCCAATTAAAGCTCCAAGAAAAGGATTTTACGGTGAGTACCAAAAATCCCCTTTTCTTAATCGCTTCATTGGGGGACACAGGAAGACCTTGGAACGTACAATAGCAGTCCTGTCGGGTGGGTATAATAACAGACGAATTGTTCGGAAATCTTACGTCCCAGAACAGCATCTGCAGATGTAAAATTTAACAAATGTATGAACTGACGACCAGGTGGCTGCTTTACAAAGCTGAGCTGCCGAAGCTTGATGTCTGACAGCCAAGGAAGCTCCCACTGCCCTACTGGAGTGTGCCCTTATTCTGGATGGACAAGAAACCTGTTTAATGCGGTATGCCTCCGAGATAGCGGAGCAAATCCACCGGGCAATTGTAGCCTTAGAGGCTGCCAATCCCTTGCAAGGACTGTGAGGAACCCGTAAAATTTCTTCCCTCGCGAATGAGATGGGGCTGGGCAAAGGGAGGGTAGGAGAATTTCCTCATTGATGTGGAAAGAAGAGACTACCTTTGGTAGGAACTTTTCCATTGGACGAAGGACTACTTTGTCCTGATGGAAGATCAAGAAAGGAGAACAGCATGAGAGAGCCGCAAGTTCAGACACCTTCCAAATGGAGGTGATCGCCACTAGGAAGGCGACCTTCCAAGTTAGGAGAGGTAAACTGACTTCTTGTAGGGGCTCAAGGGATGCCCTTGAAGTACATCTAGTACCAAATTCAGATTCCATGGAGGGGGCGACGTGAGCTACTCCTTGGAGGAATGTCTGTGGACGTGTGGACGTGAAGTGAGCGGCCTCTGGAAAAGCACCGAAAGGGTGGGCACTTGGCCTTTCAGGGAGCTTGGGATAGACTGCATCAGACCAGCATGAAAAGGCTAGGAGGGATGGAAGAGAAAAGACCATTGAGGAACGATTGCGCTCCTCGCACCGTCAGAAGAAAGCTTTCCACGTGCAGTGATAAGCCGTGATGAGGATGGTTTCCTGGCTTTCAATATAGCTTGGATGACTCGTTCAGAAAGACTCGATGATCTTGAATTGAGCGACTGAGAATTCGGGAGTTGAAAAGGACCCAGAGTCAAGAGGTCTGGGAGATTGGGGAGTGGCCATGGAAAGTCTGTGAAGATGTTGACTACCTCTGCGTACCAGAGCCGTCTAGGCCAATCTGGAGCCGCGAGGATTACGGTTACTCCTTCTGGCGTCAGTGGAAATGATCGTCCACCTGACTAAGAGAAACGATCTGCCGCGAGAGTAGGGGGACTTGATCCACCAGAGGAGTGACTGTCTCGCTGATCTGGAGAGGTGAACTGGGCGATCGAAACTGCTGATGAAGCAATCTCATCTCGCTAGCAGAAAGTGCTGGAGGGGCCTGGTATGAAATTGGGCAAATGTGACAGCTTCGATGGAGGCCACCATTCTGCCCAGAACCCCCATGGAGAGTCGGAGTGATGGAGGAGAGGACTGCCTGAGACGGAGAATCCCACACAGCAGGGCGGTCCGCTTGTCTGAGGGAAGGAAAATGCGGGACTAGGCTGTGTCGAATATCATGCCCAGAAAGGTGATCCACTGAGACGGGACAAGGCATGACTTCTTGACATTGATAATCCAACCCAGGCGATGGAGCGAATCCAGAGATATTTGCAGGCTTTTTAGACACCCTGAGCGAGAGAGGACCTTTATCAGGATGTCGTCTAAGTAAGGTATTGCTAAAATTCCCTTGGACCGAAGGATGGCTACCACCGTTGCCATGATTTTATTTCGTAAAGATCCGGGGAGCCGTGGCAATGCCGAATGGTAGGGCGGCAAACTGGTAATGTTGTGACACCACGGCGAAGCGCAAGAAGCTTTGGTGAGACGCAAGGATAGGAATGTGTAGGTAGGCGTCTTGGATGTCTATGGAGACCATGAATATTCCTGGCTCCATAGACGCTATAACTGAACAAAGGGACTCCATCCTGAAGTGTCTCAATCGGAGCTTGGTGTTGAGAAGCTTTAGGTCCAAAATGGGACGAACAGAACCTCCCTTTGTTGGTACCACAAAGAGATTGGAGTAAAATCCCGTAAAGTGTTGGTGCTTTGAGGGAAGAAACGGCTTGGTGGTAACCGAAATGAGCTCTGGATCTTTCGGTGGCCGGGATAGAAAGAAAAGGTTTTGGGGAAAAGAAGCAAATTCGATCTTGTACCCCATTGAGTTCACGTCTCGGACCCAGGCATCGTCGATTACGGATAGCCAAACTGAACTGAAAGCCCTGAGACAGCCCCCTAGAATGGGGTTGGCGTCATGAGTGGTTAGATCGGGAGCTAAAGGGCCGAGAGTGGGCGTTGCGTGGACGCCAGGATGGGGCGGGCTTGTAGGAGAGCCTTTTTCTATCCTGACGGACGGGGGAGCGGTGACGTCGATTGGCGGGTTTGGGAGCTGAGGACCAAAGGAACGAAGTTGGAAATTTCGCTTTTTAGGGGCTGAGCGCCTAAGATTTGCCTGTGGAAGGGAAGTACATTTCCCGCCTGTGGCGTCTGATGTGATCTTATCCTGCTTGTTGCTGAATAAGCGAAAACCCTGGTAGGATTGGCAATGGATTTTTTAGATGCTGAGTCGGCATTCCGTGCCTTCAGCCATAGGGCTCTGCCAATGGAGATTATGTTGCCAGAAGCCTGTGCCCCGCAAGAGGCGGAATCGAGGCAAGCGGTGGTATTTGCCTGCTTGAGTGATCTGATCCACCAAGGCCGATAGTTTCATAGGAGGTGCGTGGGACAGAATACCCCTTTGGAGATTCTTGGCCCAGGAGGACACAGCTAGGTAGACCCAGGTGGCTGCATAAGAAGGGTAAAGGGATGCGCCGGAGGCGTCGAAGGCCGATTTTGCCATAGCCTCTGTGTGTCTTTCTGGGCTTCCTTAAGGGAAGCACCGTATGCTAGGGGTAGAATGGACGTGAAACTGGGGGGTCCACTATTGGTGAGGCGGTCCATATCTGGGAAACCTTCTTAGAGAAGAGAGAGAGAGCTTCCAGATGCTTTCTGGATTGAAAACACTTCTCCGGGTGTAGCCATTCTTTGGCAAAGATATTGTTGCAGTCTTCTAGGCAAGAGAAGACCCTAGGAGCTGGTTTCGAGGGCTTGACAGACACTTTTGTGTAGGAGGCTTGGCGACACCTTAAGGGTCTTATTGACTGCTAGAATCAGGGTGTCAACTGTGTCCTTGATTCCTGCGATCTGATCGGAGTCTAGATCCGGATCAGCGTCCGAGCACAAATCGGAATCCGATAGTGCTGACCTTGCTGGAGAAGGGGATCTTGAGTGAAGTCCAACGGGGAGGGGGACCGGGACAAGGAGGAGAGGTGAACCCGCTTCCTCTGTGAACAATCTAATCTCTCAGGTTCCGAGGGCGGTCTAGGAGAGGATTGGCCTGGCTGGAAAGGACTCGAGTGCTCCAGTGGGATCGGCTTAATCGCAGAGGCAATCTGCGTGGGAAGTTGTTGAGCTGCCATCAGGGTTTCTGAGATTTTAAAACAGATTAGAGGCAGATTGTGATAAGGAAAAGCGCCACGTCAGGTGGGACAGAGACCACGGACGGGTCAGTGGTAGGCCCCTGAGCTACCTGCATGGTCTGTGAGCTACAAGCGAGGCACAGTGGCGAATTCTGAGCCGAAGGTAGCTTCTTATCTCACCCTGAGCAGGCGTAGTAGTGTGTGGTGGCTGGCCGGGAGCTCCTTGAGGCATTTACTAGGGCTAGTGGTGAGTGCCAGCAGCTTTGGGGGGAAGGTTTGTTTACTATGGCCCAGACTACTGGTGTCTCCCTTGCAGGATACTTGCAGTGGAGCACAGAGGCTGTTGCAGCGTCCTGTGCTGCCTGTAATGGATCCTGTGCTGCCTGGGCTGGTAAAAGCGCGGGCTTCTGCAGGAGGTGGTGGGTTGAGCTAGGCGGGCCTAAATTGGCGCACAGAGAATCTGTGCTCGATCCCCATTGGTCAGAGGAGGAGCCGGGCTTGAGCTAAAGGGAAACCGCTGCCCAAGATAGCTGGGGGCGTGGTTAGCTCGGGGTGACGGTCGGCCCCTTCTGCTGTCTTGCTGGAGCTGAGGTGGAGCCCAGGGACAGTGTCAATCCGAGAAGCCCACCCGCGGACGCTCTGTGATTGGTCCGGGGGCGGTCCGTGGGTGGGCGGAAGCGCCATGGAGGCCGCAATAAGGCATGGTGCTAAATTTATGGCAGCAGCCCGGATCGGGAGGCCCGCAGCGCGGATCCTCAGATCCGGAGCTGTGCAGAGGGCAGATGTTGTGGTTAGTCCCTCTCTGCCTGGCGCAGCAGTGTCCCCAGCTCACTGAAAGTGAGTGTGCCGGCCATGTGTGCTGGGCAGAGAGCGGCTGCAGTGTGGGTCCTCTCTCTGCCTGTAAAAAGGAAATGTGCTGGCCGTGCAGAATTGGAGAGGGGCTTACAGGTCCTGAAACAGGACCAGGAGACCCTTGATGAGTAATGAAATGCCCCCTGTGGCTATTCAGGCTGCATGTAGCAAGCCTGCATCCAGCCTGGGTACGTGGCCTCATGTCGGCTGCTGCTCCAGAGCAGTCCCCCAATTGAGGACCAGAGGGGGAAGCTGAGGAACTACCAGGAGGGGAGCTGGTAAGGGGAGGATGGGCGGATGGAGGGATTATCTGTGTCACGGACCTGGTGTCTGCTTGCTGCCGCCAGGTGCCTAACTCGTCCTGTGAATCTGAGCTCCAGACGCGAAACTTCTCTCCAGGGGTCAGAGGGTCTGATGACCCTACCGGCCGGCTTTGGTGGGCGAGCGGGTAGGGGAGCCAACGGGCAAGGGCACGCACCAGCGTCCGGCTTCAGGGTTTCCCAGGATCCACTACTAGGAAGGGATGGATGGCCCTGGCCCAGAGAGGGAGATTTAACAATGCAATCACGAACACTGGACCTCGATCTCTATGTGGGTGACGGATGGCTCAAACGCTCCGTATTCCTGATGAATCTTCATTGAAGAGATGACGAAAAAAGAAAAATCTAACTAATCAAAAAAAAAAAAAAATCTGGTAGATACGGCTCAAGAGAGACCTGTGTCTGCTCCTATGACACTAAGCTAAAACTGAATTGAATTTGTGCCAGTAGGTGGGTGTATACTGCTGGGGAGGAGTTGTTTTTCTGTTGTTTTGCATAGTGTCAGCCTCCTGGTGCTAGCAAGCATACACCCAAGGTCTTCCTGTGTCCCCCAATGAAGCGATTAAGAAACAGGAAGTTGAATCACCAACCATTCCTATTTTATTTAAGTGCATCCATATAAATGGCCCACCCTGCAGTTTAGTAGATTGAGGGTCGAGGAAAGGACAGATTCTGGAAATATTTTTGAGTTGGAGGTGGCAGGAGGTGACGAGGGCTTGGATATGTGGTTTAAAGCATAGGCAGAGTCCAGGGTTACTCTGAGGCAACGGACTTCAGGTACAGGGAGAAGTGTGATGTAATTTATTGTGATAGATAGATCAGGTAATGAAGGTGCACGAGAGGTAGATCTGAGTGTCGTCCGCGTACAGGTGGTACTGGAAGCCATGGGACTTTGAGTTGTCCCAGGCCAAGGGTATAAATGGAAAAAAGAAGGGGTCCCAGGACAGAGCTTTAAGAGAGGATGGGGCGAGGAGGTAGTGTAGGAATGGGAGACACTAAATGTGCGGTTGGAAAGGTAGGAAGAGATCCAAGAGAGGGCAAGGTCAGTGATACCAATGGGAGAGGGGATCTGTAATAGGAAGCAGTGGTCGATTGTGTCGAATGCAGAGGACAGGTCTAGAATGAGAAGGATGGAGAAGTGTCTGTTAGCTTTGGAGGTATGTAGGTCGTTATTAATTTTGGTTAAGGCTGTTTCAGTGCAGGGATGGGGGCAGAAACCAGATTGAAGGTTGTTAAAGAGAGAGTTAGATGAGAGGTGGGATAAGTACAGTGTGGACATGTTTTTCTAGAAGTTTGGAAGCGAACGAGAGAAGGAATATGGGCCGGTAGCTGGATGTGGAAGTCGGGTCGAGGGATGGTTTCTTTAAGATAGGTGTAATTGTTGGTTGTTTGAAAGCGGAAGGAAAGGTACCAGAGGTTAAAAATAGGTTGAAGAGGTAGGTTAGGGCTGGGATAAGTGTGGTGGGGAGGAAGTGGGATGGGGTCCAATGTACAAGTGGTGATGTGCGATTTGGAGAGGAGGTGTGCAAGTTCTCCTTCAGTGATGGAGGGGAGGGGAGGAGAGTTAGTGTGGGAGGAGAGTGGTCTGGTATACATAGGGGTAGTGGTGGTTGGGCATCAAAGACTTGTTTGATCTGTTCGATCTTGTTGGTGAAGTGTGCTGCAAAGTCTTCTGCAGAGATACGAGAAGTAGGAGGAGGGAGTGGGAGTCGGAGGAGGGAGGTAGGGTTGTGAGGGTAATGAAGTAAGCCTGTTTTGTGGAGGTGGGTGCTGACTTGAATGCGAGAATGCTTGAATGCTGTGTAGTCTTCCTGTAAATGTGTTTTCTTCCAGAGCCGCTCAGCAACCCTAGACGCTCGCTGCAGATTTTTAGCGGTGTAAGGGTTGTCTGTTGATTTCTTGCATTCTGCCATGAACGAGAGAGGCGACTACATCAATAGCTGATGTGAGTGTAAAACTGTAGAAAGCTGTGGCATTATCTGTGTTGTGGAGTGAGGATATGGAGGATAGTGGTAGAGTAGAGCCAGAGAGTATGTGAGTGTCAACGTGTGAGGTTTCTGAGAGGGTGTGCAAGTTGGTGCACATGGGTGGCAGGTGAGGAGGACAAGGATGAGAAAGCAAGAAATGGTGGTCAGAGAGCGGGAGAAGGGAGGTTATGGGGGTAGTTAGGAAGCAGAGGCGGGTGAAAATAAGGTCAAGTGTATGTCCATCTGTGTGGGTGGCTGTGGCGGACCATTGAGGGAGGCCAAAGGATGTGATGGAAGCTGCTGACTGGTTGGTATCAATGGGAATGTTGAAATCACCCATGATGATGGATGAAGAAGCCAGATGGAGAATTGGTTGACGAAAGCAGTGGCTGGGCCCGAGGGTCGATAAATGAGTTGTATCATATATGTATACAAAATGTATTTCCCCCACAGTCACTTCAACACTAAAAATAGATCCCTAAAAATATAAATATGGTTTGTACATTTCCTTGGAAAACAAAAATGAAAAATTGCTGCATAATTTTTTTTAAACCTTCGGGCATCCTAAAGTAAAAAGGACATTTTAGAAAAAGAGTTGATGTAAGGTAGAAGTACGGTAGTAAATGTTAGACATACCACATGAAAGAGTTAATAAACATCTGGATTAAAAGGTATAAACATTCAAAGGTTCAAAATTGCAAATTTTTCCATTTTTTTTTTAATAAATTCAAAATATATTAACTTAATGATACCACTAATTCGGCTTTCACATCAGCAATTTTTGCCATTCACGACAGATCTGTCAGTTTTGCTGCACCTGCCGCCCAACAAATCACTTGCGGCAAAATGCCGGATCTGCTGCAAATGGTGAAATTGCGGATGTGAAAGCAGCCTAACAAAGTATAAAGTGGTCACAAGAAAAAAGTATCAAAACCACTGAGGTAAGTTGAAATATCCAGTGATGTCAGATTTGAAAAATGTCACTTGATCACAGAGTGGTTACAATGTCAGGCCGGGCCACAAACGACTTTGTTAAGATACAGTAGATCATCACTGCATTGTCAGCAGCTGCAGAAGAGGTGAACTACCCACGGAGAAGGCAGAACATTTATTACCAGATCTGCATTCTTGGCTGCTGTATACACAGAGCTGAAGGAGCACTGGATTCCAGCAAGATCAGCAATGAATACGAATTTGGTAACGACATAGAGATGTTGTCTAATGTATCGGGAAAGAAGGGTGCAAAAGTCATGTAAGTGACCAAAGGTTTCAAAACTTTTTTAAAAGTTCTCATACAGGATGTTTAGAAGCAAATAAAAAATAGTGCCTGGTCATGAAAGAAGAAAGAAAATAAGGGAAAATGTTCAAATAGTTAAAGTTGGGGGCGTGGCCTAGCGCTAGATGTGAGCGGTCGGGTGGCAGCGCTTCTTCGCCACCATAGGCGGTAATTATCCTGTTTAAATCCCGAACCTGTCTGGTGTCTTACCGGGAGCCGATGTCTGAAGGTCCCAGGAGCCAGGGGAGAGCGTCAGCGTGACTCAGAGTCAGAAATGGGGTGCAAAAGACAGAAAAGATGCCAGAGCCGGCGGCGGTGCCTTCTGTCCAAGATGGCGCTGAGAAGGAGGAGGGACGGAGGGACGGAGGAATGCAGCTTATACCCGGACAATGGAAGTCTCTGCGCGGCTACAGAGATATGCAAGGTGCACAGAGACATGTGAAGAAGAGAGTGAGGGGAGTGAAAGGCACAGAGGAGAAGAGGAAGTTGAAGAGGAGATGTCTGTGCAGGAGGAAGACAAGGGGGCTGCAGAGGATGATATGGAGCTGCAATCTGTAAGGGACAATGATGGCATGCAGGCAGACATGAGTATGGCGGAGGGAGAACCCACCCTAAGAGATGTCTTCCAAGTGGTCTCATTTTGTAAAACTGCACTAACGGCCCTGACAAAGCAGGTGGCCGGTCTGAAAGAGGAGATGGGAGGCATGAAAGCGTCAATGCAGAAAGTGAATGTCAGGCTAACTGAATTGGAGGACAGAGTAGGAGTAACAGAGGATCACTTAACCTCAGTGTTAAAGACACAACAACAGCATGCTCAAAAGATAACTGTAGTGGCTAATAAAAACGATGACCTAGAAAATCGGTCAAGACGGAATAATCTGCGCATTGTAGGTATTCCTGAAAGGGCCGAGGGTGCTGACCCCATGGTAGAAAAATGGCTACTGGAAAAGTTTGGTGCTAAACACTTGACAAGGGGGTTTGCGGTGGAGCGTGCACACCGAGTTCCTATGCGGCCCCCAGTACCAGGTGATGCCCCACGCACGATGCTGGCCAGGATTTGGAACTGCAGAGAAGAGACATTATATTGCGCAAAGCCGGGAAGCTGGCGGACCTAAATCTGGAGGGCAAGCACATTGAAATATATCCTGACTACTCAGCCGAGGTTCAAAAACTGCGGCTCCCGTATGGTGAGGTGAAAAACAGCTCTGTTCCCTGAATGTGAAATACTCTACAATATATCCTGCAAAATTGCGAGTGGAGGCCTTTGAGAAGGTTATTTTTTTCCCATCGCCGGCAGAGGCCAATTCGTGGTTGAAGCGGAACCAGAGCAAATTGAGAGAGGAAAAGGACTTGGCAAGATGAATGATTGACTCTGATTGGTTAACATTAAGGCGGTAATGTGGTATAAAGGTGCTCTGTTAGACAAGAAAAGAGAATATCCTACGTCACGGTGTAGGGTCTAAGGTTAATGAAACTGTTAATGGTTCGGGACTATATATAATATGGACAATGTGGCGGAGAGGTTGCCGATGTTGGAAGAGTTTTAGACACATGAATATGTGTGATGCAATGCTACAGCGTTTGGGTTTTTTGTGTACCCACTCTCAGGTTGGGGAGAGAGAGTCGAAAGCAAGAGGGGGAGGGAGGAGGAGGGAAGGGAGGGGGAGAGGCGAGAGGAGGGAATCTATGGGGAAAATGTTTGGTATTTGTTTTCTGGCTTGGTATAACGGGGAGCGAAAAGGAATGATACTAATAGATGGTGGTAAAGTGTTTTCTCTATTGTATAATGAGTAATCATAAAATTCAGATTCTAAGTTGGAATGTGCGTGGCGTATCAGATAAGATTAAGAGAGCCGCAGTTCTGAGTCATATTAAATCAAGTGAACCAATGATTACGTGCTACAAGAAACACACCTTACTAAAGATACAACGCAATGGTTGTCAAGATCGTGGATTTTGAAGGCATATCACTCTACGTACTCATCATATTCCAGGACGGTGTAAGTTTTGATACATAAAAATGCTCATTATGAGGAGTTGGAGGTGCATGTAGATAGTGAGGGGCAGCATGTGTGGAATGCATGTAGACTGTTCGGACAGGGGATGACTCTGGTGGCCCTGTATATTCCCCCACCATATTCTAAAAAGAAATTGCAGGAAATCATGAAGCTGACGGGTGGTAGGGGGGAATCTACGGTGACGATTGTGGGAGACGTTAACAATGTAATGAATGACTTTTGGGATAGGGTGCGACCGATTGGTGTGGAGGCCGGACACGACAGACTGCTTTTGGCAACTATATAGAGGAACTCTGACTGATAGATTTATGGAGAGTTTGAAATGAAGGAAAGAAAGGTTT
This sequence comes from Allobates femoralis, assembly GCA_033576535.1. NCBI lineage: Eukaryota > Metazoa > Chordata > Amphibia > Anura > Aromobatidae > Allobates > Allobates femoralis. The sequence goes on from JARQOC010000002.1 coordinate 599,336,373, forward strand.
TTCCTGCCACTCGGCGACACATGGTACACTATCACAAATAGATCTGGCTTTGGGGGATGATAATATGGACGGGATAGTAGGGGAGGTGGAGTACTTACTGAGGAATCTGTCAGACCATAGTCCCATACAGATCACACTTCTGGTAAGATCGGATGGGGACAAAGAGGGGGCTGGCGTCTTCATCCAGCCTGGCTTAAAGCTATTGACATGGGTGGTATAGCAAAAGAGTTAGAGCAGTTCTTGAATGAGGGGAGTACGGAAATGACAATTGTGTGGGATGCTATGAAAGCCTTTATGAGAGGACTCTTTATTAGAGACATTGCAAGATGTAAGACGAAAAACAAAACTGCTGATCAAGCAGTGAGGGATGACTTGATCAAAGCAGAAGCAGACATGGTTTTGGCGCCAACAAGTGAAGCCCACAACAGATTAAGAGGGGCAAGAGAAGCAGCCGCTAAATTGCAAATGTTCCAAATTGAAAGGAAAAGGGCATTCCAGCAAACCTTATTTTTTGAAGAAGGTGAGAGATTGGGTCACTTGTTGGCGGTGATATCAGTGGTGCAAAGAGAGTCTTCTAGAGTATATAAGCTGTGAGATAGGGGAGGGGAGGTGATCACAGACACTTTGGATATTTTGGAGGTCTTTAAGGATTCTACACGGCAACTCCGTCTTTAGGTCACTGATATGGGGCAAGAGGCAGGCACAGATCAAATTGGAAACTCTGCAAAGAGGTAAAGAGGAGGGAGGACTAGCTGCACCAAGTCCCTGGATCTATTTCTTGGCAGTACAAGGCCAGCATTTCAGGGGATGGAGAGAGCCTGACTGTGAGGCGTGGTTTGCCGGATGTTGACACATGTGACGGGGAGATGGCCACTTATTCAGGGGCTGGAGGATGGTGCCTTTAAGGAACTGGGAACATTATACCCTACCATAGGTCTGATACAAAAGATAAGGGTTTCCATCAAATTGATCAGAGGGGTGGCGAGTTGATGATGTATTCTCCAGTGTGGGACAATGAACACCTATCTGAACTCAACAAACTAATGGTGGGTTTACACACACCAATTTATCTGTTCAATCTCTGAACCAATCTCTGGTTGCAGTGAAATCATGGATACATTGCTCCATTTTGTGGCTGTGTATAAATGGAACAATGTATCCATGATTTCACTGCAACCAGAGATTGGTTCAGATATTGAACAGATAAATTGGTGTGTGTAAACCCACCATAAGACAGATGGACAATTGGAAGGGGAAAGGAGTGAGATATGTATGTCAGCTGATAGATGGGAATGAACTAAAGATCTTGGATGCTTTGAGAGAGGAATTCAGCATTCCTTTGGTGTGGTGATTTCAATACAATATGCTCCAGCACGCTTGGTTGGCAAAACGTGGAATGGTGAAAATGTCGGTCCAGAAAGATATTGTCTTGGACTTTATGTGCATGGTGGGAGGGACAAGGGGAGTCATTTCGAGCATCTACAATGATCTATTACATACATACCTGGGGAAATATTGGCCTGCGGCGAAGAGTGGATGGAGAGAGATGTGGGAGACATTACGACAGAACAAATGGACAATATACTTGAATTTATACCGAAACTATCTCTAAGCGAACAAGCTAGACTTTCACAGCTATATGTAGTGCATAGAACCTATAAAACGCCGCAGGTGTTATTTAAAGCAGGCTTGAGGGGAGACTCTACATGCCCTAGATGTGGAGCGGACCAGGCTGGGTAGCTTCACATGCTATGGTCATGTCCCAGGCTGCTGGCATATTGGCTCACAGTAACTAATAAAAAAGAGAGAGCTTACGAATGTGAGATAGAGAGGAATCCAATTCTGTGTATTCTGGGGGATGTGGAAGGGATTGCTGTTTCAGACAATTGTAAAGTAGCGATAGCACGATTGTTGTATGTGGCATGTAAATTAATTGCACGAACATGGACTGACTCAGCGCCCCCCTCTAGGAGGGAATTTATTGCTCAGACACAAAAGGTGATGCGCCTAGAGGAAAACATTTATAGACAGAGGAATAAAGAAAGAACATTTGAGGAGATATGGGCCGCCTGGATGGCGGTGGTGTAAATATCATGAACATACCTACCCGTTATTGGGACACTTCCGGAAGGGAGAGGGGGAAGTGATCTGGATATATATGCTATGTCAAGTATATACTGACCTATTATTTGTTCGTAAAATGTATTTACTTTTGAAATTTCAATAAAAATAACTGGTTATAAAAAAATAGCTAAAGTCATAAAAAAAAAAAAAAAAAAAAAAGTCTCACACTGTATCTTTCAGATTACAAAACGCACTTTTGTTCCCTTGGGGGATAGTGTGGGGGGGTGCGTTTTATAATCCAAATCTACACATTTTTCTGTACTGTAGGGGCGGCTCTGGAGCGGTGTCCGAGGACTGGAGCAGGCTGAATCAGGCTGCAGGAGGCAGCGGGACGTCACGTGCCCCCAGTCTTTATGCTCATGTAATATTCAATGCACGAGCCGCTGTCCACCTAAGTGCTGATGCCACACAGAGATGGGCAGGAGGAGCGGTGTATATGACATGAGCCTTTTTTCACCCCCTGTCCTGCACTCACCCCCTCCATTCTGGATATGCCCCTTGTCACTCTACATGCCCCCCTGTTGGCGTATATAGTAAAATAATAAATGTTTTTAACTCACCCTCCATCACTCCATGCTTCCAGCTCAGCAGTGGTTCTTCCTGTGTTTATGCCTGGCATCTAATCATGTGACCGTGGCCCACAGTGATGATCCCATATTTAGGATGGGGGGCTGTGTGTACCATCACTGGGGGCCATATCCAGTATGGGAAGCTATGTACCATCACTGGAGGCCATATCCAGGACAGGGGGCTGTGTGTACCATCGCTGGGGACATATCCAGGAAGGGGGGCTGTATGTACCATCACTGGAGGCCACATCGATGATGGGGGAAGGGGTCTATGTACCATCACTGAGGGCCATATCCAGCACGGGGGCTATGTGTACCATCGCTGGAAGCCATATCCCGGAATGGGGGGCTATGTGTACCATTGCAGGGGCCATAACCAGGATGGGGGACTATGTGCACCATCTCTGAGGGCCATATCCAGGATGAAGGGGGGAGATCTATGTGTATCATCACCTGGAGGCCATATCCAGGATGAGGGTCAATGTGCCATCGCTGGGCGCCATATCCAGTATGGGGGGGGGGGACTATGTGTACCATCGCCGGGGGCCATATCCAGGATAGGGAGCTATGTGTACCATCGCTGGGGGCCTTATCCAGGATGAGGGTTATGTGTACCATCAATGGGGCCATAACCATGATGGGGGTTATGTGTACCATCACTGGGGGATATGTACCGTCACAGGGGGCTATGTACTGTCATAAGGGGCTATATCCAGCATGGGGGTAGTTTGTACCAGGATGAGAGGATATTTATACCAGGATGGGGAGGGTCATGCACCAGGATGAGAAACATATATACTGATTGTAAGACTGACACTATCATTATAAGACGGACCCCATTTAACATTAAAAACATTTTTTTTCTCTTTTCCTTAAACAAATTTGGGGTGCGTCTTATAATCCGGTGAGTCTTATAAAGCAAAAAATACGGTACAGCTCTCCTTTTTACATCATTGGTGAATCTAAATGAAATTTTTATAGCTAGAGAGAATTGTAATAAGTAATACTCCCAAAAAAAAGTATGGATCTTCTTTGATTAAACAGTAACAGGTTGTCAATATTTAAGTCCTTGAAAATACCTAAAGGGAATGACCATGCTGTAGAAAGAATTCCCTGTACTAAATCACAAAGCAGTCTTACCTCCCCATCGGATGTGGACACCATGGAGTGATGAGAACCACAAGCCACGCTCACCACAGTCTTGTTTACCAAGTTGGTGGACACTGGACATGGAATTAAAGCTTGATTTGTTGACCCGTTTCCCAGCTGGCTGTAGGCATTATGACCCCAGCTATAGATTTCTCCTTCTGCAAACACAAAAATAATGTTTGACATTCAGTAGTCACAAAACATTTATGGCTATTGTGTTCCATCTGACACTACTAATGGTGCTGCCCATTCATGAGTTCTCATCAATAAATGTAGTCAATTTTCTAGAACCCAAACCTATCAGTAGGTTTTTCTATGTCAGAGCTGCATGATATAGAAACAGAGACCCTGATTCCAGCAATAGATCACCTGGGGTACTTAGTTCTAGTTTTGACAAATTCCATTTTTCCAGCTAAAGATGTTGCAGTGATCAGAACGCTGGCTGTGTATAACCCCATTGCACTCAGAACAATGTTACTGAGGGAGGCAGTGCAGATCTGCGTTTTGTGTGTTCAGCTGTAATCGGCATAATAAAAATAAAAAAATGATTCAACTCTGATATTGTTACAGTGCGAGAAAAATAATTGGATGACAGACAGACCATCAGGATGACATCAGTTTTACAGATACATTAAATTCTCTATGATGGAAAACTGAAAATGGTCCTGTAAAAGATTCATAGCTGCTGAGTAATAAAAGGGATTGCACATGGACAGCACATGGATGATAAGGGAGAAAAAAAATCATCCAACTATTTTGGATGAGAATCAGACCCATTTTTTTTTTTTAATACACTCATGTGACTCCAACCTTAAAGCGTAACTGCCATTTAAATATTTTTATTTGATTTTAATAAGCTTTCAAATATACTTTATTAATGAAATCTGGAAGGGAACCATTCCTAAACCTCCACAAGGTGTCCCCACTAGACTGTGTCTGAAGCAGACATATGTTCATTATCAATAAGATCTGTCTTCAAGCCTCTCACACTGACTACAGGGCATGTAACCATATAAGGGTAAAGGGGGTGGGGCCTAAGAACATCCACATTGCTGACTGCAGTTGATGAGGTGATAATTTATCAGATTACTTCAGGCTATAGCACATTGCTGACAAATGTTAGAATGCTAAGATCACTGCAAACTCCTCTGCCCTTTGCACAAGCTTCTGATTGTCATCTGGCTCCACACAGCTCAGTCACGATCCCTGTTAATCCCTTTTCTGCTGGCACATCACACTGCTCCCCATTAGCCTGCTCTCAGAAGCTGTGGAAATAGACACAGTGCTGGCAGACACTGAGGGACTCTTCCCATGCTCACACAGCAATAAAATACAGTTTTTAAAAAAGCACAGAAAAATGTGAGAAAATAAGTCATTTCACAAAAAAAAAGCATTATCTTAGCTGCTATGTGACCAATCACGAACAACCAGTGAGGTATTGTTTTTTTCTTTTCAATGAGATGACACTTACACTTTAAGTGTATAACCTGCTAAACACTCCCAAAATACTGAGCAGGACAGAGCCTTCCATTTTAGCATCTGACCTAAGCAGTCCAATAACAATAAGCAAAAACATTTATATGAAGAAATTACATTCTTTTCTCCATTTATCCTACCTGAGGTAACAATTACAACATGAGGACCACTTCCACAGCTTAGACTGGCGACTTTCTTCCCCGAGAGAACATTTAGACACCTCGGTTCAATTATACTCTGAGCATCTCCTGTTCCTAAACAGCCGCTGCTGTTAGTGCCCATCACAAAAACCTGTACAACATACAAAGAAGACGTTAGGTAAAGTTTTCTGCGAAAAAGCAATGATTTTATTAGATTCTTTATAAAGCTGGTAATTCTCTGAATTGTAGGGTTTGATCAGTAAATCAGAACGGTAGAATTGTAGGACTAGGAAGCTTGTGAGCAGGGCCCTTTAAACTTGTAGGCCTTTGACCCCAGGGGTGGCATGTTAAAAATGGTCGGAGGCCCCATCAAAAGAGAGGTTTCCTTGCAAGGCTCACAGGAACAGACAAATTGGCCAATGTACATTCTAAGTACCTTAATTGTATAAGTATGTTAAATACAGCTTTAATGCAGTTTAAATTCCCCCACCAGACAACTTTTCTGAATCCACTTGTTTTCCCTTGTTAAAATAAAAGACCCTGTAGTCACCTCCTATGCTGCCATCGTTCCAGCACAGTAAACATCACAATCCGGGGCTCATGTGACATCACAATCACTATCTACAGCTTTCTCCCCACGTTCGGACCAAATGTGCTATCAACAGGAAGGGACGTTGCGGCTTTTGCTCATCTTCCTGTTGATAGCTCGTTTGGTCCAAAGGCAAGGGTGATGAAGCCGACAGTGATTGAATGTGGGGCTCGTGTGATGTCACAACGTCACGTGAGCCCCGAACCACGATTACCAACAGCTATGGAACGTTGGCAGCATGGGAGGTGGGTAAGGGGGCTTTTATTTTAACGGGGAGAAACAAGTGGATTCACAAGGAGTTGTCCTAAAAGTAGTCAACCCCTTTAAGACCAAGTCTAAGTTTACATGGCTTGAAAACAAGAGAGTTTTAGTAAATGTGCTCCAATGGGTTTTGAAAACAAAAGATGAAATTGAAGTTAACAGTACTTTTACTCTGCATGGTTTATATGCTCATTGGGGAAGATTGAGAAACACTGGTGTACCTACTGTAAACCACTATGATGGATACAAGCCTGTTTTGGGATTCAGACTATCAGGGACTCATAGGTCCCAATTACCACATCGCCAACGTGACAAGGTCCTGCAGCCTGTAAATTCAGTTGTCTGACTATAAAGCAATGACAGTGATGACAGCCAAGGACACCAGTCAGTGCAGGCCCAAAATGTATCCCTGATCACAGATATAAAGAGAATCACTAAATATCACGATTACGGGAATTGTAATGACATTCATAATGCAATAACACCACTAGCAAAACGTCATTATTAAGTTGGGAGTAGATATTGTGAACTGTGAATTGTGAACATAAATATCAGGTCTACTTTACTTCATCATTTTTTGTAATGTATAACACTTCATTTCCAGAACCGAACACACAAGCCTTTCTGATAAGCTTCAGATCTTCTTGAGGACAAAGTGCAAATATCGGCCATTTTCCAACATCTACCATTGTCGAGGTAGATCGAAATTAGAACGGCACAGTCTGGGAAGGAGAAAAAGAAAAAAGAAAAACAATTATTGTACATTAAATATTGGATCTCATCATTGTTACCTGCTCCTCATAGATTTCTATGTAAAATGCCAGGCTTTGCTGGTTTACATCTGCTCAGAAACGTGACCCTTCAAAATCGTTATGTGAAAGTAGCCTATGCTGTCGATAAATTCGGCCAGCATCGGCTCCCTTCTGATGCCTGGAACCGGATGCCAAATAGGCATTCGATTCCGGCATTAAATCGTTGCCTCCGGTCAGTGAAAAAAAAAAAAAAAAAAAGTTTATGCTCACCTATCCCCGAGCCCCGCCGTCTCCCGATGTCTGCAGAGGTCTTCTTCATCTGTACAGGACCTGCGGTGATGTCACAGTCATGTGACAGCAGGTTACACCATGGTAACCTGCGGTCACGTTATGTGACATCACGGCAGGTCCTGTACAGAAGTAGAAGACCTCTGCAGACACCGGGAGCCTGCGGGAGTCGGCGGGGGCCTTGGGGACAGGTGAGCATAACTTTTTTTTTTTTTTTTTTAAACCCCTGCCTTCCAGTTTGGAGCATTTTTACTGTACTGAGCATGCTCAGTACAGTAAAATCGGGTCCGAGGAGACATCGATGTTTCCTCGGACCCTGCTCCATAGGGCCCCATGATAAATTGATCGGACCAAATCGGATGTGCACTAAATGCCATCAGATTTGGTCCGATCCGATTCTGTCCGACTTTATTTTTGGTGCAAAATAATTTTTTGCACCGATAAAAAAAAATCGGACAGAATCTGTATCGGACCAAATCAGATGCCATTTAGTGCACATCCGATTCGGTCCGATGCCCATAGGGCTGCATGGGGCCCAAAATCGGTCCGTTGATGTCGGACAGCATCGGAAATCAAAATTCCGTACTGTGAAGGCAGCCATAAAGGCAAATACAATGCAATTGCTCAAAATTAACATTCAGCCAACTAAGAGTCAACAAATCCTCCATATACACTGCTAAAAATAAAATAAACGGAGCACTAAAACACCACATCCTAGATCTCACTCCATGAAATTCTCCAGTTGCAAATCTTTATTTATTACATAATTAAATAAAAAATTAATATCCCATGGAGGTTTGGCTTTAGAATGATACTCAAAATCAAAAAAGGAAAATCAAATTACGGGCCGGTCCAAAACCAGTGTCAATGGCTCAAGACAAGGAAATGAGGCTCAGTACTGCGTGGCCTCCATGTGCCTGTATGACCTCCCTACAATGCTTGGGCATGCTCCTGATGAGGTGGTGCATGTTCTCCTGAGGATCTTCCTCCCAGACCTGGATTAAATAATCAGTCAACTGTTGGAAAGTCTATGTGCAATGTGGCATTTTTGGATGGAACGAGACATGATGTCCCAGATGTGCTCCATTGGATTCAGGTTGGGGAACAGGGGGAAAGTCCATAGCATCAATGTCTTCATCATGCAGTAACTGCCGACATACTTCAGCAACAAAAAGACTAGCATTGTTATGCATCAGAAGGAACCAGGACCCACTGCACCTGCATATGGTCTCACAATAGGTCTGAGGACTTCATACAGGATTCCTAATGGAAGTCAGGGTACCTTTGACTGGCACATGGAGGGTTGTGTAACTCTCCAAAGAAATGCCTCCACACACCATTACTGACTACTGCCAAAGCGGTCATGCTGGAGGATGTTGCAGCAGCAGAATGTTCTCCACAGCATTTCAGAATATGTCATGTCTGTCACATATGCTCAGTGTGAACTTGCTCTCATCTGTGAAGAGCTCAAGGTAACAATGTTGAATCCGCCAATCTTGTTCTCTGGAAATGCCAATCGCTCTGCATAGTGATGGGCTGTAGACGTTGGGCCCTCATGCCACCACGGAGGCTGATTCTGACAGTCTGAGCAGACACATGGATATTAGTGGCCTGCTGGAGGTCATTTTGCAGGGCTCAGGCACTGCTCTTTCTTGCCCAAAGGAGGAGGTAGCAGTCCTGCTGCTGAATTGTTGCTCTCCTACAACCCCCTCCACATCTCCTGGTGTACTGCCCGGTCTCCTGCTCCATGCACTGGACACTGTGCTGACAGACACAGCCACCCTGCTTGTCACAGCCCACATTGATGTGCCATCCTAGATGAGCTGCACTACCTGAGTAACATCTGTGGGTTGTAGACACCACTTGATGCTACCTCTAGATGTTAGAGCAATGACAAAATGAAAAAGTGATCAAAACAATAGCCAAAAACTATGAGAACAGAGAAATGGTGTGTGGTCACCCCCTGCAGCACCGCTCCTTTATAGGGGTTGTCTTGCTAATTCGCCTATCAATTCTACCTGTTGTCTGTTATATTTGCACAACAGCAGGAGAAATTAATTCACAATCGGTGTTGCTTCATAACTGGACAGGATTTCACTGAAGCGTGAGTGACTTGGAGTTACATTGTGTTGTTTAAGTGTTCCCTTTATTTCTTTGAGCAGCGTATTAATTCCAGTGAGATAAAGCTTTTTAGTACAGTTCCTGCCCTCCTACATGATGAAGCAGAGTCATACATTGCAGTTCTAGGATCTATAGATCTCTTATAAATTAACCCCTTCACGACCCATGACGTAGGAGGACGTCATGGGCTATTTACCGGGGTTTGTTGCGAGCTCCGGCGCGGAGCTCACATCATTTCCCTGACATCTCAGCTGATCTCATCAGCCGAGAGGTTGGGCTTCCAGCACCGATCAGATCCGGGATCTGATTGGTGCTGTTAACCCTCAATCACTGACATTGGGATCCACAAGGTGCCACGTCGAGGAACGCTCCGGTCCCCGCCTATATCGGAAATCCCGCAATAAGATTGCGGGATCTTCGATGCTCACATGACAGCTCGGGGTACTGGCTTGACCCCGGAAGCTGTCACGGAGCACTTCCGGTGCGTGGTTGGCAGGCGCTGCCAACCACTCACCGACTGCACTTCTGATAGATACCGATGTGCTGCAGCTCATCGGTATCTGTCATAAGCGATTGGATGGTGCAGTAGGGTGCATCTCTATGGGACAGTGTAAAAGTAAGAATTAATTGAAAAATAAAGTGTTTAAAAACATGTAAAAAAAAAACATAAAAGTTCAACTTAAAAAAAAAAAAAAAAAAAAAACACATACTTGGTATCGCTGCGTTCAGAAATGCCCGATCTATCAATATATAAAATCAATTAACGGTAGCTGTAAACTGCACAACAGAAAGAAGGTCCAAATGCCAAAATTACGTTTTTTTGGTAGCAACACTGCTATAAAATGCAATAACGGGCGAGCAAAACTGCACATCCACACAAAAATGGTATCATTAGAAACGTCAGCTCAAGATGCAAAAAAATAAGCCATCACACGGCCCCAGATCCCGAAAAATGAGAACACTATGGGGCGCAGAACATGACACAAAAAGTGCGATTTCTTTTTTTCAAACTTCTGAATTTTTTTTCACCACTTAGATACCAGTAAAGGTATACATGTTTGGTATCTACAAACGTGTACCGACCTGAGGCATCACACAGTCAAGTCAGTTTTACCATATAGTGAACATGGCGACTAAAAAAACCAAACGTGTAATTGCACTTTTTTTGCAATTTCACTTTACTTGGAATTTTTTCCCATTTCCCTGTACACTATATGGTAAATAAATGATTGCATCTGAAAGTACAACTCATCCCGCAAAAAAAAGCCGTCTTATGTCTATATTGCCGAAAAAAGAAAAATGTTATAGCTGTTGGAAGCAGGGGAGCAAAAGACGAAAATGAAAAACAAACAAAAAAAATTCCCGTGTGGTGAAGGGGTTAGTAAAATCATACCTGCTCCTCAGCTCTGATCCCCCTCATGGAACAGAGAATTTTCAGCCTGACAGTCTCATGCTGCTGGTGAGACAAGGAGGTGTGTCGGGGGTGTGGATGCTGGGAGCTGCAGGATCATCCTACATTCCAGCCCCCTCACATTTCTGTATAGGGAGGGAGCGTGGCAGGGAAGTGGCCACCGTCCTCATACTCACACTACAATCCTGTCCCTGATATACCATTACATGTGACAGGAGAGTCCAGGCTTCAAATAGCAATCATGTCACTAAGCAGATAGAAATACATGCTGTGATCCCCTGCTGTATGATGATGCATAATGTGTACTGTTATTGTGAGCTTTAGAGCGCAGGCAAATCATTACATTGATCGATTCAGCTCTGCATGGTCTCCCCTTCCCCATAGGAACATGGTATCTTCTTATCTCTCCAACTTTCAATGGATCATCATCATCACTCACTGGAATGTAGGATGATCCTGCAGCTCCCAGGGTCCAAACCCCTGAGACACACACCTCCTATTCTCTGCTGCTACATGAAGCTCTCAGTTTTCTGTCCCACGAGGGTGGGGGGAGATCAAAGGAGCAGGTATGATTTTAATGATTTATTAAAATAGTCTGGATGAAGTGGTGGATGAGTATGAGAAAAAAGCCAATCTTCTAAATGACTTTTTTTGTGAACAAGCATATTTTGTAATGCATATTGCAACTCTTTACACATGAACCTGAGGTGGCACATAGACTAAAACTGCCTGGGTACAAGACCACAACATGAACACAAAGCACCTACACATGGATTGATAAAAACATAATAAACCATAATACTCTATATATAATTCCTAGATTTAGATTGATATCATAACATAAAACCATCTACACTTGGAAACATTAAAATCAAATTTTTTAACCTTAAATAGATATTACTTGACAATACAGGTGTGTACTATAACTTGTGTGTATACTTGTTATACTAAGTGTATACTTGTTATACTATATATGTCACATATGTGTACTATTTGAAGAGATCAGGAGGATCTCAAAATGCGTAGCAATAAAGATCTACTATTTAAAGCACAGAGGTAGTCTTGTCATTAAACACCAGCGCTGATCAGAAACCTTTTGTCCATTTTCTGGAGATATTGAGGACCATCCATGTGGTGGAGGATCCTGCTGCAGCTGTGACGTGCTAATACCAGTTGTGGGTCTCACAACTGACTAAGGTGAGCAGTTCCACTTCCTACACTGCACATACAAATCCTATAAACGTTTTAGGCGGCCGTCACACGGTGCAATATCTTGAACGATATCGTTTAAGCGATCTGCTTTTTGATCGCTTAAGCGATATCGTTTGTGCATCGCTCCGTGCGATCAAGCGATTTTACAATGTAAAATCGCTTGATCGCTAGATCGCAGATATGAGAGCCGGAGCTCATATCAAGCGATAAACGCTTGATCAATCTGCATCATCGTGGTGTGTGACACCACGATGAACGATCTCCCAGGGGCAGAGCCTATGCTGGGAGATGGTATCTATGGTAAACGTCGGGTTGCTAAGCGCCGCGCGGCGCCTAGTAACCCGATGTGTACCATAGTTACCAGCGATTTTGCTGGTCCACATCGCTGGTGAGTCTGCCTGTGTGACAGATCACCAGCGATGTGAACGATATTGTTAGCGATCGCGCGTGCACGTGATCGCTAACAATATCGCTCACAATATTGATGAGTGTGACGGCCGCCTTAGACCCATTGTGCCCTTGTCTACCCCTTTCTTTTAGACATTACATAGGATGGTATATCAGGGACAGGATTGTAGTGTGAGCATAGGGCCGGCAGCCATGCCCCTTCCCTATACAGAAGTGTGAGCGGGCTGGAATGTAGGATGATCCTGCAGCTCCCAGCATCCACACCACCGACACCTCTCCTGCTCTCAGCAACAGCATGAGACTGTTAGGCTGAAATTCTGAGTCCCATGAGGGAGGGGGGAGAGCAAAAGAGCAGATATGATTTTATTGAATTAGAAGTGATCTATAGATCCTAGAACTACAGTGTACATCTTTGCTTTATCATGAAGGAGGACAAGTACATCTTTAAACATCTTGACTTTGGTGTTCCACAACAGGTATAAGAAGCAAAGAGTTGAAGCATATGCTTTATTGAAACATGAAACAGGGATCCACAACATGTGGTCCATGGCTTGGTGCATTAGCACAAGTTATAGCAACCAGCTATGAATAGAAGGTTTCCAAGATGGTGACTTTTGTGATTGGCCACACATAAAAGATCAGATCTGGATATGCATATAATGGCAGAAGGGAAGGGGAGAGAGATCTGAATCTTAAAATCAGGAGATTATACTATTTGTCAGAGGAGGTGCTAGAATCTGGATGTGTGGCGAGTGTGCTTAATCTGGGAATACCAACTAAAACTATGTGCATACTTTGAGTATTTGGTGCAGAAACTTACTGCATCTCCACAATGCGTTTTCAGTGCATTTTTGACATGCGTTTTTCATTCGTTTAGGGTGGAAATATGTTGCCAAAAATGCACCAGAAATTGACGTCCTGCAGATTTATCTCTGCAGCAAATCTGCAAGGGAACAATAAGCAACATGTGCACAACACTTCAGAATCCTAATTCACTTTGATGGTATAAAGATTGGCATGCAGTTTTGTGACAAAACTGCACCAAAAAACGCATCACAAACGCACTGTGTGCACATACCCAATAGCGGGAACCCTTGGATGCAAGTCCTCTGACGATATGGGGGACACACAAGGTCTCAGTATTTCTCTGGGAAAGCTTTGGCTATGATCACACAGGTAATGAAGGCTTCTGAGTCAGTACTGTGGAAGGGGTGTGTGTGGGGGGTGGGGGGTGGGACACACTGGATGTATAGCGCACCCCTCCCACAGTCGTGGGGTAAATCCACTGTGTAATATGGCTCCCAATGTAACAAAGGTTGGGAACTGCTGCTGTAAAGGTATGAGAAGACCTCAAATAGCTTTATGTTACACAGCAGTTTCTACTTTATCTCTTAAAACATCTTGTATGACCCTAGCCGTATGTGAAGTTTTCTACCTCTCTTTCATAGAAGGTCATATGTATTGCAGCTGATCAGTAAGAAATGTTGATAACATTGGTTGAATAAGAAAGTGTACTTCATGCCAAGTTCAGAAATAACTTCAGAATAGCTCTATCATGCGAGGTTTGTCAGAAACATGCAAATATTAATTATAAACGGTTACGTCTGTAGTGGAATACTCTATGAATTCAATATGTCATAATCATCAACATAGGAGTACATTTATTAATGTTTTGCTGTGAACTTTTGTTTGCTATTGCTATCAAAGGAGATTTTAACGACCCTCACTTAGCATCAACTGACTCCATTCTCCCTGCTACCATTTTTCCATCCGACCAATGTCTATGTGAAATCGTTCATCATATTCATTAAGTTTGAGATTTGTTGTTAAAAAAAAAGTCCAAGTGTTAATGAAGAAATGTATTTTAATGATCTGTTACACTTCATAAATTGCAAACCTAAAAGGGACACTATCAGGTCATTTTTCAGTATGATACCAATATTACCCTTGAATAGGGCCTGGGCAGACCTTTTAAAACATGTGAAATAATTATTCTACCCTTTGTAGTTCCCATGTTATTAGCATTGTCAGACCCTGCAGGGAGCTCCTGGATTAGTCCTCTCCATTATAAGCACATAGTTTATAACACAGCCGGACTAATCTGGTCAAGTAATTGTGCACTCCCTCTCAGCAGCTCTCTCCTCCCTCCTTCCTTTGCTCCACGTGCAGAGCGTTTCAGTTTCCATAGGAGCCTCTATTCTGTTGAGAACACTAAAGGTACCGTCACACGCGGCAATTTTGCAAGCAATTTCACTGGCAATTTGATGGTTGCAGTGAAATCATGGATACATGTTCCATTTCTACACGGCAACAAAACAGAACCATGTATCCATGATTTCACTGCAACAGCAAATTGCCAGTGAAATTGCTTGCAAAATTGCCGTGTGTGACGGTACTTGAGGAGAGAGCTATTGCAGGTTTGCATTATCTGATCTAGACTCCATTTGTTTCTGTAAGGCTGCTTTCACATTAAGTTTTTGTTGTATCCGGTATCCGTGGCTGTCCGTTGTAAAACGGACAGCCACGAATCCGATTTGGCCCCCATGTGATCCTATAGGGATCGGAGCAGATCAGATTTGGCCTAATTGCCATCCAATTTTGTGGGATCTGATTTGTGTTCGATTTTTTGCTGTACCCATAATCGGAGACAGCTCCAATTTTGGGCACAGAAAAAAAAAAAAAAAAAAATCGGATCCCACAAAATCGGATGGCAATTAGGCCAAATCCGACCTGATCCGTGTCCTTTAACATGGGGGCGGGTCCGAGGAAACAGCTGATTCTTCCTCGGACCCGATTTTAGTGTACTGAGCTTGTTCAGTACACTAAAGTTGCTCCTAACCGTCAAATTTCACTTCTGCAATGTATAATATACATTGTAGAAGTGAAATAAAGTAAAAGAAAGAGTTAAAAATAAAAAAAATCTGCATGCTCACCTGTCCGCGATCCACCACTGCCTCCAGCAAGGTACGGGTGCTTACAGGACCTGCCGTGACGTCACAACCCGGCAGCATCATCGGGTCACATGACTGCAGTTACCGCGGTAACTGCGGTCATGTGACCCGATCAGCTGATCAGCTTGTGATGTCACCGCAGGTCCTGTAAGCACCCGGACCTTGCTGGAGGCAGTGGTGGATCGCGGACAGGTGAGCATGCAGATTTTTTTTTTTTTAACTCTTTCTTTTACTTAATTTCACTTCTGCAATGTATATTATACATTGCAGAATTGAAAGTGCCCCAATGTGTCCAGATCCGTGATAATCACGGACACAGACACAGAATAGGTCACCCCCTGTGGTGTCCTTTCCTGTCCGTGGGGTCCTACAAAAAGTAGGATCCCACGGAAAGGTAAAAAAAGTAATGTGAAAGCAGCCTAAGCAAGAATCCCTGCTGTGACAGATTTTGTGTTGCATTTCACCTCTGTTTTGGCTCCAGACACAAAGAGCAGAAAGGAGGATGCAACCCCCACCCAATTATGTTCTATGCAGTGATGTGAATATGTGACATGAATATTCATCCTATGGGGAGTGGACAGCAGAGAACCAGGTTGATCAATCACAGTGAGTGACAGATGGAATAAATCTCTTAATTTTAATTGTGACCTGATAGATTCACTTTAAGAAGAGACTTTCAAGCTACATAGTTTTGGGCCTTATAGTTGCCCAGGAATTTAGAAATGACACTCTTAAAGGCTGACCATGTGTCATGTTCTGCACCATGTAGGAGACCATGAAAGAGACGATCCATCAGAGCTGGTATTTGTGAAATTCCTTTCATCTCAGTATCACGGGAGCGTGGAAACATCTGTTGTAAGTAAGCAAAGGCTTCTTTATTAATCCCAGTTTCATCTGCAAAGGCGAAGGGAACATCATATTTGGATTTACAAACGGTTCGTATTTAAAGGGAACTTTTCTCATCATTTGACTATATCTTGGCAATGTGAACGCACAACCACAACATGCACGTAGCCGCTGATTCACATTGGCTCTGGAACGTGTACATGTAAGGAATGAAGCTGGGGACATACACCCAGATACAATACGCCTGCCCAGAGAGCTAGTTGTCAGGGGGGCGCAGGCAAGGGATTTCCTTTGCGATCAGTGTGAAGTCAAGGCAGTCCAGTGATGCACTTGAGGATTGCAAATCTTAGAAATCTCCGATCTGCAGAATGTATTGGGATATGGCAATAAGCATCCTGCAGATCCAAGGTCGCCATCACGAAATCCTTCTCAATGAGAGGAATCGTGGACTTTATGGACTCCATCTTGAATAGAGAATAAGACACATGCCTGTTCACGGGTTTTAGATTTATGATTGTCCGGTTACGAGCCTCCTGTTTTTTTTAACAAGAAGAGATGAGAAAAGTGACCTCTTCCCACTTCTCCCTCTGAAACCGGAATAACAGCTCCCATGAGGAGACGTTTTTGGACCTCCTTCCATAGAGATGACTTAAGTTTTTGAGAGGAGAGAGAGGTCACTTGTAAATGCTGAGGAGGAGGGGAAGAAAACACTATTCGCATCCCATCTCTGATGAGCTGAAGAATGGGGCGGCTTGATTGGGGAAGAAAGTTGGAAAATCTTCCCCCTACCGGAATGGCGTCACTTCCTTTCCTGGGGTCGTGAGGAAAAGATACACTACCGTTCAAAAGGTTGGGGTCCTTTAGAGATTTCCTTATTTTTGAAAGAAAAGCACATTTTTTTGTCAATGAAACTAAAATTAAATGAATCAGAAATTCACTCTATACATTGTTAATGTGGTAAATGACTATTTTAACTGCAAATGTCTGGATTTTAATGCAATATCTACATAGGTGTATTGAGGCCCATTTCTAACAATCACCACTCCTGTGTTTTAATCAGGGCTGTGGAGTCGGTAAGCCACAGTTGCGACTCCGACTCAGACTCCTGGATTTTATCAGGTTCCGACTCCGACTCCTTCATAAATGGCCACTTCGTAATAATAAATTTACTGCTGTAAAATATTACCATCGTGCTTATTCAGTTTCTCACCATCATATAAGTAATCAGACCACTTAGAGCAAAAACTATATTTATTAGAATACAATTAGAATATAGCAAATAACTTTTATAAACTTTTCCAAACTGTAAGTAAATATGCAATAAACACTGTTATGCAGTTAATAAGAAGAAATCTATAAACTTGTCCTCAGAAAAAGTATTGCCTCTGTCAGATCCTCCTTCATGGATGCCCTCAAATCTGATCTAACTATTTTGAGAGCAGAGAACAACCTCTCTACACTAACTTGGGTTGGTAGCAAAGCAGTAACCACTCGGGCAACATCTCTGACAATGTCAGGATACAGAGGAATCGCTTGTTGCACTGTTATTTTTGATGAACGATCAAATTTCTCAATTTCTTTTAGTGCACATGAAAAATTCTGCTGAAATGTACTGGCTGTGTTCTTTGATGGGGATGACTCTTCTTCTATGCGGGAACGCTTTGCACGGTCCTTGTGATCCAAATACTTTTCGAAATTAAATTCTTCATCAGTTGATGATGAGGGTGAAGATGTGGCAGGACGACCAAATTCTTCTTGTTCCTCCTGACTGTTCTGCAACCCTTTCATCCTTACTGCTATTTCAAACAGAGCTTCTTTTCCTTTACTTAGCAGTTGATCATCTAGAAGAATCCGATGCATTGGGTCTACATAAACAGCTGCCAAAAGAATGTTATTTTGTAATAGTAGCTCCTCTCTCCATTTCATTGATGTAGCAATGGCACTTTCTATTAACCCTCCTCTTTGGGACAGGCGAAACATCAGGTTCTTCCACTCCTTTAAGAAAATACCTGGAGTTAAGTCCTCTGCTTGTAATTTTTTAGTCACTGTAAATGGGTGCTCTAGCAATTTTTCCAGCTCAGTCACCTGATTCCACTGACTTTCATTTAGCGTCAGTTGAGGGTTAGCCATGTCTACAAGAAAGGTTTTCAGTTCAACCAAGCGCTGAATCATTAAGTAAGTACTGCCCCATCGTGTGGCTTGATCAATAATTGCCCCTTTTCCAGCACGTCTCTTCAAAATTGAGTCACCTTTAGGGGATCTGGCAACAGTAGCCAATTTTCTCACCTTTCCAATCAGTGCAGCAGCATGTCCTTCTTGCAGACTGTCTCTTATAGCCAGCTGTAGCGTATGCACAACACAGCGCATGTGATGAATGAAAGAACGTATTGACACAGTTTCAACAAGATCATCTAAACTATCATGTTGCTGATCATCTGAAGCAACTTCAGTTTGCTCCACAGTTACAATACTGTGTTCCTCCACTTCAAACATTTCTGTGTCTGTGGACCCAGAATGTTCTTCTAGCTGCTGGTCACCATCATTACACTCATTCATTAGCTTAATAGTACTTATCATATTTGAAGCATTGTCAGTTACGACAGAAAGAACTTGCTCTTTTTTAAGTTCATAGTCTTGCAGAACCTTTTCCACCAAGACCTGGAGAAACTCAGTGGTGTGATGAGCTTTGGTGTCTTTTACTGTCAATGTCTTGGTAACTATTTCATTTTTGTCACAAACAAATCGGACATTGATGGCAAAATAGTTCACTCTGTGACGTGTGCAGGCATCCATTTTAAGAAACACAAAGTGTCCCTTGAGAGTTTTTTTAAGTTCTTCCTTTTGTTTAAAAGCTTCTTCGATTACTAATTTTCTAATACACTTTCCAGAGAAACACCAAGCTTGCGGGCCATTTCCCCATTCAGACACATAAAAGCTGGTCGTGAAAATAATGAAATAGGCACACTATCCTTTACAACAAGCTCTATGATCTGTTTTTTAAATGTATCTACTGTCATTGTCACAGTAACTTTGTCACTGACAAAATATCTTGCAACTGATGGCTTCAAAGTTCTCTGCTCCTTTGTTTGGCTGGAAGAGCTGGGCACTGGTTCCTTGGTTTGGATGCAGTCTCTATCTTCCACTGCTTTCAGTACTTCTGGATGTAAGCGCTGTAAATGTCTCTTTAGATTAGAAGCTCTGGTAGGAGCATTTTTATCTTTGCCTGAATATGCACTGATCTTGGCTTGACAGCATCTGTTTTCGTCTGGATCATTTGTCATACACTGACAGACATGTTTTCCATCTAGAGTGATGGTAAAATGTTCAAATACAGCTGATTTAATGTGATGCCTCTTTGACATTCTCAGGTTTTTAAGTCTGCATTCACAATCCAAATGACAATTGTTTTTCCTAAAAACAATTGTACAAAATTATTGCCAGGTCGTACAACTGATATAGTGGTCAGTAATACTGTTATTATTCCTCATGTACTCACAGTTAACTGATGAAAAGTTTGTTGAAAGGACAATACTTCTTACAGTCTTCCTCTTCTGAGTAGCAGGCAGCTGTGTGAGATGCTTGGAAGATGAACACCTAGTATGATTTAGTCTAGACGAGGAGAAGCTTTAGTACTAAGAATTTGCAACACATTTTCACTTTCAGTTTCATACATTGTAAGTAGGGGGTTTGGGGCAGCATGAGGTTAACCAAGTATAAGATTAGAAGGGTAGTGGAGAACAGTGACACACAAGAAGTAAGAAATGTCTCTATCTCCAGCAGAACTGCTTATCACTGTTGTTCATAGTTTGATAGAACATATATATTTGAGTAACATTTATAAAATTCATATGAAAGTTCAATTATGAAATATTGATACATTTTTTTAAAGCTGGAGTCGGAGTCGGTTCATTTCTACCGACTCCGACTCCAACCAAAACTAACTCCGACTCCACGACTCCGACTCCACAGCCCTGGTTTTAATGGTACATTGTGTTTGCTAACTGTGTGAGAAGGCAAATGGATGTGTAGGAAACCCCTTGCACAGGTATGTTAGCACAGCTGAAAACGGTTTGGCTGATTAAAGAAACTATAAAATTGACTTTCCTTTGAGCTAGTGGAGAATCTGGAGCATTACATCTGTTTGTTCTATGCAACTCTCAAATTGGCCAGAAAAAGAGAACTTTCATGTGAAACTCGACAGTCTATTCTTGTTTTTAGAAATGAATGCTATTCCATGCGAGAGTTTGCCAAGAAACTGAAGATTTCCTACAACGGTGTGTACAACTCCATTCAGAGAACACAAAGGCTCTAACCAGATTAGAAAGAGAAGTGGGAGGCCCCGCTGCACAACTGAGCAACAAGACAAGTACATTAGAGTCTCTAGTTTGAGAAATCGACGCCTCACAGCTCCGCAACTGGCAGCTTCATTAAACAGTACCAGCAAAACTCCAGTGTCAACGTCTACAGTGAAGAGGCGACTCCGGGATGCTGGCCTTCCGGGCAGAGTGGCAAAGAAAAAGCCATATCTGAGACTGCTAATAAAAGGAAAAAGATTAATATGGGCAAAAGAACACAGACACTGGACAGAGGAAGATTGGAAAAAAGTGTTATGGACAGACGAATCAAAGCTTGAGGTGTTTGGATCACACATTAGAACATTTGTGAGACGCAGAACAACTGAAAAGATGCTGCAAGAGTGCCTGACGCCAACTGTCAAGCATGGTGGAGGTAATGTGATGGTCTGGGGTTGCTTTGGTGCTGGTAAAGTGGGAGATTTGTACAAGATAAAAGGGATTTTGAATAAGGAAGGCTATCACTTCATTTTGTAATGCCATGCCATACCCTGTGGACAGCGCTTGATTGGAGCCAATTTGATCCTACAACATGACAATGACCCAAAGCACACCTCCAAATTATGCATGAACTATTTAGGGAAGAAGCAGGCAGCTGGTATTCTAACTGTAATGGAGTGGCCAGTGCAGTCACCAGATCTCAACCCCATTGAGCTGTTGTGAGAGCAGCTTGACCGTATGGTACACAAAAAGTGCCCATCAAGCCAATCCAACTTATGGGAGGCTTCAGGAAGCATGGGGGTGAAATTTCTCAAGATTACCTCAGCAAATTACAGCTAGAATGCCAAAGGTCTGCAATGGTGTAATTGCTGCAAAGCGAGCATTCTATGACAAAAGCAAAGTTTGAAGGAGAAAAATATTTCAAATAAAAATAGTTATTTCTAACCTTGTCAATGTCTGGAGTCTATTTTCTATTAATTTTGCAATTCATTTGATAAATAAAAGTATGTGTTTTCATGTAAAACACAAAATTGTCTGGGTGACCCCAAACTTTTGAACGATAGTGTACTTTTCCCCTTACCCCCTTTAGGGTAGCTCCAGCATCCCCCTTTCCCTTTTTCTTTCTGCTGCTGGGAATGGCTTTGGGTCCTAAAAGAATGTTGTGGATGAAAGGACTTCATTTTTGATTTCGGCTTAGGGAGACCTTTTTTGTCTGATACTTTTTCTAGAAGTTGGTCCTGGACCTGGCCAAAGACAAACTCCCCCTAGAATGGAATAGAACATAATTTGCTTTTTGACGCCATATCAAGCTCCAAGTTCTGAGCCATACAGCACATCTAGTCATGTTAGAAAGGACCAAAGTCCTAGCTCCGGCCCTGACTGACTGCCGAAGATCAACCAAACAGCTAGCAGTTTTTTGTAACTATGGAATAGAGGCTAATAGATCTTCTCTAGGAGTGCCTTCTGCTATATGTGAATCAAGCTGGTCTAACCATCTAAATATGGATCTGGTTACACCTGTAGAGGTGATGTCAGCACAAAAGAGGATGATTCCCAGGACCTCTTTAGCAGACTGCCTTCCGATCCATAGGATCCTTCAATTGGGAAGAGTCCTCAAAAGGCAGCGTAGTCTTATTGGCTTTTGCAATTTGGACATCTATTTTTGGAGTTTCAGACCAGATTTTAGATACAGAGACATACAAAGGAAATATACCTTTCACCCCTCCTGGGATGACATAACGCTTCTCTGGGAATTTCCATTCATCCAATTTAATTTCTTTTAGATTATCTTGGACTGGAAACACAGAGGTTTTCTTGAATCGCAATCCCCAAACATAATGTCCTGAACGGATTGGGCTCGTCTCTTCTTCCACACTCCCTATAGTGGTTCTGACTGCAGATATTAATTCAGAAAATCTTCAGAGGAAAAATAATATCGTCTAGGGGCATCACAGCTCTGGGGTGTATCCAAATCTTCCGCTAAACCTTTATCTGAGCTAGAAGCATCTGAAGCTTCTGGTGCCAGAATCCACCAGTGTAACCGTCCGCTTTTTAGGTGCCGGAGGGGCCACTTAAAGGGGATTTGAGACAGAAGCCATGGAAGATCGAATCTCTTGTTTAATGAGAGTTTTCAACTCAGCCATTAAGGACGGCTTTTCTTCACCCATTACTTTTTCAGTGCTTGTGAGGCACAACATTTTCTTATGTGTTGGTGACAACTTGTTATTACAAACACCACATCTACAAGAAGGGGTCTTCTGCTTCTGTGTCTGTTCCTTTCCTCCCTGTAAAACATAACAGGGAGAGAAGGGATGACAATCTAGCCCCAAAGAGGGATATACACCTCCTACCAAGTTACTCAGTGGGCCGGAGGTAACACTGGGCTCTGCATCTGCAGCCGGGGAGACACCTTCTGGAGCAGACTGAGACATCATGCAAAACAAAAAGTGTCCTACATGTAAGGTGTGTGTCCCACCAGGGGTCCTTTTATGGAGGTGCTGTGGCATAGCGCCAAATGGATCCTGTGCGTCTCTCCCTCCAGTCCCCTGCAGTAGCCGCCATTGTCGGAGGTCGGCGCGCAGGGAAGACCCGGAAGTGCTATCCAGTCTGCCC
This sequence comes from Allobates femoralis, assembly GCA_033576535.1. Classification (NCBI taxonomy): domain Eukaryota; kingdom Metazoa; phylum Chordata; class Amphibia; order Anura; family Aromobatidae; genus Allobates; species Allobates femoralis. Next base: position 599,359,575 of record JARQOC010000002.1, read on the forward strand.
TGGAATGCAACCAGTAAGTGACACGCTCAGCATTCTACGTCACTTCCGGGAACTCCAGCACCGCACTAACAGGAGGGAGAGAAGGGAAGCCACAATGCTGTAGGAGGATCCCGGCCATGAAGCACCCGCTCAGCATTGCCCTCAGGCGCCTCAGAGAGGTGCGGTCCCGCTTCTCCCAGAGCGGGAGCGGCATGAGAGGAAGGAGCCCCAGCCCGATTGCCTCACCACCCGGCTTGGTAAGAGGACTGCTTCGCCGGCCAGCAGCCCCAGGAGAACCTCTTCGTGCCCCATAGGACAGGAAGCACTGGTAATAGGAGGTGGGAGGGCCTATTTAACCTATTTTTGTGTTTCCTGCCCCTATTAGGGCCAAAAGGCAACCTCCTGTTGTGCTGTCGTGGAGGTGGGAAGAGAAAATGTTCACAAAATCACTCATCTGCTCTGACTCATTGAATAACATTGGTCTGGGTACAATAAGAGATTTTGTCTCACTGCACTCGTCATGTGAGCGAGTCCTTATACTGTGGATAGTCTGAGTCTTTTCTGAACTTACCGTAGATTACATGTACTCCACTCTACATGAGTCTCTATGCTCTGGATTTAGACTCAAGGTGGTTTTTTTCACCTCACAGATAAACAATATTTCGGCACATTTCCTCTGACACAGGATATCCTAGATGTAACTTTTCGGCACATACAAATTTTCAGTAGACCACCTTCTAGGATTTTGTCTTCCTTCCTGAAAAGTTAGACTACACACAGGAAGACATCTAGGAGGAGCACGATTTCTAAAGTTCAAAGATGTGCTAACACAGAACACCTGAAAATAGCAACGAGGCTCTGTAATGTTACTAGAAGATCTGAAGACGCCCATATTCTGCTCCATAGACAAAGGGCCTCATGCCCCATTAATTCTACTGATGGCTGCAGCAGACAATACAGCACTTTACCTTTTGTGTGAGCAGGGCCCTCACTCCTCTTGGTAGTTGTTGACTTGTGTTGGAAGCCAACATGAACAATGTAAGTTTATTGGAATCGCTAAAATCCATATTGGAGTTTAGGAGAACTGAATATTTCCAGGACTCTTCAATCATATACAAGATTGTGATCTGTTAGGCCAGAAGGTCTGTTTTCTTGTGTGTGAGATAGTAAAGGTTGCCTTTGCATACAAAAAGAACATTGGCCCTGCAGGCTCCTGGACAATACAGGAATACACATCCTCTGTGGATCTTCAATATAGACGATGTTTGCCAACTAATCTTATCTACATGTGTATACAGCCTTTGTGGATTTGGAGTATTGACCATTGCTCCTCAGGAAGACACCCCGTCTCCAGCCTATGGAGATGTATATTGCTATACAATGCTTGTGGTGTTTTGAATAATGAACCAATTATGCTTCAGATAGACATCTTGGAGCCAGTCAAGATGGAGGTAAACCCACCCTATACAAGGATTTCTTTCCTAATGCAAGGACGCCATCCGCAGGCAGGTGATTACCACTGCAACCAATAATGTCACATAAGATTGCCACCGAAGATACTCAAGAAGGGCGGAGTCGTGGGTTGTATGTGGGTGTGGATGTGAAATCTGTACTATAAATGGAGGTGAAATCAAGACACTCTCTCTCTTCTCTTTTCTACCTTGGACCATGGGATAAGACCATCAACATCTGGCCTAAGTATCACCAGTCACCTCCATTTCTAATCCATATCTTCCATGTAACTTTTCTCTCACTATCTCTTTCTATCTCTCTCTCTCTGCCATGACTATTGATATATAGATGCATTTGTATTTTTCTCTAATTATAGGACATTGAAGATAGGTTTTATTATTATCTTTATTATAATTGTTATTTGAATTGTCTTATTTTCCTGTTATTAAACATCATTATTATTTTCCAACTTGAGTTATTAATCATATAGGAAATATTCAGGACAGGAGACAGTGCGGGAAATCACATCCAACACTTGTGTTACTCTATAATGTATCATATAGTCTGTATATGTCCCCTCTGCATTGTAAAATGCTGTGGAATATGTTAGTGCTATATAATGATTAATATAGTGTGGTCATACTGGATAGTTATGCCAGATAAGGGCACCACTGTTTTGCAGAAATGGTATCCTGAGTTCAAATTCAGTCTCTGCATGGAGTTCTTCATGTCTCTATTAGAGATTTTTATTATTGATCATCTAAAAGTTCTTTAATAAAATAAATGCAAATGCCCACAGATGGTGCCCACACTGGATTTTGGCTCCAGTAGACTGGTGGGGGAGACTAGGCTTACAGAGGAGTGGTGACAATCCGGGACTTAAATATTAGGCCGGCTTCACACCACGGTTTTGTGGTTTCAGGTTCTGTCCGGTTTGAACCGGACAGAACCTGATCTGATTTTGCCCCCAGGTGTCCCTATGGTGCCGGAATTGGTCTTATTTGGCCTCCGGTTTTGTGCTTTTTTGCCCGGATTCGGTTGTGTTCTTTTTTTGTATCGGACACAAAATCAGAGTCTGCATCATTTTTTTGTCCGATGCAAAAAACAACAAAGCCTGATCCTCCAGGATCAAGGGCAGCCCTGTCGCCCATAACATGGGAGTCTAAAGGCGCCGGATCACCCCGTATCCAGGAAACAAACCAGATAGTTTCCCGGATGCCTGGTACTGAAGAGCGGCGGCTCTGAAATGCAGCCATGCTCATTCAGCACCATGGACAGCAGCAGCATTTCAGAGCCTGTGCTGACATTCAGCACCATGGAGAGCTCCACTGTACCGACGGCTGAAATTTGAGCACCCTAGGCAGCAACTTTGCACACGCGAGCTGAAATTTCAGCACCGCGGACAGCAGCATCCACGAGCACAAACGAATCCTGATAAAAACAGAATCGGAGGGCATATTTGCCCTGTTTGTGCTCGTCCGATGCTGTCAGGTTCTGTCTGGTTCATCCTGCAAAACACTGGACAGAAACTGGCAGCACAAAACTGTGGTGTGAAGCTGGCCTTAGAGGTGCGCAAAAAGATTCACAGGACAGGACCCAAGCCATGAGGCCACAGGTAGTCCTAGATCCTCACCTCTCCGGTGTGTCACCCCGGCATCTACCGTAGCTCCAGGGGCTTGAGGACTTGTGCATCAGCTGACTGGGCACGTCAACCGATCAGCTGATCAGTCACATGACCACATAAGCTGAGCGGTTTAAATTTCCCGTCCGCCAAAACCAATCGGCAGGTGGGAGATTTAAACGCTCAGCTGATGCGGTTATGTGACCGATGAACTGATCGGGTTGCTCCCCCTGCTCGGTCAGCTGATGCACAGGTCCTCAAGTCCCGGAAGCTACAGTAGATGGTGTGGCGCACATTGCGGGACACGTCAGAGTAGGTGAGGATGTTTTTTTTCTTTATTTTTAACCCTTGCTTCCCTTCCGCAATGTATATTTATACATTGCGAAAGTGAAAATTCCCCGCTTTGCAGGCTCGAGCTTTTCTGTGTCTGGATCCGTGAAAGTCACGGATCTGGACACAGAAATAGCTTCTGAGGCACACATCCGAGCCTGTCCATTCCTGTCTGTGGGGTCCTGCAAAAAACAGGATCCCCACAGACAGGAAAAAAATTGCGATGTGAAAGCAGCCCGAGGAACAGAACAGGCAGAGATATACAAGGCTGGGGACCATTTAAACCAGCATGGGGACATATATACACAAAGAGGACCATATATACCAGAAGCGGACACAAGGAGGACCATATATATCAGGAAGGGGACACAAGGAGGACCATACATACCAGGAAGGGGACATATATACACAAAGAGGCCATATATACCAGGAAGGGGACTACACAAGGAGGTCATATATACCGAAAGGAGACATGACAGGAGGACCATACTATACCAGGAAGGGGACATATATAACAAGGAGGTCCATATATACCAGGAAGGGGACATATATACACAAGGAGGTCAATATATACCAGGAAGGGGACATATATACACAAGGAGGTCCATATATACCAGGAAGGGCATACACAAGGAGGGGACACATATATATCCCGGAAGCCGGACCATAAACAGGAGGGATAAACACATACATACCAGGAAGGGGACATATATACAACACAGAGGAGTAGGTCCATATATACCGAGAGCAAGGGTTAACAGGATATATACACAAGGAGGTCCCTAATACTTATACCCCAGGAAGGGGACATATATACACAAGGAGGTCCATATATACCAGGAAGCGGACAACAAAGGAGGTCCATATATACCAGGAAGGAGAATATACAGGACATATATACCAGGAGGGGCATATCACAAGGAGTCCATATATACCAGGAAGGGACATATATACACAAGGATCCATATATACCAGGAAGGGGACATACACAAGGAGGTCCATATATACAGGAAGGGGACTAACACAAGGAGGTCCATATATACCAGGAAGGGACATATATACACAAGGAGGTCCATATATACCAGGAAGGGGACATATATACACAAGGAGGTCCATATATACCAGAAGGAGACATATATACACAAGGACCATATATACCAGGAAGGGGACATATATACACAAGGAGGTCCATATATACCAAGGGAAAAGGAGCATATATACCAGAGGAGGTTCACATAATATTACCAGGAAGGGGACATATATACACAAGGAGGACCATATATACCAGGAAGGGGACATATATACACAAGGAGGTTTTCCATATATACCATCCAGGAAGGGGACATATATACACAAGGAGGTCCATATATACCAGGAAGGAGACATATATACACAAGGACCATATATACCAGGAAGGGGACATATATACACAAGGAGGTCAATATATACCAGAAAGGAGACATATATATAAGGAAGGGGAGATACATACCAGGAAGGGGATCTTTTATACAAGGAAATATACAAGGGCCCATACATCTGGGTGTGTGTGTATATATTGAGCATGGGGGTGGTCAATGGTCCCTGTCAGACCCCAGTTACGCCACTGGGTGTGACTCTAGCCCCATGGTCACAGTTCCCTACAGACTGCGCTATTCATGACATCATAGACAAACATGATACTGTTCGCTCCGGTGACGAGATCTAGAACATTGTTGCCATCAACCAGAACACACGGCCACTATACAGACGAGACAGCGAGTCCGTTACCAGATCCCATACTACTCTATGGATGGTGAATGCCAACGTCCGGCTCCTGGTACAGTCTACATTTAACTCATTTGTGTATGACATCAATAGACAGAACAAAGGATATAAAAGTCAATGTGCCCATCACCTGGCCCACCCTGATCATGTGCCGTGCACTCTCACCCACCAGCATCCTGCTGCCCACTCATGGATGCTCCCCCATCACACACCAATAACACAGACCAGTATGGCAGCCAGAGCTCAGCACAGACAGGTGCAGCACCTCCTCCATGTGACCCTCCCACCGTACACACAGCTGCACTCACACTTCCTACCGGGGGTCCGCAGTTGGAGCCGCTGGGAGTCATACAGCAGCTGTTACTATGACGATCCCCACGGGTCTCACTACCACCGGCATCAGTGACGTGCTAGCCCCGCCCCTTCCTTCTAGCGGCACGGAGACCAGGCGGCTGCTGATAGTGACGTCATTAGTTTCATTTTGTTAGTCGCACATTTCAATGGAAAAGGGGCGGAGCTCTCCGTTCTCTATAATCTGATAATGCTGAGCGCTGTACCAGCAGTGGTCGCTAGAGGCGCTGTGGGACGGGAGGACACATGGTGCCAGGATAGAGACCGAGCACAAAGCTAGGAGGCTGAGATACAGCAAAAGAGGAAAAAAGTGATTCATATAGGTGCTACACCGGAGCTAGCAGGTATTTAGCAAGTTTTGGAGTTGCTGCTCTACCCTTTGAGTGGTACTGCGTGTGACCCGCCCTATTTAAACGGCTCGTGATAAACGAGAGATAAGGGTTAATCGCTAACCTTTTGCTATCTGTGCGGAAGAAGTGAATTACTAAGGGCCCTTTCACATCAGCGTTTTTTTAAATTTGCGGCAGATGCGGTGAAAAAACCGCATCTGCCGCAACTGCCGCATAACGGTTCCACTTGCGGCACGGTTGCGGTTTTTTCCATAGGAAGTATAGGGGGACTTGCGGCAGATGCGGCAAGTGCGGTATTGCACTTGCGGCAGGTGCGGCAGCGAAAAAAAACCGCAGTAAGCCGCGGTTTTTTTCTCTGCCGCACCTGCCGCAAGTGCAATACCGCACTTGCCGCATCTGCCGCAAGTCCCCCTATACTTCCTATGGAAAAAACCGCAACCGTGCCGCAAGTGGAACCGTTATGCGGCAGTTGCGGCAGATGCGGTTTTTTCACCGCATCTGCCGCAAATTTAAAAAACGCTGATGTGAAAGGGCCCTAAGAGTTATCTGTCTAAGGCTGGCTTCACATTTGCGTATGGGAAGGCAGCGTATTGCTGCGTTCCCATACGCAGTCAAACGCATGCGCACTGCGTTCCTATGTTTAACATAGGAACGCATGGTGCCTGCGTTTGCTGCGTTCGGGTGCGGATGCGGACGATATCTGCTGCTTCCGGTGTCCAGCATCCGCACCCGGGACGCAGCCAGTTGGGTTTTTTTGTGCGTTTGGGGACCTTGGACAATCAGCAAGCGTCCCCAAGCGTACAAAAAATGCATTGTCTTCAATGGGTCCGCAGTGTCCTCTGCATGACACCGCAGGAGAACGCTGCGGACCCATTGAAAAATCTCCCGGTGGCCGCCGGTGATGTCACAGGAGCTCACCGACGGCCACCGGGAGATCAGCTGAGGCTCTGCTGTCCTCCTTCTCCCCGCCGCCGGTAATCTGCTAGCGATGTGTCGGCGGGGAGAACAGCTGATCTGAGAGCTGTTTGAATCTTCCCGCGCCGACATCTCCTCTCAGTGTCGGCGCGGGAAGATTCAAACAGCTGTCAGATCAGCTGTTCTCCCCGCCGACAGTCCCGAAGCTTACCGGCGGCCGGGGGGCGGAGATCTCCGGCGCTGATCTCCGCCCCCGGCCCGCCCCCGGACAGCGCCGATTGGCTGCCGGGCTCCATAGTGATGTGTCCGCAGGCGGACATTATCCGCTGCGGACACATCATTTGGACACTGCTTCTGACAGCGTTTGTGTCTGCATGCCATCAGCATGCAGACACAAACGCTAATGTGAAGCCAGCCTTACCCTTCTGTGGGATGTTTATTACAAATATTCACGTTGTTGCCTTCACATTAGCGTTCCCCTCCGCAGCGTTCTGTGGAGGGGATCCGCAATGTGACTGCAGCACTGCAAGCCCCTATCTTTATAATGGGAGCGCCCGGTGCTGCAATTGACTGCGCATGACCGTGCGCACCCATTCACTGCCATATGTGATCTGTGCGCAGGCGGACAAATCACCCAGTCTCGTCCGCACCAGAAATGCAACATGTCGCGTCCCTGGTGCGGACGAGACTGGGTGATTTGTGCGCAGGCATCCGCCTGCGCACAGATCTCATATCGCAGTGAATGGGTGCGCAGTCATGCGCTGTCAAGCGCAGCACCGTGCGCTCCCATTATAAAGATAGGAGCTTGCGGTGCTGGGGTCACATTGCGGATCCCCTCCGCAGAACGCTGCGGAGGGGTCCGCAAATGTGAAGTCAGCTGGATTTTAGGATTCAATCTGTGTACACTAAGGGTGCCGTCACACGCATCAATCTTGTGAGCGATATTGTTAGCGATCACATAGACGCGTGATCGCTAACAATATCGCTCACATCGCTGGTGAGCTGTCACACAGACAGACTCACCAGCGATGTGGAGCAGCGAGATCGCTGGTAACTATGGTACACATCGGGTTACTAGGCACCGCGCAGCGCTTAGTAACCCGACGCTTACCATAGATACCATCTCCCAGCATAGGCTCTGCTGCTGGGAGATCGTTCATCGTGGTGTCACACACCACGATGATGCAGATTGATCAAGCGATTATTGTTTGATATGAGCTCCTGCTTACAAATCTGTGATCACACAATCAAGCGAATTTACATTGTAAAATCGCTTGATTACACACAGCGACGCACAAACGATATCGCTTAAGCGATCAAAAAAGCAGATCGCTTAAGCGATATCGTTCAAGAAATTGAAGTGTGTGACGTGGCCATAAGGCTGGCTTCACATTTGCGATTGTGTCTGCATGCATATGGCACGCAAACACAGACTATACTGATGTGAACGTGTGGCACCCTGGTTGGGGCACCACAGAACTCTTAGTACACAAATGGAATGTACACAGCAAGCAGACCTCACTAAATAACACACCCTTAACACCCCTTTTCACCCCAGGCCTCTAGGGGGAGCTCCACTGGTTACCTTAAGCCGGTTCCCCCTATAAATACGAGTCCTGGAGGGAGAAACAGTGGAGTGTGCAGTCACTTTAGAACTGTGAACAGCTAGGAGAGCTGACCTGGTACTGGAGCCACACTAGGCCCATACCAGCACACCCAGACAGTGAGAGACTCTCGCAACAAGAATCATAGGAATAGGAGGCAATTACCTCACAGGGACAGAGGAGTTACCACAACTCGCCCTAACAATCCGGTCACTGGGTCCGAGCTTCAGGAGCCACAGCGCAGGCTGCAGAGAAGCCAGCACCTCAACCAAGGAAGTTTAGCTTCCTGGACACCTGAAGCACCACCAGATGAGAGCCCGGGGGAGGGAAACTGCAACCCCCTCAACCCTTTATAGTGCCCTCAGTGGAGCGAACTCAGTTGAAACACGTCCCACCAGAACGTGCAACCCCAGTCCGGTAGGATTCTATATCCACCAGACCTTGTAGAACTGAGCACATACGGAAGCCTACACCACTGCTTGCTGTGGAAGTTCCAGGAGTGTCCACTTCATCACCCGGTCGAGTGTACCTGTTGTCACCAGTAAAAGGTACAGAAAAGACTTTATGTGTCCGTGCATAAATCCTGGATTAACACTCAGAATTACCCGAGCTGCCGTATTCCATCTAGTGCAGCTCCCGGCCCCGGGGACTCCTGCTCATCCTGTGAGGAGCATCCCATCAAGCTGCCACACATCCCCCGGAGGCCCAAGCAGCGTCGGTGCATTCACCGGACTCCCACAGGTGGCGTCACGACAAACAAGAATTATCCCCATCCTTTAATTTCACCCCCTTTTATCTGACCACCGGGCCCCACAGCCTCAGGCGCGGAACCGTGACGAGGGAATCATTCGCCTGAGATGTGAGCATCAGGCAACGGTGAGTCAAAACGCAGCGGAGAATCTCCGCATGCGTTCAGATTAGTATGCAGCCCGCCAGCCAATCAGCTGTCTCGGGGCGGCCGGGAGGAGGAGATCAACGGTGGAGATCTCTGCCTCCTGTCCACCACAGCTGATCTCCCGCTGACGTCAGCGCAGGAGATTTGAAGAAACAGCTGATCTGACAGCTGTTTAAATCTCCTGCGCCGACACTGAATAGGTGAGGTCGGTGCGGGAGATTTGAAGCAGCGATTAGCTGTTTCTTATCTCCTGCCATGGGTGTACCCAGCGTTTCCCCCCCCCAACCCAAGAAGGGAGCAGGAAAGCCACCACATGGCTAATTAGTATGCGATGCTTTACAGACCGCATCCTGCAGAGCATCGCTTATCTCCTTTCTGTGCTGAGGGAGGAGAGGGGGGGCTAGAGTGCAGGGGGAAGTGGGGGATGGGCTGCTCTGGCTGGCATTACATGTGCCCAGCCACATCACACCAGAGACAATCCCGCGGTCTCCTGTGAGCTCACACAGCCGCACTGCACTTTCCTTCCTTACAGACTCAGAGGATCGTCACTGGTAAAGAACAATACACTGCTAATATGTGTGTATGTGTGCATATGTGTAAGTCTGTGCTTATATGTCTGTGTGTATACATATATACTGTATATGTGTGTGTGTACAGTGTGTGTGTATATATATATATATTGTGTGTGTCTGTTTATATTGTGTGTGTGTGTGTGTACATTGTGTATGTATGTATGTGTGAGTGTGTGTATGTATGTGTATACATATATATATATATATCTAATATATAAAGCTGAATGTGTGTATGTGTGTATATCCGATGGATTACCCGTGCAACTATAGCCACAAATTTGCACAGTCACAGTCTCGACCCGGACGTCATAGGCTGTGTAGCAATTACCCTCACGTTCCCGTTCACCAACATTGGCCTATCTACATAGGAAAGGGAAGAAACGTTGGAGAAAATCGACAGCTGCCAGCTACAGCTACAAATTGCACGTCGCACGTCTTGACCCCGGGAGCGTCATAGTCTATGTTGTGAGGCGAAATTTTAACCCTGCGCGTTCCAGCTCACCAAACAATTTTGCCCCTATCTACATAATGGGGAAAAAGTGAATGGAAAAGAGTTGGAGGAAAATCGACAGATGTCAGCTATAGAGACAAAATTTTGCACAGTCCTACGTCTAGACCCCGGGAGCGTCACAGGCTATGTTGTGAGGCGACATTTTAACCCCGCGCATTCCAATTCACCAAACAATTTTGCCCCTATCTACATAATGGGGAAAAAGTGACAGTTACCACTTGACAGTTGTGAATGAGAGGGGCTTAATGATAGCGCCAAAGACTAACAGCACATACCAGCATATAGTCACTAAGGTGGGGCCCCAACATGAGATATTCACCACGCACGGGGACATGTATACACAACACACGCACACAAAGAGTAACAGCAAGTGTATAGTCGCTAAGGTGCAGCCCAACATTGGATACTCACCACGCACCCGAAACAAACACACACACACACACCACAAAGAGACATACACAACACAGAGACACCCCCCCCCCAAGGGGACACACACACACTATAGCGACACATGCACTCCCCCCACAGGGACACACACCACAATGAGACACACATGACACAGACACACACACCCACACAGACCCCCCCCACAGGGACACACACACATAGCCACCCTATAGGGACACATGCACTCACCCCACAGGGACACACACACACCACAAAGAGACACACACACACCACACAGACCCCCCCACAGGGACACACACACATACACACCCTATAGGGACACATGCACTCACCCCTCAGGGACACACACACACCACAAAGAGACACACACCACACAGAGACACACACAACACAGAGACACACACACCCCACACAGACCCCCCCACAGGGACACACACACATACACACCCTATAGGGACACATGCACTCACCCCACAGGGACACACACCACAAAGAGACACACACAACACAGATACACACGCACACCACACAGACCCCCCCACAGGGACACACACACATACACACCCTATAGGGACACATGCACTCACCCCACAGGGACACACACAACAGAGACACACACCACACATACCCCCCCCACAGGGACATACACATACACACCCCAGGGACACACACACCACACAGACAGACACAGATGTGCACAAATCACCTCACACAACTCGCCTCATACGTGTGCTTTCTTTATTTTCCACAAATAAGAAGGAAAAGAAGCGCACATAGAGTAATACCTTCGGGTTTGATGGTCACACGGACTCCCACAATACAGACTCACCTGGTCTGGTTGTGAATGGTCACAACTCCCTTGGACAAGCACGTATGGTCACAGCAGACTCCCGGCAAAAAGTAAGGATCCACTTGGAGAAAATAGAACCGGATGGATAGAGGCTGCGCTGACCACAATAAGAGTAACAGAGTAACACACACACTCTGTTTATTCAGTCTACGCGTTTCGTGGCAAACAGGCCACTTCATCAGGACATGATGAAGTGGCCTGTTTGCCACGAAACGCGTAGACTGAATAAACAGAGTGTGTGTGTTACTCTGTTACTCTTATTGTGGTCAGCGCGGCTTCTATCCATCCGGTTCTATTTTCTCCAAGTGGATCTTTATTTTCCAAACATAAACATCTGATTAAAAACAGCCAATGTGCAACACATGTGCCATATAGGGAATTAAGGCAGATGTCAGTCACATGAGCTGTCTATTATGTGTATGTGTGAGGTAATATATACTGCCAGGCCGGGGGGGAGGGTTTACTGTTGGCTGGAGATTTATTAGGCTGCCTATCGCAACCAATCACAGCTCAGCTTCTATTTTCCTACAGGTCATTAATATGACATATTCAAATTCTATTTTGTTATAGCTAACAGCAGTTATTTATTAACCCGGGTGTAGCCGGGTACTACAGCTAGTTATATATATATATATATATATATATATATATATAATATATATATTATAGTGTGGGTGTGTGTACAGTGTGTATATGTGTGAATTTATATCTGTGTGGGGGGGGGGTGTACAGTGTGTGTATAAATGTCTCTGTATTAGGCTGCCTATAGCAACCAATCACAGCTCAGCTTCTATTTTCTTACAGGTCATTAATCTAGCATATTCAAATACTATTTTGTTATAGCTAACATCAGTTATTTATTAACCTGGGCGGTTATATACAGGTATGTACAGCCCCAGAGGTATATACAGCAACCCCAGTGGTAGTATACAGCAGCCCTTAGGTAGTATACAGCAGCCCTTAGGTAGTATCCAGCAGCCCCTAGGTAGTATACAGCAGCCCCAGAGGTATATACAGCCCCAGAGGTATATACAGCCCCAGAGGTATATACAGCAGCCCCAGTGGTAGTATACAGCAGCCCTTAGGTAGTATACAGCAGCCCCAGAGGTATATACAGCCCCAGAGGTATATACAGCCCCAGAGGTATATACAGCAGCCCCCCCCCCCCCATATCAGTATACAGGCCCCCCCCCCTTGCTGCACAATCCTGTAAAGGAAGAGATTAGTATACTTATCCCTCCGCTGTCCCGCTGCCGCTGTCCCGCCGCAGTCATCGCGCTCCTCCGTCTTCATCCAGCGTCTTTACAGGATTGTGCAGCAAGGGGGGCTGTATACTAATGGGTGGGGCACTGTATACTGTATACATTGTATACAGTATACAGTGACTCGCGTATAAGCCGAGGGGGGGGACTTTTCAGCCCAATTTTTGGGCTGAAAAACTCGGCTTATACGCGAGTATATACGGTATATATATATAAATATACTAGCTGTAGTACCCGGCTACGCCCGTGTTAATAAATAACTGATGTTAACTATAACAAAATAGTATTTGAATATGCTATATTAATGACCTGTAAGAAAATAGAAGCTGAGCTGTGATTGGTTGCTATAGGCAGCCTAATACATCTCCAGCCAACAGTAAACCCTCACCCCGGCCGGGCAGTATATGTTACCTCACACATACACATAATAGACAGCTCATGTGACTGACATCTGCCTTAATTCCCTATATGGCACATGTGTTGCACATTGGCTGTTTTTAATCAGATGTTTGTTTGGAAATTAAAAATAGCACACGTATGAGGCGAGTTGTGTGAGGTGATTTGTGCACATCTGTGTCTGTCTGTGTGGTGTGTGTGTCCCTAGGGTGTGTGTGTGTGTCCATGTGGGGTGAGTGCATGTGTCCCTATAGGGTGTGTATGTGTGTGGTGTGTCCCTTGTGGGGTTGTCTGTGTGGGTGTGTGTGTCTTTGTGGTTGTGTGTGTGTGTCCCTGTGGGGTAAGTGCCTGTGTCCCTATAGGGTGTGTATGTGTGTGTGTCCCTGTGGGGGGGTGTCTCTGTGTGGTGTGTGTCTCTGTGTGGTGTGTGTCTCTGTGTGATGTTTGTCTCTGTGTTGTGTGTGTGTGTGTGTGTGTCTCTGTGTGTGTGTGTGTCTCTGTGTTGTGTGTGTGTGTCTCTGTGTTGTGTGTGTGTCTCTGTGTTGTGTGTGTGTCTCTGTGTTGTGTGTGTGTCTCTGTGTTGTTGTGTGTGTGTTCTGTGTTGTGTGTGTGTTTTCTCTGTGTTGTGTGTGCGTCTCTGTCCTGTGTTGTGTTGTGTGTTCTCTGTGTTGTGTGTGTGTCTGTGTTGTGTGTGTGTGTGTGTCTCTGTGTTGTTGTGTGTGTGTGTCTCTGTGTTGTGTGTGTGTGTCTCTGTGTTGTGTGTGTGTGTTTCTGTGTTTGTGTGTGTCTCTGTGTCGTGTGTGTGTCTCTGTGTCGTGTGTGTGTCTCTGTGTTGTGTGTGTGTCTTTGTGGTGTGTATGTGTGTGTGTCCCTGTGGGGGTCTGTGTGGTGTGTGTCTGTGTTGTGTGTGTCTCTTTGTGGTGTGTGTCCCTGTGGGGTGAGTGCATGTGTCCCTATAGGGTAGCTGTGTGTGTCTCTGTGGGGGGGGGGTCTGTGTGGTGTGTGTGTCCTGTTGTGTCTCTTTGTGGTGTGTGTGTGTGTCCCTGTGGGGTGAGTGCATGTGTCGCTATACGGTGTGTGTGTGTATCCCCGTGGGAGGGGTTGTGTGTCTCTGTGTTGTGTGTGTCTCTTTGTGGTGTGTGTGTTTGTTTGGGGGCGTGGTGAGTTCCAAAGTTGGGGCTGCACCTTAGCGACTATACACTTGCTGTTACTCTTTGTGTGCGGGTGGTGTGTATACATGTCCCCGTGCGTGGTGAATATCCCATGTTGGGGCCCCACCTTAGTGACTATATGCTGGTATATGCTGTTAGTCTTTGGCGCTGTCATTAAGCCCCTCTCATTCACAACTGTCAACTGGTAACTCACTTTTTCCCCATTATATAGATAGGGGCAAAATTGTTTGGTGAATTGGAATGCGCGGGGTTAAAATTTCGCCTCACAACACAGCCTATGATGGTGTCTGGGTCCAGACGTGTGACTGTGCAAAGTTTTGTGGCTGTACCTGGCAGCTGTCGACTTTCCTCCAACACTTTTCCATTCACTTTTTCCCCCCATTATGTAGATAGGGGCAAAATTGTTTGGTGAACTGTAACACGCAGGGTTAAAATTTCGCCTCACAACATAGCCTATGACGCTCTCGGGGTCCAGACGTATGACTGTGCAAAATTTTGTGGCTGTAGTTGCGACGGTATAGATGCCTATCCCGGATATACATACATACATACACACACACATTCAGCTTTATATATTAGAGATAGATATATATATATATATTAATATAATGTGTGTGTACATCATGTATTTGTGTGAATATATATGCGTGTACAGTGTGTATATAAATGTGTGTGTGTATATGTGTGTGCGTACAGTATGTATGTGTGTGTGTGTGTGCGTGTGTATATATATATATATATATATATATATATATATATATATTTCTAATATATATGTGTGTGTGTGTATGTGAGTATGTATATGTGTGTGGGGGGGTGTACAGTGTGTATATAAATGTGTGTCTCTGTGTATATATGTATGTATACATAGGTGTGTACAGTATGTATATGTGTATATAAATGTGTCTGTATACAGTATATATGTATATATATATATATATATATATATATATATATATATATATATATATTGCGTGTGTGTGTGCAGTGTATATTTGTGTGCGTATATATGTGTGGGTGTGTACAGTATGTATATGTTTATATAAACGTGTGTGTATATATGTGCGTGTCTGTGTATATATGTGTGTGCGGGTGTGTGTGTACAGTGTGCATGTGTATATAAATGCGTGTCTGTGTATACGTGTGTGTGTGTGTATATATGTGTCTGTGTTTGTGTATATGTATGTGTGTGTGTGTGTATATGTATATGTATATGTGTGTGTACGTGTATATATATATATATATATATATATATATATATATATATATATATATATATATATATATATATATATATAATACTAGAAAAAAATTATCTGCAGCACTCAGCTACTACCAATGATGTACAAAAGCTAACAAGCTTTATGTATATGAGAAAAAAGTTTAAAAACTTACGTTTTTTTTCAAAAAACTCAAAATTCTTATCTTTTTATTTCTGATGTTCTTGGTACATACATTGGCCAATGTCTGTTTGCTCATCAACTGCGACAACATGACATGACTTCAGGTTTGATGAGGCCTAACGCTGACATCCTTGTCCTCACTACCCCACTACTAAGTGGGCAGACACCGTCTAGATCACCCATATTGCACCAGGCTGGATATGACATTCCGAACGCCCATGGCTTGCCCCCCCTCTAGTTTTGATCCTGGGTATGCCTATGTCTCCTGCAGCGATATCATCCTATTCGGTGTCGGCGTGGGAGATTTAAACAGCTGTCAGATCAGCTGTATCTTCAAATCTCCTGCACTGACACCGGCGGGAGATCAGTGGAGGCTCTAGCTGATCTCACGATGGCCGTAGGGAGAGTTTCAATGTGATCCGCAGCATTCTCCTGCGCTGTCATGCGGAGGACACTGCGGATCCATTGACTTCAGTGCGTGGTTTGTGCGCTTGCTGGCGCTTGCTGATAAAACCAGCGCCCGCGAACGCACAAAAAATGCAACATGCTGCGTTCAGAGTGCGCTCAGAGTGTGCACAAATTGTGCGCATCATGTTAAACACAGGAACGCATGTGCGCAAGCATTTGGCTGCGTTTGGTGCGCTGCACTTGCAAACGCGAATGTGAAGCCAGCCTTAGACATTATTAAATACCAGAGAAAAAAATATTATTACTTCGCCTTTAAAAATGTGCGTTAGGGTACTTTCACATCAGCGTTTTTTTTAAATCGCGGCAGATGCGGTGAAAAAAACGCATCTGCCGCGATTACCGCATAACGGCTGCACTTGCGGCACAGTTGCGGCTGACCACGTTTTTTTTTGCCAAAACCGCACTTGCCGCACCTGCCGCAAGCCCGCATATATATTGTATGGGGCTTGCCGCAACTGTGCCGCAAGTGCAGCCGTTATGCGGTAATCGCAGCAGATGCGGGTTTTTCACCGCATCTGCCGCGATTTAAAAAAACCGCTGATGTGAAAGTACCCTTAGTCACACAATTTATTAGAAATATTTTTAAAAACTCTTAAGATTAATTAAAATAAAATTATTTTAGAAGTAATTTTATTTTATCATTCACTATGTCTAAGCCACCTGTGTTGTGGTGTTAGCCACAGTGACCTGTTTTTATACACCCTTTCTCAACAGTTGAGTATGGCTGGGTGCCTGAGCTTCTCTCCTCAGATATTACAGAGGTGTATACCAGTTCTTCAGTGTTTTTGTTTGGTTGAGTTTGATGGGTCTGACTCAAGTGATTTTTATATTCTCCCGGTTTTCTTTCTGGGTTGTATATTCAGGACAGATCTATAATAAAAAAATATATATAATGATCCTCAATCACTTTTTGTCTTTCTCAGTAGGGCAATGTGTGTGTTTTCCTTAGGAAAATCCTTCTGTGTTCTTACCTCCTAATTATGGAGTGGATGTCTCGGACTACTGTAGTAAATTTTGCCCGTATTCTTCAAGTCCTTTTGGTATTCGGGATCTATTAATACAATGGGTTCTATTAGATAATGTCTTATATATATTCTATACTGTGGATAATCGATTTTAAAATATCACTTAAGGTACTGTTACCTTACATTTTTTATTATTTTGTTTTGTTTTGCAGCAGGTGCTTGCCGTTGCGTGCGTAATGTTGGCGCGTGTGACGGCTGTAATGAGCAATCTGTTATGGCCACTTTACACGCAGCTACAGGTAACAGGTTTTCCACAGGTAACTTACTGGTTGCAGTGAAGTCATGGAGACATGGTTCTATCTTGTTGCTGTGTACAAATGGAACTATGTCTCCATGATTTCACTGCAGCCAGTAAGTTACCTGTGGAAAACCTGTTACCTGTAGCTGCGTGTAAAGTGGCCATTATAGATTGTTGAAGGTGCATCCAAAGCTCAATCTGCCAGTGTATATAGACTGTCAACTCTTTCAGTCCCAGGCGATATTCCTTTTCTCATTTTCGTATTTTCCACTCCTTCCAAGAGCCAATTTTTTTATTTTTCCATCAAAACAGCTTGTTTTTCGCAGGAAGCGTAGTAGCGGTCTGTATAGCAGTCGGTGTTGTGGAAGGTATGTAATGGTATCCTCCTGTTAAGGCCCTCAATGTCTGCTTCTGCTTCCTTCACAAACACCCTGTGGTCAGATTGAACCTTTTTTTTTCCACCCCATGCAGCACAAACGGTCGATGTTGTGTAAGGTACGTAATGGTAATTTTTTTTTTAACAGGTTCAACGTCAGCTGTGGAGACGCCTCGGTGTGGAGCGAAGCTGCCGACAGATCCAACGGAAAATTGTAATGCCCTGAAATGGATTGTCAGTGTCCGTCAGCAGATCCGCTGTGAACTTGATGAGTAGCTACAGTATATGTCGAGCCCCAGGGTGTGGGGTACTCGAGTATCAGGCCGCAAGGGGCTAACTGTGTCACGGGGAATGGTGGCCGCGCCTGATCCCGTGTCCTGGGGAACTATTCTTTTGAAAAGGGGGGTTATGTACAGGGGATTATTTAAGAGTTTGTCGTCGTGACGCCACCTGTAGTGTCTGGTGAGATGCACCAGTGCCGCCACAGTCCGCCGGAGGTGGATGGTATTGCGGCTGAGATGGTGAAGTCCTCCACAGGTAGGGCTGAGAACCTCCGGGGCAGCGTTTCTGCCAGGAATAAGTTTAGGCAAACGAAAGCAGGCTGAGTCCAAAGTCACTGTTCCTCCGGGTACTTTACTGGCAATTGTATTGGTTTCATACAAGAGTTACAGTGCAGTATTCCTGATGGTGCGAGCACAGGTAGCTGGACGGGTGGCTGCAGGCAGATCTTAGGTGATAAGGTGAACCCTTGGTGTGTGCCTTCGTATTCTATTGTATATTCCTTCCTTGCTTCCCAGTGGTGATGAAGTCTGGTTCCATAAAGCTAACCTGACCTCCTGCGTCCTCTCTGCTGGCTGACCACCGAACCATCAAGCGGTGCCTGGTACCCTCTTCTGGTCGCTCAGGAGCCGGGGAGAAGTATATCCTCCACGATCCCCCGGATTTTCTGTGGTCCTGAAGTATTCCACAGGTGCGGGCTTCAGTACCCGGTAACGTTCTGTGCCTGGGAAAGCTTTCATTCTCCTTTCTCTGACTCTTACTCCCTTTCTCCTGGTCCCTCAGCCGAGAGACCCTCTCCTTGTTTCTAGTTTGCCATTCTGCTCCAAAAAGCCCTTTTTCTCCCCTAGAGGTGGTTTTTATTCCCTCCCGGGTAACCTCCCACCGTGTGATCTAGTGTGGGGTGCTGGTGAATGGGTGCCACCCACCATACTAGGATCTACCTGCAGCTGGAGTATCTGCACCTCTTTTACGGGTGCAGTACCCCTCTGTGACGCCTGCATAGCGGGGCGCCACATATATACTCGAGTATAGGCCGACCAAGTATAAGTCGAACTGAGTATAAGCCGAGGCCCTAATGTTAGCCTCAAAAACTAGGGAACTTATTGACTCCAGTATAAGCATAGGGTGAGAAATGCAGCAGACTCTCATCACGGTATACAGCCCCACTCTTCATGGTAAATGGACCCAAGTACTGGTATATAGGACCTGTATCGCTGGCTGGTCTACAGCCCCCCATTATTGGTATATAGTGACCCCTTCAGTGGTATACAGGCCCCCATCACTGGTGTACAGGCCCTCATCAGAGGTATACAGGCCTATAGAAAGACACTGTTATTTAAAGATTTGCAATAATTGGGGGCCCCATTGGAGTTTTCTTATTGGTGCCCAATATTATAACTACCACTAACTAATGCAGCTTGGTGCATGATCCTCTCCACATGGCGACGTTGATCTGGTGCCATTGATGTCAACTTCTCGTTTACCAACATGGATACAGCATAATATGGTGGCTTCTCCTGGCGTTGCAAAACCGATTAGCCACAGCAAGCATGTCAGCGGGGAGTGGCACAGGTGCTTTCCTCTTTCCAGTTGTTAAACGGGTAGAAGCTGGTTGTTTCTCCGTATGGTAACCGCAGTTTGAGTCTCGTTGTCTGTGGCCTCAAATGAGTCCTCCACCAGTGTGGTGTCCCAATCTGCTCCTCATTGTGTGCTGAAGACACACGACTGGATCCTTGTAATGGGTCCTGTGTGAAAATAAAAAAATTATGAACAAAAGCACTTGACCCACACACTGATCATGACCTACATAATCACCAAGTATACGCAGGCATTACCAAAAACACCCTCCGTTATTGTCATTGAAAGTTTGTGATTTTCGCACACTATGGCGTATGTGGAGGTGTAAACAGCAGATCAAGCGCCTAGTACCTAACTTCTCCTACATTATTATTACTTACATCATCATCATCTGCGGTTGTTGGATTTTCATTATTCGTAATTTGTGGTTGGGAAAGGGGAATGCTTGATGCCATGGTCCTTGGAATCTCCTGGTCCAACGTGAACTGCAGAAAGAATATTTTGAATATACATCTATTTTTTTTTGTCTTTGTTGCACTCCCGCGCACTTTACTTTCTAAAAGGATACTGATCACGTGTAAGTACACTTTTTAATGTGTATTGTTTAGTTTACATTCGGGCCAGTGGCGTACATTTAACCGCATGGCTACAAAGCAGTTTTGCCTATTTGAATCATTGTGGCAATATGACTGATGTCCATTTATTTGCATGTATGTCTGTTGATACCAATAATCAACACGCAATAACAGAGAATATTGGGTTGAAATCTACAATGTACATCTACAAATGTGGATCGCCTTTACTAAACTGACAAATAAAACTGGTGTTATATTATTGTTACAGGTTTCTTCAGCATGAATTCACAAGAGTGTGATGCTTTGGCGGCTATCTATATTATTGAGGCTGCTAGGCTTGAGGAGGAGAGGCTGGAGAACTGTAGAAGAAGACCATGCCGCATCTGGGCCAGGGATTGGCTCCTTCGACGACCTGCTAATACCCATCTGCAACTTCTCCGACAGCTACAAGAAAGGAACCCTGATGACTTCAGGAATTATCTGAGGATGTCACAGGAGTCCTTCAAAGTCCTGTTGGACGCTGGGACCCCTGTAATTTGCCGCCAGGACACAGTTATGTGTGCTGCTGTTACACCAGAGGAACGTCTGTCAGTGACACTACGCTTCCTAGCAACTGGATGTACCATGCAGGACCTACAGTACACGTCTGCCATCTCTCGACCACTCCTCAGTGTCCTGATCTCAGAAACATGTGAGGCAATAGTGCGTTGTCTGATGCCTACCTACATGCCTTTTCCACAAACACTGGAGGATTGGCTCAAAATATCCTCTGATTTTGATGAGAATTGGCAGTTCCCAAACTGTGGGGGCCTTAGATGGGAAGCACGTCCGCATCACACAACCCCCCAACAGCGGTTCATGCTTCTATAACTACAAAGGCTACTTCAGTGTGGTCCTGAAGGCCCTGGTGAATGTGAATTACAAGTTCATATTTGTGGACGTGGGAAAGAATGGCGGGTGTCCGACGGAGGTGTATTAGACTGAACAATCTTTGGGGGAAACTCAAAAACGGACAGCTTAATTTGACACCAAATGCAGTGACCAAGGACCACATGAATTATGTGTTTGTTGCAGATGAGGCTTTTCCACTACATGCCAACCTACTGAGGCCATACCCCAATAAGCATGTGACACCAAGCCAAAGGATCATCAACCACCGCCTATCCCGGGCACGGTGAGTAGTTGAAAATGCTTTTGGGATTATGGGCAGTAGATTCTGTATTTTACACAGTGCCATTAATATGAAGTTAGAAATCATAGATATGGTTGTGTTGGCATGCTGTGTCCTACACAACTTCCTTCGGCGCACGGCTGCTTCCTCATACACCCCTCCAACTTTTGCAAACACGGTGGACGCCATGAACGGTGACCTAGTGATGGGGGGCTGGCGGCAGAAGAGCCAGATATCGCACCGCTTCAAGCTATGGTTCACGGCCGCAATCGTCAGGAGGCGAAGGCAAATCGGGCCATATACAATACATACTTTAATGGGCCTGGGGCCGTGAGCTGGTAGAACAACATTGTGTAGCATGATAATTTTTTTGTTCTGTTGTTCATTAACTTCATAGACACTCTGATTTTCTCCAGGCCCTTCCACGACAGCATAGGAGGTTGCCTCTCCACGCCCTAATTGGGACAGGAAGCACAAGAGAGGTTAAAAGGCCCCCACCTCCCACAAGCCAGTGTCTTTCCTGTCCTCATGGGGCATGGAGAGGTTTTTCCTCTGTGCTGTGGCGGCCAGCGAGCTTCAGCATACCTTTTTCCTTTTGATGCTGGGCAGTCTTGGTCGGGCTCTGCTCCTTCTCTACTGCCTGGTGTTGTACTATGGGACCAATGCCTGGATCCCCGGTGGGGGTGATGCGGGCTGTGGTATCCCTGGTCGGTGGCCTCCTCTGCTGGGGGAGCCTGCCGGCTGCCTCCCGCGCGCATGCACGTTGTCCCGCGCGGCCGGAAGTGACGCCGGTGGGCGGGACTTCCGGTCAGGTGCTTTCCCGGCGGGAGAGCGGCGCTTGCGGGTGCCGGCGTCGGGACTCGGTGGGGCAGCGTGCGGGCACGTCTCCCCTGAGGTGGCCTGCCCAGGACCCGGCGCGGGAGGTGGGGAACCTTTTTTGGACACTGGGAGGGGCAGGCCTTTCTGGATGTAGGCTGCCCTGAAACCGGCTGAACCACGGTAAGCTCTTGTGCAGTGGTGCCCTTGCATCAGGCAC
Source organism: Allobates femoralis (assembly GCA_033576535.1). Classification (NCBI taxonomy): domain Eukaryota; kingdom Metazoa; phylum Chordata; class Amphibia; order Anura; family Aromobatidae; genus Allobates; species Allobates femoralis. Next base: position 599,382,156 of record JARQOC010000002.1, read on the forward strand.
AGCCCAGTGTTCCCCCTGCCTCATAGCTGGGGGGGTCCTTATGGTCCGGCTGATGGTTCTTTCTCCTGTGGGTTTTCCTGGGGAGAACGACACTGTCCCTGGGAATTCTTTTGCCTGCCCAGCTTGTGTGACGGACTTCCCTTTATGCTGGGATGTCGCGGTGTCAGAGCTGCGCGGACGACATGGTCTCCCTTGCCTGGTGAAATAGTCCAGGGTAGACCAGATTGTACTGGCTTCCCTGTCCTCCCTCGCACCAGTGGCTCCTATAGCCAGGCCTTCCTCCCCTAAAAAATGGGGAAGCTCCTGGCTGCCCCTTCTGGCGTGAAGTTCTCCTTGCTTCCTTTCCCTTGGCCTGGCAGCACCCTGTGTACTCGCAGTCGCCTCCACGGACTCTGTCCGTTGACAGCTAGAATATCGGTTTCTGCCAGCTGGCTGTGTGGCTGTCGGTATGGAGTGAGGATCCCACTTCCGAACTGCAGCTGGGCTCGATCCCCTTCACAGGTGATTTGGTATTTGAGCCGGCTTTGGTGGAGATCCTGGAGAAGGCGCCTGTCCGCGGGGCTCTTGCGGTGCATGAGCCCCCCTGGTCACGGACATTTTGTTCTTCGGTGCCTCGGAACTCCCAGCCCCACGGGACTGGGTAATCCGGACGGTGGAGTTCCCAGAAGGGTAGAGGGGACCATATCCTTGTCCCTTCCCGTCTGCAGCGGCAACAGCCTGCCTACCGCCTTTCTCCCCTCGTGGCGGCAGCTTTTGTGGTGGTGGATGATGGGGGTCCTTTCGGTTCCTCTTCGAGTTCGGGTCTCCAGGTTCCCGGCCTGCCTTCGCAGGGCACGCACGGTATTCTATCCGCAGGGGTGCGGGATTTCCTGCTTGCAAAAGCCTAATTTCCATGCCATGGAGAGGTGTTAGGTCTACTCCCACCTCTTCTTGGTCAGGATGCCATCTGGGGTCTCCCGGGTCCTTATCTGCCTGACACGTTCATCCTACATGTCAGGTACGAGCGTTTCCGGATGGAGTCTTTTCCTCTCAGCGATTCTGTTGATGGGCGACTCCTCCGGATGGCTACATCCGATTTGATGGGCTCTTGCTTCCCCGTTCCCTTTCATCCTTGGCACCGGAAGTTCTTCGTCTTCGCACTTCCAGTTCACTGTCCTTCCCTTCGGGCTCTCCTTGGCTCCCTGTATTTTCTCGGAGCTGGTGACGGCAGTGGTGACCTTCCTGTGGGGTCGGGGCAGTTGGTTATTGCCATGTCGGGATGTCTTCCTTCTGGTTGCTCCCTCCGCTCGCGCCTTACTGCCTGGAGCCACGGCAGTCGTCCGTTGTCTCCCTCCCTTCGGTTAGCTCTTTCGGCTCTGGGATCCTTGTCATCTGGCATTCCATCTGTCTTGTGGACTCGGGTCCACTCTCGAGCCTTCCCGACCACATCCTGTCTCATTGGGACAGTTTCCTTTTGTCCCAATCTTCCGGGTTTTCGCCTCCCAGGAGGCGTCTCCTTGTCTCTCCTCTGGTGGTTGACCCTCTCGACCTGTTGCCAGGGGTTTCCTCGGTTCGGTCTCCTGGTCATCCCTCTTGACTTTTGGTCGCCGGCCGGGTTCAGGGATTATGGGGTGGTGCCATATGTTCCCAGTCCTCCTTTTCTCGGGAGCTGGGGTGGTCGCGGAAACCCTACTTGCTGCTCGAGGTCTGCTTGGATCTCTCGTCTGGGGTCTTCAGTTGTCCCCTCGGTGACTCCCCTCCGTCATCAGGGGGTCCATGGTCCTGCGCCCTGCTGTCGGGGTCCTCCCAGTTCTTCCTCTGGGTAGAACTGTTCCTGCTGGTTTTCCACCCAGGAGTGTGGAACTTGGCTAAGGTGGGTTCTACTCTCTGTTGGCATGATTGGGTCCCCGGCCTTCGTCCGGTTCGCTTCCCGCCTATTTCCCTTCAGGCAGGTCCTCTGAGGAAGTTCGGGGACGGCGATGTTCTAACCATCCTTGTGGCTCCGCTGTGGCCGAGGAGAGGCTGGGTTCACCCTGATTATATCTCTCAAATCACGAGGGTCCGGTCGTTTTGGACCTTGACCCCTCCTTACTGTTTCTGGGGCTGGGTCCTCCAGATCTTCGGTGGCTCGGCTTAGCTGCATGGCTTCTGGGCCCCTGTACTGAGGCCTCCGGGCCTGTCTGGACGATTCTTGGCTACCTTGCCGGGGTCCCGTAGGCCGATCCCTTCTGACCAATGCGGTGTGGCTGCGATTCTTCTCTTGGATGTCAGCAGCCATTGTAAACCCTTTGTTCATGCCCTTGACAAACCATTGAAGCTAAGCAGTGAGAGCCTTGGTCACGGGCTGGATGGGAGACCTCATGAGAGTCTCAATGGGAGTCTCTATGGGTGACCCAATGGGAATCTCAGTGGGAGAGCCTATGGCAATTTCAATGGGAGACCATAGCTGCATTGACTTTTTTGTGTGGTTCTCGTCCTTCCAGATGTCTCTCGCTTTCTGGCTTTTCTCCAGGTGGGTTGGTCCTGGGACTTCCGCCAGCCACATTGTGGGCTGGTTTCGGCTCTATGCCCGCTCTTGGTGCAGTTGGGCATCTCTTCCCTGGGTTCACGGATTTCTGGTATCTGCTTCCAGACTTTGTCCGCGAAGGGTCCTTACTCCTGCCTGGGCTCTCGTTGTGGTCCTGTTTAGCCTGTCACGTTCTCCCTCTGGGCCGCTCTCTTCCAGTGCTGTCCGGTTGTTGTCTCGCAAGACTCCTTTTCTCGTGGCAATTCCGTCTGCTCGGCGGGTCGGGATGCTTCTGGGTTTGTCCATCCGGGACCCATAATTCTCTGTCCGTGCTAACAGCGTTGTCCCTCAGCTGGTCCCTTCATTCTTTTCCGTGAGGGTCTTGATGTTCCTTCGCTCCCAGTCGATTATCCTTCCTTCCTCCAATCGATGTCCTCGGACTCCAAAGGAGGTCGACTTCCATTCCTTCCTGATCGCAGGACCAGGCTAGGTTGTCTTAGGGTGGTGATACCCTGGCGCATAGTTCCCTACCCTTTTCTTCCGCCCTTTGGCCGTCGGGTGGGCTCGTCCGGGGCTTCGAGTCCCGTGGCCCCTGGACCACCCGTGCCATTCCGGTTCTGGCCTCGCCCGGCGGGTTCTTCCTTGGGTTCCTGCCCTTCTGCCTGAGCTTCCTCAGTCTTCGGGGCACGTTGGGCAGGGGCTTCCCCTTAGCAGCTCTGCGCAGCTGCTGCGTGGTCCTCCCTGCGTACCTTCCCAACACCTTATCGTCTGGGTCTGGGATCCCCCGGGGATTTGGCTTTTTGCAGGATGTCCTGCAGGCTGTGGTTCCCCCCCTAGGTATCAATTCGTTGGTATTCCTCCTATGCTGTCGTGGAAGGGGCCTGGAGAAAACAGAATTATTCTTACCGTTAATTCCTTTTCTAGGGCCCTTCCACGACAGCACTTATTTCCCTCCCTATTTCCTTGTGTTTCCTGGAATGTGTTCCTATTCCTCCTGCTATGGTTCTTTGTAAGACACTGGCTTGTGGGAGGTGGGAGGGGCCTTTTAACCTCTCTTGTGCTTCCTGTCCTAATTAGGGCGTGGAGAGGCAACCTCCTATGCTGTTGTGGAAGGGCCCTAGAAAAGGAATTAACGGTAAGAATAATTCTGTTTTTTTTTAATTTAATTTATTTTGATTGAGATTTTTGAGGTTTATTAAAAAATAAAAACGACAAACAAAATACAGGCATCCTGAAATTCTTTATTACACCATATACACAACCAGACTTTGTATTGCATTGGCAGCAACGCTAATTGTCAAAATATTACCGCATTGGCGAGCAATGTGTCGAATTTATCGGCATGAGCGTTGTGGCGCCTAACATACGTGCGTCGTGACGTCATGACATTGCGGGACGGCTCGGCGCTGAGTTTTACTTTCTGTTTATGCCCTAGCGTAGTGATGGCGGCACCAAGACATGCAGCACCCTGGGAGATGGGGAGGCCAAGCTTATGGTCACAATCTTGCACCTTTGTGACTACTGGTGCAATACGCACCATGAATAGGCGGCCATCCATAAGCGCCGTTGCCTACGCAAGGTGCAGGCTGTTCTGCGGCGGCGCATGGGGTGGAGAGGTCTCCGCGGCAGATCATGCGCAAGATTGCTGATCTGCGCTATAAAACGCCAGGGTGCATTGAGGCTATTGTGGCGGAGATACAGCAACAGCGTCGCGAGTAATCTGGCATCCTTATGTAAAAATGCATACAGTATTCCAGCTGAGTCTGAGTTGTTATTTAAAAACTGCTCCCGGGGGTGCAGATAGGTGCATGGCTATGCAGGCCATATACATGTGTCTTGTATGTACCGCCGTGTGCACTGTACTGTTTGGCTTCCTTCACACCACGGCAACATCTGATGCAGGGCTGTCAGGGAATAACCTGACATCCCCGCACCGGATGTGAACACAGACCTGGAGGGCCAAATATGCCCTGCGGATCGGTGTTCACTTGGATGCAGGCGAGATGTGCTGTTCCCTGTGAAACAGCTCCTGGTATAGACCTACAGTGTAGGTCACACATAACTCCCCTCACTGGCCCTGCTCCCCCCCCTCCCCCCGCCCATTCCTAACTTAGGATCGGGTGTGGGGGGAGCGGAGGATCAGGCTGTCAGGCGGCGGGGAGTGCAGACCCGACCGCGGCATGCAGGGAGCTGTCCACGGTCCTGAACTGTGAGTTCAACCCAGATTCTCCCGGATTGCCCCGGTCCAGTGCAATCTGGCACCATAGAGTCCCATGTTATGGCGCGCCGTATTGCACCGAACCGGTACAATCCGGTAGAATCCGGTTTGACCATGGACAAGGGATTATTAAAGATGCAGTCCCTTTCATTCATATTGTTTTATGGATTTTTCAGAAAAAAATTTGACGTGGGCTTCGCCGTATTTTTGTATCCAGCCGGATACAGCAGGCAGCGACGGGCTGCCACCAACCCCCAGGTGCCTATTTGTACCTGACCAGACACAACAATATAGGGGAGCCCCTTTTTTTTTTAATCATTTCATGAAATAATAAAAAAAAAGGTGTGGGGTTCCGTGCTATTTCTATGTCCAGCCAGGTACAACTAGGCAGCTGGGGGCTGGAATCCACAGTGCAGGGAGGCGCAGCCTTCAGGGCACCCCCCGCTGCGAATTGCAGCCCGCAGCCGCCCCAGAAGATGGCGCGTCCATTGAAGCGCCATCTTCTGGCGCTGAACCCAGCTCATCCAGGGCCCTGGTGGGGTGGCTCACTGGGTAATAAAGGGGTTAGGGCCAGCTTTGTATTATTAGCTGACCCTAAGCCGGAAATTCATGGCGGTCACGCCAATAGCAGACATGACCGCCATGAATTTCCAGTAAATTTTATTAAAAAAACCACAACACCGAGAAATTTTTTTTTATTAGAACTAAAACAAAAATGACATTTAGTGACTCCATCTTTATTAAAAAAATTCCTCTTCCATCTGACGTAGTCCATAAACGCAATCTCAGCACTGCTACATCGCTCTGCATAGACACACATGTTTATGCAGAGTGAGAGCAGGGTGAGAAATGACTACAACAGTCAGGGTTCACCTCAGGTCATAGCTCGGGCTATGTGTCTATGCAGGGCGACGTAGCAGTGTGGAGATGTCGTTTTAGGACTACGTCGGACGGAAGAGGATTTTTTTTATATAAAGATGTCCCTAAGTCCCTAAGTGTTTGTTTTTTTTTTTTTTGGTTTTTTTTTGTTTTGTTTTTTTCAAATAAAAATAATTTTTCTTGGTGTTGTGTTTTTATTTAAACAATTTCATAGAAATTCATGGGGGGCATGTCTAATATTGGCGTAACCCCATGAATTTCGGGCTTAGGGCCAGCTGATAACAAAGCTGACCCTATCCCCTTTATTACCCAGTGAGCCACCGCACCAGGGCCCTGGAAGAGTTGGGTTCAGCGCCAGAAGATGGCACTTCAATGAACGCGCCATCTTCTGGCGCAGCTGGGGGCTGCCATTCGCAGCGGGGGTGCCCAGAAAGCTTGGGCCTCCCTTCGCTGCGGATTCCAACTCCCAGCTGCCTAGCTGTACCTGCATGAACATAGAAATAGTGTGGATCCCCACGCATTTTTTTTTTTTTTTTTATTTCATAAAAATCATGAAATAATAAAAAAAAAGGGGGCTCCTCTATATTCTTGTGTCCGGCCAAGTAAAAATAGGCACCTGGGGGTTGGGGGCAGCCCGTCGCTGCCTGCTGTATCTGGCTGGATACAAAAATATGGTAAGCCCACATCAAATTTTTTTTCTGAAAAATTCATAAAACAAAATAAAAGGGACTGCATCTTTATTAACCCCTTGAGGTTAATAAATATGCAGTCCCTTTTTTTTAGGATTTTTTAATGGATTTTTCAGAAAAATTTTGAAGTGGCCTTCGCCGTCTTTTTGTATGCCAGTCGGATACAGCAGGCGGCAACGGTCTGCCCCCAACCCCAGCTGACTATTTGTACCTGCCTGGACACAGAAATATTGGGAAGCCCTTATTTTTTTATTATTTCATGAATTTCATGAAATAATGAAAAAAAAAAAAGTGTTTTTGCGATTTCAATGTCCAGCCAGGTACAGCTAGGCAGCCAGGGGCTGGAATCCCCAGCGCAGGGAGGCCCAAGCCTTCTGGACACCCCCCGCTGCGAATGGCAGCCCGCAGCCGCCCCAGAAAATGGCGCGTTCATTGAAGCGCCATCTTCTGGTGCTGAACCCAACTATTCCAGGGCTGGCCCTGGTGTGGTGGCTCACTGGGTAATAAAAGGGTTAGGGCCAGCTTTTTGTTATCATTTAGCCTTAAGCCCGAAATTCATGGGGTCACACCAATATTATACATGCCCCCCATGAATTTCTATTACATTGTTTACATAAAAACACAATACCGAGAAAAATTATTTTTATTTGAAAAAAAAAAAAACAAAACACACACTTGGGGACTCCATCTTTATATTAAAAAAATCCTCTTCCGTCCGACGTAGTCCAATCCAGGGTTCTTCTTTAGCTTTGCTACATCTCTGGTAGAGGACCTCCACCAGAGATGTAGCAGAGCTGTGCACTCGGGCATGGGAAAGTTCATGTGAGTTCATGCAGGCAAGCATGAACTCGCATGAACCTCACCTGAGTCAGCTGTTCATTTGAAAATCCTGGTGGGAAGGCGTATGACAGAGAAAACCTGATGAAACTGGATTCTCTCTCCGGTACAATCCGGCGCCCCCATAACATGGGACTCTATGGTGCCGGATTGCACCGGACCGGAGCAATCCGGGAGAATCCAGTTTGAACTCGCAGTTCAGGACCGCAGACAACTCCCTGCGTGCCGCGGTCGTTTCTGCGCTCCCCGCTGCCTGACAGTCTGATCCTCCTCTCCCCCTGTTCTGTCCCCATCTGATGGCTGTAAATCTAAGCTATCTTTAAGTTCCTTTCGTTCTTGAAGTGGTTTCTTCCTGAAACCGATACATTTCTTCAGGGGATGCTGCAGTTTGTGGATAGGACACTGCCGGTTCGGGTCTTCTACCTTCTCGCCTTCACTGCCTTTGTCTGGCGCTGATGTCGCTGAAAGCAGAACTTCAGTCTTTTTTGCAGACACCGGACCGCTGTGTTTTTTGTCGTGAGAGTGTGAACTCTCGTACTTGGGAGATGACGCAGGGCCACTGGGTTCTTCATAACAGAAGCTGGGGTCATTTTTATACTCTGCAATCTCCTTGATGAAGTCGCAGAAGAAGAACGGTGGGAAGGAGACTTGGTATTGTCTCTTGTAGTTTGACCCTCGTGTGGTCCATTTTTCTTGGACGTTGTAAGGCAACTTGATGACAATGAGTTTCACCCCACGAGCGGTGTCCAGGTAGCTGAGGCCAGGTAGATGTGTGTCTGTCTTGGCCAGCTGGAGCTCGGACAGCAGGTCGCTGAGTTCCTGGTACCTTGAAGCATCCTTGCCGTATATTTTTGAAAGTCATATAGTTGTTTGAGCAGAGCATCTTCGATAGCTTCAGGACTGCCAAAACCTTTCTCTTGTCTGTCCCATGCGGTTGCGAGACTTGTCATTGGGTCACTGATGTAAACGGATTTGAGCTTCTTGATTCTCTCTGTAGACTGTGGGCCTAGCCACCTGAGTAGCAGATCCAGCTCTTCAGCAGCTGTAATGCCGAGGTCACTGATTGCAGTTTTGAAGGCACACTTCCACCCTCTGTAGTTTTCGGGCTGGTCGTCGAACCTTGTGAGACCGGTATTGGTGAGTTCTCGGCGAATCATGTACCTCGCAAAGTCGGACATATCTGCTCTTTCTGACCTTGGGGGCACACTCGCTGGCTGAGTGATGCTGTTAGCGTGGGCCATAGCTTCTTGACTCAGGAACGTGGGAAGGTACGGAGTGGCATAGGCATTTAGGCTAGCGACCGGTTTGGTGTGTACGGTTGTTGTATGCGGTTCCGGAACTACACAGTTGTCAGTAGTGCAGTGTCTTACCGACATGTTGGGTTGCATGTGGTCATTGGCATATGGAGGTTGCTGAGGTGCAGGGTCTGGCTGTGCACTGAAGTGTGAAGGTAGTTCAGATTTGAATGACTGAGGGACATTGGACTGACCTGGGAAGTTGGAAGCTGCAGGTGGATCGGCGTCTTGATGCTCTGGAGAAGTGTTGTTGCTGACGGGAATGTTGGTGTCGATTGGTGGTTTGCTCGCTTCGCTCAGCATGTAGTCTCTCGAGCGTTTTAGGGGGTCTTTCGTATCGATTTCATACAAACTGTCGCTGCCTTCTTGGCTTCCACCTAGAGCTCGCTCAAAGACCTTTAGCCTGGCCATGGCTGTCCCATGTTCACATTCCTTCTGTAGGGCTTCTATCTCCGCCTTCTTTCGCGCAGACTCTGCTTCCACCTCCGCCCTTCTTTCGCGCTGACTCTGCTTCCATGACTGCTTTCTTCTGGGTGAAGACAGCTAGTACTTTCGTTGTTTCTGCTTCAGCACGCGCCTTTATAAGCTGCTCACTGAAAGTTGAGTACCTTGATGAGCCCGATTTGAGTGAGTATCTTGAACTCTTAACAGACCTGGATTTGTGAGCTGCTACTTCTGACATTTGTGCCATTTTTGCTTCAGTCTGGTTCAGGATGTCGCGCACAGTGCAGTCTCGTTCAGCATCGAGCTGTTGGAAGTCCTGGAGTTCCTTTAGAGACTCGGACGTATCTACTTTCAGCAGGGTAAAGATGTATTTTTTGAAAGTGTCCTTGTAAGACTGGTATGCAGAGTAGAGATGTTTAGGGCTCCCTCTGGTGGTAGCTCATGAGCGCCTGGCACAGAACACAGTGACTTGTTTTATCACTCTTTGCCAAAGTAGTGTTATGTGGATAAGCAGTTCACTTCTGGCTGTTTCTAAGTTCTCTTTAACTTTCCATGTTGGTTTGGTTAACCATTTAGGTCTTTCACTATGAGTAGACTGAGAGTCCATCATTTCTCCTTGTTGATTCAGGATGGGCAGTGAATGAGAGCTTTGCATCTCAACAAATGTGCACAGGATTGCAAGGGTGGGGGCTTTCTGCTCCTGGTTGTCAGGAAGACGAATTAAAAAGTATCAGTTCTGTGCTCCGCAGCAGTCTGTGTGTGTTTATAGAGGATCACTTCTCAGGCAGGATTTATAACCTGTATACTGTTCTTAGTGACACGTTATTCTCTTCACTCAGCTTATTTCTGTTTGTAGGCTCATGTAGTCTGCTGTACAGTTATGCTGTAGCTTGTTATCAGTCTTATTTAGAACCGCTTCACACTGCGGCGTGATCCAGTCCAGGTCTGTCCGGGAGGACCCAGACAGCCACGGACCGGATCTGCACACAGGACTGGGGGGCTATTATGCCCTCTGGTCCGGTGTGCAGCGCACGCAGTTCCCGCTGCTGATAAGTCAGGACCGTGGGCGCCGCGGTCCTGACCTGTCAGCGGCTGCATACTGGTCCGGAGGGCATATTAGACCCCCAGTCCTGTGTGCTGGTCCAGTCCGTGGCTCAGGGGCAGAACTACCGTGGTGCAGCTGCACCAGGGCCCCGACCAGCTAGGGGGCCCCTGAAGGCTCCAGCGGGGGTCCGTTCCCCTTTTTGACAGGAGGGTGGTAGTGGCCGCAGGAGTGCCTCTCCAGCATTCAATGTGAGTCCCCGGGGGACGGGCCCGCATGATCGTTCTGACATTCAGTCCCCGGCGGGGTGGGGGTTAGCTGTCAGGTTTCAGCCGAGCCCCCAGCATCGTTCTGACATTCAGTCCCCGGGGGGAGGTTTGCTGTCGGGTTTCAGCTGCACCGAACACCCACAGCATTATTCTAACATTGAGTCACATTGGGGGTGCTGATAGGTTACAGCGCCGCCGCCGCCCGCCCGCAGCGTTCTTTCAGTAAGAAGGGGGGGGGGGTTGCTGTTGGATTGCAGCGCAGCAGCATTCAGTGAGGCAGAGGGGGCTGGGAGAGTCGGCGCTGCTTCACTTCCGGCCTCTTCCGTGGAGGCAGGAGAACACACCCTCTCCAGAGGACAATGAGACGGTGAGCAAGCTCTGGAGGTGACTGAGGCTACAGGTAAGAGCCCCAGAGCAGGGCTTTGGTGGGGAGGGAAACAGTCAGTGACCACAGCACACCAACATGATTTGAGGGGGGGAGGGCCCCAGGATTTGGATGTCTCAAGGAAGGGATGTTCCTAGGCCCTAAGGACCCCCCTTCAGAAGGGGGGGCACTGGGAGTGAAACTCAGCTGCATCAAGGAAGGGGGGCCCCTAGGACTCCTAGAGGCCCCCTCCTCTTCCTTAATGCAGCCGAGCTTCTACCCCAGGACCCCCTAGGGCCCCCTCCTAAGTTGCTGCAGCCGAGCTTCTCCCTCTGGACCTCCCTTCAAAAGGGGGGCATGTGGGCCCCAGGACCCCCCTTCCTTGATGCAGCCGATCTCCCCAAGCTTAGGGATAAGCTTGGATGCATCAAGGAAGGAGGTGTCCTGGGGCATGTCCTGGCAGCAATGGTGCCGGCTGTGTAACTGAGGATCTCTGCACAGCCTGAGCACAGAAGCGGCCATAACAAGAACGTGAGGGAACCTGGGCACCTCAAATTCTGCACGGAGCTTCCTGAACCTCCTGTGCACCTGGTGGGCAAAACAAAGCCTCCTGTGAGGCAATCCCCTAAGAGGGTCTCCGACTATTTTCAAGCCGGTAACATCTCTCTCTCCTCGGTCAAGATGGTGCCTCTCTCCTCCCCTCGTGCGCAGAGAGCTGCGCGCCGCGCCACAGTGCAAGCTGAAGACCTGGGGGACGCTGATTGACGCCCTACTCACTAGAGGTATGATGGCAGATCTCCTGGTGGGCCTCCGATCCTCCCTGCAGCAGGACATGAGAGCTATGGTGGCGGAGGTGCGGGGGGAGATTGCGGAGCTGGGCGCACGAGTTGATAAATTGGAGGCAGAAGATGGCGGAGGTTGTTCGCTCGCACAATGAGCTGCTGGACTCCTACGACCAGCTCCAGAACAGAACGGACAGAATATCTGCAAAGACCTTGGATTTGAAACATAGATCGCGCCGCAAAAACATTAGGCTCAGAGGCATACCAGAGCAGGTAGCGGCTGCTGATTTAAGATCATTCCTCAAAGATTTCATCAAAACAGTTATGCCTGAAACCCCTCAGGAGCTCCTGGTTGTGGATAGGATTCACAGGGTCCCTAAGCCACCTCGGTCCCTGAGGACATTCCCAGAGATTGCTAGCCAGGCTCCATTACTACGAACTAAAGGAGGACTTACTCGTGTCCTCAGGCAGAGCCCGCGCCTCCAGGATCAGTATGCTTCTCTTGAGGTCTACCCGGACCTCTCTCCAGGCACCCTGGCTCTGAGGAAAGCATTCAATCCTTACACCAAAATCTTGAGAGATAATGGAGTACAGTACCGCTGGGGGTTCCCCACCAAGCTATTGATCCATCGTAATGGTGCCCTGATTCCATGCCTCATCCCTCCGCATGCAGAGAAGAATCTAATTCGATGGGGACTATGGCCGCCTGACTCTACGTCACATAACACTGCTCCTGTTGCTTCTCCAAGATCCAGGCCAGGAGGCCGCATCGATCCGGAGTGGTCTACGGTCTGACATTCGACATATACAGGTTCCTTCCTCTTCACACTGCACCTATCTGCTCTAGGCTGTCTTTTCCTGGCCGTCTCTCTGTTCTCGCCCTCCACTCTTCCTTTCTGCCTCTTTTTCTCTCTCTCTCCTCTCTCCCTTTTTCTTTCTGCCTTTTTAAATAGGTGGTTGAATTTCTCATTCTCATCCCTTCCTAGCACTGAGCAATTACCCCTCTACTCCCTCTACTTTTCTAATTGTGCTCCCCTATTCCCCCCTAGACTGAAGACACCTCTTCTCCACCCTTTTTCCTTTCTTCTCCTCCCCTATTGTCCCCTCACCTTCTCCTTTTCTATTCGCTCTCTTCCCGCCCCTTTCCTCTGACTACTCTCCCTTTCCCATTATCTCCATCTCCCCCTTCCCCTTCTACTCTTGGCGCTTTCACCACTCTCCCTAACTTCTCTGCTAGGACGAGAACTGAGTAACCCCCCAATGGGTGCTGTTCTTGGTGTGCACTCAGACTCAGGAAATTTTTTTTCTTTTCTTTTTTTCCCTTATTGGAATGTTATGCCTGTTCTGGACATTGGCCTGTTGATATGTTTTTCTATTTTACATCCCCCCTTTTTTTCCTCCCCACATCTTCTGTCCTGTGGCTGCAAATATCATTGCGGGGTGCTCCATGGACTTTGTCCTGCCTTTTACTAGCGCACTGGTTTCATATAGATTCTGTTGGATTCCACCATGATTTTGACACTCTCTTCTATTAACGTAAACGGCCTGAACCCCCCTGGTAAAAGGAGCGTAGTATGGCGCCAGCTGAAGAAATCCAGGAGTGATGTACTGTTTTTGCAAGAGACACATCTGCTTTGTGAGGACTGCCGCAGAATGGCGTCTCGTGATTTTCCTACCCAGTTTTTTGCCTCTGCTGACTGTAAACGTGCAGGGTGGCCATTTTCATAAAAATTTAATTTTTCTCTTATCACTGAGATTGCAGACCCTGAGGGCCGTTATATAATTGTCATTGGTCTTCTTAATAATGTATACTACACTTTATCCTCTGTGTATGGCCCGAATAAGGGGCAAAGTGACTTTCTTAGAGATTTCCTCTCGGTTTTAACCTCTCATGCTAGGGGATGTAGGTTGGTGGCTGGGGACTCAACGCGCCCATGGAGAGACGCTTAGATTGCTCCAATCCCTCGACTTTCCGGGGTGACTTGGTTGCCCTTGTTGCCCAGTCCCATTTGCACGACATTTGGCGCTGTCTCCATCCCACCGAACAAGAATACACATTCATGTCTTCACGCCACGGCACATTAAGCAGGCTCGACTATTTCTACTAGATGACTCCTTGATAACCCACTGTGTAGCCGCAGAAATTGCGACAATCTCTTGGTCTGACATTGCACAGGTCTCACTGGAGATAGCTGACCCTGCTTCCATTCATCCCCCCACTCGCTGGAGACTGCATGAATATCTCTTAACTAACTCCTCTCATACTCAGCATATAGGGACTCAGAGCAATACTTCATGTTTTAAAGGAAGGCGTGTCCTGAGGCCCCAGGTCCCCCCCTTCAGAAGGGGGTCCTGGGGGAGAAGCTTGGCTGCATCACGGAAGGGGGGGGGCCCTAGGACTCGTAGGGGCCCCCTCCTTCCTTAATGCAGCCGAGCTTCTCCCCCAGGACCTCCCCTAGGGCCCGCCCTTCCTTGATGCAGCTGAGCTTCTCCCCCAGCTAGGGGGATAAGCTTGGATGCATCAAGGAAGGGGGGTCCTGGTCTGGGCCCCAGGATCCCCCCTTCGGAAGGTGGGTCCTGGGGGAGAAGCTCAGCTGCATCATGGAAGGGGGGTACCTTCCATGATGCAGCTGAGCTTCTCCCCCAGGCATATAGGGTGAGAAACACTATGAAGAAAGTGAGCCGCATACAGGGGAGAGCATTACAAAAGAAAGGAGAACAGAGGGGTGGCTATCTACTTACATAATGGCCGTATGTTGTCCGCACTTCCGTCCCCGTATCCTAGAATGCACCACGGGGACGGAAGTGCGCCTGCCGCCATATTGGATATGGGCACCGCCGCACATCTCACCGCCAGTAGCTGCCATGCCCACCACCAGCCACTGGACCGCTCCCAGCTGCACATCCCGCCGCCAGCAGCCGCCATGCCCGGTACCAGCCACCGGACCGCTCCCTGCTGCACATCCCGCCCCAGCAGCCGCCATGGCCAGCACCAGCCACCGGACCGCTCCCAGCTGCACATCCCGCCGCCAGCAGCCGCCATGGACCCGTCCAGCCACACCCGCCACCGCCAGCCGTGCCATGCCACCGCCAACGGACCTCCCCAAAGCCACAGGCACAGGGGGAGCTCCAATACCCACCATTAGCCCCCATCTGACCCTATGCTCCTCCACCATTAACCCCCTCCATCCTGCGCTGACCACCTCATTCCCGGTTCAAGCTTCCATCCACGATGGGTGGGACCGGGTGAGACCGGAAGGGGGTGTGTAGGTGTGTGTGTGTCCGTCTACTTAGCCGCATCCCGCCGCCGCACCGATCCTCGCCCTCCGATGCAATAGCATCAGGCACACATCTAGTATATATATATCCTTCTTGAGGCTGTCTTGGGCTATATATGTTATACGAGGCTATGCTGGGCTGTATATATTAACTGGAGGCTATTTCAGGCTGTATATATTACTTGAAGGCTATGCTGGGCTGCATATATTACCTGGAGGCTGTGCTAGTCTGTATATATTACCTGGAGGCTGTTCTGGGCTGTATATGTTACCTGGCGGCTGTGCTGGACTGTATATGTTACCTGGAGGCTGTGCTGGGCTGTATATATTACCTGGCAGCTGAACTGGGCTGTATATATTACCTGGAGGCTGTGCTGGACTGTATATATTACCTGGCGGCTGTGCTGGGCTGTATATATTACCTGGCGGCTATGCTGAACTGTATATATTACCTGGCGGCTGTGCTGAACTGTATATATTAGGATGTGATGGACTGTATATATTACCTGGAGGCTGTGGTGGACTGTATATATTAGGCTGTGATGGACTGTATATATCACTTGGAGGCTGTGGTGGACTGTTTATATTACCTGGCGGCTGTGCTGGGCTGTATATATTAACTGGAGGCTATGCTGAGTTGTGTATGTTATTTGGAGTCTGACTGTGCTGGGCTGTATATTTAATTTGGAGACTGCAACTGGCAAATAATATATACAGCCCACCAGCAGCCTCCACATATAATATACAGCTCTGCATAGCCTCAATATTATGTATCTTATTATATATATTATTATTACCGTATATACTCGTGTATAAGCCGACCCGTGTATAAGCCGACCCCCCTACTTTTGCCCCCAAAACCTGGGAAAATCTATTGACTCGTGTATAAGCCGAGGGTGGACCCCAGCACAGGTATACAGCCCCCAGCAGTGTGGTATATAGCAGCCCCAGAGGTATATACAGCAGCCCCAGTGGTAGTATACAGCAGCAGCCCAGTGGTAGTATACATGCAGCCCCAGTAGTATATACAGCCCCAGTGGTAGTATATGCAGCCCCAGTGGTAGTATATGCAGCCCCAGTGGTAGTATATGCAGCCCCAGTGGTAGTAAACAGCCCCATTGGTAGTATATGCAGCCCCATTGGTAGTATATACAGCCCCAGTGGTAGTATATGCAGCCCCAGTGGTAGTAAACAGCCCCAGTGGTAGTATATGCAGCCCCAGTGGTAGTAAACAGCCCCAGTGGTAGTATATGCAGCCCCAGTGGTAGTATATGCAGCCCCAGTGGTAGTATATGCAGCCCCAGTGGTAGTAAACAGCCCCAGTGGTAGTATATGCAGCCCCAGTGGTAGTAAACAGCCCCAGTGGTAGTATATGCAGCCCCAGTGGTAGTATATACAGCCCCAGTGGTAGTAAACAGCCCCAGTGGTAGTATATGCAGCCCCAGTGGTAGTAAACAGCCCCAGTGGTAGTATATGCAGCCCCAGTGGTAGTAAACAGCCCCAGTGGTAGTATATGCAGCCCCAGTGGTAGTAAACAGCCTCAGTGGTAGTATATGCAGCCCCAGTGGTAGTAAACAGCCCCAGTGGTAGTATATGCAGCCCCAGTGGTAGTATATACAGCCCCAGTGGTAGTAAACAGCCCCAGTGGTAGTAAACAGCCCCAGTGGTAGTATATGCAGCCCCAGTGGTAGTAAACATCCCCAGTGGTAGTATATGCAGCCCCAGTGGTAGTAAACATCCCCAGTGGTAGTATATGCAGCCCCAGTGGTAGTATATACAGCCCCAGTGGTAGTATATGCAGCCCCAGTGGTAGTAAACATCCCCAGTGGTAGTATATGCAGCCCCAGTGGTAGTATATACAGCCCCAGTGGTAGTATATGCAGCCCCAGTGGTAGTAAACAGCCCCAGTGGTAGTATACAGCCCCAGTGGTAGTATATGCAGCCCCAGTGGTAGTAAACATCCCCAGTGGTAGTATATGCAGCCCCAGTGGTAGTATATACAGCCCCAGTGGTAGTATATGCAGCCCCAGTGGTAGTAAACAGCCCCAGTGGTAGTATACAGCCCCAGTGGTAGTATATGCAGCCCCAGTGGTAGTAAACATCCCCAGTGGTAGTATATGCAGCCCCAGTGGTAGTAAACAGCCCCAGTGGTAGTAAACAGCCCCAGTGGTAGTATACAGCCCCAGTGGTAGTATATGCAGCCCCAGTGGTAGTATATGCAGCCCCAGTGGTAGTAAACATCCCCAGTGGTAGTATATGCAGCCCCAGTGGTAGTATATGCAGCCCCAGTGGTAGTAAACAGCCCCAGTGGTAGTATATGCAGCCCCAGTGGTAGTATATATACAGCCCCAGTGGTAGTAAACATCCCCAGTGGTAGTATATGCAGCCCCAGTGGTAGTATATGCAGCCCCAGTGGTAGTAAACATCCCCAGTGGTAGTATATGCAGCCCCAGTGGTAGTATATGCAGCCCCAGTGGTAGTAAACAGCCCCAGTGGTAGTATATGCAGCCCCAGTGGTAGTACACAGCCCCCCTCCTTAATATGCATCCCCCAGTAGTAATAAACAGCCCCCCCTCCTTATCACGTCCCCCCAGGCTGCGGCAGCTGTGAAAATAACAAACACTTTATACATCACCTTCCGACGCAGCTCCTCCGGTCCCGGCTCCTCCGCTCGCCGGCTGCTTCTTCTTCTTGTGTCGGCTTCTGTGACCGCGCGCAGGAAATGACGTCATCTCCTGCGCCCGGTCACATGACACCGGCACCAGAAGGAAGAAGACGCCGGCGAGCGGAGGAGCCGGGACCGGAGGAGCTGCGTCGGAAGGTGATGTATAAAGTGTTTGTTATTTTCACAGCTGCCGCAGCCTGGGGGGGACGTGATAAGGAGGGGGGCTGTTTATTACTACTGGGGGATGCATATTAAGGAGGGGGGGCTGTGTATTGCAATATGCACGGCATCCCCCCGCCGCTGATGGGCGGGGGATGCCGTGCATATTCATTACACTAATGAGGCGGCCCCACGTGACCGCCTGCGGTCACTGCGGCCCCCTCCTGCCTCCTCCAGCCCCCGGTCACAGCCCCCCCCCACCACAGCATACCGTATGACCCGTGTATAAGCCGAGGGGGGGACTTTTCAGCCCAATTTTTGGGCTGAAAAACTCGGCTTATACACGAGTATATACGGTATATCTTTTTTGAAAAGGTTTGTGACAGACCTATGCAATTGGTAGAAACGGGTAGGTAGGTAACAACTATCTTCCTATTCGTTTTTAGGATCATATTAAAATTAAACAACTTTACTATTTAGATTTGATAGTTGCGTTGTAAATAAATATTACAATCTATATGTTTACATTACTTTGTTGCCACTATGAGGGGCGGGGGGGGCCCCCGAAAAATTTCTTGCACCGGGACCCACTACAGTCTGGGTCCGCCCCTGCCACGGCTGTCTGGGTCCTCCCGGACAGACTCGGACCGGATCACGCCGCAGTGTGAAGCGGCCCTGAGGCAATCTTGTCTCTGGATTGCATGCAGTATACTGCTCCTGGTAACAGGTTCTTTTACTGATCGTGAGCTGTATACAATTACCGGTCACAGCTATTCCTTTTTACTGTTCTGTCCCCATCTGATGGCTGTAAATCTAAGCGCTCTAATTACCAGTCCCTTAGGTAAAATTGTATGCTCGGTACTTGCCCCATCAGGGGCAACAGACAGTTTCAACTCGATCGCCACTGCAGCTGTAGTAGTCACAATAAACGATAGATAAAAAGGATTAATCTCTACAGGGGGTATGCACATGTGTCTTGAGCAATGGCTTCTGCAGACTAACTGGGGAAGAAGGGGAGAGTAGGCACAAAATTCATACAGTCTACCTAGCAACAACAGGGAATTTCCTGATTGGAGGAAATACACAATGCAGGGATAATATACAACAGGTTTGTGACGACCGTCCGCTGTAAGGCTGAGCTGCTGGTAAGGCAGCACCCCGAGAAACCCCGAGACCCTTAACCCCTATACAGGGATCTGGAATTATAGCGGAGCCCAGGGGGTAGCTGCCTATGGGAGCAGCAGAGCAGGGAGGTCGTCTAGGAAGGGAAAAAATCAGGAAGCGAAGAACGTAGTCAGGAGTCCGAGTCAAAACCGAGAGGGCAGCGAAGGTACAAAATCGTCAGGCAGTAGCAGAGTCAAAAATCCAGGCAAAGGTCAAGGGCAAAACCAAGAGGGCAGCTGAGGTACAAAATCGATAGGCAGAGGCAGAGTCAGAAATCCAGGCAAGGTCAGACACAAAACTAAACACACACTATCACTGGGGAACCAAAACTATATCTGGCGGCCTGCAAGACAGGCTCCAATGTATTTGAAGGGCGCGGTTACCTCCCATAGGCTGGAGCTCACAGCCTGATGACCTCATCCGAACCGCCCCTAGAGCCAGGCCAGATGGAGATGCACGACTGGCTCCACCCAGCCCACCTCTGACAGAAGAACGCAGGCTGCGCCTAACGGACACCTCTGCAGGGCCCGCTCTTCTGCGACCAACACCACCCAGAGGGGAAACACAGCGGCGCTCAGCGACAGAGGCAGACGTCGCTGGAGCAGGTCCATATGAGGACAAGGCCTTCCTATCACCAGCACTACCAGACGAAGGAATCCGGCTCCTCCCAGCGGCCGAGGCAGGAACACCGGCCACCGAGTCCGATGGCGATGTGACAAGGTTGTTCCCATTCGTGGGACACAACACCCCCCACCGCCTCCCCACCCGATCCTGAGTTAGGAGCGGGCGGGGGGAGCAGGGCCAGGGAGCGGGGAGGGACAGGAGGGAGCAGGGAGCGCAGAACAGAAGGAGAAAGCCGACGGTGAAGTTTTCTCACTGCTGGCTTCCCCGCCTGGGTCCTTTGTTCCCTGGCTCTGCTACCCCCGCCGGCTCCTAACTCAGGATCGGGTGGGGAGGTGGTGGGGGGAGCGGAGGATCCTAATGTCAGGCGGCGGGCAAGCCAGTAGGGAGCATTGTTTGAAAGGTTTTTTTAATGTCGGCTTTTAAACAATCAATTGGAGAATTGCAGGTTTTTCCTCTGCTGCCAGACCTCTTTATAAGGTCCAGCAGCAGAGTAATTGCATTTCCCATTGATTTACATTGGACTTGTTACTCTGCGAGTAATCGCAAGGAAACTCGCAGAGTAACGAGTAGCCCGAGTACGCTAATATTCGGCGAGTACCGAATATTAGCGAGTAGACTCACTCATCCCTAGTCAAAAACCATCACGATCTGTTGTTTGCATTTTTTTGTTCCTGACAAAATCTGCAAGCTCACATTTTCTGGCCGCAAGAAGAATCCAAATCCTCCCATATTCACTCGGACACATGGAAAATGAAAACAAAAAGACATTGATGTGTCCTATTCTGGGCCCTGGGCCCCAACTTGGATATGGGGGTGTGGGCTTGACAGTGGACAGCCCCAGATCAAAAATTTCCCTCGAAGGCAGCAAGGCGTTTGCTTCCCTGTTCATGAGATCAGACTTTTTGTAGGATCCCACGGACAGGAACGGACACCACAGGGGGTGACCTATTTCAGTGTCAGGGTACGTGATTATCACTAACGGGTTAATTTTACAGGTGTTATACCTCCTATAGCTTCCTCCAAATGGCAGGTGCTGCTCGGTTGAATAGGTTTTCACTTGCTTGAATTGTGTATGTTGTGTCCTTTCAACAATTGTGTGTTACAAGTTTTACAACATTTTTAGGTCCGCAACAGCAAGCTGCGGCTTCTCCACCACCCTCACCAGCAGCTTCAGAACCACGTAGTCCAGAGGTTCCCCCATCACCACCAGAAGAAGGGACGCCGCCGGAGCTACCGTCACCAGGCCCTGCGATGTCATCCAGCCCAGCCTCTGATTTTGGGCATTTCTCCCCCCTAAGGAATCCAACCAGGGGGACAGATCCTTAAATGGTAAGTGGCTTACATGTAATTAATCATGTTATCTTTGGGCAAAGGCAATTTGCAGACTCCACGAATGCTGTCTGGTGTACAAAGTATGTTCTTTTTTTTTCTACCTTTATTGATTTGTTCAGCAGGGGAAGATGCATTGGGGAGCCCATCTGAATGGGCTCGGGTTGGACAAGGAGCAGACGAGCGGCCCCGTAAATATACTCGTATTTATATATTCATGTCCCTTAAATTGGTTACCCAGTGCCCAACTGTAATTTTTGTATATACTCCATAGGTATACCTACTCTCCGGGAGCTGCAGGACAAGATGTCCCACCTCCGGCATGAGGTGGAGGAGATGGCCAGGCTCCTTAAAATCTATCTGGAGGCCCAGCGTCCGTAGCAGTTTTTTCTTTATTTCTTTATTTGTGTTATGTTTATGTTAAGTTATTACAAAAGGGTACGAAAGGGTTCCAAAAACCTGGGCCCCCCCAAAAAAAAAAAAAGTTTGCAAGCAACCAAAAAAAAGTAATAGGACCCGTTGTTCTGCTTGAATAAAGCGTTTAAACTTTACACGTCTTCTCATCATTTCAACAAAGTAATGTTATGAACATGTGTTTGACAGCCATGTGTGCAAATATTTTACACAATACACTTGTTCATTTGCTGCACCTCTCAGTTTACCTGGCAATAATTGACAAACCTTTGCCAAACACATCTTGCCACGAGAATTGCATTTCATAAAGACACTACTAATCCGCCCAATGCTATTGCATCGGGAGGGCTGTCTCTGTGGCTGTGTCCCCTTGTGTGCTCTTTCTTGTCTCTGCGCTCTCTCTTCCACTCTGTGTTCTGTGTTACTTCTAACTTTCTGTCCGTTATGAGTGCTATCTGCCCCTGTGTGCGGGCTCTCTACCCGTCAGCGCTGTCTCTCCCTATGACTCTGCAACCCCCTGGGCGTCTGCCTCTCCTGTGCCTTCCCCCTCACCTGTGCCCCTGCCTCCTCTGTGTCTTGTGCCTCCTGAGTGCCTGCCTCCCATCACTGAAAGGCCATCCAATGCTCTCCACTCACTCACCATTCAGTGCTAATCAGTGAGCTATATACAGTAGTAACCTATGTGCCACCGTCCAGTGTTAACCCCAAAGCCACCATACAATGCTACCACCATACAGTGCTAACTACTGAGTCAGCTTTAAATCTCCCACCAAGATGGCGGAACAACATGGTATTGGTGGGAGATGTCAGTCTGCCATTAGCTGTTTGCATTTCAGGGGAAGTGACAACACAAAGTCTGTGTCTGCTTCTAGCTCTCCCCCCACTCTTCATAGAATCTCATCAGCACCAACTATCATCTCCTACCCATTAATGTGAAAATCTGTGTTCACTGATTTTCATGGTCGCAACTGGGAGCCGGACGGTGTGTGCTGAAGCTCTGCGTCAGCCGGCACAGAACTTCAGCACAACGGAGCTGTCCTCTCCTGACAGATCATGAAAGCGGCCAGATCCCCGCGAGGCGCGGTCCTGAATTATCAGCAGCGGGATGCAGCTGTGCCGTCATGGCAAAAGCGCTTTGCTGAATCTTCCCCACTACTGCGGTGAATAAGCAACAAAGCGCAATTCAAAACATGCGCCAAGAGCACTGATTTTTTTGGCGGCGCTGAACAATCAGCATTCTTTGCTGTAAACCTAACCAATTTAGTAAACATTTCCATGTGGACAATGTCCGGAGTTGTGATGATTTACTTTACCTACACTTTGTTTATATGTTCACCATAATTCCCAGAATGGCAACACCAAAAATGTTACAAAAGAGGAAACACAGGATACAGTTTTTGTTTTTTTGTATTATCACTTGCTTTTAATAAAAGTAGCTTCTGCAATGTGTGTGTGTGTGTGTGTGTGTATGTATGTGTATATATGTATATATGTGTATATATAATAATTATATATATATGGTTAGGCTTCATGCTCAGCAATGATTACAAAATGACGCATGAACGATCTCTGCGTCGCTGCAATGACGCACTAATGATCTTTGCGTCAACGCAATGAAGCACGAACGATCTCTGTGTCACCGAACTACGATATCACATACCACTACTGTAGTAGAATGGGTGTGGAAAAAGAAGCTCTGGTACGCCTACCTACCATGTCACAAAAAAAACGCCCACATTGACAGAAAGATCGCAGGAGACGCTGCTGTGTGACACCGTACAAGCGACTAAAAAAAAATCGCTCGCTGGGTCGTCCGCAAGTAGGCGGCATCACCGCATCGCTGGGTCCATGTGAGCAACATTGATGGGTGTGACATTTACCCGCAATAATTTAACTTCCCCGAAGTCGCGTCGCTCCTCATATTGATAGCGATATTGACCCGTGTGACGGCCCCTTTAGAGTTTCCAATAGAGCTAAGAAAGAAGATTTGCATACCCTGGTCCCCAGTTGCAGCATTTGAAGATCATTGGCACGGATGTGATAGCTCCAATGGAGCCCCCCCAATTATTGCAAATCTTTAATAGCATCAGTCTTTTTCTATAAACAAAAGAGTTTTTGGGGCCCCCTAGGCTCCAGGGCCCGGGTGCAATCACAACCCCTGCACCTATTGTAGTTACAGCCCTGCTGATCCCATATACAGTGTTGGCCAAAAGTATTGACACCCCTGAGATTCTGTCAGATAATACTCAGTTTCTTCCTGAAAATGATTGCAATCACAAATTCTTTGGTATTATTATCTTCATTTAATTTGTCTTCAATGAAAAAAACACAAAAAGAATTGTCCTAAAGCCAAATTGGATATAGTTCCACACCAAACATAAAAAAGGGGGTGGACAAAAGTATTGGCACGGTTAGAAAAATCATGTGATGTTTCTCTAATTTGTGTAATTAACAGCACCTGTAACTTACCTGTGGCACCTAACAGGTGTTGGCAATAACTAAATCACACTTGCAGCCAGTTGACATGGATTAAAGTTGACTCAACCTCTGTCCTGTGTCCTTGTGTGTACCACATTGAGCATGGAGAAAAGAAAGAAGACCAAAGAACTGTCTGAGGACTTGAGAAACCAAATTGTGAGGAAGCATGAGCAATCTCAAGGCTACAAGTCCATCTCCAAAGACCTGAATGTTCCTGTGTCTACTGTGCGTAGTGTCATCAAGAAGTTTAAAGCCGATGGCACTGTGGCTAACCTCCCTAGATGTGGACGGAAAAGAAAAATTGACAAGAGATTTCAACGCAAGATTGTACGGATGGTGGATAAAGAACCTTGACTAACATCCAAACAAGTTCAAGCTGCCCTGCAGTCCGAGGGTACAACAGTGTCAACCCGTACAATCCGTAGGCGTCTGAATGAAAAGGGACTGGATGGTAGGACACCCAGGAAGACCCCACTTCTTAGACCGAGACATAAAAAAGCCAGGCTGGAGTTTGCCAAAACTTACCTGAGAAAGCCTACAACGTTTTGGAAATAAAAAGAAAAAATAGTGTTGCGCCACCTGTGGACATCTCCTGTCTTTAAAGCGGTCGTATTATAAGTAAACTAACCTTTAAAGGTTGTGCCCGATCCGCACAACCAGATTGTGAGCGTAGATTTGTGGCTCAGGCTGCCAACCTTGGATCTGTAGTGCTCCTGTATCCTCAATCACCTCTGCTGGCCTCGTGCTGTCCACGCTCTCTCTCCAGGGTTGGGTCAGGAAACACCAGGTTGATCCATTACCCTATCCCGCCTGCGGCTCTGTCACCGCTTTCCACAATGGAATTAGACTAATAGAATTCAGATAGAATATGCGGTTCTACAGTAGAGCGCAGGTATGAAACGGGATACTTTAATCTTTATCTCCGTAACTTTATTCATAAAAAGCTCCAGACCACAACGCGTTTCGACGTACAGACGTCTTCCTCAAGCGGAAGAATGTTCTCTCTTTTTGGGCAAAGGCATCAACATAGAGTTTACAGGAGAAAAAAAGAGGCATTCAAAGAAAAGAACACTGTCCCTACAGTCAAACATGGCGGAGGTTCCCTGATGTTTTGGGGTTGCTTTGCTGCCTCTGGCACTGGACTGCTTGACCATGTGCATGACATTATGAAGTCTGAAGACTACGAACAAATTTTAAAGCATAATGTAGGGCCCAGTGTGAGAAAGCTGGGTCTCCTTCAGAGGTCATGGGTCTTCCAGCAGGACAATGACAAACAACACACTTCAACAAGCACTAGAAAATGGTTTGAGAGAAAGCACTGGAGACTTCTAAGGGCCCTTTCACATCAGCGTTTTTTTCAAATCGCGGCAGATGCGGTGAAAAAACCGCATCTGCCGCGATTACCGCATACCGGCTGCACTTGCGGCACGGTTGCGGTAAACGCCATACAAGGTATAGGCGGACTTGCGGCAAGTGCGATTTTGGCACTTGCGGCAGGTGCGGCCGCGAAAAAAACTGCGGCTGACAGCATACCTTGTATGGCGTTTACCGCAACCGTGCCGCAAATGCAGCCGGTATACGGTAATCGCGGCAGATGCGTTTTTTTCACCGCATCTGCTGCGATTTGAAAAAAACGCTGATGTGAAAGGGCCCTAAGATGGCCAGAAATTAGTCCAGACCTGAATCCAATAGAACACCTGTGGAGAGATCTAAAAATGGCAGTTTGGAGAAGGCACCCTTCAAATGTCAGGGACCTGGAGCAGTTTGCCAAAGAAGAATGGTCTAAAATTCCAGCAGAGCATTGTAAGAAACTCATTAATGGTACCGGAAGCGGTTGATCGCAGTTATTTTGGCTAAAGGTTGTGCAACCAAGTATTAGGCTGAGGGTGCCAATACTTTTGTCCGGTCCATTTTTGGAGTTTTGTGTGAAATGATCAATGTTTTGCTTATTGCTTCCTTCTCTTTTGTGTTTTTTCATTGAAGACAAAGTAAATGAAGATAATAATACCAAAGAATTTGTGATTGCAATCATTTTCAGGAAGAAACTGAGTATTATCTGACAGAATTGCAGGGGTGTCAATACTTTTGGCCAACACTGTAGAACTGACAACTTTCGAAGAATAGAAGAGGGACACGTTCAGTGGCCCTCTAGCTCACCCATGTCACCAGTGTCGGACTGGGGTGCTTAGGGCCCACCAGTAGAACTGACTCTAGGAGCCCACTGTAATTTCTAATGTTCAGGCTAGGTTCACACTCATGTTGTCGTATTTATTAGGAGTCTCAGACATCATTTTTCAAGATATACAATTACGAACTTCAGGAGATATATAAAAAGAATCTATTCTTAAATTCCTTTAAAAAGGTCTAAGGGACCCAAATGTACAAACAAAGAAAACATACAGCATAAAAACCATGAGTTGCATCGGTTATACAGAACACCTCTTTTGTATCCCTATAGCTGTCTCTACCTTGCAATGGATGTTTTTTTACACCCTAAGGTTAGTTTACACTCCACCTATGCTCCTGGTTGCCAGCTGGATAGCCATTGAAGCTATTTTACCCTATGGTCGGGCATCATTAAAAAAGCCTGGATAGGTGTAGATTTTACCTCCTGGTTGCTCCAATTAAGTTTGGCTTAAACTGGCACCAGGTCTTCGTGGTGGATGTCCGTGTTTGTTTGGTCACCTGGGGCTGCTGTTTCCTCCTCCCCGGATGCATACCTAATTTAGGTGAATTCTCCTGTGGCATTTTTTCAGACACCTTTCTCCTGAGAATATAGTGACAAGGCAAATCTATATAATATCTCCGTCTTCTGATGATCCTTGTATAGTAAGACAAGGTGAAACGCGTTAAACTAGGAGAAACCTATTCACCTTGGGTCTGCAACTGTGCTGAATACAGACACCATGGATGGTTAATACAATTTTGGACTGAGTTAAGTCCTACCTCTGAAAAATTGACCGTATTGTATAACTCTGCTGCTCAACAAGATCTCCTGGCAGGGCCATATCCAGGGAGAGTCGTCGTGGAGTGGGGGCACCACTAACCTTAGGGTGTAAAAAACATCCATTGCAAGGTAGACGGCTATAGGGATAAAAAAGAGGTGTTCTGTATAACCGATGCAACTCATGGTTTTTATGTTGTATGTTTTCTTTGTTTGCACATTTGGGTCCTTAAGGGCCCTTTCACATCAGCGTTTTTTTCAAATCGCGGCAGATGCGGTGAAAAAACCGCATCTGCCGCGATTACCGCATACCGGCTGCACTTGCGGCGCGGTTGTGGTTTTTGCCATGCAAAGTATA
This sequence comes from Allobates femoralis, assembly GCA_033576535.1. Lineage (NCBI taxonomy): Eukaryota > Metazoa > Chordata > Amphibia > Anura > Aromobatidae > Allobates > Allobates femoralis. Next base: position 599,408,873 of record JARQOC010000002.1, read on the forward strand.
GGCGGACTTGCGGCAGGTGCGGCAAGTGCGGTTTTGCACTTGCAGCAGGTGCGGCCGCGAAAAAAACCGCGGCTGACCGCGGTTTTTTTCGCGGCCGCACCTGCCGCAAGTGCAAAACCGCACTTGCCGCACCTGCCGCAAGTCCGCCTATACTTTGCATGGCAAAAACCACAACCGCGCCGCAAGTGCAGCCGGTATGCGGTAATCGCGGCAGATGCGGTTTTTTCACCGCATCTGCCGCGATTTGAAAAAAACGCTGATGTGAAAGGGCTCTTAGACCTTTTTAAAGGAATTTAAATAAAGATTCTTTTTATATATCTCCTGAGGTTGGTAATTAAATACCATGAAATTTGAAAAATTAACCTCCTACTTAGGCTGGTTTCACATTACGAATTTTTCATTTCTGATGCTGTCCGATAAAAATCGGACAGCATCAGATCCGAATTTGGCCCCATGCAGCCCTATGGGCATCGGACCGAATCGGATGTGCACTAAATGCCATCCGATTTGGTCCGATCCGATTCTGTCCGATTTTTTTATCGGTGCAAAAATCGGAGCCTGCTCCGATTTTTGCACCGAAAATAAAATCTGACAGGATCGGATCGGACCGAATCGGATGGCATTTAGTGCACATCCGATCCGACCCTATCAATTTAACATGGGGCCCTATGGAGAAGGGTCCGAGGAAACATCTGATGTCTCCTCGGACCCGATTTTACTGTACTGAGCATGCTCAGTACAGTAAAACTTCTCCAAACTGGGAGAGAAGGGGTTAAAAAAAAAAAAATATTTTATTCTCACCTCTCCCCGAGTCCTAGCCGTCTCCTGCCGTCTCCCGGTGTCCTCACGCTGTCTGCATAGGTGTTCTACTGAAGTCCAGGACCTGTGGTGATGTCACAGTCACGTGACAGCAGGTTCCACCATGGTAACCTGCTGTCACGTGACTGTGACATCACCACAGGTCCTGGACTTCAGTAGATCACCTATGCAGACAGCGTGAGGACACCGGGAGCCACCGGGAGACGGCGGGGGCTCGGGGAGAGGTGAGAATAAAATGTTTTTTATTTTTTATTCTGGAGGACAGGGGAAAGGAGGGGGAGCACTGGGGGACATGAGGGGGCCACACAGGGGACATGAGGGGGGTACACAGGGGACATGAGGGGGAGCACCAGGGGAGAACAGCTGTGACAGCTGAACAGCAACTGATCCTGCAGAATGTCGGATCGGATGCCTTTTTGGCATCCGACTGCAGGGATCAGTTTAGATCCGATGCTGTCCGATTTATATCGGACAGCATCGGATTTTAAAAAATCGTTATGTGAAAGTAGCCTAACATTTATCAAACGTAAACTGAGTCTCAGACATCAGTTTCATCATATTTACTGGAATAACGTCCTCGAATACCAATGTGATCCTGAGGGTACATATCATTTAAGGGGTTGTCCCGTAAAAGATTATTACTCCATTGGTACAAAAAAGAAAACAACCGAGCTTCTATGCATATTGCTATAGAAAGAGTCTTCAGGAACATGACAGGTGTTTTTCTGAAGCGTCTTGTAATATTGTGCTTTGGCCTATGTTGATTGTCTGCAGCGGTGACTGCACGTCTGCAGTACTGTAATGGCCACTTTACACACGGCTACATTTCCAGCTTATCCACAGGTAACTTACTGGCTGCAGTGAAATCATGGAGACATTATTCCATTTGTACACAGCAACAAGATAGAACCATGTCTCCATGATTTCACTGCAGCCAGTAAGTTACCTGTGGATAAGCTAGAAATGTAGCCGCGTGTAAAGTGGCCATTAGTTATAACTCACCTCAGTGGTTTGTGATATCCAGTGCTTTTTTTGTGGGAGTACGTGCCGCCACCCACTAAATGACTGCATGCTGCCCACTGCCTGGTGCACAGGAACCCCCCCCCCAAAGCCGCCCATCCCAACCCGCCTCAGTACCGGAAATTATTTTTCTTGCCAAAAAAAAAAGCACTGGTGATATCTATATGAAACGCTGAGTCTAGTGACTGATGGCAGCGCTACAAATGGCACTTCACAGCTGATCTACAAAGAGCAGAGAGAGAGGAAACCTGAGTTTTTTTGTGTTTTGGGACCCTGAGGTTTTGAAGGCATCTTTGAAATGGGACCCCTTTAATGATTTACTTTTATTAAAGTGAACCTGGCAGCAGTGTTTTCCCCTATAAGCTGCAGACACCACTAGTTAGCCCTTATTTACAGCATTCTAGAATGTTGTATATACCATATTTTTTGGATTATAAAACACATTTCCCCCCCCTCCAAATTGGGGGGAAAATGGGGGTGTGTCTTAAAATCCGAATTTTAAAACAAATCTTACTGAGGGGGTTGCAGAGGTGGAGCGGGGTGCAGGAGGCAGATTTCACAGGTCCACAGTGGGTTGGGGGCGAAGCTTGGAGCTGTTGGGGGCGGGGGTGTCGGTGTCCAGTAGGCGCCGCATTATTCATGTCCCAGCATGCATTGCCAAGCTGCAATTTGTGTTCTAATGTCCAGGACTTCCAATAAATGGCTGTAGATCTTGATCTGCACGTGTGCCACCTCCACAGCCATTTTCCGGAAGTCTGGATAATAGAGCACGAATTGCAGCTCAGCAATCCATGCTGGGACATGAATAATGGCGGCGTCCACTAGAAACTGCTGCGACCCCCTCACAGCTCTTGGTTTGGCCCCACCCTCTGTGGACCCATGAAACTGCCTCATGCAGCCCCGCTCCACCCCCACAACCCACTCACAGTAGGCCATGGTGGGTCCAGGATGAGGGGCTGCTAGGTACTACCAGGATGGAGGGGGCTATGTACCACCAGGATGGGGGTTCTGCTATGTACCACCAGGAAAGGGGGTGGCTATGCACCATCAGTATGGGGGGGCTGCTATGTACCATCAAGATGGGGGACATATACACTAATTATAAGATGGACACTGGCATTATAAGACAGACCTCATTTAACATAAAATAATATGTTTTTTTCCTTGCACCAAATTTGTGGGGCATTTTAGAATCCAGTGCGTCTTATAAAGCAAAAAATATGGAAAGTCCACAAGCTGATCTGTATAATGTAAAAAAACAGGTTTTATTATTCTCCCCTGGGTGTTGCTGGTCTTGTCCGGTGCCTCCTTTCTTCTTGCGATTGCATCCTCCTTCTCTGCTTTATGTGAGTTGTCCTACTTCACCCACACACTGACCTCTATGGAGGTCAGAGTGCGGATGATGCAGGATGCGTCTACAGAGTGCAGCCTGAGCCTGAGAAGAGGAGGACAGGACATTGCAGCCTTTGGCGGAGGATGACAAAAAGCACAGCAGAATGCAGCTTTTGGAGGATAGGAGAGAAGGACCGGAGAGTGCAGCCTTTGGCGAAGGAGAGGAAGAGAGGAGAGTGCAGCCTTTGGTGGAGGATAGGAGAGGAGGACAGGAGAGTGCAGCCTTTGGTGGAGGAGAAAAGAGGAGAACAGGACAGTGCAGCCTTTGGCGGAGGATGACAAAGAAGGACTGGAGAATGGAGCTTTTGGCGGAGGATAGGAGAGGAAGAGAGGAGAGTGCAGCCTTTGACGGAGGATAGGGGAGGAGGATAGAAGAGTGCAGCCTTTGGTGGAGGAGAGGAGGACAAGATAGTGCAGCCTTTGGCAGAGAATAGGATAGGAGGACAGGAGAGTGCAGCCTTTGGCAGAAGATAGCAGAGGAGACAGAAGAGGACAGGAGAGTGCAGACTTTGGAGGACAGGAGAGTGCAGCCTTTGGCGGAGGAGAGGACAGGAGAGTGCAGCCTGAGCCTTTGGTGGAGGAGAGAAGAGAAGGACAGGACAGTGCAGCCTTTGGCGGAGGATAGCAGAGAAGGACAGGAGAATGGAGCTTTTGGCGGAGGATAGGTGAGGAGGACAGGAGTGTGCAGCCTTTAGCAGAGGATAGAAGAGGACAGGAGAGTGCAGCTTTGGTGGAGGAGGAGAGTAGAGTCATGGTAGTGGGATACAGACATAATGGAGGAATCTCCAGTACTCACTTCAGGTCTGACATCTTGTGATTCTGGAGACTCCCCTCCACCTCCTGCCAGTGCCGACTGCAGACCTTCACAGACAGCAGACCAGGAGAGGACACAAGTTCTTTACTGCTTGCTCTTGGTCTCCTGCTGCACCTGTGATTACAGCACTCTTCTATCTGCGTGTACAGGTCAGTGCTGGAGGATGGGGCACTGCTGTAGAGTCCGGGAGCAGTGAGAGCAGAGCAGGGGTGATGACTGTGCTGAGCCTCCCTCCCATCTAATGCACAGACTCCCGGGGCTGGAGAGAGGAGACCCATCCCGTGCACGGTCACTGCAGCCTGAGCCTGCTCACCCCCAACCTCTGTATGCAAAGGATTTATAGTGCAATGATGGAGCCGAGATGAGGAAGATGCCTCCGCAGCTTCTCTCCCCTCTTGTGATGTAGTAGGAGCGGCGCAGCTTGATGTGAGTGTAGTGAGGTGAGCAATTCAGATTGTATTATTGAAATGGACACTGAAGTGAGCATTACACAGTCCGAGACTGCCCCTTGTGGACAAGTGCTGAAACAAAGGCAGGGAAGTGGGAAATTCCCTTTTCAGCAAATGTGTTTACTCAGGAAGAGAGAGCAGCAGGAAGTCAGTATAGATCCAGAGCGGAGCCAGGGAAGATCTGCCTGTGGATGTCTGTTGAAAGTGGACTACTTTGCTACACCTTGCCGGAAAAATCACCCCGCAGAAGCCCCTGTGACTGATCCTGGGCCACTGGACCTTGGTGCTGTGTATCTGGCCGCTCTGCAAAACCTTACCCGCCGAGCACCCAGAGTGCATGTGCAGGGGCCGTGACCGACATAAGGGAGCCAGTTGTACTGCTGTGATCTCCCTCCTGCTGCTGCTCGGTGTGCCCTGAGACTGAGAGAGACATTAAAAGAAAAATTCTGTTACCTGCGGAAGGAGACCAAAGAAGAAGACTAAGGAGTTTCCCCCTTCAGCGCTGCACCGGGACCCGTCCTCGTGAAATCCCCAGGCCTGCGACGTGGGAGCGACATCTTCTTCTGTGATAAACTGGTACGTGATTTTAGGGAAAGTTAGGGAAAGATACCTTCATTGTTGTGTTTTTTCTTGCTGCGTACCCAGCAGAAGTGAAGATCCAGAGACTCTAATACATACAAGTGCGCATATAGTTCGGTTGACTGTGATATAAACATGTTTGCCAGTAAAGAAACGTTATTATCGGTTAAACCTGAGTATGGGGATTCTGTTGAGAAAGATCATACACACGCACCCGCGGCCTTACCACCAGTCGCTACATGAGCACACAGCGTTATGTGCTACAAGCTGAGCAGGGAGACTGGAAGTCAGGGGCCATAGGGGGATCCTCCAGTACAGCGGAAGGCGCTGAGGCTGTGTTCTGTGTTCATTGCGGGTGGCTGCAGCACCGTCCACTGCAGACAGTGCGCACTTGCTAAATGATGGGAATAGTAGCAGGGGCGGGTGTGCACTCGCAGCGTCGCACGGATCGGACCCGCTCGGCCGCTGTATTCAGCAGGGGGTAGTGAGAGGCGGGGCTAGATGGGCGGGGCCTCTAGACCTGAGGGCCTACCATGAGTTTTTACCCGGTTACCCGCCAGAGCAGTCCGAAGCTGCATGTCACCCTTATTGTCATTTAAGGACATCCAGCAGATGCCCTGCATTTTTCATTCATCCATAGTCGGAGCAGCCAGACGTTTCTCATCTTTCTGGAGATTCACTATATAACATGTTGCTTTCTGTGCCTGTAAGGTCGTGTTCACATGTAGCATAAATACTGTGGTTTTTGTTTTCTTCAGTTGTCTGCTCCAAACTACACAATAATACGCTTCTCTGATTATTGCATTTTTGCTGCATGTTTTAGGCCTTTTCCCTTTATTTGATGCCTTTTTGGTGCAGATGTGAAATTATTTTATAGTACAGAAAAGCTTTGATTCTGTGTTTAAAAAAGTAATTGCAGAGCACAGAGAACCGCTGTCTGGGCAGCCACACATGGCAAGCAGCTGCACGGGACCCCGAAGCTAGAAGCAATCTGCATGCATCTCGCCCGGGAACCCCATAAAAAGGCTGCAAAGACTCATTCCCCGACAACCAGACAGCACCGCTTACATAAGGTACTGACTTAGACACCTGCGGCGGCGGACTCACCAGGAAGCCTTCAAGCCCCATAGACCCTTTGCTGAGGAGCAGAAGGGACGGATAGAGAGGCTCTGGGTCCCGGGGACGATATTGGAGAGTCAATGGACAGGTACGGGTCAGGGTTGTGTGGCGAAGGCCGGTAAGACCCGTAGCCTGTGGAAGTAAATATAATAGGACTGCTCCGGCCTCCACACCCCTCCACAGGAAGAAGCTCCATTATTCCATCTGACAGCCTGTAGCCGCCTCCCCAGTGGCAAACAATAAAATAATAATGCAGGCAAAAAGGAGGATTCAGGTGGCACTCACTGGTTTTTCTGAAGTATTCTTTTATTCCTTCATAGGGTTACATGTGCAGGGAGGGAAGGGGAGTGCAGAGTCGGACGACAGTCGGCTGTTTCACGCTGGTCTGTTGAAGCGCATACAGCGTCAAAAACCGGTGAGTGCCGCCTGAATCCTCCTTTTTGCCTGCATTACAGACTTATGCTTAGGCAGACCAACACTGGTACACACCTGCTGTAATTCCAATAGAGGAGCTGATCAGCCTTCTTGGACTTTGTGCCCTGGTTTTCACCTTTTCTTGCATAATAAAATAATAATCCCAGGTTCACAAGGGAAACTAATCACAAGGAACTAGCTAAGTCTGCATCCCTTATTTTACGCCTTAAAGGGAACCTGTCACCTCATGTAAGCCCCCTAACCTGTCAATACCTGTCCCTGCAGCACCCAAATACTTTCTGAATCATCCCTGTCTGAGCTCTTCGGTGTTTGTAAAAGTGAAATAGTATGTTTTAATAACTTACATGATTTTTGTCGGGTGGGAGCTTCTGACGGAGGGGCATTGTCCCCAGGGCTGCGCTCCCCCGCCTCGCTGCTCCAATTACGCACAATGGGCGTTATCCTTGCTGCATGAGCGTGCTTGCTTTTTTCAAATGAACCCGCTCCGAATTCTATGATGCGGCATCACGTGATGCTGGCGCGCTTCATTCCCAGTGATGCGCAGTTCGCCGGGTGTAAGGCCACCTTCAGCACGCCTTCTGCGCATGCTCTGAAGATGGCCTGTGACGTGTAAAGCAGAAGATCTGGATATGATGCGCGCTGGATCATATCCGGATCTTCTGCTCCACACGTCACAGGCCACCTTCAGAGCATGCGCAGAAGGCGTGCTGAAGGCGGCCTTACACCCAGCGAACTGCGCATCACCAGGAATTACGCGTGCCAGCATCACGTGATGCCGCATCATAATATTCGGAGCGGGTTCATTTGAAAAAAGCAAGCACGCTCATACAGCAAGGATAACGCCCATCGAGGGGTAATTGGAGTGGTGAAGCGGGGGGAGCGCAGCCCTGGGAACACTGCCCCACCGTCAGAAACGCCCACCCGACAAAAATCATGTAAGTTATTAAAACATACTATTTCACTTTTACAAACACCCAAGAGCTCAGACAGGGATGATTCAGAAAGTATTTGGGTGCTGCAGGGACAGGTATTGACAGGTTAGGGGGCTTACATGAGGTAACAGGTTCCCTTTAAGTGCAGATACCAGAAGATTTTAAAGGGAACCAACCACCTCAGATCACCCTAATACACAGTTAGTACATGTCCCTGCACCCTAAGGGTATGTGCAGACTGGCCGGGTTAGGGTCGGATTAGGTGTGTAAACCGCCGGTCGGTTTACATAAATTTCATGTAAATTTATGTTAATCCAAACCGGCGTTTGGATTAACATTGAAACCTATGTAAACCGACACCCGGTGTCCATACACCGGCGGTTTACACATGCTCATCCGTTGCTAACCCGCTGGGTTCCCAGCGGGCTAGCAAAGAAAGAGCATGTTCTATAATCCGGCCGGTTCTGCAGCGGCTGCAAGCAGAATCATGTACTGCTTCCAGCCGCTGCAGAACCGCCGCCGCTAACCCGCTGGCCACCCGCCTGGCACCCGCCGCACATACCCGCCAGGAAGCCGGTGGATGGCTCCGGAGCTTCCTGGCGGGTCCGCCCAGCCGCCGCCGACCAACCCGCCGGCCAGTCTGCACATACCCTAAGGATACCTTTCCAGCACTGTTTTTGTGTAAAATCTTGCATTAGTATAACTCATATAAAGAGTTTATAAAGTTACTAGCCTGGTGACTTCTGGGTGTATCCCTCCTTCTGTTATACTTCAGGGCTGTGCATTGCATGTCTGTGCTCCCCCTCCCTCCGTGCCTGCTGCCCTGCCCTGATGGGTGTGATCGTTATCTCCTCTGCACAGAGGGAGGGGGAGCACAGCCATGCAATGAATGCACAGCCCTGAAGTATAACAGAAGGAGGGATACGCCCAGATGTCTCCAGGCTAGTAAGTTTATAAACTCTTTATAGGAGTTATACTAATGCAAGATTTTACACAAAAACAGTGCTGGAAAGGTATACTTAGGGTGCAGGGACATGTACTAACTGTGTATTAGGGTGATCTGAGGTGGTTGGTTCCCTTTAATCTTATACCACATTAAACTGTGATTCTGCGGTCTTAGTGCACCACCTAGTGGATGTCCAGTGCCACTACTCTGAACTGTACAATCGCATAATCCCTGGTATTTGTGAGCAAATGCATATCTTCTACAATACCACCTAGAATATGAAGATGCCTGCCTAAACATACAAGTAGCCCAAGTGGTGGTCTGATATTGCCCTTTTTAGAATTTTATAATGGTCCGAACGTATAAGGAAAGGGTGAAAAGTCTTACAAGAAATACCCCTACAGCTGCAAAACCCACTACTCAGGGAGAACTGGATACGTTTTTGATAAAGCAGAAGGAAGCTCCCCTGACCCAGATCAAACCAAAACTGCAACATACAAAACTCCCTTCCAACATGGATAACTAAGATACGAGCTTAGATGAGTCTGACTGTGAATCAAATGTGGAGGGGCCTATCTCTCGCTCCTTTATGAAAAATTTATTAGCTGATAGCATGAAGCCATTAACAAAACAGATAATTGGTTTATGATCAGACATGGGACATAGAGTGGAGGCACTGGAGAACATTCATACAGATCTGATAGAGGCCTCTAATACCTTGAAAGATCATGTTCTCAACCATCAGAAGCACCTCAACAACATCTTCCTGTCCATTGAAGACCAGGAGAACAGGAGTAAAAGGAAAAATGTCCGCTTGAGAGGCATCCCAGAAACCTTTGCTCCAGAGGCCTTCAACAAAGTCTCTATGGAGATCTTTTCGTATATTCTGGGACCAAAAAAGAGCCAACAGCATCGTCATTGAAAGAGTGCATAAAGCACTCAAACCAAAACCCAAAAATAAGGAACCACCTAGAGATGTCATCTGTAGACTGTTAAGTTCTCTATAGATACTGCAGCCATACTAAAAGGAGCCAGAGGAAAATCCCCTTTGGTCTACGATGACACAAATTTCCAAATCTATCAGGACATTTCGCCAATTACACTGGCAAAAAGGAGACAACTAAAGCCACTGACAGACGCACTGGTGGCCAAAGGATTAAGATTCAGGTGGCTCTACCCTTTTGGTGTAGGGATCACTAAAGAGGGCCGCCAAATCACCATCCGTACCCCTGAAGATTTAGAGCGGTCCTGGGAACTCCTACATATAGAACCTATACAAATCTCCTCATGATATGGGATCCCCTAGATATGAAATTGGAATTTTTGAGACTTGTTTAACCTGCGGACTGGTCCACCAAAAAGAAGTCCGCCTCTCCAAAAGCCAAGAAGACCTTGGCCAAGAGAGACGTAACATGAGACGTTACTACAGACATGGAAGGTCTGGATCTGTCATTCGCTTGAGAAGAAGCTGGAAGAGTCTGTTAGATGTATTCTGTAGAATACTCTCTTTTGCCAAACATTTTTTCTACCATATGCTGTCTTGCAAATCCCTTCTGTTCCCCCGTCATGATTCCTCTGCCCCTTGCCCTATAGTATAGGGCAAGTATAGTATAGTATAGGGCCTATACCCTACTTTCCTGCCCCCTCTTTTTCCTTTTTTTTTTCTTTCCTCTTTCTTCTTTGTCAACAATTTTAAATAACAGTTTATTCTAACATACCTCTCAGAGGGGGCTGGAGGGATCGAATGGAGGACGTGAATTTAAAAATGCCTCTACCTGCTGAGAGGGGTTATACTGTTTCGTAAAAGGTTGAACCTTCTAGATCGATAAAAGAACATTAGAAATATCACCACTTGGGTCTATTGTATTACAACTCATCTTTCAAAATTGGGTTTTCAATTCCCCCACTGCAGAAGATGAGAGTTTATCTTTATGTATATAGTTATACGTTTTTATTGATATTATTTCATTACAGGTGAATAATGAAAATGGTACTTGCAGATGGTTCCCATGATTATGGCTAAGCAAGACACGGGGGGCTCGATCACCGTGGCATCATATAATGTTAAAGGTATGAATACACCAGCCAAACGCAGCCAGATCCTCTCCTCACTGTGCAAAAACCACGCACAAGTTTTATTCTTTCAAGACACCTATTTCAAAAAGGGAAGAGCACCCAACACCTCTTTTTCATCTTATCCAATCTGGTTCCATAGCTGCTCAAACTCAGCATCAAAAGAGGTGAGCATAGCCTTTAAGAAGAGACTCCCCTTCACTTTAAAAGACCACCTCACGGACGCAGACGGTAGATACATCTTTGTTATTAGCCAACACACTAGTAACATTTGCAAACCTTTATGCCCCTAACCAGGGCCAGGCACAATGGCTGTCTTCAATCATAGACACTTTCACCCTATTCACAGAGGGACTGTTAGTTGTGGGAGGCGATCTGAATTTAACATTGAACCCGTCCATGGACGCATCTAACGGTAAATCCTCGATCCCACAAAAAATAAGACTGAGCCTCCTATGTAGATTAGACTCTCTGCATCTAATAGACCCCTGGAGAATTGCTCATCCCACAATGAAAGACTATATGTTTTATTCAACACCACATAACACATACCACAGAATAGACTATTTCTTAATACAACATGCAGCTATTAAATTAGTTTCTAACACCTCAATTGGGTCTATAACCATTTTGGATCATGCGCCAATTTTTATAGAACTAAAAATAACTTCCCTTCCTTGCCCACTTCCGTCATGGCGGCTGAATGAATCCCTGTTAGACAATCCTGATCATATGTCTCAATTAAATTTTTCCCTCAAAAGATACTTCAGAGAAAACGTTACTGACGTACACATTACCTCAATGATATGGGAAGTCCATAAGGCAGGCTGAGGGAGGGCTAATAGCTCCAGGATCTCAAGTTAAACGACAGAGAGAAAGAGAAATCTCTTCCATCTTACACCAGATTAGCACTGTGGAAAAGATGCACAAAAGCAGAAGGACCGACTCTGTACATTCAGACCTGACCGCCTTGCGCTGCAAACTGAAGGATCTGCTTAACATAAACTCCGCCAAAATATTCACTCATTGCAGACATAAAATTTACATGCATGGCAACAAGGGAAGTAAATTTACTTCAAGAATGCTTAAGAAACAGAAGAAGAGTTGTTTTATTAAGCGGATCCGTTGAGAGAGTGGCGTGGCTATGCTTGAGTCGGAAACATAACCGAAGCCTTCAGAAACTACCGTATATACTCGTGTATAAGCCGACCTGTGTATAAGCAGACCCCCCTACTTTTGCCCCCAAAACCTGGGAAAACATATTGACTCGTGTATAAGCCGAGGGTGGACCCCAGCACAGGTATACAGCCCCAGCAGTGTGGTATACAGACCCCCCCAGTGGTAGTATACAGCAGCCTCCCCAGTGGTATATACAGGCCCCAGCAGTATTACAGCAGCCTCCCCAGTGGTATATACAGGCCCCAGCAGTATTACAGCAGCCTCCCCAGTGGTATATACAGGCCCCAGCAGTATTACAGCAGCCTCCCCAGTGGTATATACAGGCCCCAGCAGTATTACAGCAGCCTCCCCAGTGGCATATACAGGCCCCAGCAGTATTACAGCAGCCTCCCCAGTGGTATATCCAGACCCCACCAGTATATACAGCAGCCTCCAGTGGTATACAGGCCCCAGCAGTATCTATAGCAGCCCCAGTGGTATATAGCAGCCCCAGTGGTATATAGCAGCCCCAGTGGTGTGGTATACAGCAGCCCCAGGGGTATATAACAGCCCCAGTGGTATATAGCAGCCCCAGGGGTATATAGCAGCCCCAGGGGTATATAGCAGCCCCAGTGGTATATAGCAGCCCCAGTGGTGTGGTATACAGCAGCCCCAGGGGTATATAGCAGCCCCAGGGGTATACAGGCCCCCAAATGCTGGCACTCGCCCCCCTTCCCCTCTGTTGTAAGGCCCCCCCGCTGCTTAACTTACCATCCCTGGTCTTCTGCACTGCACCGCGCCAGTCTTCTGTGCTCCGTCCTCCATGCTCCCGTCCGGCTGCATCCAGGATCCCCGGCCGTCGCAGTAACGATGACGTCATCGTGCAACGGCCGGGGATCCCGGATGCAGCCGGATGGGAGCATGGAGGACGGAGCACAAAAGACCGGCGGTGCAGAAGACCGGGGATGGTAAGATAAGCAGCGGGGGGGCCCTTACCACACAGGGGGGGCGAGTGCCAGCATTTGGGGGCCACCAAGATTTATATTACCGTATTGACCCGTGAATAAGCTGAGGGGGGGACTTTTCAGCCCAATTTTTGGGCTGAAAAACTCGGCTTATACACGAGTATATACGGTATTACAATTCTTTATACAATTTAATCCCCCCCCAGACTCAATGACAGACCCTGCTACTGCCAATAACCGAATGCAGACCTTCCTTGACAGACTCTCGTTGCCTGAGATCTCCCCCGTAGGTCAAACAATACTTTTACAAAAAATTACAAAGCAAGAAATAAGAGACGTTAGCTACAATATCTAACAGAAAGACCCCAGGACCTGATGGTTTCCCAATCATCTATTATAAAAAATTTGCGGATGTTTTCATACCGCGTTTAGTGGATCTGTTTAACACCTTTTTACTAGGTTCTAATCCACCACCACAGGCATTGGAAGCTTTTATCACTGTTATACCCAAGGAGGGGAGAGATGGCACCCTATATAACAATTACAGACCAATCTTTTTGCTTAATGCAGACATGAAACTATGGGCCAAAATATTGGCCAATAGAATTAACTTAGTTCTGGCAGACCTGACAAACCCTGACCAGGCTAGATTTGTGAGGGGGAGGGAGGGTAAGGACAACTCGGTCTGAGTCCTGCAAACCATCTCATTTGCAAAAGGCACAAATAAGCCTCTCGTCGTTCTTTCTACGGATGATGAGAAGGCTTTTGATCGGGTGAGCTGGCAATACATGACGTGTGCCCTACAAAAGTTTGCCTTCCCCCCTCCCTTCACTGAAGCCATTTTAGCTCTATATGCACTACCTACAGCCAGAGTTAGGGTGAACGGGATATTGTCAAAACCATTCAGGATCTGTAATGGTACCAGGCAGGGCTGCCCTCTCTCTCCGGCCTTGTTTTGTTAGTAATGGAGACACTGATTCAGGCAATCCATCAAAATGATGACATCAAAAGGATCCAAATTGGGACACTAGAAAGGAAAACCGCAGCTTTGGATTTCCGGTTCCGGCGCCTCCATGGTCGGTCGCACGTGCTAGTGCTCCGGAGCCCACCGAAACTGACAAACCTGTTTGTGTGAGAAACCCCCGCCAGCGGCGCAGAGGGAGAAAGAGCCGGAGACCATAAGGCAACCCAGCAGCAGCACTCAGGAGTTGGCAAGTACCCACAGTCAAACACCAATGTTGCAGCACCAGCATACAGGGGATGAGGAGGAGAGGGACAAGAACATGCGCAGCCAAAGGACCCTGACCAGATCCTTGACTATAAGTCCCTAGCTAAAGAGATGGCCCAGTACCTGGCTGGCGATTTTAAGCAAGCGGTCGCTGGCTTAGTGGCGGCATCAACCCAAGAGATAAATAATAAACTAGGTCACCATGACCAGCAGCTGCAGGAAGCAGAAGCTAGGATTTCAACAGCAGAAGATAGGGTGGCAGACTTGGAACGTCAGGTCCAGTCTCTCCAAAAGCAGTCATCATACACCCTAAATAAGCTGGATGATATTGAAAACAGAGCACGTAGAAAAAATTTAAAAGTAGTGGGCCTTCCTGAATCTGTATTTTTGAGTCAGCTGGAAGATGTATTCGAAGTAGAGTTGCCTAAAGCACTAGGACTATCACATAGGTGCAAAACAGAGCGCACTCACAGAATTGGCCTCCCCAGAGAAACCCCCCGAGAAGATGGGAGCAATAGATCCTCACAAGACAGGGAAGCGAACAAACCGCGGTCATGCCATCGCTAAATATTTAAATCACAGAGATAAAGAGGAAATTCTGCGGGCCTACAAGGCCAAAAGGCGCCCCCTGATGATAATGGGTCACAAAGCATTAATTTTTGCTGACTATTCAATAGAGGTGACAAGACGCAGAAGAGCCTTTAGTGAGGTATGCACTATCCTGTTCAAAAAAAATACTCACTTCCAATTGAACTACCTAGCAACCCTGAGACTCCGTTCGCCAGACGGATCTATGCTATCCTTTACGGATCTGGAAGAAGCAATGGCAGTGATCAGGAGAAATAATAACAAATCACCTAATAGTGGCAGCTCACATTCAAGCAGTCCAAGACGACTAGACGACACATCTGACCAAATCCCTGAAACTATTTGTAACCGTATTCAGGAACAAGACTCTGTTAGATCATACAAACTGCGTTCAGACACCATGCTGGAGGAAGGGTCGACGAGACCCGCAACACTGAGACAGCAACTTCAAGCTACGTCCAGATGGAACAAGAAAAAGAGTGCCATCCTAACTGAGAGGAAGAGAGGGAAAAGACGTCCACAATAATGTGAGCTATACTGCTTTTGCCTCCTCTCCACCATCTTTGCACGCACTTAGACGTTGTTATAACATCAAAGGTTTTTTGTTTTTTTTTCTTTTTCTCTAGCCTTGCTTGCCTGATGTTGGGACAAGGTGTTCGGAGCAGAGCCACGTGCGTACGAGGTGTATGGAGCAGAGCCGCATGTGTACGAGGTGTTCGAGCAGAGCTGCGTGCGACGAGGGTTCGGAGCAGAGCCGCGTGCGTACGAGGTGTTGGAGCAGAGCCGCATGCGTATGAAGTGTATGGAGCAGAGCCGCATGTGTACAAGGTGTATGGAGCAGAGCCGCATGTGTACGAGGTGTTCGGAGCAGAGCCACGTGCGTACAAGGTGTCGGAGCAGAGCTGCGTGCGTACGAGGTGTTCGGAGCAGAGCCGCATGCGTATGAGGTGTATGGAGCAGAGCCGCATGCGTACAAGGGTATGGAGCAGAGCCGCATGTGTACGAGGTGTTCGGAGCAGAGCCCGTGCGTACAAGGTGTATGGAGCAGAGCCGTGTGCGTACGAGGTGTATGGAGCAGAGCCGCATGTGTACGAGGTGTTCGGAGCAGAGCCGCGTGTGTACAAGGTGTACAGAGCGGAGCCGCATGCGTATGAGGTGTAAGGAGCGGAGCCGCGTGTGTACGAGGTGTACGGAGCAGAGCCGCGTGTGTACGAGGTGTATGGAGCGGAGCTGAGTGTGTACAAGGTGTACAGAGCGGAGCCGTGTGTGTACGAGGTGTATGGAGCGGAGCCGCGTGCGTATGAGGTGTACGGAGCAGAGCCGTGTGTGTACGAGGTGTATGGAGCAGAGCCACATGCGTACGACGTGTACAGAGCAGAGCCGCGTCTGTATGAGGTATGTGTACCAGTGGTAGCCCCCCGAGGATTCTGCTCCCGCTCCCATAGTCCCAGCCGCCTTTGCCAGCAGCAATCTTCTCCAGAGTCTCTTCTGCCGCTGTCTGCATTCTGCAGCTCAGCATAGGGGGCACGATGTTGTCATCACTGTGCTGATATGTACAGAGGGACCGGAGGAGACCGGAGCGGCGAGAAGAAAGGTGAGGATAAAGAGAGATCCAGACGGTCAGACACTCCGCTTGGCTGCGGTGCCACCCATATGGCAGTGTAGCTCCATTGAGCTGCATGCATTATTTGTGTGTTTGAGGACTCTTGCGTATATACCAAGCATTCTCAGATGCACAAAAATGCAATCTTTTGCATTTGAAGGGTATTTTTAAAAAGCGCAAGGGAACGCAAATGCACTTTAGCCCGCTCCTAACAACGTGTAATATACTCACTGTCAGAAACAGCTCTTGCTGGTTTCGGCAGTCACTGTTCCTGTAAGGCTGCCTTCACATAGGCGTCTTTTTAAAAATGTGGCAGTTGCGGTAAAAAACCCCCGCATCTGCCGCATTTTCCGCCTAGCGGCTGCACTTGCTGCGCATTTGCGGCAAGCCCCATGCATTGTCTATGGGGCTTGCGGTAAGTGTGCGGCAATATATATATATATTAGTCCGCGATAATGTGCTAAAGGGGGCCCACTTAGACCTTTTTGCCCGGGGCCCACAAAAACCTGGAGCCGGCCCTGGGAGGCAGCAATGTTCTTAAGCCCTCTACGGGTAGGGCTGACCCCCTAGGGTAGCTGAATGTACCTGAGTGAGTTGGTAGTCGTGTTTCTGGTGCTTTTGAAGCGTAAGTAAGTTCACAGACACCGTGGGCTGCAGTCCTTAGGTATTTTACTCACAGTCTTTGTAGAGCAGTCCGCTGAGCACTGGGTTCTCGGAGGCATGGATCCAGCTACTCACTGGTAAAAGGGTGGTACGTAACCGGCACCCCTTCTCTGTCCTTTCTAGGTCACCTCACACAGTGCTTGCTTTGCCCTTCCTACCTTGCGTTTCACCACACAAAGCTCTGAGCCAGTGACTGTGGGATTTTGCTAGGGGTTCCCCTGCAGTGTCTCCCCTTAACCCTATGGTTGCCACCTTTTCACCAGATGTGTGCGGTTGTTGACTGTGTCAACTTGGAAGT
Source organism: Allobates femoralis (assembly GCA_033576535.1). NCBI lineage: Eukaryota > Metazoa > Chordata > Amphibia > Anura > Aromobatidae > Allobates > Allobates femoralis. Next base: position 599,425,954 of record JARQOC010000002.1, read on the forward strand.
GGCACAGCCTCCGGGTTGCTAGCTCAGCCTGATCTTCTCCACTATTCTTTTGGGTTCCCGGTGTCCCCTGTTGCCTAGTTCCTCCACTTTCCTGTGCTTGACAATGGATGCGAGTCCCACGGGTGGATTTCTCACTTCATGTGCCTCTGGGACCCCTTTTTCTCCCGAAGCCACTTGGGTGATGTTCTGCTCTAGGTTTCAGCCTTAGGACGAGCTCCCACTTCCTCCACTCCACTGGACACTCCTCAGGCATGTATTCTCTAGTTGCCCTCCAACTCGACCTTGGTGTTTAATGGTCTCTCCTCAGCTGTTCTACCATGTCTCCTCAGCTGTCACTCTCTCTGTTAGCTGTGTTTCTTCTCACTGTTGTCTCCTCCATTCTATATGTTTCTTGCTCTATTTATACCCTCTGTCACGTGTCCCATGTCATCTGCGTGTGTTCTTTCTGACCTCACTCCTCCCAAAGTTTACTTTACTAACTAACTCTCTCCACCAACCAAACCCCACTACAATCATTCCTAGTGTGGTCTGGGTGTCCCGGAACAAGTCTGTACTCCCCTTACCAGTGAGCGGGATACTACACCCTAAGGGTACCTTTACACACCGCAACCGCAGCGAGGAATCTGACTGGCGATATGTCGCCCTGGCACCATCGCCATGAAATTGCATCGCAATTGCGGCGTGTAATTGGGGAATTTCGCGGCGATAAAAAAGGTGGCGCTTGGTTCCGATTTCAAAGCACTGCTCCAAAATCAGAGACAATCATGAAGGCGACATTCCCGGCTTTTGGTGTGTGAACGGGCGATAGTGATGGAATCTGCGTCGCCTAATGATTTCTCGTAGGCGTGCCACAGCGTGCTGGAGTCCGCGCCCCATCAGCAATGATTGGTGCTGGCTACTGTGTTCCCATTGGCTGTCAGTTCACAGGGCGCCATATTTGAAGAGCTGTCCGTCCAGCACCACACAATGGCAATGGCGTCATGTATTAGCCAGCCTGCCAGAGCAGGCTGACCAATCATAACGCTATTGCGTTGTCCAATGAACGTGTTTGGGGCGCGGTGTGCACCAGTCTGGCACACCTATGTTTTCGTCGCGCTGAACATGTGCACCCACATTCCTTTGGGGATTGCGGCATGTGAAGCGGCGACAGGAGTCTACCGGATGTTTCCCGCTGTGTGTTTTGGGTCATTGTTCTGCTGGAAGACCCATGACCTCTGAGGGAGACCCAGCTTTCTCACACTGGGCCCTACATTATGCTGCAAAATTTGTTGGTAGTCTTCAGACTTCATAATGCCATGCACACGGTCAAGCAGTCCAGTGCCAGAGGCAGCAAAGGAACCCCAAAACATCAAGGAACCTCTGCCATGTTTGACTGTAGGGACTGTGTTCTTTTCTTTGAATGCCTCTTTTTTTGTCCTGTAAACTCTATGTTGATGCCTTTGCTCAAAAAGCTATACTTTTGTCTCATCTGACCAGAGAACATTCTTACAAAACGTTTTAGGCTTTCTCAGGTAAGTTTTGGCAAACTCCAGCCTGGCTTTTTTATGTCTCGGGGTAAGAAGTGGGGTCTTCCTGGGTATCCTACCATACAGTCCCTTTTCATTCAGACGCCGACGGATAGTACGGGTTGACACTGTTGTATCCTCGGACTGCAGGGCAGCTTGAACTTGTTTGGATGTTAGTCAAGGTTCTTTACCCACCATCCGCACAATCTTGCGTTGAAATATCTCTCGTCAATTTTTCTTTTCCGTCCACATCTAGGGAGGTTATCCACTGTGCCATGGGCTTTAAACTTCTTGATGACACTGCGCAATGTAGACACAGGAACATTCAGGTCTTTGGAGATGGACTTGTAGCCTTGAGATTGCTCATGCTTCCTCACAATTGGTTTCTCAAGTCCTCAGACAGTTCTTTGGTCTTCTTTCTTTTCTCCATGCTCAATGTGGTACACACAAGGACACAGGACAGAGGTTGAGTCAACTTTAATCCATGTCAACTGGCTGCAAGTGTGATTTAGTTATTGCCAACACCTGTTAGGTGCCACAGGTAAGTTACAGGTGCTGTTAATTACACAAATTAGAGAAGCATCACATGATTTTTCTAACAGTGCCAATACTTTTGTCCACCCCCTTTGTTATGTTTGGTGTGGAATTATATCCAATTTGGCTTTAGGACAATTCTTTTTGTGTTTTTTCATTGAAGACAAATTAAATGAAGATAATAATACCAAAGAATTTGTGATTGCAATAATTTTCAGGAAGAAACTGAGTATTATCTGACAGAATTGCAAGGGTGTCAATACTTTTGGCCACAACTGTACAACATAAAGCACAATGTAATTTTTTTTTTCAGTGCTGGAGTGTGGCTTTAAGTATAAGCCCCCTGTCATGCACGCCCCTTCTGGCGGCATCAGCTTTTTCCTTCATGCCGCTCTGGTCCTGTGGCACAATCTTGTTCCCATAACTTATTACTCTCTGGAAGTCAGAAGGTATGTCACAAGCATTCAATGGAAAACTATGGGAGCTAGAACAAGGTTCTCATAGAATTATATTGATTTGTGTCCTCAGGCACACTTCATGAAATACTGGAAATACAGGCAGGTTACAAATCACAGGAGATCCACCAGAGGGACATTGGAAACTGATGAGGATGGCGGCAGGTGACTATGAGACCGGTCAGGTCGGGGGTTCAGGGGACTTATATTTAAAGCGACGCTCTAGCGGGGTAATAATAAAAACACTGGAGTGGTGCTTTAGGAAACTACTCAGATTATTATATAGAAACATAAGTACATTTGTGAATGACAGTGCTTTTTTTTTTATCCAATAAGTTTTTATTGGTGATTTCAAAAAGGAAAACATACATACACAAGAAAATCAACCAACCTGCAACTTAGCAAGCTTACATAAACAACAATTAGCCTCCTGGGCAGGGGGGGGGGGACAGGTTTAATGGAGAGAGGAGGGGGAGGAGAAGAATAGGCGTGAAGGGGGGGAGGAAATAAGGGAGGGTTGTGTGAGGAAGAAAGTGGGGAGGTATTTAGGGTATAGAGAGACCGGCTTCACCTAGCATCTGAACTTAAGCTTAGAATATAGGTGGTTATGCCGTAATGTGAAGTACTAGGACCATATGTTTTCCATAAGTTAATAAATTGGTGCCACCAACGGGGGAGACATCCATCCAGACCAAATATTCACCACCTTGTCCCTTCGAGAAGAATCTAACGCTAACAAATATTCGTGCTGGAAGGTGGAATTGAGTCTGTCTGATACATCTTTTAATGTGGGAGGGAGGTGTGATTTCCATTTAGCCGCTAAGCACATTCTGGAAGCTGTCAATACAATTGAGGTTATGGGTTGGAAGTCTCGGTGGAGTTTATCCACTCCAATATTTAGAACCGCCATTTGTGGAGTTAAAGGGTTCCAAACCTGTGACCGAGGTAAGGAGGTGAGCCACCACTGCCCAGAAAGGGGCCAATTTAGGACAAAACCACCTCATATGAGAGAGAGTCCCCATTTCACCGCATTGTCGCCAACATAAGGGGGACAGGTCACTTGCAAAGCGGGCCAAGCTAGAAGGAGGGTTGTACCATCTAAGGTGGCTTTTCTTAAAGACTCCTGGTGTGTAATACATCTTGACAACCGGTTAATTATTTTCAAGCTAGCGCACCACTCCTCTTCCTCTGCATGAAAGGAAAACTCCTCCTCCCATTTGGACATATATAGCGGACGGGTAGAGAAGGCCAATTTATTTAGTTCCTTGTGAATAAGTGACAGACCCTTATAATTTTGTGGGTTCGATAATAGATATTTTTCGCATGGTGAAGGACATGTAGGTGCTATAGGTATTTTCATCTTATTAACTAATCTAAGGAAATATTTTATTTGTAGGTATTGGAACGAAAATTTTCCCAAATAAGGGACCTCCTTTCTCAGGGCAGTAAAGGAGGGGAAGGAACCATCCCACATCAAGTCGCCCAGGGTTACAAACCCTGTGTCCAACCAAGGGCGCAAATGTAAGTTAGTGATGTGGAAGTGAAGTGCCATTTTAAAATTGAAGTGAAATCCCAAAAGTGAAGTGGGATTCAACATGCATCCAGCCAGGCCTCTCAGACGGAGGGGACCACCACTTCATAGCTGACTCCAGAAGTGTGGTCTTATAATAATTAGTAATAATTAGTAATATTGGGGACCCCCATGCCGCCCTTCAAAAAGGGGAGGTACATAATTTTACCCACCACTCGAGGCTTCTTACTCGCCCAAATGTATCTATTTGTTATTGGATTGTAGTTTGTGCAGGAGTCTGGCATTAATGATAACGGGAAGGGATCTGAGAGTGTATAAAATTTTAGGAAGCATGAACATATTAAACACATGGATACGAGCAATCCATGACATGTTCGTGAGATGGTGTTTTGAAATGTCCTCCGCCAGGTCTGAACACAGTTTCTCTCCAAGTTTGAGGCAACCAGCCCTTGGGAACCCATGAGAGTGATTCCCAAATACGGGATTCCATTCTGCTGCCAGGTAAAAGGAAATTTCCTCTCCAAATGCTTCTGAACCTGCATTGGGACCCCAATGGGAAAAATTAATGATTTACTTGTGTTGAGCTTATACCGTAGTATGAGGCCAGTGAGAACTTATGCAAGACTGACATGATCTCCTTCAGTGAGGCTTCCAGGTCCGTACATGTAAGAATAATGTCATCTGCGTAAAGCCCGATGACGTGACGCTGGGAACCCAATTGGAGGCCCACGATGCGTTCGTTAGCATGGATGGATTCTGCTTGTGGTTCATTCATTAAAGAAAATACTACCGGGGATAGAGGACAACCCTGGCGGGTGCCATTAGTTATCAAAAGGGGAGCCGATAGGAAGCCAGAAGGCAACACTCTCGCATTCGGGTTTGAATAGAGTGACAGAACTGCCGCCAGAAAAGGGCCATCAAAGCTGAATTTTCTCATGACGGAAGCAAGGCATCCCCAGTGCACCCTATCAAACACTTTTTTCCGCGTCCAGGGACAGGAATGCACCAGGGACCCCCGCCCCCTCCATAGCTCCAAGAATATTCAACATGCGTCGAGTGCAATCCCCAGCATGTCTCCTTGAAACAAAGTCTACCTGGTCTACGTGGACCAGTGAAGGCGTACTGCAAAGTAACCTAGCTGCAAGGTGTTTAGAATATATTTTCACGTCGCAGTTCAAATGTGAAATGGGGCGGTAGCTACCTGGGTCATCCTTGGGCTTTCCTGGCTTTGGGATCGTGATTATCGTTGCTTAGAGGGCGAGGGCAGGCAAGGAACCAGATTTCTGCCAAGAGAGAAAGGTGCGGAGCAAGAAGGGGGCTAATATATGGGAGAATTTCTTGTAATGGATCTTAGGGAAACCATCAGAACCCGTGGACGAATGGAGTTTGGTAAGGTTTTTGATTTGGGCTACTTCCAATACGTTAAAGGGAGCATTGAGGTAATATAGTAGTTCTTGAGATACCCTCGGAAGGGAAATTGAATCTAAAAAACATTTAATTGTGTCCTTGGTGGGAGAGGGAGTGGTCCCATCATCCTGCAGGTTGTAGAGCTTAGAATAGTATGATGCAAAAGCTTCTGCTATCAAGGCCGGGTTTCGCACCTGAGCATCGTTGTGATCTCGTAGAGAGTCTATGCAGGCCTGGGCCTCCCTTCGCTTGACCCTCCTAGCAAGGAGTGAACCCGCCCTGTCCCCACTCGCATAAAATGAGGTCTTAATCTTCATTAAATTTTTTTCGTGTATTTCAAGTAAGAAAGATCTCAACCGCATACGAACAAGAAAGAGCTGGTTTGAAATCCAGGCAGACGGGGCTGATTTATTCCAGAGCTCTAATTGCTGCAATGCATCTAACAAATCCGTCTTTGTGTGCTCCCTATCTTTTTTTATCTGAGACGTCTTTTGTATAAAAAGACCTCTGGCATACGCTTTGTGGGCATCCCACAAGGTCTCATCCGAGACCTCTACATTGTCATTGGAGGAGAAAAAGTCTGACAAATGTTTCTCCATTTCCAGACCAAACGAAGTATTAGCTAAAGTGGCTGGATTAAGTTTCCACTGCCACGGAGGTCGAGGCAGGCACGCCGCGGAGATCTCCAGACTGCCTGGTGCATGGTCTGACCAGGACAGCAAACCTATCTCCGCTGAGACACAATTGAGTAATTGACCACTATCTACAAGAAAGAAGTCTATTCTTAAATAAGATTTGTGTCTACAGGAAAAGTAAGGGTAGTCCCTCTCAGCGGCGTGCAGGTACCTCCAAATGGTGCTCTTTGCATAAGAGACCAATATGTTTTCTCCTTGCGGAAAGCTTAGGAGAGCAGTCAAGGTCTAGCGATGGCAAAATATTAAAATCTTCACACATAATCAGTCTACCCTCCGGCCACCCCTCTAGACGTTGCAGTACAGATCTAATAAATTTGATAGGGGCCAGGTTGGGGGCGTATAAGTTAACAATGTTGTATCTAGATCCAAAAATGGAGCAGGCCAGAATGATGAAGCGACCTCCTGGGTCACTATACTCTTTGAAAAGGTGAAAAGCAACCGAGTGTTTTACAAATATGCAGACCCCAGCAAATTTGGAAGTAGTGTTGGCGAAAAAAGCTACAGGAAACATGCGATGTGTAACACGAAAATTATCCTGTTTGAGGAGATGGGATTCCTGCACACAAAAGATGTCCGCGCCCAAGGTCTTCGCTTCCCTCCACAGTAGTGACCTTTAGAAGGGCGAGTTTAACCCATTCATGTTTAGAGAAACAATTTTCACTGACATAATATATACAACCTGAATATTGGGAGTGCATTCACGAAGTCAGGCACTCTCAGGGTAATGGGGAGGGAAGCACAAAAACAAAGATCACATAGGAGACAGATAAGACATACACAACATCTAAAAAAAAATATGCATGTAAACATCAAAGGCAGAGACAACTGTCACTCTGCAAACGGGGCAAAGACTCTTAAGTCCGGGATCTCTGGAGGCCTAAAGCCAACTTTGGAGGAAAGAGTCTGAAGAAACGGGAAAAAAAAGTCAACAACAAACCGGGGGAAGAAAAAGTCCCACAGACCCGGTCTCCCCGCAAGTGCAAAGAAAAGATGACCTGACAGCTTTGTCAAATAAAAACTAGGACATTCCAGTGCAGTCATGTTGTGGATCTCCAGCCAGGGGACAATTTCCTCTGTGGGGGGGCACGATTACCTCTTTGGTCACGCGCTGCATTTTCCTTAACTGGTGTGGAAAGCTTCCAATCACTTAGAGCCAAGTCCAACTTCTTAGGAGAGTGGAACACAAGTCTTGCGTCATCATACCTGAATCAGACTTTAACTGGGAACCCCCAGCTATACGAAATATTGTGGTCTCTCAGGACTTTATGACTCACCGTGGCCGGGTCGACACGTTGCAGGCGTTTCTTCCTCCTTCTTGTCACGGAACCGCGCCTGCGGCTGTGGAGGCCCGGTGGTCCAGATCAAATACAGACGTCGTTGATTGAACAGATTAAGGGGTTAATTGTTTCGTGACGCCACCTATGAGTGTTCCGGTGATATCCACCGGCGCTGCTTGGGCCTCTGGGGAATGGAATGCAGTAAGATGGAACGCTCCCCACAGGCTGAGCGGTGATTCCCGGAGCCAGGAGTTGCGCAAGATGTTGTGAGGCAGCGGCGGTTACCTTAGTGTGCGGAGAGAGACAGTTCATAAGAAGGCACGGACACTGAAAGTCTCTGTAACGGGTACTTTACTGTAACCAGCAGGTGATACATGGCATACAGTGACTGGTAACGGACCGGGTGGACTCAGCAATGACCAGTGTTTCTCAGAGCTCCGCGGTGTTCCTCCATTCTAACTAACTTGTGTTGCCGAGGTCGCCATGGAATGCCAGATCGGGTACATGGTGGCTGCTTCAATTTCCCTACTGGGGAATTCTGGCCGGATTTGTGGGGAGCCTTGGGTCCTTTTAGTGGGTACTCCGCTGGCTAGACGACTTGTTGTAAGCGGCGGTGGTGGGGTGCTCCTGTAAAGCGGTCCCTCCACTTCTGGTTCGCGTAGCAGTGCTGAACAACTACTAGCTTCGGTACCAGTAGACCGGCTGTAGATGGGCACGGGATGTCTTTGGACCCGCATGTAGATGCCGTAGATCGGTTGTTAAGGCACCGGAATAATGGCGCCCAACTGGGGGTGATGGCCAGGGGGCTGCACGGGACTGTGCAGGCCCTCTCTCCTAGGTTGCAGAGCTTGTTGTTTTTGCTCCCTTCTCCTACGTTGCCAATTCAGTTCTCTCTAACACACTACACTACACTCCGCCCACCAGGACCTTATTGGCCTTCTACGCTGATGATGCATGTAGGGTATGGAGCTCTGAGTTAACTGTGTCATTGCTTAGTCAGAGAATATTGCTGCTGCTGTTTTGGCTGCAATACCCTCCTGTGACGCACTTGTTGCGGGGCGCCACATTTACACATCGGGGCAAATTCCCTCCTAGCTAGGGTGCCCATAGACAGATCAGGGAAGACTGCGATATTGGAGTACGTATCAGGCAGGGATGGACAAGCCCTCAAAGCCTGCAGGAAATCTTCCTTTGTTCTATAAGAGTGGAGCCAGGCGAGGACGTCCCTCAGTAGATCCTTGTGGACGTCTATAGGTTTGGGGACCCTGTGTATTCTTGCTATTTCCAGGGAGGCATTATGTGTACTTGGCAGAACTGCAGCCAGAAATCCAGTAAAGAAGGGCGGCAGTTCTGAGTCACAGACAGTTTCAGGGATCCCACGTATCCTTACATTACATCTACGGGATCTATCCTCTAGATCCCATAGCTTTAATTGATGGGACTCCATCCTCCTCTCCATTACAGCAAAGCTGTCAGCTAGGTAATTATGAGCGGTGGAATACTCCTCTATTTTACGCTCTATGTGATCTGTACGGTCACCCAGGGTGTGAACCTCCCTCCTAATCTCTCCCAGGATACCTTTAAATTCCTCATGGATGGCTTTACGCAGCGAGGACAACAACCGCTCCATGGTCGCAGCTGTGAGAGGGATCCCTTCCTCCTCCACCTTGTTCTCCTCTCTGGTGTCCTTGGAAGAGCGGAAGGATGCCGAGCGGGAGGATGCCGAGCGGAAACGGGATGCGGGCGCCATCTTGGATTGCTGCAGAAGAAGTCCGTCATTTTTGGCTGATCAGCCTTTTTTCCTGGACCCCGAGGCATGACAGTGAGTCCTGGAGATATCCGCTTGTATTTGGCGCTGTCTGGGTCTGTTTGTGCCGCGTTATAGCAGTAGAAAGGGTCAGGTCTGCAGGAGCTCCCCGCGCAAGCGGCCGATGCCATAAGCTTCCAGGCCACACCCCCGTGAATGACATTGCAAAGGCATACTGATAGCATGTTTAGATTGTGAGCCTTAATGGGCACAGCATTACTGATGTATGTAAAGTGCTATGGAATTATTAGCACTGTATAAGGCCCCTTTCACATCAGCGTTTTTTTCAAATCGCGGCAGATGCGGTGAAAAAAACCGCATCTGCCGCGATTAACGCATAACCGTGACACTTGCGGCACAGTTGCGGCAAGCCCCATGCAATGTCTATGGGGCTTGCGGTAAGGGTGCGGCAGATGCGGCAAGTGCGGTTTCGGCACTTGCGGCAGGTGCGGCCGCAAAAACAAATGCTGCTGACTGCGTTTTTTTTGCGGCCACACCTGCCGCAAGTGCCAATACCGCACCTGCCGCACCCTTACTGCAAGCCCCATAGACATTGCATGGGGCTTGCCGCAACTGTGCCGCAAGTGGGTCGGTTATGTGTTAATCGCAGCAGATGCAGTTTTTTCACCGCATCTGCCGCGATTTGAAAAAAACGCTGATGTGAAAGGGGCTTAAATGAATATATATATATATATATATATATATATATATATATATATATATATATATATATAATGAGGGTAATATAATATTTACATGTAACTGACCGTGGGTCCCAGAGTCCTTGTTACTGATGGGTCCTTGGCTCCCCAGTCTGACACTGGGGAGAAGGCTGTCAACCAGTGACAGCAGAGCAGGGGACTCCACCACTCATAATTACAGGGACTGATAGACAGTGATTTTATGACTGCAGCTGGAAAGAAAGTGTTCAGCGTTGGAATCAGGGACTCTTACACAACATTATGTCGCCATCAAATAGGGCAGCATAAATCTGGTAACAGATTTCATATTCAGGAATCATTTCTTGACATACTTGTGCAGGTTTCGTATGGGTGAACCCTATATTTTAGAATCCAAGTACGGTATTATAAAGATTTCCAAATTGATGACAGATAGATCCAAAATGTTATTTTATAAATGCTTTGGGTAGTTGCCTTCAAAATAAAACTTGACATAGAGCTACGGGCATACACATGCCAGATACAATGCCGATCAATTCGTCATGTAGAGAGATGGCAGCTCCAGGACCTCTTAGTCACTTCTCATTAATCCATTTAGTTTGAGCTTTCACATCGGTGGCTGGACTCTGAAAAGGGAACTGTGTCATGTGTTGCATCCTGTATTTAACAAAAAAAGACCAACAGGAAGTGCTGGGATTGGTAGCCAGAAAAAAAGGACTGTTTTTAGAGAGAGGAAACTAAAGACATTAAAAAGCCATGACGCGGGTGTGCATACTTATAATGAAAACCATGAGCAGACACTGAAAGAAACTTCCAGCTGGAAGAAAGAATCCCAGACGAAAGCTGAGGAACAAGACCTAAATGGGCGAATATGGCTTTTTAATGATCTGCTTCCCAGTTCCAGCTGCTTCTGTCGTTCCTCCAGCCCTGTACAGGTACTGTACCATAAAGCTCTCTTGTCCTCAGACCTCCTATCTCTAATGTGTCAGCTCTGACTTGTAGACAGGGCAGCTGCCCTCTGTCTGAAGTCTTTCCTTCATCATTCTGGAGTGACATGATAAAACCCTGCCTTTATCTATCTCCTGGCTGACTCTCGAAGTGTATACAGACCTCTTTATCAGATCATATTCCATTTCTAGTACTCAATTGATACAATAGTCGCTCTATAGCCATAGGATATGTGTAATGGAGCGCGATAGTTGCAAATCTTGCTACGTTCTCCGTAGGATTAATGTACACCATATTTCAGCTTTCAATATTTTTTTTTCGTGAAAGGTTTTCCTGATTGTACAGGATGGATATAATTCTGTCCTTGACTCTATGTATTGTTCGGGCTTGGTGCTAATATACAGCCATGTGTATTGAGCTTTACGAGATCGTAGGTGCTTCTACGATGGACAGTATAAAAAACTTAATTTTTTTCTCCTGACAGCCCAGAATCACACTTATATGAGGCCTGTAATCTAGGAGAATTGCACATTTTGTGCCAAGCCTACTTTATAGAGTTAAAAGAAAATGGGAAAAACAGTTCATTGATAAGAACCGTTCTACTCAAAGCTACATACCTACTGTTTGTTATATACATATTTGACTATTACATTTTTTACTATTTCATAGGGAAAATATTAAAAACACCCTAAAAACTCTATTTCACATACTGCGATTTACAAAATCTGATTTTGCTGATAGTATCCTATTATATATAATATTACATAATATTAATTTAAATCACCACTCCAGCATTTTTTAATTTCAGTACAGGAGTGGGGCGTTAAATCTAAGTCCCCTGACCCGGACCTTATACTCACCCTCCGGCATCTTCATCTGTTATTATTGCACCCAATGCACTGACGTACGAGAATGCGTTGATGTGCTTTATGTAGGATTATGATCACTGAAACCTAAAATGTCACACCAATCCTTCAGAATAAATAAAATCTATGACCTGGTATAGGTTAACACTTTCGATAGGTGTAAAATATGTTGGATGGACTTAAATTTGGAAAATGCTTTTGAAAGGTTAATCTGCACATCGGTGAGACAAAGCTCAAATCCAAGAAAGTAATAGTCAAAAATAATAAAATTAGCAGATAGCAAATGAAATATATCTCAAACTGTTGGGAAATAATTTTAACAGTTGGTCCCTTGAGATTTTAGGCCATAACCATCACCGAAGATGTCTACGTACAACGGAAAAAAACAACACTGGCCCACCATGAAAATCATATATCTGTTGGAGTAATTGTTGCATTTCATACACTGATCTTGTACCTTATATTACTATAATTTAATTAATGTATCTCTAAAGTTACATGTGGATTTTTTTTTGCTACATTAAAATACAATACATTATGGCTCTGTACGATGTTTGAGTAGTACACAGCCTTGAAACTACCCATAACAGTGTATGGGCCTACTATATATTTGCATAATTTGAAATACAGGGTTTTCATCCAACAGATATGCATTATGTTCTATGGAATGCTGTATTGTAGAGAGATTCGTCATAATATGGTGTATTATGGAGGCACCACATGGCAGCATATAGGGGGTCCTATCGCTTCCATGTGCTTTTATTTTAACATGATTTATATTTGCATTATGAGTATTATTTGTGCATTATTGTGGCTTTTTCGTGTAATGTTTAAAACATATGTACAATATATGATAATTTAAGGTGTTTGACAAATCTTTGTTGCTATTGATAGATGATGTATTCATTTTTATGGGTCTACTACTATTAACAAGCCAGGTCTTTGGAATTTGTACTTTGTAGCTAGTGACTTCTTATGTCCATCAATACTCGACAAAAAATCAATAATATAGTATGTATGGATATCTCTCAATTTTCCTCCTTCTGGTGACCGATATCAGGGATGTTGAATTTCAATACACTCTATCCTTTGTGTTAATGGTGAATAAGTTACTGTCAGAGGTGTATAGCATTTACTACTCTTGTCCTATTTTAATAAACATGTATTGTCCTGAAACTGCGTGCATGTTTATATGGAGTTTGGTTAAATAGCTGTCAGTTGACAGATATATCACATGTATGACTTTTAGTCTATTTCTACGGAAGGCAAAAATACGGAGTCAAATATAAAAAAAATATTGAAACTATGAAATGTTTGCATTCTTACTTTCTATCTACTGGCTTACACAGTACAAAGTTATATTTTACCAGTATCCAATAATGAAGACTTTGCTATGGCAAAAATATTCCCAAACCCTGACACATATAGGAATTGGTTACCATTCCCCAAGGTTATTGTCTGCTGCCAGGCCACATTACTATTTTGTGCCTTGTTAAGTGCTCCATTTAGGACCAGGCTTCTACCTATAATAAGTTGCAGAGTTGAAAGAAGCTTTACTTTCCTCGCCATTGCCCTGCAAAAAAAAAATAGACTGCTACAAGCTGGCGATCTGCTGACAGCTGGACAAGGAAGCCCTTGGTATCTGAAATAGCCCCTAGTAGCCTTGCTGTATTCTAGAAACTCTACTGCTACTAATGGGAACTACTTGTACTAACATCAACACTAAAATAGGGAATGTGTGCTATGTCCTAATATAGTGAGAAGGTCACCAAAGGTGATCACACTGTAAGGATAGGAAATGTAGAAGATCTTTATTGTTAGGTCTGATCTGTGCACTTCCTTACCTTTTAGAAGATCATTATTAATGCTTTGACAGCAGATATCTGGCGTAAAACTAGCTATCCAAATCTACCAAAAATAAGTATATTTCCATTCAGCGGGAAAAGAGTTTAAATGGATCACTGGCAACTAACTACTGACCATTGGCAACTAATCACTGATGACTGGCAACTAACCCCTCACTACTGTAAAATACCTGTCCCACACTCAACTTAGTTAACTAACTGTCACTATATGAGTGGTTGTAACCATGGATATCTAAGTTGCTGTAATGTCCTACACATGAGGTATAGCTAATCAGGAGCGCTATACTAAATTTGGAATTGGATACCCCCTTAGTTGTTTTTGTTGGTCCCATGGACATTGAATAAAGAGGCAAGAGGTATACATGACCATAATTTCATTCAGATTCTGACTCTATGCAGATGCGTGCTCAGTACCTTTGTTTTAGTGATCGGTGAGGGTCCCAGCAATCAGACAGTTACCACCTACTTAATGAATGATTGATAGATAATCTTATGTGTGAGGTGATAAAATTTCCCTTTGAAACACAGCATAGTAGTCACCAAAATAGATATGGGACCAAATTGCAGTAGGCTTAGGGTACTGTCACACTTGGCGACGCTCCAGCGATCCTGACAACGATATGACCTGGTAAGGATCGCTGGAACGTCGATATGTGGTTGCTGTTGAGATGTCAAACAGGCAGATCTCACCAGCAATGCAGCAACGATATGGCGGTTGTTGTGACCCTGTCACTCTAGAGTGTAGTATTGAGGTCGTTGGTCGTTGTCCCCGTCAAACACACCGATGCATGCTGCCCAGCGGGACCCCAACGATCAAAAAATGGTCCAGGCATTCCAACACAACCAGCGATCTCACAGCAGGGGCCTCATCACAGCTACTTGTCAAATGTAGCAAGATCGCTGCTGAGGTCGCTGTTGCATCACAAAACTTGTGACTCAGCAGCCATCTCGCTAGAGATCTCACTTAGTGTGATGGGGCTTTAAGCCCCATGTGCATTGGATTGCTGTCAGTTCAATGATAGTTTGGTCAGCGGCTATTGTGGCATTCTTTCCTATACACTGTACTGTATCACTCAATCAACAGAAATCAAACAAGGGTTATTCCAATCTCCAAGATCCTGTCCCAATATGTAGTAGGTGTAATAATAATATTAGCAAGTCCTCCAATTATAAATGTAGTATAGTTCTCCAGATTAGCTTTGTCACTTACCTTGCACAGGGCATTGCAGCAGCTTAAAGGGACTCTGTCACCAGGTTTTTGCCATCTCATCTGAGAGCTGCATAATTTAGAGACAGAGATCCGGATTCCAGAGATGTATCAGTTGCTAGGCTGCTCAGTCTAGTTTTGATAAAATCACTGTTATATCATCTGGAGATTATAATTAGAGGACTACTCAAGTAGTCCAGTCATATTTAGGAGCTGCCATATCTGCAGCAGAGAAAACAGTAATTTTATCAAAGGAGCAAGGAGCTCAGTAAGTGACACATCACTGGAATCAGGGTCTCTATCTCTACATTATGCTGCTGTCAGATGGGATGGCAAAAACCTGGTGACAGAGTCCCTTTAAGTATACATGTTATGACTACTAACAAATAACTTTCATTATATGAGTGGTCATAACCATGGATACTGAAGGTGTAATGCCTGCACATGAGATAAGCAACATAACTAATCAGGAGAACTATACTATCTTTCTAGTTGTATACCTCTTTCTTCGACAATCACTTGACCATGGTTCCCATACACATTAAACCATCTGACATTAGTCTAATGTATCTGTGGGACTTTAAAAACAAATCCCTCCCAATTAGACAGTAACCAAGTGAGACATTTACGGGTCTACCATATCTTTTACACAAAGCCTTTATTATTCTGGGTTGGCAGTGTTGTAGGATTCTCAGTTAGAACTGTACCTGGTTGTTGATTTTGCTTTTGTAGAAGTCATATTGTCATCTTGTAAGAAATCATTTCAGGAGTTGAATATGAGCAGCAGACTTGCCTAAAGCTGACACATATGGGAATTGTTGTAGATTAACCAGTGAGGCCGTCCGTGATCCACCCAATGCTTAGATGTAAACTGTTTCATGCTGTAAATATCTTAAGGAACGTATTGTTCTGGGAATGTATTGTAATTGCTTACACATGTTTTACATTTTAGTTCTTGAGTATAAGGCTGATCTTCTGCATGACACCGCCAAGACTGCCTTTTCTATTGGCCTAAATGTAAAAACAATGTGGTTAATTGGATATGTCAATTAAAAATTCAGCTCAGTCTTTCGTATGTAGCCACAGATGAAAAAAATGATGACGTTGGGTGCTAGTCTGGCAATGAAAAATGTCATTTGACATTGTACGTAACATTTTTCCATATTTATCATCCTTGAAAAAAAGGCATATTTTATACAGTATTTTTGTCAGTTTTAGGGTGCATGCACATAGTCAGGAATTGCATCATTTTGGTGTTTTGGACACAGTGTATTGCCGCTGCATACAAAACACTGCGCTGTACTGTACCAGCATAGTGGATGGGATTTCTAGAAATCTCATGCATGCTGTGCTTCTAGCCTCCGCAGTGTGATATCAGCTACAGTGCGGGTTCCCGCGCTTCCGCAGCTCCGCAACATGTTAATTTCAAGCTGCAGAATTGGAAGGGATCTCCAGCGGGTGAATGTAGGGAGAAGCCACCCTGCACCCACCACATATAGTGAGTACAGGGCAGTTGCAATCTCCCCACGTTCACCTCCAGCTACCTGCAGTCCGGAGGTACTGCATCCAAAACGTACTGCCTTTGGATCGTGAGCAAATAGCCTTAAAGTGTAGGATTACCTTCAGGCACTGTATAAATTATATTAGGGAACTCATTAAAATTGACCTCCTGTAATCATGTTATCAAGTTATAAAGTAAGAAAATTCAGCATAAAGCTGGTTTCTTGTGGCCGTAATATGGACAACTGTAACTTCCCATTATGCCTGAATCTCATGAATGTAGACTACTCTAGGGTTTTTATTAGGATTTAGGTTTAATTTTTTAGAGCCTTGAGATGCCAAGGTGAGGGTTAGGGTCAGGTTGCACATGTTTTACACCAAGGCTATAAACAAATTTTAGTTCCCATCTAGAGCCCATTCATTCTAGAGATTTTCTGATTTTCTCTACGTCTATACCAACATGGACAATGCCGCCACTACCATTTATGGTTCGTTTAATTGCAGTTTTTTATTAGCACAGACTCAAGATATACACTTATTTAATAGCCATACAAAATTCTACGTTGAACAAATCAATACTTTAATCCAGAAATGAAGAAGATAAAAGACGGCACTCACCGATTGGTGTAAAGCTCCGGTTTTAGATGAAAGACTCCACTCACCGATTAGTGTAAAGCTCCGGTTTTATTCAATCCACCAGATATGACATCAGTGCGGGGAGAGGGAGTGTGGAGGTGGACAATGGCATGCCGTTTTGCAAGATCTCAGCTTCAACCGGCCCTGTCCTCCGAGATCCCACGTAACCGCGTGCCGTCGTCCACCTCCACACTCCCTCTCCCCGCACTGATGTCAATTCTGATGGATTGAATAAAACCGGAGCTTTACACTAATCGGTGAGTGCTGTCTTTCATCTTCTTCATTGCTTAATGGTTGTTTACTACTGCCTCACGTATAACACCGACTCCACGGTGACACTCAAAGTCTGAGAGGCTAGACCTGGCCGTTCTAGAGAAAATATTATACATTGTTGTGGGGCCTAACCCTTTGATTGCTGAACTTATATCAATACTTCAGCCCAACAAAAATATTCATGTCCATGTTGTGCCTCTGCAATTTCATACATTTGTAATCTCTAGGAAAAAAGAAAGCTTTAATAAGAAAAAAAACTGGCATGTTCCCTTAATTTTTCAAGCTCCCACTCCAGGTGACACTTGGCTCTTAAAGAGGCATATGAAGACTTTATTTCTATTGCCTGCTAAACATCCAAACTTCAAGAGCAAGAAACCTTTGGGAAGTATCAGGAACCTTTACAGCAGGATTCTCTCAGAGAAAATGTGACACTCGTCCCCCCTGCTGTCCATTATTAATGTAATAAAGGCCTTTCCAAAAAATATAATAAAAATAAAGGAGACAACACGAGGCGCAGTAGTGCCCTATCAATATGGCACAGATATTACACACAGGTCACAATGATGGTGCACTCACCTTTTCTAGTTGTGTGCACCCACAACTAGTTTAGATCGCATGTAGTAAAGAAAGCTGCTGCAGGACTTCTACCTCCACGTAACACGTGTAAGAAAGTCTGGATCCAGGGATGGTGTATCACAGTCCGCGCTGCTTTGAAATGATCACTCAAAGAGTCTTAGATGAAAGACCCCCCCTTCTTTATTTAGCCTACGCGTTTCAATGCTTCTCCCAGCATCGTCATCAGGGCATCTGATGCCCTGATGACGATGCTGGGAGAAGCATTGAAACGCGTAGGCTAAATAAAGAAGGGGGGTCTTTCATCTAAGACTCTTTGAGTGATCATTTCAAAGCAGCGCGGACTGTGATACACCATCCCTGGATCCAGACTTTCCAAAAAATAGGCAACCAATTCTAAAGTTAAGTGCCCATGTTCAGGACACGCTGTGTCCTCTGCAGAGACACTATTGTTCTCTGCGAGAGATCTCAGCATCCTTGTCCGTGATCAGGATTCTGATTCTCCCTTCAAAAACACTAGCGTCTCCTCAATCATATATTGGCATGCTGTGGCTCAGGAAGCCGCCCTATATGTAAGTTTATACTATGGAAAAAAGAAGCACAGTGGGCATCGGATTTCTATAAATCACATCGACTATGTTGTATCGTACAACGCAGCGTTGTTTATGAAAATATGCTGCGTCCAGAACGCTAGTAATCCTGATTGTAGATACACAGCCTAAAGGTTCTGGATAAACCCTTTAATTTCTCCTTTAGTTACATTAATGAGTTCAATAGACTATAAAGGTACCTTTACACTCCGCTACAGGATGGTGGAAACAACCGGGTGCTTCACGTGCACGAGCACGCACAAACGGTTGAAAATGGTACCCGCACCACCTTTACACGCCGCAACAAGGTGCGCTACAGTAGGTTACATCTATCTCTGGATACACCGCCGGGTGCCAC
Organism: Allobates femoralis; assembly: GCA_033576535.1. Taxonomy (NCBI): domain Eukaryota; kingdom Metazoa; phylum Chordata; class Amphibia; order Anura; family Aromobatidae; genus Allobates; species Allobates femoralis. Next base: position 599,444,661 of record JARQOC010000002.1, read on the forward strand.
AAGTTACCTTCTGTAGCTCACCTTACCTCATTTACACGCCACTACAGAGGGTAATATAGGAGGACCTGGTGCAGCTGGAACAACACATAGGCGTGCCAGAATTGTGGATTACGAGAATTTCGTACGCTGATAGGACAACGCAATAGCATCATGATTGGCCAGCCAGCGCAGGAGGCTGACTAATACATGACGCTCAAGCAATTGTGTAGTGTGACTGGTCAACTCCTTAAATATGCCGCCCTATGCAGCGACTACCTATCGTAACGCAGGAGCTTCCTCCAATGATCGCTGAAGGGGGGCGGTTTCCGGGAGCCTGTGTCACGCCCCAGGTAGATAGCAAGGTGTCGAAACAACCCTCTTGTTCCTTATTTACACGCCGATACAGCCCGCTACCATCGCCTTGAAATCAACCTGTTTTAGAGCACTGCTCTGAAACAGGTGCCACAAGTGACGGGTGGAAACAACCGTCTTTACACGCCGCTACCTCGGGTTGATTTGGCGGTGCAAGTTACATTTCTCTCATCTACCCGGTTGTTTCCACCATCCTGTAGTGGCGTGTAAAGGTACCTTAATGGCCACTTTACACGCGGCTACATTTCTAGGGTGGCTACAGGTAACTTACTGGTTGCAGTGAAATCATGGAGACAAGGTTCTATCTTGTTGCTGTGTACAAATGGAATAATCTCTCCATGATTTCACTGCAACCAGTAAGTTACCTGTAGCCACCCTAGAAATGTAGCCGCGTGTATAGGTACCCTAATGGTACCTTTACACGCCGCCACAACAGGATGGATACAACCCGCTACAGGCTACAAATGTAGCTTGTAGCGCCAATATCGCCCGTAGTAGCGGCGTCTGAAGACGGGACGACACAGCCGGCTACAGATACCTCTGTATCCGTGCACTGCCCATAAACATATGGCTACATCGCCGATTGTAGCGAGCTGTATCGGCGTGTAAAGACGTTACGGAAGGGAACTCGGGACAGCCTGCAATGTAGCTAAGGCGTGACCCTGGCTCCGTGTTACCACGCCCCATGTGCGATCATTGGTGGAAGCTGCTGCATGACGATTGGTAGTCGCTGCCTAGGGAGGCATATTTAAGGAGCTGACGAGTCACACTACACAATCGCTCGAGCGTGCTGTATTACTCAGCCTCCTGCGATGCCTGGCCAATCAGGATGTTATTGATTTGTCCTATCAGCGTACGGACGGCTTGTACTCTCAATTGTGGCACGCCTATGTGCTGTCCCTGCTGCACCAGGTCCGCCCATAGTAGCTGGTTATAGCGGTGTGTAATTGAGCTACAGATGGCTACTTGCGACACCCGGCGATGTAGCTAGCTGTAGATGTAGCGTGGCGTAGCGCACCTTGTGGCGGCGTGTAAAGAGGGTGCGGTTCCCGTTGGTAACCGTTCGGCTGTGCTCGTGCACGTGAAGTTGCCGTTGGTATCCATCCTGTTGTGGCGGCGTGTAAAGGTACCATAAGTGTTTAATGTGGCATCACTTTGTCCATTATCCATGTTCATTAAAGAGCAAATAGGTAATGGTAAAATAGGGGCCTTGTTTTTGTTAGGTTGTTGCACCCCTGGTTCTGATATATATTCATTATTTAACATAAGATGAACCTACATGTGTAATTTTTATATATTACGCAGAAATATTTGCAAATATCCCTGATAATACTGCTGTACAGCTATGTAAAATTGCCCATAGAAGTGTATTAGTCTTTCTTCTTTTACTATGGCAATTGTTTTGTAAAACATGTAATTTTTATTATGGAGTCTGGAAATACCAAAGATAGAGGAGCCATACAAATGATATAAACCATCTCATAATAAAACACAATACAACATTATACAGTATACAGCAAAAAATATTTTAGTCAGGAAATTTCCTATAGCCTATTACTTAATGGATTGGAAATAAACAAAAAGTCCGAAATGTAGTCATAACTGAAAATCATTTAATGATCTGGAATATTATAGGGCCAATGCACAGAAGGAAAACAATCGAGACATAGGACTAGAGATGTGAGAGCCTTTAATGATCATGTTTGGTCACCAAACGAACCTGTGGGTGTTTGGGTTTGGTTGCGCTATTTAGGACCCAAGCCTAACCCCAGCCGTCACTGATTGGCTGTTCGGCTCTCCGGCCACATACAGCCAGCCATAAAGCAAACACTTCCGGGGGCCGAAGGGCGGTGATTTATATATTTTTTAATATCACTACCAAACTATGGATGAAAACTTTTCTTTTAACACCAGTGCAAGCTAATAACACACAGCAAGCAGCTCGCGCTGGCCCAACTACTACAGTGTATTGGAGCACAACCATCCTGGCTCCAGCACTTTGGACATGGAAATCCCCTGAATTCCAACCCGAACAGGTTTGATCATATGTACTTTGGTCAAGTATCTAGAAATAAATAACTGTTTTGAAGAGTCCTGGTATGAACTTTAGATGGTTTCACACAGTAAGCCATGCATCCCATTGTATCATTAACAAGATCATTAGACATGTTAATGATATGTAAATAAAAAAAAATGGAAACAAATTTTCTAAAACATTTCAATTTATTCAGTATTTATAATACGGTAAGTATATTTACACTGCCTGGCTGATCTCAATGAAGTTATTAATGCTTGAGGAATGTTCTGCCATGCTGAATACACTTGGGTAAGCAAATCATAAATATCCGCTGCTGGCAGCTCCTTTACTATTGTCGACCAATGACGTCCCAGATGTTCTCGATGTAAGTCAAGTCTGGAGATGCTTCAGGCCATGGTGACATTTTTAGGCTGCTCATAGTAGTACAACCAACATTCAACCTTGCATTGTCATATTGAAAAAAAAGGAGCTGTTCCAAAGGGCCCTTTGGAAAAATGGCCATACAAATTGGTTCCACCACCAAATCAATGTAATGGTGAGCTGTTAGTGTACCTACGGTGAAAAGTAGAGGTCTCCAACTACTATACATTATGCCACCCCACACCAGAATTCTGAAAGTAGCACTGTTAGCACCATGGAACCCTGAGTACGCACGAAATGGTCATCGTCCTACATGCATCCCACTCTCACCCACCTTCTCCCAGCATTTTTAACATGATTGAATAAAAGGATTTTGAGTACTGCCTGACTTTCTTCATTTGGAATATACTTAAAGCGAACCTGTCACCCCCTCCAGGCATCTAAAGATAACATAGCCACCTCCTGCAGCACTAAGGCTGGATTCTGACAAGGTGTCTATAGCATTTATGCTCCCTGGATTCACTGAAATAAAGACTTTTATAAGATCTGTTTCAAACCTGATCCAAGACCGGGAGGCGGGTTTTTAAGCCTCTATCTCCCTCCTCTGTGGTGTCAGTCATCCCTCTCTGCTCTCTGTGCACCTCCTCCAGGGCCACCTCCCTGCATTACAGAGCTTTGTCAGCTCTGCTACAACATAGAGCTGCTGTTATAGGAGACCCCACAGTAGTAAATCTAGCAGGAGGACGAGCAGACAAATCACTGCTTGCTACGTAGCAGCCCTTGAGCTGAGCAGTTTTCACTTTCAGTTTCTTGTACCCAGCAGCATTGCTCCTCAGCCCCTGATCTAAAGCACAAATTCAACTCTGCTGCACTGCTGACAGCTCAGCTCAAGGCTGCTATGTAGCAGTCAGTGCTTTCTCTGCTCAGGGTCCTCCTGCAAGATTTACTACTGTGGGGTCTCCTATAACAGCAGCTCTATGTTGTAGCAGAGCTGACAAAGCTCTGTAGTGCAGGGAGGTGGCCCTGGAGGCGGCACACAGAGAGCAGAGAGGGATGACTGACACCACAGAGGAGGGAGACAGACACTTGAAAACCCGCCTCCCGGTCTTGGGTCTGGTTCGAAACAGATTTTATATAAGTCTTTATTTCAGTGAATCAAGGGAGCATAAATGCTATAGACACCTTGTCAGAATGCAGCCTTAGTGCTGCAGAAGGTGGCTATGTTATCTTTAGATGCCTGGAGGGGGTGACAGGTTCGCTTTAAGACTTTACAAGTACAGCACCACAATATCCTTCTGTCACAAGTGCAGCTCAGTTAACCATATAAGTGGCATAAGGTGGTGCCAGAAATTGTCTTCAGTTTTTCCATTTATTTGAGCACAAGTGTGAAATTTCCTTTTGAAGACCTCTTCAGCTTTGCTAATACTGCATGCTCTCATCAGAATCAAACAGTGTCCCATAGTAATCCATTATCTACTGCATAGGTCCCCAACCTTTCTGACCATGAGAGCCACATTTAGTTCCTGCCCCCTCACAGAAGAGACACCCAGAGCCCCTATAACTGGTATAATGACAGCCAAACCTTTTCCACAGAAATCACACCCAGGCTGATACTAAGATCCGGTGGTTTCTACCGCACCCCCATATAGATTTGCTCTTCTGTGTGGCACTACTCACAAATGTCTAAATCTGGAGACCTGCTCCTCATAGTTGTTTGCTAGACCTGGTTTTTTTGCATCAAGATGGAAGACAGTCACGAGCCATACATCATAGGACACCGAGCCACTGGTTGGAGACCCCTGCTGTACTGCATGTAAAATAAATATGACATACCATGCCTATGGCATCTAGCAGTATCTACACAAACCATCCGAAGGAATTTGCATGACATTGGGCTATCAACCAAACATCCAGCTACAGGTGTTCTATTGACCTCATGCTGCAACTTTTGAAAACTATCATGGTGCAAAGCAAGAAGGAAATGGAGGCTGGAATAGAGGTCTGTCCTCTTCAGTGATGATTCCTGCTGTTGTATTGGCACAACGATTGCTCAAGGTTGATCTGGAAACCACAATGCAACATCATGAAGAGGTCTGCCTGGGAAAACGTCAACGCTTCACAGTGATGCTTTTAAGACAACAACACCAGGCCACATATTGCTCATACTACTGTAAGTAGCTTACATTGCTTAAACGTTCTACCATGGCCTGCAGCATCTCTGGAAGTGACTGTCATTGACCACATCAGTGACATCATTGGTCGACAATTACAAAGGAAGCTGCCAGCGGCAGATCATGATTTCCATATCCAATAATTGCATTCAGCATGGCAGAAAATTCCTGAGACAATTATCGATGACCTCAATGATAGCATGCCAAGCTGTATACACGTGTATATTTCTGCACATGGTGCTTAAACCTAATAATAAATAGATTGAGAAGTTTTTAAATTTTATTTCATCTTTGCATACTATGAACATGTCCATAGATCCTGTGATTTCAATAATTCCATGAAATCTTATGGTACCTTTACACGCCGCAACAGGATGGTGGCAACAACCGGGTGCTTCACGTGCACGAGCACGCACAAACGGTTGCCAACGGTAAACGCACCACCTTTACACGCCGCAACAAGGTGCACTACGGTAGGTTACATCTATCTCTGGATACACCGCCGGGTGCCAAAAGTTACCTTCTGTAGCTTACCTTACCACATTTACACGCCGCAATAACAAGGTAATATGGGCAGAACAAAGGCAGCAGGGACAACACATAGGCGTGCCACAATTGTGGATTACGAGAATTCTGTACGCTGATAGGAGAAAGCAATAACATCATGATTGGGCAGCCAGCGCAGGAGGCTGACTAATACATGACGCTCGAGCAATTGTGTAGTGTGAGTGGTTAGCTCCTTAAATATGCCGCCCTATGCAGCGACTACCAATCGTAACGCAGGAGCTTCCTCCAATGAGCGCTGAAGGGGGTGGTTTCCCGGAGGCTGTGTCACGCCCCGGGGAGCTATCTAGGTGACGAATAAACCTTACCCTACCATATTTACACGCCGATACAAGCCGCAACCATCGCCTTGAAATCCACCTGTTTTAGGGCTCTGCTCTGAAACAGGTGCCTCAAGTGACGGGTGGCAACAACCGTGTTCACACGCCGCAACAGCGAATTGATTTGGCGGTGCAAGATACATTTCTCTCATGTACCCGGTTGTTGCCACCATCCTGTTGCGGCGTGTAAAGGTACCATTAGTGTTGCATTTGTAAAATTGAGACGTTATTACATCCTTTTGACAAATGATTTTATCTTCATAATTAGTTTACAGATTCTCTGATAACTAATATGTAATAGCTTTAAACCTTTATCAATGTTTGTTAACAGTTGTACCTAAACTATTAGTTTTAGTAATCAATAGAAAGAAAACAGAAAGGTAATTTGTAGCCCCAATGCAGAATTTTCACAGGGCACCATGTACCATTCATACTTCCTTGTGCACCCTTCACAGATGCCATTGTTACCTTTGCCACCTCTATTGTTGGGCCCTAAAGAAGGTCACAGAATAATAATTGTGAGGAGCTACAGTACGAACCCAAGTTCATCATAAAAGGTTACTTAAGTATATAAATACACAATAATCAGTTGTTTAAGTACAAGTAAAATAGTAACCAATAAAGGCCCAGTTACACACACAGATAATTGTGCAGATATTGTTCGCAGATCTCTGGTTGCAGTGAAATCATGGACACATTGTTCCATTTTGTGGCCGTGTACAAATGGAAAAATGTGTCCATGATTTCACTGCAACCAGAGATCTGCGAACAATCTCTGCTCAATTATCTGTGTGTGTAACTGGGCCTTTAGCAGGATGTGGAAAAACAAGAAAGTGATATCCTCTTTGGTGTATCCAAATAAACTGCGGACAAGAAGGTAGTTCACGAGACCAGGGAATACACATGCTAACTCAACATATATAGATACCGTAAGTTTAAAAAATGCGGCAATTATCGAAGGCTTTCCTAGCTGGCGTAAAGAATTATCATGTATATCTGTTCTACAGCCAAATTAGTTCAGAGACAAAAACAGTTGAACACAACTCATTTTGTGGTGCTAAAATGAATATGATGCTTACAGTTGCTGATTGGTTGTAATTTTCAAGATCTATAGGAGGTTTTACTTACTGTGAGGCAGCATTCGCTGAATATATTAAGGGACACTCACTTGACTGCACAAAGAATGTTTTCTATCTATATAGTTCAGCTGGTTTATTAACACAGATAAACCGCTTGTCAGCACACAATATAAAATGTGAAGGAAGTACCACCAGTGCACCCAATATTGTAAGAAATAAATTATTTCCCTCATCCTTGTATATATGGTCCTCACTCTGGTACATAGGGTTCCCATTCTGGTATATATGGGGGCATCCTGGTATATATCCTGGTATACATGTCCCCCATTCTGGTATATATGTCCTTTATCCTGGTATATGTGTCCCCATCCTGGCATATGTGTCCCTCATCCTGGTATATATGTCCTTCATCTTGGTATATATTGTCCCATCCTGGTATATATATCCTCCATCCTGGTATATATGTCCCCATCCTGGTAAATATGACCCCATCTTAGTATATATGTCCCAATGCTGCTATATATGGGCCTCATCCTGGTATGTATGGTCCACATCTTGGTATATGTGTCCCCATTCTGGTATATATTTTCCCCATCTTGGGTCTATTCTGGTATATATGTCTCTATTCTAGTTTATATGTCCTTCATCCTGGTATATATGATCCCCTTCCTATTATATATGATCCCCCCGGTATATATGCGCCCATCCTGGTTTACATGGTCTCCATATGTTCCTGTTCTGTTTTTAACCCATAATTAACAACAACAACACTCTACTCACCTTTCCTTCGCTCCCACGTCACCCGGTGTCCTCTGTAGCCAACGCAAAGCCCAGCAGCTGCCACCAGAGTTTGCGCCAAGGTGGATGATGTCACTGTAATGCACCGCCCCTTGTCACTACTCCTCCAGTGTCAGTTCTCAGCTGTTGTTCCAGCAATGTGTATTGCAGTGCAGGGACACAACAGATCTCTGCACCACAATGCATTTCAGCTGGATCTGCATCCTTGAGGAGGACACAGATCCACCTGAAGCAGGTGCTGGGTTCAGCGGGTCCCAGTACCCATGGGCCCGGTTGCGGCTGCAACCCCTGCAACCGTGGTCGTTACGCCCCTGATTATTGATTTTAGGTAAACAAGGAGGAGTTATGAATATAATTTCCCAGCAAGAAGGGTGTGGCTTATGCTATGTTTAAAAAAAGGAGGAAAATAATTCAGTTTGGATATATTAAGGGAAATAATCTCTATAATATTAGTGCAATATTAGTGCAAGCAATATTACTTATTGCTAATTCACATTGATTCAGGAAGTACTCTCCTTTACAAATAATACTGCTTGTACCGGTACTATTATTATAGGGAATATTTTTCTTAATATATACAAACTAAATTATTTTCTTCCTTGGTTTAACATAGTGTACATCATCATTCACTCAACAAACTACCCAGTGCATTATTACATAGAAGTACAGATAAATGTGAAAGAGGATCATGTAATATTTGCATGTAGCTGAACATTTGGCCCCCAGGCACTGTTATTGGTGGGCCCTTGACAGCTCAGTCTGACACTGTACATGTAGGTTCATGTATTCCTATGTACTATTGTGAATTAAAAAAAATATGATAACATGTTCAGAGAAGGATACATATAGTACAGAGGGGTCATAGCAATACATCAATACATCTTCTGGGGCATAAAGTGGTTGTTGTTACTCAACACTCCTTTCCAACCTCCTTTAAGAAATGAGAAGCTGCACGGTACCAGGGCCATATTTTGCAATAGGCACCTTATTAAATCTCCTGTTAAATCCCTTGCTTGTGCACTGCTCCTCAGCTGCTCGGGTACATGCACTGAATCTGAGTGTATGTTTACAGATTTAATATGTATATATGCCTCCTTGGGATATGTGTCTCTGTGCTCCCTCCACTCTGCTCGCACTGGTGTATATTTTCCGCTCTGCTTGCTCTGGTGTGTACCCGCCACTCTGCTCGCGCTGGTGTGTACTTGCTGCTCTGATCACGCTGGTGTGTATCCGCTGCTCTGCTCATGCTGGTATGTACTTGCCATGCTGGTATGTACCCGCCGCTCTGCTCATGCTGGTGTGTACCTGCCGCTCTGCTCACATTGATGTGTACCCGCCGCTCTGCTAATGCTGGTGTGTACCCACCACTCTGCTCATGCTGGTATGTACTTTCTGCTTTGTCCTGCTGGTGTGTACCCAGCACTCTGCTCACGCTGGTGTGTACCCGCTACTCTGCTCGTACTGGTATATAGTCGCGGCTCTGCTAGTGCTGGTGTGTGCCTGCCACGCTCTGCTGGCGCTAGTGTGTACTCGCTTCTCTTCTCACCCTGGTGTGTACTTGCCGCTCTGCTCGCCCTGGTGTATACGTGCCACTCTGCTGTAGCTGCTCCCAGGAGGAGAAGGAAGAGGAGGGACACGCAGAGTGCATGTCCAGGCAGCTAGGGGCAGTGCGCAAGTGCGGGATTTAATAGATGATTGCCATGATGTCGGGCCATTCACAGAAATCACAATGCGGGGGTCGGCATAATTTGAACAGTAGCATGACTGAACCAATGAAATATGTCTCCCCTATGACTGAAAAAAGATCGGTAATGCATTTATTTTTTTAAAGATAAATATGGGGAACTTTAGTTTGATTAAACCATGGGGACTGTCAGGGTATGTGCATACCATATTTGTAAACGTCCCTGAGTTTTTCAGACGCTTCAGGACACACAGTCGTCATTTTGTCCTGAAGCAACTTTTTTTGCCACTTTTTGGTCGTCTTGTGCTACATATTTACCTTCCACATTTTTATTTATTTTTAATAAACTAGTAAGGGGCTTCCAAGCAGAAGCTGCACACATTATAGACAGGTCACTTTTAACAGCTCCATGTCTTTGGAAACCTGAAGCGGTGAAAAAGACTGAAGATATGAACAGCAAGTCGCTTTTACATTGCAGTGTATTCATTTCAGCAATCGTAGTTTTTTCAGGCAGAACACAGAGCGAATCTGCCTGAAATATAAGATTGCTGTGTGCACGTACGCTTAGTCTGACTGAGGGTCGCGACCGTTGAAAGTGCCTAGGGCAGCAGGAACTCTAAATACGGTCCTGCGCGGTACCCTGAACTTTATTTGAGCCTATTTGTGCAAAACGATGTCTAGTTACACAGCCCAGAGCTTTTTTAAGCAATTTTAATTACTGCACAAATTGGTATATGGCTGTCATACCCCGCATAGTGTACTCTATCTAGAATCTCTTCTAAGAAGTAAGTACACCCCTAGTGTGCTACTAGTACTCACATATCAGAGCTGCCTTTCTAGTTGCATGCCTGAGTGCCTGAACAGCACTCCATCCCGGCATGGGCATTGGTCAGTACAATGGAGATGAATGGAGAAGGACCTAGGAGGATGTCACTATCACCTGAGGGAGTGGAGCTTGTGTGCAGAGACGGGGGAAGAAAGTGAAACAGACCATCTCCTCATGTGGTTAGTGCTCTCTGAGCCTGGGTATGCTGGGAGACAGTTGTAGTTCTAGTTAGTGTATACTCTTCCTGTAATATCATATTCACATCATTTTCAGACTGTGATTTTCTCTAATATAACCCAGCCTGGGCATTCTGGGACCTGTTATTCCCATATTAACTGCCTGAGATCCCATAGCGGACTGGACATGCTGGGAGTTTTAGTTTGCTCCCTTTTATATAGTTGGGAGTAGCTTGAGATGGGGATAGCTGGGGCATGTGTCCCGGACCACAAAGATATATACCCCATTAACCCTTCACCATCCTACATCAATGTAGCTGTGCACATTAACCCTTTCTCTGCTGCACACCACGATTTGTATTAATTCTGTCTCTTAGACCAGCAGGAATGTGGTCATTAACCCTGTCACTACCCATTTCATAAAGTATATGCTGATATGGAAAATCGTGTAGCAAATTCTGAACCATTTAACACAGATTTATTGGGGGGAATTTGGTGCGGAAATCATCCCCTCATTAGAAGAGGTGAACATTTCACTTAAATCTGCAGCATAAAATTGACAGGATGATAACACAACAAAGAAAGATACTGTTGGCTGTTATGAGTTAATTTTGCATAATTATGCCAAAACTTGTTTTCTTGTGTTCTGTAATTTTAAATTTAATTTATACAATGCAACTTTCCATGAATACAAGGCTATTGAATTCGTCTTGGTATCTGTGGTTGCCTTTAAACTTTTATTACTGCACAAAATGTGTTTTATTACGGCACAAATTGTGTATTACTGCACACAAAAAATACCCTGACAGAGCCCATTTCATTTTTAGAGATAAGAGGTGATGACATGATTTGTGTCCAATTAAAGTCTATTTTGACCCCATTTTCTAATTTTGGATGCTGACAAATTGCATTTTTTCCTCTGATCATTTTGTTAGAGAATCCAGACTTCTTAGCAGTACATCCTCGAGGAAGCTTTCTTTATGTTCATTTTCTGATTGTGTTGCATCACAATCCCTTTTTTACATTTAGATTGATAATGAAGATATTTCATTATCTACTAATGATCAGTAACTTAAAGACCTTATGATACTTTTTTTCAGGCGTCACAATGTCTTAACATTGATCGATGCAAAACACTGGTATGGAAATAGCGCTTCATGTAATCTTATGCATATACATACATTTGACCAATTGTAATTAACCTATATCACTATATCATATATCTTACAAAGAAGGATAACTGAAAAGATGAAGGACGGCCTTACACTTGGATTTGACCTTCAGTTGATGAAAAAGGAAGGGCTGGCTTCCCTATATCATACTCAGAGACATCCTATCTAGATAGCGTCTCACTCAGGGATATATTACACAAGTCTGATCACGTGGACATTAAATGCATTTTTTTCAGTGTGACACAATATCCATTATGCCTTAAGAAAGGTTCTAGAACCCATTTGTTATAGAACAAAATGGGCTAAGGAAAAGGAAACAATGCAACATGTCGCCTCTTAATGCAATAACTTAAAGATGTGTTTGTAACCCCAGGCTAGAACCAGCCCACTGCAGAGCAGCTCACCTTAGCAGGTAGTGCAGGTAGTGCAGGTAGTGCAGGTAGCAGGTATAACAATGGGGGCCGCATATGGTGTGATGTTCATGCATCCACCTAAATAATTAAAGAGCATCTGTCAGTAGAATGAACCCTCATAAGCTGTCTATATTGGCATGTAGGTCATAGTAAGTGTCACGTCCTACTGACGGACCCCACACGTGGACCCACTGGACCGTGTAGTGCGGATGCTGATACCGGGATGATAGAGAGATGGACCAGTACAGTAGAGTCAACAGGTTTATTGAACAACACAAGAACCCACGCCCCAGGGGAGGGCCACACGGCCACAGCACCGGAACACCAACCTCGGAAGGACCAATGAAGCGGACACGGGTGTTAAACCGACCCAAGGCAACGTGGAAACAACACAGCAAGCGGGTATAAGATAGGACATGGAGAACCGGAAACACGGAGAATCCGGAGCAGGGCCTGAATCAGCAATTTCAGCTTGGAAGAGATCCAGGTGGAAGGCCCAGAACACGGGGTCAGCAAGGAGCCGGCAGGGCGGAGATCTGCAGGAAGTAACACACAGAAATCAGATAACAAGCAAAATAAGGACCAACCTGACCAGACCAGGAATAGCAACTCCACTAGGTAGAAGTTGCCCTGGCAAAGACTGACAGGAAACAGGAAGTTTATATTACAGCAGGGCACTCCTGATTGGCAGGACACAGAGGCTTGGTGATTGGCTGAGGGGAGGAGCATGATCCCTGCAGCTTCTCCAGCATTCACTGATTTGGAGATGGAGTTTCATGCGCTCAAGCAGTAGCCCCGGGAGTGAGGAGATGAGCGGCGCTACTCAAGCAGAGTGCGCTGGAGCCCTGCGGCAGACCCCTGAGTGGTTACAGTAAGATGAATAAAATGATAACTTGATATCTGCAAACTGATGTTTTATTCCAGAATAGTACACATTTTTCTTATTATTTAAATAAGCTGTTAAGATCTATCGTCTAAACACATATCTCTTACAGGATCTACCTCCAGAGCTTAATTTTTAGATGAAAAGGGACACTACCAAAGTGAGACATGTAATGACTGACAGTCTACCCTCCTCATTTACATCTCTCACACTGGTGATGCCCTCTAATGGCCACTTTACACATCCCAACATCGTTTCGATATTGGATACAACGGCACGGGAGCGCGCACTTTTTTGGCTCAAATCCAAGATCGCATAGGAGATGTCACACAGGGTGATATTGGCAGGCAACACAACTGCGATGTATACGCCCCTTTGTACGAGTGACCCAGGGAATGACCATTTATTTAACATGGGAGTGAATAGGGGAAGTTGTGCTCCAAGTCGGTGTTGGGCTGTCACACAGCACGATCCTGCCAGATCGTCCATCCAATATCGGGCAGTTGGAGAGCCTGCTCATTTTCCCCTGATATCGTTTTGGCATCGTTCCTGCATCGAATTGGTCATTTACACCATACAACGCACGAACAATATCGGGGCCAACGCACGAACCACGTGACTTTTTGTCGAAGTTGGATGACGATATTGGGACGTGTAAAGTGGCCATTAGATTCTCAGGAAGATCTATGTCCAGCCCATAGATCTTAACACTTCCTTTAACTAAAGGTAATTGCAAATTCTAAATGGTGCAACAGGACCCAACTGAAGAGAAATTTAGGGGGAACATAGGAAATAGTGACCATATTATAAAAAATGTATGTTTAATAGTACGTCTTGTTGAATAGCCACAAAATCATCTAACTTAAGGAAAGTGAAAACTAATCAGTTAAAAAGCCCTTAACCACATTTGCCTGGACAATGAGCTCAAAAATATAATGGCAAATGCAATATATATACATCTAATTTCTTCACTGTAATAGAAACATACCTTATAAGAATAAAAGGGTTGTGTGAATAAATAAAAATGTAAAAGGGGCCAATAGGAAAACAGTGATAAAATCAAGAAGGCAGTGATGGCAGCAAAGCTCGAAACCAAGCTCTGTTTTTTCTGGTGTGTTTTTCTCTCTTTTTCTGCTGCAAAACTATATCAGCTTTTCATAGAATGCACCAGAAAACATCATCTGTTTCTGATCCATTTTTTATGTGTTTTGGGTGCTGTGTTTTTTTTCTCTGTGTAGAATGGTTCCCCACGGGAAAAGCGGATGAGAAAAACACCACAGAAACTAACATGCCCTTTTCTTGGCCGGATCACTTTTCTGTGAAAAAAATGGATCACACCACAAATTTCCAGTCTGGATGTCAAAAAGTGAAAACCCATTGAGTTTGCTGGGATCCATTTGAGTGATCCGTACACTGCATTTCACGGCAAAAATGGATCAAAGAAACTGATCAAAAACGGTGTGTGTGAATATAGCCTAATGTTGACAGGCGAAATACAATGTGACACTGGAATATTGCCCTTTATTATATGGGTCGTCAGACTCCTAGGTTAAACTAGTATCACACTTAAAAGGCACAATGCGGTAACCTCATCCATTACCGGATGCGGTTTTAGTGTGTGCCTTCATACTATCATTTGATAGTAAAAATGCAACCCTCATTCTGGATCTGGATGCATTAACGCATCCGGTTTTGAAATGTGGGTTTTTGCAATTTTAAAAAACCGCATCCAGATCTGGTACCGCAAGGTAAATATATGTACCTTGCGGTACCGGTTCCGGTTCCCATAGACTCCCTTTATAAAAAAAACAAATCTGGTTTTGGAACCGGCGCGATAGACGCAGCCTGTATGATTTTTCCCACAGGCTCCAAAACCGGATCTGGTAACCGGATTGCAAATAGAGCAATCTGGTTTTTCTATTGCAGCTTATGGCTGCGTATCCGGATGCAGTTTTGAGCATTTTTAATGCTCAAAACCAGATCAGGTTCTGCAAGCCCAACCCCAGGTGTGACCCTAGCCTTAGTCCCTGGTTGGACTAAAAAGTGTACAAAATTTTAGCAAAATCTATAAAAAAAAACCCCACAAAAAAAGCTTTTTCTAAAATAAAAATGCTTTCTTTCACAATAGTCATGGCTTCCTAAAAGCAAAATTGCAGGTTGGAGTGGAATGAGTTAAATGTCATGCTGCTGTATAATAAAGATGGAAGTCAGACTAGTGTGGTATTTAAACCATTGTGACATTGTGGAGCTTGTCATAGTACATTTTTTCCTCAATCTGTCAGTCTTATAATACTACCGGTGCATGACTCTATATGTCAATTTGTACATAAGGTTCCACATCACTACAAGCAAGTACTCCTTTATTTCCTTGACTAATACTCATAGGTTTGATTCCTGTAATTTTTCCTTAATATTTCATTTAATTTCAAGATATCCCTTTCTCCCCTTTCGTCCCCCTATCTTTTCTTAAATACAGCAGCCTGCTCCACTCTGTGACCCTCAAGAAACTGTGGATTGAAAAGCGCAATAGGGTCTTACCCAACAAGCACAAAGAAAGAGGAGCAAGTCACTCACCTTGTATGGTTGTGTACACACAACCAATATAAAAGCATAAAAACAGCTGCTGCAGGATCCACATGTATTATGGCAAATCAAAGATGCAGGAGCCACGATAGATTCGTGGATTAAAGCCTGTGCTGCTGTCAAAAGATGCAAATCCAGAAACAATATTGTTGTAATAAAATAAATGGTGGTTTATTCAACGCATTTTGAAGCATGTCCCCGCTTCTTCCTCAAGAAATTTCCTGTATTTGTCACTTAAAGGGATCCTGACCCTGAAAAATGAGCCCCCAGCCCCTTAATACCTTTCCCTGCAGCATGCTAACACCTCTGGAGACATCCCTTTGTGTGGCCAAAGCGATATTGTAATGTTAATAAAAGTGCTTTTTATACCTTATTTCCATTATACCGGCTTTACCGCCCCTTTTATGACGCGCACAGGCTCTCCGGAGCGTGTGATGCAAGCAGATATGCAGAGGGTGTTAACAATATTACACAGTGTGCTGTATGGGGGCAAGATTTTCTCGCCCCCCATACACTTGCATTGCCCTCACGCGAGTCAGAATCGCGTGCAGTCGCAGCATGCTGTGACTGCACTCGCTTCTGCCTCGCAATGCGACTTCAGTGCGGGGGACTCGCACCAGTGTGCCCTGCCTGATAAGGCAACACTGGTCCTAGTGCAATGCAAGTTTCCCTCGCATTGCACTCGCGCAAGTCCCTCTCCCAGTGTGCCTTTAGCCTGAAGGGGTTTTCCAGTTTCAGAAAAGTCTTGTCACCAGTTGCAGTTTCTTTTAAAAAAAAATCAAACTGTGCTTTTCTATCCTTGCCTGGGTTGAGCATGCAGTCTTTGCTGTTGCTCCTACTGTCTATTATTGTTTGCAGTTGTGTCTTACATTGACAGCACTGCTAGTTATCATTGAGCTCAATGGCTCTGTCCAAATAGACCGCACCGGCTGTTCAGAACAACTGAGCTCTCTGATTGGCTGCAGCAGTGCGGAGCACCAGCACAGACTCGGTGCTGTCCCTGGGGTTGATGATTAGACAGAGTTTGTTTTTTCAAGCCCAGCGATTTTTTCATTTTTTGCTCCCTTGCTTGCAAGAGCCATAACATATTTATTTTTCTGTCAATATAGACATATCAGGGCTTGATTTTTGTGGGATGAGTTGTACTTTTAGATAAAATATTTATTTTACCAATTATGGTACCTTTACACGCCGCTACAGAAGGTTGGAAACAACCGGTGTCGGATACAAATGTATCTTGCACCGTCAAATCAACCCGAGGTAGTGGCGTGTAAACTAGGTTGTTGCACACCCGTCACTGTCGGCACCTGTTTCAGAGCAGTGCTCAAAAACAGGTTGGTTTCAACCCGATAGTAGCGGCGTCTAAATGAGGTACGGTAAGGTTTTTTCGCCACCTAGTTAACTCCCTGGGGCGTGACACAGCCTCTGGGAACCGTCCCCCTACAGCGATCATTGGTGGAAGCTCCTGCGTTACGATTGGTTGTCGCTGCATAGGGCGCCATATTTAAGGAGCTGACCAGTCACACTACACAATTGCAATAGCGTCCTGTATTAGCCAGCCTTCCTGCGCTGGCTGGCCAATCATGATGCTATTGCTTTGTCCAATCACCGTACGAGTGTCTCGTAATCCACAACTCTGGCACACCTATGTGTTGTCCCTGCTGCACCAGGTCCTCCCATATTCCCTTCTGTAGCGGCGTGTAAATGAGGGAAGGTGCTCTACAGAAGGTAACTTGTGGCACCCGGCGGTGCCTCCAGAGATAGATTAAACCTTCTGTAGCGCACCTTGTAGCGGCGTGTAAAGGCGGATATCGGGTACCGTTTGCAACCGTTGGAACGTGCTCGTGCACGTGAGACACCCGGTTGTTTCCAACCTTCTGAGCGGCGTGTAAAGGTACCATTAGAGTACCTGAAAATGGGAAACAAATTAAAAGTGTGGTGAATTTGCAAATAATGTGCAATTACACATTTGTTTTTTGGGTTTTTTATTCACCAGGTTCACTAAATGGTAAAACTGATATGACGGTGTGATGCCTCGGGCCGGTACAAGTTCGTAAATACCAAACATGTATACTTTTACTGTTATCTAAGTGGTGAAAAAAATTCAGAAGTTTGAAAAAAAAAAAAGAATTGCACTTTTTGTGCCATGTTCCGCAACCTGTAGCATTCTCATTTTTCGGGATCTGGGGCTGTGTGACAGCTTATTTTTTGCATCTTGAGCTCATGTTTTCAATTATATCATTTTTTGGGTGGATGCACTGTTTTATCACCTGTTATTGCATTTTATTACAATGTTGGGCTGATTAAAATAACGTAATTTTGGCGTTTGGACCTTTTTTTCCGTTACGCAGTTTATGGCTCTCATTTCTGAGATGGGGCAAAAGGGGCGTGATTTGAACTTTTGTGGTTTTTTTTTTCATATTTTTAAAAACTTTATTTTTTAATTCATTCTTTATTTTACAGTGCCCCATAGGGAGTCACAGTGCTGCACAGTCTGATCGCTTGTACCATGTACCGATGAGCTGCAGCATGGCATAAATTATCACTGTGTGTGGTTGGCAGCCCTTGCCAACCACTCACAGGAAGTGAACACTGATAGCTTCCAGGCTCACTACAGGACCCAGGGCTATCAGGTGACGGCCGAGATCCTGCGATCTTAACACAGTATCTCTGATATCGACGGGGAACGGCGCGGTCCCCGCTGCGGTGGTTTTGGATTGCGCTGTCAGTGAATGACAGTGCCATCCAAAGGGTTAACAGCACTGATCAGATCGCAGATTCAATCGGTGCTATTAGCCCCACATCTCAGCTGATGAGATCAGCTGAGATGTCAGCAATATGATGTGAGCTCACCGCCGGAGCTCATGTCAAAGTGCAGCAGCCGCCGTCATGGGTTGTGAAGGGGTTAAAGCAAACTAGACATGGGAAAAAAAGGTTTTCTAAAAGCAGAAAACTTATTTAACCATAGCACAGCATAAGCTGTTAAGACAAATAATATCACGGGGTGCCAAAAAATGGAAATTAACCATTACATCATGTATAAAGTTTTGGGTACCAGTGCTAGACGTAACACATAGTACAGCTAGAGTACCCAGGAAAATAATCAAAATTAGGGTTAATTAATTTAGCGAAAAATGGCTGACCCCCTAGAGGTAGCATGAGGCAGCGTCTACAACCCACAGATGTTGCTCAGGTAGTGCAGTTCATCCAGCATGGCACATCAATGTGGGCTGTGACAAGAAGGGTGGCTGTGTCTGTCAGCACAGTGTCCAGTGCATGGAGCAGATACCAGGAGACCGGGCAGTACACCAGGAGATGTGGAGGGGGTTGTAAGAGAGCAACAATCCATTAGCAGGACCGCTACCTCCTTCTTTGTGCAAAGAGGAAGAGGAGGAGCAGTGCCTGAGCCCTGCAAAATGAGCTCCAGCAGGCCTCTTTTATCCATGTGACTGCTCAAATTGTCAGACACAGACTCCATGAGGGTGGTATGAGGACCCAACCTCCACAAGTGGGTGTTGTGCTTATAGCCCAACACAGTACAGGGCGATTGGCATTTTCCAGAGAACACCAAAATAACCTCTGGACGTTTAAATAGAGCTAAAGTCTGAAAAGTTTTGGAAGTAAATATGTAATAAACTAGCTGTGAGCCCGATTCCAAAGAATCGGGAGTCTAGAATCTGTATATCATTTTTTTAAGAGTTTTAAATAATAGACTTAAACAGCAGATATATGACTAAGTAGGCGATGTAGGCAGAACTGTGAGGGTAGCAATATAGTGGAGGCGTAGAAAGAGTTAATGTCCGACTAACAGGACTATAACAGAGTAGGAACTTATAATGATATCAAAAATGTTATTGAAGGAGTTAATGTCCCACAGGCACTCCCACAACAGACTCAGCGCTGTAAATTATATCCAAAATGGTGTTCAAGGGGTTAATGTAGCATTGGCAGTAGTTATAAACACTACCAAATATGCAGTTAAGGCTGAACTGGTATATAATGGGTTAATTTCGCAGTGTCATTACAACTATACACTGTGTAATAGAAATAACAACAATAATGGAATATAAGGGGTTAATGTTCCTACTGGCAGTAGTAATAGAGACTACAAAGTATGGAGTTAAGGCAGAAATGGTATATAAGGGGTTAACTTCGCAGTGGCAGTACAACTACACACTGTGTTATAGAAATTACAGATAAAACGGAATGTAAGGGGTTAATGTTGCTACTGTCATGAGTACAATGAGAGAAGCGCCTCAGTGGCCATTGAGATACATGGAGGACTTTGAGTTTGACTTTGAGTAAATTTGAAACTCAAAGTCCGCCATGTATCTCAATGGGAAGTGAGGCGCTATTCTCATTGGTCGCTGTGTGCTGGCGCCGACCAATGATAATAGCGCCTCACTTACAGCGGTAAATTTGAAACTCAAAGTCCTCCATTATATCTCAAGGGGAAGTGAGGCGCTATTCTCATTGGTCGCTGTGTGCTGGCGCCGACCAATGAGAATAGCGCCTCACTTACAGCGGTAAATTTGAAACTCAAAGTCCTCCATTATATCTCAATGGGAAGTGAGGCGCTATTCTCATTGGTCGCTGTGTGCTGGCGCCGACCAATGAGAATAGCGCCTCACTTACAGCGGTAAATTTGAAACTCAAAGTCCTCCATTATATCTCAAGGGGAAGTGAGGCGCTATTCTCATTGGTCGCTGTGTGCTGGCGCCGACCAATGAGAATAGCGCCTCACTTACAGCGGTAAATTTGAAACTCAAAGTCCTCCATTATATCTCAATGGGAAGTGAGGCGCTATTCTCATTGGTCGCTGTGTGCTGGCGCCGACCAATGAGAATAGCACCTCACTTACAGCGGTAAATTTGAAACTCAAAGTCCTCCATTATATCTCAATGGGAAGTGAGGCGCTATTCTCATTGGTCGCTGTGTGCTGGCGCCGACCATTGAGAATAGCGCCTCACTTACAGCGGTAAATTTGAAACTCAAAGTCCTCCATTATATCTCAATGGGAAGTGAGGCGCTATTCTCATTGGTCGCTGTGTGCTGGCGTCGACCAATGAGAATAGCGCCTCACTTACAGCGGTAAATTTGAAACTCAAAGTCCTCCATTATATCTCAATGGGAAGTGAGGCGCTATTCTCATTGGTCGCTGTGTGCTGGCGCCGACCAATGAGAATAGCGCCTCACTTACAGCGGTAAATTTGAAACTCAAAGTCCTCCATTATATCTCAATGGGAAGTGAGGCGCTATGCTCATTGCTCGGCGCCAGCACACAGCGACCAATGAGAATAGCGCCTCACTTCCCACTGAGATATAATGGAGGACTTTGAGTTTCAAATTTACCGCTGTAAGTGAGGCGCTATTCTCATTGGTCGGCGCCAGCACATAGCGACCAATGAGAATAGTGCCTCACTTCCCATTGAGATATAATGGAGGACTTTGAGTTTCAAATTTACCGCTGTAAGTGAGGCGCTATGCTCATTGGTCACTGTGTGCTGGCGCCGACCAATGAGCATAGCGCCTAACTTCCCATTGAGATACATAGCGGTCTTTAGAGCTGTGCATGGCCGGGCCCTTGGTTCTATTTTCGGCCACGGCGCTCGGCTCTCGTCACCGGTGCGGGAGACTCGCAATGGCCGCTGAGCGGCCATTGCTCGCGCCCCTGCAACGGCTCGCAATGGACGCCGCGCGGCCATTGCTCGCGCCCCTGCAATGGCTCGCAATGCCCGCTGCGCGGGCAATGCTTCGTGGGTCGCATGGCTGCTGGGCAGCCACGTCCACGACGACGGAAGTAGCGCCGAAACTTACGAAAGTGCGTTAGGGGAATTATATATTAGATTATCATAGGTCTAGTCACAAATGAATACAGATTTTGTAAATTTTACTTTTTACAGATGTACTATATGCAAAATTAGTATGACAATGAAACGATTGAGTCCTAATGGCTCTGGAGCCTAAATATGGGACCAGACTTGTTTAATGACCTAACTGCCTTTTTGGTATGTAGGTTCTGTGAGCCTTTCCATACAACTGACGTGCCATATTTAATTCATTACTGGGAGATATGATGGGGATGGGACTGGGGCCAAAAGCTAGCAATAACACAGCTTGTTACAAGAACAGTCTGAGCAGCAGTGATATCCTAAACACAGCCAAGATTATGGGAATAATACAAATATGACCGCTGTGAAGTCATTCCTCTGTATCTCTGCTTTTAATCAGTTATTTTGAAGGTTGTGATTACAATGACTTGAATGCATGGGAAACAGCTGATCGGGGTTAGGCGGATCAATACATCATGTTGTCAACTATGTGTGCAAGTTCTGCCTGGTCATATTATGTTACTGATGCCTTGTTGGCTCCATTGCAGTGTCGTGAATGAATGCATATTCTGGTCACTCGCCTGTCATCAGTTTAGGATTGTGCTATGAAACATGCCTTTAAATACTTGTGAGGCCTGAATGTGCAGAGTTAACCGTATCTTCCTGCTTCTTCTGGCTACAGAGCGGTTCAGAGTGCGTGACTGTAGTTCTCCATCACTGCCAAAATCTAAACAATCTTGATTCCTGAACTTGCTTCCCCAGAGACAGCCGGGTGCCTCAATTCAATGCCAGGAAGCTTTACACATCTAGACTTTTTTCATATGTTTTAAACAATACTTAGAGATTTTTTTCATTTGAAAATACTTGGGTACGGTCATTCTTTTATTATAACAATCTGTTTTGATCAAATTAGGGTGGGTCTGTCTGCGTAGGTCTGTCTGCGTAGGTCTGTCTGCGTGTACATTCTTCTGGTTGGGTTTGCAATGAGCAAATACAACTGTTCCCATTTTCAGCTTCCTCGAGGCTTTTGTATGCAGACTGGCTGTTATGTGTGTCTGTAGATGAAGGTGATAAGGAGGTCGAGGAGACTAAGCATGTAAGCAACATGTCTGACAGACTGGGACGCCAGCTGATGACAACATCACATACTTGTGGCTCCTTGTACAAGTGTAAACATACCATTAATGTAACCTGTGCATTCACACAGGGGTTAAGGACAGTCCACTTCTAGTTCCAAAGGAGGGAGCATTGTGCATTATGATATGCTTTTGGATTGCAAAGGACCATATATTGTTCTTGCACAGGGATTCTTGTTACGCTTGCAGAAGCAAGGGTTGGAAGTGAACCCACTGGACCACAGGGGAACTATGGCAGCTGAGTTCCAGAGCAGGGGACAGGTACAGCCTCTAGTGCAGGCGAGAATAGCTGGGAAGGCTATAGTAGACAGGAGAAAGACGCAACTGTGCGTCGAAACGCGTTGTGGCATACTGGACCCCTGCTGTTCGTGTAATAAGTATTGGTAATATAATTAACAATCCGTGGTTTCTTTAGCGCTCCAAACTTCTGACACCGCTTGTTTTCTATCGGCTAATAGTAGACAGGATGACAGACACAGGTGGGTACAAAGGGCACGGCAGATACTGACAGGAATGGGAAGACATTTACAGGTGACGGACAAAGGGAAAGAGGATCAGATAACTAACTAAGTAGCAGACAGACAACTTACTAACTAACCACGTTGCTTAGGCACCTCCCCTAGTGGGGGGATGCCTTAAATATCGAGTGCCTCTCAGCCATATGCTGAGGGGCACTTACAGCTGGCCTTTAAGAGAGGGAATGGAGCGCAGACGCAAGCCCTTAGCGGACCCCGGGACACCTGAGAGATGTGAACAGTCCCCGGGAGCAGAAGGCAGAACACGTGGGCGGCCTAGGAGAGGAAAGGAGGTGCGCATTCCGGCTGCAGTGGTAAGTATTTGGCATCATTGTTTTTGGTATAAATTAAATTACCACATGTCAAACAATTTACCAGTTGGTACAGTAGAGTCTCAGAAAACCAACAAACTCAGCACTCATGATCTACATGTTTTTGAGTCTGTGTATTTGAATAATTAATTGAAAGGGGGTGTGTTCAAAATAATAGCAGTGTGGAGTTTAAAGGGAACCTGACCCCACAAACTGACCCCCCGCATCTTTATGCCTGTCCCTGCACCCCCTCTTATCGTTTCTAGCCGTCCCTTTTGCAGAAAAAAATCGATTTTGTAAAGTAGAGAAGAGGTTAT
Source organism: Allobates femoralis (assembly GCA_033576535.1). Taxonomy (NCBI): domain Eukaryota; kingdom Metazoa; phylum Chordata; class Amphibia; order Anura; family Aromobatidae; genus Allobates; species Allobates femoralis. The sequence goes on from JARQOC010000002.1 coordinate 599,468,189, forward strand.
AATCACCTCGTCCTGTGTGAGTTCTCTGTTTCTGAGTAAGTCTCAATAGGCAGGCCTGTCTGCTGCTCCCTTGTAATTATGCTCGCCCCTCTCAGCTTGCTGCCTTGCTAAGAGCCTGGCCGTGTCATGAAAGGGGGCAGGGCTCCGGTATGACCGATTTAGCCCCGCCCCATTCATGACGCGGCCAGGCTCTTAGCAAGCTGAGAGGGGGTGCATAATTACAAGGGAGCAGCAGACAGGCCTGCCTATTGAGACTTATTCAGAAACAGAGAACTCACACAGGATGAGGTGAATATAAACTTTTCTCTACTTTACAAAATCGATTTTTTCTGCAAAAGGGATGGCTAGAAATGATAAGAGGGGGTGCAAGGACAGGTATAAAGATGGGGGGGGTTAGTTTGTGGGGTCAGGTTCCTTTAATTAGTGAGGTCAATCATTCTGTTCACTTATTTAAGGGTGAAGCCAGCATACAGTGCTGTGCAAATTAATTGGCACAAAGCATTTTTTAAGTAAAATCGTAAGTTGGGGTTACCATTTAGTGATTCAAACCACTTTTAACTGCTTTGAACAGGTGTGAGTGTACAACCTTGAGTAACAAAATGAGGTTTGACTGGTTTTAGTCAGATAATAACAGCTAGCTGCCCCCTCAGCTTCAGTTGAGAGCTTGTTTCTGTGAGGAGTGGTTTAGTGTACTTTTTCTCTCACTGTGATATGTGCATGTAAGAATGGATGTTACTCCACGGAAGAGGTCTAGAATTATTACTGTTAATGAGCATACAAGTCTGACTGTAAGAGAAATCACTTCCACCGTTGGTAATGGAAAATCTGCCGTTTCAAGAATAATTCGCACCACAATGAAACTGGATCGTTTTCTCCAAAATGAAAAGGGAGATGTGGAAGAAAAAGGAAAACGACGCCAAGAACTGATAAAACACTTATCAACAATAGTAAAACTAATGCAAGAAAAACAAGTAAAGACTTGCTTTGTCACAATTAATTTGCACAGCACTGTGTGTTGTACATGCCTTTCTCCTTGAAAGCCTGAGAAATATGGATCGTTCGAGACATTATTCAGAAGAACAGCGTAGTTTGATGAAAACGTTGATTGGAGAGGGTAAAACGTATAAAGAAGTGGGGTCAATGATAGGATGTGAGCTAAAATCATCTCCAAAGTAAAACCAGAGAGATGTGGAAGAATATGAAAAGGAATTACCGTACGGTCAGGAAGATGCGTCTGCTGCTTCTCTTCATGTGATGAACGAGGAGGAGCGCAGCTTGATGTAAGCACGCAGCATCATGTGCTACAGGCTGAGCAGAGAGACTGGGGCCCACAGGGGGATTCTCCAGTACCCCAGAGGGCACTGCGTTTTATGTGCACTGAGGGTGGTGGCACCACCGCCGACTGCAGACAGTGCACACTTGCTAAATGAGAGCGGGGACAGGTGCAGGGGGCGGGCCTACCAGGGGTTTACCCGGAACCCAGCAGGCCAGACCGACACTGTGAAACTGTGAAAGACTATTATTCAAATGGATTGAAGAATAGCCAGAATGGCAAAGGCTCAGCTAATGATGAGCTCCAGGATGATCAAAGACAGTCTCAATTTACCTGTGAGTACTGTGACAGAATAGGCCTTTGTGAAGCTAATCTATTAGTAAAAGTCCCCACAAAGTCTCACTGTTACAAAAAAGACATGTTCTGAGGCAGATACAATTTGACAAAAACAAATGATCAAAGTATGATTTTAAAAATACACTTGTTAATATGCCTTAAAATTAGATAAATATATGCACTGCAATACTTACATCCACCACTATATACATACAATATATAACACAACTAAGTACACCCCTAACATTTTTGCAAATATTTTATTCATGAACACAACACTGAAGATGACACTTTTATATAATGTAAAGTAGTCAGTGTACAGCTTTTAAAACAGTGGAAATTTGGTGTGCTCTCTAAATAACTAAACCACTGGCAACAAAAGCGAATACACCCATAAATGTGTGAAGATTTTGTATTCCTCCTTTGTTTTGAAGCACTGCCTTAACTCTCCAGTGCATGGAGTTAACCGGAGCTTCACAAGAGCCGCTGGAATCCTCTTCCCTCCTCCATGATGATGTCACAGAGCTGGTGGATGGTAGGATCCTTGTGCTCCTCCTCCTACCATTTGAGGATGACCCACAGATACACAATAAGGTTTAGGTCTGCAGACATGCCTGGTCAGTCCAAGCACATTTCCGCTCAGTTTTTTTTAGCAAGGTAGTGGTTCGTCTTGAGGTATGTTTGGAGTTGTAATTTTGTTAGAATACTGCCCTGCGACCCAGCTTCTGAAGGGAGGGGATCTGCTCTGCTTTATTATGTCACAGTACATGTTAGCATTCATGGTTCCCTCAATGAACTGTAGCTCTGACAAAATAACCAATGATACGGGGGTTTTATTGCGCTTTTTCCTATTTTTCTAATATATAGAGTTTTTGCTGTAATTCTTAACTGTAATATCTTATTTTAGAAATCAAAAACATCTTATATCTATACAGTTCTTTCTCATGCTTTTGAAGTGTTTGCTGACATGTCTGTCGATGCCTGCTGGCACCAGGAACAAATGTTTTGTCCTTGGCTTTATTAAATGGCCCTGGAAATGAAAGCAACTCCAAGCACATTTTACAGCAAGGCTCCGAAAAGGGAAGTTTAACTTCCTCCAAAATTGTAAGCATTCTGCCCACATGGAGCCTTATTGTCTTGCACATGACTAGCTCAATGAATATAGAAAAGAGCATTTATTCTAATGTTGGTCTTATTATCAGAAACATTTTCACTATCATCATCATTATTATCGTTTAGGTATATAGGGTATTGGACTCATACATTATACAACACTATGTAACACCCAGGGGCGTAACTACAATAGGTGCAGGGGTTGCAATCGCACTCAAGCCCTGGAGCCTTAGGGGTCCCAAAAATCCTTTTGGCCTATGGTGAAAGACTAATAGTAAAAATAGTTTTTAAGGTTGAAGGAAGACTTTAAGTCCATCTAGTTCAACCCATACATGCCTAACATGTTGATCCAGAGGAAGGCAAAAAAAAACCATGTGGCAATAATAAGCTCCACATTGGGAAAAAAATTCCTTCCTGACTCCAATACGGCAATCAGACTAGTTCCCTGGATCAACGCCCTATCAAAGAATCTAGTATATATAACCGTTAATATTATAGTTTTCAAGAAAGGCATCCAGCCCTTCTTAAATGTTAGTAGTGATCACTCATTACAACATCATGTGGCAGAGAGTTCCAAGTCTCACTGCTCTTACAGTAAAGAATCCACATCTGTGATTATGATTAAACTTTTTCCTCCAGACGTAATGGATGCCCCCTTGTCCCAGTCTCAGGCCTAAGAGTAAAGAGATCATTAGAAAGTTCTCTGTACTGTCCCCTCATATATTTATACATTATTATAAGATCACCCTAAGCCTTCGTTTTTCCAAGCTAAATAACCCCAATTTAATAACCTGTCTTGGTATTGCAGACCCCTCAGTCCTCTAATAACTTGGTCGCTCTTCTCTGGACCCGCTCTAGTTCAGCTGTCTTTCTTATACACGGGAGACCAGAATTGTACACAGTATTCTAAGTGTGGTCGCACTAGTGACTTGTATAGAGGTAAAATTATGTTCTCCTCATGAGCATCTATGCCTCTTTTAATGCATCCCATTATTTTATTTGCCTTTGCAGCAGCTGCCTGACACTGGCCACTAAATGTGAGTTTATCATCTACCCATACACCCAGAGTTTTTTCAGTGATAGTTTTGCCCAGTGTTTTACAATTAAGCACATAATTATACCTTTTGTTTCCTCTGCCCAAGTGCATGACCTTACATTTATCCCCATTAAAGCTCATTTGCCATTTATCAGCCCAAGCTTCTAGTTTACATAAATCCTCTTGTAATATAAAATTGTCCCTCCTCTGTATTGATTACCCTGCAAAGTTTAGTGTCATCTGCAAATATTGAGATTCTACTCTGTATGCCCCCTACAAGGTCATTAATAAATATATTAAAAAGAAGTGGGCCCAACACTGACCCCTGTGGTACCCCACTGTTAACTGTACCCATTCAGAGTGTGTTCCATTAATAACCACCCTTTGTTTCCTATCACTAAGCCAGTTCTTAACCCACTTACACATATTTTCCCCTATCCCCATTGCTCTCATTTTATGTATCAACCTTTTGTGTGGCACCGTATCAAAAGTTTTGAAAAGTCCATATACACCACATCCACTGCATTTCTTTGGTCCAGTCCAGACTTACTTCTTCATAGAAGCTTATCAGATTAGTTTGACAGGAACGGTCCCTCATAAACCCATGTTGATATTGGGTCATGAGGTTATTTTTCTTCAGATACTCCAGTATAGCATCTCTTAGAAAACCCTCTAGGATTTTACCCACAGTAGAGGTTAAGCTTACTGGCCTATAATTTCCAAATTCAGTTTTTGTCCCCTTTTTGAATATTGGCACCACATTTGCTATACGCCATTATTAAGCCTGATGAAGAGGCCATAGATTCTCAAAAGCTTGCTATGTTTACCATCTTTTCAGTTAGTCATTAAAAGGTATCAACCACTGAGAGAGAACTCTACAATTTTAATATTTTTCTATCTACTGGCTATCACAGTACAAACATATATTTTACCTGAGTGAAACGAAACAGATAACGATAGTCAGGACTTCATAGTTTTTCCTTTGGAAAGCACACATATTTGCTTACTAAGACATTTCAACAGTTTCAGTGCTCATTGCTCATTCAGGCGTCCATTTTTCTCGTACAAGTGCTACCATATTTTTCACGGATAGTGCTGATACCTATGATAGTCCAAGGGGTAGTGTACATGTTTGATTTTTTTTTCTCAGACTAAGAGGTCAGTCCAAAATTACGGAGACTTGGCTGATATTGATCCAACTGTCAAGTCAAACTCACCAATGCAAGTCTTTGTATTCATGAGAAAATCGGACAGCATTGGATGGGCATTTGTGTGCTGACTGTTTTTACACAGATAGATAGCAGAAGCTTGAGAAACTTTTATCAGCTTTTTTATTTTCATCCAAGAAAAACTGATGAAATTAATATAAGTTTGTCCTCTCCAACCAAGCATCTCTGAGTGACTTAGATCAACCTTTTTTGTGTTCAGTTTTAAAGCCATTTTTTGCCTGGAGTAACCCTAGCAAGTTCTGAATTTGACAGAACCATGATAGGGAAATAATACATTATTATATCAATATTGAATTTAGCCAGATCTGGTAGAGAAGATATATATAAAATTCCTTATTGATGCCATAGTGTACTCATATTTCCTTATGGTGCCTGCCATACCTCTGCATGCAGCACTAAAATCTGCCAAGACAACTCCTAATGGAGCCTCTGACACCAATGTGACTAGGTCCTCAGTTTCCTATTAAAATTAGAACCAAACTATGTGATAGCCAGATCACAAAAATCATAGAAGATCATTTTGACAGACTTTATTGCTTCAATCTCCAAATTAAATTATGTGTCTTACGACTTATAAAGACAGGACAGCTGTCTTACTACACGTGTTGGTGACTGATCTGCCTGTATAAGGCCATAGTTCATTTCTTTGACTCGTATGGCATATTGCAAACACATTAGCCAATAAAGCCGTCTATTCAGTCACCACCGCAGGGTCTAACTTTGTTAAAGTCAGTGTGAGACTTGATATAAGAAGGATGGTGGAGAAAATCAGGTTGAGAGTTCTATACTGGAAGGAACGGCATAAAACATCAGGGAGAGGACGGTGCAAAACAAATTCAGGATTATTGCGGTGTTAAACATGTCGCCATATGGAATTTGTCACATAAGAATATATAATCTGTATGTCTGTCCTTAAGAGAATGTGGTTCTAAAACAAGGTTTCAATGACATATAATGCTGACAGATCCTGGGCACCTGCTGTATGTTATGTTCTTCGTCTAATGGACCAAGCCCAAAATGAGTGGGTATAAGACTGCAGTGTGCCAGGAACCAAGGCAGCAGACAACAGTTGTTTAGCAGCAGGGAACAGAAGGCACAATTATGAAACAGTATTTTTTAATGACTTCCTTCCTGAAGAGAAACACAAATTAAAATTTTCATTAAGGACACAATTAAACAAATAAGTGTCTCTATGTGAATCCAATGATTTTACAAATAATTATGTAAGGAAAAGTTGGCAGGATTCTGATCCATCATGAAAGCTTTATTTTTCAGTTTAATCATCATTTACTTAATCCTTGTGAAAACAGTTGATACATATTGATTGTCATTAGGATGAATAATACAAAATGTATATATTTATCTTCTTTGCAGGATAAATTCTCTTGACCACGGCTGAGAAAGTGGAACACAAGTTTGACGACATGCTACAAAGAAACATTTGGGTGCTGTCACTGGCAATTGTTACATCAGCAACGGGTGAGTAAAATGAAATATACCTAACACGTTCCAGTAGACACCAGAAATGGGAATGTGTCATCAGCTTCATTTGTTTTTCTGACTCTAGGTCAGCAGTCATGTCATTAGTATAGGAATATGTTGCCACGCCGGAGCATACGGACACCTAGCGTGCAGCACAACATATGGGTGATGACGGATATGGCATAGAAGGAAGGCTCTGGCGATAGGGGAGGAGATGGGTCACCTCCTGACACTCACCTGAGGCTGAACCCTGAGCTTCCTAAGGTGCCTATACACCGTCATTGTGCCGGGCAGGGACGCTAGCCTCACATCTACAAATAATACAACACAGGAGAAGGGTAACAAATAGAGAGTAATAAACACAGATGGAAAAACACTCCAAACTCCTTCAATGCAGCAAGACTCAAGAACTGCATTCAAACAACTCCAAGACTTCTTCAATAGACAGACTCCTTCCAAAGGCCGGCTTCACACCATGATTTTTGGGATCCGGGACTGTCCGGTTCGAACCGGACAGCCCTGGATCCGATTTGGCCCCTATTATATCCCTATATTGCCGGATGGGGCCAGATTGCAGCTATTTGCCATCCTTTTTGCTGTCTGTCCGGCTGGATCCAGGGGATTTTGTTTTTTGCTGGACACAAAATCAGAGCTTGCAGCATTTTTTGTGCCCAGGGCAAAAATCGGACAAAATCGAATCCTCCCGTATCCGGCGCCCCAAAACATGGGAGTCCATAGGCGTCGGATCTGACATAAAACTGGACTGGTTCATAGACGCCGGGTGCTGAAACAGCGGCAGCTGCTAAAAGAATTTCAGCACCTGGTGAGCTCTCCTTTTGAAATTTCAGCACCTGGAGAGCTCCCTTCAACCGCTATGCTGAAATTTCAGCACTTGGACAGCGGCAGTTGCTGATCCCGGCAGAAAACAGGATTGGAGGGCATATTTGCCCTCTTGTTATGTTGGCTCCAAGGCTATCAGGTTCTTCCAGTGCTTCTTGCAAAACACCGGACAGAACCTGACAGCACAAAATCGTGGTATGAAGCCGGCCTAAGACATGTGACTGCCTAGAGCGGCTGAGAGTAGCGTAAAGACTGCACCTGGGGATTGAGGCTACATGAAACAGCTAGAAAGGAAAGAGTCTTTAGCTCCTGCAGCACAAAATGCAAAATACATGTAAACACTAGTTGAAGTTTAAGGTCAATAAGAAATTGTGACCTTCTGGTTCCAGACTAACCAAAAGTCTCCTCAGGGTGAGACACTCATGACATATGTGTGAAAATGTCTTGTAGATGAAGGCATGCTCACTGAGTTTTTGCTCATAGAAAGGCTCTTTAGGAAAATGTGTTTTTCTTGAAGTATCTCTTTGTTATCTTTTTTGTCATTTATTGATGCGTCCTTAAGCTAGGTTAAAAGAAGTTAAAAGCCTGGACACATAGCAGTGCAATTCTTTTTACAAACATTGCACTGCTGCCGTTGATTTCATGTTTCAATAAGATGTTGTGTGCTCATACCCATAGAGGGTGTGTATTTAAAAATTCCCCTAGCCTTATTGCAATGGTTGGTGACCTAACTAACATTTTTAGGGGTGGCATGGGAGACATAATGGACGAAGGCGAGTGTCCCTGACCCACTTTCATGAAAACTTTGTAGGAGCTGTAAGAGGTGGTCGTAGCAAGGCTCCATTTTTAATCTGCGTTATGACCCCCATGTGTCTGCAGAATCAAATTTAGATCACTATTAAAGCCTAATATGATATAGAAATGTGCTGTGCGTGTTGAGCAGTATAGAAAAAGTAAGGATGGATACAATGTATCCGACACAACCTGCTCCAAAGATCTAAACCAGCTCTGATAGTGATGCCTGCTCTGTTCATTGGCTGGTTTCACACTGCAGTTTCCCACTGATCAGGGTTCATCAGGTTTTGTGCGCCAAAACCAGGAGTGCCTCCAAAACTAACAACAGGGTTTGGACATCTTTCAATTATATACTTTTTTCAACAAGTTTCACTCCTGGTTTTGGCACACAAAATCTGATGAACCTGATCAGGGAAAAAACTGCAGTGTGAAACCAGCCAATGTGTTTCTTTCCTTTGGCAGTTGAGGAGTTATTGTCAGTTCTGCTGCTAGCAGACTCCTTAGTTTCTTTATCAGTGTGGCTACTCTGTGATCACTTTCATCCCCTTTATATGATCACATGTTTCCAGCATCTTCTGCTAGTGATTGAATCCATTCCTGGCCAATGTTTTCTGAGCAGGAAGTTCTCTGCAGAGGTGACTACTGCTAAGCTGTCTGCTGTCAAGGAGCGTGGCAGCAGGCATGAAGTTGCCATGTTTTTCCCTGTCTGTCGCCCCTTCCCTCTTGTCTTGTTTATTGCAAGTGTTGAGACTAGAGCTCCCGCTGACCATTTTCCTATTGAGGGCTAACATCAGAGCCAGCAAGGCACTAGGTATCCTGCTCGGCGATGGGTTGAAAGAACCCGTATAAGGATAATAGAGAGATCAGGGCACAGCCGCAGGTGAGTGCAGGAGGTCACCTCTTCTCTGTACACCCTTAGCAGGGCCTTCCACAGTATTTTCTATCCCCAGTGTTTCTCCATCTGTAGTTTCGTGTAGAGTGTCAGACTTCGTTGGTCCATGTGTCTTCTATCACGCAAATAGCCGGGCACCCCTATGTCCAGGTTGACATAATCACCAGCCGTATACCTTTATTTGTTTCTTGGATTTATTATGGATCCTGCAGCAGTGTTTGCTCAGTTCAAGCAGACTCTTTCACAGAAGATGACGGATGTGCTGGAACAGGTGGTGCAGCAGCTGCGATATATCGGGGTCTGCTGATCTCAGTTCAGGCTCAGACCCAGTCAGAACCCAATATTCCCCTCCCTGATAGGTTTTCCAGTGGGTGTGATAAGTTTCAGGCATTCCAGGTGTCCTGCAAGTTATACTTTCAGGGTCCGCCCACGTTCTTCAGGGAGTGAAGAACAGAGAGTGGGGATTGCCATCTCCCTGTTGTATCTCAAAAGCCGTCTCCCCCCTCCCGTCGTTGGAGGGTAGTGACCTGGGCGTCTATATTTCCTTAGTTTTTCTCTTCGGCTTCTATCCCTCCACGACAAAGAGGAGATACCATTCCCATGTTTCAAGATATAGCTAGACCTCGGTCTCTCCTCCAGGGATCCGAGAAAAGGAGTTGTCCATACTGGGGATCCGGCTCCTGAATGTACAGTTCCTAAATCGGTTCTGACAGAGGTGTACACTCCCAATACACTATCTTAAGAGCCACCCTCCCCAGGTCGTTTTGAGGAAGGTAACCTGAGGGTGTACATTCCCTTTGTACTTCCCTCTCCTCCGGTTAATGTGCATAAGGTGCAACCAGAGAGAAGACGCAAATTTTTTCCTCTGTCCATGTTCTTTCTGGACCTATGTGTTCCCCAGGAGAGGTAGTAGAGGAGGGTGGTTACTCCTATGGAAGTTCCCCATTCTGAGGGTGGGAGTTGCAGGATTCAGGGTGACACCTCAGTGTCAGTCCTTCTAGGGGATGTTCATGTTCGAAAAGACACATGCTTAGTAATAAACGTGCAGGTCCGGACCTGCTTGTGAATGACTGTGTACAGGTGTCCACTAATGCCATCAAGTGGAAGTGTGCTTTGGGGGCTCTGGGTTTGTTAGTCCGTATTGGGTGACGGACATTGGTATCCCTTCGGCCGTACGGCTGGAGCTACCCCAGTACTTGGTACCCATAACGTATCTCACAGGTCATGGCTCTGGAAATGTGTCATGTTTCCAGAGCTGATGTTTACTACATCTTTACCTTGCTAAGCAGGTGATATTCTTGTGGGACAGGGGTTACGGAAGTGGACACTGGTAGGTCGAGGCGTTCTTTCTGTAGGTGTTACCCTGCCTACTCCACTCATGAAGGTCCGAAGCCTGTTGTTAAATGGGGGGTACTGTCATGATCGTCGGTTTTACTTTGGAGACTTGTGACTGCTTTGGGACCTCTGTCTCATTCCTTTACTGAGATTTCTTTCCTTTTGCAGTTCAGGAGTTATTGTCAGTTCTGCTGCTAGCAGAATCCTTAGGTTCCTTACCAGGTGTGGCTACTCTATGATCACTCCATCCCCTTTATATGATCACATGGTTACAGCATCCTTTGCTGGTCACCTCTTCTCTGTTCCCTATGAGCAAGGCCCACCGCTGTATTTCCCCTCCCCGGTGTTTCTCCGTCTGTAGTTTCATGTAGTGCACCAGACATCGTTGGTCCTTGTGTCTTCTGTAAAACACAGTAGCTGGACACCCCTTAGTCCAGCGTGACTACTTCAGATTGTGATTGGCTGTAACAGTCAAGTGACTAGAAGAGTGCATCATCAGAGAATTATCCAATGGCATGAAAGTCCTGTGATGTGCTGAGCAGGCACCACATATGGATGCCATTGTGTATACTTGGGACAGCACAGAAGGTGAATATGCGTCTGTTTTTTAATTTTAACGCCTTCACCCTGGGTGATTTTCCATTTTTCGTTTTAGATTTTTCCTTCCCTTCTTCTAAGAGCCATACTTTTTTTATTATTCCATCAATATAGCCATATGGAGATTGTTTTTCGCGGCACAAGTTGTACTTTGAATGACTCAATCCATTTTACTATATGGTATACTGGAAAATGGAAATAAAATCCAAATTCGTTGAAATTGCAAATTAAAGTAAAATACCACAACAGTTTTTGGATTTTTTTTATTATTCATGTTCACTATGTAGTAAAACTGACATGTCGGTATGATGCCTCAGGTCAGTATGAGTTTGTAGATACCAAACATGTATACTTTTACTTTTATCTAAGTAGTAAAAAACAAACAGAAGTTTGCCCAAAAAAATTGTACTTTAACGATTTTTCAATAGATGTGATGTTTTGGTCGCCTGTTATTGCATTTTATTGCAATTTTGCGGCAACCAAAAAACCGTACTTTTGGCGATTTTACTTTTTTATCTGTTACACAGTTTACTAATCAGATTAATTGATTTTATATTTTGATAGATTTGGCATTTCTGAACTCAGCAATACCAAATATATGTATTTTTTAATAGTTTTATTTTCAAAGGAGCAAAAGGAGGGGGGGGTGATTTCCACTATTATTGTTTTTTTTTTATATTTTTAAAAACATTTTTTTCACTTTTACTTTATTTTACTTGACCCCTTTGGGAGCATCAACACTGCAACATCTGATCACTCCTGCAGTCAGCATCCCTCTGCACAGCAGAAATAACCATCTCCTGTGAACGCCACTGCTCAGGCAGCGCTTACAGGAAGTGAGTCATGACAGTGACAGGGGTCATCATCTGACCCCTCGCTGTCATGCCAGCACATTGGCGCCCCATGATCACATCACGGGGTTGACAATGGTGGCAGGGAATAGCGCGATCCCTGCTGCGGCGTCTTAGGTTGCGCTGTCATTGTTTGTCATCCAGGAGGAGGATATACTCTCAGGAAGCTGGGAAAAGGTGTGTGACAGTCCGCGCCACCGGGTACCAAAGAAATCACCTGGGATGCAGGAAGTTATTTCAAGCTTTATCTTTATTCTCCAACATGTTTCAGCGCTCCACCTGGCGCCTTCCTCAGGGATATTCCTGAGGAAGGCGCCAGCTGGAGCGCTGAAACATGTTGGAGAATAAAGATAAAGCTTGAAATAACTTCCTGCATCCCAGGTGATTTCTTTGGTACCCGGTGGCGCGGACTGTCACACACCTTTTCCCAGCTTCCTGAGAGTCTTCCCATGTGCGAGTGGTTGGTGGAGGTCCTGCAGCAGCCGGTATTGATTGTATGCCTTCAAGCCAGTTGTGGGTCATCACAACTGGAATAGGTGAGTGGTTTTGACAATATACCTCTCATCTCTTAGTGTCTGAGTGATAGGGCACTATTGCGCCTCTTGTTCCCCCTTCCTATTTTATATAGGAGGAGGATATAGGAACTGCAAGGGAACGGTGAGAGGAAGTGGGGACAAAGCCCTCAAATTGGGACAGTCCTGCTAATTCCGGGATGTATGGAGCTATGCATCTATAATATAACTTCTCCAGATAAAAACAGCAGCGTTTTGGATCGTAGCCATGACACACGGCTTTTTAGCTGTCATTGACAACAGGATTGTGGTTATATTAGCCCTTGTGGTGACAGATTCTGTTGGCAAACTGAGGTGTCTAAGTCCATTCAACATCTGAAGCTGGCACAAGTACCCTTCGTCAAGCAACACTTGGAAAAACAGTAAGACAAAGCCAAAGGTCAAAGCCAAGGAGTCAAGAAAACACAGTGGTATAACGTGAAGCTAGTGGGCCCCTCTGCAAAATCTCCAACAGGGCTCACAGTTATCGCAGGTTTTTATTAGTAATTATATTTAATACAGGGCCTATTACTTATGCCCCTGAAGATACTTCATTCTTCTAAAAAGAGAGTTACATTTACAGTCTGCGATAATTCAGACGACTGATGAAGGACCTGCAGTTTTCTGAGAATCTGATTACCATTTCCATCAATCCAGTGATTTTACATAATGAAAATAGATGCCAATATTTGAATGAAAAATGTATTTCAATCACTGCCTTAGATCCGTGCTTTTTGGAAAGTCCCTTTTCATAGATGTAATTACATTTATTTTGTCCTAATTTTGCCTGTGCTTGAAAGAAAAATGCAGGTGCCCACCCAGGACAATTACTTTTAGGCCTTATTCAGATGTCCGTGTTTCACGTACATGTTGTATTCATGTTCTATAAGGTGCTAATCACTTGTCTGTGGTTTTTTTTATGGACTGTGTGTCTGTGCAAAACTCATGGAGAAATGTTTGTTTTTTTCCAATATCATGGAAGAAAAAATCCAAAACAAATCTATCCATGAAAAGCATATACAGTACACAGATCGCATCTATGTGCTGTACGTATTGAACATTGCAAGTGAAAGGAGAAGCTTTGTCATTTATTTAACCATCCTTGAAAATCAATGATGATACACTGAAGGTAAAATGAGACACAGGGACCGTACATTGATGGTAAATATGGACACACGGACTGTACACTGATGACACACTGATGGTAAATATGGACACACGGACTGTACACTGATGACACACTGATGGTAAATATGGACACACGGACCGTACACCGATGACACACTGATGGTAAATATGGACACACGGACTGTACACTGATGACACACTGATGGTAAATATGGACACACGGACCGTACACTGATGATACACGGATGGTAAATATGAACACATGGTTCGTACATCAATGACACACTCATGGTAAATACGGACACACAGATTGTACACTGATGACACATTGATGGTAAAAACACACACGGATTGTACACTGATGATACACTGATGACACCTTTATGGTAAATACGGACACACAGATTGTACACTGATGACACCTTTATGGTAAATATGGACACACGGATCATACATTGATGACACCCTGATGGTAAAAATGGACACAAGGACTGTACATCGATGACACACTCATGCTATATACGGACACACGGACCGTACACTGATGATGCATTGATGGTAAATAGGGACATATTGACCGTACACTGATCACACACTGATAGTAATTACGGACACATGGACGTACAAGGATGACGCTCTGATGGACACAGACTGTACACTGATGACACACTGATGGTAAAAACAGACACACGGCACATACCCTGATGACACACTCATGGTAAAAACAGATACACAGACCATGCACTGATGACTGATGGTAAAAACAGACTGTTGGAAAATGTTTAATGCAACAACTCCATTCCTGCATATGTGATTGTTCTATTGCTAGGTTTGTATGTTGTAGATAAAGTTAGATCAAAAATGAAAAAAGAACAACTCCTAGAGGCTCACACAGGAAAGCATGTGACTGTATGCAGTTACCTGTGTCTGTGTATGAGGCAGAAGCTGCTGCAGAGATGCTGCACAAAGACTGAGAACTCTCTAAGGCTGGTTTCACACTACGATTTTATGAAATCCGATGCTGTCCGATAGAAATCGGACAGCATCGGATCCGAATTTGGCCCCATGTCACCCTATGGGGATCGGACCGAATCGAATGTGCACTACATGGCATCCGAATTGGTCCGATCCGATTTTGTCCGATTTCTTTTCGATGCAAAAATCGGAGACTGCTCCGATTTTTGCTCCTGAAAAAAATCAGAGAGAATCGGATCGGAAGCAAATCGGATGGCAATTATGCCACATCCGATCTGATCCGATTCTATTAAATGGGGCCCTATGGAGCAGGGTCAGAGGAAACATCTGATGTCTCCTCGGACCCGATTTTAGTGTACTGAGCATGCTCAGTACATGCTCAGTACACTAAACCTATTGTGTGCCACCTAATTTAACTTCCGCAATGTATATACATACATTGCGGAAGTTAAATATAAGTTAAATCACGAATTTAAAATAAAAAATCTTTATTCTCACCTTCCAGCGCTCCCTCGGTGTCTCCAACTGCAGCCTCTCGGTTAACACAAACCGATCAGCTGATCGGGTCACATGACCGGTTACCGCGGTAACCGCTCATGTGACCCGATGACGCTTCTGACTCATCACAGGCCCTGTACAGCCGATTGGAAGCTGATGGAGACGCCGAGGGAACGCTGGAAGGTGAGAATAAAGATTTGTTATGTTGAAATGACAGGAGACGGGACAGGAGAGGGGGACAGGAGAGGGAGAGGCAGGAGAGGGGACAGGAGAGGGGACAGTAGGGAGAGAGTAGGGCGAGAGCAGGGACAGCAGGGGACAGAGGTGACAGCAGGAGACAGCAGGAGGACAGCAGGGGGACAGCAGGGACAGCAGGGGGACAGCAAGAGACGGGAGCAGAGAGGAGGGGAGCTAGGTGACAGCCCAAACTGATCCTACAAAAAGTCTGATTCGTATGCCTATTTGGCATCCGATTGCAGGGATCAGTTTGGATCCGATGCTGTCTGATTTTCATCGGACTGCATCGGATTTAGCAAAATCGTAGTGTGAAAGTAGCCTAAGAATATGTTTTATTCCTGATTCCACAAAGCTTATCATATCTGTACCTGTTTGTTGCTAAATTAAAGAAGCTCTGTTCTGTTGTCCCATGCTTGGACAGTATTCTGAATGATCCGCTGCGAACAGGTTATGGGCTCAGCGTCACACAGAACCCCAAAGTGACACAGACCCCAAGAGTAACACAGCAACAGAAGCCCAAAGCAAAAGCAGCAGAGGGCAACAGAGAAGATGTCCACAAGCAGTGAATCTGCAAGTTCTCAGTGCAAAGCCTCACCAACCAGAACTACCAGTCCTGGAAATTCAAGGTGAAGATGCTGCTTATAAGAGAAGGTACTTGGAAATATACACAGAAACAAGTGTCTCATCCACTACCAGATGAATGGCTAGAGAAGGATCAGAAAGCACAAAGTGTGGCGCCCTGCTCATGCAGGTAGCCACAGGCTTCCCTACTGCACAGCTGGGTTTCCACAGCAGGTACCTACTACATGCAACACTTTCCACCCCGGCACAGTAGGGGGACTAGACTCACTGACTTTAGGTGAGATCCCCTATAAATACTGCTGATAGGGGAGGAGTTAGGTAAGTGTGCAGATGCTAGGAGAGCTGCGAAGGTGTCCTGGTGCTCGGTGCCGCGGTTAGGCCCAAACCAGTGACCTGGAGTGGCTCTTCTGCCATTCAGCCAAGCCTAGGAGTGGGGACAGAAGGCACGGAGCTTAACCAAGGAAGCAGAGAAACTAGTGGAAGTTTGCCCAAGACTTACCGGACTTCGGTATCCACACCTGCAGGATCACTCTAGGGCTGCAGAGAACCTCGGCACTACATGGAGACTTTAGTCACCCGATCCCCCTGCGTACCCAGCAAAGGAGAGCCAGACACCATAGTGTGGAATAACACAGCAGTGATCAGAGAGGGTAACCCGTGGACCGCGCAGGAGGAGAGAGGACCAGAGAAAGTGAGGAGGCCAGTCGAGTTGTATACCGACAGGGCTTCAGCGACAGCAGGGAACCTGAGGAGGGCCTTATAACCCACGTGCTGTGGAGACTCACTGTGCACCTGGTCACCCGACAGTGCTCTGGACATCTTTACCTGCGAATACCATCAGTAAAAAGGTAAAGAGACTTTCTTCAGTATGTGTGCGTTATTCCTTTCCGTCCCCAGCCTCCATATAGACTGCCCCACTGCCTCTTACCCTGGCCTCAAGTCCCACTTCAAACTGGCCCCTTACTCTACGCTGCCCCGGAGGCCCAGCTCCACCTGTAGGGAGCTTTGCCATCCTTGCCACAATACCATCGCCCTCCAGAGGTCTGTGGCGCGCTGGTGACCCATCACCAGGTACTACAGGTGGCATCACGAGACAACAACTCTTTTCCCTTGTACATAACCCTTCTTTGAAGTGTCACCCAGGCCACGGGCTCAGGCACCGCCACCAGTGACATCCCCGTGAACCCCTCTGAGCCTGATACCCGAGTACCCCCCAGGCCTTGACATAATTTCTGGCGTCACGAACAGGATCCCGTGCCCGTGTTACCGGGTACTGTGTGCCGTGATTTGAACTGTATTGTGTGACTGTTGAACTACGCCGCCATCACTGCGCCAAAAAGCGGGAAGAAAGGGGGCGTGTTGGCCTGTAGAGTGTGAAACTGAAGCCTGCCCCTCACTCAGCCGAGCATTCTCGATCGCCGCGGCTTAGTCCGGAAATCCCGAACTGTTTAACTGTTTGAACACTGGCTGTAATTCACTAGGGGGACCTCCAGCATGTTGACCTCCTCCAGCGACGACGAAAGCATGTTCGCTGACCCTGAGAATTACCCTGAAGTGACCATGGCTGCCTCCAGTAGCACTGCCAGCGCCACCGGTGTGCCGGGCGCTGTCGCCCCAATCATGCCGATTTCACTCCCATACATCCGGGGGCCAAGTGGTTGCTCCAGTATGATGGTCGCCCTGATATGTTGACTGTTTTCAGGAGAAAAATCAGTAGTGTCCTGGACATGTATGTGATGACTAGTCAGCAGCGTGCTGCTGTGGTACTCGGACAGTTAACTGGTGGCAGCAGAGAAAGAGAGTGAGTCCTGGTCTGCTGCTGAATGGAGATCAGTGGCTACTATAATTGATAAATTGACAGCTACTTTTGAAGAGTGCAATGAGGCTGATATACGCATGCGCTTCCATCACTGCTACCAGAGACCAGAAGATGATATCAGAGCTTACGCCTGGCGCCTAGAGGAAGCATTGAGAGCCCTTAAGCATGTCAGTCCAGCCAGTGTACCCGATGAAAATAAGCTCTTGATTGAACAATTCACCCAGGGACTGCTATCCCTCCAGGGCAATAAGACTGTGCATTGGTGGTCGCTGAGCCCCTGGAAGCTGACTTTAACACTTTAAAGGAGATGGCCATAAAGGGGTTGTGGCCAGTAGAGACCCATGAAGCTGCTATGAAACGGTGGTGCAGTGGTGAAGGCGCAGGCTATCCCGAAACCAGTACCCGTGTCTACGGCCAGCACAGTGTACAATCCGCTCAGCCTGACAAGTATGACTCTCTGCGTGCTGAGATGCGTGCTGAAATGCGCCAAATGAGCAGAAACATAATTAAAGTGATGGAAACTCTATAGCTGCAGCAGAGTGCCCAGCCAGCGCCAAGAACCCAGCCCCGACCTCAACCGCTGATTCAACTAGCTGACAGTCCGGAGGATGTACCTGGATGGGAGCAAGGCAAGCCACAGCGTACCGAGGGAAAACCACCGACCGCTACAACTCCACTGGGGAGCCCATCTGCCGTCGCTGCAACAGAACCGCCACATTCGCAAGAAGCTGTCCTTTAAACAAGCAGACCCTAGGGGCCAGGGCCAAACCCCAGGAGTAACTCAACAGGGCCCAGCCACCTGGTACAAGACCTTTATCGGACAATGGCGGTTCCTGTCAATTGTATTAGATGGCATCCCAACACCTGCTCTGCTGGATACCGGGACGCAGGTGACCACCATCCCCTATATCCTTTACAAAAAGTACTGGGCTGATGCAGAACTGAAACAGCCTGCCATGAACTTTACCCTCAGTGCTCTAATGGTGCACCACTAACAGTGATGGGGGTTAGAGAAGTACCAATAAAGGTGGGGAGGGTGGAATTGCAAAACCAAGGGTTCTAGTAGTAGCAGAAGCAAGTAATGCAAATTACCCATATATAGTACTTGGTACAAATGTTGTTAGCAATTGCATGGGAGAAGTTTTGTCTTTGTTCAACAGATTGCAGATACTGCCAAACCTGGTCAGAGGAAGGTCCTTCAGTGTGAGATAAAGCCCTTCTGCACCATCAACAGGTAACAATTACAGGTGGTGAAATTGGTACTGCACGGTTGACAGACCCGTTTCCTATTGTGATTCCCCCAAAGAGTGAGATGATGGTGTCGAGCAGCTATAGGTCTGAGAAGGCAGGACTACCAGGCATTAGTGGAGCCCATCAGCACAGAGCACAGACCTACACTCTTGACAGCCAGGGGGTGGTTGATGTACACAATGGGAGAGTACCAGTTCGCATCTTAAACTGTGGCAGTGAAGAGATTAAGCTACTCAGGTATGCAACCGTTGCTAAATTGTACACAGTAAACAACATCGAGATCCAAGCAGTGGGACATTTACCCCATGCCAAAGGGGCAAAACCTGATGATACAACAGGGCCACTGGAGGACTGGTGCTAGCAGCTCAATGTAGGAACTGACACCACTCCTGTGTATGAAAACCAAGGTGTTTACTGGGTAGTCAAAGAGTTTGAACAAGTCTTTAGTAAGCATTCACTTGACTTTGGCAGGATAATGGGGGTGCAACATCATATCCCACAGGTTCCCCATCCACCAATCAAAGAGCGGTACAGGCCTATTCCACTTGCACATTACCAGAAAGCCAAAGAAATGTTGCAGGACATGAAGGACGCATGGGTTATACGAGATAGCTGTAGTACTTGGGCAGCCCCATTAGTCCTAGTCATTAAGAAAGATGGCAGTATGAGGATGTGTGTAGACTATAGGCAAATGAACCGCACAGCAGACAAGGATGCTTACCCGTTACCTCGTATAGAGGAATCCTTAGCTGCATTGAAGTCTGCCAATTACTTTTCCACCTTAGACCTCACTAGTGGGTATTGGCAGGTGTCCGTAGCAGAGGAAGACCGTGAGAAGACGGCATTCACAACACCTATGTGCCTGTGTGAATTTAACAATATGCCCTTCGGACTTTGTAATGCACACGGAACCTTCCAGAGGTTGATGTAGAGTTGCCTGGGACATAAGAACTTTGAGACGGTACTGCTCTACCTGGACAAAGTGATTGTGTACTTTAAGACCTATGAGGCACACGTAGCCAATCTAGCAGAGGTGTTTGAAGCTCTGGCCAAATACGGGATGAAGCTGAAACCATCCAAATGCCACCTGTTAAAGCCAAGAGTACAGTACCTGGAACACATAGTCAGTGCTGAAGGTGTGGCCCTTGATCCAGACAAGGTGACAAGCTATCAAGGAGTGTCAGAACCCAAGACCCTGAAGGAAGTACATCAATTCCTGGGACTGGTGGGCTACTATAGGATGTTCATAAAGGAGTACACCAAGAAGGCTGCTCCCCTGCAAAACCTCTTTGTAGGCCAGCCCCAGAAGGGCAAGTCTAAGGATTCTCCGTGGGAGTGGGGCAAGGAACAAGAGGAATCGTTCCAGATAGTGAAGGAAGCCCTGACAGGAGAAGAAATCCTTGCTTACCCGGACTACAACCTGCCATTCCTGCTGTACAATGATGCCAGCAATGTGGGACTAGGAACCGTCCTTTCTCAGAGGCAAGAGGGCAAAGAAAGAGTGATTGCCTATTCCAGTAGGAAGCTGAGCCCCACAGGGAAAAACCCGGAGAACTACAGTTCCTTCAAGCTGGAATTCCTGGCCTTGGTCTGGGCCGTCACAGAAAGGTTTAAGAACTACCTGGCATCTAGCAAGTTTACAGCCTACACGGATAACAATCCACTGACCCACCTGGAGACTGCAAAGTTGGGAGCCATGGAGCAGAGATGGATGGCCAGATTGTCCAACTACCAGTTTACCATCAATTACCAGGCTGGGCACAATTATGGAGACGCGGATGCCTTGTCCAGAATGCCTCACCTGTCAGATGTGGGCGTGGATGAAGATGAGCTAGAAGAAATGGAGTTACCTGCATTACATCAACTAAGAGTAACTCCGTGCCAGCAAACCCGTAAAGACCCTCCAGTGAGAATGGTGAACCCGTTGCCACACTTTGGTTGGAAGGAAGTGCAAGACAATGACTCGGCTGTCAGTTTGGTAAAGAAGCTGATAACCCAGGAGTCAGCAAAGCTGCCAAAAAAAACCCAACTAGAAGTCAAACATCTGTGAAATGAGAGGAGCAAGCTGTTCATTTATCAGGAGAAGCTCTGCAGAAGACACATTAACCCAAGGACTCATGAGATGGTCTGGCAAAACATTGTGCCGAAGTCAGAAGTGCAGATGGTGTTGAACGCCTACCACAACCAGACTGGTCATTTTGGGTGGAAGAAGTTGGAGATGCTACTGAAAGATAGGTTCTTTTGGGTAGGCATGCATGGATCCATTGAGAGGTAGTGTAAGAATTGTGGACCCTGCACGCCTTAGAAGAAAAGACTTAGAGCCAGAAAGCACTGCTCCAGCCCATAGTGATGAAGCAGCCCCTGGAAATAGTAGCCCTGTACCACGTAAAACTGACTCCAAGTAGATCTGGCTACAGATACGCGTTGACCATTGTAGACCATTACTCAAGGTTCCTGATGGTTGCTCCCGTGAAAGACTTGACAGCTGCTACCGCTACCAGAACATTCCAAAATGTTTTCTGCATACCATTAGGTTATCCAGAGCAGATCCTAACAGACCAAGGTTCAGCTTTTGAAGCATAGATCTTCCAAGAGTTCTGCCACATGTATGGGTGTAAGAAGATTAGGATGACCCCATATCATCCCCAAACCAACGGATTATGTGAGAAGATGAAAATTATCATCATTGACATGTTGAAGATCCTACCCTTAGAAGAAAGGAACCAATGGCCGGAGAAACTACCAGACTTGGTTGACATGTATAACCACATTCCAGTAAGTTCTACAAACTGTAGACTTGGAACTCGGAGTAGTTGACCCCAAAGCAAATGGCTCAATGCCCAACTGGAAAGAAAACCGCCTCGAGCAATACAGAATGGTTCAAGCTTGTGTTGAAGACAACCTGGAGAAAGCCCGTGAGAAACAAGAAAGGGACTTCAACAAACATGCTCCAGCATAGCCTATTGTACCTGGAAGTATTGTCTTGAAGAGAAAGAGAAAACAACACAAATTGGATGACCAATGGGAACAAGAACCCTATGTCCTGCTAGAATCTGGATTTGACAATGACAAAGTGTGTCTCATTAGTAAGAATGGTGGAAAGACCACTCAGACAGTGTCAAGGAACCATATCAAGAGGTGTCTAACTGAATGGGAAAACCAGAACCCCCCCAACACAACCAAAAGAAGAACCAGAACCTGAAAAAGAATCCACTCCATGTGAAAGCCCAAAGGAGAAGGTAATCTCAATGATCCTAGGAGATTTCCCAGAAGATTGGCCTCAGCAAGACGGAGCCATCTTAGTGCCTTTACTGAATTTCTACCAGCCCCAAGAAGTGATACAAAGGAATCAGGAAGAAGTACCCGGTTTTTGTGAATTTTTATATTTTGAGACTCTGTAAATATGTTACCTGTTATTATTGTTGATTAATGTTATTCTTTTTGTTTGAAAACAAAAATGCTGAGTCCAGGAGTACTGATGTTAACTACGGGGGTATGTGGTGCCCTGCTCACGCAGGTAGCCACAGCCTTCCCTACTGCACAGCTGGGTTTCCACAGCAGGTACCTACTACATGCAACACCTTCGACCCCGGCACAGTAGGGGGAGGTAGACTCATTAACTTTAGGTGAGATCCCCTATAAATACTGGTGCTGGGGGAGGAGTTAGGTAGAGTGTGCAGACGCTAGGAGAGCTGCAAAGATATCCTGGTGCTCGGTGCCGCAGTTAGGCCCATTCCAGTGACCCAGAGTGGCCCTTCTGCCATTCAGCCAAGCCTAGGAGTGGGGACAGAAGGCACGGAGCTTAACCAAGGAAGCAGAGAAACTAGTGGAAGTTTGCCCAAGACTTACCGGACTTCAGGTATCCGCACCTGCAGGATCACTCTAGGACTGCAGAGAACCTCGGCACACCGTGGAGACTTTAGTCACCCGGTCCCCCTGCGTACCCAACAAAAGGGAGCCAGACACCGTAGTGTGGAATAACACAGCAGTGATCAGAGAGGGTAACCGTGGATCGCGCAGGAGGCGAGAAAGAGGACCAGAGAAAGTGAGGAGGCTAGTCGGGTTGTATATCGACAGGGCTTCAGCGACAGCAGGGAACCTGAGGAAGGTTGAGGGAGGAAAGGGTAGGGGGTTTGTTCGTGCTCACCAAATTCCAACGGACCGGATGGTGCCAGAAGGAGACGTCCCGTACGTCCAAGAAGATTATATGAAGTAATGGATCCGGCACCGGACACTTCTCCAATATTCAAAATTTATTCAGTAATTCATAAGATCATAAAATCAGCGACCTAGGGAGCGCAGTCCCGCTGGACGCGTTTCGTACACAGTACTTCATCAGCAGCTTAAAACCAAATGAACAACAATTCACATATATACCATGTGAAGCCCCCCCCCCAATTACTGATTGATAATTAGTATTCAGCTGGTAGGCTGGAGAAGCCTATATCAACTACTTACAGGAAAAGCCAGACCAAATCTATGACTTCTAACATCATGTAAATACATGAATCGTGACAAAAACACTGTGTGCCAACATACCTACAATAAAATTACATGTTTTTATATATATGTACATGCTTCGTATGTCACACTCAACGAGAAACTGGGTTCAATGAAAATAAGAGCAATCCGTACGGTAGTTAAGTCCCATAGGGACCCCTATTCCTAGGTTCACAATCCAAAGAAATGTATATGTTTTTATATGTACATGGTTTGCATGTCACACTCAACGAGAAACTGAGTTCAATAGAAATAAGAGCAGTTCGTACGGTAGTTTAGTCCCATAGGGACCCTTATTTCTAGGTTCACAATCCAAAGAAATGTATATGTTTTTATATATATGTACATGGTTCGCATGTCACACTCAACGAGAAACTGAGTTCAACAGAAATAAGAGCAATCCGTACGGTAGTTTAGTCCCATAGGGACCCTTATTTCTAGGTTCACTATCCAAAGAAATGTATGTTTTTATATGTACATGGTTCGCATGTCACACTCAACGAGAACCTGAGTTCAATAGAAATAAGAGCAATCCGTACGGTAGTTTAGTCCCATAGGGACCCTTATTTCTAGGTTCACTATCCAAAGAAATGTATATGTTTTTATATGTACATGGTTCGCATGTCACACTCAACGAGAAACTAAGTTCAATAGAAATAAGAGCAGTCCGTACGGTAGTTTAGTCCCATAGGGACCCTTGTCTCTAGGTTCACAATCCAAAAAAATTCTCTGTTTAATACCGCACGACCCCAATCTCCGCCTCTCTTATTGCGGTTAACTCTTTCTATTCCTTGCACCCTAAGGGTAGAAAGGTCACCATTGTGGACATCTCTAAAATGTTTAGAGAGACCTGATAAATTTCTACCCACGGATCTGGGGTTAGGAATTGAACCTGTCATATGTTCCCCCAACCTTTTCTTTAGGGGCCTTGTAGTACACCCCACATAGTTCTTTCTACATGACTCACATGATGCCATGTAGACCACATGGGTTGTGTTGCAATTGATGTACCCGTTGATTCTATGATCCCTGGTACTAGTGTACCCTTGAATCAATTTGGTTTTCACCATGTACTTACACAGGCCACATCTTATTCCCCCACAAGGATAATTTCCTTTAGTATTTAGCCAAGTCGGATGGACGGTGTTCAAGGAAAATAGTGATGGAGACAGAATGTTACCGATGGTCTTAGATTTTTTAGGGACACATCTGTATCCATTTTGCAAAATTTTGTGCAGTACAGGATCCTCATGCAATATGGGGATATATTTGTGAATAATCCCCACAATAGCATTGAAGTCCTGACTGTACGATGTGGAGAATGTGGGTATATACATGTTGGAATGTCTTGCCATGACCCTATGGTGTTGTGATCCACCGGGGATGTGAAGGGTTAACGTGCATCTGCATCATCACTGGTTCCAAAAGGGACTCTCTTGATCTCATCTCTACCTTCCGTAGGGCATCATTCACATGGTGTAGTGAATAACCGCGGCTGCGGAGGCGTTTACTGATGTTAACAACCTCGTCCTGGAAAGCATGGTTATTTGTGCAGGCCCTTTTTGCCCTTATCCGTTCCCCTGTTGGCAGATTTCTCACTACATGACGTGGGTGACTGCTCGTTGCATGGAGCAAAGTGTTACCCGCAATCGGTTTACGGTACAGAGACGTGGTGATGTCTCCCGTTACGCTATTACCCAGGAGCGTGATGTCTAAATAATGTGCATGAGTCCCTTGTACCTCATAAGGATTCTAAACAATTACTGAGTGAGGTGAGACACATGAAATGGCAAACAGACTACCAATGGATTACATGTGATGTAATATCCTTATATTCATGTATTCCACATGACAGGGCTATACAAGTACTAACTGACATCCTGCTAAACAGCAGCTTTTATTCAGCCATGGAAAGTGAGTTCATTGTTATGTGTCTCGCACACTTACTAAAGAACAACTATTTTCTTTTTGATACTAACTACTATGTTCAGATGTGTGGCTGCCCCATGGGGTCCAATTTTTCGCCTTCCTTGGCAAATCTTTATATGATTGCCTGGGAAAGACGATACATTCATGTTGTGACCAACCCCTATCTTGATCATGTGCTCTGGTGGGGGAGGTACATCGACGACGTTATACTGATTTGGAAGGGGAGCGTCGGGATGCCTCCCCCACCGGAGTCTGACCTCGGAGGGTTTATCGCTTATATTAACAACAATGATTTCAACGTGCGATTTACTTATGAGGTACAAGGGACTCATGCACATTATTTAGACATCACGCTCCTGGGTAATAGCGTAACGGGAGACATCACCACGTCTCTGTACCGTAAACCGATTGCGGGTAACACTTTGCTCCATGCAACGAGCAGTCACCCACGTCATGTAGTGAGAAATCTGCCAACAGGGGAACTGATAAGGGCAAAAAGGGCCTGCACAAATAACCATGCTTTCCAGGACGAGGTTGTTAACATCAGTAAACGCCTCCGCCGCCCGCGGTTATTCACTACACCATGTGAATGACGCCCTACGGAAGGTAGAGATGAGATCAAGAGAGTCCCTTTTGGAACCAGTGATGATGCAGATGCACGTTAACCCTTCACATCCCGGTGGATCACAACACCATAGGGTCATGGCAAGACATTCCAACATGTATATACCCACATTCTCCACATCGTACAGTCAGGACTTCAATGCTATTGTGGGGATTATTCACAAATATATCCCCATATTGCATGAGGATCCTGTACTGCACAAAATTTTGCAAAATGGATACAGATGTGTCCCTAAAAAATCTAAGACCATCGGTAACATTCTGTCTCCATCACTATTTTCCTTGAACACCGTCCATCCGACTTGGCTAAATACTAAAGGAAATTATCCTTGTGGGGGAATAAGATGTGGCCTGTGTAAGTACATGGTGAAAACCAAATTGATTCAAGGGTACACTAGTACCAGGGATCATAGAATCAACGGGTACATCAATTGCAACACAACCCATGTGGTCTACATGGCATCATGTGAGTCATGTAGAAAGAACTATGTGGGGTGTACTACAAGGCCCCTAAAGAAAAGGTTGGGGGAACATATGACAGGTTCAATTCCTAACCCCAGATCCGTGGGTAGAAATTTATCAGGTCTCTCTAAACATTTTAGAGATGTCCACAATGGTGACCTTTCTACCCTTAGGGTGCAAGGAATAGAAAGAGTTAACCGCAATAAGAGAGGCGGAGATTGGGGTCGTGCGGTATTAAACAGAGAATTTTTTTGGATTGTGAACCTAGAGACAAGGGTCCCTATGGGACTAAACTACCGTACGGACTGCTCTTATTTCTATTGAACTTAGTTTCTCGTTGAGTGTGACATGCGAACCATGTACATATAAAAACATATACATTTCTTTGGATAGTGAACCTAGAAATAAGGGTCCCTATGGGACTAAACTACCGTACGGATTGCTCTTATTTCTATTGAACTCAGGTTCTCGTTGAGTGTGACATGCGAACCATGTACATATAAAAACATATACATTTCTTTGGATAGTGAACCTAGAAATAAGGGTCCCTATGGGACTAAACTACCGTACGGATTGCTCTTATTTCTGTTGAACTCAGTTTCTCGTTGAGTGTGACATGCGAACCATGTACATATATAAAAACATATACATTTCTTTGGATTGTGAACCTAGAAATAAGGGTCCCTATGGGACTAAACTACCGTACGAACTGCTCTTATTTCTATTGAACTCAGTTTCTCGTTGAGTGTGACATGCAAACCATGTACATATAAAAACATATACATTTCTTTGGATTGTGAACCTAGGAATAGGGGTCCCTATGGGACTTAACTACCGTACGGATTGCTCTTATTTTCATTGAACCCAGTTTCTCGTTGAGTGTGACATACGAAGCATGTACATATATATAAAAACATGTAATTTTATTGTAGGTATGTTGGCACACAGTGTTTTTGTCACGATTCATGTATTTACATGATGTTAGAAGTCATAGATTTGGTCTGGCTTTTCCTGTAAGTAGTTGATATAGGCTTCTCCAGCCTACCAGCTGAATACTAATTATCAATCAGTAATTGGGGGGGGGGGGCTTCACATGGTATATATGTGAATTGTTGTTCATTTGGTTTTAAGCTGCTGATGAAGTACTGTGTACGAAACGCGTCCAGCGGGACTGCGCTCCCTAGGTCGCTGATTTTATGATCTTATGAATTACTGAATAAATTTTGAATATTGGAGAAGTGTCCGGTGCCGGATCCATTACTTCATATAACCTGAGGAAGCCTTATACTCAAGTGCTGTGAAGACTCACTGTGCACCTGGTCACCCGACAGTGCTCTGGACATCTTTACCTGCGAATACCATCGGTAAAAAGGTAAAATAGACTTTCTTCAGTTTGTGTGCGTTATTCCTCTCCATCCCCATCCTCCATATAGACTGCCCCACTGCTTCTTACCCTGGCCTCAAGTCCCACTCCAAGCTGCCCCTTTACTCTACGCTGCCCTGGAGGCCCAGCTCCACCTGTAGGGAGCTTTGCCATCCTTGCCGCAATACCATCGCCCTCCGGAGGACTGTGGCGGCGCTGGTGACCCATCACCAGGTACTACAGGTGGCGTCACGAGACAACAACTCTTTTCTCTTGTACATAAACCCTCTTTGAAGTGTCACCCAGGCCACGGGCACAGGCACCGCCACCGGTGACATCCCCGTGAACCCCTCTGAGCCTGAAACCCGAGTACCCCCTGGGCCTGGGGCTCGACAAAAGGACTATCTCCCTCAGTGTAGATGATAATCAGATTGTGCATATATGCAAGTGTGCAACTGCAAAAGAGATGTGGGATGAGTTACAGAAAGTGCATGAAAGATCAAATCTTAGCAATAAGCTTTATCTCATGAGAAAGCTGTACCAGTGTAAGTTAAGTGATGGCTAGAATATGCAGGACTATATAAGAAACACCCAAGAGATTGTGGAGCGTCTCAGGGGTATTGGAGAAGAAATTGAAGACTTTCATGTTGCTGCATTTCTATTAAGTAGTCTTCCAGAAAGTTATGACACACTTGTGACTGCACTAGATGCACGATCAGGTGATGAGCTCACACTAGAATATGTTAAAGGCAAGCTTGTAGATTAATTCAAGAGAAAAATGCAGAATGTAAGCAGCAGTAATGAATCCAGAGCAGAAACAGCATTAAAGACACAGGACTTCCCTAATATAAGAGCAATCTAAGAGAAACTCGTGAATGTTTTGTCTGCAAAAAGACAGGCCACCTTAAAGCAGACTGCAGAATTTGGAAAGCAAGAATGAGTCAGCTTAACCCCTTACTGACCCATGACGTAGGAGGAAGTCATGGGCTGGTTACGGGGTTTGATGTGAGCTTCGGTGCGGAGCTCACATCATTTCCTCGATATCTCAGCTGATCTCATCAACTGAGATGTCGGGCTTCCAGCACCAATCAGATCCGGAATCTGATCTGTGCTGTTAACCCTTTGGATCCCGCTGTCAATCACTGACAGCGGGATCCAAAGGTGCTGCAGCGGGGAACGTGATAAGATCGCTGGATCCCGGCACTCACGTGACAGCCTGGGGTCCTGGTGACCCCGAGAGTTGTCACGGAGCACTTCCTGTGAGTGGCTGGCAATTGCTGCCAACCACTCACAGTGCGCAATTTTGAGAGATCCCAAAGTGCTGCAGCTCATCGAGATCAGTCAGAAGCGATCAGCCACTGCAGTACTGTGGCACCCTATGGGGCTGTGTAAAAACAAGAATTAATTAGTAAATAAAGTTTTAAAAATATGAGAAAAAAAACTTAAAAGTTCATATCACCCCCCTTTTTCCCCACACAAAATAAAAGTATTAAAAAAATACAAATATTTGGTATTGCCGCGTTCAGAAATGCCTGATCTATCAATATATCAATCAATCTATCAATTAATGAGAGCTGTAAAGTGCGTTACTGAAAAAAAGTCTAAAAGCCAAAATTATGATTTTTGGTTGTCGCAACATTGTTATTAAATGCAATAAAGGGCGATCAAAACAGCTTATCCACCCAAAATTGGTATCATTAGAAACGTCAGTTCAAGACGCAAAAAATAAGGTGTCACACAGCCCCAGATCCCGAAAAATGAGAACGCTACGGGGCGCAGAACATGGTGCAAAAAGTTTGATTCTTTTTTTTTTCAAACTTCTCAATTTTTTTTTCACCACTTACGGTAGATACCAGTAAAAGTATACATGTTTGGTAACTATAAACTCGTACCGACCTGAGGCATCACACTGTCATGTCAGTTTTACCATATAGCGATCATGGCGAATAAAAAAAACAAATAAAACTGTGTAATTGCACTTATTTTGCAATTTCACCGCATTTGGATTTTTTTTTCCCATTTTCCTGTACACTATATGGTAAAATAAATGATTGCATCTGAAAGTACAACTCGTCCCGCAAAAAACAAGCTCTCATATGTCCATATTGACGGAAAAATAAAAAAATTATGACTCTTGGAAGCAGGGAGCAAAAAATGAAAAATGAAAACGAAATATTCCCGGGTTGTGAAGGGGTTAAAAAGCAGAACAGTCATCAAAGGGTTAAAACAGCTGTAAAGGAAGATTGTGTTAAAGCTGCATTTAATGCTAGTACAGGCCCATCTGCAAAGCATATATGGTGTATAGACTCTGGTGCTAGCAGCCATATGACAACAAGGATTTCTTCACTTGATGAAAGCAAGTCAAAAAAGTAATCTTAACTAATGGTCACTATATGACTTCAGAAGGAGTAGGAGAAGGCTACCTCTGTTCAATTTCCTCAGCACAAGCAGAAAAGATCCCAGTAAAGGATGTTTTTTATGTTCCCAGTCTTGAAAGCAATCTTTTGTCAGTAAAGAAGCTCACGCAAAAGGGGAATGTAGTTTCTTTTATAGACAACAGTTGAATTATATCAAAGAAGGGTCACCCTCTTGCAGAAGGAAGAATACAAAATTAACTTTAGCAGCTACAATGCAAAGAAAGAGTGTACAGTGCTAGACAAGATCTGCATAAGAACTATACAGATGTCTGCGGTCCAATGAATGTTCAAACTCCAAGCATGAAGAGATATTTTCTCACATTTATTGATGACTACTCCAGATATACAGTTGTCTACCTCCTTCACAGTAAGGATGAAGTTCCACAGAAACTTGAAATATATCTTGCAGTAGTGTTTAACAAATTTGGAAGAATGCCAAAAGCCCTGCATGCAGATAATGGAACTGAATATACAAGTGGTAAGGTGCAAACCATTTTGAAAAAGAATGGAATCGTGTTCCAGAATACCATTCCATACAACCCAGAACAGAATGGCATTGCAGAGAGAAAGAGAAAGTGGAAGAAGTATATTTGGTGAATCTCCTACAACGTATTGGGGAGAAGCTATCATGCCAGCTTGCTATCTTCAAAACCGACTGCCAGGTAAAGGCACAAATAAAACTCTATATGAGCTATGGAACTACGAGAAGCCTAACCTGAAGCACCTCAGGATATTTGGAAGCAAAGCGTTTGGGTATGTTCCCAAAGAAAAACGTTCCAAATGGGAATCATATGCAAAGCAAGGAGTCCTGGTGGGCTATAGTGAAATTCAAAAAGGATACAGAATCTTGCACCCAGAGACCAACACAGTAACAATCAGCAGAGACGTAGTGATTGATGAGAATTCTGTTTTGTTCAAATTCCATGAAGTTACACCAGTTATTCAATTCATGAAAAAAGAACAAGACTCTCAATCACCAAGCCCAGACACTGAAAAGGAAATCAGAGCTGGATAAGCTCTGAAGCCATTAAGGAAGAAACAGAAGAACCAAGTCAGCCTGCATTCAGGAGATCAGAAAGACCAAACAAAGGTATCCCAGCTAGATTAAATGAGGAAAGGGGGAAGGAAACAGCTCCCTCAGCAATCACTCCCTGGATTCTAGACACCGGTGTGCTGGCTTGGCAATCAAACAAATAGTAGAAGTGGCTAACGACTAAGGGGAAGAATCCCCGAAATGTGTATAGCGTGGCCCTACAGGGTATGTGATGATTTTAATGTACATGTCCCAATAAAGCACTTTGAAGCAACGAAACTGGATCTTCACTGAATTTCTACCCCAGCTAGATGCCTTTCTTCTATGGTCAGAACACTTCCTGAGCCAGAGCCACAGTCATGGCAAGAGATGCAACAACTGCCTGTCCACGAGAAGCAGAAGGGGATAAATGCCACTAATGAAGACATGGAGTTCCTTCACCAACTCCAATGTGGGAGCTTACGGAGCTACCACAAGGAAAAAGATGTCAGAAGCCAAAGGTGCGTCAACACCAATGGATCCATTCTACTTAAAGTTGGAAGGAGAAGAAGATCTGCTACCCAGCAATGAGAGTTACAGACAAGCAGTTTCTGTACATAACAACCACAACTCGCCTGGATATTACACCACAGTTGGAATTCTCTGCCGATGTCTAAGCAAGCCACACCAAGAGACAGGAATGCAATTAAGAGAATTCTACAATATCTTAAGGAAACTCAAAGGCTAAATCTTAAGATATCTGCATCAGGAGATCTCACTCTCAGAGGTTACGTGGATGCAGATTGGGCTGGAGATTCAAGTGATCAAAATAAACAAGTGGTTACTTGTTTCAAGTTAGGATAAAATTAAATTTCTTGGTCCAGCAGAAAACAAGAGTCAGTCACATTGTCTTCTACAGAAGCAGAATATATGTCAGCTGCCTATGAAGTCAAGAATTAGTTGGTTGAAACAACTTTTGGAAGATTTCGGCAAGCCACTAGCTCATCCAACAGTTATCTATGAGGACAACCAAGGATGTATTAAACTTGCCAGCAGTGAGAAGATAAGTGCAAGGATTAAGGACATTGACTTAAAGCATCACCACTTAACTGACTAAGGCCCCTTTCACATCAGCATTTTTCGGTGATTGCGGCAGATCCGGCAGATGTACCCCATCTGCTGCTAAACACTGCACTTGCGTCACACTTGTGGCAAGCCCCATGCATTGTCTATGGGGCTAGCGGCAAGTGCAGCAATTGCGGTTTTGTCGGATGCGGCAGATCCGGCACTTGCAGTGGCGAAAAAAAAATCGGGTGCTGGCCGCCTGTTTTTTCGCACTTGCCGCAAACCCCATAGACAATGCATGGGTCTTGCCGCAAGTAAGTGCACGTTAGACGGCAAATGCGGTAAATCTGCCAGATCTGCCGCAATCAGCGAAAAACGCTGATATGAAAGGGGCCTTCGTAGAACATGGTGTCTCAAGTTTGTTTATTGTGAGCCTGACAAGAAGATAGCTGATGGTATGACAAAGCCTTTATCAAGAGCCAAGTTTGAGGACCAAAACTGCAATGGGACTAACAGGATAAGTAGTTGTTGAGTGGGGGTGTTTGA
Source organism: Allobates femoralis (assembly GCA_033576535.1). NCBI lineage: Eukaryota > Metazoa > Chordata > Amphibia > Anura > Aromobatidae > Allobates > Allobates femoralis. The sequence continues at coordinate 599,500,927 of JARQOC010000002.1, forward strand.
ATATGTTTAATGCAACAACTTTATTCCTGTATATGCAATTGTTCTATTGCTAGCTTTGTATGTTGTAGATAAAGATAAATAAAAAAAAAAAAAAACTTCCAGAGGCTCACACAGGAAAGCATGTGACTGTATCCAGTTTCCTGTGTCTGTGTATGAGGCAGAAGCTGCTGCAGAGATGCTGCACAAAGACTGAGAACTCTCTAAAATATGTTTTATTCCTAATTCCACAAAGCTCATCATATCTGTACCTGTTTGTTACTCAATTAAAGAAAACTCTTTTTGTTGTCACATGCTTGAACAGTATTCTGAATTATCCGCTGACAACACAGACACATGGACTGTACATTGATAGCGCACTGATGGTAAAAACAGACACACAGATCGTACACGGATGACAATTTAAGAGTTAAAACTGGAGACACAGACCGCACACTGATGACAAACTGAAGATAAAAATGGATACATGAACCGTGCACTGATGACACACTGATCCAAAACACTGAGGACACTGAGAACATTTTTCCATATTCCTGTTTAAACATGGAGGTGTAAATGAGGCCTTAGCCAGATCATAGACTTGTTTAGTGGGCAGTTACTTACAGTATTACCCAGAAGTGCATTGATTATAGTGCCAGATGACTCCCTATCATATGGAAAACAAAGAGAGAAGGTAAGCGCTCCCTTGAGACATACCCGGTAGTCTAGTGGAGAATATATAAAGATATAGGCGGATTAGCCTCTCACTTTCTGAAGTTGTTCATCCTTGCACAACCACGGTGCAGGCGTAGATGATGCTGAAGCAACCGCTAGCGTGCAGGCAGCCGTATCCCCAGCTTCCTCCTGGCTCCGCCGCCTGCTGTGTTTCCTGGTGAGAGCCACGTGAGCCGCTCTCCAGTCACATGATCGGACGTTACGTCACTTCAAGTCACCACAATATTTTATCTTTATTAGATGACTCCTTACCATCATTCGCTCATCCCTGGGACTCCCAGCACCTCTAGATCCCTTTCTGTATCCTGTGGACCTGTTCAAAGAAACTTTCTCAATTCAGACCCTGTGATCCAGTAATCAGTGTCCTTAAGTCCAATCACAGGTCAATGTTGATTGACTTTATTGCTATGTAATTACCATATGTACTTTCTTTTATAAATCTAGTCTGTAGGAAATGTTAAATTACTATGAAATACTTGCCAAGAAACACAAGCTTTGTTTTACTGTATAAGGGTATGTTAACACTGCTTGTTTGCCACACCTCAGTATTTCCATTGGAGCTCAGGCTGATTCAGGTGGAACCTCTGAAGGAACCTTTGATTATAATGAGACAGATGAAGTTAAAAATTGGATTGATTGTGCTTTTGTGCCCACCTCAGAAATATGGACATGACCAGGCAGGGCACAAAGTGCTCCGTCTACCTCATCAACGTCAATGGCCCCATCGGGGGTCCCACCTGAATCCTGTTTTTCAGGGTTCAGACAGAAGTGCTGATAGAGACACTAATGGGTGGCAAAAATAAAAAGTGGTCATTGACACTGAAAGCTTATTATTTCCTTTACAGATACCATCTATTACACCTGTGCCTGCCAAGGGGTATCCAACTGCTATGAAAAGATATGTTTTGGAATAAAATGTTTTGTGACAGAACAGAAACTGAATGAACATGGAGATATCTTAAGATCCCGAGGCTGTTTTAATGACAGCATCAATGAACAATGCCATTCCAAATTGGAGATATTAGAGGCGTGGTGCTGTACCTCTGACTTTTGTAATGAAAATGTCACCATCTTCAAACCTGGTAAGGAACCTTTCATATTTCTGTCTAGGACTTTTAAAAACTGATGTGATGTCTGAGAAGGCAGGAGATGTGATCCTGGAGCATATAAAAAGCTGGATATATTTGTAAATCATACACTATGGACCCCACCACCATTTTCAGACTATCTTTGGCACATGTTTCTCTAAAATGACCAAACCTTCCAGTACCGGAGGCACACTGGTGGTGAAGACCAATTTTGTCCTGAGGCCAAGGGGCTTCAAATTACAGCTCTAAGATATAAAAGGAATCACACAGTAGCGAGAGTATCTGTGTCCAGTAAATTTACATTATTCACTTCTAAAACACTACAGTGTTGTCTTTAGATCTTTTTTGATGCCACATAAAGGGGTTGTGTCACAAACAATTGTACATTTTTGTTAATACATCTTAGAATAAAATTAATTTCCACAATTGGATGTTAAAAAAAAGTTCCTGTCCTGAGATATTCTTATAAATGTTTCCCTGTGTAATATATGAGCAGGGGAGGAATTAAAAGAGTATACAGACATTTCAGCTGAGGATAGCAGCTGATTCTTTCTGTGATGTAAAACTATTTTTTAAACAGGCAATTAAATGTTTTTTCATTCCAGAAAGAACCAGCTGTGATATCCGGCTGTAATGTCTGTATACCGTATATACTCGTGTATAAGCCGACCCGTGTATAAGCCGACCCCCTACTTTTGCCCCAAAAATCTGGAAAAACCTATTGACTCGTGTATAAGCCGAGGGTGGATCCCAGCACAGGTATACAGCCCCCAGCAGTGTGGTATACAGGCCCCCCCCAGTGGTATACAGGCCTCACCAGTGGTAGTATACAGCAGCCCCAGTGGTAGTATACAGCATCCCCAGCAGCCCCAGTGGTAGTATATAGCAGCCCCAGTGGTAGTATATAGCATCCCCAGCAGCCCCAGTGGTAGTATATAACAGCCCCAGCAGCCCCAGTGGTAGTATATAGCAGCCCCAGCAGTCCCAGTGGTAGTATATAGCAGCCCCAGTGGTAGTATATAGCATCCCCAGCAGTAGTATATAGCAGCCCCAGCAGCTCCATTGGTAGTATATAGCAGCCCCAGCAGCCCCAGTGGTAGTATATAGCAGCCCCAGTGGTAGTATATAGCAGCCCCAGCGGTAGTATATAGCAGCCCCAGCAGTCCCATTGGTAGTATATAGCAGCCCCAGTGGTAGTATATAGCAGCCCCAGCAGTAGTATACAGCAGCCCCAGTGGTATACAGGCCCCAGCAGTATATACAGCAGCCCTGGGGGTCTACAGCAGCCCCCAGGGGTAATACAGCAGCCCCCTGGGGGTACCCAGCAGCCCCCTGGGGGTACCCAGCAGCCCCCAAGGGGTATCCAGCAGCCCCCTGGGGGTACCCAGCAGCCCCCTGGGGTACCCAGCTGCCCCCAAATGCTGGCACTCACCCCCCATCTGCTTATCTTACCATCCCGGTCTTCTGATCAGCGCCGCTCCTCGGTGCTCCGTTCTTCATGCTCTGTCCTCGCTGCATCCGGGATCTCCGGCCGTCGCACGATGACGTCATATGCCTGCGACGGCCGGAGATCCCGGATGTAGCTAGACGGACGGAGCACCGAGGAGCGGCGCTGATCAGAAGACCGGGATGGTAATATAACCAGCGGGGGGGCCCTTACAAGGGGGGAGAGTGCCAGCATTTGGGGGCATATATGAACTGCTTCCCCTGCCGCTGATTGACAGGGGGAAGCAGTGCATATATAATGAGCGACCCCACGTGACGGGGCCGGTCATAGAGCAGCCTCCCCCCGCCTCCTCCAGCCTCCACAGCCCCCACCCGTATTGACTCATGTATAAGCCGAGGGGGAGACTTTTCAGCCCAAATTTTGGGCTGAAAAACTCGGCTTATACACGAGTATATACGGTATTCTTTTACTTCCTCCCCAGGAGCTGTGTTATATCTAACCTGTTCCTGTGCGGCACCCCCAGGCCTTGGGGTACTCGGGGTCGGGCCGATGCTGTCTCTCTAGGATCACGGTAGTCGTGACCCGGTCCCGTGCCTGGGCTCAGTCCAAAAAGGAAGGGGTAATTTACAGGGGATTTGTTGTGATGCCCCCCGGGGTATGTGGTGGTGGTCCCACCACTGCCGTATTCCTGCTGGGGACGGTGACTTAGGGCAGCGTGGATGGTAAGCCCTCCTCGGGTAGGGTTGAAGGTACCCAGGACAGGTGTAGTAGTAGTGGAGGGAACTTAGTGAGGGATGGTACGTTGAACCAGTCACTTATTTTGCTGCTGCAGCTTCTCCAGCCAGTGTGTGGGAAAAACAGTCTTCGGCTCCTCAGGTGGGACTATGCTGCGGCGCTGGAAGAAAGGAGTCTCAGGCAATGGTGAGCTTATCGGGTACTTTACTCAAAGTTCTTTAGCAGCAAGTCACAACAGTATACAAGTTACAGTTCTTTCAGCTCTTTCAAGTAACAGTTCTCACACTTTAGCACTGCTCCGGTAACTGTGTTATGCAGCTCAGGCAGCTCCTCTGCGTTGCTTCCCTCAAGTCCTTTTAGGCCCTTTCCTCTCTCTCTTTCTCCTCACTCACGGATTTGGTCTGGCCGTCGCGGGCTTTTGGGTGATGGGCCTCTTTCTCTCAGTGTCACTAGCCCTAGTTTGATGGCTGTGTTCCTAGACCGTGGTGGTAGGTAGGCTGCAGGTCGTAGAGTACCTGCCCCACGCCAGTGTGTCTCGTGATTAGGGTCTTAAGCTCCCATCACACACAACGTTGCAACAGCGATCCCGACAACGATAACGATTCTTAGAGATCGCTGGTGCGTCTCTTTGGAATCGCTGGTGAGATGTCAAACAGTCAGATCTCACCAGCGACTTCAGCAACGATCCGGAATGATAGGAGGTTGTTGGGAATTGTCACTCTCGGGCGTAGTATTAAGATCGTTGGTCGTTGTCCCTTTCAAACACAGCGATGCAGCGTTCCCAGCGGGAGACCAACGACCTAAAAATGACCCAGAGCACTTTGTAACGATCAGCGATCGAACGCTAAGTGTTACACATAACGAGATTGTTAGCGAGATTGCTGTTACGTCACAAAATCTGGGCCTCCTCGCTAACGATCTCGTTATGTGTGACAGGGGTTTATCCCCGGTCACTTCTACAGAGCTCGGCTGTATGAGTCAGCCTAGCCTCCAGTGTCCCAAGTGTATAACTGTGGGAATCATCCTAGGCTACTGCCTCAACTCTCTCACTGTGGGTTTCGTTGCTTTTTGGCTTCTTTCCCTTGCCTCGGGCTATGGAGCGAGCTTTCTCTCCTAGGAATATTGCCTCTAAGATTCTGCGTCCTCCAGGGAACCTCTCCTCCTGGGAAGTGTGTCTGCAACTAGGTGTTCCCGGGTCTTTATTGTCGGTCTCTCCACCCACTTGTTCAGTGCTGTTTATGCTCCACCCACACTACTCTTAACCCCTGCTACCCCTTGCCTAACCTAGAGTCCTAGGCGTAGGGTCAGTGTGTGTACCTCTGTGGATGTGTTTTAGTCAACCGTCTCTACCTTACCTGGCTGCAGTTCACCCTATGGCCGCCCTGGTCGCAGGGGCGCCACACCTGCATGGTCAGACAAAACCATTACACAGGGGGACATACTGTATATATAATTATCTGATCTTGGGACAATAACATTTTTTAACACATCCAATTATGGAACTTATTTTTATTCTAGGATCTATTTATTAAAATGTACAATTGTTTGTGTCAGAACCCCTATAAAGAAGTTGTCCAGGAGGAATGTTTTTTTTTCTTATGGGGCTAAGAACTTACAGGGAATTAATTACTAATTACCTGCCAGTTCTGCCTGGAGCTGATCTCTTTCGGTCAGATCTGTCTCTGACCACTCCTGCCGGAAATTGAGGCAGTTTGTGCTAATGTCACGTCAACAGTAGCTTCTTATCTTCTGTTCTGGTCTGTGGATTTAGCATCACTGGCCATGTCATGCTGATTGACAGCTGGAACTCTAGTGCATAATTGCAGGGAGCCATCTGTCAATCAGGGTGATGCAGCAGTGACGCCCCTTCGACAGAGTAGAACAGAAGAGGAAAGGCCGCTTTACACGTCGCAATGTCGTTCCGATATTGCATACGATTTCACAGGAGTGCACGTTTTTGGCACTTGCCCAAGATCGCATAGGAGATGTTACACAGGGAGATATCGGTAGGCAACACAACTATGATGTAGTACGCCCCTTTTTCACACTGTGTCTTAGCAACTCAGGGAACAACCAATTAATATTGTAGTGAATAGGGGAAGTTACGCTCCAAATCGTAGTTGCGCTGTCACACAGCACGATCCTGCCAAATCGCATAGCCAATATTGCTCGGTTGAAGAGCATGCACAATTCCAAAACGATATCGTAGTTGCATCGTTTTTGCGTTGCATTGCCCTTTTACACGACACAACTCACCAACGATAACAACTGCAACGGCCTTCCACGTGACTTTTTATCGTAGTTGCGTTGCGATATCGCGACGTGCAAAGCGGCCTGAAGAGTTGCTGTTTTGATGTGGTGTTAAATGAAGCAGTAGAATCTCAGGCTTGAGCTGTCATTAACCACTCTGAGCTGCGAGAACAGCAAGGTAGTTCTTAGCTCAGGGTCAGACATATAATTGGTGCAGCCGCACAAGGACCCAAGAGGTAAGGGGGCCAATTTCTGTCTCTAGAGCTAATGCATTTTGATGGGCTTTTGGGTGGGCAGAGGGCCTTTATATTTTTTGTCTGTGTCTGCCAGTGTCTTAGCCTGTAAGATAAAAACACAACAGATAACCCCCTAAGTTTTATTTGATATTCTGAATAGCTGTTTTTTCCTGATTTGTACTTGATGAGGAGCATGAAAGTATGGTAACAATATATTTCTTTCTACTGCAGTAGAGAAGCCAAGAGATACAAGCCTGCTCCTAGTGACTGTCCTCCCCATAGTTCTTTTTGTGATCATTCTGATGCTTTTCGCATTCTTGTTCTGGAAAATGAAGCAAAGCAGCCGGAAAAAATCCTTGCCAAGATCCATTGCCATTGACTTTGGGCATCCCGACATTGTGAATGCATCAATAGTTGGTGACAGCACTTTAGGGGTGAGTCATTGGAAGAATGATAAGCAGTGTAGAAGTATTAATGGGGTGTTAATCATTCGTAGAGCAGTGTATCCAATTCTTTATATTGAGTGGCAACCATTTATTATGGAAGAATCTACATTTAACTTTTTTTTCCGCAGAAATTCAAGCAAAGTTATATTTTTATGTTCAACTTGATTTTTAGAATCAAAGAAAATTTGGTCAAGCACAAAATATGAACGTTCGTTCACTGATAAAATGGGTATAATTTCTTGAAATCCCATCCATATTCCTACTAATGTAACATGCATTGAATACTCTGCTGCAGAAAATCCACTGAATATTTACAACATGGAAACAAACATGACTTCATGAATCCAGGATTTTTTATATAATTAACAGTGATTGGCCACTTCACATTGTACATTTGGTGCTGTCAAAGCCTGCAGAGTTTGAATTTAGCGCTTAGCCGTTCCATTTAAAAATCATCTTGCACCACTGTGACAGCGCGGTGCAAGATGATTAGTCAAAACAGGAGTAAAGTTAAAAACGTAAAAATCCTGGTGTTTCTCACCATGATTAAACCCATCGGCAGCCTCTGTGCGGCATGTCAGCACAGAGGCTCCAGATGCGGTTATTAAAACCGGTGTGTGCAGGGTTAATCTGCTGTTTGTGTGGTGGCAGCATATTCCAGGGACACATGTTGATCATGACCCCCTGGCTGTGCAGGGGTTAATACATTATTAAAATCCCAGCTGGCATTTGTGAGCTTTTAATAAAACAGTTAAAAAGCTGGCGGCAGTAATGTACGCAAATTGCTGTCCCTGCTCCATGGTCCTGAATCACAGCACAGGGGATAGCTCCTAGGTGCTGACGTTTAGCAGCACCCGCTGCTAAACTCCAGCAGCCGGTGTCCGGTTCCCAGATCTGGCGCGATCCGGCGACATAGATTCCATTGTTAGGGGTGGGTCGCGCCAGATCCGGATACGGCTGTTGGAGTTCAGCAGCGAGCGCTGCTAAACTTCAGCACCTAGGAGCTGTCCCCTGCTGTGATTTCAGGACCACGGCAGCAGGGACAGCTCCTCATCTAACATTATCACAGCGCTGGTACTTTACGCAATTGACATATAGGAGCCTGTTCTGCTGGTACTGTACACAAATTGCATACATTACCGCTGACACCCCCTGAAGTCAGGAGCCGCCGGCATTTAATGTAATTTAGTCAACACAGACAATTAGCGGCTTTTATTCAATAAACTTATTAAACCCTGCTGACCCAGTGTGTCATGTCACCATGTGTCCAGGGAGTGTGGACACATGCTGGCACTACACAAAGACTGGGTTAACCCTGCATATTCCAGTTTATTAACCGCATCTGCAGCCTCTGTGCTGACATGCTGCACAGAGGCTGCAGATGCAGTTAATATGCAGCAACAACATCGATAATAATTAACTCTACAGCTGGGTTTTTAAAAATCATCTTTCACCACTGCTGTCACAGCGGCGCAAGATGATTTTTAACTGTATCGGGAAACAGGCAAATTCAAACCCTGCGGCTTCGACAGCCACAGAGTTTGCTGTGATTTTGACAGCACACGCGACTATTGCACCGTGTGCTGTATGGGTGCGAGATTTTCTCCACCTATAGACTTTCATTGCATGCTACAACTGAACACGCATTTCCCTCGCAATGTGAGTGTAATGCGAGGAACTCGTACTAATGGGAACTAATGGAATGTCCATAATACGAGTCTCCCTCTCATTAAACTCACGCGAGGAAATCGCACAGTGTGCCTTCAGCTTTAATCAGATTCACATTTCTATCCATTGTTGCCTATTCCTCACGCTTGTGGATGCTGCAGCAGCTGATAAATTCCTATGAGCATACCAACACTTTCTACTCTAATAAACTTGGATAAGACACTACTGCACTTTCCCTTTAATCATACATTCACGGACGTCTGAAATGAGGCCTTAGTTTTAGGACTTAGTTGAGGCCCACTACTTGAATATAAAGTCTCAATAGGGACAGCATTACTGATGTATGTAAAGTGCTATGGAATAGTGCTATATAGATTAATAAATATTATTATAAATATTATATATTATATTGTATGTATATACTACATGAGTGGTTATTTTCCTATTATAACATATCGTTCATTTAAGATTTATAAAAAACAAATGGGATTAAATCACTACTACATGTATAAAGAGAGTGAGACTCAGCGTACAGGCAAGTAGTGTTCACTGTTGCATATACAGTATATCCACAGCACACAGGTGACAGAGCAACAGCTGAGATCAAAGGGGTAAGGGTTCACCAATGGAGACTGACATGCCATTATGACGAAAGTTAAATACTGCAATGCTCTTCTGGGAAATATACAAATTGTCTCATCATAGAGGAAGAGGACGAACTCTAGAGCCACCTATTGGAAGTAGGAATCCTAGAAAACCTAAATCCTAAGAAAGCAATACCCTCAAAGGCCGGGTGTGCAAACTGAGATTCTGATTTGGCTTTTTATCTTAAATCATATGGCAAGGCTCATTAAAGGGCCAATATTGAATTTTAGGAATGCTACTTCCAATATTGACACTAGAGTTCATGCTTTCTTCCTTTCTGAAGAGACAATAGAGCAACACTGCAACTATCTTCAAGAGGAAGGAACAAGATCCAAGATCTGGCTGGGGAATCTGTAGAATAAAAATGCAAATGTTAATTTCATACATTATTATCCAATACAATACCAAGATGGATCTCACGTTCAGAAAAAACCATAGCAGACCTCACATTTCAGCAGTATGCTAGGCCATGTCATACCATAGCTAAGGTATTGGCTGAAACCATAGGTATGCTAAGTTTTTTTTCCAAACATGAGACCTAATTTGGAATTTTATTGGAATTTTATTTGTGAAATGAGGATTTGCATCTTTATTCTACAGATTCCATAGCCCAGGTTTTTACTTATTTGCTCATACCATGCATCTAAATGGCTTTCTTCATTCCCATTAATGCAGTATGTAATGTATAACCAGATATGCTTTCATTTTGGCAGGATCTCTTAGACTGTACTACTGGTAGTGGCTCAGGGCTACCATTCCTGGTACAAAGAACTGTGGCTCGTCAAGTTACCCTTATGGAATGTGTAGGTAAGAGTCAACAATGGCACGTACTTTAAGGGCTCACTCACACTAGCGTACAATTCGGATGGGTGCAAAGCAAGAAAAAAATGGATTGAACCATTTGTTTTCAATGATCTGCAACTTTCTAATTAGCTGTATTCATTGTGAGGAAAAAAATCACAGAGTCACGTAAATGGGTGCAAGAAAAAAACTGAATGCCACCTTGACCATGCTAGTGGCATCTGATTTTATGGACATTATCATTCTATAGCATAGGACAGTGTACTAAATGGACAGAAAGGATTCAGACCACTTTACATGCTTCATTCTTTGTTTCATTACAGCCATTTAGTGAATTCAAAAAAGTTTTACCACTGAGCAGGTAATAGAGCTGGACAGAGGCTTCAAATCTTTTACATAGAAATGGATGGCACTCACCACAAGACTTTTTCATTAGTGCAGGTACTTTATTCCATTACAGCGGAATCCAGGGTTACACAGTGCAGGGAGGGGTGGGGGTCCATCAAATGGACCCGTGGAAGTGTTGAAACACACGAAGCGAAGCGCCCGTAGTCCTCTCCGCATCCCCACCCCTCCCTGCACTGTGTAACCCTGGATTCCGCTGTAATGGAATAAAGTACCTGCACTAATGAAAAAGTCTTGTGGTAAGTGCCATCATTTCTATGTAAGTTTGTATCTACTCTTCGGGATTGAGCAACGCCACTTGGCCTCCACATATTGTAGTCTACTGACATCTTACCCGTGACGCCGCCAGTGTCCAGTAACACTCTCCTTTACATTTAGAGGCTTCAAATCTAAAATAGCAGTTTAGCCTAATTTACGCATCAATTCAAACACTGATTTTTCAGTAATGTAGGAATGGACTTACCTTGTAAAAGGAAATGGTGGACCTGTCTTTGAAAGACCTACATGCACATATAAATGCTATTTTTGAGAGGGGAGTGAACTCAGGCTGACCTATTTCCTATAAAGATGCAGTTAAAAGGCCGCAATAACTCAGGGTTGCTTCAATTTGAGCCCAATTCCCAGCCACAATAAGGCCGCTTATTTAGAACTTCATAGGATGTTACATAGGTATTAATTTTGGTGACTGAATTATTCACAATGTTGCCCATCTTGGGTGACTCAACTGAAGAAGAGCTGCAAGAGTCTAAAAGAACTATGGAGATGAATAAAAATAGTTGACATTAAAGTAAAGTAATATGTCTGGTGTGTGCACATATAAAAGGACAGTAAAAAAAATGCATTGCAAAAACGGGCTGAAATCAAATTCAAAACCACATATGTTATTCAGATTTTAGTCTTTACATTAGGTAAACAACATATGATAAGGTAAAGAATGTTTGTACCGTGTTAACCAGTAGATAGAAAACTATTGGAATCTGAGAGTTCCTCAGTTGTTGATACCTTTGAATGGCTAACTGAAAAGATGGAAAGCATAGCAAGCTTTCGGGACACTATGGCCCCTTCATCAGGTTGATAAAGATACAAATTCTGAAGACACACACATATATACATAGGCAAAAAAAGCAGGGTTAGATCATGTAGTAAATACAAAAGGTGACGTAAAGCAGAGTCAGGCTAGGTAGGGGGAGAGGAGCTGGGAAGGCCAGGTAAAGTCAAAATTCCAAGATAAGAGGAGCCCTATTGTATTATTTGTTCTATGATTAGTGGCCTGTGGAGACCTGAAGATTCCTTATCGAGAGTAAAAAGCACCGATTCATGGCTTTCTACTCTGCTGAGGAATCTTCAGGTCTCCACAGGCCACTAATCATAGAACAAATAATACAATTGGTTCCTCTTATCTTGGAATTTTGACTTTACCTTGCCTTCCCAGCTCCCCTCCCCTTCCTAGCCTGGCCCTGCTTTACATCACTTGTCGTATTTCCTACATCATCTAACTCTGCTTTTTTTTTTGCTTATATATATATGTGTGTCTTCGGAATATGTGTCATTATCAGTCTGATGAAGGGGCCATAATGTCCCAAAAGCTATGCTATGCTTACCATCTTTTCAGTTAGCCATTTAAAGGTATCAACCACTGAGGGCTCTCAGATTCTAATATTTAACAACATATGAGGAATGCTGTAAAATGAAAAATCTGTAATCAGATCATACCTTGAAATCTGCTTCTTTCTTTACAGTAAGTAAATTTGGTTTTGAATATTTTTTATATACTTCCAGTAGAAGAAAAAATAGAAGTTCCAACAAAGAGAAGCTCTTTCATAGAGGTTGATTAAAATTTCAGATTGATTGGAATACTAGATGTGGGCCGATGTTATCGCATCTGGTGGGCGGTGACATCACAATGGGGGCAGGCTCTGTGGCACTGAGGGCGACACCCGTCTCTCTCTCCTGTGCTGTCTCTCCTCTATCTGTTGATTTTTTTCCCCCTCTCTGCCCTCCCCTGTGCTGCCTTTCTGCCCCCTGCACGCTCTCTGCCTTTCCTGTGCTGCCTCTCTGCCCACCCTGTGCATGCTCTCTGCCCTCTCCCATGCTGCCTCTTTTCCCCCCTGTGGTCTGTCTCTGCCCTCCTGTGCATGCTTTCAGTTTCCCCCTGGACTCGCTCTCATGCGGCAGTGGCATAATGAAGCTGACAGCAGCATGAGGAATTGGTGCAATTCCTCATTTGGTGATCTGTGGGTTGGAGGCTTGGTGAGGGCTGTGGGGTGAGCGGGCTGCGGGGTGAGAGGGGAGTGGGCTGTGGGGTGAGTATGCTGCTGGGTGCAGGGTGAGCAGGCTGTGGGGTGAGAGGGCTGTGGGTTGAGTGGGCTGCAGGGTGAGCTGTCTGCAGGATAAGCTGACTATGGGGTGAGCGGGCTGAGGGGTGTGCGATGTGAGTGAGCTGTGGGGTGAGTGGGCTGAAGGATGAATGGGCTTTGGGGTTAGTGGGCTGCAGGATGAGCTGGCTGCCAGGTGAGTGAGCAGAGCGAGCTGCGAAGTGAGCGGGCTGTGGGTTGAGCGGGGTGCAGGGTGAGAAGGCTGTGGGGTCAGTGGGGAGCAATCTGCAGAGTGAGCAGAGTGCAGGCTGTGGGGTGATTGGGCTGTGGAGTGAGTGAGGTGCGGGGTGAGTGGGCTGTGGGGTGAGCGGTGATTGGTCTGTAGAGTGAGTTGGCGAATGTGTGAGTGGGCTGTGGGGTGAGCCAGGTATGAGGTGAGTGGGTTGTGGGATGAATCGGCTGTGGGGTGAGTGGCTGCTGAGTGAGTGGGGAGTACAGTGAGGGGCTGCGGGGTGAGCGGTGATTGGGTTGCAGAGTGAGTTGGCTAATGGGTGAGTGGGCTCAGGGTGAGCGGGTTGTGGGGTGAGCAGGGTACAAGGTGAGTGGGCTGTGGGGTGTATCAGCTGTGGGGTGAGCGGGCTGCGGAGTGAGTGAGGACTGTGGTGATCGGGCTTCGGGGTGAGCGGGCTGTGTGGTGATCGGGGTGTGGACAGTGCGTTATAGGACCGGTGGTGATGTCACGGTCATTTGATTTGTCACATGCACCTGTCTCCACCCATGACATCATTACAAGTCCTTAGGTCAGGTGGTGGATGGGGGTCGAATGGCTGGTGTCAGGCTGTGGCAGAAGTTGATGACAGGTGGGTCAGGGTAAGTATATAATAGATTAATTGCTTTTTCTAAATATAGAAAAAAATTAATCATGTGTATATCATGATTAAGACATCTTTTTTAATCTGAAATGTGTGGTTTTGGTTACATCGCTTTTAAATACATTTTTTATGGACAAGTCTGACCACTAATGTTTAAATCAAATAAATCAAAGTTTTCACCAATAAATGTGAAATTTTGATCTACCTCTATGAAAAGTGTTTCTTTTCGCTGATCTTCTATTTTTCCTTCTACTGCACTGTCCTGGCACCTGCCCAGTTGCAAACCAGGCTGAGACTTGGAACCTGAGGAAGTGGGGACACAGGTGAGATGACATGCGGTGGTTTTCTTTGTAAATTGTTAAAATAGGTGGCAAATCCAAAATGCAGAACAAATGCTCTAGATTGTAAAATGCTGCCAGCTCATGTGCATTTTACAAATTGTTGTTATCTGCACCATAAATCTGAAGCATATACGTGTAAGTATAACCTGATTGTTTTTGTTTTTCATTATTTAGGTAAAGGGCGATATGGAGAAGTATGGAGGGGCTTGTGGCAGGGGGAAAATGTGGCTGTCAAAATATTTTCTTCTCGGGATGAACAATCCTGGTTTAGAGAGACAGAAATTTACAACACAGTTTTGTTACGTCATGACAATATTTTGGGTAAGGTATAGTTATGTTTGTGCATTAGTTAAAAGACAATATCCTTGTTCCTGCAATATGTTCCACTCCATTATATAATCCTGCAACATTTTCGATAATCCATTTTGGTTAGCGTCTCATTAATTATACACATGCAGTGATAATGGATGGATGAAATTACTTTGAGGGCTGCCATTCCATAGTATAAAACCACACTCTTAAATCTAGACTGTAGTCTAGACTCACCCGAGGACCAAGCATTGCACCACAGGGAGTCTGGACATTTCCAGCTTTCTGTATATTAAGACTGAGCATGTTCCTAGACTTAGAATGTGATATTATGTATTAAATGTTGGGCTTGGTTCAGGATACCATAAAGCCTAAGTCCCTACCACAAAGAAATGCCCTATATTATCAAACCGCATGCTATATGCACATTTCATGTTTTTTTACTTACCTGCTTTAAATCCCATTTTGCTTCCAACCTGTTTTGTTCTCAGTATGTGCAGACGGCCGTAGATATTCTCATCCAAGAGAATCAGGCTGATTATGGTAATGATACTCTGATCAGAGTTTGAGTCTAGTGTCATCATGGTATGATCCGATTCTTTCAAACACTGTAAGATGATGGATGACGAAACTTCTCCATCTTCTCCATTTTGGGAGTCCCCAGAAATTGGGCTACCCTCTGGTATTATCCAACTCTAGTCAGATGATTTCAACAAACTCTTTTAGGCCCCTTTCACATCTGCGGTAATCGCTGATCGCGGCAGTTGCGGTGAAAAAAACGCAACTGCCGCGATTATCACATAACTGCCGCACTTGCGGTTCACTTGCAGTGATCCCCATGCTGTGTCTATGGGGCTTGCGGCAGGTTCGGCAAGTACGGTATAGTTGCGATTTCGGTACTTGCGGCAGATGCGGCCATGAAAAAAACGCGGTCAGCCGCGTTTTTTTTCGTGGCCGCATCTGCCGCAAGTGCCGAAAGCGCACTTGCCGCATACTTACCGCAAGCCCCATAGACATTCCATGGGGCTTGCCGCAGATGAACTGCAAGTGCGGCAGTTATGTGGTAATCGCAGCAGTTGCGTTTTTTTCACTGCAACTGCCGCGATCAGCGATTACCACTGATGTGAAAGGGGCATTACTTGCACTGCCGAGTGCAATCCGAATATTGGATGCAGCAATTTTTGTATACCTATGATGCTGTTAAATTCAGGTAAGGAGAGAACCACAGCTGCCCCTCACATAGCAATTCATATTCAGACGTGCAAAACCAACCTAAGGCCACATCAGTTTTTTTCACGTGCGAGAAAAACTGATGACGTTTTATCAGCTACATATGGTCAGAATTTCATCCGTGTCGGGTCTGAGTATCATTAATTTAACTTGTACGTGAAAAGGAAAAAATGTCTCCATTCTTTTCAAATGTAAGGGCTCATTCAGACATCCGTGCACATTGGTCTGAACTTGGACTGCAGTACACGGACTGGCCACGGGTCTCGCGACTGGAGCATGACAGTTTCATATGTTTCTATGAAGCTGTCACACTTGGTTCAGGAGAGCCATGGACAGCCTGCGTATCGCTATCTGAGATCGGACCGATGTGCACGGATGTCTGAAGGAGTCCTTATAGTCATTGAAAATTGGACCGTACGTGGATGCTATCCGAGTGCTGTCCGATTTTTTTCACGAATCCATAGACTTGCATTAACAATTTGATTAGACATTGATCAAACTCAGACATATACCTGCGATTTTGCGCGGCCCCCTCGGCCCGCAGAAAATTATGGACATGCTATAGCAATCATACGTGAAAAACTGCCATGTGGATGAGTCCTAAGGCTATGTGCCCACTGGACGGTTCTGCATCATTGCAGACTGTCAGAAAACCGGTGGAGAATTGCAGAAACTGAGTTTTCTGACCTCAGCAGTGTCCATCGTTTTGTTAGCATTTTTCTAACGTTTTGTGTTCGGTTTATTAGCGTTTGTACAGCGTGTTCTCGGCGATTTCCCCGGCGTTTTTCTTAGCGTTTTTAGGACTGTTTTTGTGCACTTGTAAGCTTGAACCGCTGGAAAAACGCTCAAAAGAAGTCACTTGCTCTATCTTTGAAAACCGGTGGAAAACCGGTGAAGAAAGTGGAAAGGAGACAAAATAAACGTTCTAATGTACACAGCGTTGTCTAAAATCCATTGACTAGCATGTTAATCCAACAGGTGGTTAGGATTAACGTAAATTAACATAAAACTCAGCGGAAAACGCAGACGGAAAACGCTAAAAAACAGCCCACAAAACGTCCAATGGGCACATAGCGTTAGAGAGGCAAAATAATGAACTTTAAAATGTGATACCTTTCAACAGTTAATTGTTAGATGCTAAAGGCATCATATCTGTAAGATTATTATTTTATTTTACTTACGATGAGTATTTGGTGTCTTTATTGCTCTATGTATTTCCTTATGAAAAAAATGCAGTGAATTGCAGTCCCAGCAAGGTGAACGGGATTTATATGAAACTCATTCCTAATGTACGTTTTTTTATGCTGCGGAAATGTATCTGTTTTGCAATGTTGAAATCCGTAAACATGTCAGTTTTTCTTTTGATAAATATGTGTTTACATTTCTGATTTAACCCATAGACTTGAATGATGAGGAAAATCTGCAGATAAAAAATGCATATACAGCAAAATATTTACATGTGCTTCCATTGCAGAAATGCAATAAAAACACATGTAATCCACACATGATTTTATCAATACATTTTTATCAAATCTAAGTAACAGGTCATTTACAAGGCAAATCAGCTTTATTTAAAACAAGACATACCAAAAAAGACAATATCTGCAGCTGGAAAAATGAGATAAATATGCATGTAAAGAGAAAAACTAAAAAAAAATGGAAAAACTCAAATAATCTAATTTAGCTAATTACGGTAATCAAGTAATATTTAATAAATCTCCAACATGAAAAATGCATCAAATACTTATTATGTTATATACAGTAACTATTTTTTATGTACCTTAAAGGGTTGTTTCAGTACATAAAAAGTCCCTTCTAAATATCCATCTTTACACCCTAACCACTTTGGTAATTAGCTTATTATAAAATGCCATACATTGTCCCTATACAGCTAATCCCTAATGAATATTTTTTATTTACTGTGACGTTTTGCTTTAGAAATGCGCCGTCCCAGGTGGCTGGGCTGCACTCACTTCCCTGCAGTGTCTATTGTCCTCCTGGCACAGGATCTTATCAGGGCAGGCTGCAGTTACTACAGTTTCTTTTATTGTTGCCCTGTGAACATGTCCTGGATCTAGTGATAGAAGCTGTGGGAGATGTGAGTGCAGGACCAGCACTCTGCTTTTACCTCTGCCACTGTATCTTCTAACTGTGAAATAAGGTGGTTTTACACTGGCGTTTGTGTCTGCATGCGTATGGCATGCAGACGCAAACGCAACCCATACTATGTGAACGCAGCGGATAATCTCCGCATGCGTTCACAGTAGCATGCACCCCGGCCAGACAATCAGCTGTCTCGGGGGCGGCCGGGAGGAGGAGATCAGCGGTGAAGATCTCTGCCTCCCAGTCCACAGCGATCTCCCGCTGGTGTCAGTGCGGGAGATTTGAAGATACAGCTGATCTGACAGCTGTTTAAATCTCCCGCGCCGACACCAAATAGGGTGATATCAGTGCAGGAGATAAGAAACAGCTGATCGCTGCTTCAAATCTCCTGCAGCCGACCTCACCTCTTTGGTGTCGGCGCGGGAGATTTAAACAGCTGTCAGATCAGCTGTTTCTCCCCGCTCTCCCCGCCGGCATCGGCGGGAGATCAGTGATGGCTTTAGCTGATCTCCCGGTGGCCGCCGCTGATCACTGGCGGCCACCGGGAGAGATTTCAATGTGATCCGCAGCGTTTTCCTGCACTGTCATGCGGTGGACACTGCGGATCCATTGACTTCTATGCGTGGTTTGTGTCACTTGCGGGCACTTGCAGATAAATCAAGCGCCCGCGACCGCACAAAAAATGCAACAGGGCTGCGTTCACAGTGCGCTCGGAGGGTGCACAAATTGTGCGCATCTGAGCGCAAACGCAGCCAAACGCAGGCACATGCGTTCCCATGTTAAACATAGGAACGCATGTGTGCAAGCATTTGGCTGCGTTCGGTAACGCTGCGTGTGCAAACGCCAGTGTGAAACCGGCCCTAAGACGTCATCAGCGAGCGGAGATAGTAGTGTGACAGAAGTGAGTGACACCAGCTCTGCCACACAGCTTCTAGCACCACCCTCAAAAATTGTCATTAGGGTGTGGTGACAGTAGTGAGTTCACACCCGTGCCGCTCCCGAATGACGTTTCATTTGAGGGCAGTACTAGAAGCTGTAAATGGTGCTGTTGTCACTGCTTCTAAGTCCACCTCCTGATGACGTCTTGTTTTACAGTTAGAAGATGCGTCAGTGGAGACAAAGGATAGAGGTTGCACTCTCCTGCTGCTCCCATCAGAGCCATGGAACCAGGACATCTTCAGAGGGCAACAATGCAAGAAACTGCTCCTGGAGGGGTGATAGACACTGCGGGGGGTGAGTGAAGCCACAGCCTGATGTGACTTGTCTCAAACGAAATGTCACAGAAAGTGAAGCAAAAAAAATATAGGGATTAGCTAGTGAGAACTGTAGGGCATTTTATCTAAAACTAATTACAAAAGTGGTTAGGGAGTATAAATAAATATTTAGAAAGGACATTTTAGGTACCAGACGAACCCTTTAAAGATATGGAGTTTCTGACATCATCCTCCAAATTATCTGTTCATTATACAAAACCTTCTACACATATCTATATAGTATAAGTTTAAAAACTAAACATGGTAGCCCAGAGATAAAAAAAAATGTTATGAACCATGGGTTTCTAAAGCTGGTTAACATCTTTAGCATCTCCTTTCTAGGCTTTATTGCATCTGACATGACTTCTCGGAACTCCAGCACTCAGCTGTGGCTTATTACTCATTATCACGACAATGGATCTTTATATGACTATCTCCAGAGGACAACAATTGATCCCGAAGGTTGCTTACAGCTTGCTGTATCTGTTATTTTTGGATTGGTGCACCTTCACGCGGAAATATTTGGCACCCAGGGAAAACCGGCCATTGCACATAGAGACCTGAAAAGCAGGAACATTCTTGTGAAATCCAATAAACAATGCTGCATTGCAGATCTAGGTATGGCTTAGCAGTAAAAAGAGTCCATAACCCTACTGTGACTACTAACAACTCAATATTTATGTAGAATTAAACTAAATAGATAATCAAAATATTTTTTAGGTTTCTTTTTTTTCTTTATGTTGTTATTAAGTTAAAATAAAAAGTAAGGTTGGTTTCACGCTTACATTTTTTATCCAGCGTCCTAATCCTGCCGAAACCTTATGCTACCTGATCAGGCCTGTCTCCGTAGACTTAGAATGCGGTGGCATAAGGTTTCTGCTGGTTCGTAACAAATTAGTTTTATTTTACATCCTTCCCGGAGGGACAAGGTTGTGGTTTTGCGGCTCGTTAAAAAGCTTGATGTCCCAAATGCGGCGTACTGCGACAAACATAGAATGGGCCGGATCCAGCCAGACTGGATTTCACACTGAGCATGCCCAGAGACCATTTTCAGCCCCTCCCAAAATCCTCTCATTAGGCGTGTCCTATGAAAAGTGTCAATTTTCCGATGGATCAGGCAAAAAAAACATATGCAACCGCAGCGGCACTATGCCTGATCCAAGTGTTGGATCAGGCAAAAGACTGCCGCTGTTGTCTTTTCTTGGTTGCTTTGAATAGGTCATCAATATGAATTTGATGTGAGTTGAATACCCAAGACCCCCACAGATCAAATGAAATTTGCATAAACGATATCTATGGTGCAAAATTCACCAGCCCCTTACATTGTTTAATGATAGGTACCAGGTTCTGCACCTTTTTCCTGTTCTCTTGAATTGTATAATCCTAGACATTCTCTTTAGGTATCATTTGATCCTTCCTTATAGAGTTTGCGTCGGCCGGTGTGAGCGAGCCATTAAACAAATACCAACCAATTTGGAGGAAATCTGTCCATCTAAATGCAAATACACTGTAATATGTGCATAAAGCTCACTGAGTGCTGCCTGTTAAACAAGGAGGAAGGCAGATCTAGATGCACAGGTGTTGGGTGTTAGGGAAATGGGTTAATATTTTATCCTGGAGAAAGGATGATACCGCCAGTTAGAAGGTTCCTTAAAGATTAATGTGATGGCATTCTTGCATTAAGCACTCCCTCCACACTGAGTAGGGACAAGAAGGGAACTCCTAGATGTAAAAATGCTGCTTATAAGGGAGCAGCACACACTGTCTCACTGTGATTTCTGTAGGGAAGCTTTGGCTATCATAATATTAGTAATAAATGAGAGTTAGGATATCACTACCATAGGGGGGTTCGGAAGCCAATACTCAGGTGGCTCTGGCTGTGGCTTGTGACCATCTCTGCACGCGGCTCTTAAGGCAAGAAAGGTTGGTGACAGACCACTAACAACAAGAGTTCTAACAACTAGTACAATGTACACTATGTCATCCTCAGCTGGTATGGGAATTGCAAAGGACCTTTAAATAACTGTTAATTTTTTATGTTATATGTTATTATGTGTTATGGATAGCAATCAAATAAAAGTACACTTATTTATATATTTATCAGGTCTTGCAGTGGTGCACTCTCAAAATAGTGACTACCTAGATATCGGTAACAATCCGAGAGTTGGCACCAAACGTTACATGGCACCAGAAGTCTTGGATGAAACAATCCGCACAAATTCATTTGAATCTTACAAACAGACCGATATTTGGGCATATGGATTGGTATTATGGGAAATTTGCAGGAGGACAATCATAAATGGTGAGTTTTTAATATGCATTTATTTTCTAATGCTCATTAATATTATTCTACAGTCCTGGTCAAATATGTTTTGAGACAGATATAAATTGTGGTTTTCTGCATCTGTGGTGTCAATTTACATGGACTCTAGATTGGTATAAAGAGTGATCAGAAGAATTGTAAAAAGATAGAGAGTTAAACTCACTTTTTTTTCTTTACTAGAGTAATTTATACAATGATGTCACAGCATGGGGCTATCATATAAATGTTAATGTCAAAAGAAAATGCACACAATTTCCATATTTAGCAGATTGGCCCAAATATGACTTTCAATTTCTCCATGCCATATACCGGTAGTTATTCATCTTTCAAAGCAGAATGTAACTGTGTAACACAGCCATTTTCCGATTCTAACAGCTGCTGTTAGCCCGGTAAATGCCAATGTCAATCTCTAACCGAAGCATTTATGGCACAAAAAACAGGGATGGGTTCATGGGTACATTTACAGCAGCAAGGAACAAACTTATCAAAGGGAACCTTTCAGCTTTATGTCCCAAAACGTATCACTACCTGTCCCTGCAGCTTCCTACTACATACCTAAGGATCTCTGTCTGAGTTAAATATGTACTGTAATCGCTAAGAAAAATCATTTTATAACTTACATTTTCAGATGGTAATTAGGATGGTGTCTTCGGAGAGCAGACACTCTGGGCGTTCTCTTCTGGGTCCATTTCCCCCATCTCTCCGTGGTTATCACGCCCCAGTGAGTGTGATAACCTAATTTCCAAGCGCTCTCCCGGAGTTTGAAACCTGTGGGCTGCGCCTTCCTGGTATGATGCCGAGGCACGTCATTTCCGGTCATGTACATTGTGGGGGAGTAATTAGGTGTACTCGCCGGCTTCAGAATGCGCAGTGCTGTCATGGAGCTGTAATGATGGTATCTCTTACTTAGGAAAATAGAAGCTGAGCTGTGATTGGTTGCTATAGGCAGCCTGATAAATCTCCAGCCAACAGTAAACCCTCCCCCCGGCCGGGCAGCATATGTTACCTCACACATACACATAATAGACAGCTCATGTGACTGATATCTACCTTAATTCCCTATATGGCACATGTGTTGCACATTGGTTGTTTTTAATCAGATGTTTATTTTTGGAAATTAAAGATAGCACACGTATGAGGCGAGTTGTGTGAGGCGATTTGTGCACATATGTGTATGTCTGTGTGATGTGTGTGTCCCTGGGGTGTGTGTGTGTCTCAGTGGTGTGTGTCCCTGTGGGGGGGTCCCTGTGGTGTGTATCCTTTTGGGGGGGACTGGTATCCCTGTGGTGTGTGTCCTTGTGGGGGGGGGGTGTCTCTGTGGTGTGTATCCATCCCTATGGGGTCTGTGTGTTCCTGTGGGGTGTGTGTTTCTGTGTCCCAGTGGGTTGTGTATGTCCCTGTGATGTGTGTGTCCCTGTGGGGTGAGTGCATGTGCCCCTATAGGGTGTGTATGTTGTGTGTTTCCTGTGGGGGGGGGTATGTGTGGTGTGTGTCTCTGTGTTGTGTGTGTCTCTTTGTGGTGTGTGTGTTTGTGTTCGGGTGCGTGGTGAGTATCCAATGTTGGGGCTCCACCTTAGCTGTTACCTTTTGTGTGCATGTGGTGTGTATACATGTCCTCGTGCATGGTGAATATTCCATGTCAGGGCCCCACCTTAATGACTTTATGCTGGTATATGCTGTTAGTCTCTGGTGCTGTCTTTAAGCCCCTCTCATTCACAACTGTCAACTGGTAACTGTCACTTTTTCCCCATTATGTAGATAGGGGCAAAATTGTTTGGTGAATTGGAACGCGCGGGGTTAAAATTTCGCCTCACAACATAGCCTATGACACTCCCGGGGTCCAGACGTGTGACTGTGCAAAATTTTGTGGCTGTAGCTGGCAGCTGTCAATTTTGCTCCCACACGTTTCCTTTTGGTTTTTCCCCCATTATGTAGATAGAGCCAAAATTGTTCGGTGAACTGGAACGTGCAGGGTTAAAATTTCGCCTCACAACATAGCCTATGACTCTCTCGGGGTCCAGACGTGTGACTGTGCAAAATGTTGTGGCTGTAGTTGCGACAGTGTAGATGCCAATCCCGGATATACATACATACATACATACATACCGTACATACATACACACATACACACATTCAGCTTTATATTTTAGATAGGAAATATACTAGCGACATTAAGAAAACAGTAATCTACATATCAGAAAAAAATGCTTCACTTAACAAAACAGTTTTCATTGAACCAAAATCATTTCACATGCAAAATATATATCAATTAGACTGTCGTTGATCTGATTTTTCAGGGTTATTTTTATGTAACATCCAACAGTAATCTGCCATCATTGAGTCAATCCAAAAACCCTAGAAGCGGTGTTCCATTAATTTAATGTGAAACCGCTCACCTTTTTCATCGCTTACATCCCCACGATTTTGAAGGAAGAAATCTAAATGTGACATGTGATAACATGTGACTCTCCAAGAAGCAGTCATTGGTTGACAGCACTGTCAATACTTCTTCCCATAAAACTCACTAAAACCTTTACTGATGTTGTCCCTGTAAGAAAATTCACAATTAAATAAGACAAGCAAAGAAATGGGAATAACAGAGAAAGAACCAAATAAATTGAAAATGCAGAAATAAAGTAATAACAAAAATACTTCTATCTCAGAAACTTTATGTGATAGAGGAAAACTAAGCATATTTTTGGAATAAGCACATCAAACTCCTTAATACAAACATATTACCTTTGTTGATGATTTTTTTTGTGTTGAACAGTGTAATGTGCATACGAGGCTGTTTTGGGCTTATAATGTATATAGGAGACTATGTGTGGCTCATACTGCTTATATAGGGCTATTTGGGGGCTCATGCTGCATATAGGAGGCTATGTGAGTGCATATTCAGTAATTAGGAGGCTGTTTAGGGGATTATACTGTATATAGAGAGGCTATGTGGGGACTCATACTATATAGAGGGGTTATGTTGGGGTTCACATTGTATATAGAGGGGCTTTGTGGGGGCTCACACTGTCTAGAAGGGCGCTATTTGGAGGTTCATCTTAGTGTTAATATAAGAATGTTGTCCGTTTCTGCCTCTAGCTCCTCCCCTTCATGGAATGGTGTCTGGTTCTGCCTCTACATCCTCCCCCCTCCATAGAATGTTGTCTGGTTCTGCCTCTAGCTCCTCTCCCACCATAGAATGTTGTCTTATTATTCCTCTAGCTCCTCCCCTCCATAGAATGTTGTCTTGTTCTGCCTCTAAATCCTCCCCTTTCATAGAATGTTGTCTGGTTTTGCCTCTAGTTCCTCCCCCTCCATAGAATGTTGACTGGTTCTGCCTCTAGCTCCTCCCTCTCCATAGAATGTTCT
Organism: Allobates femoralis; assembly: GCA_033576535.1. Taxonomy (NCBI): domain Eukaryota; kingdom Metazoa; phylum Chordata; class Amphibia; order Anura; family Aromobatidae; genus Allobates; species Allobates femoralis. Next base: position 599,525,468 of record JARQOC010000002.1, read on the forward strand.
CTGGTGGTTCTGCCTCTAGCGTCTCTCCCACCATAGAATGTTGTCTGTTTCTGCCTCTAGCTCCTCTCCCTCCATAGAATGTTGTCTGGTTCTGCCTCTAGACCCTCCCCCTTCATAGAATATTGTGTAGTTCTGCCTCTAGCTTCTCCCTCTCCATAGAATATTGTCTGGTTCTGGCTCTAGCTCCTCCCCCTCCACAGAATGTTGTCTGGTTCTGCCTCTAGCTCCTCCCCTTCATGGAATATTGTCTGGTTCTGCCTCTAGCTCTTCTTTCCATAGAATATTGTCTGGTTCTGCTTCTAGCTCCTCCACCTCCATAGAATGTTGTCTGGTTCTGCCTCTAAATCCTCTCCCTCCATAGAATGTTGTCTGGTTCTGCACCTAGCTCCTCCCCTCCATAGAAAGTTTCTGATTCGGCATATAGCTCCTCCCGTCCATAGAATGTTGTCTGGTTCTGCCTCTAGATCTTCTCCCTCCATAGAATGTTGCCTGCTTTTGCCTCTAGCTCCTCCCCTCCATAGAATGTTGTCTGGTTCTGCCTCTAGCTCCTCCCCCTCCATAGAATGTTGTCTGACTCTTCATATAGCTCCTCCCCCTCCAGAGAATGTTGTCTGGTTCAGCCTCTAGATCCTCCCCTCCATAACATGTTGTCTGGTTCTGCCTCTAGATCCTCCCCTCCATAGAATGTTGTCTGACTCTACATATAGCTCCTCCCTGTCCTTAGAACATTGTCTGGTTTTGCCTCTAGCTCCTCTCCCTCCATAAAATGTTGCCTGATTCTGCCTCTAGCTCCTCCCCTCCATAGAATGTTGTCTGGTTCTGCATATAGCTCCTCCCCTTCCATAGAATGTTGTCTGGTTCTGCATAAAGTTCCTCCCCCTCCATAGAATGTTGATATATACATACACATACATACACTCAGCTTTATATATAGATAATTAATATGTTAATATTAATACTGAGTAGAATTCATTTTATCCTATTAGTTTTTCCCTCTCATGTGGGAAAATTAATTGTCCACGCCTGCTCTATTAGGTTCAATATGCAGAAAACAATTCCTTTAGGGAAGAAAAACATAATCATTCCAAAATTGTAGTCAAAGAGATTCTTACTAAATTTGACCAAAAGAACCTCTGTACACCTGTGAGATATAATATTGCTGTGTGCATTAGTCTACATTTGGGTTCTGATTTAAACATTTAAAAGATAACTACCATTAAAAGGAAATTCTATACTCTTGTCCATAGCAACAAACTTTAGATTTAGGGATTTTAATGTATATTATTAATATAAGCAGCTCTCTAAGGGGGCAGCTTTTATATATAAAACAGAGGTGCAATGTTGAAGACTAGGACATCAGTACATCTGCGGGAGTCTAACCTTAATTTGTTACAAACATAATCTAGTATTTTTACTTTTTGGACAAAACTGATTGTATTTATACTAATTTCCACTAGGGGGCGGAGAGTTGCATTTTACAGTCATGGCCAAACGCTTTGAGACTGACTCAAATGATGGTTTTCACAAAGTTTTCTGCTTTAGTATTTTAGATATTTTATAATTCTTTAGTTACTGAAGTACAGTTATAAGCATTTCACATGTTGTTATACTTTTATTGAAGAATACATCAAATTTAGGTAAAACATAAGAAAAAAACAAAACTGAGCAAATACCCTCAAAAAGTAAATGATTAGCAATAGAGCAAGTAAATTAGGGTATAGGGTGAATAGGGTACTTTGTTAACATTATTTTGAATAAAAAAATGTAAAAACCATCCCACCATATCAAGGTGACCCATATCGGGATGGTCCGAGCAACTAATCTTTACAACCTTACCATATGTCTAGTGACATTAATTTATACATTCATAATAGCCTTTACATTTAAGAAAACACTCAATATTTACAGTATTGACGTTAACGGGGTTGTCTAATACTAGGACAACCCCTTCTGATTGTCCTTTTTTCCTCCAGTTAAACTGAAAGACCCTGTACTCACCTCCCGTGCTACAGCCATTCCACGGCTGTCAGTGATCACAGTTCGGGACTCATGTGACATTGTAAGGTTTCTTGAGCCCCTTGTCCAATTACCGCCACTTTGTCTCTCAATGCTTTCTGACTAAATGAGCAATCAACAAGAAGTAAGCACCAGCTACAGCGTCACTTCATGTTGATTGTCAATTTGGTCCAAAGGTGGCTAGAGAGAAGCCAGTGGTGATTGGATGTGGAGCTCAAGAGACTTCACAAGTTCACGCGACTCCCAAACCGTGATCACCGACAGCACTGGAACGGCTGCAGCACGGAAGGTGAGTACAGGGTCTTTCATTTCAACTGGAGGAAACAAGTGGAATTAGAAGGGGTTGTCCTAGTGGTGGACAACACCTTGAATTTTTCAAAACCTCTGCAATTCGCCCTGCTACACCTAATGTCATATTCTGGGCCTTATCCTTACTGGGGGCAACACATTCTTTTGTAATCAGAGCATGGAGTTTATCATAATTTGTATGTTTTTGTTAGTCCGTATGCTTTTCAGGATGCATCACAGGTTCTCAGGTAAGAGTTCGGTCACATCTGTGTATATGGACTTGCTGAAATTCTCAGCCTGAAAAGTTGGTCGAGTGTCAGGAGAAAATTATGCTTTTTTTCCTCACCTAGCATCCATGTCATACAAGTGCTATGCGAGTGCGTGTTTTTCAGTATGCTATATGTCTTGCATCTGTATGCAATCCGTTTTTAACATCATCTTATACATCCGCTATTAATCTATAAACATTAGGTATTTTGACAAAATAATAAAGCAAGCATATAACGATATAGACAGAAGGATGATTGGTTGATAGTTATCCTGCATCTATATAATGTCCCTACACCACTACATATTATACATTCATGTGGCATTAAACAGTGTTAAGCCTTGTTTAAGCCTAATAAATAAATATTTAAAAAAAACAGCATGGGGTTCCCCCTATTTTTGCTAACCAGCAAAGGTGAAGCAGACATTTGCAAGCTGGTATTTTCAGGCTGGAAAAGCCCATGGTTATTGGACTCTTACCAGCCTAAAAATAGTAGCCTGCAGCCACACCAGAAATGATGCATCCATTAGATGCGCCAGTTTTGACCCTTTGCCCGGCTGTTCCCGATTGTCTTGGTGTGGTGGCAATCAGAGTAACAGTTGTGGGTGTTGAAGTAAACCATGAAATGTGAACTGGCATCCAGCCCTGGTGTAATGGAGAGGCATCTATCAGACACCTCCTTTACTAACCCAGTAAGTAAAAATATAAAAAAATTTAATTTGATAAAATACTCCCGACACTTTTCCTAGTTCACCAATTTATTTAAAAAATAAAGCCATATGTAGTCCACAGATCCCGACGTAGTCCTCCGAATCTGACTTCGTCCACAAATGGCATCCTGAAAGACATAAAAAGAGAGAGGTCCCACGATGTTCCCTGCCTTGTCACTAAGCGTATGAAGTCTCATTCAGAGAAGGAATCCCCATAAGTTGCAATAGCAAGCACTGTCAGGTCTCAGCGAAACCTGGCAATGTGATGACCGGTGACATCAGAAAGGTTACCGTAGTTCACAGCAGCTGGGTCACAGAGTGGGTAGCGCAAGTGGCAGCGGCAGTGATGAGCGGTGACATCAGTAAGGTTACCACAGTTCACAGCCACCAGCTCTTGTGCTACCTTCTATGCGACTCTGTTGCTTTGAAAAGTGGTAACCTGATGCTCAGGAGACTTGGTGAGTGCAGCGCGGGACCCGGCAGTGGCTGCTCTTACAGCCAATGGGGATGCTATCTCTGAATGAGGCTCTTTTTTTTTCTAAATAAATAGGTGAACCAGGGAAAGTGAGAATTGTAACAAATAAAATATTTTTGTGTGTGCTTATCTTTTTACTTACTGGGTTAGTAATGGAAGTGTCTGATAAACTCTTCTCTATTATTAACCCCAGAGCTCGATGCCAGCTGACAATATATAGTTGACATCAACCTCATAAACCATTGTCCTGATTGCCACTGCACCTGGGCAATGGGAAGAGATGGGCAAAGTTCCAAAATTGGTGCATCTGATGGGTGCATCGCTTTTAGGGCAGTTGCGGTTTGCTATTGTTAGGCTGGGAAGGTCCAAATAACCAGGGGCGTAACTAGAACTGGCAGGGCCCCATAGCAAACTTTTGAACGGGGCCCCCTCCAAGACACGCCCCAATGACACGCCCCCTTCAAGACACACCCCCTTACCGAATCAGTGTTAACAGGCTGACGCCACCCAGTTTACCGTATATACTCGTGTATAAGCCGACCCCCTACTTTTGCCCCCAAAACCTGGGAAAACCTATTTACTCGTGTATAAGCCGAGGGTGGACCCCAGCATAGGTATACAGCCCCCAGCAAAGTGGTATACAGCAGCCTCTCCAGTGGTAGTATACAGCAGCCTCCCCAGTGGTATATACAGGCCCCAGCAGTATATACAGTAGCCCCAGTGGTATACAGCAGCCTCCCCAGTGGTATATACAGGCCCCAGCAGTATATACAGTAGCCCCAGTGGTATACAGCAGCCTCCCCAGTGGTATATACAGCAGCCCCAGTGGTATACAGCAGCCTCTCCAGTGGTAGTATACAGCAGCCTCCCCAGTGGTATATACAGGCCCCAGCAGTATATACAGTAGCCCCAGTGGTATACAGCAGCCTCCCCAGTGGTATATACAGCAGCCCCAGTGGTATACAGCAGCCTCTCCAGTGGTAGTATACAGCAGCCTCCCCAGTGGTATATACAGGCCCCAGCAGTATATACAGTAGCCCCAGTGGTATACAGCAGCCTCCCCAGTGGTATATACAGCAGCCCCAGTGGTATACAGCAGCCTCTCCAGTGGTAGTATACAGCAGCCTCCCCAGTGGTATATACAGGCCCCAGCAGTATATACAGTAGCCCCAGTGGTATACAGCAGCCTCCCCAGTGGTATATACAGCAGCCCCAGTGGTATACAGCAGCCTCTCCAGTGGTAGTATACAGCAGCCTCCCAAGTGGTATATACAGGCCCCAGCAGTATATACAGTAGCCCCAGTGGTATACAGCAGCCTCCCCAGTGGTATATACAGGCCCCAGCAGTATATACAGTAGCCCCAGTGGTATACAGCAGCCTCCCCAGTGGTATATACAGCAGCCACAGTGGTATACAGCAGCCTCCCCAGTGGTATATACAGCAGCCCCAGTGGTATACAGCAACCTCCCCAGTGGTATATACAGCAGCCACAGTGGTATACAGCAACCTCCCCAGTGGTATATACAGGCCCCAGCAGTATATACAGCAGCCCCAGTGGTATACAGCAGCCTCCCCAGTGTGTATATACAGGCCCCAGTGGGAATATACAGGCCCCAGTGTGTATATACAGGCCCCAGTAGGTATATACAGGCCCCCAGTGGGAATATACAGGCCCCCAGTGTGTATATACAGGCCCCCAGTGGGAATATACAGGCCCCCAGTGTGTATATACAGGCCCAGTGGGAATATACAGGCCCCCAGTGTGTATATACAGGCCCCAGTAGGTATATACAGGCCCCCAGTGGGAATATACAGGCCCCCAGTGGGAATATACAGGCCCCCAGTGTGTATATACAGGCCCCCAGTGGGAATATACAGGCCCCCAGTGTGTATATACAGGCCCAGTGGGAATATACAGGCCCCCAGTGTGTATATACAGGCCCCAGTAGGTATATACAGGCCCCCCCCACTCCTCCTCTGCTGCACACGTCACCTGTAAAGGAATACATCATACTTACTTATCTCTGCCGGCTGCCGCTGTCGCCGCTCTGCACCGCGCTCCGTCTTCATCCAGCTTCTTCCTGGTTGTGACCGCCGGGTGCAGGCAATGACGTCACAACCAGGAAGAAGCTGGATGAAGACGGAGCGCGGTGCAGAGCGGCGGCAGCAGCCGGCAGAGATAAGTAAGTATGATGTATTCCTTTACAGGTGACGTGTGCAGCAGAGGAGTGGGGGGCCTGTATATACCTACTGGGGGGGGCCTGTAGCTGACCGGATAGCAGCGTAGCGGCGCTGGGTCCGGGCCCCCCACAAGGGCCGGGCCCCAAAGCGACTGCTACGTCTGCTATGCCGGTAGTTACGCCCCTGCAAATAACCATGGACCTTCCCAGCCTGGTAATACCAGCCCTTAGCTGTCTGTTTTACCTTGGCTGATTATCAAAATAGGGGGGAACCCTTTTAAATTATTTATTTATCAGATTAACTGCCTAAACATCATTTAGTGCCACATGAAAGACATTAAAGGGTGCAAGCTTAGAATATGTAGGGAAGTAGGACATTATATAGTTGTTGGGTATCTATCTATCTATCTATCTTTTTATATCAGATTGCTTTATTAAAATATGACAACTAGCTTAAAATTGCATAGTAGAGTGTGTAAAAGATGATGTTAAAAACGCATTGCATAATACGCATGTCCATTTTTCTCGCATCCATTGACTTGCATTAGAAAGTCTTTTGTGTTATACACATTCATACGGAACATGCTGTGATTTTTTTCCCTCAGCCTGTTTCCGGCTGTTTTGCTGATGGACACTGCCCTATTGTTCATGAATGGTTCAAGTGTAATCTGAATTTTTATTGAATTGCACTTGCCGATTTTAAATGCAGATGTGAGTGAACCCTACGGCTGAGATATGGGGAGCTTCCTGGCCATGAACCCAAAATATGAATGTTTTGTTCACTGAGCCCCTTGTGTCATGGTCCCCATCATGCTGGAGAAAACATTGTTCATCGCCAAATTGCTTCTGGATCATTTGGATCATTATGTAACTCATTTGTTAAAATGAAAACAATCAATCCCTTCTCCACATAGTCCAGCTATGAGCTGGCACAGAATTCTGCTATAAATCACAATTTATGTTATCTAAAAGTTGCAAGGGCAGTGGAAAAAACGGCATAGGTTTTTTTTTTTCTCGTTTTTTTACTGTATGGGATAATTTTTTACCAACACGGCGACGCCAACTCAATTAGTATTTTTCATATGAAAATTCAGGGATTGTTTTTTGTTTTTTTTTTCCAAGTTCCCTGAGAAGATGTTAACCTGTGATCGTCATGTTCTATTTACACAGTATTGCAGTATATAGCGAAATGTCACGGTTTTATAACAACAGCACGCCTGTGGCTGCGCTGTATTGGTGTATGACATTGGCAGCAATGGCAGCCATGGGGCAGGCTGGATGATGCGGGGGAAGGGGGCCAATGGGTGCCAGAACTGCGTCTGTCGTACATTTCGGCCCCCGCAGTCATCACCTCCAGGTTCGGTGCCGGTACGTATACCTCTGGTCGCCGCACCATCGGCGTTTCCTCGCCTGTCCCTCATAGACTATGAGCTCTTGTGGACAGGGTCCTCTCCCCCTCATGTATCTGCAAGACTTGATTGTCCATATGTACTGTATTTGTCCTTGTTCTCCCCTCTTCATATGTAAAGCACCATGGAATCTAATGTACTCACTGCCGAGCGAGCCCCTTGTCCGTAAAGCACGCTTGTCTGCAGAGCGTTACTCCCCGTCGCCATCTCCTCTGAAAGCAGCTCACTTCAAAAAGGATCAGGCAGGATGAAATCAGAGGGTGTCATCATTCTTCCCTTCAACCAGCAGAGACCTCAATACACAATGTGATGGAGAAGCTTCTGTGTCTCACACCAATGTGCTGAAACACTGTACTGCAGACAGTCCCCCGAGGTCTGCTGCCTGTCATCTCCTCGTGACCCCCGCAAAGCCTAAACTGCATCCCACATTCATCAAGATGGAGGAGTCACAGGAGGACCGAGATGAATTGGCCCAAGGTCTACACAGCACCAAGAAGCTACAGCGACACCGGAAATTCTCCTATCGGGTCACAAAATAAATAAGCATTCCCAACCATACGTCCTCTACCGAAAGATTCCAAGATGATGACCCCTGTCTGGAAGAGCTGGTGGACAGCATTATGGGCCACCCTTAGAAAAATGATGCTCAAGCCCCAATACATACTATATATGTGACCAATGCTCCAACACCGCTGCAAGAGCATGGGGAGCGCAGAGGAAAGCATGAGTGATTCTACCAGCAGTGCCGACGCTGACAAAGATGGCCACGCTTTTGGGGATCAGGCATAAGTAACCTCTAGATCCATTCAAGAATTCTGGAAAAGATCTTTTAGCCCGATCCAGCCACCAGCTTTCCCAGAAATTACAAAACCTGTAAGACAAGGCATGTGACGACCTCGGCGGAGGTGGCTCCTCCAACCCCAGCCAAGGTGGCCACAGACGCTCCACGTCTGAGCAGACACCACCACGGTTCAGCCTCATTCCAGGTTTATTCCACCACAAAGTTCTCCAGATAAATAAAACGTCGGTATCACAGAAAAAGTATAAAAAGGCCCTAAATCTTTCCCTGTGTGGGGAGCATGTCCAGTGCCCGAGGCCGAGAAGTCCCATGAGGACAGGGGGTGACACAGGAGTGTGGGGGGCCGGCGGGAGAACAGCAGGATCCATCCCCCACGCTTCGGTGTCCAGCACATCAGAGGGTTATCTCCTGCCGTCTCTCAGAATCCACTGGACTTGACAAACTGCATTTTGTAGTTGCATTTGGGCTTGTGATTGGCGCAACCGTTCTCAGGTTGTCGGTCTGTAGTACTCTTCTCAGGGGTCTCTGTTGATGCTCCAGTCTCGGGGTCACTGGCGCTGTCACCTGTACACAAATCTGGCAGCTTTTCTTCCTTTGGCAGACTCTCTGGAGGAGAAGTGGCTTTCCTTCAGAACTTTGGGGCTCACTGAACCCCAGGCCGCAGTGCCGCTGGTTTCTCCCCAATGTTGTGCTGTCCATGCTCTGCTGAAATTGATGCTACAGTTCATCATTCATTTTTCGGTCCTCGTCTCCTGTTGAGCAGATGATTCTATCACAGTAGAGACAATTACTGTTCCTAGCATAGTTCGCCTCTATGCAGTGTAATTCACTTGTTCATGAGGCGTCTTTAAAACATCGCTCTCAGTAGCATATCGTCCTGTGTAACCAGTGTGTGCTGCGAAGAGAGCAGCAACAGTTTGTCACCACCTCTCACCAATGATCTGTGCCCATGGGGCTTGTTATTGAACCATCGCCAATGTGCAGTCAGTGAAGGTTTTGGGTCGCAGGTCAAACATCGGCCAGAAGACGGAGGGCGATGAACACACCGCCAGCAGCAAAGAGGATGCACAGGGCACCTTGTGGGCAAGAAAAGAAAAGATACACTGACACCAAGTGGGGAGAAACGTTTGCTGTGCAACCAAAGTCAGAGCGAGACCCCGGGGTACAGAGTAGGCGCAGCGGCCAAGATCCAAATTACAATTTCTAATCTCAGGTTCTAGAATTTTCCGATACAAATGCATGTCGATCCGGTCACAGCAGACTGGACACCAGCCATTTAAGCCAGCGATCGATATGGTTTGGGGGATCCGGTTGACCCCTTACCTGACCGGAAGTGAGACGTGCATCTGTGGTCTCCGATTACGAGACGCCCCGTGTGCTCCTTCTTTCCAGCCCCCATGAGCCACAGGAACTTCTGATTTCATTCCTCATTACCCAAATCCACCTTCTCCCAGCTGCCGCCACCAGCCTCACTGTCCGTGCTCTGGGCCCCCTCTTGCAGTTCCGCCGGTGCTGCTCCTCGTCCTTCCATACTCAGTTCATCGCTCCAGATCTCGGCATAGTTTTTTTTATTTTTTTACAAAATATGTGACTTATTATTGCTAAAAATATGGTCCTTCATAAATTCCCTATCAATATATGCAGTGGTAAATGATAACAGATGCAAATTTGAAAGAACATACGCCGTGTAACCTCAGCATTCACCTTTTAAGCTTGTCCATATGTTTGGACCCTTGTACACAATAAATACATTAGTGTCCCTTTAACCTCAGTGCATTTATTAATTGAACTGGAAATAATTGTACAGATGATTAGCTTTATTTGGCTAACGGATCAGGTTGGATTGTGCAAATCAGCAAACTTTGCTCTAATCCAGATTCCGAATCAGTTCGCTCATCTGTAATTGTAACGTGTTAATAGGGTATTAGGCGTAAATCTGCTACATCTTGTAAAACATTCATAGCAGGGCCACTAATCCTCTGATATAATATGTGGCAGCTTGCACAGACCTGTATATCTGTTTTACGCTTCCACACAAGCGAACTATTTCTCATTACACTTGACAATTAATTGCTTTGCTAAAATAATCTGACAAGGCAGAACTTGACGCCTCTATTGGAACAAAACGGACACGGCGGGCCTGCTAATCGGCCCTTTGATTTCAACTGGTTGTGTTTTCCACAAAGGATTAGCTGTAAATTATAAACACTGTAATCTGGTGTCAGCACCCAGGTCCATGATTAAAGCAGCCATTACATTCAATCAGCACTCTGTTTATTCAACACTGATTAGGAAACTAGCAGCATCAGTGGAGCTTGGATAGCTGCCATGCTTCCTGCAGCCTCTTGCCATAAATCCGAAATACAGGACAATTTCCACCAGAAAAGAGTGGCACCAGAGCGCAGAATGCATGTTGTGATGTGGAAAATAGCTTCACTTCTGACACAGTCTATTCCCACTTTGCAGTTCAGTCACAACACGGACACGGAGTCTGACTTTCACCCACAGATTTCCTTCAACACTAATGAATCTAGAATGCCTGGTGGGTGTTAATGACAGAAGGAAGAAATGTATGCTAAATAATAATAAAAAAAACACATGAAGATAGGACATGCTTGTGCTTATGTGTAGCAAATGTATCTGCAAAATAGGACTTTTATCAATATAATGTATATAATGTAAAGGAAACCAACCAGCAAGATTTAACCACCTATAAATCAGTGCAGCAAGTGATTGATGTGTACAGCATGACTAGAGTGAACCAGAGACTGGCAGGGAGCGTAAAAGTAAAAAACTGAGTAAAAGTAGCAGAACTGCAGCTGTGGTGTGAGAGACTTTTATTTGGGTCGACCGTAACACTGAGAGTGCTGTTAACTGAGTGACCAACTGCCAAGGTACGAGCCGGGGGAAACCACTCCACTGCCCTGGGGACTGCACTCCACCTGCGGGGAGCAACACCATCCCAGCTGCCCCGGAAGGTCTGAAGCAGCGGCGGCCGCCCTAGCCACATACCACAGGTGACATCAGGAATACCCCTTATCCCCTTAGACTTTCCCTGTCATCATTCCCAGTTTATTTTAAATGAGACCACCAGGGTCTCAGGACCAGGTCTCGGCCCCCACTTGTCCCCATGAAAAGAACCGAAGAGAGGTGAAGTAGAAAAACGAGTAACCGCCCAGTTTTTGAGTCTTCCCCGACCCTGGAGTGGGCGTGTCAACCTGGCATCACGAACAGGATGCAAGTGGCCCAGTGAGAATGGGTCTCATACGCCTTAAAGAGCTGTTAAGAACTGTGTAAGAACTAGCTCGCTAAAATGGCGGTGGGAGAAGAGCAAGTGCCACGTGTGTCTGGGCCCTCATCGTGGGAAGGACCTTGGAGAAGGCGCAAAATAGCAGGCCCATCCCAGTACTAAAGAAAAGCCAAGGGGGCCTGCTATCGAGAGTTGCTGAACTTGCCTAGAGGAGGAGACGAGGCCTCAAGGGCAAGGCCTTAAGAACAGAGAAGAATGGAGAACCACGTGGTGCGAGGAGAAGGAGGCATCATGGCAAACAGTGGTTACGGCACCCCGGTGGTCGGACAAGAGAGTGCGAGAGCTCCCAATGCAGATGGGGAGGCTAGAGACTGGGTACGGTTTACCGGACTCGAGGACTTTGAGGAGGCTATGCAAGAACTGAGCCACTTGTTGAATGCTGCGCAGTTGTGGGCCGTGAGTGCTTGAAGACGGTACCGGCTGCAGAGAGCAGCCCTACAAGCTCTGGTGCTAGAGCCTCCAGAACCACCAACAGTAGCACCAGTGGAAGAGCTTACCGCAGCAGTGCCAGAACCAGAACCGGCAGCAGCACTAGTACTGGAGCCGCCAAGCCAGAGTCAGGCGGCAACACCAGAGCCGCCAGGGGAACCACCAGTTGCTACACCTGAACCGCCAGAGCCAGCACCGCAGCTAGAGGACAAGAGTGATGCTATCGAGTCAGAGAACAGCGACAGCTCGGCAGAGATCCCAGAGGTCGAGAGCGGTAGGCCACATTGGGCCTCCAGCGAGAGCTTGATGGGTGGAAGCCCAATCGCAGCCCAGGCAGAGAACCAAGTGTGGAGCGGGCAAGACGACAACTACTGGGCCCGAAGGCAAGCTGAGGAGGAAGTGTGGAGCGACGGCAGCACAGAGACCGTTGGCAGTTGCAGGAGGAGGCCAACCTCGAGGAGAAAAGGTGCATGAGAAAGACTTTGGTTCCGAACCGGAAGTAGAGTTGTAGAGTTTAAGAACGCTGGAGGTTTATTAAGGAGAATGGACTAGAGCAGGAGGTGTTCGGTAGTCGATGGGATGTGGAGTCCTATCTCCCGAAGGGACACCCGGTCGAGACCTCCACCCAGGCGAGGAGGTAGGCTACAACCGGTGCATGAGACGGTGGGGCTGGTATGCACTGGGGTATACATAATCCTGCAGCCTCGAGCCCCACACTGCTCGAGCCCCACACGATGAACGTTCCAGGGGAGAGGACAATTTGCAGGCAAGTGGCCCATACCCCTAAGTGAGACCAGGAAAGTTGTGTAAATATTAGTTAGCGTGCTACTGTGTGTAAATAATGTTTGTAAAATTGGTTAATTAGTACTGGAGAATGTAAATATGTGTGTACATATTTTGCCAACCATGGACATTGTACAGTTGGGCGGAGGACACTGACCAGGACTTGTTTTTGAGCCCCGGTAGGGGTAATGCTCACAATACTGTGGACTTGTTTTAAACTGAGCACTTTTATTTTTGAGAAGCACTTTTATTTTCATTTTTACTGTGACGATTGTACAAGCACTGAGCTGCATTGTTTGACTTTTGTTTGTAACGTTTAAGTACCAGTGCCTCCCGTAAGGGATGAAAAATGATGATTATTGTTATTGTCAATATGCATGCATAAAAATGAAAAAATTTTGTAAGTGCCCGAGGTACCGGGTCGCTCGGGGATGAGCTGCCAAGGGGGAATGTGTCGCCCCACCGGGTAAGCGCCACCAAAGGTACTGCATTCCCGCGGTTAGGAAGTGTAGTGGCCCTGTTCTCCAGGTGTCGGGACAGTGCAGTTGAGCCCACACCAAAAACACACACACACAGTGACAGGCCCCTGGGACGGTGGGTGGACCCTGAGGGAGGACCAGGCCAGAAAAGGGGGACAGGGCAGTGTTAGGAGACAGTAGAAGGAGACCGGAGGAGTAACATCGACTGTTGAAGAGAGGTAGTCGGAAGCGTAGAGGCGGTGTGGTGCCGACTCCCATGGGTTGGAGCAATGACACCCCGCTCGCCCACGGGAGGAAAGACTGACAGATGGAAAGACAGGAGGCCTAGGGGTGTGGATGAGACCTCGATATCCAGTACGCCTGCATCTGAGGAGACAGAAGGATTGGTGGACGACACAGAGACCCGGCCCTGAAGACGGTGCAGATACTTCATGCCCGAGCCGTAAACCCGGAGGCCCCTGACTCCTAATGGGAGCTGTGGCCGAACACCCAAAACAACTTGGGGAAGATGGCTGAACTAGAGAACAGTGCCCTGGAGAGTGATCTAATGGCACCCGGGACACAAATAAGCATTCGAGGCTGTCGGTACTTGAGCTCTGTGCCGGAGAGCTTTGAGAGCCTGAGAAGCAGAGCGACGACCCGCTCACCTCAGAAGAGAACCACTTCTTATGGCGCCGATAGAGAGACAGCCCACCAGAGACTGAAACACCTAGAGAGGACAGAAAGGACACCAACTGTGGCTTGACTACACTGACCCGATTCTGGAGAATGAGCGAACCGGAGACTGGCAGAGAGCATACCAGATGGACATGTTTAACACCTGAGTAAAAGTAACGGAACTGCATCGGTGGTGTGAGAGACTTTTATTTGCCGCAACCATCGGCCGCCAGTAACACCGAGAGTACTGTTAACTGAGTGACCAACTGCCAAGGTACGAGCTGGGGGAACCACTCTGCTGCCCCGGGGACTACACTCTGCCTGCGGGGAGCAACACAATCCCAGCTGAAGGTCTGAAGCAGCGGTGGTTGCCCTGGCCACATACCGCAGGTGGCATCAAGAATACCCCTTATCCCCTCACTTTCCCTGTCATCATTCCCCGTTTATTTTAAATGACATCGCCTGGGTTACCGGACCAGACCTTGGCCCCATCTGTCCACGGGAAAAGATCCGAAGAAGAGGTGAAGTAGAACAACGAGTAACCGCCCGGTTCCTGAGTCTTCCCCGGCCCTGGAGTGGGCGTCATATTATATATATACATATGTGTATATATATATATATACAGTTAGGGCCAGAAATATTTGGACAGTGACACAATTTTCGCGAGTTGGGCTCTGCATGCCACCACATTGGATTTGAAATGAAACCTCTACAACAGAATTCAAGTGCAGATTGTAACGTTTAATTTGAAGGGTTGAACAAAAATATCTGATAGAAAATGTAGGAATTGTACACATTTCTTTACAAACACTCCACATTTTAGGAGGTCAAAAGTAATTGGACAAATAAACATAACCCAAACAAAATATTTTTATTTTCAATATTTTGTTGCGAATCCTTTGGAGGCAATCACTGCCTTAAGTCTGGAACCCATTGACATCACCAAACGCTGGGTTTCCTCCTTCTTAATGCTTTGCCAGACCTTTACAGCCGCAGCCTTCAGGTCTTGCTTGTTTGTGGGTCTTTCCGTCTTAAGTCTGGATTTGAGCAAGTGAAATGCATGCTCAATTGGGTTAAGATCTGGTGATTGACTTGGCCATTGCAGAATGTTCCACTTTTTTGCACTCATGAACTCCTGGGTAGCTTTGGCTGTATGCTTGGGGTCATTGTCCATCTGTACTATGAAGCGCCGTCCAATCAACTTTGCAGCATTTGGCTGAATCTGGGCTGAAAGTATATCCCGGTACACTTCAGAATTCATCCGGCTACTCTTGTCTGCTGTTATGTCATCAATAAACACAAGTGACCCAGTGCCATTGAAAGCCATGCATGCCCATGCCATCACGTTGCCTCCACCATGTTTTACAGAGGATGTGGTGTGCCTTGGATCATGTGCCGTTCCCTTTCTTCTCCAAACTTTTTTCTTCCCATCATTCTGGTACAGGTTGATCTTTGTCTCATCTGTCCATAGAATACTTTTCCAGAACTGAGCTGGCTTCTTGAGGTGTTTTTTCAGCAAATTTAACTCTGGCCTGTCTATTTTTGGAATTGATGAATGGTTTGCATCTAGATGTGAACCCTTTGTATTTACTGTCATGGAGTCTTCTCTTTACTGTTGACTTAGAGACAGATACACCTACTTCACTGAGAGTGTTCTGGACTTCAGTTGATGTTGTGAACGGGTTCTTCTTCACCAAATAAAGTATGCGGCGATCATCCACCACTGTTGTCATTCGTGGATGCCCAGGCCTTTTAGAGTTCCCAAGCTCACCAGTCAATTCCTTTTTTCTCAGAATGTACCCAACTGTTGATTTTGCTACTCCAAGCATGTCTGCTATCTCTCTGATGGATTTTTTCTTTTTTTTCAGCCTCAGGATGTTCTGCTTCACCTCAATTGAGAGTTCCTTTGACCGCATGTTGTCTGGTCACTGCAACAGCTTCCAAATGCAAAACCACACACCTGGAATCCACCCCTGACCTTTTAACTACTTCATTGATTACAGGTTAACGAGGGAGACGCCTTCAGAGTTAATTGCAGCCCTTAGAGTCCATTGTCCAATTACTTTTGGTCCCTTGAAAAATAGGAGGCTATGCATTACAGAGCTATGATTCCTAAACCCTTTCTCCGATTTGGATGTGGAAACTCTCATATTGCAGCTGGGAGTGTGCACTTTCAGCCCATATTATATATATAATTGTATTTCTGAACCTGTTTTTGTAAACAGCTAAAATAACAAAACTTGTGTCACTGTCCAAATATTTCTGGCCCTAACTGTATATATATATATATATATATATATATCAGATGGGCATGGTTTGCTTTCAAATGTAAAAAGAATCAGCTACGACATGCATAGATGATAAACCTTGGCCAATTTCTATCACATCAGTGCTTTGTTATCCAGTAAGCCAAAATCAGGACTAAAGCCTTCAGAGAGAAATCCTATGATGGAAATATTTACAACTCTTCTCTGTTTTGGAGCCACTCCTGCTTTTGGCTTGTTATTGCTTATGAGATATGGACGAAATTACTGATTTGAGGGGGCTAGAACTGCAGTCTTAGACCAGCAGATTTTAAAGATTGACTTAATTTAGTATGCAGTCTCTAGTGAATATATTACACTATGCTGTTTTTTTAATATTTGTTTCAGTTATTAAAAATATTGGTAAAGGTTCCTCATACAACATCAAAGTAAATATGTTTCTCTTTACATTTGTCAGTAAAAAAATACAGTGATCATAAAGGTAAGTAATATATAAAACAATTCCCCACAAATAAATTTGACGATGAAAAAGATTGATTCTATAATAAGATTATTATTTAAAACCGGAAATACCATTTGTCATGAAAAAAAGCATCCAGCCCAATTTTAAAAAGCTGTTCTAGTATCTGCCATTACAAGCTATTGTGGTAGAGCATTCCACAGTCTGACTGCTCTAACTGTAGAGAACCCTTTCTTATTCAGCTGCTGGAATCTCCTTTCTTCCACCCAGGGCCGGCTCCAGGTATTTGTGGGCCCTGGGCGAGACAGTCTCAGTGGGCCCCTTTAACACACATACCACGATTCATGATTGTAATATAGAAGCTGTGGGTTGCGGCTGTGTATATAATATAGAGGTTCCTGACTGGCTGTTTATATAATATTGAGGCTGTTCAGGGCTATATATATAATATAGAGGCTGTGGGGCTGTAAATATAACATGGAGACTGCTGGGCTGTATATATAATATAGAGGCTGCTGCTGGGCTGTATACACATAATAAAGAAACTCTGGGCTGTATATATTATTTTGAGGCTGCTAAACTGTATATATTTGGAGGCTGTGCAGTATAGATTATTTGGAGTTTGTGGCAGCCCAGCAACAACCTCAAAATAATATATAAAGCTCAGCAACACCTCCATATTATACATACAGCACAGTCTCCAAATACTATATACAGCCCAGCACAGCCTCCAAATAATAAATATAGCCCAGGAACACCTCCATATTATACATACAGCACAGTTTCCAAATACTATATACAGCACAACCTCCATATTATATATACAGAACAGCTCAACCTCCATTATATACAGCAGAGCTTCACCTCCATATTATATATATTACTCAGCAGCAGCCTCCACATAATATATAATATGGTGGTTCTCCTTCTGCTATATATGTCCCTGCTCCTGGTATATCTGTCCCCATCCTGGTCTCATCTTGGTACATATAATCCTTCAACCTGCTTCACACAGTAAAAAAAAAATACATACTCACGTTCCCTTTGATCCCCCGGGGCTCGTGTCCTCCTCAGATGCTTCCCCACCGCGTCCTTGCAGCAGGCTCCGATCTGCGCTTCTTTCCTGCATAGCTGCACCAGTGTGATGAGGTCGCTGGGTGATGACCCATCACTCTGCTGCAATTGTCTGAAAATGACAGAAAATAAAAGCGTCATACCACGGGCGCCAATGTCGCCCAGAAGGTCTCCTTCACTTATAACGGCCTCTGTCTAGTTCTTTAATGAAAATTTTAAAAAGATTCTGCAGCAGAACTGTCAATGTGAAAGCGGCCTAAAATGACACCTGAGTGCCACCATTTCCTCCTGTGTGGAAGGGGCATGTCCAAATTGTCCCATGATGACAGCTGATTGGTCACACCCCAAATTGGTGACACCCAGCTGTCAATCATCCATTTCTCAGAAGAATAACAGAGTAGCAGGCACTATAGGAGATGCTGCAGAGGTGTTAGTGCAGCCAGGTGTGTCCTAGGGCAGATGTATGTGACTGTAGCCATACATGGAAGACAGTGCCACCGCTGCGCCCACACAGATAACAATCAGCCCCTGCCCCAGATGCCAGGGGCAGCACACAGTCTCGTTTATGCCCCCGGATCCAGATCTTCTATGTGCAGCATACATTTTGAGGAGTCCTGCGTGGGCACAGCCATTGTCTACACAACTTGTGAGCAGCTGTTTCCCGGGCACAGCCTCCACACTGGCACCAGCAGGGCACGGCCTCCACACTGGCACCAGCAGACACAGCCTCCACACTGGCACCAGCAGGGCACAGCCTCCACACTGGCAGCGGCAGGCACAGCCTCCACACCGGCAGCAGCAGGCACAGCCTCCACACCGGCACCAGCAGGGCACAGCCTCCACACCGGCACCAGCAGGGCACAGCCTCCACACCGGAACCAGCAGGGCACAGCCTCCACACTGGCACCAGCAGGGCACAGCCTCCACACTGGCAGCAGGAGACACAGCCTCCACACAAGCATCAGCAGGCACAGCCTCCACACTGACACCAGCAGGGCACAGCCTCCACACTGGCACCAGCAGGGCACAGCCTCCACACTGGCAGCGGCAGGCACAGCCTCCACACTGGCAGCAGCAGACACAGCCTCCACACTGGCAGCAGCAGGCACAGCCTCCACACTGGCAGCAGCAGGCACAGCCTCCACACTGGCAGCAGCAGGCACAGTCTCCACACTGGCAGCAGCAGGCACAGCCTCCACACTGGCAGCAGCAGGCACAGCCTCCACACTGGCACCAGCACACACAGCCTCCACACTGGCACCAGCAGACACAGCCTCCACACTGGCACCAGCAGACACAGCCTCCACACTGGCACCAGCAGGGCACAGCCTCCACACTGGCAGCAGCAGACACAGCCTCCACACTGGCACCAGCAGACACGGCCTCCACACTGGCACCAGCAGACACAGCCTCCACACTGGCACCAGCAGACACAGCCTCCACACTGGCACCAGCAGGGCACAGCCTCCACACTGGCAGCAGCAGACACAGCCTCCACACTGGCAGCAGCAGACACAGCCTCCACACTAGCACCAGCACACACAGCCTCCACACTAGCACCAGCACGCACAGCCTCCACACAAGCAACAGCAGGCACAACCTCCACACAAGCACCAGCAGGCACAGCCTCCACACTGGCAGCAGCAGACACAGCCTCCACACTGGCAGCAGCAACACAGCCTCCACACTAGCACCAGCACACACAGCCTCCACACAAGCACCAGCAGGCACAACCTCCACACAAACACCAGCAGGCACAGCCTCCACACTGGCAGCAGCAGACAACACCTCCACACTAGCACCAGCACACACAGCCTCCACACTAGCATCAGCACACACAGCCTCCACACTGGCACCAGCAGACACAGCCTGCACACTGGCACCAGCAGACACAGCCTCCACACTGGCACCAGCAGACACAGCCTCCACACTGGCACCAGCAGACACAGCCCCACACTGGCACCAGCAGGGCACCAGCCTCCACACTGGCAGCAGCAGGCACAGCCTCCACACTGGCAGCAGCAGGCACAGCCTCCACACTGCAGCAGCAGACACAGCCTCCACACTGGCTGCAGCAGACACAGCCTCCACACTGGCACCAGCAGACACAGCCTCCACACTGGCACCAGCAGACACAGCCTGCACACTGGCACCAGCAGACACAGCCTCCACACTGGCACCAGCAGAACACAGCCTCCACACTGGCACCAGCAGACACAGCCTCCACACTGGCACCAGCAGGGCACAGCCTCCACACTGGCAGCAGCAGACACAGCCTCCACACTGGCAGCAGCAGACACAGCCTCCACACTAGCACCAGCACACACAGCCTCCACACCAAGCACCCAGCAGGCACAACCTCCACACAAGCACCAGCAGCACAGCCTCCCACACTGGCACAGCAGGCACAGCCTCCACACTGGCAGCAGCAGACACAGCCTCCACACTAGCACCAGCACACACAGCCTCCACACTAGCACCAGCACACACAGCCTCCACACAAGCACCAGCAGGCACAACCTCCACACAAGCACCAGCAGGCACAGCCTCCACACTGGCAGCAGCAGGCACAGCCTCCACACTGGCAGCAGCAGACACAGCCTCCACACTAGCACCCAGCACACACAGCCTCCACACTAGCACCAGCACACACAGCCTCCACACAAGCAACAGCAGGCACAACCTCCACACAAGCACCAGCAGGCACAGCCTCCACACTGGCAGCAGCAGGCACAGCCTCCACACTGGCAGCAGCAGACACAGCCTCCACACTAGCACCAGCACACACAGCCTCCACACTAGCACCAGCACACACAGCCTCCACACAAGCAACAGCAGGCACAACCTCCACACAAGCACCAGCAGGCACAGCCTCCACACTGGCAGCAGCAGACACAGCCTCCACACTGGCAGCAGCAGACACAGCCTCCACACTGGCAGCAGCAGACACAGCCTCCACACTAGCACCAGCACACACAGCCTCTCACACACAAGCACCAGCAGGCACAACCTCCACACAAGCACCAGCAGACACAGCCTCCACACTGGCAGCAGCAGACACAGCCTCCACACTGGCAGCAGCAGACACAGCCTCCACACTAGCACCAGCACACACAGCCTCCACACTAGCACCAGCAGACACAGCCTCCACACTAGCACCAGCAGACACAGCCTCCACACTAGCACCAGCAGACACAGCCTCCACACAAGCACCAGCAGGCACAGCCTCCACACTGGCAGCAGCAGACACAGCCTCCACACACAGCACCAGCGAGGCACAGCCTCCACACTGGCAGCAGCAGACACAGCCTCCACACTAGCACCAGCAGACACAGCCTCCACACAAGCACCAGCAGGCACAGCCTCCACACTGGCAGCAGCAGACACAGCCTCCACACAAGCACCAGCAGGCACAGCCTCCACACTGGCAGCAGCAGACACAGCCTCCACACTGGCAGCAGCAGACACAGCCTCCACACTAGCACCAGCACACACAGCCTCCACACAAGCACCAGCAGGCACAACCTCCACACAAACACCAGCAGGCACAGCCTCCACACTGGCAGCAGCAGCACAGCCTCCACACTGGCAGCAGCAGACACAGCCTCCACACTAGCACCAGCACACACAGCCTCCACACAAGCAACAGCAGGCACAACCTCCACACAAGCACCAGCAGGCACAGCCTCCACACTGGCAGCAGCAGGCACAGCCTCCACACTGGCAGCAGCAGACACAGCCTCCACACTAGCACCAGCACACACAGCCTCCACACTAGCACCAGCACACACAGCCTCCACACAAGCAACAGCAGGCACAACCTCCACACAAGCACCAGCAGGCACAGCCTCCACACTGGCAGCAGCAGACACAGCCTCCACACTGGCAGCAGCAGACACACAGCCTCCACACTGGCAGCAGCAGACACAGCCTCCACACTAGCACCAGCACACACAGCCTCCACACAAGCACCAGCAGGCACAACCTCCACACAAGCACCAGCAGCACAGCCTCCACACTGGCAGCAGCAGACACAGCCTCCACACTGGCAGCAGCAGCAGACACAGCCTCCACACTAGCACCAGCACACACAGCCTCCACACTAGCACCAGCAGACACAGCCTCCACACTAGCACCAGCAGACACAGCCTCCACACTAGCACCAGCAGACACAGCCTCCACACAAGCACCAGCAGGCACAGCCTCCACACTGGCAGCAGCAGACACACAGCCTCCACACAAGCACCAGCAGGCACAGCCTCCACACTGGCAGCAGCAGACACAGCCTCCACACTAGCACCAGCAGACACAGCCTCCACACAAGCACCAGCAGGCACAGCCTCCACACTGGCAGCAGCAGACACAGCCTCCACACAAGCACCAGCAGGCACAGCCTCCACACTGGCAGCAGCAGACACAGCCTCCACACTGGCAGCAGCAGGCACAGTCTCCACACTGGCAGCAGCAGGCACAGCCTCCACACTGGCAGCAGCAGGCACAGTCTCCACACTGGCAGCAGCAGGACCAGCCTCCACACTAGCACTTACCTTCACCCCCTGCTGTTAGGTGTCGGT
This sequence comes from Allobates femoralis, assembly GCA_033576535.1. Classification (NCBI taxonomy): domain Eukaryota; kingdom Metazoa; phylum Chordata; class Amphibia; order Anura; family Aromobatidae; genus Allobates; species Allobates femoralis. Next base: position 599,547,644 of record JARQOC010000002.1, read on the forward strand.
CAGGGAAAAGTCATGATGCAGCAACAAAACTTCACAATAAAATTCCAGAGATGGCACAGAAAACTCACTCATCACTGCTCTCAGGATGCCCAGCTGAGAGAGGGCAGTGTGAGGTAGTGTGAGGGCAGATGGAGAGCCTGTGGGCCACCTCGCTGGGCACAGACCATATCCTCCTCTATGCTTGCAGGCCCACACACTGGGGTAACCAACGCTGCACAACAAAGGTATGGCAGAAAGATGTGGGGGCGGCTGTTCTGCACGAGGTCACCAGACCAGGAAGGAGGAAGCTCCTCCACAGCTCCGAGTCAGCACATGGCTAATTTGCATCGCATGCAAATTAGCCATGTTCATTTGCTTCGCTAAGGGAGCACTCAGCTACTGGCTGAGTATGCCTGATGGGCCCCTAGTTCTCAGGGCTGACTGTCCCTGATGGGCCCCTGGCTGTCAGGGCTGACTGTCCCTGATGGCCAGAGGGCCCTCCAGCTGTGCAGGGCCCCGGCACTTGCCCGGGTATGCCGGGTGCTGACGCCGGCCCTGCTTCCACCCACAGTGAGGGCCCCCTGGTCCTTAGGTTTCATTGGAAGAAATAAGTAATGTGCCAGTCCTTTGTATTGATCACACATGTAAGGGTGGCATCACATTTGTATTTTTTGTCCAGCGTCCTAATCCAGCGAACACCTGATGCTACCTGATCAGGCATGTCCCATAGACTTAGTATGGGTACGCAGGCACATGTGGTGGCATCAGGTTTATGCCGGATCATTACAAATACGTCCTTTTGACCTCCTTCCCGGATGCACAATGTTGCAATTTTCCGGTTCATTAAAAAGCGTGATGTCACCAGATGCGGCTCACTGCAGTCAGAAATAGAATGGGCTTCAATAGGGCCGGATCCGGCAGGAGCTGATCCGGCCAGACTAGATCCAGCTTTCACACTGAGCATGCACAGAGCCCCTCCCAACAACCTCCCATTGGGTGTGTCCTATGTAAAGTTTCAACTTTCCATTGGATCAGGTAAAAAATGACTGTGGTTGGATCCAGTTGCACAAACAAAATGGGATGCTAAATGATTTATGGAGGTGTTACCATACAAAGGAATACAGGTTTTCATCTATCTTTCTATAAATCCTAACATAAACATCCTTATTTATTTCAGTTGCTGATTGGTAATGAGTATTGCTGCTTAACTTACTTGTAACCAGAATAACCAACTCCATCTGTTCTGTAACCCTGAGAAATTTTCCATTTATCGCAAATAGCAATATCATTACTTCCATTTTTTACCCATGTACATTTAGTGCTCCCTAATCCTGGCGGAAGCCTCAATACATGATTGTTGTGTGCTGCAGTATAAAATGTTTTTGTAAAGTCCAGATACATCACATTGGCCCATGACCAACATCCAGATTTGCACTTACCTCCTTATAGAAACTCAGCATGTTGGTTAAAAATGTATCTTTCAAGAATCCATGCTGGTTATCAGTTATTATACAGGGTGGGCCATTTACATGGATGCAACAGGCTTGTAGCAGAGCTGGGAGAGCTGCCCCCAACCAATAAGGCTCCCAATAGAGATTGTCCATTGACAGTGAGGCGTCAATCACAGCAGGGGGCATGTTGGGCTGCCGTGGGCGTGATAAAGTAGTCCTGTAATGGTAATCACTAGGTGATAAAGTCTTTAGTTTATGTAAACCTGAAAAGAAAGGCACAGTTGATTTTTCTAACTCCTGCCTCATGCTGTCCTCAGTTTACATAGCAAAAACCTGCCCGCAGATTCCCTTTAAAACAATTCATAAAATTAGACTGTACTGAGACCTGTTGCCACTGGAAGATAAATACTTTTGTTTCAACTAAGTTTATAAAATTAAATGGATTTGCATATTTGAAATATCTTTAGCATGGACATGAATAACAGAAAGAGGTACCCTGACTCTCAGCACTGCCATGATTATCTATATTAAGGGGTCATCAAGTTTGGCTAAGTGCTTTGAAAACAACTAATTGGCATTACACTTAGGGGCCTGTCACACGCGTCAATGTCGTCAGTGAGATGATCGCTGACGACATTGACGGCTGATCGCTGGTGAGCTGTCACACAGACAGACTCACCAGCGATCAATTGACCAGAGACATCATGGAAACGATTTAAATATCGTTTCCATGATGTCTTGCTCCCGCTGCCAGCCTGCTGGAAGCGGGAGCAGGCTGGTCTCCAAGGTAAACTGCGGGTATCTAGGCAGCGCGCGCTGCCTAGATACCCGACGTGTACCTTAGTTACCAGCCTCCTCCGCTCACCGGCTGGTATCTAAGGTACACAGCGGGTAACTAGGGACCCTAGTTACCCGCTGTGTACCTTAGATACCAGCCGGTGAGCGGAGGAGGCTGGTAACTAAGGTACACGTCGGGTATCTAGGCAGCGCACGCTGCCTAGATACCCGCAGTTTACCTTGGATACCAGCTCACAGCGCTTGTGACAGGCGCTGGGAGCTGGAATATCGCTACTCCCGGTGTCACACGCAGCGATGCTGCGTGTCCACCGGGCGACAATCGCCAGGTTTTAGGACTGATTCTAAAACCTGGCGATCATCAACCAGCGATTTATCGCTGGTTGATTCACTATGTCACACGCATCAATATCGCTGCAACGTCACGTGCAGCCGATATCGTGCAGGCGATATTGATGCGTGTGACAGGCCCTTTAGATTTGGACCCCTACTAATCTGACATTAATACCTGTCCTACGGGTGCATTTATTCTGAAAGGTTATTGTGCTGCCAATCACCTGATGAACGAGTAAAGTTCTTGTTCATCATGGGAGATGATCTTTTATCCATGGTGGACTATGTATTACAGATCATTCAATGCAAGTTGTATATTTGGTCTGCCTATATAAACAGTCTATGAAGCGACATCATTGACCCTAAGGAGAGTCCATCAATATTGTGATAATGGAAAACCATCTTTTTTTTTTTTAACAATAAATTTTTATTGAACAAGTTATCAACTCAGACATAGACAGTGAGCATTCATTGATGCCGTTAAATTAGATATCCATCTCCCTGCACGCAGGCCGGGGCAACAGAGAAGCAAACGCAGTGCATAGGTGGGGGAGGGGGACTCTACGGCCCACAGAAACAAATACATAAATTTAACAATAAGAAAAGAAAGAGAAAGTGGGAGGGGGGGAGGAGGGGGAGAATGGGAGTAGGGAAGGGGGGGAAAGGGGTAGGATAGGATTGGGTTGTCCACTCGGGTGTCGCCTGCAACAGGTAAAATCATAACGGCAAGTCATCCACGCATACGTGTGTGCGGCCCAAGAGGCGGTCAAACAGGTAAGGTAGCTTCACAAATTAAGAGGCACTCAGAGTCCCAGCGGGGAAGCCGGGTCCCCCCCAGGGAGAGTAGGTGGAACGCCGCATCTCCTGTGGGATGGGGGACGCTTGGGGATGTGAAGCCCATAACTCCCACTTCTGCAAAACTGATACTTTAGTTGGCTTGTCAAGAGCAAGGTAGTATTCCTGGTGAAAAATCCAGTTGACCTTCTGAACAAGTTCCGAATACGTAGGAGGGGAGCAATCCTTCCAATGGGCGGCGAGGCATAGCCGAGCCGTGATTAGAATGAAGGAGAGGGCTCCTCTAATAGCTGGAGGGTACTCCTGGATTCCTATGTTCAGAACAGCCAACTGTGGGGAGAGATCCTGACAGATACCCGTGACCGTCCTAGCCAGGCCAGAGACCAAGGACCAGAACGGGGATATGTTTGGACAGGTCCACCACATGTGGGAGAGAGTCCCACGAACTCCACATTGTCGCCAGCAAAGGGGGGACTGACTCTCCGCAAAGCGGGAGAGGCGATCCGGAGAGAGATACCACCTAAGATGTATCTTCTTGAGATTCTCTACATGATTAACACATCTAGTGGACCTTCCCACCTCCGAGGAGGCATAGTACCAATCCTCGATCTGTGAGGTAAACCCAAGATCACCCTCCCAGCGCAGCATATAGGGCAATTTCGAATCCACCTCGTTAGTCAATAGCGCTTTATATATAGTCGACAGCCCTTTGGTCTTGTGGGGGTCTGAGAGGATAAATCTCAACAGACTAGATACGTCCCCTGGGGCAGAAAAATTCTTAAAAAAAAGACGCTCGGAGGAGGTGTCCAATTTGGAAGAATTGGAGGAAGGCGGGACGGCACCCAGGGCGGGAGTCACAAAGCGACTCAAAGGTGGGCATTAGCCCATCACATAAAAGGTCCGCCAGAGATACCACCCCTGCTTCCTCCCAAGTCCGCACATTTATCGAGGGGAGCAAGAAGCGTAAAGAGCTGAGGGAAACATCTCCTGGGGGAAATCTTGTCCAGGCATGCGGAGCTCGCCTCCAATAATACAGGAGGGACTGAGCCGCGTCCGACTGGGCTACTCGCCCAGACGGGTGCAGAGATTCCGCAATCAGGACATCCCGCAGTGAGCCCCCCCCCAAGTAGGTAGGACTCAATGGGGATCCAGCGGAGATGAGGAGGGGACTGCCACCAGGACTTAGCCTCTTCCAGGATTATTGCTTTATGGTAGTGGAGAATGTTAGGCAGGCCCATCCCACCAGCATGGAGGGGCAGGTACATAATTTCCCGAGCAACTCGAGGCGACCCGTTCCCCCATACAAATTTATTTGGAGTCTAGAGATTAAATCCGCTGGGGCCCTGAGGGGAACACAACGAAAAGTGTAAATGATTTTGGGCAAAAGCATCATTTTCAAAACGTGCAATCTTGCTATCCATGACAAGGTAGAGAAGGTATATGAACCTACAACCTTCGCTATTTTGGTACATAGATTGTTATAGTTAAGCCGTATCATATGGGAAGTGGAGGAAGCTAATGTTATACCAAGGTACGTGATTCCTCCTCGTGCCCACCGGAACGGCAACCGAGCAGACAGGTCCAAAATCTCCTTTTCCGGGACATGTATGGGGAGAATCTCTGACTTGGAAGCGTTCAGCTTGTAGTAAGAAACCATGGAGTAACGATCCAAGATACACATTACTAAGGGGAGCGAAGCTGAGATGTCGGAACACGTGATGATTATATCATCAGCATATAAGCCAATGGTGTGGATCTCTCCACCAGCCCTAAGCCCCCATACTCCGTGAGAGGTTCTTATTTTTTCCGCCAGGGGTTCAACCGCCAGGGCAAATATCACTGGTGAGAGGGGACAGCCCTGGCGGGTGCCGTTTGTGATCCGGAAGACAGGCGAAAGGAAGCCAGAGGCAAGAACTCTGGCATTGGGGTTTGAGTATAAGGAGAGAATGGCCGAAAGAAATGAGCCAGAGAGGCCAAACTTCCGGAGGACAGCTTCCAGGTAACCCCAGTGCACCCTGTCAAATGCCTTTTCCGCGTCTAAGGACAGGAATACACCTGGGGCCCCCTTCAGCTCCAAGGTCCTAATGAGATCAATCATTCTCCTCGTCCCGTCCTTTGCCTGTCTGCCTGGCACAAACCCCACCTGGTCGGGATTAATCAAGGAGGGAACTACCGCCGCCAATCTCACAGCAAGAATTTTAGCATATATTTTAAGATCACAATTCAATAAGGAGATAGGGCGGTAGCTCTCAGGGAGGTCCAGGGGCTTCCCAGGTTTTGGTATAGTAACAATTGTAGCCTGTAACTGGGCAGGGGCAATTGAGCCCGATTCCCGCCACTGGTGAAAGGTTCTCAAGAGGAACGGAGCCAGAGTGTCCGCAAAAGTGCGGAGATATTCATTCGGTAGACCATCAGGCCCAGGGGCAGAGTGTAGTTTAGTAGATCTGATAGCCTGGAGAACTTCAGTGAGGGTAAAAGGAAGGTTCAGCTTTTCCATATCTGAAGCGGAGACTGAAGGTAGGCTCAGGTCCTCGAGAAAACCCGCCACCAGCGCGGGAGAAGGCTGTGGAGTGTCCGGGTCATCTCTTAGATTATATAGTTTGGAATAAAACACCTGAAAAATCTTAGCTATCTCCCCAGGGTTCCTAACTGTACGGCCAGACGCATCCTTCAACTGTACAATGGCGGAGCGAACCTCTCTTCTCTTCAGTCGTCTAGCTAGTAATGCCCCCGCCTTGTCTCCGGATTCATAAAAAGCTGTTTTGGTGCGGCGGAGAAACTTTTCATGACGAAGTAGAAGTAACGTGCAGAGTTTAAGTCTAGTGGCTGTTAACTGGGTGGACAGCTGGGGGGTGGGGCTATGTTTATTCGCTGTTTCAAGGCTCTGAAGAAGAGAGATTAGGTCAGTTCTCTCCCTTTCCCTGGTCCTCTTCAGCTGCGCAGCTTTCTGAAGAAAGACCCCTCTAACAAACGCCTTGTGGGCTGCCCAAAGAGTCTCCTCCGCGACCATGCCGTTATCATTGATTTGGAAGTACTCAACAAGTTGAGCATTAACATCTTCCACAAGGTTTCGGTCAGAGAGGAGGGCCCTGTTGAGTGCCCAGGAGGACGGGGGGATGGTCGGACGTCCAGTGCAAGTCCGAGGGACACCGGGGCGTGGTCGGACTACGTGATGGTACCCACCTCCGCACTGGCACAGGCCGACAAGGTTTTATCATCAGCCAAAAAGTAATCTATTCTAGAGTATGACCTGTGCCTGTGCGAATAAAAGGAGTAGTCCCTCTCAGTGGTGTTAAGATAACGCCAAGGGTCATGTAGATGGTGTTCCCGGAGTACGGGTCCTGACTCCTTGGGTCTCCCCAGCGTCCCCCTGGAGCAGTCCAGAGACCGATCAGGGATCAGATTAAAGTCACCGCAGAGAATCTTGTAACCAGGGGAGGGAGCAGACACCTTATCTAATAGAACACAGATAAATTGTAACTGACCATCATTTGGGGCATAGAGAGAGACCATGGAAAACCATCTTGAAGTTCAAGTAAAAGGGAAAATTCCCCACAAATAAACTCCCAGTCAGTTCTATTATTCCTCTATTCAAAAAAGAAAAAGCAGAAAAAAATGTGATCAGTTGCCCCATCACCTTTGAACTACATTCAATTAGGTCACATATACATTTTAAGTTGATATGTTCAAGCATCAGCAGCTCCCAGCAACCAGGTAAGGTAATACAACCTTGGAAGGCTGCCACCTTGCCCTGTCAACTAGGAAACCATGGTTCAGTACTCAGTCATATACCAATCTTCTTTCAAAGGCTGGCTTCACACCATGGTTTTGTGGTGTCAGGTTCTGTTCGGTTTGACCCGGACAGAACCTGATCCAGTTTTGGCCCCATGTGTCCCTATGGTGCCGGATTGGTCTTATTTGGCCTCTGGTTTTGTGCTTTTCTGGGAGGATCCGGTTGTGTTCGGTTTTTGCATCGGACACAAAATTGGAGTCTGCATCATTTTTTGTGTCCGGTGTAAAAAAAAACTAACAAAACCGGATCCACCCACATCCAGGGCAATCCGGCGCCCATAACATGGGAGTCTATGGGCACCGGATCACTCGGATGCGGCAAACAAACCAGATAATTTCCCGGATCGCCTTTTACTGAAGAGCAGCGGCTCTGAAATGCAGCTGCGCTCATTCAGCATCATGGACAGCAGCAGCATTTCAGAGCCTGTGCTGAAGTTCAGCACCATGCAGAGCTCCATGGCTGAAATTTCAGTACCGCGGGCAGCTCTCCTGCACACGCGAGCTGAAATTTCAGCACTGGACAGCAGCAGAGATGCACACAAACGAATCCTGTGCAAAACAGGATAGGAGGGCATATTTGCCCTCAGTTTGTGCTCGTCCGATGCTGTCAGGTTTTGCCTGGTGCAGAACCTGACATCTCCAAACCGTGGTGTGAAGCCGGCCTAACTAGAAACCAAGTGCTTATAGCATGTGTGGATGTATCTGACAGCGCCCTGCTTCATCATTAGTGGGAACACTGCAAGACCACAGACACCCAGTGCTGTCAGATGTGGGATATTTGCTTTCATTCTAATCAGCAGCCCTAACACTGGTACTGGTGAATGGCAATGTTATGCATTAGGAAATATACATGTTTCTGAAACAATTTGTTTTGTTATCTTTACCCCCTAATGCTTCCATACTAATGTATTGTTACTTTGTTCCTGGTTCGTGACTGGTGTAGGTATGGTGGAAGACTACAGGCCTCCCTTTTATGACATGGTTCCACATGATCCAAGTTTTGAGGACATGAAGAAAGTGGTTTGTGTTGATCAGCAAAGACCAAATGTCCCTAACACTTGGAGTTCAGAAAAAGTAAGTTAAGCAATAATATATTAAGTATCGTAAAGTGTGTATGTATTTATTTGAAGTAGTATTTTGCCATTTGCACTGCTCAGCATAAATGCTCAACATGCTGCGTTTTTTTCTGCAAGAAATGCAGCATTTTACTGACCCAGGAAAAGGAATGAGATTTCTGAAATCTCACGCGCTTTGTTTTTTTCCTTGAAGATTAGAAGCAGTTTCAAATCTGCAGCATGTCAATTATTTCCGTGTTTTTGCATTTCTAATGAGTGAGAAAATAATACAGCAAAAGATGCAATAAAGACGCACACAAAAACAGCAAAATCACACTTATTTTATGCCTCATTTTTACTGTCAAGAGACACATTTTTATGCTGAAATGTCTGCAGCAAATACTTAATGTGTGCACATACCATTATACAGTTGTGGCCAAAAGTATTGACACCCCTGCAATTCTGTCAGATAATACTCAGTTTCTTCCTGAAAATGATTGCAATCACAAATTCTTTGGTATTATTATCTTCATTTAATTTGTCTTCAATGAAAAAAACACAAAAAGAATTGTCCTAAAGCCAAATTGGATATAATTCCACACCAAACATAAAAAAGGGGGTGGACAAAAGTATTGGCACTGTTAGAAAAATCATGTGATGCTTCTCTAATTTGTGTAATTAACAGCACCTGTAACTTACCTGTGGCACCTAACAGGTGTTGGCAATAACTAAATCACACTTGCAGCCAGTTGACATGGATTCAAGTTGACTCAACCTCTGTCCTGTGTCCTTGTGTGTACCACATTGAGCATGGAGAAAAGAAAGAAGACCAAAGAACTGTCTGAGGACTTGAGAAACCAAATTGTGAGGAAGCATGAGCAATCTCAAGACTACAAGTCCATCTCCAAAGACCTGAATGTTCCTGTGTCTACCGTGCGCAGTGTCATCAAGAAGTTTAAAGTCTATGGCACTGTGGCTAACCTCCCTACATGTGGACAGAAAAGAAAAATTGACGGGAGATTTCAACGCAAGATTGTGCGGATGGTGGATAAAGAACCTCGACTAAAATCCTAACTAGTTCAAGCTGCCCTGCAGTCCGAGGGTACAACAGTGTCAACCCGTACTATCCGTCGGCGTCTGAATGAAAAGGGACTGTATGGTAGGATACCCAGGAAGAACCCACTTCTTACCCTGAGACATAAAAAAAGCCAGGCTGGAGTTTGCCAAAACTTACCTGAGAAAGCCTAAAACGTTTTGGAAGAATGTTCTCTGGTCAGATGAGACAAAAGTAGAGCTTTTTGGGCAAAGGCATCAACATAGAGTTTACAGGAGAAAAAAAGAGGCATTCAAACAAAAGAACACGGTCTTTACAGTCAAACATGGCGGAGGTTCCCTGATGTTTTGGGGTTGCTTTGGTGCCTCTGGCACTGGACTGCTTGACCGTGTGCATGGCATTATGAAGTCTGAAGACTACCAACAAATTTTGCAGCATAATGTAGGGCCCAGTGTGAGAAAGCTGGGTCTCCCTCAGAAGTCATGGGTCTTCCAGCAGGACAATGACCCAAAATACACTTCAAAAAGCACTAGAAGATGGTTTGAGAGAAAGCACTGGAGACTTCTAAGGTGGCCAGCAATGAGTCCAAACCTGAATCCCATAGAACACCTGTGGAGAGATCTAAAAATGGCAGTTTGGAGAAGGTACCCTTCAAATATCAGGGACTTGGAGCAGATTGCCAAAGAAGAATGGTCTAAAATTCCAGCAGAGCATTGTAAGAAACTCATTGATGGTTATCGGAAGCTGTTGATCGCAGTTATTTTGGCTAAAGGTTGTGCAACCAAGTATTAGGCTGAGGGTGCCAATACTTTTGTCTGGCCCATTTTTGGAGTTTTGTGTGAAATGATCAATGTTTTGCTTTTTGCTTCATTCTCTTTTGTGTTTTTTCATTTAAGACAAATTAAATGAAGATAATACCAAAAGATTTGTGATTGCAATCATTTTCGGGAAGAAATGGAGTATTATCTGACAGAATTGCAGGGGTGTCAATACTTTTGGCCACAACTGTAGAAGAAATATTGAATCTTTTGGGATCTGAACCCCTTTTACATTGTTAAATGGTACCTCTAACTTCTTCCTCAACTTCTATATTTATATATGCACAATTATTAGACAAGTGAGTATTTTGGTCATATAATCATTTTTATGCAAATTTTCCAATTCCTGTATAAACTTGAATGCTTATTGGATGAAGCATGTCAGGTGATGTGTATTTTGTGTAATGACGATCTGGCCACTTTTTCTTACAATCAACCACATCTGCCAGGATATTTCTCCACAATTCTCTCAGAGGCTGGATCCACCTCCTTCCCGCACCTCAAGCTGATTTTCCATTTATGAGCCAGTTACAGAAGAAATTATCCAGAATCTTTCCTCTTCATTCAAACACTCCATCATAATTCCAATACTCAAAAAACCATCCCTCGACCAGAACTCCGCTGCTAACTACTGACCTGTCTCTAATGTTCCCTTTATCTGTAAACTTCTGGAACACTTGGTCCACTCCTGTCTGATCCGCTATCTCTCTGATCACGGTCTCCTCAATCCTTTACAATCTGGAATCTGCTCTTTACACGCCACTGAAACTGCCGTTACTAAAGGCTCAAATAACTTATTAATGGCTAAATCTCAAGTGACACACAATCACGGCAAAAAAAAAACCCCTAAAAAACACTGTAGTGGTGCTTTAAAGACATTTTTCTAAATATCAAAATCTGAAATGTGCTCTAAATCTGTGGACTAAAGCTCTTACCTGAAAAACATTTAACATTTTATTCTGTTCCTTGAAATAAAAACCTATATATTGTCTAGTAAATAGAACAATCTCACCATCTATCCACTAGATATTATCATCACTTATGAAGATCATGAGAGAATGTTGGTACCAGAGTCCATCAGCGAGGCTTTCTGCTCTGAGGATCAAGAAGACATTAAACAACCTGAAAAATTCCCTGGAACAGAGGAAACAAGATTGTTGAAACTAAGGACCAACATTTTGATTTGCACATTCTAAAAACTCAAGACTGACATGAAGCCAAAGGAGAAAATTCAGGTTATTTATAATGATTGATAGACTGCAAAGCATATCACTATCTTGGATTCTGTCCCATGCACCAGCCTTTCACCAGCATAACTCATGGCATACATAGCTATGCTAGAATAGCAGAACCTTTACCGCCTATTAATAAGCTTTGCCTTCTAAATCTTGTTGGGTCTTAATATTCAGCAACACTGAATCTATATTAACCTTTTGCATGACCAATGTATGTACAGTGCCTACAAGTAGTATTCAACCCCCTGCAGATTTAGCTGGTTGACACATGCGGAATTAACTTGGCATTGTGACATTTGGACTGTAGATCAGCCTGGAAGTGGGAAATGCAGTGCCACAAAAAAATTTTTTTTAATTTATTTATTTATTTTTTTAAAGCGTTAAAAGTTAATTCAGAGGGTCATTTATTATTCAACCCCTCAAACCACCAGAATTCTGTTTGGTCCCCCTAAAGTATTAAGAAGTAGTTCAGGCACAAATAATAATGAGCTTCACATGTGTGGATTATTTATCTCTTTTGCCAGCCTTTTCTGACTATTTAAGACCCTCCCCAAACTTGTGAACAGCACTCATACATGGTCAACATGGGAAAGACAAAGGAGCATTCCAAGGCCATCAGAGACAAGATTGTGGAGGGTCACAAGGCTGGCAAAGGGTACAAAACCCTTTCCAAGGAGTTGGGCCTTCCTGTGTCCACTGTTGGGAGCATCATCCGGAAGTGGAAGGCTTATGGAACTACTGTTGGCCTTCCACGGCCTGAACAGCCTTTGAAAGTTTCCTCCTGTGCCGAGGCCAGGCTTGTCCGAAGAGTCAAGGCTAACCCAAGGACAACAAGGAAGGAGCTCCGGGAAGATCTCATGGCAGTGGGGACATTGGTTTCAGTCAATACCATAAGTAACGTACTCCACCGCAATGGTCTCAGTTCCAGACGAGCCCGTAAGGTACCTTTACTTTCAAAGCGTCATGTCAAGGCTTGTCTACAGTTTGCTCATGATCACTTGGAGGACTCTGAGACAGACTGGTTCAAGGTTCTATGGTCTGATGAGACCAAGATCGAGATCTTTGGTGCCAACCACACACGTAACGTTTGGAGACTGGATGGCACTGCATACGACCCCAAGAATACCATCCCTACAGTCAAGCATGGTGGTGGCAGCATCATGCTGTGGGTCTGTTTCTCAGCCAAGGGGCCTGGCCATCTGGTCCGCATCCATGGGAAGATGGATAGCACGGCCTACCTGGAGATTTTGGCCAAGAACCTCCGCTCCTCCATCAAGGATCTTAAGGTGGGTCGTAATTTCATCTTCCAACAAGACAACGACCCAAAGCACACAGCCAAGAAAACCAAGGCCTGGTTCAAGAGGGAAAAAATCAAGGTGTTGGAGTGGCCTAGTCAGTCTCCTGACCTTAACCCAATTGAAAACTTGTGGAAGGAACTCAAGATTAAAGTCCACATGAGACACCCAAAGAACCTAGATAACTTGGAGAAGATCTGCATGGAGGAGTGGGCCAAGATAACTCCAGAGACATGTGCCGGCCTGATCAGGTCTTATAAAAGATGATTATTAGCTGTAATTGCAAACAAGGGTTATTCCACAAAATATTAAACCTAGGGGTTGAATAATAATTGACCCACACTTTTATGTTTAAAATTTATAAAAATTCAACTGAGCAACATAACTTTTTGGTTTGTAAGATTTATGCTTCTGTTAATAAGTCCTACTCTCGTTTGGAGTTTGAAGGCTCTAACTTATTGGCATCTTATCAAACCAGCTAAATCTGCAGGGGGTTGAATACTACTTGTAGGCACTGTATACTACTGAGCATCATACATCATGAGAAGAATTTCAGAGATTCACTAGAAGTATAAAAGTCCTTTCACCAAACCCCTGTGGAGCAGAATGTTCTTGCCGTCCTCATCACCTGCAGGTTAAAACTAATTTTGGAGTATATACGAGTCTTGTATGTCCAGTAAGTGTCCTCGCTCTGTTTCTTGACATGTGCTCTTTTAGAGTTGGTCGATATTACCATTTTGAAGGCGTTATAAGAAGTTAAACATCCAATCCCTCACTTCCCAACATGCATTATGTTTGCCATTGACCAATGATTATCCTAAGTGAAAGTCAAATTGTAATAGGCAATGTGAGTTCAGTGCGTGGGACTCGCACCAGTGTGCCCTGCCTGATAGGGCAACACTGGTCCAAGTGCAATGCGAGTTTCCCTCGAATTGCACTCGTGCAAGTCCCTCGCACAGTATGCCTTCAGCCTTAAAGGGAACCTGTCTCCTCCTAAAAGCCCCCTAACCTATCAATACATGTCCCTGCACATTCCTATTACCATTATAACTATCCCTCTCTCTGCTAAATGTTTACTTTCAATCTGCTAAAAAACGTTTTTATACTTACTAATTAGGATGATAATGAAGTGGGGGCTATATGCAATAGTCCCCCTGGGCGTGTTGGTTTGCAGCCTGAATGATCGTTTATCACGCCCCCATAAGCGTGATCTTGAAATAAAATTTTGCGGCCCCAGCCTTGTTCCCTCCGCTCTGCTATGCAGCCTTCCTGTGGTAATGATGCTGAATGCGTCATTTCCGGAAGTGTGGGTCCCTCAGCAACCTGATATTTACCTTAGCAGCACATAGCGCTGCAAAGCGGGTTTTTTTTCACCAGAGCCCAAAATAAAAGCAGTCTTCAATTTGGGGGCTGGGAAAAAACAGGAGAGAAACGAATCCGGGACAAAATTGACCGAATCGAATGGCCATTTATGGCCAATCCGGCACCATAGGGATACATGGGAGGCAAAACAGGATCTTGTTCTATCTTTTTCAAAACGGACAGAACAGGATCCCAAAAAATGTGGTGTGAAGCCACTGAACCACTGTGCCACCCAAAAGGTTCCCTGTAAAAATTGGGTAAGACCCTCCTGGCTTTGTTTCTCAAGGGATAAGGCATATCTGTCATGAATTCTTTAAAAACAGAAAATGTGAGCAGCACATAAATTAAATAATACGGTAAGTAATGGTCTGACCTTCCATAAAATAACAATAATGATGCTCAATTAATAAAGGATTATGTAGATGTAAGGCTTTAATTGAAGTCCTCATATGATAGAAAAAGTTCTACAATATTCTGTGAACATATTATATTATGAACATCTAAGATAAATTCCCTATCATATTGTGAAAAATCAGCACAAATGCTACATCGGTTACTATGAGCAACCCAATCTGTACTTTAATAAAACCTTGTGCATTGCTCCTAAAACCACATGAACTAATAACTGTAATCCCCTTGACTCGTTCATAAATATTAATTTCAAAGTAATATTATATTACAATAAATCACTTTCATTATTTTTTTGGCAGTTAAGTCATAGTAAATGTTGAACAAAGTAACAGGAGGATAGTTTACGTGCAAAACAGTCTGTCCTTGTATAAGATGATACATCGTCATCATTAGTTTTACCATTTTAGTACATAGAAGTCATTTTCTGGAGTATGGCTGCTCTGTACATTGTTCATGTTAATCACATTTTAAAATAAAGTTGACAGTGTGTCTGGGCGCACATTAATACTGCAGGCACAATCGATCCCACTTCAAAAGTATCCCAAATTTGATTTTGGCATCTAAAATGCAGACAGATATATAAACCAGCTCCAGGCGAACTAGAATAAAATGGATAGATAAATCAATTAGAACACAACATGTTTTACATTTACATTCTGTCTCTACAGGAGCTGCCACTAAACACATATCTAGTCACTTGCTTTAGAATCATTAACATTGGGCAAGTCCCATGGGGAAACATCACTGAAACATAGTATATGTTGTTTTTATCACTATTGTGAGTATTTTTAAGAGACCACAAGTTTCTTTATGCCTTAATTTATACTCCAAATATATATCTTAATTTATTGGTGAAAACAATGTTCTTTTATGTTAAAGAATTTCCTAGTATCTTAAAGAATATGATTTGCACCATCATAATAGCTCTTGTTGTTTCTATCATTAGTTATCTGAGAATGTTACTTATTAGAGTTGGACAGATTTAGTAGCAAGACTCTGATCCATCGGCCAAGTATGTAGTCTCTAGCCGTAGACAGGAGCTAGGTGATCTCTTACATTTAAGTCGAGTTGAGGAGACATCATTGCAGTATGGCACTCATGATGATGTGCCAGCCCAACTACTCTAAAGCCATGTCGGGGATCCCAGATGGAAAGAGATTTACCAAGCTCCTGACCAGCGGCCAGAGATCACTGACCTGGTCAATGGACTAGAGTCCCACGAAAAGACCCACCCCACTCTACTAAAGATATAAAGCTAGAATTGTTTAAGTATAGTATTACCATATGTAAATGCTCTGCAGCTGTAGATAATGACGATACCTAACTTTCATTGAGGTTGGGGCATATAAAAAAAAATCACATATTTAAAACTCAGACATGGGAATGGGGCCTAAGAAGAAGAAAAATGCTTTGTGGTGTTACCTCTCTCCTTGGATCTGGATTTGTTAGCTCAGTTTACACATTGTTATAGCTGTACTACTCTTACACCAGTAACAACATTCATTGAATACGTGTTCTGTAGTTTGACAAGGGTCCAGTGACTGCACTGCTTCCAGTATGGAGGGAGTGGATGCAGAAATACACTGTGCGGCTGTATCATCATGAAATTTAGGGGCAACGCTAACATTGCAAACACACATTAGAAAGCCATTTATTGAATTCAGTTGGTGTGATATCCA
Organism: Allobates femoralis; assembly: GCA_033576535.1. Lineage (NCBI taxonomy): Eukaryota > Metazoa > Chordata > Amphibia > Anura > Aromobatidae > Allobates > Allobates femoralis. Next base: position 599,563,698 of record JARQOC010000002.1, read on the forward strand.
AAACAATAGGGCTAAAAATAATACAATTATCTCTAGTGTACACTTTCATATATTTAACCCACTGAATAATCTGGGTTGTGATACAGAGCAAACACGAAAATATATCATTAATTTTGTATCAGCCACAAACTACTTTCATCTCGCAAAATAGATGAGAAATGAATAATTGTCAGGAATCCAATTTTCCTGAAAACAAAGCTCTCCAAATTCCCTTCATAAATAGAGTGATAGCACACACGCATGATCACTGCTTCATTCACTTCTATGGAACTGACAGTATGGTAATCTCCATAAATCGCTCAGGAGTAAATAGCAATAGTCGCTCATACATCAGACTACTCACTTAACAGAGGGACTGTATTTTCAGGAACGTTGGGGGGCCAAGCAGTCATACTACCAACAATCGTACGATTATTAACTATCCAGTGGCTAGGTAGTGAATGTATTCAGTGAGAAAAACCCATTTAAAGCACCAGTCCAGCATTTTTTATTTCAGCACTGGAGTGGTAGTTTAAATCTAACTCTCCTGCACCAGGTCCCCAGGTCTCATATTCACCATCTAGTGTCTTCATCTGTTTTCAGTGCTACATCAGTTCATCTCAGGCAGTTTCTGACTGGGTTTTAAAGAAGTCGCCAGAGGTCACATCTCAATACAAGTCTATAAGAACCTCTTTCTGGCCCTCAAAATTTTATTAAGCACTTGTGATGTAACTTCTGCCTTCTGGACAGTCAGACGTTATAGGCACAAGATGGTGCCACTGGACCAGAGCGATGCTCAAAAAGGGTAAAGATTAGGGATGAGCAAGTAGACTTGGTACTACTCGCTACTTGCACTAGTAGTACGATATTCGCAATACTCCTTACTCGGCAAGTATCGCTGGTGCTCGTGAGTGATTTGTCGATCATTATCGATCTGATATAAATTGAATGCTCCCTCAAGTAAACAACAGAAGCTGGCACCTCAGGGTGAGCAGATTCAATGTGGGGGGGCACTGCAAGGTGGTTGATGCTAAGAAAAATTGAAAAATCCCACCCTCCCGCCCTGTTTGTTTTATAGCCGGATGTGTGAGCCTATCACTCATTGTCTTACATTGTACTTGCTACTGGGACAAATATGCGAGTATTAGAAACTACTCGGCTCGAGTATAGCGAGTGCGAGTATTACGGTACTCGCTCATCTCTAGTAAATATGCCAGACGGTGAGTATAAGACAATGGGCAGAGGACTTAGGTTTAAAGCACCATTAGGGTGTGTGCCCACATAGTGGTTTAGTGACGTTCAAATCGTCAGTAAACCACTGGAAAATTAAGGAGCCTAGACTCCTGAGCTCAGAAGTCACCAGCGGTTTTCCAGCGGTTTCTCAGCGGTTTCCAGCGGTTTTTTCAGTGTGTGCACAGTGTTTTACAGTCGGTTTTTCCAGCGGTTTTTTCCGGCGGTTTTCTATGGAGGATTTTGTCCATGGAAACACTCAAAAACCGCTGAGAAGAATTGACGTGCTGTATGCTGCTAAACCACTGGGAAACCGCCCAACCTCTGGCAGATCTGCTCACATAAACCCACTATGTGTGCACAGCATTTTCTAAATTACATAGGGTTACTTGTAAGTCCTAACGCTGCTTAGGATTTACATAAATTTAAATAAAACCTATGCTAAACCGCCGGTGGTTTTCGCTGCTAAACCGACACTAAACCACTATGTGGGCACACACCCTTACAGTGCTGCAAAATAAACGCTAGAGTGGTGCTTTAAAAGGGCTTTCCTGCCATAAAAAGTGATATTTTATCTATAGAGCCTAATGGAGATGAGAGCCACGGCACAGATGGTGGTCAGGAGTGTTGTCTCACAGAAAATTAATGTAAAGCAGTTGAATAAAATTGTGCCTTGGTACTGTACAATCATGAGGTTTAAATTGTCACTTATCAGGAGAAATGCAGAAGGGAACTAGGCCTCTTTACTCTCTAAATCAGCAGGGTCTTCATTGGTCACATCTCTAATATTTTATAGCATATTCTAGGCCACAGTAATAAAATCTGGGAATACCCCTTTAATTGAAACATCTGAGATTGTGGGTAAATGTCACTTTTTGCAAATATCATCTTTTCTCAGAAACCTACTATGTGACATTTCAGCCCACCATTAGAAGCATTCACTTATTCCTTAGTTCAGTCTTCAGAGAATTTCTCTTGTAGCTGTATTCCTTGTAACATTCTGACTCTCAGGAGTGAGAATTTATTATCCATCTGTTACATCCCAATGAGATTTATTCCTCTGCGTCTCTGTTGTCCTATAATTCTTCCAGTTTGCATTTTTTCACTAGTTAAGACTCTTTTTCTCTGTAGTTTGCAGATATTATGAAAACCTCATTTGTTCTTCTGTTGGAACATGATTACTTTAGTCTTTTTACTAATCAGTTAGACTGATTAAAAAGAATTTAGCCTGAAAAAGCTATGAACGTTTTATGAAGGAATAATTATTCACCTAAATCATCATTGAAGCATACTGTGCTATTTTCGGTGTGATCTGAATCACATAACAGAAGTACTTTAAAATCAATGGTAAAGAGGGAATGTTCTGGCCCCCTACATAGTTGGAAAAGATGAAGTGACTGTAAAGACCCCCTCCTGTTCCCCATTCACCCACACATACATTGCTCATTGTCCTTAGTATGAAACTCTAGTTTCAGTATCTAAGTTCTGTTTTGAATCTCCTAACGCAGGGGTAGGGAACTCCAGGCCTCGAGAGCCGCACACAGTGCAGGGTTTCAGGATTTCCTAAGCATTGCACATGGGTTGGAATCATCACCTGTGGATTACTAAGGAGATCCTGAAAACCTGCACTGTGTGCGGCTCTGGAGGACTGGAGTGCTCTACCCCTGTCCTAAAGTAAGGCTATTTTGATTTGGCATTTATTTATGGCAACACGTATGGGTTTGGTTCATTTTTAAGTTTGTGTCATGACTTCTCAAGGAAGATATACACAAGATGAAGCAAAGTGCATAGAGCCTTTATGGAGACACATCAGCTTACTACAGCATCCTCTACATTGCATTAAAGGGGACCTGTCATGTCTCCAAATGTTATTAATCTGCAGATATGATGTTAGTCTGCAGGTTAATAGCATTCTAAACAGCGGCTATCTGGAGTAAATAGACTTTATTCCTTTTGGAAGCCCCTGACTTTCAGTTCCAGGGTCGTGCTTGGAGTGGCAGCTGTAATCATACCTCAGCACTTGGATTGACAGTTCACTCTTCAGCAGTTCTATGCAGAGTGAGCTGACAATAAAAGTGCTGAGCGTGCTTACAGCCATATTTCACAATCCTGAAAGCAGTGACTGAAGACTCTCTGTGCACACTTCTCTCACTGACATCTGGCAGCTTCTAGGAGGAAGAAAGTTCATTTACTGCCCATAGCTGTACTCTCAGTAAGGAGACATACAACTTTCAGTATTTCAGTAAGGCAGCCGGATAGCACTGGAACAGTATTCACCTGCAGATTAACCCCATATCTGCGTTTGAGGACATGACAGGTTCCCATTAAAGATTTTCTGCACTGGAAATACTGCTCATAGGGAAAAGTACTTGCACAAAACTGCTTTTGATTTAGTTGTAACAATGCTATTCCCATGTAAATTTGACTAATTAAGGGTGCTTCCACATCAGCAGTATTTCAATTTTGTGGTAGATCCGGTAGATGTCGCCGCACCTGCGGATCTACCGCGTAACTGCCGGCTTGCAGCACCGATCCGGCAAGCCCCATTCATTCTATATGGGGCTTGTGGTCGGGTGCGACTAGTGTCGTATTGTTGAATCCGTCACTTGCAGCACCACAGAAAAACCGCTGCTAGCAGCGTTTTTTTGTGCGCCCGCAAGTGCCAGATATGCTGGATTCAACAATACTGCACTTGCCGCACCTGACCGCAATCCCCATAGAGAAAGAATGGGGCTTGCCGGAACGGTTCCGCAAGTCGACATCTGCCGGATCTACCACGAAATTGCAATACCGCTGTTGTGAAAGGAGCCTAACTTGTATGCTTACAAATTCTAAAAATTGTAGTTTATTTGTAGCCATAAAACAGGAGTATGCATGTATTAGTGATCTTGGCATATGGCTGCAAAGTGTAGTGGTGTCCCAAAACTGAATAGTGGCAGATTTAAAGGAATATTCCCATATCCAAATCCTGTCACATTATGTTGTAGGTGTAATTATAATAATAATAATAATATTAGCAAATACCTCCCATTAGAAATGTAGTCTAGTTGTCTTGATTAGCTATGTATCTTACCTCATGTGCAGGACATTGCAGCTTAGGTATCCATGGTTACAACCAATAGCAACTGTCACTATATGAGTGGTCATAACCATGGATACCCAAGCTTTTTCAATGTCCTGCACATGAGGTAAGTGAAAGCTAATCAGGAGAACTTTACTACATTTTTAATTAGAGTGATTTGCTAAATATTCTTATTATTACACCAACTGCATATTAAGATAGGATCTTGGAGTTGGTAATACCCCTTTAAATACAGATCATGACAGCCCACCCTGGTGACCTGAATATATAGTTATTGTATTGGTTTGCCCATTTCCTTTTCCCTAGAAGTAAAGAGGTGGATCAAGCTTGTTTTGCATGCAATGTATCTGATCATGTATTATCATGACGACTTTTTAAATAAGGATGTGCAGAAGGATCAACTGCATGGCAATTTCTCTGATTTGATTAGAATACTTTGATGTATCTAAAACAATAAGTTGTATATTTGTATTACCAGGATGTAAATAGGATATAATCATTGTTTTCTATGTAATAATATTGCTTAAATTATTTATGTATCAGGATTGTTCTAATATTTTATATACCCTACTTTTTTTTTGCTAAGCATATGCTAGTGTTTGTACATCCTTAAAATAAAATTGACATATACACCTGCACAACATTGAGTGATGGATTCTGTGCACATAACAATCATTATGTCTGGCAGTCATAAATTGTTTTTATAGATAGAAATGAAAAAATTATGTTAACTCAGCCTTCTGTCTGACGTCCTCCGTGGGTCCAAAGTGAGGCAGAAGAACGTGAAACTCCGAAAATGGCCTAATGTGGACAGAAAAACTGGTATGGAGTCCCTCCAGTAGAATCCCAGAGGTCTCTGGAGCTTGCTTCAATTGCCGATCTGAACCCTTTTGGCTGTAAAGTCAGGTAACTGACCGCACTATACTACCGTGTACTCACTGTCTGGAACACCATAAACAAATGAACCCACATGGGGATCACAGCCACTGTACGGATGCTGCCATGGTTGTAGCAGGGAAAGTCCATAAATGAAAGACAAAATCCAGCGTCCGGAGAAATTTTTAAGAAGCGCCCCATCTGACGCGTTTCGGCCAATAAAGCCACCACAAAGGCTTCATCTGCCGAAACGCATCGGATTGGGCACTCCTGCTCCTGGGGCTCCATTGCTACTGCAATGGATTTGTTTGAAAGTTGTTAATAAAGACTAGATCCGGATGCTGGATTTCTCTTTTTTATAAATTGTACCAAAACCAATCTGTAATAAGTATAATGTTAATATGCATTTTAGCAGTAAACTATACAGTACAGTGCCTTATAGCACTTATTCTTGTGCAGGCAACCATCATATCACACTTGGACCAATGTTATTCAGTTAGGCAGTACACATGTCTGATTTTTTTCCTTGGAGCAAGTGGTCTGAGGAAAAACATTGGGGCATCGATGATTTGCCTCAGAGAATCAGATGGATTCAACCATTCAATTCTATGGGTTCGTAAAAATGCTCAGACCATACTCAGATGACATCCAAGTGATGTCTGATTTTCATAGACTGACAGAATGGAGAAGGTGGATAAACATTTTTTTTTATTCTTCAACTCCCAGAAATACGGATCCCACTCTGATCGAACTTTGATGAGAGTTTGATTTGTATAATTAGACCATTTTCCTTGGATGGAGGAAATATGGTTGTGTGAACACACCCTAAGAAACATAAGTGGTCATTTAAAGGAAACCTGTCACCATGAAGATGTAGTCCAATCTTTAGCCACGCTGAGGTCCTGAGATCAAACCCCACCAAGAAAAACATCTGCAAGGAGTTTGTATGTTCTCCACATGTTTGAGCAAGTTTTCTGCAACACTTTAAAGACGCATTGATAGGGAACTCAGATCGTGAGCCCAAATCAGAACAGTAATGATGATTTTTGTAAAGCGCTGTGGAATTTACAGTACTATATAAGTGTGTAAAATAACTAAATCTGCAGAAATTCTGGTATAGAGGAGGGGGAGCAGAGTAAATTGATATATTGTTATATAAGAAAAGATTAAGTATAATCTGTGATTTTGTGGCGCTCCGGGGTCTGGTTGCCACATTATAAGCTTGGAAGCAAGGCAAAGCATCCACCAGGTAACACACAACACTTTCCTGACTCCAGGCCAGAAGGGCGAGCCCTAAAACCCCGGTTCAGGGCAGGTCCCCTCAGGGCCGGCTCCAGGTTTCTGTGGGGCCCGGGCGAAAAAGTCTCAGTGGGCCCCCTTTAGTACATATCATGGACTATAATATATATATTGCCGCACACTTACCGCAAGCCCCATAGACAATGCATGGGGATTGCCGCAATTGTGCAGCAAGTGCAGCCGCTAGGCGGAAAATGTGGCAGATGCTGATTTTTTTACCGCTACTGCCACATTTTAAAAAACGCCTATGTGAAGGCAGCCTTACAGGGACAGTGACTGCCGAAATCAGCAAGAGCTGTTTCTGACAGTGAGTATATTACACGTTGTTAGGAGTGGGCTAAAATGCGTTTGCATTCCCTTGCGCTTTTTAAAAATACCCTTCAAATGCAAAATGTTGCATTTTTGTGCATCTGAGGATGCTTGGTATATACACAAGCATCCTCAAGCACACAAATAATGCAAGCAGCTCAATGGAGCCACACTGCCATATGGGTGGCACCGCAGCCAAGCGGAATGCCTGGCCGTCCGGATCTCTCTTTCTCCTCACCTTTCTTCTCGCTGCTCCAGTCTCCTCCGGTCACTCTGCACATATCAGCACAGTCATGACAACATCGTGCCCCTCCATGCTGAGCTGCAGAATGCAGACAGCGGCAGAAGAGACTATAGGAGCGGAATCCGCGGGGGGCTACCACAGGTACACATACCTCGTACCCACGCGGCTCCGCTCCGTACACCTCGTACCCACGCGGCTCCGCTCCGTACACCTCGTACCCACGCAGCTCCGCTCCGTACACCTCGTACCCACACGGCTCCGCTCCGTACACCTCGAACCCACGCGGCTCCGCTCCGTACACCTCGTACACACTGGGCTCTGCTACATTCACACTGTAAATCCTCCTGACCCCACATAGCTTCACTAATTGCCATACCCCTATACACACTCACTCTGCTACATTCACACTGTAAATCCTTCCTGACCCCACACATAAGCTTCACCAAATTGCCATACCTAGTACACACTCACCTCTGCTACATTCACACTGTAAATCCCTCCTGACCCCACACATAAACTTCACCTAATTGCTATGCTGGCCATCATGATGCTCAGAGTCCTGCATACACTGAGGAGCTGGTCATGTGACCCCTGACTCCACCCTCCATTGACATCATCACAGGTCCTGTCAGCCCAGAGTGTGCAGCTCTGTCGGCTTCCACGGAGGGAGATCATCGGAGCTGCAGGAGGCTAAGTGCGCCCTCCCTGCAAATGACCCCCCCCAGCTGCCCCCTGGATATGGCCCTGGCTGTGGGGGCAGTGTGCTCAGGGGCCCCTGAGGCTAGGGTCACACTTGCATTGTGACCCTAGCCTGATGCAAGTATTTTCGGCTGCAGCACATAGCTTTTAATGCTATGCGCTGGAGCCCATAGAAACCCGATGTTTACCTTGCCAACCATTGGTTGTCAATGTAAACATCGGGTTTCTATGGGCTCCGTTGCTGGCAGCGCATAGCATTAAACGCTCTGCACTGCAGCAGACAATACTTGCGTCAGGCTAGGGTCACAATGCAAGTGTGACCCTAGCCCTCAGGGGCCCGGTGGGCCCCCTCCAAGCAGTCGGGCCCCGGCACTTGCCCGGGTGCCGACGCCGGGCCTGGGTCCCCTAAAAATTCTGGTCTGGGGGAAGGGTCAGGCACTTCAGTTCCCCGGAGGACTGTAGAAGACACCCTACAGTGTTGGCCAAAAGTATTGACACCCCTGCAATTCTGTCAGATAATACTCCCTAAAAATGATTGCAATCACAAATTCTTTGGTATTATTGTCTTCATTTAATTTGTCTTCAATGAAAAAACACAAAAGAGAATGAAGCAAAAAGCAAAGCATTGATCATTTCACACAAAACTCCAAAAAGGGGCCAGACAAAAGTATTGGCACCCTCAGCCTAATACTTGGTTGCACAACCTTTAGCCAAGATAACTGCGATCAACCGCTTCCGGTAACCATCAATGAGTTTCTTACAATGCTCTGCTGGAATTTTAGACCATTCTTCTTTTGGCAAACTGCTCCAGGTCCCTGATATTTGAAGGGTGCCTTCTCCAAACTGCCATTTTTAGATCTCTCCACAGGTGTTCTATGGGATTCAGGTCTGGACTCATTGCTGGCCACCTTAGAAGTCTCCAGGGCTTTCTCTCAAACCATTTTCTAGTGCTTTTTGAAGTGTGTTTTGGGTCATTGTCCTGCTGGAAGACCCATGACCTCTGAGGGAGACCCAGCTTTCTCACACTGGGCCCTACATTATGCTGCAAAATTTGTTGGTAGTCTTCAGACTTCATAATGCTATGCACACGGTCAAGCAGTCCAGTGCCAGAGGCAGCAAAGCAACCCCAAAACATCAGGGAACCTCCGCCATGTTTGACTGTAGGGACCGTGTTCTTTTCTTTGAATGTCTCTTTTTTTCTCCTGTAAACCCTATGTTGATGCCTTTGCCCAAAAAGAGAGAACATTCTTCCAAAACGTTTTAGGCTTTCTCAGGTAAGTTTTGGCAAACTCCAGCCTGGCTTTTTTATGTCTCTGGTAAGAAGTGGGGTCTTCGTGGGTCTCCTACCATACAGTCCCTTTTCATTCAGACGCCGACAGATAGTACGGGCTGACACTGTTGTAGCCTCGGACTGCAGGGCAGCTTGAACTTGTTTGGATATTAGTCAAGGTTCTTTATCCACCATCCGCACAATCTTGCGTTGAAATCTCTTGTCAATTTTTCTTTTCCGTCCACATATAGGGAGATTAGCCACAGTGCCAAGGGCTTTAAACTTCTTGATGACACTGCGCACGGTAGACATAAAAACATTCAGGTCTTTGGAGATGGACTTGTAGCCTTGAGATTGCTCATGCTTCCTCACAATTTGGTTGCTCAAGTCCTCAGACAGTTCTTTGGTCTTCTTTCTTTTCTCCATGCTCAATGTGGTACACACAAGGACACAGGACAGAGGTTGAGTCAACTTTAATCCATGTCAACTGGCTGCAAGTGTGGTTTAGTTATTGCCAACACATGTTAGGTGCCACAGGTAAGTTACAGGTGCTGTTAATCACACAAATTAGAGAAGCATCACATGATTTTTCTAACAGTGCCAATACATTTGTCCACCCCCTTTTTTATGTTTGGTGTGGAACTATATCCAATTTGGCTTTAGCACAATTCTTTTTGTTTTTTTCATTGAAGACAAATTAAATGAAGATAATAATACCAAAGAATTTGTGATTGCAATCATTTTCAGGAAGAAACTGAGTATTATCTGGCAGAATTGCAGGGGTGTCAATACTTTTGGCCAACACTGTATGGACAGAGCCACGCCCGGCTCATCCTAGGAGACTGACTAAACAGTGTGTGAGACCCATAGTGAGGGTCTGGGGAAGTGGAGGACTAGGTCCACGGAGTAGAGCCAGTGCCGGTTCCTCCCAGTACCTGGTGCAGTACGGTCACCAGAGACTGAGGTCGCCAGGAATTCTATATTCAGCAACCAAAACCGGAGGGTGGGTGATTTTACATTGCCTGCCCAACCTCAGGTTAGGAGGCACAGCCACATAACAGAGCTCAGGAGACCCAGCAAAGACAGGGAACCATCAGAGAGCTTGCGCCGCCTGTCACACAGCCAGAGCAGACTAAAGGAGGCCTCAGCACAGCTACATGCAGCCAAGTCCCACAGACACTGAACCTCATAACTTGCCTGGAGTAGGTAGCCCCAACTTGCTTCCAAGCCCGGATCCCCGACAACAATTTTGGACAGTACCCGGACAACTTTACTACTAAGTAAAAGGTAAAGGAGAACTATTCCCTCTTTGTCTGTTTTTCTTCACATGTTGAACCCTGCACCCCCAACGTTCTCCATTCACATAGACTGCATCCCTATACTTGCTCTGGAGAACACCAAGACCTGCCAGTGAAGGGCTCACCATCCCGGCTGCCGACTTCATCATCATCCCCAGAAGCCTGGACGGCAGAGGTGGATTATTAGCCACAAACCACGGGTGGCGTCACGAATAACTATAAACTCTTTATTATTTCTGTTTGCCATTTTTCTTTTCCCCTTTTTATTGCTGCATCTGGGACCACGGGACCGGGTCACATCACCCTGACGACCCCAGCAGCCCTAGAGGACAACAGGGCCCGGTCTCGAGTACCCTCGTCTCCGGGGTGCGACAATTTCATCATTTAAACCTCTGCTTTTTCTGTGACTTTGGACCAGTGTGTGGTCCTATCAGTGACAGCTTTCTTGATATAAGTGCTGGCTCACACCACCGTATATATTGGACGAGAGCTATCTGATTTTTTATTGGATAGCACTTGGACCAATGAAATGTAATGGGGCAGTGCTGATGTACTTTTTTTTCTCTTACTCATTGTAACACCCACAGGACATGGTGAAGAGTAGTGGACTCACTAAACCACTATTGGTGCAGTGGTAGCTGAATACCCGATACTCAAGAGACAGGAGAATAAGCTTCATAAAACCAAAGATATTTATTGAAGAAAGTAAAATAACTGAGAAAAGGTATCTGAGGGGAGGACCCTCTGGATCACAACACTGTACCACGTAGTGGAGCACCGGCAAGGGTTACCCCTATACAAGGATTCCTCCTGTTACAACACCAAGGTGGCCTAAATGCCGCAAATCCCGGCCCAGAGGGGCGACCTGTACATACCCGATAGAAGAAGCTGGAACACTGGCTCTGTCAGAGGGGATCCTGGATGCTCCGTGTAATCTTGGAAAGGCTTGGCTAGCCTGGAGAATAATCTGGATTGTTCAGAGGGATCTAGGATGGAGAACAGCCAACAGAAGATTCTGTGAAGACAGCGGTGTTAGTATAATCCAAAGCCACAAACTTCCAAATGCAGAGCACAGCAGAGTGTGACCTGAGCAGGAGGCAAGATCATCCAGACTGATGATGTTGCCCAGGCACCGCCCAAAAGGGGAGGACGCCTTTTATGCACAGAGCATCACAGCAGAGACAGCCCTCATAGAGAACAGGTGCTCTGCTGCTTTAAGTATGTGCAGGAGGCGGGGCACGGCTCCTAAGGGCATTCCCAGGAGACCTGCCAAGGGAACGCAGGTTCCTAGCAGAGGAAGGAGCTGCAGATCGTCTGGAGCCAGGGTGAGTAGTACCATTAAGGCTACGTAATAGGAGCCAATCTCCCTGCACATCGGAGACTGGGCCCGCAACTGAGGGCATGACACTTATTTAGCAATCAGCATGCTGTGTTTTGCAGTGAAAATCGGATTCCACTCACCCATTCAAGTCTATGGATATGTGGAAACCATCAGCCTGCTCTTGGATAACATCTGAGTGTAGTTCATTTTCCGCGAACTCACACAATGGAGCATATACAAAAATGTTGTTCTCCATATACCCCTCATACCATGCTCCAATGCTCGCATCCAAGAAAACTGAATCACACTAAGCTGACACTTGGATCAAACTCTGATCAGTGTCATTATCATAATCAATCCGATGCTCTTAGATGATAGAATCTACTGTTGTGTGACCCCAGAGATTGCTGTCAATGATGACAGAACCACCCACTGGACTGGAGATCCCAGAAATAGCAAAGGTTTAAATGATGAAAATACAGGTTATACTGAATTTTTTCTTAGATACCCATATATTGATGTACTCAGCTCCCCTGCTCTTCAGCATGATACCTGGAGACTGCACTGTATTTTTACGGTGACAGTTTCCCTTTAATTAGTGATGAAAAAGCAAACTAATAGGCAATGAGACAAAATCCTACCTGGAGAATGGTCTAAATCCAGATTAGCAATAGACACATACTGTACATATTTGGTGTCTGTGTGATAAACAGTGAATACTTATATGGTAACGAAATTCTTTCCTGGTGGAATACAGTTATCGGAAGACTTACAGTGACTCATCGGAGTCAGCAATGCTTCCGTTCACAGCACTACAAAACTTATTTAGTTCTGATTTATGATAGGACCACACATTGTTTTCATTAATATTATTGCGACCACTATCTAATTACATTAACAAAAATTCAAATATTGAAACAATGCAAAAACCTTTGAGATTTGACAGATTCATTTGTTAATTTCTGGTTAATGGGATCAATGTATTACTTGCTCAACAAATATTTTTCTTACATTAGTTCTTCTATTTGAGTTTTGTCGAGTTTTCTGCTTTTAATTTCTGGTGTTGAATGCTCAATGTGTGCACTTTTTTATGTAAGATTTTATATGTTGACTTCAAGACTTAGTATTTATTAGTAAGAAAAACTATTTTTTGCAATGCCGAACAATTTAAACAGTCACATTATAGTCAATGACTGAGAATGACATTAACAGTAGTTAGATAAAGTTGAGATTTGCAAATTTATAAGGATTGCCTCATCTAATTATATTGGTAAAAATGCAGGGAACTTGTTAAACATCAACTTTCCAATTAACTGCTTATTAAAATCCTCTGTCTGTCAAGAATGAAGATATTTTTAATTTTAGAGATTACAGCTCATTGCCAAAGTTACCTGCCACCTCAGACGTATTCAGTTTTCTAGGCAAGAAGAGTGTGCTTACAAACTGTTTGCTATGCAGCTGACATGTGCTGCTCTAAAGTTGCCTGAATTGTTGGCTCTGGACAGTGTCAGTGCTCCTGTGCTACTTTGAAACTGCAGAGGCCAAGTGCCTCTAGTGGAGAGTGCATCAGCCATACTGCCAGCCCAAACTGTTAAGGTGTGTGCTTGTTCTGCCTTTGTTCACGTTATATGCGGTGTGAGTTGCAACAAACAGCTAAGCCTTCTCTGTATCCCAAATAAATAGACTGTTGGTTCTGTAGTCTATTGTTTATTGTTCAACTGAGAATAATGATGATAATTCAATGTGGGGTTCATCAATCAATAGTGCGATCTGCAGTAAAACTATAAGAATACAAATTAAACAAATCAGTGCTAAGCATATCACATAAACAACAATAGTGATAATACACAGCAGAGAGAATACATGAAAAATGGATGCACATATAATAAACTATGATAGTGTACAGTATAGAAAGCATAAAATAAACGATGGTACACATCTCAAACAGCCCTGACTGCAGTGGCGTAACTACCGGCATAGCAGCCGTAGCGGTCGCTTTGGGGCCCGGGCGCTAGTGGGGGGCCCGGACCCAGCGCCGCTACACAGCCGCTGCTATACCGGCAGCTGCGCCTGCGATACAGATACAGGGGCGGACTGGCCCGGCGGGCCCCGACACTTTGGGGCCACGCCCACTAAGTCCCGCCCCCATACCCCCCTGGGTGCTGTAGGGGGGGCCCGGACGGAAAGGGGGGCCCATTGGTCCCCTGAGCGCCACATCTCATACAAGGGGTGCTTAGGGGGCCCCTGACCGCTGCCCCCACACGCTATCCTCGGGGCCCCCTGACCGCTGCCTCCATTACTGCTGCCGCGCTGCGTCCCCCCGGCCGCTCTCCATTACCGGCGGGCAGTCTCGCTGATCTGCCTGTCATGTGGGCTGTAGCCGGCGCCGCTCTATTTCCTGTATCGCCGGCTACAGCGTCACACTACATGACAGGCTGTGGCTGCGATCAGCGGCGCGACTGCCTGCTGCAGGTAATGGAGAGCGGGGGGGCCTGTATATACCACACCACCAGGGGCTCTGTATACTACCACCAGGGGCCTGTATATACCTCCACCAGGGGCTCTGTATACTACCACCAGGGGCCTGTATATACCTCCACCAGGGGCTCTGTATACTACCACCAGGGGCCTGTATATACCACACCACCAGGGGCTCTGTATACTACCACCAGGGGCCTGTATATACCTCCACCAGGGGCTCTGTATACTACCACCAGGGGCCTGTATATACCTCCACCAGGGGCTCTGTATACTACCACCAGGGGCCTGTATATACCCACCACCAGGGGCTCTGTATACTACCACCAGGGGCCTGTATATACCTCCACCAGGGGCTCTGTATACTACCACCAGGGGCCTGTATATACCTCCACCAGGGGCTCTGTATACTACCACCAGGGGCCTGTATATACCACACCACCAGGGGCTCTGTATACTACCACCAGGGGCCTGTATATACCTCCACCAGGGGCTCTGTATACTACCACCAGGGGCCTGTATATACCTCCACCAGGGGCTCTGTATACTACCACCAGGGGCCTGTATATACCACACCACCAGGGGCTCTGTATACTACCACCAGGGGCCTGTATATACCTCCACCAGGGGCTCTGTATACTACCACCAGGGGCCTGTATATACCACACCATCAGGGGCTCTGTATACTACCACCAGGGGCCTGTATATACCACCACCAGGGGCTCTGTATACTACCACCAGGGGCCTGTATATACCTCCACCAGGGGCTCTGTATACTACCACCAGGGGCCTGTATATACCTCCACCAGGGGCTCTGTATACTACCACCAGGGGCCTGTATATACCACACCACCAGGGGCTCTGTATACTACCACCAGGGGCCTGTATATACCACCACCAGGGGCTCTGTATACTACCACCAGGGGCTCTGTATACTACCACCAGGGGCCTCTATATACCACCACCAGTGGCCTGTATATACCACCACCAGGGGCCTGTAAATACCACCACCAGGGGCCCTGTATACCACCACTGGGGCCTGTATATACCACCACTGCGGAGGCTGCTGTAATACTGCTGGGGCCTGTATATACCACTGAGGAGGCTGCTGTATACCATTGGGGCTGCTGTATATACTGCTGGGGCCTGTAAGGGGGTGCGTCTTGAAGGGGCGTGTCATTTGGGGGGCGTGTCTTGGAGGGGGCGTGTCATTGGAGGGGAGTGTCTTGGGGGGGGCCCCGTTCAAAAGTTTGCTATGGGGCCCTGCCAGTTCTAGTTACGCCCCTGCCTGACTGTGTACAGTAGAGGGTGGATTATTAATTTGGCCACTTCTATAATGCTAAGTATCTCAATTTGCTAAAATGAGAATTCCAATGTCTATATGTTACTATGTTAGTATGTTATGTATATTTCTATAAGCTTGCCCCTTACTTTTGTTTAAATGTTAAATTCGTGTTTAAGCGAAGCATGATGAATGCCGCATAATTATGAATATAGTATGTAATGGGCTCACTACCCTTTATGTAGGCACTTCCTAATAATAACCATTCCAGTTGTCAGGCATGTGCTATTGCTTTCTGGTATCAGTCTTACAAGCTTAAAGGGGTTAACTTTTTTTTCCAAAGGCACAGATAATGAAGCACCTGTCTTTGTCTGTTAAGACTATAGTCTCTAGTGTTACTAGACAGGCAGTGACTAGAGTAGGACCCAGTTACGAGATACGCCTCAACGTTGGCAACTGGGTGGATTATTGATATGGCCACTAAGTATCTCAAATTGCTAAAATGAGAATTCCAATGTCTATATTTCTATAAGCTTGCCGCTTACTTTTGTTTAAATGTTAAATTCGTGTTTAAGTGGAGCAGGATGAATGCCGCATAATTATGAATATAGTGTACAGTAGAGGATCAGTACACTAAGATGGAGGCTTGAGGAGAAACACATATACTACAGACAAAATCCTTATGTAAAAACAACTGCTGTACAATTATACCCACAGACTATAAAGTATTAACATACAGACAGGAGTATAACTCTCACCAGATTAGCTTGTCAAGGATGTTGGGAGTTCACAGGAAGTAATAGCCCACAGGAGCAAAAGAACACGTGGTTGCCTGCATGAAATCTTGACTGATACTGATTTCAAAATGGCTACTTCTTCCTCAGGAATGCAGTGTGTGGTACCACAAAGCACTGTGCTCTTAAAGGAGAAGACACCTGGATATGCAGGAATACTGCCAGATTGTGTTAAACATATTTAAACATAACAAGATAACTTATAATATCTCCAAGGTTGCAACCAGTGTCAAACTAGAGCTGCTTTCTCTTACTGAGCCTGAATGGGCAGAACAGTGCCCATGACCAGTATACCAGTGTCCTGGAAACAGCGTATCCTCTCTTGCAGAGACGCTATCGTCTTATGCAGGAGATTCTTTCCATGTGCTAAAGACGTGAGGACTACCACTTCGGGATTAGTATTAAAAGAATTATTTTATTAATTCTCTTTAAAAATGACTGGTCTAGTCAACAAAGTATACAAACGTGAAAAAAGTGTATATTTACAAGTTCACTCAAGGAGAACGGCATATCACAATATGAGCTTCCCTTTTCTGCCCCTATATCTGTAGAGCTGCCTAACAATGGAGGTAATATCACCTTAATGTTCCGGGTGCCCCCACTCCACGACGGCTTGCCCTATGATAGCCCTATATAAAGGTTATCAATATGATAGCAATATAGTTTATACAGAGGGATATCATAATTTGAGAATAACGGCAGGACAAAACCTGGATCAAGATTAACTTAACTCGTATAGAGTATCAGAGTCTTTTGACAGAAGTCCAATGTGCAGTCATTTTCTTCCTCCAGTTGTGACATTAAAAACAATGGGAAATCTCCATCAATTTTCGTCTTACGTGTTTCGCCTTAACGAGTACCGTAAGGCTCATCAGAGACCTTATAGGAGTATTCACACAATTGCCTGTCACTTTTTTCCGGGAGACACGATGATACCAAATGGTAGTCCCTCATGCAGAAAAAGTTCCACAATAAAGATCACTAGGGTGTATTCACAAAGTCCCAGGAGACAGGGTATACGCAATGGTTAACATCCAGTCCCTTTATGTATTTTCCGGACACTCAACTTCACAGCAATCATAATGTCATGAAGTTTGCAGAGTCCCCTTATAGTTTGAAACACCAGAGAAGCATCAGGGATTGCTTCTGTAGAGCTGCTGGCTCAGCGGCTCAAAGCACAGACAGGAAGTCTCTATACTCTGTGCTTTGAATAAAGTGTATCAGGAACTAAGGAGCTGGAGGTCACATCACAACATGTAAAATTTCAAGCACAGAGCAGCATCCTAACATCAAGTAATTTATGAAGTTTCTTCATTTCTAATCCCATGCTTACAAATCCCCCTTAATGTTTTTGTGCTATGACACCAGGCAAATACGTTTGTGATCACCTATGGATTGTAATGATAATTGTTTTGTATAAAAAGACCTTTATTGAGTATCCCACAGTATTCCCAGGAAGTCGTAACTGGAAGTGTTAGCGAAACATATTTACATTTTCTCTTGAAGTCACATCCGATCCCCATACGCTTGTTTTCCGTTACTACCTGAAATTCATTTGATCCACCGAAAAGCAAACATCGCAGGTAGCAAATGATTCATTAGGGAGCCCCTTCCCTCTTGTTTGCTGTTCTTTTTTTAAATGTTCATTCTGATTTTCAATTCAACTTGTTCTTTTATTTTAAGGTTATTTTTTCAATTTCCTTTTCAGACCTTTATTGATAGAACCTTTGGGGATTGAAACAAAGTGACTCTGAGACATTGGACCAGCTCCTAAATTAAACAACAGTCAGCCCATTCCTACAGCAAAAGTTCATTGTTCAGCTCTTTCCCATAGAAACAGACAATTAATTTATGATCTGCAGCTTGAGAGCTTCAAACACATTTTATTGTTCTTTGATTGTTTGAGATCATGTGGAGCATATTGGCAATGTCTATTACAGTACTGCAGCAGGGAGTGTTGTGTTGTCTTGTTTTATTAAATTAGGTCAAATTTATGTGTGGCTAAAACTCACTTCAATTATTCTGACACTTATATTTTCCATATTTTACAGAACCTAACATATAATTTGTGCCAAGGAATGCATGCCAAACTGAAGTCATTTTTTTACTGACTGTAATTTTACTTCGTGAATACAATTTACCGGTATCTAGGAAATTACTGAGCAGCAACAACTGTTAGAAATAATGTCTGTGAATGAAGATCCAGGAAGTTTCGTCAGATATTACACAAAATGCATTCCTTAATAATGACTACACTCGTTTTGGCATAGTACCTTAAGACTAAATTATTAAAATAAAGACATCAGCGTGCTAGTCTACTTATAGTTCTAGATGCAGCTACTTAACTAAAACAATTAAACAGCTTCTCAAAGTGCCAAAGAGGTGTATAAGTAGGCATTTGTAGGTGTGATATCATGATTTCCACGAGCCGGCGTCATCACCAGCTGCTGGATATCTCATACATGCGCACGGCTCATTTTGGCAGTGTCATTGAGTCTCCGAAGACGGGTGTACACCTCCCAACGTCAAAGGGGTGCACTGTGCATGATCGAAAAAAACACCTTTTACACTTTCAATCTTTCACAGTGCGCCTCTCTGAATTCTGGAACGTGTACAACGGGCTTTAGAGGCTCAATGTGAGTGAACAAAACCGCTCTCATGTGCAAGTTTTCCAAGAGCCGGCAGTGATGTTGGCTCGTAGAGATCATGTTATCATGCCCACAGGAGTGTGATAACATAGAAAGAGGGACAACTAGTCTGGTGAAACAAACGCCCTATTGACTAGTTAAAGCTATAATTAGCAGAGGCAACGTGCACAATATCCAGCCTTTTTTAAATAATTGAGATAAATTAATAACATTAGACAGGGCTGGTACTTACCAGAACAATCTCCTGAAGCAGAGACAGGAGATTGCCCCCCAGAGGCAGGTGCTAAGCTGAGCCTTTCACTGCCATCATCTGTGCTCCAGTTCTAATATCAAGGCAGCTAAACTGGATAAAGCAGGGGTTTGGAAGCCACTCACGTTTTTTTGACAGAATGAAGACAAATCTCCTAATAAAAAATAAACAAAAAAAGTTGGGCCAGCATACATTTAGTTGCACAAATATGCTATATGGCCAATATACAAACATATTAACACTATGCATCTGCACATTGTGGTTAATAATATATGAGCTTCAATATTGCAGTACATATTAAAAAGTAAGAAACTTAGCGTTTTTTTGCTCAAAGAGCGCAAAAGCCATCCAACCACGCCAAAGTGTACTAAATACGGATGGTCCCTATTATATACTAATGTTCTATTTCTCTATTGGCCAAACCAGGTCTCATCGGAATACTGAAAGAAAACAAGGCATACCCCACAATTAAAAACTTTGCCTGGGAAAGATACAGTTGCTGAGTCATGGAAGAAAGCTTACAAATCAATTTATTAGGCGATTTCTCTTACAGATGGGCGAACCTGCCAATTGTTCGGGTCCGGCGGATGAGGCCGGACTTTTTTTTTTTAAAGTATGGTTTCATGACCGGACTTGACCCGAACTCCGACATTAAAGTTATAAAATGGTGGCTGGAGGCAGTAAAAATTAGCAAAATATTGATTTAACCTCAGTGTCACACTTACCGGAGACCGCATATTTGTACTTCCGTGTTGCTCATTAACTTCCTGATTATTCATTGCACTTGCTCCAACAGTCAATCACAGATGTCCACTCTCTGTGAGTGTCTATGCTTGGCTGTTGCGACCCTCACCCATTGTGCTGTCGTCTGTGATTGGTTGCCATTGCCAACAAACCTGCCGTCACAAGGTTGTAAAAATAAATAATTTTAAAAAATTGATGTAGGGCTTCACCGTATTATTGGTTCTCAGCGCAGATAAAGTGGACAGCTACAGGCTGCCACACCATGAGTTGCCTGGCTTTACCTTGGCTGGCAATCAAACATATAGGGGAGCCCATTATTACTGTTTTTTTAAACTGTATTCAGTGAAGACTTTCCCAGATAGGAGATGGCAGTTGTTGCTGATGAGATTCCATATAGATAGAAGAGAGAGTAAGGGGTGGAGCCCTGCATATAGCTCATCCCTCCACATTTTGCTCCTCCCTCCGCCCATCATCATAGAATCTCATCAGTAACAACTGCCATCTCCAATCTCAGTAATGGGAAAATCTTCAATGAAAGAGATCTTACCTCTTGAGAATTTTGATAATAAATGATCAATTCTGGCAGAGAAAGAAGCTCAGCCAGGATTCCCAGAAAGTTCATCATCACAGACAAAGGGATCATCAGTCGATCCCTAGCTATCAGGACAACCCATTGGCACCCTGCGATCACGCTATGGGGCCACCGATCGGGGAAAGAATGGCGCAATTTAGTTAACTGTTGGCTAAAAGTCAGCCATCATCTGCTGCGAATGGGGTGGTCTCAGCTCTTATGCCCTCTCCATTCATCTTCGGGCGACGAGCCCCACAGATGTACAGCTCTGGTCGTTAAGGTGTTAATATACAGGTGCATCTCAATAAATTAGTATATTATCAAAAACGTTTATTTACTTCAGCAATTCAATACATAAAGTGAAACACATATATTATATAGATTCATTACAAACAGAGTGATCTATTTCAAGTATTTATTTATGTTAATGTTGATGATTATGGTTTACAGCCAATGAAAACACAAAAGTCATTATCTCAGAATATTTGAATACTTAACACAAAACAACTGCAAAGGCTTACTAAGCATTTAAAATGGTCCCTTAGACTGGTTCAGTAGGCTACACAGTCATGGGGAAGACTGCTGACTTGTCAGATGTTGTTTTCAGATGAAAGTACACTTTCCATTTCATTTGGAAATCAAGGTCCAGTGTCTGGAGGAAGAGTGGAAGAGGCCACAATCCAAGTTGCTTGTCTAGTGTGAGGTTTCCACAATCAGAAATGGTTTGTGGAGCCATGTCATCTTCTGGTGTAGGTTCACTGTGTCTTATCAACACCAAAGTCAGCGCTGCCAAGAAATTTTAAAGCACTTCATGCTTCCCTCTGCTGACAAGCTTGGAGATAGAAATTTAATTTTCCAGCAGGACTAGGCACCTGTCTACCCTGCCAAAAGTACCAATACCTGGTTTAATTACCACAGTATCACTGTGCCCGATTAGCCTGCACGCTCACCTGACCTAAACCCCATAGAGAATCTATGGGTTATTGATGCAGTAATTCATGCAACATGAGACCCGACCAAGTATTGAATGCATTTACTTTCCATACTTTTAATTAGGCCAACATTTATGAGTTAAAAATCATTTTTTAAGTTGTTTTTATATAATATTCACATTTTCTGAGATAATGACTTTTGGGTTTTCATTGGCTGTAAGCCATAATCATCAACATTTACAGAAATAAACACTTGAAATAGATCTCTCTTTTTGTTATGACTCTATACAATATATGTGTTTCACTTTATGTATTGAATTACTGAAATAATAATTATCTTTTTTGATGATATTCTAATTTATTGAGATGCACTTGTAGATGTTTTTAAAAATATATTTAACATAAAAAGCGGATTTTCTGATAATACATTCCCTTTATAAGACGACTTGAGACTGGGGAGATAGTAATTGGTAGAAATACTGGAATATAGAATACATAAGAACAATGATGGGGATTGGTGAAATGTTTCGCTACCTTTTTAGTGTTTATATATTTTTGAACCTCCTGACACATAAGAACAATATTTGCAACTCTCTTTTTAAGTGCCACTTTAGAAACTGCCAACTGTGGCTTGCAAGTCTGAAAAGTCCCTTACAGAGCGCTAAATATTTACTGCTGACCATTAACTTTCATTCTTATTGTGTCAAAATTTCAATGAAAATTTAAGAGGAGTGGAGGCATCTATAGAAAACATTCAGTGTCAGCAGTCATGACACGTTTACAACTTCTTCAGGTCATAAACTGGATACTAAGGTGCCTGAGACTGTAAAAAGATGGGCGACACTTTACTTCTTGTCATTGCACAGTGACAGATGAAAAATGAAGCTACCTAATATATTTACAGGGATGCCTCCCTCCTGGTATTATTCATCTCAATACATCAGACACAATATTGTCACAACCTAAAGCACTTGTATCTCAATCATGTGATGTTTCACATCTAATATATAAATCTGAGAGTGTGTGTGTGTATGTGTATGTATGTACAGTTGTGGCCAAAAGTATTGACACCCCTGCAATTCTGTGAGATAATACTCAGTTTCTTCTTGAAAATGATTGCATTCACAAATTCTTTGGTATTATTATCTTCATTTAATTTGTCTTCAATGAAAAAACACAAAAAGAATTGTCCTAAAGCCAAATTGGATCTAATTCCACACCAAACATAAAAAAGGGGGTGGACAAAAGTATTGGCACTGTTAGAAAAATCATGTGATGCTTCTCTAATTTATGTAATTAACAGCACCTGTACCTTACCTGTGGCACCTAGCAGGTGTTGGCAATAACGAAATCACACTTGCAGCCAGTTGACATGGATTAAAGTTGACTCAACCTCTGTCCTGTGTCCTTGTGTGTACCACATTGAGCATGGAGAAAAGAAAGAAGACCAAAGAACTGTCTGAGGACTTGAGAAACCAAATTGTGAGGAAGCATGAGAAATCTCAAAGCTACAAGTCCATCTCCAAAGACCTGAATGTTCCTGTGTCTACCGTGCGCAGTGTCATCAAGACGTTTAAAGCCCATGGCATTGTGGCTAACCTCCTTAGATGTGGACGGAAAAGAAAAATTGACGAGAGATTTCAACGCAAGATTGTGCGGATGGTGGATAAAGAACCTCGAGTAACATCCAAACAAGTTCAAGCTGCCCTGCAGTCCCGAGGGTACAGCAGTGTCAACCCGTACTATCTGTCTGTTATCTGAATGACAAGGGACTGTATGGTAGGATACCCAGGAAGACCCCACTTCTTACCCGAGACATAAAAAAGCCAGGCTGGAGTTTGCCAAAACTTACCTGAGAAAGCCTAAAACGTTTTGGAAGAATGTTCTCTGGTCAGATGAGACAAAAGTAGAGCTTTTTGGGCAAAGGCATCAACATAGAGTTTACAGGAGAAAAAAAGAGGCATTCAAAGAAAAGAACACGGTCCCTACAGTCAAACATGGCAGAGGTTCCCTGATGTTTTGGGGTTGCTTTGCTGCCTCTGGCACTGGACTGCTTGGCCGTGTGCATGGCATTATGAAGTCTGAAGACTACCAACAAATTTTGCAGCATAATGTAGGGCCCAGTGTGAGAAAGCTGGGCCTTCCTCAGAGGTCATGGGTCTTCCAGCAGGACAATGACCTAAAACACACTTCAAAAAGCACTAGAAAATGGTTGAGGGAAAGCACTGGAGTCTTCTAAGATGGCCAGTAATGAGTCCAGACCTGAATCCCATAGAACACCTGTGGAGAGATCTAAAAATGGCAGTTTGGAGAAGGCGCCCTTCAAACATCAGGGACCTGGATCAGTTTGCCAAAGAAGAATGGTCTAAAATTCCAGCAGAGCATTGTAAGAAACTAATTGATGGTTACCGGAAGCGGTTGATCGCAGTTATTTTGGCTAAAGGTTGTGAAACCAAGTATTAGGCTGAGGGTGCCAATACTTTTGTCTGGCCCATTTTTGGAGTTTTGTGTGAAATGATCAATGTTTTGCTTTTTGCTTCATTCTCTTTTGTGTTTTTTCATTGAAGACAAATTAAATGAAGATAATAATACCAAAGAATTGGTATTATGCAGCCCATAATATCCACATAATCCCCTTGCAGCCCCCAATACCATATCCCCCATCATAATCTCCTTGCATCCCTATCATCCTCCTCTTGCAGGCCCCCATCCTCCTCTTGCAGCCCCCCATCCTCTTCTTGCAGCCCCCCATCCTCCTCTTGCAGCCCCTCCATCCTCCTCTTGCAGCCCCCATCCTCCTCTTGCAGCCCCCCATCCTCCTCTGGCAGTCCCAATCCTCCTCTTGCAGCCCCCATCCTCCTCTTGCAGCCCCCATCCTCCTCTTGCAGCCCCCCATCCTCCTCTTGCAGCCCCCCATCCTCCTCTTGCAGCCCCCCATCCTCTTCTTGCAGCCCCATCATCTTCTTGCAGCCTGTTTGATCACTGCTCCCCTGCACCTGCAGAATTACGTCTCCTCTCTGTTCTCTTTCTCTACTTTGTGCATTGATTGTACATGAGAAGCCATCGGCCAATCACAGTACAACAGCCACTAGCCAATCAGGGCCCTGCTGCTGCACCGTGATTGACCCGGCTTCTGCTCAATGATTGGCCCGCCTTCTGCAATGTGATTGGCCGAGAGATTCTCACGTAGATTTATGCACACAGCTGAAGAAAACACCAGAGAGGCGATGTAGTGCTGCAGGTGCAGGGGAGCAGTGACTCACACAGGGAGGCGGGCAGCATCCACTGCTCCGAGCCGTTGCAGAGCACACTGTGTGTAGTGCTGGTCTGTGGCGGCGCGGACCGGCATGCAGACCCCCGTGGCCCAGTCCCGGTCCACGGCCCGGTGGTTGGGGACCCCTGCACTAAAGAAATCCGCGCCATCGCATTTACAATCTCAAACGTTTGCACAGACACTCCATTCGGAATGTCAGGGAATGTCATAGACTATGTATTGAGGGGAAATGTTAACCCTGTGCTTTACAGTCTTTCTGCAAAAAAAACCCCACTTAGGGCCCTTTCACATCAGCGTTTTTTTCAAATCGCGGCAGATGCGGTGAAAAAACCGCATCTGCCGCGATTACCGCATACCGGCTGCACTTGCGGCGTGGTTGCAGTTTTTGCCATGCAAAGTATAGGCGGACTTGCGGCAGGTGCGGTTTTGCACTTGCGGCAGGTGCGGCCGCGAAAAAAAAAACGCGGTCAGCCGCGGTTTTTTTCGCGGTCGCACCTGCCGCAAGTGCAAAACCGCACTTGCCGCACCTGCCGCAAGTCCGCCTATACTTTGCATGGCAAAAACCGCAACTGCGCCGCAAGTGCAGCCGGTATGCGGTAATCGCGGCAGATGCGGTTTTTTCACCGCATCTGCCGCGATTTGAAAAAAACGCTGATGTGAAAGGGCCCTAACTTACTGTTCGTATGTGTGAAGTAATAGATATTGCTTTGGCTGTTTTGGCAGTTAGCCTGGATATTTATCAGGTGGCCTATTGCAACCAATCACAGCTCAGCTTATGATTGGTTGCTATAGGCAACAAAGGACATTCTTATTATAAGAGATTATGTGTGAGTTTAAATGATTTCGGTGGTGACGCTTAGCCAATGTTGTAGAGGCTGATGTAAGTCACATGACCTTAGCTGTATACTAATTGTGTGGGGTTTTATATACTGTCAGTTACACACTGACAGACATGAGAACAAGAGCTGCTTCCTCAAGGGCCACTAAACACCACAGCAGAGAGAAGCAAGACTTTGTAAACCCATTCTATTTTGTTATAGCTAAAAACAGTTAGTTACTATACAGGTCAACGCTGGGGACTACAAGTAGTTTTATAATAAAGGTAAATTAAGTTAACCCTTTTCAGAGTATAGCTCTTGGGGCTATTGTCTAATTGGTCCAAGTTTCACTCTTGGGAGCCCCAGGAAAATAGTTGATTTGCTCTGGGAAAGTTATAGGGGGAAAATAGTATCACTTGGAGGCCATTTAAATGAATGGCGGTGATTGTAATAGAGACAGCTTTACTTTGTCACACTGGTAATTGCTTGTGCATATCAAGTATGCATTCTTAAAGGAATCATAAAGGAGATCCCAAGCCTGGGAGTCGAGACCCTTTGTAATGTCTTAATGTCCTACTATCCAGAAAGATGATGGGAGGGTAGGTGTGCCACGGTCCGCGCTGCTCCAGGGCTTAAAAAACTCAAAGAGACAGTCAGATTTCCATCCTTTATTCTCCTCCTCCTACGCGTTTCGGCGCCTAGCCTGGCACCTTCATCAGGGATATTCCCTGATGAAGGTGCCAGGCTAGGCGCCGAAACGCGTAGGAGGAGGAGAATAAAGGATGGAAATCTGACTGTCTCTTTGGTGAGTTTTTTAAGCCCTGGAGCAGCGCGGACCGTGGCACACCTACACTCCCATCATCTTTCTGGATTAAACCACTGTTCAGTGGTCGGTGGAGGTCCTGCAGCAGCTTGGAATAATATTTCCAAAACGCCTTCAAACCAGTTGTGGGGATCACAACTGCACCAGGTGAGTGGCTTCTCGGCATCACCCCATTACCATCAGTGTCACTAGTGATAGGGCACTATTGCGCCTCTTGTCCCCCACCCTTTTATATTTTTACAATGTCCTACTATGTCATATGTCTATTTTAAAATGCACCATGAAAGGCAACAGCCATATGTGAGCTTTTTAAGCACGAGACATGGACCGTACATCCATAAATCATGTGCCACTAGGCAAAAATTTATAAAACTGAAAACAAAAATAGGCTGTATCCCTCTTACAGTCTCCCGCTTATTTGAAACGCCTGTGCCAAATGGTAGGAGTGCTTATCCAAGTAAACAAAAAAAACGGGACAGACCATGTGGCAGGGCTGCCCACTTTTTCAGGACAGCTTTAAAAAAAAAATCTCAGACAATATTTTTAATGGGCACACTGGAAAACCATAACAAATCATTATGATTATAACATATGTCTACAGCCCTGATAAGAAGACATCAGCTACATTCACTGTAATAATAATAATAAATCTTTATTTATATAGCGCCAACATATTCCGCAGCGCTTTACAATACAGTGGGAAATAGATGAACATACACAGTATAATGCAGTAAGAGAATACACAATACAGTAATTCCAGTAGAGAAAGAAGACAGTGCAATAATAGGAAACAATACAGTAAGCATAAAATCAATGAAAAAAAAATGATTATAATTATGGTTATAATAAAAATATATGTACCATTATCTTCAGCTTTCAAAAAATTATGGACATTCTTAAAAAAAAATTACTGACAGGGCAAAAAAATGCCCTATTTTTACAGGCTGTCCTGGAATTTCTGAACGGTTGCCAGAAAAAAAAAAGGGATCCCATCTACATTTGCTTTCAGTTCACATTCTGAGAGCTTGTGGAAGGTGATTTTTATAGTTCTAGGTGTTGGTGCTGTGTTGGCCAAGGGTGCTGGGATTTTTTGTAGGTGGGGTAGTGTGGCCTGGAGTCATGAGGACTCAGCACAGGTACTGTGGGGCAGCAGGGTGCCTGCCCTGCTGGTACAGTGTCACTACAGCAATGGTTGGCATATTGCACCCCACCTTTTAAGGCTATTAAAAGTTAGGCACCCACTGAGAGTCTCGCCATGATGTGGGAATGGGCTTCATACAGCCTGATCAGAATGTTGCAAAGGTTGTCCATTGTTTTACATTGATGGCCAATCCTTAGGATAGGTCATTAATGTAAGATTGTCCAGGGTCCAATATTAAGCAAACCCCCCTCGATCAGTTGTTCTCTATGCCGGCAGCAGGTGGTTGGAAAAGCTTGGTTCTGGCCACCTGTTGCCGTCACCTGGACCGAAAACAGCTGATCAGCGTGGGGTGTCAGACGACGTACGATCAGATATGGATGACCTATTCTAAGGATGGGCCATCAATGTTAATGTAGTGTACAAACCCTGTAAACTAAGAACCTCAATTCCGTTTTGTACGTTTTTCCCTAGCCGCGCTAGATCAACATGTTAGCTTTGGAGATGTGGTCCATGTCTTTCTCTACAACTATGTTATACCACATGGTCCATTAGTATTACTAGCCTGGTGTCAGCAATTAAGAGAGGTCTATTCTAGCAGGCCTGACGGAAGTATGTGTATGTGCATGACAGAAGGGTGATGTAGGAAGAAATTTAAGGCCCTTCGAACTTAAAAAAAAAGAGAGATAAAGAGCAACTGAAAAGAGTAAATGGGTAGCTGCTGTCCACAAGGCAGAGAGGGTCCTGTGTGACCTAACCTACAGAACACCTCTTTTTAGAAATGTGAAATAAAAGCCATCATGCTATTATGATCGTCCATTTAATGACTGTTCTGGATGCGTCTTTCCTTCGACAAACCGGTACCAAAGTTCTGACTGTTCTTTTTCTTCTTTTATAAGCAGCTTCCAGCTTGTTCCTATACTTTACAATATCATTCATTGACATGATCAATGCTGTTTCTAAAGGAGTGTCTTACTCATTTCAATATCTAAGACAGTACCCTATAATGTCATAGCCAAAGCACAGAGGAGGGGGCTGGCTTACCTACTGAAATGAGCCAGTTTACCACTCTGTTTTCTCACTCAGCATAGTTTGTGTATACACAGGAAATCTAGTAGCATCTCAGGCACAAAATGGAGGAGGTCCTGCCAATAATAGGAGCTATGGCTGAAAATCGGGCAACTTTGAGATATTTAATATAATTAGAAATGTTATCACTTACTCATTTCCTTGTATTGGATAATCTAGTTATTTTGTACTTTGTTTTAGCACTGCAGGGAAAGCAAACAGATTGTGTATAATTTCTGGGGGTGCTGGTAGTATATTTTGTGATCTGCTCATTGTCAGGGACCTCTGCAGACTGTCCCAGGTGGAAAATGTTCTATAAATGGGATTTCTGTCTGTTATAAAAAGTACACAGGGGGAAGCTATGCTGATAAAAAATAAAAAGCTATAATCACTGTCGAAATCCACACTTTTCTCACAGTTTCTGCTGGGATGGAAGCAACAATGTCCTGACTGCTAGTCTCATGGCTATACACTCAGTGGCTGCAGGTCAGGTGACTGGTGGTACCATAGACATTGAATAGAGCAGAGGTTAGGAGTGTTGGGGAATAACACGTCAACGGCTCCAGAAAGTCACTTTGCTCCTCCACAGACATCCCTCGTAGTTGGTGTCTCTCCTCTCCCTCCACGTATCGAAGAGAGCATACATGTTACTAATTCTTGTTCATTTTAGTCTACTGCTGCGTTGCCAAACAGTCATGGCCGAAAGTATTGGCACCCTTGAAATTGTTCCAGAAAATCAATTGTTTCTCCCACAAAATTATTGCAGTTAAACAAGTTTTGTTATATAAATGTTTATTTTCTTTGTGTGTATTGGAACAACGCAAAAAAAAAAAAAAAAAAAGATACAAACAGGTGAATTTGACATAATTTCAAACAAAAGTCCCAAATTGGGCTGAAAAATATTGCTGGCACCCTCAACTTACGGTAATATTTGGCTGCACACACTTTGGAAAAATAACTGCAATCGATTGCCTCCTTGTCACCCCGAGGCAGGCAGAGCGAGCTTAGTGGACCCATTAAACCACAGACAATACTGTGGAAGTGAACCCAAGGAACCTGCCGGACAAAAATGCCAGAGAAATTGCAAGACTTTATTGAAGTTCACTCAGGAGAACACAGCAGGGAGGAACTCCTTGGCTAAGACACTGGATTCCTCCGAGGGAGCACTGGTGAGCGAACCCCTGTACAGGGATTGACCCAGCACAGCCTCAGAGACTCAAGAGCAAGAGCTTCGAGATCACAGGGTCAGACCCATGGGGGAACAGAGACACCGAGGAGGGAGGAATGAGAGTTCCAGGGAACCAGATAAGGGGAACCAGTGGCAATTTTAAGATCTCTCCACAGGAGTTCAATGGGATTTAGATCTGGACTCATTGCTTCCACTTCATAACTTTGTTTCCACCCATTTCTGGGGGCTTCTTAAAGTATGTTTGGAGTCATTGTCCTGCTGGAATACCTATGACCTAGATGCAAACCCAGCTTTCTGACACTGGGCACTACTTGGAAACCCAAATCCTTTGGTAATTTAATGACGCGTTGACCACAGTCAAAGCACCAAGTGCCAGAGGCAGCAAAGCAACCCCAAAATATAATTGAGCCTCCACTATATCTGACTGTTGGTTCTTTGTTCTTTTCTTAGTAGGTGTTATTCTATTTTCAGTAAGCAGAAGAATGATGTGCGTTACCAAAAAGCTCTATCTAGGTTTCATCTGTCCACAAGACACTTTCCCAGAAGGAGGTTACAGGAAATATGTTATTTTCTGGAACAATTTCAAGACAATTGCAAAACAGGACCTCCAGAGTGAGAACACTTATCTGTGTAATTGCTCAGTACTCACAAATGAGACCTGTAAACTGTGGACCCATGTTATTGCTCAGATTTCTAAAGTAGCAAGTATGGGTTTTCTAAACCGTAATAACTTTTGTGCTGCTCATCGTTGCCACCCACCCAAAGCAACAGAGCTACAACTAGTTCAAAAGTTTCTTATTCACAAAATGTTCTTTATTTGCTTTTAACAATTTAATTAAGTGCACAAATTCTCAAAAAAAAAAGTACAATGCAGTAAGGTTCCTTGAGATGAGTACACTTGAAAACAGCTACAAACAATATACAAGTGGCACAAAAATGGGCACTTAAAGGTTTTATCAAAAGGGTTATATAACTCGAGCCACTGATCTCACACCACCAGCCCACATATAAGGATTCCCTGCATGAAACTCAAGTCAGTCCAGGCTGGCCCAAATGCATTTTGGGCATATGAGCTGGCATGAAGTAAGGCAAGCAGTCAATATTCACTGATTCAAATAGGTATCCTGTGTTAAAAGCCTTTGGGATACTGATCTCACACCAGCAACACACAGAGGATGCTGCAAAGTTAGTTCAAACTATATTGGCCCCAAACTGGTTTTGGTCATAAAAGTGGTCATCAAAGTGGGCAAATTGCCAATACCTACTGATTAGAATAAGTAACAGGTGTTTTTGCATGGTTTAAGTTGTGGCCACTGATCTCAAACTGAAGACACATAGAAGAAGATGCCCGACAGCAAAGTCAGCTCACTAAAAGCTGGCCAAAAGACATGCTGGGCATATGAACTGGCATCAAAGTCATCAAAGTGGGCAAATGTCCAATGTTTACTGATTTGAGTAAATTCATGGGTAGAAAAGAAAAAATGATGGCACTCACCCTTGTTGTTGTTCACATGCAATTTCTTTATTCCATGCAATGGAGTAGGTTACATGCAGTTAGGGAGGGAGGGGGGTGCAGTGGAGGACAACGGGCGCACCGTTTCGCCTTACTCAGGCTTCTACGAGTCCAGCAAACTAGTGACAATGAGACTCCTCCTTATACTAGAGGGAGTCAGGTGACGTCAATAATGTGATTAAATCTTGTGCAAAATAGAAATAGACAACATTTGAGGTAGTTAATGCAGTTGAATAAACAGTAGTTGGTATTACAAACCAAACTTCAAATATACAGCAGTCATTTAAAAAGAATGAAACAACCTGTTCAAAAAGGACAATTCTCCGCGATGCCAGAAATCTCCATAAAATGACACTATATGTTTAAAAATGCTTTAAAACTCTATTTATCTATGTAACACTTTATATTTTCTTTATGTTATCAATAATTTATATGAAAAAACTTATCCATTAAGATAAAAAATATACATACATAATTTGATATTCATGCGTTCTTAAAATAATTATGAAATAGTCTCCTTTTTGTATATTTTTGTTTTTACTCTCATAATCAATGGGATTTAATAATGGAATAAATTATTCCATACTTTCTCATTTAAAATATGACCCATAATTTTATGACAATAAATTAGTAAATACTTTTTTTATAAGGTTTGAAAGATTTGAAAGGTTATATTTTTAAAAATGTATATGTCTGAAACATATAAATTTAATTATGCTCTTTATTTACAAAAAAAGAAATTAATGAATCTAAAATTATATTATTATGCATTTTTCATTTATTATTTTTGTAATTCTTATTTTTTTATTTTTTCATATTATTTAATTGGTATTAAATTGATGATGTAGATTTATCTTTATACAGTGTATATTTTTTGAGAGTTTTTTTTTAAAGAATAATGAAAAACAGCATGAAAGAAAAAAATCGACATATCCAATTTATCATTCAAACCAGGGGTCTCCTGGGCTCTTGTGGAAATTATCCACTTTACTTCAGTGCGTAATAATAAGTTGTGTGTGTCTCCGCCTCTTACGTGTGGTGATATTTTATCCAACCCTACGAACCACAGACAATCAGGATCGCCTCCATGCTGATCTTTTATATGCTGTATTAATCGTGGGGATCCTTTGCCTGTTTGTATGGAATTATAATGGACATGATTTGAGCAACATCCTTGGTTAAAAGCTGGTTTGAGCCGTAACAAATGCCTCTAGTGCCCAGGTTTCTTGTTTACTTGATTTGAATAAATAACTTGGTGTTATAATAAGTTAAATAACTTTGAGCTACTTGTAAAAAGTAAAAAAAATGCAAATTTGAAAAAACTTTAGAATGGGCCCACAGTTGCACAACTGGCAGCACAAAACAGTCAGTGACAGCATGGAAAGGTCAGCAAGATGGGGTCAGTACCAGAAGATAGAGGTCAGCGGTAGTGAGAGCAGTCAACAACAGCAAAAAGCAGAGTAGAGTGGTCAGTGGTAGCACCAGGGCTGTGGGGTCAGTAAACAAAACCTCTGACTCATCCTTGAATCCCACTTTGGCTCCACCAAAATGGACACCGACTGTGACTCCATGACTCCAACTCCACAGCCCTGGTGTGCAATGGTAAGCCAGACCTCTAACTGCAACTTCGAGTCCTCAATTTCCCTGAATCCGACTCCACCAAAATGGACACCGACTCAGACTCCACAGCACTTGTTTGTACAGAGGTCAGTGGCAGCATAGAGGAGTCAGCAGAATCATAGAGTTGTCAGCAGCAGTGCAGAGAGGTCATCGACAGTGATGATGGGTAAGTGGCAGCATAGAAGGGTCAGCGGCAGCACCATGGGGTCAGCATCAACAAAGAGAGGTCAATAATAGTGCAAAAGGGTCAACTGCAGAAAAAAAAAAATAGGTCAGTGGCTGCACAGAGAGTCAGAGGCAACACACAGGGGTCAGTTGAAGCACCGAATGGTCAGCGACAGCAAAGAGAGATCAGCAGCAGTGAAGAGAGATCAGCAGCAAAGCAGAGGAGTCAGTGGCAATAAAGAAAGGTCAGCAAAAGTGCAGAAGGGTCAGTGTTAGCTCAGAGGTCAGCAGCAGCACATAGAAGAGTCAGTGTAACACAGAGGGGTCAGAGGCAGCGTAGAGGAGTCAGCAGCAGTGCAGAGGGTCAGCAGTTACATAGAGGGGTCAGTGGTAACACAGAAATCATAGGACACGCAGAGGGGTCAGTGTCAAGACAGAGAGGCAGCGTGGAGTGGTCAGTTGCAGCGCAGATTGGTCAGCGGCATCTCAGAGGAGCCAGCAGAACAGAATGGTCAGCGGCATGACGGTCAGAAGCAAAGAGCAGAGGTCAGAGCAAAGAAGGGTTAGCAGCTGTAAAGAAAGGTTAGCAACATCGAGCGGTCAGCAGTAGCACAGAGCTCATTGGAAGCGCAGCAGATCAGCTACAGCAAAGACAGGTCAGCAGTAGTGTAGAGGGGTCAAATGCAGCAAAAAGAAGTCAGCGGCAGAGCAGAGAGTTCAGAGGCAGCAAAGCGGGATCAGTGGCAGTGCAGAGGGGTCAGCAAATGCATAGAGAGATCAGTAGCAGCTTACAGGTGGTCAGCGGAGGTGTACAGGAAGTCAGCAACAGCACAGAAGGGTCATCATCAACATTTAGGGGTCAGTGGAGGCACAGAGGCTTGCAGAAGCGCAGGAGGTCAGCTGCAGCAAAGACAGGTCAGCAGTAGCACAGAGCGGTCAATGGCAGCAAAAAGAGGTCAGTGGTAGAGCAGAGGGGTTAGAAGCAATGCAGAGGGGTCAGTGACACTAAAGAGGGGTCAGTGGTAGTACAGAGGGATCAGCTGCAGCGAAGAGAGGTCAGCGACAGCAAAGAGAGGGTAGCAGAAACATAGGAGGATCAGTGGCAGCACAGAGGTGTTAGCAGCTGCACACAGGGGTCAGCCACAGCATAAAGGGGTCAGCAGCAGTGGGGAGGTCAGCGGCAACAAAGAGGGGTTAAAGGCAACGAAGACAGGTCCGAGACAGCACAGAGGGGTCGATGTTAGTGAAGAGAGGTCAGCGGCAGCATTGGGGTCAGTGGCAGTATAGAGGAGTCAACAGGAGTGCAGAGGGGTCAGTGGCTGTGCAAAGGGGTCAGCAGTGGCAGCATTGAGAGGTCATTGGCAGCACCTCAATGGATGTTGCCATGTGATTAGACATCAGGATTTAGGACAATGTCCTATTTTCAGAAAAAAACATTACAAAAGGACATAAAGTCAGAACATCAATCAATAAAGCTTAAAAAAAGCTTACCAAAATTAAGATATCAATTGCACTCAGCAAGACACAATAGGCCCAGTGATAAAGGCAACCAAGTGCATAATACCGGTGTAGCAATCACTCTCAACCTGCCACAACATGGGGGCGGTGATTGGTGGTATGTTATATGCACACTGATGAGGTTTCCATAGGGCATCAATCACGCATGAAGAGATGTGATGCAGAGAGTCTGTCTGCCTGCAATGGATATCTTAGGCTGCTTTCACACTGCGTTTTTTTCCGGTCTGTGGGATGCTACTTTTTGCAGGACCCCACGGACAGGAAAGGAAAGCATTGGAGGTGACCTCCAGATGCCATTTCTGTGTCCGGGTCCGTGATTTTCACAGGTCTGAACACAGAAAGAGCTGTGCGGGTCACTTTCATGAAAGTGAAATTAAGAAAAAGCAAGGGGTTAAAAATAAAAAAAAAACTCTATTCTCACCTTCCAGCGATCCCCCGACACCTATAGCAAGCTCTGGGTGACTACAGGACCTGCCGTTACGTCACAACCCGGCAGCGTCATCGGGTTACATGACTGCAGTTACCACGGTAATGTGGCACCCTGGCACCTTGTTGGGCACCACAGAAATCCTTAGGGCACAATTGGAGCAAGTAACAGCAAAGCAAACTCACAAAACGCCTAACAACACTACAACACCTTAGAACACCTGGTTTCACCCCGAGCCTCTAGGGGGAGCTCCACTGGCCACTTCGAGCCAGTTCCCCCTATAAATAGAGTCTTGGAGGGAGAAACTTCAGAGTGTGCAGTCACTTCAGAACTGTGAAGACTGTGTGCAGTCGCTACAAGAGCTGCCAGCCTGTGTGAAACTTCCACCCTATGAGGGACACACTAGGCCCCACCAGCTAGCTAGCAAGTGAGGAAATCCCTGCAACTGGGATAAGAGGAAGAAGGAGAACACCTCTCAAGGAAAACAAAGTTATTCTGACTCTTTCCTTAATAACCGGTTACTGGAACCGAAGCTGTGAGAGCTACCAGCCATCACAGAGAACCAGCTTACAACCACAGGGAGTCTAGCCCCCTGATCCACCTGAAGCACCTACCAGCGAGAGCCCAGGGAGGAAGGTAGAATTATCATCACCCTTTTACAGTGCCCTCAGTGCTGATACCCAGGTGAAATCCGTTCTATTGAACACACTGCCCGGTCCAGCTGGATTCCACATCCACCCGACCTTAGCACCAGAAGTATAGAGAGAAGGAAGCCTACACAAACTGCTTGCTGTGAACCTCCAGGAGTGCTGACTTCACGAACCCGGTCTGGCGTACCTGAAAACCACCAGTAAAGGTACTGAAAAGACTTTGGCGTGTCTGTGTCTGACTCCTGGGCCTAACCGCAGTATTACCGCAGCTGCCTCACAACATCTTGCGCAGCTCCCGGCTCCGGGGACTCCCGCTCATCCTGTGGGGAGCGTCCTATCTTGCTGCCTAACATCCCCCGGAGACCTAGCAGCGCTGGTAAAGTTACCAGAACACTCGCAGGTGGCGTCACGAAGACAAACTACCCCTACTGTTCAGCCATCCCCCCTATTGATCTGGACCAACGGGCCCCGCAGCCGCAGCCGCGGTTCCGTGACAAGAGGAGAGTCAACGCCTGCGACGCGAACACCCCGGTCACGGTGAGTCAGTAACCGGTCATGTGACCTGATCAGCTGATCGGGTTGTGACGTAATGCCAGGTCCTGTAGTTATCCGGAGCTTGCTGGAGGCGTCAGGGGATCGCTGGAAGGTGAGAATAGAGTACCTCTTAACTGTTAAGTTTGCAAAGTGTTTTTGTGGCGCCCTTGCGGCCACATAAGGTGATGCAGCTGGGACAGGTAAGCTAGTCACCCCACACAAACACCCTACACATCCCCCCATCCCTAGACCTAGTACTCCATGTCATTCAAGGGATAGAAAAGAAAAATACGGTTGCGCCACACTGCTAATGTTACAGGAGGGGATCGGTGATACGACCCTCGTGCTCACCTGGTTTAGTTGTGCCGACTGCACAACTAGTTGTAGGGCTGAGTTTTAACCCCGTGGGGTCTCCACACCGTCCGGAGCCTTGGAGAGGCAAGTTCGTGTGATTCTCTAGGTGCACTGACTGCTAATCCATATGATCCTCTGGGGGAGTGGTGATTGATGTGCGGCAGGTCCTGGAGGTTAAGCTGCTAGATATCGCGCTTCCCAGCGGGAGGATAAATGTCCAATTTAAACAAGAGTGATATTGTATTAGGCTACAAACACAGCCAAGGACACCGCTCTGTGTATAATTACCTTGAGGATTTATTGTATCAATATCAAGTACCCGGTCTCCACACGCTTTCGGCGCTAATTGCGCCTTTCTCAAGTGATTCACTTGAGAAAGGCGCAATTAGCGCCGAAACGCGTGTGGAGACCGGGTACTTGATATTGATACAATAAATCCTCAAGGTAATTATACACAGAGCGGTGTCCTTGGCTGTGTTTGTAGCGCTAATACAATATCACTCTTGTTTAAATTGGACATTCAAGGGATAGAGGGGTGAGCTAGGTGGAGGGTGGAGTGCAGAGAGAAAAACCTGGGAAAGGGGTGGAGGAACTAGACAAAAACCCTAGGAACACTAAGTTGGGGGAACTTAGTCAGGAAGACACAGAGAGCTCTGGTTCATGTTCCTGGCATGAGTAGGTGAGGAAGAGAACCCCCAATCTGAGACTCCCCAAGAGCCAAAGTGTAACACCGTAAAGGAAGAATTTGGACCACTAGGGTATCGGCCCTGTAGATGTGGTTGTTAGCTGCATGCCCCAGCCACGAATTAACCGGCGAGGTGAAGGGACTTTATGCCCGGAACCCAACCCCCAGCACACGAAGGAAAGACGGTCATATAGGACTAGGATTCCTGGACGGGAATGTCCACATAAAGTCCGCGACAGCTGGCCCGGAGTAGATGCGCGAAAAGGAATGAGGGGCCCGAAAGAACTAGAAAGGGGGTGTCCCTAGTGAACTGTCCTGGCTGCAGAACCAGTGACCGAGGCCGGTTGTGTACTGTATGTAACTGGAACTGTACCAATGAGAGTAAAAGTGCCCGGACAGACTCAGAACTGTGTGTGACTCTCCTTTGCATGATGGTGACAGGCTCCCGACTGCAGAGCAGCACACTCCCTACTGTACACCGGCAGGGGAGACTGCCGAAAGAGGATAAGCGAAGAGGCCAGACGACCCAGTCTCTACACCTGCTCTGGGGAACACCAAGCCCTACCTGTGGAGAGCTCACCATCCCAGCTGCCGCCTCCATCATCGTTTCCCAGAGGCCTGGACGGCAGCGGTGGCTCTACTAGCCACAAACAGCAGGTGGCGTCATGAACTACTTATAAAATGTATTTCCCATTTTTCTTTAAACCCCTTTTATTGCCGCACTTGGGCAAACGGAGGCGGGTCACATTGCCGTGACAATTCCCCGCATACTGAGAGGGCCCAGTTTCGAGTACCCCTGCCCCGGAGTGCGACATTTTTTTTGGGGTACAGGGGGGCTAGAGCCTTGGTACACAACTTCCTTGAATGCAGCATAAACGCTGCGTTCAGTGGTGCTTTCACTTTTGAAAGCACCAGGGGGGGTGACAGGTCCTTGTGAAGCCTGTCCTAACCTCACAGACATTTATGGAGAGAGTGAAGCCTGTCCACACCTCACAGGTATCTATGGAGGGAGTGAAGCCTGTCCTCACCTCACAGGTATCTATGGAGGGAGTGAAGCCTGTCCTCACTCACAGGTATCTATGGAGGGAGTGAAGCCTGTCCTTTCCTCACAGGTATCTATGGAGGGAGTGAAGCCTGTCCTCTCCTCACAGGTATCTATGGAGGGAGTGAAGCCTGTCCTCACCTCACAGGTACTATGGATGGGAGTGAAGCCTGTCCTCTTCTCACAGGTATCTATGGAGGGAGTGAAGCCTGTGCCTCACCTCACAGGTATCTATGGAGGGAGTGAAGCCTGTCCTCTTTTTTTTTTTTTTTTTTTTTTTTTTTTTTTTTTTTTTTTTTTTTTTTTTTTTTTTTTTTTTTTTTTTTTTTTTTTTTTTTTTTTTTTTTTTTTTTTTTTTTTTTTTTTTTTTTTTTTTTTTTTTTTTGGGGGGGGGGGGGGGGGGGGGGGGGGGGGGGGGGGGGGGGGGGGGGGGGGGGGGGGGGGGGGGGGGGGGGGGGGGGGGGGGGGGGGGGGGGGGGGGGGGGGGGGGGGGGGGGGGGGGGGCCTGTCCTCACCTCACAGGATCTATGGAGGAGTGAAGCCTGTCCTCACCTCACGGCACCATGGAGGGAGTGAAGCCTGTCTCTACCTCACAGGTATCTATGGAGGAAGTGAAGCCTGCCTCACCACAGGACTATGGAGGGAGTGAAGCCTGTCCTCTCTCACAGGTATCTATGGAGGGAGTGAAGCCTGTCCTCTCTCACAGGTATCTATGGAGGGAGTGAAGCCTGTCTCACCTCACAGGTATCTATGGAGGGAGTGAAGCCTGTCCTCTCCTCACAGGACCTATGGAGGAGTGAAGCCTGTCTCACCTCACAGGTATCTATGGAGGAGTGAAGCCTGTCCTCTTCTACAGGTATCTAGGTGGAGTGAAGCTGTCCTCTTCTCACAGGTATCTATGGAGGGAGTGAAGCCTGTCCTCCCTCACAGGTATCTATGGAGGGAGTGAAGCCTGTCCTCACCTCACAGGACTATGGAGGGAGTGAAGCCTGTCCTCACTCACAGGTATCTATGGAGGAGTGAAGCCTGTCCTCTTCACAGGTATCTATGGAGGGAGTGAAGCCTGTCCTTCTCACAGGTATCTATGGAGGGAGTGAAGCCTGTCCTCACCTCACAGGACTATGGAGGGAGTGAAGCTGTCTCTCCTCACAGGTATCTATGGAGGAGTGAAGCCTGTCCTCCTCACAGGACTATGGAGGGAGTGAAGCCTGTCCTCCCTCACAGGTATCTATGGAGGGAGTGAAGCCTGTCTCTCCTCACAGGTACTATGGAGGAGTGAAGCCTGTCCTCCCTCACAGGTACTATGGAGGAGTGAAGCCTGTCCTCTCTCACAGGACTATGGAGGGAGTGAAGCTGTCCTCTCACAGGTATCTATGGAGGGAGTGAAGCCTGTCCTCACCTCAAGGTATCTATGGAGGGAGTGAAGCCTGTCCTCTCTCACAGGTATCTATGGAGGGAGTGAAGCCTGTCCTCTTCTCACAGGTATTATGGAGGAGTGAAGCCTGTCCTCTCTCACAGGTATCTATGGAGGGAGTGAAGCCTGTCCTCACCTCACAGGACTATGGAGGGAGTGAAGCCTGTCTCTTCTCACAGGTACTATGGAGGGAGTGAAGCTGTCCTTTCTCACAGGTATCTATGGAGGGAGTGAAGCCTGTCCTCACCTCACAGGATCTATGGAGGAGTGAAGCCTGTCTCTCCTCACGGTATCTATGGAGGGAGTGAAGCCTGTCCTCTCTCACAGGTATCTATGGAGGAGTGAAGCTGTCCTCACCTCACAGGTATCTATGGAGGGAGTGAAGCCTGTCCTCTCTCACAGGACTATGGAGGAGTGAAGCCTGTCCTCTCCTCACAGGTATCTATGGAGGGAGTGAAGCCTGTCCTCTCTCACAGGTATCTATGGAGGAGTGAAGCCTGTCCTCTTCTCACAGTATCTATGGAGGAGTGAAGCCTGTCCTCACCTCACAGGTATCTATGGAGGAGTGAAGCCTGTCCTCACTCACAGGTATCTATGGAGGGAGTGAAGCCTGTCCTCTTCTCACAGGTATCTATGGAGGAGTGAAGCCTGTCCTCTCCTCACAGTATCTATGGAGGGAGTGAAGCCTGTCCTTCCTCACAGGACTATGGAGGGAGTGAAGCCTGTCCTCATCTCACAGGACCTATGGGGAGTGAAGCCTGTCCTCTCTCACAGGATCTATGGAGGGAGTGAAGCCTGTCCTCTCTCACAGGTATCTATGGAGGAGTGAAGCCTGTCCTCACCTCACAGGTATCTATGGAGGAGTGAAGCCTGTCCTCTCCTCACAGGTATCTATGGAGGGAGTGAAGCCTGTCCTCTCCTCACAGGTATCTATGGAGGGAGTGAAGCCTGTCCTCTCCTCACAGGATTATGGAGGGAGTGAAGCCTGTCCTCACCTCACAGGCACTATGGATGGAGTGAAGCCTGTCCTCACCTCACAGGATCTATGGAGGAGTGAAGCCTGTCCTCTTCTCACAGGTATCTATGGAGGAGTGAAGCTGTCCTCTCTCACAGGTATCTAGGAGGGAGTGAAGCCTGTCCTCCCTCACAGGTATCTATGGAGGGAGTGAAGCCTGTCCTCTTCTCACAGGTATCTATGGAGGGAGTGAAGCCTGTCCTCTCTCACAGGTATCTATGGAGGGAGTGAAGCCTGTCCTCTCTCACAGGTATCTATGGAGGGAGTGAAGCCTGTCCTCACCTCACAGGACTATGGAGGAGTGAAGCCTGTCCTCTCTCACAGGACTATGGAGGGAGTGAAGCCTGTCCTTCTCACAGGTATCTATGGAGGGAGTGAAGCCTGCCTCACCTCACAGGTATCTATGGAGGGAGTGAAGCTGTCCTCTCTCACAGGTATCTATGGAGGGAGTGAAGCCTGTCCTCTTCTCACAGGTATCTATGGAGGGAGTGAAGCCTGTCTCCCTCACAGGTATCTATGGAGGGAGTGAAGCCTGTTCTCCCTCACAGGTACTATGGAGGGAGTGAAGCCTGTCCCTCCTCACAGGACTATGGATGGAGTGAAGCCTGTCCTCCTCACAGGTATCTATGGATGGAGTGAAGCCTGTCCTCTCCTCACAGGTATCTATGGAGGGAGTGAAGCCTGTCCTCTCCTCACAGGTATCTATGGAGGAGTGAAGCCTGTCCTCACCTCACAGGTATCTATGGATGGAGTCAAGCCTGTTCTCACCTCACAGGTATCTATGGAGGGAGTGAAGCCTGTCCTCTCCTCACAGGTATCTATGGATGGAGTCAAGCCTGTCCTCACCTCACAGGTATCTATGGAGGAGTGAAGCCTGTCCTCACCTCACAGGTATCTATGGATGGAGTCAAGCCTGTTCTCACCTCACAGGTATCTATGGATGGAGTGAAGCCTGTCCTCACCTCACAGGTATCTATGGAGGGAGTGAAGCCTGTCCTCACCACACAGGTATCTATGGATGGAGTGAAGCCTGTCCTCACCTCACAGGTATCTATGGAGGAGTGAAGCCTGTCCTCACCTCACAGGTATCTATGGATGGAGTCAAGCCTGTTCTCACCTCACAGGTATC
Source organism: Allobates femoralis (assembly GCA_033576535.1). NCBI lineage: Eukaryota > Metazoa > Chordata > Amphibia > Anura > Aromobatidae > Allobates > Allobates femoralis. The sequence continues at coordinate 599,605,380 of JARQOC010000002.1, forward strand.
TATGGATGGAGTGAAGCCTGTCCTCACCTCACAGGTATCTATGGAGGGAGTGAAGCCTGTCCTCACCACACAGGTATCTATGGATGGAGTGAAGCCTGTCCTCTTCTCACAGGTATCTATGGAGGGAGTGAAGCCTGTCCTCACCACACAGGTATCTATGGATGGAGTGAAGCCTGTCCTCTTCTCACAGGTATCTATGGAGGGAGTGAAGCCTGTCCTCACCTCACAGGCACCTATGGAGGGAGTGAAGCCTGTCCTCACCTCACAGGTATCTATGGATGGAGTGAAGCCTGTCCTCACCTCACAGGTATCTATGGAGGAGTGAAGCCTGTCCTCACCTCACAGGTATCTATGGATGGAGTCAAGCCTGTTCTCACCTCACAGGTATCTATGGATGGAGTGAAGCCTGTCCTCACCTCACAGGTATCTATGGAGGGAGTGAAGCCTGTCCTCACCACACAGGTATCTATGGAGGGAGTGAAGCCTGTCCTCACCTCACAGGTATCTATGGATGGAGTCAAGCCTGTTCTCACCTCACAGGTATCTATGGATGGAGTGAAGCCTGTCCTCTTCTCACAGGTATCTATGGAGGGAGTGAAGCCTGTCCTCACCTCACAGGTATCTATGGAGGGAGTGAAGCCTGTCCTCACCACACAGGTATCTATGGATGGAGTGAAGCCTGTCCTCTTCTCACAGGTATCTATGGAGGGAGTGAAGCCTGTCCTCACCTCACAGGTATCTATGGATGGAGTGAAGCCTGTCCTCTTCTCACAGGTATCTATGGATGGAGTGAAGCCTGTCCTCTTCTCACAGGTATCTATGGAGGGAGTGAAGCCTGTCCTCACCTCACAGGTATCTATGGATGGAGTCAAGCCTGTTCTCACCTCACATGAAGCGCTACCTGTCCACCTCTTCCTGCACACAGATAATCAGATCAGGATTACAGCAGGATTGGCAGACACAGCTCCACAGCTGAGCAGAGCCTCTCTGCAGCAGAGGGGGTCGCTGCTCTGGCGTTGGCCTCAGGCGCCCTGTGCAGGAGACTCGGACATGTATCTATTTGCAGGCAGGGGCCCAGACAGACAGGCGCTTTATTAAATGCCGGCAGACAGCCAACAGCAGGTAGTTCTGCCCCTTTAAGCGCGCGCCCACACACGGCCCGAATACGCGCAGCCCACACAGTCGAAACAAAAGATTCTTCACCTGACGTCACAGCGTCTCCGCCCACTTACTGACCAGAGTAGGCGGGGCACAGCGTGTAACCAATGAGGGCGCTGTATTCTGCACTCCGGCTGTGGGAGGAGCTGAGTTATCCTGAGGCTTGGAGCGCAGACATTGCGGTCCACGGGTAGCAGGAGGCCGAGCTGGGCGGCGCGCTCCCGTAGTGCTGCTCTGTCTGGATCGCTTGTGGTCGCGCAGTTAGTGGTCGCCGTGCGCTGGTTACTATGGCGGAGCTGCCGGCCTTCTTCATCGTCACCATCAGCGTCCTTCTACTCGGTGGCGGCCCGAGTCTGAGTAATGGTGAGTTATGGGGCTTTGTGTTGTGTAGCGACGAGTCCGCGAATATCAGGAGGAGGAGAGAGCACACAATGAGGAAGGGGAGGAGGAGGAGGGGACCTGCACACCGTGCACTGGATACACCGGAGCAGGGCTGGAGAGTGTGGGCTGGTGATGGCCGCTGTGTGTACACAGGAGATCGTGACTGAGGAGTGTGGAAGGAGGGGACGGTGTACGAGAGACCGGCACAGAGGAGGAGGGAGAGGGGCATGGGGAGGCAGGGGGGAGAGGGGCAATGTGAGGATGGCAGGGGGGAGAGGGCAGCGTGCTATATGAGAGAGGGGTGGCAGTGTGCATGCCTTGGAAATGGGGGGAGGGTACAATGCATGGTGTGCGAGAGTCCGGCAGTGAGGATGGCATGGTGGAGAGGGGGCAGGAGTAAGTGTGAGGGGGGGGGGGTAAGAGGCAGGGGAGAGGGGCAGCGTGAGAGGTATGGGGGAGGCAGTAAGCATGTAATGGGAGAGTGGCAGCCTAAAATGATGGGGGGGCAGCGTGGATGGCTTTGGAGGGGGCGGTGTGGGGACACACAGTGGCCTCCATACTATACCCAGTTGTGAGGACTGGTTGGTGGCAGTGGTGCTGGTACCTGCTGGTGTAGGAGCTGTGACATCAGCTGATAGCATAAGTGTAAATGATGAATATTGTCAAGTTTCAGAGATAATAAATAAACTGTTTAATCAAAATAAATAACTAAAGGTACAGAGACTGGTGACATCAGCTGAAACTGCAGGGGCTGAGGGTCACACAACTGTCATGAAGTGAAGAGCAGGTCTCCATATAGCGGTAGACCCCTGTACTCAAGTGCCTCTATATTGTATCTGTGCAGTTTGGTTGTTGGTGTATGTGCACACCTAGTGTTATTTTGATGTGTTTTCTACCAAGGACCACTTATCACAGCAAAGTCTATGGGTTTTCTGCAGCGCTGTGTCCACCTTCAGATTCTCTCACCTGCAGATTTTGATGCTGAAAAAGAAGCAACATGCTCATTGTTTCTGCGTCTTTCTATGATAGAAATATATGGGGGGAAAAGCACCAAAAAGTGAAAACCGCTGCATGTTTTTCTGCCTGTAGATGTTTTTGTTCTTTTGGCGGTAGGTGGGCACATAGCCTTGGACTTAATAGTTGTGATCAGGGCTATTTCAGTTTAGTTCATTTATTTAAAAATACCTTTCCCGTCCTCATCTCAGCCGTTTAATGCTGTGGTTTGCAGTCCAACAAATACATTGAGTTGTTTGCAATCTTGTAAACTGCAGATGTCACTCAGTAGTTAAAATCAATGTTGTGCTACTTGCAGTCTGCGTAGTCCAGGCCTTTGGGTTCTTGTCCTCAGATAAAGCATCAAGCTTCTAACACACAGAAAAATGGATCCAGCCATTAATTAAACCTACCCCAATACTCTGTGCCAGCGGTGTCCTCTATTTCTATGTGAAGGGTCTGCATTGAGTCCATGTTATGAATGGCATGTTCAAATCTGGATTGATTTATAAAGATCTGTTTCCCATCGTGCTTTGAATTGACAGAATAGACTCGTTCCTGAAGGCTGATTTGGGCTGTGAGCACACACTATTTCCAGCAGATTCTCCTGCATCAAAAGTGGGTTGACAAGAAGCTGCTAATAATCTGTGCGTTTGTCCTTTTACTTGAGTGTTTTTTTTTTTGCTTTATTTAAATGGGTGAATGGAGCAAACACTGCTGAAAGAATTGACTTGCTGCAGGTGTGAGAACATGCTTTGTTGGTTCATGAAGCATTCGCAGGTATATATTTGTATTAAATGTGTGTACACTCACCTACCGCTGCTCCCTCCGGTGTCTTTTCTTCTTTGTGGTGTCCTACAGTGCTCTGGGTGACCTGGAAGTGTCTTTTACCATGTAAATCTATGTAGTGTCCGAACAAGGCTCCATAGTTTTATATTGTAAAAGAGACTTCCGGCTCAAGCACAAGTAAGAGAGTGCTAATCACAACTGCAGTGAGGTCATGGAGAAGATCGGCAGAGAGAGCAAGTGGTCGATAACTATTTTCTGATCATCATAATGGGAGACCCAGACAATGGGGTTTAGGGCTCTGCCCTCCGGAGGTCACACTAGGTACTACAAGTTTGTAGACACCGCCTCCTCCGCTTATAAACCCCCACCGTAGGAGACATCCTCAGTTTTAAACTTAGTGTGCTCGGACACCCCCAAGCCCGCTTCGACATGACTCGCTATCTCATCCTGCCTCCCCACAGGTGGGGGGCCGCCTGTCCCGCTTTCAGGACACGTGGCTTCTTCACATTCAAGATCAGTGGGTTCGAGACGTAGTCTCAAGAGGATACAGGATAGAGCTGACGTCACAACCAATACACCGATTCCATCGGTCGGTTCCATCTCCAGAAAAGGCTCAGGCTTTTTACCTGGTGTTGGAGGGACTCCGCAGAGACGGAGTGGTGGGGATCACGCTTTGCTTGCACTTCACTGCATTCTCACAGCTTACGTGATGGCGTATGAAGACAAGGTAAAATGGTCCCATTCGGGATCCTCGACAGCCTCCCCGCTCACCCTTGTGGAACACGCTGGTGGAGGTACCGGAGGGCTTTTAGCCTGGACACTTTAGTGTTCTCCCGGTACGCTGTCGCGCTCCTTTCCTTTCCATCCCTCCATGGAGGCTCTGGATAGGGGGAGCCTGGAGCCTTGCACAGCTCCGCTCCGTCCGAGGCCTCCCTAAATGGTGCTTACAGACCGGACGGAGCCAGCCCAGTCCGAGGCCTCCCTAAATGGTGCTTACACTCCGGACTGGTGCTGTACCCCCGTCCGAGGCCTCCCTAAAGGTGCTTACAGACCGGACCGGCACTGAGGCACCTGGTGTGTCTCCTGTGTGCCTGGGGGTAGTGTCTGTCACTGTGGTGTCATGACACTCAGACCGCGCGGTTACCCTCGGGTCCGCGGTTCTGGCGGTGACCCTGTGCTGGGGTCGCCCTGGCTGACCGCCCTGTGTTTCACAGGGGCTGAGGCTGTAGACTGCGGGTGTTTTTCTGTGTACAAGCAGTCTGAGAGTGTGTGTGGTGATATTCACTCTTGTTTCCCGCGCTGCGGGCTCCGGCACCTCCATTGCTGAGGCAGTCTGGAGGAGGAGGAGGCAGCCCTTATGGTGACATCACCGCTGGGCGTGTTGTGTGTTCTTCCCGCGTGTTCCTGGCTCCGCCCACATCTTCACTGTCGGCGGCCATCTTCTCCCTCACTTCCCGGCTGGGATCTGAACGGCAGCGCGTGGCTGCACTTGCATGTGCCCACGGAAGAGAGGTTCAGGGGTTTTTACTCCAACCTCTTTATTGTCCCAAAAAAGGACGGCTCTTTTCGCCCGGTTTTGGACCTCAAGTTGTTCAACCGTCACGTGTTGGTTCGGAAGTTCCGCATGGAATCCCTGCGCTCAGTGATCGCGGCTGTGTCACAGGGAGACTTCCTAGCGTCCATCGATATCAGGGACGCTTACCTTCACGTCCCCATTGCACCAGCTCATCAGCGCTGGTTGAGATTCGCAGTGGGGGAAGAGCACTTCCAATTTGTGGCACTGCCATTCGGGCTAGCCTCAGCACCACGGGTGTTCACAAAGGTGATGGCCTCCATGATGGCTCTCCTGCATGCGCAGGGACACGCCGTCATACCCTATTTGGACGACCTGTTGGTCAGGGCGCCATCGGAAGACCTTTGTCGGGTAAGCCTGGAGGTGACCATGAAGTCCCTGGAACGGTTCGGGTGGCTTATCAACATTCAGAAGTCGACCCTGGTTCCGACCCAGTCATTGACATATCTGGGCATGGACTTCCACACGGACTCGGCCCTGGTGTCCCTACCTCAAGCCAAGCAGCTTGCGATCCAATCAGGAGTGCAGAATGTCCTCCTGTCTCCACAGTCATCCCTGCGGGTATTGATGAGACTGGTGGGTCGCATGGTAGCGGCGATAGAGGCGGTGCCGTTCGCACAGTTTCGCCTCCGTCCTCTCCAGCTGGAGATTCTTCGCAGATGGGACAAGAGGACGATCTCTCTGAATCGGCTGGTGACACTGTCACAACCGACCAGGGACTCCCTGCAGTGGTGGCTCCTGCCACTTCACCTGTCACGGGGCCGGTCCTTCCTAAAACCGTCATGGTTAGTGGTGACCACCGACGCCAGTCTGAAGGGCTGGGGGGCGGTGTTCTTGCACCACAGGGCTCAAGGCCTCTGGACTCGGTCGGAGTCGGCGTTGCAGATCAACGTGCTGGAGATCAAGGCGGTCTATCTGGCGCTACTGGCGTTTCAGAAATTCCTGTCAGGACAGCCCATTCGGGTACAGTCCGACAATGCGACGGCCGTCGCCTACATAAATCATCAGGGAGGGACCAGAAGTGCTCAGGCCCTCGCCGAAGTCCACCGCATTCTACTCTGGGTGGAGGAAAACGGCTGCCTGATCTCCGCAGTTCACATCCCAGGGGTCGAGAACTGGGAGGCCGACTATCTGAGCCGACAGGGGATGGACGCCGGAGAGTGGTCTCTACATCCAGACGTCTTCCGGGACATCTGCGGCAGGTGGGGCACTCCGGACGTGGATCTGATGGCCTCACGGCTGAATCATCAGGTGCCCCAATACATGGCAAGGTCTTGGGATCCCCAGTCTCTGGGGGCGGACGCCCTGATTCTGGGCTGGTCCAGATTCCAGCTGCCATATGTGTTTCCGCCTCTGGCTCTGATTCCCAGGGTCCTGTGGAAGATCAGGACGGAATGCAGAGTGGCCATTCTAGTGGCTCCAGATTGGCCCAGGAGGTCTTGGTACCCGGACCTGTGGCAACTGTCAGGCGGACACGGGTGGGCCCTTCCAGAACGCGCAGATCTACTCGCGCAAGGGCCATTCTTCCACCTCAATTCCAGGGCTCTCAGATTGACTGCATGGCTCTTGAGGCCTGGCTGCTGACATCCAGAGGTTTCTCTCCTACAGTGGTTGCCACTATGAATCGGGCAAGGAAACCTGTTTCCAGGAAGATATACCACAGAACGTGGAAAATCTTTTTTACCTGGTGTGCCTCTGGTGGCCGCTCACCGTGGCCTTTGTCTATCCCGACATTGCTGGCCTTCCTACAGTCGGGGTTGGAGCTGGGATTATCCCTTGGCTCTCTGAAAGGTCAAGTATCAGCACTTTCAGTGCTGTTTGACAGGCGCTTGGCGCTCCTCCCGAAGGTACGTCAATTTCTGCAGGGGGTGTCTCGGGTGGTCCCGCCCTATAGGCGACCTCTGGACCCTTGGGATCTAAACATGGTCCTGACGACACTGCAGAAACCGCCGTTTGAGCCTCTGAGAGACATCTCTCTCTCTCGTCTGTCCCAGAAGGTGGTCTTTCTGGTGGCGATTACGTCTCTGAGAAGGGTCTCAGAATTGGCTGCACTCTCGTGCAAGTCACCCTTTCTGGTGGTTCACCAGGACAAGGTGGTGTTGCGCCCACGGCCTGAATTTTTGCCGAAGGTGGTTTCAACATTCCACTTGAACCAGGAGATTGTTCTTCCATCATTTTGCCCCGCTCCCGTTCATCAGGTTGAGCGCGACCTCCATACTCTGGACCTCGTGAGAGCTGTACGCATTTATGTGTCCAGGACCGCCTCCTTTAGGAGTTCGGATTCCTTATTTGTCCTCACGATGGGTCGCTGTAAGGGGTCCGCGGCTTCCAAGTCGACCTTGGCCAGATGGATCAAGGCTCCCATTCAGGAGGCTTACCGGTCTTCTGGTTTGCCTCTCCCGGTGGGTTTGAAGGCACACTCTACTAGAGCTGTAGGTGCCTCTTGGGCCTTGCGACATCGAGCTTCTGCTCTACAGGTGTGTCAAGCGGCCACTTGGTCCAGCCTGCACATTTTCTCTAAGCACTATATGGTGCATGCCCATGCCTCTGCGGATGCGAGTTTGGGCAGGCGGGTTCTCCAGGCGGCGGTTGCCCACCTTTAAAAGGGAACCATGTGTTATCCGTCTTGTTGAGGAACTCTTCCCGCCCTGGGGTATTGCTTTAGGACATCCCCATTGTCTGGGTCTCCCATTATGATGATCAGAAAAAAGAGAATTTTGTTTACGTACCGTAAATTCTTTTTTCTTGAATCATCAATGGGAGACCCAGCACCCACCCAGTTGTTCCGTTGCATATTTTGCACTTGTTCTGTTCTCTGTTGAGACAGTGTTTGCCGGGTTGTTGAACCGTCTGTGCACGGCATTCTTCCCGATGTTTCGGGTGTGGTTTAATTTCTCCTCGCAGCTTATGGACTAAACTGAGGATGTCTCCTACGGTGGGGGTTTATAAGCGGAGGAGGCGGTGTCTACAAACTTGTAGTACCTAGTGTGACCTCCGGAGGGCAGAGCCCTAAACCCCATTGTCTGGGTCTCCCATTGATGATTCAAGAAAAAAGAATTTACGGTACGTAAACAAAATTCTCTTTATTAATACACATGTATGTAGATCAAGCTAAAAAAAAATAGCACACACAGGGGTGCATCTTTTAAAAATGAGTATGAGCTGTCAGAAAGCATTCACTGTATTGGCACTGTAAAATACTTCAATTTTTTTTGCAGAAAAATGGAAACCATGAAGAGTGTGAATGAACAGCCCCTTAAAGGTTATATCTGGGAATTTGGTGGTGGGGGTGGAAAATGCACCCAATTACAAACACGCAGGTAGCTTCCACCTACCAGCCTGTTGTGCTAAGTGCTGTTCACTGCGGTAACAGATCTCTCCTGTCAGGGATAACATGGCTGTGTAAACAGAGCGAAGGCTTCTTTTCTGCTCTGTGGAAGGAGCGGGAAAGTCAACCTTATGCTGATTGACAGCTGGCTCCCCGTTGCCTAACTGGGGAGTCGGCTGTCAGTACGCATGACATCGGCTATGAGGACCGTCCACAGAGTAGAGAAGCCACCCCTCTGTAGATGTGACATCAGCGGAACTGGTAAAATTGCTGATGGGAGCCTTCTGAGGTACAACAGACAGGTAGATGGCGGGGTATAAGAAAAGCGGATGACAAAAAGATCAGCCTGGTCTCTAGTACATGGAGAATTCTGACATATCAATGGGGCCTTATGATCTCTGCACACTTAGGCCACGTGCACACGCTAAGAATTTGAGTTTTTTACCTCAGTATTTGTAGCCAAACTCAGGAGTAGATGATTAAATACAGAAGTGGTGCAGGTGTTTCTATTATCCTTTTCCTCTGATTGCTCCACTCCTGGTTTTGTCTACAAATCCTGAGGTAAAAACTCACCAAATACTGAACGTGTGCACATGACCTTAAGGCCACTTTACACACACAGATATCTGTGTCCAACTTCTGAACAGATCTCTGGTTGCAGTGAAATCATGGACACATTGTTACATTTGTACACAGACACAAAAATGTGTCCATGATTTCACTGCAACCAGAGATCTGTTCAGAAGTTGGACACAGATATCTGTGTGTGTAAAGTGGCCTTTAGTCTTTTTGCAGAGTGTTTTCAGTCGAAATCGAGAAGGTTTGGGGATGATTTGGAGAGTTTCTGCTGTAAAAACTCGGCAAAGAGATTAGTGTGTACTCAGTGTTATAACAATGGTTGTGGTGATATGTATATGCACACTGATAGGTACTCTACACAGTGTACCATAGCTTATTGCCAGTGAAGGGTAGTGTGTGTGTATGTGATACTTGCGAACTCCCGGCTTGTGTGTACACTTACATATATAAGCCAAATCCCATTTTAATGCAAGTATGTAACATTTCTTTCTAGGACTTTATATAACAATAATTGTAGCGGTACCTTCTCCTTAGTCACGTACTCTTCTGTCTGCCTTCTCTTTACCCGCACTTACGGCTCTAGTGGATGATACTTGACTGCATTACATGGGTTGGCCATGAGATCAGGCTGCCTTCAGCAATTTGAGACTTCATTTTGATGATGGATCCCAGGGCCAGACCAGTCAGACACATTTTCACAGCTGTCATATGAGGCTTTTAAGATATCACAGTTACACTTTTTTTTGCATTTTAAAGCTACAGAAATGTAAAGTCATTATTTTTTTCCCTGTGGGGTCTTAGCTTTCTGATCTCGTGTTTCTGAGGTTGTATGTGACCTTTTTTGTCACCTATACTTCTCCATCATATGTGATACCTATAACGTACCTTTGACAAAATATACAGATAATAGGTTATTTACTTATGGATGTAGTTCTATCGGAACATGAAAGAGAAAAATGGGCCACTGTGCACCCAGGGAATGTGTAAGGTTATTTTCACACAGTGCATTATTTTTTTTTTTTTTTTGCAGCAAGACTGCAGCTGTGCATTTTTTCACTCTTCATTGCTGTTGGTGGTGAAAAAGGCAGCAAATACATTGATATAATTAACATGCTGCTACTTTTAAAATGCAGCAAAAACTGAGCTGTTTTCCATTTGTCAGGAACAAAAAGCAGGTGTGTCTGTGTGTGCAGGAGATTTCTGGGCTCAGGTTTTCCTGATACCGTAAAAAGCCGCTTTTTAAGTAGGGCGTATTTACTTAAATTCAATGAAAAAAATATGCCCTGTGTGAACATAGACAGTAAAAGCCAAAGTAAGGCCATTTCAGCTGTTCAATAAAGGGTCACTTTCTATACTCCGTGCCACTCCCTTTTTCTTATACTACATTCACACATCCATGTCCCTTTTTCTACCCGTGTAAAATGGACCGTTTTTCCCTCCTGTTATCCATATTTCATCTGTATTGCATCTGATTCTTTTTTTTTTTTTTTTTTTTTTTCTTATATCTCAACCTCGGTAAAGCAGATATACTTTTGAGCTTCTTTTTATCAATTGAGTCTTTAAAATGAATTTGTGCAAAACAGCAGTAATACAGAGTTGGTCCTCAGTGTGTCGTCTGTTTTACCATGTTCTCCATATACTTTAGTGGCATAGTTTGGTCCATAGAACAGGACTTTGTATACACTCAGGACTACTGTAATTCCCACTTAGACCATGGGTATATCCCAATTTATTCCAATAAGTAATCTTTGGCTCATCTGTTGCTGGCATTTATGTTATTAAACCTTCACATGCACTAAAATAATGGCTGATTACAGGGAACAGTATAATACATTCCACTTCACGTGGCTGTACACTAGAGTGACCGGATCTCATATCGGGGGGAATTTTGTCCGTCTGGACCCCACAAAACGATTCCCCTTTCCAGATATTGAGATAGCCAAAATTTGAGCTCGATCAAACGACGTTAACCCGTGCCGCTCGTCGCTCAAAGTTTGAAAAAATCTAACTTTTTGGCCAAAAAGCTGACCTATGGAGCCATAACTCCAGAACGGTAAATAATTTCTTTGGTAAGTAACGTTTACATTCTTTAACCGATTTAATATAAAAACAGATTTCCTAAGACAAAATCCAAACACCTGGCCTCAAAATAATGACTTCCAAGAAGGATTGAAAATTGTCAAAACATTAAATGCAGTTAATGATATGGCTGAGCGTGGTGTTAAATTAATAACCGACTTTAACGACCTTCTGACAAAAGATGAAGAACAAAAGCAATATGTCCTGCAAGTTGTAATCAAATGCCGAGCATTATATTCTGACGTTTCAAAAACTACTTTAACAAAAGCTCTAGAATAGATTAGGTAACTATTACAAATTATCAACTCATGTAGGTACTACGTCTATCTTTTCTGTGTGACAAAATTCCGACCGATTTTTTTTTTTTTTTTTTTTTTTTTTTTTTTTTGTGGTCACCCTACTGTACACATTACATGATTGTTGGCTGTGCCATGCAAGTTTGGGTAGTCTCAGCTCATTCATACTTTCTTGTCATACAAAGAAAAGACATGGCACAAATGGGAGCAACACACAACAAGTAATATAGAGTAATAAATTAAACTTTATTATTGTACAGGCACAAGACAGAATAAAAATACTTAAAACCATGGGGCGTTCCCAAGGCCACAACCACAATGTATATACAGAGTGTGAAAATGCTGACACAGAGATAACATGGGTAATAAGACCAATGTAAGAATTATACTTGGGTTGTCAAAAACCAGGATGAATCGGGAGAATTAATACTAGTGATGTTGGGGCCAACACAATCAATAAGTCAAATTGCACTCACAAAAATGTCATATTAAAGGGATCCTGTCACCCCCAAAACACATGTAAACCTATTAAAACCTGTCCCTAGAGCATATTAACACTTTCCCTACACTGTTTTTACCTCCTAAATGCAGTAAATGACATTGCATAAAAACGTTTTATAAGTACCTGATTACTGATGATAATGAGTGACTATGCTATTCATAGTCACTCATCCAGGCTGCCCCTCTGCTTCATAGCACGCCTGAATAGGCGTGATCTTCATAGCAGATTCAAATTGCCGCCTCCCTGCTGTGCCCTGTGTCGTCCGAGGCTGCTGTGTGGCTGGGTGACGCGATCCGCGTCATTCCCCGCGCCGGGTGACGTATTTACACCGGCGCCGCGCTGTAAACTTCAAAATGCGCACTGCGCATGCGCATGGGCATGCGCAGTGTGCATTTTGAAGCCGACAGCGCGGCGCCGGTGTAAATACGTCACCCGGCGCGGGGAATGACGCGGATCGCGTCACCCAGCCACACAGCAGCCTCGAACGACACAGGGCACAGCAGGGAGGCGGCAATTTGAATCTGCTATGAAGATCACGCCTATTCAGGCGTGCTATGAAGCAGAGGGGCAGCCTGGATGAGTGACTATGAATAGCATAGTCACTCATTATCATCAGTAATCAGGTACTTATAAAACGTTTTTATGCAATGTCATTTACTGCATTTAGGAGGTAAAAACAGTGTAGGGAAAGTGTTAATATGCTCTAGGGACAGGTTTTAATAGGTTTACATGTGTTTTGGGGGTGACAGGATCCCTTTAAGTGCATGAGACCAGGGAGTGTAATCCGTACAGGTAATTGTACGTATGATAGTAAGATGTACATAAAAAATAAGTGGTCCCCAAAGGGAATTATACGATATAGGCCAACAGTTAAGAGGATGACTTGGGGCCCGTAAGCACCAGGTGGATATGATACGGATCCTTATATATCAGGTAAATGTATAAGGAATAGGGTATTGGCTGACCCCTAAATAGAAGCAATCCTGGCTGATACCTGGTATATTGTGAAACCCCCCCAGTAGACAATGCACTGAGGAAGCTGTGCCCTAGCAGCGATACGCGTGGGGCCTCGGCCGCTCCTCTTTACCAACCCCGGACTGACTACGGACTGGTAATTACCACACTGCATTGTCTACTGGGGCTTTTCACAATATATCAGTGAATTAGGGACCCTGATGTCCTTTCCTGTTCTCCATTCCTTGGGGTGGAGATGCAGGGGAGCTCTATTTCATTTTTATATTATATTATTTTATAATTGACACATCAGCTGATCGATTTGCTGCCCGGCCAGGTGCTTCGTGTTCTTGCAGTAATTGGACGTCTTCCTGAGAGATTCTGCGGACAGGGTAGTCTTTTTATTTGTTTTTTTTCTTTTTAACCATTACTTTCTTTAATTTCGCTTTAGCAGTGTATGTATATACACTGCGAAAGTACATACATGTCACACGAGAATAGGATTATTCCTGCCCCCATGTGACATCATTTTCCCCTGCGCCTACGCTTATAGGTGCTGGAATAGAGCATTGTCTGAATGCCAATGCATATGCCTAGGGGAGGAAACGCACGCCCTTTGGTGCAAAGAATTGACATGATCATTCTTTTCACGGATGCGCTTTCGGCCCCAAAAGGACATCTGTTAAATGTGCAGTGTCTGAATGGCAAAAGTGAACTTCCATTCACTTTTCCGGAAAATGCAGATGCACTGTTGGGCAAAAGCATTGCGTTAAAAAACTACGGCAATTACACAGCGTGTGAACGTAGCCTAAGAAACAATGGTAGAGCGGGTCTCCTTATGCTGTATGTCGGGGGAAATGGACATCAAGTGGATGAGTGGCCGTCTTTGCTTCCTGAACGAGGGTTAATAATTGCTCACTGCCATCCATTGCAAAACAACTTTATCATTTCCTGAAATATGTACTTTGTAACGAATATAATTACAAGTAAAGCAAGACATGCTACTAGTTGGCCATCATAAAATGTCATTAAATAGACATTCTGTTAGTTTTCTCTTAAATATGTTGTGCCAAGATATGTGGGAGTGCACCTTAGTAATAACAGCCGCCTGTTACTCATGTGGGGAGGTAGCGAATAGGAGCCAGAAAATCACCAACACGCTGAGAAGATTCAAGGCTCGGTGATTTTCTAATTATTGGAACATGTCAGACATTGATGTTTAGTTAGGAAAGCATGATTTTTTTTTTTCTTTTCTTACAGCATCGCCACAACTTGAATTTAATTATATCAGGTCCCCCTATGCCCATATTGGGCGTCTCACTAATAATAAATATATTAGAGTTGGACACCTAGCAATCGATAAATTATCCCTATAAAGTTCATATGGAATTACAGTGATTCCTCGGTTTTCGTCGACTGCGGTTATTGTCGGTTTCGATTTTCATTTTTTTTTTCCCCCAACAAAAAATGTCTTATTTTTCGTAAATTTTTTTGTCTGTACATCGCTGCTAATGTTGCTATAAAAATTGAGATGCTCCTTTCACTTCATCGGTTTATGCTGATGTGTGGCAGATACGGCTAATGGTGCCGGATCTGCCGGCTAACTTGCAGCCTGGATCCGGCAATCCCGATGTATTGTGTATGGGGCTTGCGGTCTGGTGCGGCAAGTGTGGTTCTGCCGGATGTGGCAGATCCAACACTTTTGCCCATGAAAAAAAAAAACCCCCTGCTGCAAGCGTTTTTTTTTTTTAATTTTTTTTAATTTTTTTATATGTTCGCGGCCGGATCTGCTGCATCCGGCAGAACCACACTTGCCGCACCAGACCGCAAGCCCCATACACAATACATGGAGCTTGCCGGATCCGGTCAGCCGTCAGGCAGCAGATGTGGGGCCGCCTGCCGGGTCTGCCGCACATCAGCGTAAACCGCTAATGTGAAAGGAGCCTTGAATGTGCACCCCTCCTTGGTGTCTTCTATACTCCAAATTTTTTATAAAAATAAAATAACATATTAAATGTTCATTTTTTTCTTTTTCTTTTAATTAGTGTTTTATATAAATTTTAGTCATTTCTGAGTGTTTCCAGTATTAACCACTATCTTGATTCACTTTAAAATGTGTGTTTTTTTATTTTTTTTTTTTTATTTATGTATTTTGTAGTGTCTCGAACCAATTAATTGATTTAACATTGTTTCCTAAGGAAATTGTTCCATGGTTTTTGTCGATTTAGTTTTCAGACAAATTATCGACGAAAACCGAGGTATCACTGTACTTGTTAAAGGGAACCAAATGACCCCTCCGGACTAATAATATCGTTCCCTACTTGCAGCACATACATGTGCTGCAATGTTTTTTGCTAAAAAAACTGCTTTTTAAAACTTAAGATAATGCTTTAGAAACTTTATACCGAAGGGACGGGTGGGCGTTACTTACATGGGCTAAAGCCGGGTTGCAGCTGCCATTCATCCTCCTGTGCTCGTCACATCAGTAACGGCCAGCCCTTTTTGCAGCGTCCCAGGCTGGTGCACGGGATGTCATGCCCGTGCACACGTCATCAGCTACAGCCGGGAAGCGAGCGCGCGCTCTGACTTCCACAGCCGAGCGCAGGAAGTCAGAGCGCGCGCTCGCAACCCGGCTGTAGCTGATGACGTGTGCACGGGCATGACATCCCGTGCACCAGCCTGGGACGCTGCAAAGGGCTGGCCGTTACTGATGTGACGAGCACAGGAGGATGAATGGCAGCTGCAACCCGGCTTTAGCCCCATGTAAGTAACGCCCACCCGTCCCTTCGGTATAAAGTTTCTAAAGCATTATTTTAAGTTTTAAAAAGCAGTTTTTTTAGCAAAAAACATTGCAGCACATGTATGTGCTGCAAGTAGGGAACGATATTATTAGTCCGGGGGGGTCATTTGGGGTGGTTGGTTCCCTTTAAGTTGTGAATAACATTTTAAATGAGAAACATCAACTCTTTCTGGAGATTTTTTTCCATGGTGTTTATCTTTAATAAATGGGGATTTTGCCTCATTTCTGTAATGTACCTTGTTTGTATTCCTCAAAATGTAAATGATGAAACTTCTTTATTTTCCTTCATTTTTTTTTAAATAACTACCGTAGATGGGTTTTAATCTGTCTCTATGAAACCAGAGCAGTCAATCAAAGAGGGCAGGGATAGAGAAAACACAAGCAGGTGGGATAGGCAAATAAATGTCCCACAATGATGCGCCTATAGATTTCATTTTGGGCTGACTGTTCCTTTAAGAGGTTATCCACTCATGGTCATTCCATGTCAAGTGAACCAATTATTTTTACCTCTATATTTTTTAATTCTTTTTGAGATTTTGTTATTTGATAATGGCACATCAGAAAATGCAAAATGTGAAGAGAAAAAAAAAATCTTTTCAAAGTTCAGAAAGTGTCAGTTTCGGTGTTTCCTGCCTTTACATTTCTCCCCATAACTCAGGCTAATAATATTGAGAAACAAAATAAACACCATTCTGCTCAGAACTGTCCAGGCTTTCACCAGATATGTCACAAGAGTAACTTTGTTAAAATTTTACCCATGCGAACGCAAAATTTGAAAACTTATTTCCAAAAAAAAGTTATTTAAATTTACAAAACTGCACATGGCTGCTATGCTCCTAGGCACATCTGTACCAAATTTCAACTTGGGATCGTGATGTGATAATATTACAAAATATTTAATTATTCTTGCGTCAATTCGAAAATGTTGAAATCAGATCTGTTCAGCCTGTGGTCTATATTTACCAAATAATCCATGATTTTCTGCTGTCAGGTTCTGTCCAGTGTTTTGCAGGAAGCATCGGAAAGAACCTGATAGCCCCGGACAAAACAGAACCAGAGGGCAAATATGCCCTCTGATCCTCTTTTCTGCTGGAATCTGTGGCTGCTGCTTTCTAGTGCTGAAATTTCAGAATAGTGGTTGGAGGGAGCCCTCCAGGTGCTGAAATTCAGCGGCGGCTGCTTTTAGCAGTAATCGCTCTTTCAGCAATCGGGAGGCGGTTCAGCTTTATGCCAAATCCGACGCCCATAGACTTCCATGTTATGTTGTTATTATTATTATTATTATTTATCCCGGACGCAAAAAATGCTGCAAGCCCCGATTTTTGTAACCAGGGCAAAAAACCAAATCTCCTGGATCGAGCCAGACAGCATAACGGATGGCAAATGGCTGCCATCTGGTGCCCTATGGATATAATAGGGGCCAAATCGGATTTGGGGCTGTCCGATTCACACCGGACAGCACCGAATCCAAAAAATCGTGGTGTGAAGCTGGCCTTAGAAGCAGACGATGACAGAGGAGAATGCTTTGTTAGGTCTCAATCTGAAAATGAACATGTGTAGACATTGAATGCAGAGCAGATAATGGGCCAGCAGCTCTGTCAATCATGTTACATGAAGGTAATGTTACACGGTACAATATCGCTGAAACATCACGGGTTTGGAGTCGTTCAAACGTCTTTGCGTGTGACACCGAGATACGAGTATGATAAATCGTTAAATCGCTGATCGCAGATTTGTGAACATGTTCATTAATCAGGCGATCGTCGTTCAGTCAACCTGCTGCATTGTTGTGTGTGACACTGCGATAACTATGTTGTTAACAACTTCTATCCGCAACAGTGAACAAGTATCATCCGCTGGGTTGTGCGAATGATAGCTGCTCGCCGCATCGTTGGTGCGTCGTTCACGATATCTGTGTCATCTCGCCAACGATCACTAAACGATGTCCTAACGGCCGCGCCCCTTGAGATCGTTGGTGAGATCATTACAACATTGACGCGTATAACGGTACCTTAAGACCGCTTTAGAGGTTTTATGTCTTGACATGCCTATTCCCTATTGGGGACAGTGATGATAATGTATGTCAAGTGCGGCAGAAAATATTGACGTGGTGCCCAATTTATTATAATATATTTTCGGAGTTGGTCCATTTTAAATCAATTCAGACTCGAGCCCTGAAAAGTGAGAAACTAATAAGTGAGAATACTTAAGTATTTTACATCGTGGTTGCATTTTGCAGTCATACCATTACATTATTCCTATAGTGGATCCTTTCATTTTATGGCATTCATCCCTAAACCTTGTAGTCTTTATGTTGTAACTGGTTCCTATTAGGCCTCAACTCTAATCCAATATTAGGCTGGTTTGACACTTGCAGATCTTGTACATCGCACTCCTGCACTACTTTCTGACAGTTCTGTGCGTAGATCAGTCCCGTTCTGCTGGCAAAATCCCGGTTTCATCCCAGTGTGAAATCCAGCCTTAAAAAAGAAAAGCTAGAATCCAAGCCCTGAATGCTGAGCGATTTGCTCGCCCCCTCTGATTTTGATTTGATCTAAGTGGCTTGCGCCTTGGCAGAACAATAATGTTCTTTCGATTTTCCAAGGTTTTTTCGGGTCATCCGGGGTGCACCTGCAATCGTCTGGTTTAATGAGGCCACCGATCTGGTGGCGAGACTGGAGTAGCACCTGCGTGTCTTTCATGCTCATGTTGCTGAGGGCAATATTCCTTTTACCATAAATGCCATTCTCCATAACTGAGCAGAACAAAGCTCTCATTCTTTGTCTGGAAATCTGACGTTCAAACATGTCCAAACCGGTCCCTGAAGGTTGGGTTTCATACGCAGAGCAGACACGCAGCCATGATCTATTGACGAGAGGTTGGCTGGTGTCTGGAAGGCAGATGTTTTCTTATGTATTGTGACCTAGTGGAGTACAGTAACCGCGGACTGGATGCAGGAGGAATTCAGCCTGGTTACTTTTTAAGGCATGTGGTATGTTTTTGTGAAAGCTTCTCCACCGGGTTGCTTATCTGCGCATACCATCCTCATTCTCCTGTCTGCTGGGTCTTGTTCTACAGACATGTCTGGCTACACATCTCCCTGGTGCATAAGACCACGGTCTGGCCTTGGTCTATCCATTTCAGGCATTGATCAGGGGCTTGATGTATTGGCTCGGTTATGTAGATGGAACATAAAAAGGGAAACGTGCAAACTAATGCAGCGAAACATCCTGTCGCAGAAAATCCAGACCCCTTACCATAGCTGGTGCCGCAATGTAATTACAATAAGCACCTTTGAACCTTGCAACGACGTATAATTAATTTATTATGCTGACATTATTGAAAAATGGAGGCAATGTTTTAGGATTCGACCAGGCTTATTGTCATCTTTAGCAAGAACTATGATCCTCTGATTTAAATCTAGATGATGGAGCAACAGCTGATCAGCATGCTATTGGGTTTTATGGATTTATCAGCTTACACATCTATAACAAGATCTGTCTATTTATTCTTATTATTCCAACATGCTAGTGCCGAGATTGATGAGGTAAGGGGCTGCTGAAATATATCCCAAGCAGTCAGGCTGCAGGCAGAGCAATTGGTGTTGGTTAATTTTACGTTTGTCATCAGCATGTTTGTAATGTATTGTAAGTCGGTACTTAGGGGAGTGCAATTAACACAGGTATAGAAATGTATATCCAACTCTCATATTGTAAAGCGCCATGTATCCTAATAGCGCTATATAAATACCTAATAATAATAATATTGTCAAAATGGAATCCTTTTATTTTGTCTGTCACCTGCAGACCAAAAGTCTAGTTTGGAAAAGGCATGATACAACGGGGGCTACGTGTGTGTGTGGCCCTCTGGGACGGGGGTTACTTTTGTGTGGGGGCCCCCCGTGACAGGTTGTGTGTGTGGCCCTCCTGGGGTGGGCGCTGCGCGCGCGCGCGTGTGGCCCTCCTGGGGTGGGCGCTGCGTGCGCGCGCGTGTGGCCCTCCTGGGGTGGGCGCTGCGCGCGCGCGCGTGTGGCCCTCCTGGGGTGGGCGCTGCGCGCGCGCGCGCGCGCGTGTGGCCCTCCTGGGGTGGGTGCTGTGCGCGCGTGTGGCCCTCCTGGGGTGGGCGCTGCGCGCGCGTGTGGCCCTCCTGGGGTGGGCGCTGCGCGCGCGTGGCCCTCCTGGGGTGGGCGCTGCGCGCTGCGCGCGTGCGTGTGGCCCTCCTGGGGTGGGCGCTGCGCGCGCGCGCGTGTGGCCCTCCTGGGGTGGGCGCTGCGCGCGCGTGTGGCCCTCCTGGGGTGGGCGCTGCGCGCGCGTGTGGCCCTCCTGGGGTGGGCGCTGCGCGCGCGTGTGGCCCTCCTGGGGTGGGCGCTGTGCGCGCGTGTGGCCCTCCTGGGGTGGGCGCTGCGCGCGCGTGTGGCCCTCCTGGGGTGGGCGCTGCGCGCGCGTGGCCCTCCTGGGGTGGGCGCTGCGCGCGCGCGTGCGTGTGGCCCTCCTGGGGTGGGCGCTGCGCGCGCGCGCGGTGTGGCCCTCCTGGGGTGGGCGCTGCGCGCGCGTGTGGCCCTCCTGGGGTGGGCGCTGCGCGCGCGTGTGGCCCTCCTGGGGTGGGCGCTGCGCGCGCGTGTGGCCCTCCTGGGGTGGGCGCTGCGCGCGCGTGTGGCCCTCCTGGGGTGGGCGCTGCGCGCGCGCGCGGTGTGGCCCTCCTGGGGTGGGCGCTGCGCGCGCGCGCGTGTGGCCCTCCTGGGGTGGGCGCTGCGCGCGCGCGCGCGTGTGGCCCTCCTGGGTGGGGCGCTGCGCGCGCGCGCGTGTGGCCCTCCTGGGGTGGGCGCTGCGCGCGCGCGCGTGTGGCCCTCCTGGGGTGGGCGCTGCGCGCGCGCGGCGCGTGTGGCCCTCCTGGGGTGGGCGCTGCGCGCGCGCGCGTGTGGCCCTCCTGGGGTGGGCGCTGCGCGCGCGGCGGCGTGTGGCCCTCCTGGGGTGGGCGCTGCGCGCTAGCGGCGCGCGCTGCGTGTGGCCCTCCTGGGGTGGGCGCTGCGCGCGCGCGCGCGTGCGTGTGGCCCTCCTGGGGTGGGCGCTGGCGCGCGCGCGGCGTGCGGCCCTCCTGGGGTGGGCGCTGCGCGCGCGCGTGTGGCCCTCCTGGGGTGGGCGGCTGCGCGCGCGCGCGTGTGGCCCTCCTGGGGTGGGCGCTGGGTGGGCGCTGTGCGCGCTGCGGCGCGCGTGTGGCCCTCCTGGGGTGGGCGCTGCGCGCCGCGCGGCGTGTGGCCCTCCTGGGGTGGGCGCTGCGCGCGCGCGCGCGTGTGGCCCTCCTGGGGTGGGCGCTGCGCGCGCGCGCGTGTGGCCCTCCTGGGGTGGGCGCTGCGCGCGCGCGCGTGTGGCCCTCCTGGGGTGGGCGCTGCGCGCGCGCGCGGTGTGGCCCTCCTGGGGTGGGCGCTCGCGCCGCGCGCGTGTGGCCCTCCTGGGGTGGGCGCTGCGCGCGCGCGCGTGTGGCCCTCCTGGGGTGGGCGCTGCGCCGCGCGCGCGTGGCCTCCTGGGTGTGGCGTGGCCCTCCTGTGGGTGGGCGCTGCGCGCGGCGCTGCGCGCGGGGGCCCTCCTGGGGTGGGCGCTGCGCGCGCGCGCGTGTGGCCCTCCTGGGGTGGGCGCTGCGCGCGCGTGTGGCCCTCCTGGGGTGGGCGCTGCGCGCGCGCGCGTGTGGCCCTCCTGGGGTGGGCGCTGCGCGCGCGCGCGCGTGGGCCCTCCTGGGGTGGGCGCTGCGCGCGCGGCGCGTGGGCCCTCCTGGGGTGGGCGCTGCGCGCGCGGCGGTGTGGCCCTCCTGGGTGGGCGCTGCGCGCGCGCGCGCGGCCCTCCTGGGGTGGGCGCTGCGCGCGCGGCCCTCCTGGGGTGGGCGCTGCGCGCGCGGCCCTCCTGGGTGGGCGCTGCGGCGCGCGGCCCTCTGGGTGGCTGCGCGCGCGCCTCCTGGGTGGCGCTGGCGCGCGCCTCCTGGGGTGGGCGCTGCGCGCGCGGCCCTCCTGGGGTGGGCGCTGCGCGCGCGCGCGCGGCCCTCCTGGGGTGGGCGCTGCGCGCGCGCGGCCCTCCTGGGGTGGGCGCTGCGCGCGCGCGCGCCTCTGGGGTGTGCGCTGCGCGCGCGCGCCCTCCTGGGGTGGGCGCTGCTGCGCGCGCGCGCGCGTGTGTGTGTGGCCCTCCTGGGGTGGGCGCTGCGCGCGCGCGGCGTGTGTTGTGGCCCTCTGGGTGGGCGCTGCGCGCGTTTTGTGGTGTGTGTGTGGCCCTCCTGGGGTGGGCGCTGCGCGCGGCGCGTGTGTGTGTGTGTGTGTGGCCCTCCTGGGGTGGGCGCTGCGCGCGCGCGCGCGCGGCCCTCCTGGGGTGGGCGCTGCGCGCGCGTGTGGCCCTTAGGAGGCGTTCTGGAGGTGTCAGCATCCCTTTAAGGCTATGTGCGCACTTGCCGGGTTTTGGGCGGTTTACCTGTGTAAACCACCGGTTTGTTTACATTAGTTTTATGTAAATTTATGTTAATCCAAACCGGCGTTTGGATTAACATTAAAACCAATGTAAACCGACCAAGGCTGTGCACACACCGGCGGTTTACACAGCCTCATCCGTTGCTAACCCGCAGGTTTCCCAGCGGGTTAGCAAAGAATGAGCTTGTTCTATAAACCGGCCGGTTCTGCAGCGGCTGCAAGCAGAATCATGTGCTGCTTCCAGCCGCAGCAGATCCGCCGCCGAGAACCCGCTGTGCAACCGCCGGCTCCCGTCCGGCTCCCGCCGCACATACCCGCCAGGAAGCCGGAGGACGGCGCCGGAGCTTCCTGGCGGGTTCCGCCCAGCCGCCGCCGTCCAACCCGCCGGTAAGTGTGCACTTACCCTAATAACATCCGCAAAGAAAGTATCTGGGTAAGGTCTGGTGACTATTGTGGGCGTTTGCCCAGCCAGGCCTCTTCTTCCTATCCACATATAGTTAAAAAATAATGTAAATAGACTCTTGTGACTGATCAGTTAAAACTTTTACATCACAAAACTGTGGGTGAGATTTTAGAATGCTAAATTTTAGTGCAACTCTGAGTTGCCTCCAAAAAATGCAACCTTTTTTTTTTTTTTTTTTTTTAACGTCCGATTCATCCTGCTCTGCCTAAATGGGTGCAGCTGGTGCAAGGACAGTAGTATGACGTGTTGTGACATGCGTCATTCGTCAGAGGCACCTGATTCGTTCAGAAACATGCACATCTTAAGGCTGGTTTACACATAGCGACACACCAGCATTTCCGACAACGATCCGACCTGTACGTGGTCGCTGGTGAGATGCCAGACAGGCAGATCTCGCTAGCGATCACCCAGCAATGCGCCGACACCCGACCGTCTTTGGGATCGTTCAGGGTCTCTGGTGCAGACTGGGGATCGTTGGTAAGTCTGCCTCTCACACACAGCCATGCAGCCTGGCCAGCGGGAGATCGCCGATGGAAAAATGGTCCAGGCCAGCGATCAGCAATTTCCCAGCCGGGGGCTGGTTGCCGGTGCGTGTCACACAGCGATATCGCTGGTGCGTCACAAAACCTGTGATGTTGCAGCGATATCGCTGTGTGAAGTACCCCTGAGGGCAGGGATCTCAAACTCAGCTGGGTTGGTGGGCCGCACAAAGAAAAACATTTATAGCGGGGGGCCGCATCTCTTGTGGGACTAAGTGATATTTTTAGTAATACCAGAATTTCTTGCTCAATGTAGTAAAGTACAAGTCCTGATCCGTTTCTTGTAGTAATGTCTCCATCCTGTAGTAATGTCCTTTTCTACTGATGTCCCCCATCCTGATCCCCTTTTCTAGTGATGTCCCCCATCCTGATCCCCTTTTCTAGTGATGTCCCCCATCCTGATCCCTTTTTCTAGTGATGTCCCCCATCCTGATCCCTTTTTCTAGTGATGATCCCTATCCTGATCCCTTTTTCTAGTGATGTCCACCATCCTGATTCCTTTTTCTAGTGATGTCCCCCATCGATCATGGTCCCCTTTTGTAGTGATGTCCCCACACTGATCTCCTTTTGTAGTGATGTCCCCCATCCTGATCCCCTTTTCTAGTGATGACCCCCTTCCTGATCTCCTTTTCTAGTGATGTCCCCCTTCCCATTCCCCTTTAGTAGTGATGTCCCCCATCTTGATCCCCTTTAGTGATGATGTCCCATCCCGATCCCCTTTTATAGTTATGTCCCCCATTCTGATCTACTTTTATAGTGATGTCCCCCATCCTGATCCCCTTTTATAGTGGTGTCCCCATCCTGATCTACTTTTATAGAGATGCCCCCCCCCCCCATCCTGATCTACTTTTATAGTGATGCCCCCCCATCCTGTTTTACCTTCTTACACACTTAAATACACACTCTATCACACTCACACACAAACCCCCCCCCCACACACACACACACACATACTCTCAAACACACTCTCACACATCCTCATACACACTCTTACACTCACACTCACACACATTGAAACTTGCACACACTTTCTTATACACACATCCTCACTCACACACTCACCCTCACACACACACCCTCTCTTACACATGCACACTTTTCTCACTTTAATGATGCATCGTTCCAGTGCAGGGGGCCGCCGCGGTCCCCACTGTACTGACTTCCGGCCTCCGCTGTGCTATGACTTCCTCCAGCCCCCGCTCAGACAAGCTCTGTTGCTCATCAAGATCAATGCAATCTACCAGCCAGAGGCCTGCAGGTGACGTCATATTCTGCCGTCAGCTGCGGGCCTCTCATTGGCTGGCAGCTTGCATTGATCTTGCTGAGTGGCAGAGCTTGTTAGTGCTGCGGACAGAAGTCATCACACAGCGGGGACTGCAGCGGCCCCCTGCACTGGGGCAATGCATGATTAAGTTGTCCAAGGTGCCGCGGGCCGCATAGTGAAGCCCCTCGGGCCGCGAGTTTGAGACCCCTGCCTTAGGGTATGTGCATACAGTGCTTTTTTTTTTTTTTTTTTTTTTTTTTTTTTTTTAATGCCTTTTTTGCAGCATTTTTGATGCTTTTGTCACCTTTTTCCACAAACCTGCATGCCATCATTTCCCCAGCAAAGTCTGCTAATTCTGAAGTGTTGTGCCCACAATCCTTATTTTTTTTTTTTTCTTGCAGATTGTGGCCAAGACAAAAGAATGAGCATGTCAATTGTTTGCAGTTTTGTAGCCCCACCCCCTCCCCCAGCCATTGACTATGGTATAAAAAGGCATGACCACAATCTATACCAAAAAAAAAACGCATGCGTTTCGTAGTGTATTTACTTGCTGCAGGTTGCAATTTTGCTGCAGAGAATTCCGTCACATGCCCTTACACATTTTGTTTATTATTTTGCTTACTGCCCTAATGGTCTCAGCATATTGACCCTGACAACACTGCAAACAACCCAAAGTGGTAATTTTCTTTTTTCCTTGTTCACATGATCATTAATTACCGTAAGTGCAGTGTTTGTGTTGTGTTTTTTTTTTTTCTTTCTTTCTTCTCTACAGGGTACACAAAATAGAGAAGCTTGAAGTGGCTGTACAGCAAAGCATGTTAAATTAAAATGCCAAAAAAAAGCTATAAAAACAAAGTCTTGATTTTACAAGCCAGAAAGTGTAAAAAGAAAAAAAAATTTTTTTTTTCCATCATTACCAGGACAGCACCACCTGAGAAAGCTTCCGGCCATCCAGGACAGGAAACCCCTGAAATAAAAAGGACGGCGCCTCCTCTTTGCCTCCAGTTTGGTTTCCTGGTCCTGACCTGTGGGTTGGAAGAGTGGCTAACCTGGCCGTGGCCTTGGATCTCGAGTCCAGATGCGCCTCCGCAGGGTAACCCATTGGGGTGGCGAGCTCAGGGCCTAGCAGGGGACCACGAGCGGTCATACCTCGGCCCCAGCGTCACCTGTTGCAGCGCGCGTGCACGGCTCCTGCTCTGTCACGCCATGCGCCCAGGAGAACATCAGAAGCCGGCTCATGCAATCAATTTTCATGCCTTCTGGGCTACTAACGGTTTTGGGTCGGAAAACCGCAAGTGACGTCACCGGCGCATGCTCAGTCGATTTCAAACATGAAGGTGTCCATGAAATGCTGGTTCCAGGAGGCCATATAGAGGGCAGTGGAGTGACTGGGCAGTGTCCTGTACTTCCAAGGTATGGCAGACAAATAAAACTCACTGCAGACTATGCTGGATAAAGACTTCGTCCCCCTCTACGGGGGGGCGATGGGTGTTTTCCAGCCCATCCAGGGTAACGGGACTCCAGATGGTGACTCCAGACAGCCTCCTAAATCGGTACTACAGCTTTCCACAAGGTCAGTACTGTGTGATAAAGCTGCTTCTGATTGGTCCTTATCTTGCTATCTTTTCAGGATGCAGAAAAGTAGCTTTCTAAAAAGAAGCATATGGCATGTGGTGTATGTAAAGTACCTCTTCCAGATGAATACTCTAAAAATCTCTGCTCCTTCTGTATTGATAGGACTGTGAGATGCTGTTCAAAGTTTAGTTGCCAGTCTCAAGGACATAGTCAGGGATGAATTCAGGTCCTTCAAGAAAGTAGAGTAGAAGCGCAAGAGACATTACTCCTTTTTAGATCGGGAGGAATCCCCGGCTAAAACTCTGAGCCTCACATAACACTAGTCCAACTTCTCCTACCTCTGACTCTTCCTCTTCAGACAGCTGCTCAGAGAGCAGACCGTGTTTCCCAAAGATGAGATCAACCACCTTGTTAAATCGGTTAGGTCCACTATGGCATTGGTAGAGTCTAAGGACTGAGTCAGGTGAGGGCCTCATGTTTGGGAGGCCTCTCGCAGAAGAAGCAGCCAACCTTCTCGCTTAATGGCAAGCTGCAGTCATCAGGGAACAATGGAAGAAACCAGAAAAAAAGGAATTTCTCACCTCTTCCATCAGGAAAAATATTCCTTTGATCCTGAGGCCTCTATTTCCTTTTTGCGCCATGTTCTGCGACCCACAGCATCCTCCTCTTTCGGGATCTGGGGCTGCGTGATGGCTTATTTTTTGCGTCTTGAGGTGACTTTTCCAATGATACCATTTTTGGGTCGATCTGCTGTTTTGATTGCCCGCTATTGCATTTTATAGCATTGTTGCGGCGACCAAAGAAAAGTAATTTTGGCGTTTTGGATTTTTTTTTTTTGTGTTACCGAGTTTACGGCTCTCATATGTTGATAGATCGAGTGATTCTGAACACAGCGATATCAAAAGTGTGGATTTTTTTTTTAAATTTATTTATTTTTTAATATTTTGGAGGAAAAAGGGGGTGATTTGAACTTTAATATTTTTTACTTTTGTACAGGTTTTTAAAAAGTTTTTTTAATTGATTCTTATTTTTACACTGCACCATAGAGAGGCACCCTGCTGCACAGTCAGATCGCTTCTGGGAGATACAGATGAGCTGCAGCTCATCTGTATCTCTCAGAATTGCGGACTAGTTGTGGTTGGCAGCGCCTGCCAACCACAACCCGGAAGTGCTCCGTGACCGCTTCCAGGGTCTAGCCAGGACCCCGTCCTGTCACTTGAGTGCCGGAGGTCCCGCGATACTATCGTGGGATTTCCAGTGCAGGCAGGGAACAGCGCGTTCCCCGCCGCGGTGCTTTTGGGATCCCCTGTCAGTGATTGACGATGGGATCCAAAGGGTTACACGCGATTGGATCCGATCGGTGCTGTTAGCCCAACTTCTCAGATGATCACATCAGCTGAGATGGCGGCTGTTTGATGTGAGCTCTTGCGCGGAGCTCACATCAAAACATCCCCACCCACCCCCTCCATTACCGGCCCATGACGTGTACGACCAAGGTCGGGAAGGGGTTAATGGTTTCCCCCAAAAAAATGCTAAATTACTCACCGGTAATGTTTTTTTTTTTTTTTTATTTATTTTTTTTCCAACCCATGACAGCACTACCGCTGCCCCCCCAGCTCTCTTCTTCCATGAGTGTTGTTGGCACGTTTTTTGTTGACTTGTCTCTTTTGGTGGTGGCATATACTATACATTTTTTTAGTAGATCTCTCCACACTCTGTAACAACTGTGGCAGAGAGGAGTTGCCGTGCTTTTTATGTCAGGAGTTTCCTGTCCTGGATGGGCGGAACCTGTGTCTCAGGTGGTGCTGTCATGGCTCCGGAAAGAAACATTACCGATAAGTAATTTAGCCTTTTTCCTGCTTGTATTGTCACCGATTCACATATACGTTGCAGATAAACTGTTTCCAGGGCAGCTCTACATTTGTCTGAGTATAGCCGAAAACCTGTCTGCTGGCATCACCGTAACATCACAATACACGCCACTATTGTTCCAGCTCATACCTCACTGGGGAAAGAATGCAGCCGCTTTTCCAGGGCAGGAATGTATTGTGCAACCTCTGAACTAAGTAATGGGGTGAGGTTGGTGAAAGGAAGGCACAGACTATGTAAAGACAGAGAATTGTCACAGCCAGCCAAAAACAAGAAAAGGTTATTCAGGGAGGGCAAAACAAGCTGGGTGTGTGTATATGTATATAGAATATGTACTTCTGCAGCTCATCAGTCTGGGGATGGATATCACTGTATACGATGGACATTCTTGGCATACACTTTTTTTTTTTCTTATTTGTGTACACCATGCATAGTATAAACATGCCAATTAAGTCCTTTTTTTTATTTTTTTTTTTTTTTATTTTTTGTGTCAATTTAATACAAAAAAAACTAGACGATTTATGTATAAAAGCCAGCTTACTGTTGTGGAGTCGTCCAGATTTATAAGCCTCTCAAGGAACATGGATAGCAGATCGGAACTAACCACAGATGAATGAGAAAACATTTTCCAGCAAATCCAGTGGTAGTCGATAATTTTCTTAAAAATTAAACTCCTTACATTTCCATAAAAGTTAAAATTGACACCAAAACTGTAATTGTTTACTCGATAATAATTAGTCATGGTGTCAACTGGAACGTTGATGGAAATGTAATAAGTTTAATTTGTAAGGAAATTATCGACTTCCACTGGATTTGCTGGAAAATTTCTCTTTCTCATACAGAGTTTTCTTGTTTAGCAAATCTGATACATATTATAGATGTGATTTGTTTTTTTTTTTGTTTTTTTTTTTGCCTAATAATTCTGCACAGTAATAGTTACCTGTCACAAACAGATATCCTCCTAAGATAGCCAAACTAAAAAAAAAAAAAAACACTCCAACTTCCAAAAATATTAAAGATGACCTGTCACCAAACCAGGCATGGTGATCTAATTACAGCACTGGGTGCTAGCATGTCTGCCAATCATTCTCTCCCACTTCAGCAGCAATTAAACAGAGTTCTGGAAAAAAAAAAAACCCTCTGTTTAATGCTGCTGAAGAGGGAGAGAATGATTAATCTGCCCACCGCTGCCAAACATGCAGGGGGTGTGAATCTGCCCTCCGGCTCCAGCCCCTAGCCACCTCCTTAATGGCTGGGCATGTAAATTTTCTAAGTATTATCAGGTAAGGAGGGCTCAAGTGCTGGGACCTTGCTGTGCAGCAGACATGCTGCATCAGTCTCAATACTGTAGATACCATGCGTTGGTGACAGTCTCTTAATATTTGGAAGTGGAGGTTTTGTTTGTTTTTTTTTAGATTGGCTTCTTAGGAGCTTCACATTGCGTATGGGAAAGCGCGTATGCTGCTTCTACGCAGTCAACCTGCGCACTGCGTCTATGTTTACATAGGAACGCAAGTGCTGTTCTGGTTCGGGTGCGATGCGACGTATTGCTCTTGTGTCCATCGCCGGAGCAGCATGTTGCATTTTTGCCTCAGGAGCTTGAAATCGCAGCGTCCAAGCGCACAAAACAGCATGTCTTCAGGTCCGCAGTGTTCAGGCTTGACAGGTGAAACCTGCGACCATTGAAATTCCGTGGCGCCGTGATGTCACAGAGTCACGACGCCACGGGTATGCACTGCTGTCTCTCTCCGCGCGTAGCACGATGTCGGCGGGAGTAAGCTATGTACAGCTGTTTTGAATCTTCCGCGAATCTCTTCGTTCGGCGCGGGAAGATTCAACAGGTAGATCAGTGTACTCCCCGACAGTCCGTGCTTACGGCGCCTGGGAGGAGGAGATCTCGGCGCTGAATCTCCTCCGGCCCCCGGACATGCGATGCTGCGGCTGCACATGTTTCGCAGGGACATATCGCTGGGACATATTTCCACTTTAAGCGTTTGTTATGCATCAGCATGCAGACAAACGCCAGTTAGCACCCTTAGGAGATATCTGTTTGTGCAGTAACTATTACTGTGCAAATTATTAGACAACTTTAAAAAAAACTACAGTATTTTTTGCTTTATAAGACGCACCTGATTATAAGATGCACCCCCAAATTTGGTGAAGAAAAGACAAAAGAATATATATTTTTAATGTTACATTGGGTCCGTCTTATAATGCCAGTGTTTCGTCTAAACTAGTATCACACTGTCCGTGTGATATACAACTAAGTCAGACGTGTCACACATGATTAACTTGGAATGGCCTCCTACCCCCCCTTCCTCCCTGTCAGGACAGGAGTGTGGAGATGCTTAGAAACGCAAGAAGCTGGCGCTCCTATCCAGGCATCCAGAGAGAGAGGGGGAGGCCATTCCAGTTTAATAATCAATGACAGTCCGACTTAAGGCCCCGTTACACGGCACGAGTTGGAACTATGTCAGCAAAGATCTCGTGGGCGCGCGCGGTCGTTTCAGACATTGTTGGTGAGATGTCACACGTCTAGATATTGTGGATGATTCACCAACGATGTTGTGAGCAGGTATCGTTCGGACAACCCAGCAAACGATCCCTGCTCATTGCTGTGAATGGGCGAAGTCGTAAACGACATAGTTATCGCGGTGTCAAACACAACGATATACCAGGTTGGCTGATCGTTGACCATGTGGCTTGAGAACATGTTCTCAAACCTGCGATCAGCAATCCCAACGATTTATCGCTACAACTTGGCGGAGTCGCAAGCAACGAAGTCTACGATGTCGCTGGAACGACTCCAAACCCCTGTCTGACGTATCAGTGATGTCGTTAACTATGTCGTGCCGTGTAACGTGGCCTTAAGATGTATATCACACGGACTAGTGAATAGGCAGAGCTGGGGGCTCTGTGCACTCTGCACTGTGCTGTAGTGTGATGTCCTGTAATAGAGGCAGAGCTTGGAGAGCAGTGCACTCTGCACTGTGCTGTAGTGTGATGTCCTGTAATGAATAGGCAGAGCTGAGGGAGCTGTGCACTCTGCACTGTGCTGTTTTGTGATGTCCTGTAATATAGAGGCAGAGCTGGGGGAGCAGTGCACTGTGCTGTAGTGTGATGTTCTGTAATATAGAGTCAGAGCTGGAGGAGCTGTGCACTCTGTACTGTGCTGTAGTGATGATGATGCTCGGCCTCCAGCCCTGCCACCTTCAGATCAAGTGCAGTGTGAATGAAGATCAGCCACTTCCTGGTTCTCAGCTTTGCGACACAGGGCTCATCAAACAGAGCAGAGGGACCTTGGAATGCTGACACAAGGTACCGATCTGCCCTGCTCTGCCCCTGTCATCATGGCAGAGATTCAGCACAAGCTCAGTGCTGATTCACTTGCCTCTGCTGCTACATCCCGCTCCTCCATTACTGTAAAAGCCCGGGCACGATCTTCCCAGCAGCTGCAGGAAGCTGGGGAGCAACCACATGTGCCGACTATTAGAGTAGAGTAGCGCTCCCTGCTCCCATGCCCAGCTCTGTGTGCTGTCTTCAGTGCGCAGGGAACAAGTGAAGTGAATATTCATGTCGGTAATGAGCGGGGACATGTGGTGCTCCTGCTTCCTGATTGTTCAGCAGGGACCATTCCCTGCCACTTCTGACCCCACTTCACCGCTGTCTCCCCCTCCCAAGCAATCCAGGATGCTAGAATGTTATATTCCGATTATAAGACGGACCTACACTTGCCTCCAAAATTTGGAGGAAAAAAAAGTGCGTCTTTATAAAAGGAAAAATACAGTATATTCCCATCTCACTTGTTTAGTTTCACCAGGTAAGCAAATATAACTGCAAAATTTAAAAAAAACATTTCTGACGTGCAAAAACAAAACTCCAAAAAATTAGTGACCAATATAGCCACCTTATTTATGATGACAGTCAGTCAGTTGCTTGATCTGTTTACGATCAACATTGCGTGCAGCAGCCACCACAGCCTCCCAGACACTGTTCCAAGAGGTGTACTGTTTTCCCTCCCTGTAGATCTCACATTTTAGGAGGGACCACAGGTGCTCTATGGGGTTCAGATCAGGTGAACAAGGAGACCATGTCATTATTTTTTCTTCTTTTAGACCTTTACTGGCCAGCCATGCTGTGGAGTAGTTGAATGCATGTGATGGAGCATTGTCCTGCATGAAAATCATGTTTTTCTTGAATGATACCAACTTCTTCCTGTACCACTGCTTGAAGAAGTTGTCTTCCAGAAATTGGCAGTAGGTCTGGGAGTTGAGCATCACTCCATCCTCACACTGAAAAGGTCCCACAAGTTCATCTTTGATACCAGCCCATACCAGTACCCCACCTCCACCTTGCTGGCGCCTGAGTTGGAGTGGAGCTCTCTGCCCTTTACTGATCCAGCCTCTGGCCCATCAAGAGTCTCTCTCATTTCATCAGTCCATAAAACCTTTGAAAAATCATTGTTAAGACATTTCTTGGCGCAGTCTTGACGTTTTATCTTATGTTTCTTGTTCAAAGGTGGTCGTTTATCAGCCTTCCTTACCTTTGCCATGTCCCTGAGTATAGCACACCTTGTGCTTTTTGATACTCCAGTAACGTTGCAGCTCTGAAATATGGCAAAACTGGTGGCAAATGGCATCTTGGCAGCTGCACGCTTGATTTTTCTCTATTCATGGGCAGTTATTTTGCGCCTTTTTTGCTCAACACGCTTCTTGCGGCTCTGTTGGCTATTTGCCATGAAACCCTTGATTGTTCGGTGATCACGCTTCAAAAGTTTGGCAATTGCAAGACTGCTGCATCCCTCTGCAAGACATCTCACAATTTTGGACTTTTCAGAGCCTGTCAAATCTCTCTTCTGACCCATTTTGCCAAGGGAAAGGAGGTTGCCTAATAATTAAGCACACCTTATATAGGGTGTTGATGTCATTAGACCACGGCCCTCTTCATTAGAGATACACATCACCTGATTTACTTAATTGGTAGTTGGCTCTCAAGCCTATACAGCTTGGAGTAGGACAACAGGTATAAAAAGTATCATGTGATCAAAATACTCATTTGCCTTTTTCTGCACACAGTGTATTTGTAGGCACAAAGATAATAGAAACAATCCAAGAGTTGTCCAAGAAGAGAACTGCTATGTAGGCTTAAAAATATGGCTAAAGATATTCATTCCTATGTAATATAAGGGCACAGACTCCTAAAGAAGAATGCCCGGTTTCCTCCTACGCTCCAGACATACTAATAGGAAGTTTAGATTGTAAGCCCCAATGGGGACTCTTGACTAGCAGAGATCTTGAAATTGGTAAAGAACAACCCAGTATATTAATACATTTTTTTAGTGGTTGATTTAGTCATAGGACTGAAACTCCTATAATTTTTACAATTTAACGAAGTTGTCTGACTGTCTTTCTGTGGCAGCAGTGCTGATTATGCCTCACTGACCAGTGATCTGCTGCTGGTACTGCACACCATTACTACAACCACAATGATCAGTGCTGGAACACAGCAGCGTGTCGAGTGGAGGTTGATCGGGATTTGCCAACTTAAATCTCGCATCTCCGTGACCTTGCAGATCCCAGAGCTGATCCCTGGAGCCAGTGTAGGTAGAGCATTTCCTCCAGCACATTGCATGTGGCAGGTCGTCTTCATCACTGATCAGAATATTAGGGTTAGGAACAAGAATCATTTTTGTCTGTTCTAAAACTAGTTTCCAAGCATTGGTAATGTGTTCAGTCTGAACGCTTTGTGCCTCAAATAGTTTTTCTTTGCGTTGATAATGAACTGTGCACTTTGAGCAATTCCTTTAGTCTGAGAACATTGTGGGAATATGCCGCTCTGCCACTTCTCCGCGTACGGGCTGAATGCCT
Source organism: Allobates femoralis (assembly GCA_033576535.1). NCBI lineage: Eukaryota > Metazoa > Chordata > Amphibia > Anura > Aromobatidae > Allobates > Allobates femoralis. Next base: position 599,638,834 of record JARQOC010000002.1, read on the forward strand.
GTGCACTGGGGAGATGTGAGGTTGCTGTGCTCCCGAGGCCATTGAAGGAGCATTCATTGTCCTTGCACAAAGGATATTGCTGTCAACACAGCATGCCACCGTCTGTCCATTCATAGAATACAGGCCTATACATTGCTGGATGAGCAGCTGCAGGATGTATATAGTTACCCACACGTACCTCACGGTGGTGTTGGACGTCTCGCCCACAGTGCCACACCAGGCAGTACAGTCTCAGCAAATGGCTCTTAGAGCGCTGTGTAGATATCGGCATCTTATACTTTAGCTCCTGTTTTTCCTGTTGCAAATAATTATTTATAATAGAGATTATGCATATTAGAAGTATAGTATAGTGAGTATTTTACTATACTGTGCCCAGGTTCACACGTGGCAGAATTACTTTTGTTACATTTAAAATGGGCTTGTTAAAAAAATGTTTTAAAAATGTAACAAATGTTGGCAAAAAACAAACTACTGTTGTAAAAAGTGAATGTCCAGCTCTACGTCATCATAAAATCTTGAAGTTGCGATTTCAAAAGTTAAAATTCATCAGTATTGACGCGTTTCAACCCTTTTGGGGATCTTCATAATAAGGTATCATAACATGGTTTTATGATTAAGACCCCCAAAAGGGTCGAAACACGTCAATACTGATGAACTTTAACTTTTGAAATAAACTTCAAGATTTTATGATGACGTAGAGCTGGACATTCACTTTTTACAAGCCTTGGAGTAACCCTGCATTACCTGCAAGGAGTCACCTGCTCCGTCCATGAGAATTGGTGCACTCTATGAGCTGCTGCCAGTGAGCTGGTCATTTGGTTTTAATTTCTGTTTTATATGTATTGAGCTCATCATACCCACCATGTTAAGAGAGTCTCCGACTTGGGCACACTCTGTGTGCTTGTAGATAGCCGGCCACAATGTTACAGCTGTGCCAATTTACAGTATTCTGGGGTTAACATAGAGCAAACGTGACTGGTATGTTACTCAGTTGATGAACAAAAGGATACATTTCTGTCCAATACATTGCATTGTTCATCAGTAGCAATCTGGAACCAAAACATGTTGCTGGATCGAGTTTATACCAGTGATCACATGGAAATGTAGATATTTTTTTTCAGTCTTTACTTTTTCTAAAAATCAAAAATACACGGTGTACTCAGAAATATTAGTGAATTAATTAATCACAGCTAAATTGGACGAATGTATTTAAGTATGAGGACACCCCAGATAATTTCACTGGCAGATTATCGGTCAGCATGTTCTGGTATACGCCCGGTTGGTTAAATGAAAAAATTGCGTAATTATTATTGGGTGGGTCTACATAGGGGCACAGACAAAAATTTAAATACCGTTCTCTCACCAATTGGAGGAAGCATTCGGTTTAAATTAAGAAGAAAAAAATTCCCAGAGCGAGGTTGAATTGCTCTTATGCATTTGGTGCTGCCACAAGATTGATATACCTAATATTACGCTCAATGTGTATGATATATTGTTGTTTTTCTTGTTCTTTCTCTACTCTGTAATGTTACTAGAGTACGGTATGCAGCATTAGTCAGAGTGGCGGCTTCATTACTGTGTGACACATCTGGGAGATGTGAAGATGGTAATTAATGAGTGTGATACCGTGTGTAGATTGATACTTTATTTCACAGTTTTCTAGCAAATTGACTGTGTTCATTTATTTCTTCCCACTCTCATGTAAAATCTGCTCTCGCCTACCCACGTCAGTCTCAATTTTGTTTGGGACGTCAGAAGACGCTGGAATCTGTCTCCTCTTTCGTGTAGAAGTGGCTCTGACACTTCATTCCCAGCCAAGTGTCTGGAGTGAGCTGGTCTGAGATGTCCTGGAGGATCCAGCGACTCCATGCCTCACAATAAACATAAGACAAGTAGAAACCTGTAGAGGCCGGGAGAGGATGCACCCGACCAACAGCCTCCGTGTCTATTGTTTTCTTCCAAGGCCCCCTTCACATCATTTTTTTTTTCCTGTTTGTGGGGGATTCTGTTTTTTTGCAGGAGTACATGGACAGGAACGGATAGGCCCGGATGTGAACTTCGGATGCCATTTCTGTGTCCGGATCCGTGATTGTGAGGGAACCAGACACAGAAAGAGCTGGGAGGAGCCCGAGCCTGCAAGGCACAGGAAAGTGGTGTCGGCGCTGTGATGTCACACGGGGAGTTTTGCTTTTTCTAGTGTATCTACATATACTGTGAAAGCAAAATAAAAGAGAAAAAAAATGTATTAAAAATAAATGCTCACGTGTCCACAAGCTGTCCGGGACCCGAAGAGAAGATGTTCGATTGCTGTCAGGACCTTAAATATCTGATTGGCTGGTAGCGATCACGTGGATATATAACGTGCATACACCTGATCACTATCAGCCAATCACATTTTAAGGTCCTGGCAGCATTTGGTCATCTTCATCTCTGGTCCTGGACAGCGGCAGAGAGGTGAGCTTTTTCTTTACTTTGTTTTTTTTTTTTTTTTTTTTTTTTTTTTATTTAATACATTGCTTTATTTAATTTCACATTAGCAATGTATGTAGATACACTGCTAAAGTGAAATGACACTGAACAGAGCAGTTTTAGTGTACAGAGCATGCTCAGTACACTAACATCGGATCTGGGAAACAATCCTGCTTTTTCCTAGATCTGAGCTCCATAGACCCCCTTGTTGTTTGAATCGGACAGCATCGGCTCCGATTGTGTCCGCTGCACCCAAAATCGGAGCTGTCTCCAATTTTGGGGAGGTGAAAACAGCGGACACAACTGGATCCCTGCACACATGAATGACCATTAAAGGGAACCAACCACCCCAAATGACCCCCCGGACTGTTAATATGTGTCCCTACACCCAGCACACACATTTGGGGCAATCGTTTTTGCTAAAAACACTGTTTAGTAGAAGCTAAGATATAGCAATATGAAGTTTAATACCTTGAGCCGACTGGGTGTTACCTAGCTTTGTCCACGTGCAGTGTTCGTGTTTGTCAGCTTCCTCTCCCCCTCCCCTCTCACTTTAAGAGCCTGGCCGCGTCATGAAAGGGGCGGGGCTAAATCGTGGCGAGCCCCGTCCCCTTTCATGACGCGATTTAGCCCCGCCCCTTTCATGACGCGGCCAGGCTCTTAGAAAGTGAGAGGGGAGGGGGAGAGGAAGCTGACAAGCACGAACACTGCACGTGGACAAAGCTAGGTAACACCCAGTCGGCTCAAGGTATTAAACTTCATATTGCTATATCTTAGCTTCTACTAAACAGTGTTTTTAGCAAAAACGATTGCCCCAAATGTGTGTGCTGGGTGTAGGGACACATATTAACAGTCCGGGGGGGTCATTTGGGGTGGTTGGTTCCCTTTAAGGACCAATCCGTGTGCATAGAGATACATGGTGGCCAAATCAGATCATACCTGTGAATGAGCTGCCACATTGGTGGGAGCCTGTCACTGATGTCTTTTTAAAATAATTAATTATTTTGCTGCATCTGTATGTGAAGAGGTGCCAAAAAAAACTGTGTTGAGGGTCGCTGATTAAATCATTCAACATTTGGCACTTTCAATATTGGGAATGATTGCAGAAGGAGGTGTATTAGCAGGTTTATGGTGTCCTGTTTTCAGGAGACTTAAAATTGTGACCTGAGATTTACAGAGAACCTGTGCGGTCCCCTGTGATATCCCTTTTTGATAGTCCCAGCATGCTGCGGCACACACACATCTATAGAAAAATAATTTATAAAGACAGGCTATGCCTTGCTATTTAGGTCTTTGACTAGTCAGCCCACATAGCATGTTATTTTGCCATTGTCTGTGAGATAACATGCTTTGCTTAGCATCATCATTACAATCACTATATTAAACTGCAGTTGCGTGCAGCTGTGCATACCTCACTATTGAGCGTCTGTCACAGGGTTTATGTATTCAGGCTTCATAGAGGCTCACTGTGCATGATCAAAAGTCACTTGTACTTCCGGTCATGCGCACTGTGACTCTCTGAAGCCTGAATCCATACACCCGGCCTTAGAGTAGTGTGCATGACCGGAAGTACAAATGGCTTTCGATCATGTGCAGTGGGCCTCTCTGAAGCCAGGGGTGTATAATCCCGGCAACACAGATGCTAACTGGTGAGGGATACATAGCCGTGCGCACAAAAAAAAAAAAAAAGTTCCTGTGCTGAGATGCATGTGCACTCGCGCTGCCACCATCTTTGGACCCTACAGGGGGCCAGAGAGCAAGCACACTGGTGTTAAAAATCACAAAACAACTTGGTGTGGGCTCGTGGCTGGGTGTTTTCCGGTGTGGGAACGTGTGGTCACACGTCTCTCTCCCCCCCCAACACACACACTAAAATATTAAACTTTGAACTTGCCTCTCCGGTGATTGCCTTTGTCTCTCCCTGTTTGCTGCAGCACATCCTGGTTCCCGGGGAAGCCCCATGCAATGTCTATGGGGGTGTGTGGTATCGGCACTTGCGGCAGGTGCGGCCGCAAAAAAAATGCGGCTGACCGCGTTTTTTTTTTTTTTCGCGGCTGCACCTGCCGCAAGTGCCGAAACCGCACTTGCCGCACACTTACCGCAAGCCCCATAGACATTGCATGGGGCTTGCCGCAACTGTGCCGCAAGTGTAGCGGTTATGCGTTAATTGCGGCAGATGCGTTTTTTTTCACCGAAACTGCCGCGATCGGCGAAAACCACTGATGTGAAAGCAGACTTAGTGTGAGCAGCAGCATGGGGGGCTGTATCCGGGAAGGGGGGTGGCATATCCTGCACAGGGGGACTGCAGGCACATGTAATATGCGCCGCTCCCCTGTCCATACCTCGGCGCGGTTTCTGCACTGAGGTGATGGACAGCGGCTGCAGTGCATGTTACATGAGCATAATGAGCGGGAGTAAGTGACCTCCTACTCTCTGCAGCTCGCAGCCTTCCTCCTCCAGACCCTGAACACTGCCCCAGAGCAGCCCCCACCTTACAGTACAGAAACCTGTAGATTTGGATTATAAAACGCACCCCCTCCCCACTTTCCCCAAAAATTTTGGGGAATAAAATGTGTTTTATAATCCAAAAAATTAGTTAAATTTTTAGGTCGGCTTGTTCAGGAAGATGATGCACACTGTACTGATAGGACTTCTCACTCTGCTTTTGGGTACATTAATTATATTTGTCAAAACCATAATGGAACCAAAAGAGACTAGACGTACCGTGGCTATGTGCACGCACCCTTCCCAACTAACATGTTGAGGTTTTTTTTTTTTTTTTATGCGGGTCTGGAATTTTATGTAATAAAGTTGCCTATTGCATAGTTAAGTTATGGTTTTTCTTTTGACATCTTAATAAAATGTGAAGTACTTGGCGGTTTCTTCTGTGATCAGTCTGGTGGATATAAGAAGTGACTATGTCGTTGGATTATGGTTTACATCTTCTGCTCTTGTTAGAAAACCAGTTATTAGTTCTGTGTGTAACCACTATAGTATGGTGTTCTGTTGGCAGAGGAGATCCAGTCTTGTAAGGCCACACTAACATATTAGAAGATTGCCTACCCCCGTGTCTGCCTGTAATAGATCATTGCTGTACGGAGACCTTTAATATAGGTTTGAACTCATTAATGGGAAATCTGATCTGCCTCTTTCCAGTAAACTGACTCACTGTTTTGCAATCCTTGTTATAAGCACACACACAGATTATAGGTGTTATCACAATTTTTACTAATTTGTCAAATGTGTTGCACATTAAATCCCATATTGGTGATTTACTCATTTTCCTATGGAGTTCAGGATCGTGCTGCCATGGTACTGGTGCCAACACTGTTATCACTTCTCTTCCTTTTCAAGTCTATTATGAGTTTATTTCAGTTTCTCGGTAACACAATTTAACTGTAACCAGTATACACGATTGGTTCCTACTCCTAAGCCATGCTCTGGGCCAGCAGCCTGTCCCCTCCTGACTTGCCCATACATGTTCCCAGGCAAATGTGAATGTGTTCTGAATGCTGAGATGGGGAGATGACATTGGCTCATTTCAAGACTCTTGTTGTCAGAGATGGGATTCTCCAGTACAGACTAGTGATCCAGACCCTCTGAAATCAGCAGGTTTGGACAACTTCATCTACAGAGTTCCTTAACCCCTTCATCTCCGGGCCTATTTTGACCCTAATGACCAGGCCATTTTTGTCAATTCTGACCAGTATCACTTTGAGGTAATAACTCAAGAACGCTTCAACGGATCCTAGCGATTCTGAGATTGTTTTTTTCGGAAAGATGTAGGGCGCTCCCAAAGTGATGGAGTAAAGCCTTCTTATTTTTCAAAGGTTTATTCAAAAAAATGATTTAACAACAAAAAAAGGTTTTGATGCATAAAAAAGGGGGGTCATACAACGCGTTTCGGCTGAATATTTTGTACACACAGCCTTCCTCGGGTATGTCCGAACATAGAATAAATGGGAGGTTCTGCAGCAGCAGCTGTGGTAGTGTTGCTACAGATCAATCGGCGGTGATGGTGGTAGCAGGGGCTGCGACGATCAGGGGGTAGTTACCGGGCGGCGGGCAGTCAGGGGCGGCAGCAGCAGGGCGTCTTCCCTCTTCAGCCTCCTCGGACAGGACGAGGCTGAGGAGGGGAGGGCATGCGCAGGTCACACCGCCCCTCCAGATGTCATTGGACAGCAAGCGTCACAAGGACGCTTGCTCCAATGAGATCGGGGGGAGGGGGGCGGGTGAGCGGGGGGGCACCCTCCCTGGGGACAAGTAGAGGTCCCTGGCTACGTGGAGCTCTGGTGTTTTTATTTTTTGTAAAGCAATCACCGGAGCTGCACCAGCGCAATCCTGCCAGGACGTTGTACAACGTCCTGTGTCAGCATGGGGATAAAGGGAACAGGTTATTGTTTTTTTTTTTTGTTTTTCTTTTTTTCCTTCAACTGCCCCAATGTCCTACTAGTGATGCAATTGGATCACTGACATGGTTTTTTCAAACAAAAGTTCCCCCTATTTATCATTAAATTTTTATACTCATGTGGACATTTTCTTTGTCATAGGGGTGGCGCTTTGTATCATTTCAGCCATGGTCCTCTTCAAATTATACATGCCCCCCTCATTGTGATTGATTGCCATGATGTCGGGCCGGTTGCTACAATCTCGAAGGTAGTCCGCACTTGCACATTGACAATCAGCTGCCCAGGCATGAGCACTTAATCCGGGTGTATGTATCCATATTAATTTCATATGTGCACATGCTCCGGGCCTTCCCGCATCTCTTTAGGTGCATGCACACTTAATGCGTACCTGTGTTCCCACATCTCTGCGCACCCCTGTGTGAACAGAAAGCGGGAGCACAGAGTGGTGGGAACACATAACATCACTAACAACAATGGAGGCAGTTTAAAAGGAAATCTGTCAAGTAGGTCCAACCTTCCTAAGCTGTGTATATGGGTGGGTAGATAATAGAAAGCTAAGTGAGCTGATACCTTAATGTCTGACATCCATTGTCTTAATCCATACAAATCCACCATTTCCCTAATATGTCCATAAGCTTTGAAGAATCTGCTCCCGGATCTTATTTTATATGAAAGGTGGCCTTACCAGTGTGAGACATGTAATGACTGACAGTCTGCATTACCGGTTCATGTCTCACACTGGGAACTCCCTTTCTTTAATTTAAAATAAACTCTGGAGGCAGACATTCAGGGAGATTGTAACTCTTAATTTGCTTTGCTCCTATAGTGCCATTATATATTCTGCTGGGACTCCGTCTGAATTCCCTGTCAGTATGCGTTTTAGAGTGAGCTGAAACCAGAGCACCCATAAGAAACCATAAGAGAGGGAGGATATAGAAACTCTCTGCAGATGTCTTTGGTGGGATTTGAACCCATAAATCCAACACTGCCAAGCAGGAGTGCTAACCACTGAGCCACCATGCTGCTCTGTATCAAGAAAAACATGCATTTTTGTGGACTAAGACATTGGATTGCAGATATTAATTAAGGTGGCTTTCTATTTAGCTTCCTATGATTTACATGTCCATATAGACTGCTTAGGTAGAATGATCTTGCAAATCGGCCTCATAGGTACCTACGAGACTGGTGCATTCTGGTCATGAGACCCATGGACAGCCTGTGCTCTGGCCGAGTCTTGCGGACGTCTGCAGGAGCCCAAAGAGAGGAATCTTCATATAGGGCACTTACGCCATATGTTTCCTCTATAGCTGATCCTGATGTTTCAACCATGATTTTGCAGTTTGAGCTTGGTTGGTTGAAGTGTGGATCCACTACAGGTCTATGGTTTGTAGGACCCAGATAACCTTATTCGGCCACCAGTAAGAATTTTATGTTGTCCATATTTGAAAATGTTTCTTAACATAATCGAATTAATAAATGTGCTGATGTGGGTAAACAAGCTGAGTAAGGTGTAATATTGCAATTTATATTTATCTTCTGTGTTTTGTTTCTCTCCCCTCTCTAGCCCTGACTTGTCTATGCTCTAGCTGCATCAGAACCAATCATACATGTGAGACAGATGGGGCTTGCATGGTCTCAATTGCCAACATTGACAATGTCGAGCATCTTATGCGAGCATGCATTTCCAAAAATGAACTCGTCCCGGCAGGAAAACCATTTTATTGTCTAAGTTCTGAAGATATTCGCAACACTGAATGCTGCTACACAGACTACTGCAACAAAATCGACCTCCTGGTACCAAGTGGTACGTATTCCTCCCCCATCTGGCGTGCAACCAGATTAATGTATGCATTTTTTACTAACGTTTTAGGACTATGGCAACTGGGTGTTTTATATTCTTGGCTGTTAAAGCCCCACTCCAGGCATTATTTTCTTTCTTTTTTCGCCACTGGAGTGACACTTAAACTGTAAGCCCCCTGTTCCTGGTCTTATACTCACCTTCCAGAGCCTTCACCTTTTTACCAGTGACGCTCAGGGCCTGCAGCGCCATCTTGTGCCCTTAACTTCTGACTTTAAAAGAAGTTATCACAAGACCACAATGCATCTCTGTGAGCTAGAACTAGACTCCCATAGAGATGTATTGAGTTGTGACCTCCAGCATGCTCCATGAAACACTGTAGATGCTGGTAGGTTATTGGAGACTGAGTGGAGCGATGCTGGGAAAAGATGAAGCCTCTGGAAGCAAGTGTAAGGCTGCATGTACACAATCAGTGTTTGGAGTGTGTTTATAGAAATCCCATATCCACTGTTTTGTTTTGTTTTTTTCCTTCTCCTTCTTTTTTCCCCCTCTGCAATGCTAACTGAGTTGCGAGGCGGTCTTCCGCGCTGCTGTTTGTCAATTTAGTGCTGCAGAGTCTGAAGTGATCTCGGCGGGTGAATGCAGGGAAAAGCCGCCATGCCCTGAATGCTGACTCTGGGCACATGGCAGCTCTGTTCACTCGTGGAGATCGGCGGCTCTCTGCAGGAGTGGAGAGACTGCATCCAGGACTACTTCTAGGACAGCCACCCCACCCAAAATGTATTCTTCCTGCAGAAATCATTTCCATCCAACTTTTATATTTCTTGGTTTGGGTACATTTTAATGGTGGTTGTTTTAGTTTTTACCGTTCGTTACTGCTTTTATATTTCAGGTGTCACAAAAGAGAATCCGCCATCAGGCTGGGGCCCAGTCGAGCTCGTAGCAGTCATAGCTGGCCCTGTATTTCTTATTGGTGTTATCATTATTGTGGTGGTCCTTTTCCATTGCCACCATCGGGTTTATCATAACCGCCAGCGACTTGACTTGGAGGATCCATCATGTGAAATGTATCTGGCAAAAGATAAAACTCTTCCAGACTTGATCTATGATCTGTCTACATCAGGATCTGGCTCAGGTATGGTTCTTAATAATAGTGTACTTTTGTATGTGAGTATGTATTAATATATGTATATATCCTGGTAAAGGTTCATGTCTGGTGGTACAAAAGAACCTAATTCTACCTGTAGATTTAACCCCTTCACAACCTTGGATGTACTGGTATGTGCAAGATCGTGTCCATGCCTTGGATGCAGGCTCTCGCTGAGCCCGCAACTTTCCCCGCACATGTCTGCTTATCTGATCAACTGACGTGCCTCCTAACAGTGGCAGAAAATCTGCTTGTCACATTTACATTTTTCAGCATTCGTGGCAAATACAGCATTTTGCTGCATCTGCCGGGAGCCGAAACACTTGCAGCAAGACTGCATTTGGTCTAATTCATTCACTTTAAAGGGATCCTGTTCCCTCCAAAAAGCCACCTAAGCTACAAAATCATGTCCCTGCAGCATCCTATCACTAATCTCACACTCCTTTTGTCTCCTAAAAGCATCCTGTCAAAGTAGATAAACGATATTATGCTCACTCATCATTAGGCATTATAATTAGCAGAGGCTATATTCTTTAGCCCTTAGGGCGTGTTGTTTTGCAGGCTCCAGGATCCAGCCTCTCTCTCTGTGGTGATGTGGAGCTGAAGGCAGGACTAATGATTTGCATTCTGTGAGTGACGGAGAAGGGAGGGCAAAGCCTGCACAAGCAAAGCAGCACAGAGAGAGGGTGGATCCTGGAGCCTGCAAAACACGCCCTGAGGGCTAAAGAATATAGCCCCTACTAATTATAATGCCTAATGAGTGAGTATAAAATTGTTTTTATCCACTTTCACAGGATGCTTTTATAAGACAAAAGGAGTGTGAGATTAGTGATGGGATGCTGCAGGGACGAGTTTTTGTAGCTTAGGTGGCTTTTTGGAGGTGACAGGATCCCTTTAAGACTTGTGGACATATGCGGCACTTGTGGTTTTGCACTTGCTGGGAGTCAGAATAAAAATGCTGTGCTGGATTGGCTAGATCGCAACAAAACCGCAAGTGCTGCACATGTATGCAAGTCTCATAGGGAATGCATTAGGTCAAACAGTCTCTTGCCGCATAACTGCCGGGTCTGCTGCTAATGCTGAGAAATGCTAATGTGAAAGTAGCCTTAACGCAAAACTGTCAGGTCAAAAATCCGCAAGTAACTGATATCCTTTTCGAATTCCTCCCTCTAAACTCTCTCTGTATTTCTTTTATGTATATTCCCCTCCTATCTTTTGTAAACTTCAAGTAAAGAGATTCATTCCATCTGTCACTCACAGTGAGTAATCCACTTAGTTCTCTGCTGTCCACTCCCCTAGGATGATTATGCATGACACATCACAGCACAGGAGATCAGAGGGGGGACTGTATTCTCTTCTCTGCTCTCTGTGTGCAGCATCACAAGAGGTGAACTACAACACAGACTGTCACAGCACAGCAGGGTTATCTGCTTTACAGAAACAAATGGAGTTTAGATAAGGATGGCTTCACACCACCGTAAGATCCAATCCGGGCTGTCCGGTGTAGGCCAGACAGCTCCGGACCGGATTTTGGCCCCATAGTATCCTATGGGGTCTGATTGAGCCAGATGGCAGCTCTCTGCCATCTGGTTTCCATCTCTCTGGAAGAATCGGTGAGAATAATCCAAATTTTCCCGGGAGACAATTGTTGCTTGCAATGTTTTTATGTCCGGGGAGAAAAATCTCCCCAAATTGCCGTATCCCGGATTCTCCTGGATCCGGTGCAATCCGGCGCTCCCTAACATGGGAGCCTATGGGGCCGGATTGTCCCAGTCCAAGAGAATCCGGGAACCGGACACCTGCGGCTGCACACCACTGTTGTTTCAGGACTGCAGGTAGCTCACTGCGAGCCGCCGTCCTGATTCATCAGCAGCTGCAGCTGTGTGCGGCTGCACACCGGACCCGAGGGCATATTAGCCCTCCGGTTCTGTGTGCTGATCCGGTCCGGGGCTATCGGGGTCATCCCTGACAGCCCTAGATCGGATCTTACCGTGGTGTGAAGCCTGCCTCAGGCAGATCTGTAGTAGCTCTCTCCCTCACAGGAGGTGGTCTGTTCAGTTAAGTGAAACCTGACACTGCACTGTTAGCTAGCGAAGGAGGGAGGAGAGAGCTGCTGAGGGTGTGCATAATTACATGAATGTTTATACAGCACAGGACTTTTGCAGGGTAATATTCGTATCCTACTGAAAAATGACCTGACAATGTCCCTTTAACTAGTTTAAATCCTGCTCTCAATCTAACAGTCAGATTTAACACATATTGGCTTGAAGCGCATCATTCCCCGTATCCATTGTGGGCACCAATGTGTTGTCATTACAGCCGGGGGACAGCTGTGGAGACCTGCTCCGTGAATGCTAGTTGAGCACCAGCAGTCCCAGGAGATGATCGTCTGTGCTGTACAGGGCTGTGCTGATACACCTTTTTGTACAGCACAAGTCATCAAATCATCACAGCTTCAAGTCCCCTATGGCGACTAATAGATACAATAAAAAGTAGGAAGTATGAATTTGTATACATTTAAAAAGAATGAAGAAAAATTTCATTTCCCCTGGCCCCCCCCCCCTCCCCAATTTCCTTTGTGCCCTGTTGAAAGTAAAGATCCCGTCACACACAACGACGCAACAGCGATCCCGACATCGGTAATGATCCTGTAGGGATCGTTGGTGCGTCGTTACCTGGTCGCTGGGGTGCTATCGAACAGGTAGATCTCCCCCAGGAACCAGGGAGCCACCTCCACATCGTTGGAAGCGGGGGGATACTAACTATGATAAACAGCGGCTATCTAGACAGCGTGCGCTGCCTAAATACCCAGTGTTTACCATGGTTACAAGCCTGTGAGATCGCTGGTCTCTCGCTGTCACGTCGCGATGCATACTGACCAGCGGGAGACCAACGACCTAAAAATGACCCAGATCACTTTGTAACGATCAGCGATCTCACAGCAGGGGCCTGATCGCTGCTAAGTTTCATAAGCTTAAAGGGAACCAACCACCTCGGATGACCCTCATACACTGTTAATATGTGCCCCTGCAGCCTAGTAAACTATTTGCAGCACTGCTTTTGTGTGAAAAGTGGCTGCAGTAGAAGTGAGATAATGATTTTATAAACTTGCATGCCTGCGTACTTCTGGGCGTCTCCCTGTGTGTCCTGGGACTTGTGTGCTGTGCTCATCATGCCTGCTCTCCCCTCCCTTATGCACGCCCCCTCTCAGCCTGCTATACTGTGTGAGGCTGATCTCGTCATAAAGGGGCGGGGCTAAATCGCGGCATCCCGGTAGCCCCGCCCCTTTATGATGCAATCAGCCTCACACAGTATAGCAGGCTGAGAGGGGGCGTGCATAAGGGAGGGGGAGAGCAGACATGATGAGCACAGCCAACAAGTCCCAGCACACACGGGGAGACGCCCTCAATACGCAGGCATGTAAGTTTATAAAATCATTTTCTCACTTCTACTGCAGCCACTTTTCACACAAAAGCAGTGCTGCAAATGGTTTACTAGGCTGCAGGGGCACATATTAACAGTGTATGAGGGTCATCCGAGGTGGTTGGTTCCCTTTAAGCTTGGCTTACCACAACTGGTGCTCAGGTGAAATAAATTTAGAGCTATATTATAGAATACCCTGGCAACACCTTTACAAATAACACTAGAAAAACATTTTTTTCCTTTTTGTTCCAAAATTATTCTTTATTCGTATCACACTGAACAAGATTAACTAGATCCAATGTTTCGTCATACAAGCTTTCCTCAGGGATCTAATGAATATACAAATGAACATAGTACATAACACCATTAATACAAACATTTATCGAACATGAATATATTATTTATTCCACTTTGTGTTAAAATGTATAGTGACCACCTGTGAAAGAAAAAGCAGAAAACCTCGTCCACTGTGTGAATATGTGAACCGATCCTATGTCATTTTCTCAAACATCTAGTGTTACCAACCATGAGTATACACATTGTTATCATACATGATATTGATTAAGGACTATCCTTAGGGCCGCTTTACACACACCAACTTCTGAACAGATCTCTGGTTGCAGTGAAATCATGGACACATTGCTCCATTTTGTGGCTGTGTACAAATGTAACAATGTGTCCATGATTTCACTGCAACCAGAGATCTGTTCAGAAGTTGGTCACAGAAGTTGGTGTGTGTAAAGCAGCCCTTAAGGTGCACCCACATCCCTAATTAGTAAGAAACAAGAAAAGGGGAAAGCGAAAATATAATATTTACGATCCCATATTACAAAAAATATAAGTAAATAAAGAATATACCGTATATACTCGTGTATAAGCCGACCCGTGTATAAGCCGACCCCCCTACTTTTGCCCCCAAAACCTGGGAAAACCTATTGACTCGTGTATAAGCCGAGGGTGGACCCCAGCACAGGTATACAGCCCCCAGCAGTGTGGTATACAGCAGCCCCAGTGGTGGTATACAGCAGCAGCCCCAGTGGTGGTATGCAGCAGCAGCCCCAGTGGTGGTATACAGCAGCAGCCCCAGTGGTGGTATACAGCAGCAGCCCCAGTGGTGGTATACAGCAGCAGCCCCAGTGGTGGTATACAGCAGCAGCCCCAGTGGTGGTATACAGCAGCAGCCCCAGTGGTGGTGTACAGCAGCAGCCCCAGTGGTGGTGTACAGCAGCAGCCCCAGTGGTGGTATACAGCAGCAGCCCCAGTGGTGGTATACAGCAGCAGCCCCAGTGGTGGTATACAGCAGCAGCCCCAGTGGTGGTATACAGCAGCAGCCCCAGTGGTGGTATACAGGGCCCCCCCTCCTTTATCATGTCACCCCCCCAGGCTGCGGCAGCTGTCAAAATAACAAACACTTTATACATCACCTTCCAGCGCAGCTACTCCGCTCCTCCGCTCGCCGGCTTCTTCTTCCTTCTGGTGCCGGCTTCAGTGACCGCGCGCAGGAAATGACGTCATCTCCTGTGCCCGGTCACATGACACCGGCACAAGCAGGAAGAAGAAGCCGGCGAGCGGAGGTGATTTATAAAGTGTTTGTTATTTTGACAACTGCCGCAGCCTGGGGGGGGGGGGGACTTGATGATGAGGGGGGGGGACATGATAAGGAGGGGGGGGACTGTTTATTACTCTGGGGGAACCATAATAAGGAGGGGGGGCTGTTTATTACTCTGGGGGAACCATAATAAGGAGGGGGGGCAGTGTAGTGCAATATGCACGGCATCCCCCGCCGCCTGATGGACGGGGGGGATGCCGTGCATATTCATTGCACTAATGAGGCGGCCCCCTCCTGCCTCCTCCAGCCCCCGGTCACAGCCCCCCCCCCCCCCCACAGCATACCGTATGACCCGTGTATAAGCCGAGGGGGGCACTTTTCAGCCCAATTTTTGGGCTGAAAAACTCGGCTTATACACGAGTATATATGGTACCTGTTAAATATTCAGAGTTAAAGACTAGGATTAAGCTTTTGTGCAAGGAATTTTAATATTTAAACTGTACTGGAAAAATAAAACTAAATTTATAATCAAAATCTATCTTTGTGTTATCTTATCTTGATGTTATAGGAATTAGATCATATCCCTTTTATTTATCATTGGACAAAAATTTAAAATATTATTACTTTTTTTTATTAATTTCTATATTACATGATAGTATTCAATTGGGTATCAATTCCCTATTATACAATCATGAAGTCCAATTTTTAATACATCTAGAGGGATATGCTTTCATATTCCATTATGATGAAATATATGCGCTGTGCCTTTAAGGCCAGGATATCTGCTATATACCCTTATTAAATAGTGACGTACGTTATGTATAACAAAAGGGATGTGGGTGCACCTTAAGGATAGTCCTTAATCAATATCACGTATGATAACAATGTGTATACTCATGGTTGGTAACACTAGATGTTTGAGAAAATGACATAGGATCGGTTCACATATTCACACAGTGGACGAGGTTTTCTGCTTTTTCTTTCACAGGTGGTCACTATACATTTTAGCACGAAGTGGAATAAATGATATACCGTATATACTCGTGTATAAGCCGACCCGTGTATAAGCCGACCTCTCCCCCCCCCCCTACTTTTGCCCCCAAAACCTGGGAAAACTTATTGACTCGTGTATAAGTAGAGGGTGGACCCCAGCACAGGTGTACAGCCCCCAGTAGTGTGGTATACAGCAAGTCCCCAGCATAGTGTGCAGCCCCAGCAGTGATGGTGTACAGGTCCCCAGCATAGTATAGAGCCCAGCAGTGATGGTATACAGGTACCCCTCACAGTATGGCAGGCCCCCCCCCCCCTTCCTCACAGAATGGCCCCCGCATGCAGTACATACATTACCTGGCTATCAACTGTCACCCTCCGGTGGCGGACCGTTCTCCTGGCTCCTGGCTGCATCTTCATCTGTGTCTTCCTGCTTGTGGCCGGGGCTCATCGTGGGGGGGGGGGGGGGCGCCATAGTGTGAGAGGGGCCTGTATAATGGCACGGACTCACGTATAAGCCGAGGGGGGGATATTTCAGCCCAATTTTTGGGCTGAAAAACTAGGCTTATACGTGAGTATATACGGTATTCATGTTTGATAAATGTTTGTGTTAATGGTGTTCTGTACCATGTTCATTTGTATATTCATTTGATCACTTAAGTGTCGCACGTAGTGAGATCGCTGTTACGTCACAAAACCTGTAACGTTACAAGGATCTCGCTAATGATCTCGTTATGTGTGACGGGGCTTAAGAGGTAAAAAAACCAAAAACAACCCATACATTTGGTATGGCCAGATTTCAAAATTTAAAATAACTTAAAGGGGTTGTCCGGGCTTATTTTTTATTTCATATTTATATCTAGGCTGCAAAATGTTGACAATCTGCAATATACATGTTGTCAACATTTTGCAGGGTTTCCTAGATATAACACATTTACTGCTGGCAGAGAGTGTCCAGGGGGTGTGATTGTGCAAGCTGGTCGTTTACACCTACTCTAGCACAATCACACCCCCTCCCCTATTCCTAGTATGGCCAGCCACCCCCAGGCCATACATGCCCGCCCCCTGCCCACTAAACACTATGTAATGAAACCACCCCCAGGGCTCTTACTGGCCGCCCCAGTCCCTAAATCACCACCCACCCTCTGCAAAACAGCGGTCCCCAGTGCACTGATGCAAGGTGCCGAAACCGCTGCTGTGAAAGCGATTCCGGCACACTGTGTCAGTGCAGCAGGGGACCCGCTGCATATGTGTGCTGCTCACCCGACATTGTCCTGTGCAGCCGGTCCCGGTCCGCCCTGGTCCCGGTCATCTGCAGCCGGGCTCTCCACACTGAAGCCGGGCTCCACACTCTGCAGCCGGGCTCTCCACACTGCAGCCGGGCTCTCCACACTGCAGCCGGGCTCTCCACACTGCAGCCGGGCTCTCCACACTGCAGCCGTATCTGTGCACTGTGGAGCGGTGCCCGGCGCCTGATCTCCCCAGACCTCCAGTACAATAGAGCAGAGGCTGTGGAGCGGTCCTCTCTAAACCGCTCCACCAGCTCTATGGTACTGGAGGTCTGGAGAGATCAGGCGCCGGGCACCGCTCCACAGTGCACAGATACGGCTGCAGTGCAGAGTGTGGAGCCCGGCTGCAGTGTGGAGCCCGGCTGCAGTGTGGAGCCCGGCTGCAGAGTGTGGAGCCCGGCTGCAGAGTGTGGAGCCCGGCTGCAGAGTGTGGAGCCCGGCTGCAGAGTGTGTGGAGCCCGGCTGCAGAGTGTGTGGAGCCCGGCTGCAGAGTGTGTGGAGCCCGGCTGCAGAGTGTGTGGAGCCCGGCTGCAGAGTGTGTGGAGCCCGGCTGCAGAGTGTGTGGAGCCCGGCTGCAGAGTGTGTGGAGCCCGGCTGCAGAGTGTGTGGAGCCCGGCTGCAGAGTGTGTGGAGCCCGGCTGCAGAGTGTGTGGAGCCCGGCTGCAGAGTGTGTGGAGCCCGGCTGCAGAGTGTGTGGAGCCCGGCTGCAGAGTGTGTGGAGCCCGGCTGCAGAGTGTGTGGAGCCCGGCTGCAGAGTGTGTGGAGCCCGGCTGCAGAGTGTGTGGAGCCCGGCTGCAGAGTGTGTGGAGCCCGGCTGCAGAGTGTGTGGAGCCCGGCTGCAGAGTGTGTGGAGCCCGGCTGCAGAGTGTGTGGAGCCCGGCTGCAGAGTGTGTGGAGCCCGGCTGCAGAGTGTGTGGAGCCCGGCTGCAGAGTGTGTGGAGCCCGGCTGCAGAGTGTGTGGAGCCCGGCTGCAGAGTGTGTGGAGCCCGGCTGCAGAGTGTGTGGAGCCCGGCTGCAGAGTGTGTGGAGCCCGGCTGCAGAGTGTGTGGAGCCCGGCTGCAGAGTGTGTGGAGCCCGGCTGCAGATGACCGGGACCAGGGCGGACCGGGACCGGCTGCACAGGACAATGTCGGGTGAGCAGCACACATATGCAGCGGGTCCCCTGCTGCACTGACACAGTGTGCCGGAATCGCTTTCACAGCAGCGGTTTCGGCACCTTGTATCAGTGCACTGGGGACCGCTGTTTTGCAGAGGGTGGGTGGTGATTTAGGGGCTGGGGCGGCCAGTAAGAGCCCTGGGGGTGGTTTCATTACATAGTGTTTAGTGGGCAGGGGGCGGGCATGTATGGCCTGGGGGTGGCTGGCCATACTAGGAATAGGGGAGGGGGTGTGATTGTGCTAGAGTAGGTGTAAACGACCAGCTTGCACAATCACACCCCCTGGACACTCTCTGCCAGCAGTAAATGTGTTATATCTAGGAAACCCTGCAAAATGTTGACAACATGTATATTGCAGATTGTCAACATTTTGCAGCCTAGATATAAATATGAAATAAAAAATAAGCCCGGACAACCCCTTTAATCTGGTCAGCAAACAGTGTAATGTAATTAGAAGTGATTATGGGGTTTTTGTTTTTGACCGCTGCAGCATTGCGATTAAATGTAATAAGTGGATCAAAACATCACAACTATCCCAAAATATTATAATTAAAAGCGTCGGCTCAGGACACAAAAAATAAGCCATCACATAGTCCCAGGGCCCAGAATCTGGCAACAAATGCGTTTTAATTTTTTTGACAAATTTTCAGAATGTTTATTTATTTTTTCCCTTCACCAATTAAATAAAAAAAATAAAAACAAACCTAATACATGTTTGGTATCTAAAAGCTCGTACCGACCTGAGGCATTATATACTGCCTGGTGAGTTTTTATCACATAGTGAGTTATTTTCCGTATGTTCGGATGGACTACAGCATATCCGAACACAGCGGAAGCGATCAGACAGTGGAGTGCTGAGGCCCTCTAGTGGAGCAAGTAAAAATAAGAAAAAAAAAATACAATAAACTTTAAAAATGTACCGTATATACTCGCGTATAAGCCGAGTTTTTCAGCCCAAAAATTGGGCTGAAAAGTCCCCCCCCCCTCGGCTTATACACGAGTCATACGGCAGGCCGCCCGCCTGCCTCCCGCATCAGTATACAGGCGCCCCCCCATCAGTATCCAGGGGCCCCCCCCTTGCTCCGCAAACCTGTAAAGTGAGATCATTATACTTATCACTGTCCTGTCGCCGCCGTCCCCGCCACTGCCATCGCGCTCTTCCGGCTTCCTCCTCTGGTCGGCGCAGGCAATGACGTCATTGTCTGTGCGCCAGAGGATGAAGCCGGAGGAGCGGCGGGGACGGCGGCGACAGGACAGTGATAAGTATAATCTTACTTTACAGTTTTGCGGAGCAAGGGGGGGGGCCCTGGATACTGATGGGGGGGGGGGGGCGCCTGTATACTGATGGGGGTGGCGGGCGGGCTGCTGCTGTATACTACTACCACTGGGGCTGCTGTATACAACCACTGGGGCTGCTGTATACAACCACTGGGGCTGCTGTATACAACCACTGGGGCTGCTGTATACAACCACTGGGGCTGCTGTATACTACCTCTGGGGCTGCTGTATACTACCTCTGGGGCTGCTGTATACTACCTCTGGGGCTGCTGTATACAACCACTCCTGGGGAGGCCTGTGCTGGGGTCCACCCTCTGCTTATACACGAGTCAATAGGTTTTCCCAGATTTTGGGGGCAAAAGTAGGGGGGTCGGCTTATACACGGGTCGGCTTATACACTAGTATATACGGTAAATTAAAAAAATTTTAATCACTCCCTTTTTGTTCCATTGAAAATAAAACTTACCAAATGTGTGTGTGTGTGTTTATTTAATATCGCCGCGTTCAGAAATGTCTGTTCTATCAAAACAAGCATAAAATCAATTAATCAGATTTGTAAACTGCGTAACGGAAAACAAAAAGTCCAAATGCTAAAATTACGGGGATTTTTGGTTGCTGCAAAATTGCAATAACAGGCGATCAAAACATTGTGTCTACCCATAAATGGTAGTATTAGACACTTCAGTTCAAGATGCAAAAAATAACAGTCACACGGCCCCAGATCCTGAAAAATGAGAACGCTGCGGGTCTCAGAAGCCGACACAAGTGCAATTCTTTTTCTTTAAAAACTTCTACCTTTTTTTTTTTTTTTTTTATACTGCTTAGATAACAGTAAAAGTATACATGTTTGTTATCTACGAACTCATACCAACCCGAGGCATCATACCGACATGTCAGTTTTACCATATACTGAAGATGGCGAGTAAAAAGCCCAAAAAAACTAAAGTGTAATTGCACTTTCACCGCCCTTGGAATTTTTTTTTTACCATTTTCCTGTACACTATATCGTAAAATGAAGGATGTCATTCAAAAGTACAACTTATACCACAAAAAACAAGCCCTGATTTGACTATATTTGACGGAAAAATAAAAAAATTTACGGCTCTTGGAAGAAAGGGAGGGGAAAAATGGAGAATGGAAAATCGTCCCAGGGTGAAGGGGTTAAAGAAACAAACTGCACTAAATGTAAATATTGCGCTCCTGATGAACAGTATTTAATGCTGCCGTTTTAATATTTAGTCAACAGAGGTAAGCAACTGCAAATCTATGATAAAGCCATGATGAAGGCACACTAGTCATATTAGTATTCTTCGTATCCGCAGGACTTCCACTTTTTGTACAGCGCACTGTAGCAAGAACAATCGTCCTTCAAGAAATTATCGGGAAAGGGCGCTTTGGTGAAGTGTGGCGTGGGAAGTGGAGAGGAGGGGATGTGGCGGTCAAAATTTTCTCATCTAGAGAAGAAAGGTCATGGTTCAGGGAGGCCGAAATCTACCAGACTGTGATGCTGCGTCATGAGAATATTCTGGGATTTATCGCCGCAGATAATAAAGGTATAGTGCATCAAACAACTATTCTACCTCTGTCTATGGATGCTGTATCTCTACAGAAGATGACGCCACCATTTTTGTAACAGACTATTTCCCAACCAAACCTGATGTTTAATATTGGCTTTTGCAGACAATGGGACGTGGACTCAGCTGTGGCTCGTGTCTGATTACCATGAACATGGCTCCCTCTTTGACTATCTGAATAGATACACAGTGACCATAGAAGGGATGATAAAACTTGCCCTCTCAGCAGCCAGCGGTCTTGCCCATTTACATATGGAAATAGTTGGAACTCAGGGTAGGTCAATTTAGGTTTTATTTTTCTTAACTCCAACTTTTCTACAAACTAGCCCTAATCAACCACTCAATTTTACTTTTTGGTATAGGAAAACCTGGAATTGCTCACAGGGACCTCAAGTCCAAAAACATCCTGGTAAAGAAAAATGGGGTATGTGCCATTGCCGACTTGGGTCTTGCTGTGAGACATGACTCTCTCACAGACACGATTGACATTGCTCCGAACCAGAGAGTTGGGACCAAACGGTGAGTAACCTGCGTTATTTTTCAACTGTAGATTTGTTTCCTTGTTGTAGAGAACATATATTTCTTTCTTCATGTTGTTATTAACTTTATTCACTCAGACCACTGTTAAAGACTAAGGGTGCCATCACACGCATCAATCTTGTGAGCGATATTGTTAGCGATCACATGCACGCGCGATCGCTAACAATATTGTTCACATCGCTGGTGAGCTGTCACACAGGCAGACTCACCAGCGATGCGGACCAGCGAGATCGCTGGTAACCATGGTACACATCGGAGTTGCTAGGCCCCCGCGGCGCTTAGTAACCCGACGTTTACCATAGATACCATCTCCCAGCATAGCTCTGCGATTATCGCTTGAGTTGAGCTCCTGCTTACAAATCTGCAATCACACAATCAAGCGATTTTACATTGTAAAATCGCTTGATTACACGCAGCGACGCACACAGGATATCGCTTAAGTGATCAAAAAAGCAGATCGCTTAAGCGATATCGTTCAAGAAATTGAAGCGTGTGACGTGGCCATAAGGCTGGTTTCACACTGGTGTTCCCCTCCTCAGCTTTCTGTGGAGGGGAACCGCCATGTGAGCGCAGCCAGCGCAAGCCCCTATGTTTATATGGGAGCACACGGTGCTGCGCTTGACTGCGCATGACCGTGCGCACCCATTCACTGCCATATGTGATCTGTACGCAGGCGGATGCCTGCACAAAATCGCAAGTTTCGTCCGCACCAGGAATGCAACATGTCGCGTCCCTGGTGCGGACAAGATGTGTGATTTCTGCATAGGCGTTCGCCTGCGTATTGATCACATATGGCAGTGAATGGGAGCGCGCAGTCAAGCGCAGCACCGTGCGCTCCCATTATAAACATATGGGCTTGTGCTGACTGCGCTCACATGGCGGTTCCCCTCCGCACGCTGCGGAGGGGAACGCCAGTGTGAAACCAGCCTTACTTGGAAGCAGTGCACAAAACATAATTGCAGTCAGCTCCGGTGACACACGTTTCCCTCAAAAGGGACATCTCTCCTTTTTTTATTGCTGATGTATAAAGTAAATGTAAAACTTTTTACATCCCAGAAAAGAGAAAATAATTTAAACTTAACTGAGCATAACTAGATATCCGCTTCCCTGACTAATGAGGTGGCCTATGACGAGCCACCCTCGTACCACTAGCACAAACTACTAGTATTTCAGCTGGTGTCATGACTTACCATGACTCTTTACACCCCTTTGAGTGCCACTTATTCTACGCAACATGCATACCCCTTTCTTTGTGTGTTCAATACTTTTTACCTGTGTCATTTCTCATTATTGCACATCCCTACATTTATTGGGTGGGTTGTTACTGACATCCAGTCAGAAATTCACATCAATAGCACCTTTAGAAATATCTTTACTTACAAAATTTCTGACATGATCAATACTATTTCACTCGCTGTACATGCATATTTAATGAGTGAGCTGAACATGTATTTTGTAGAGTTTGAGAGCAGTGCAATTATCTTCAATAGGATTTGATAGGAAGTGTGGTACCTGTTTTAAGTTCTTGGAGACCATAGCCCTGATTAATCAAGATCGGTGACTTTCTTACTGGTCTTGATGAGTTGGTGAGTTAGGCTGCAAACACACTGAGACTCGTGCAAGTACTCGCAGTCACTCAGACAGATTATTCCCCGGCACAACCCCCTGCCTCTTTAAATGGGATGCTGTCAGTGGTGTGTTTTTCTATGTAGCTCCACTCCTCCTGTCGAGAGGGGGAGGCCATCCCGGGTGAATGATCCGAGACTCATGCGAGTAACTTGCATGTCACTCGAACAGTGTGTTTCCAGCCTTAGTCAGACACTCCTGATTCATGAAGTGCACCTTCATCATGAACTTGGACCGTCTAAGTGGCCTGCAGCATGCCAGCCTGGCAATATTACTCCAGGCTGGGGCAGAAGTGAGATTTCTCACTTGGGGAACACTTACAGCTGGTCATGAATTAAACTAACTTTGGGGTCAAACCCGCCTTGCCCCTGTCCTGTACCAACTCCACTTGTTGTGGAGAAGCTCTGAGGAACTGTTGTGAAAATGCCAAAACTTACGCAAAATGTTGTGACTTTTCAAAACTTTTATGACACTTTTTGGGCGTACAAGATTCGATGAATGAGGGCCTGTAACTTGTCTCTTAGAAAAAGATAAGGACTGGTATGTACTTACAATGAATTGCTAAGACAGAAATTAATATAAAATGTTGCTAAGGATCAACTTACAAATGTAATGTCTGTTCAGTAAAGCAGTGGAGCATGCTTTATGATTGCAGTATTAAAATGAATTTGAGTTAGAAATATAGTAAAATAAAACTTTATCATTTGTGATAATAATCAAGAAACAGACAATTCCTTGTGTTTAGGAACCATAAAACTTACTATATTCTTTGCCTCAACGCAGATATATGGCTCCAGAAGTCCTGGATGAAAGTATAAACATGAAGCACTTTGACTCCTTCAAGTGTGCAGACATTTATGCTCTCGGCTTGGTGTACTGGGAAATTGCTCGTAGATGCAGTGCTGGAGGTAAGAGTTTGGTTCCCTAAAGGTGTGTGAACCTGAATAGGTTCATAAATTTGATCATCTTACTTATTTACTTACATAATTAGATGTACTATGTAAAAGCCCTATGCAGTCTGTAAGTTTGTCCTGAAAACCGCACCACCTATACGACATCATGTACATTACAAAAGGCAGCTAAACTGGAATGTGAGAATTTAAACTTTAAGTTTGATCACTCAAAGTCTACGCCAAGATGAGCTATCTCAAAAAATATGCAGATGATATGGAGCGGAAAGCTACATAGTGTAAAAGGCGATGATGTGCAAAAAAGACTACTGAACAAAGCATCACCTTGACCAAGCCACTACACAGAAGGGCATGCATGTCAAACACGACTTCCCCAGTCCAGACCCATTAGTTAGTCACAGGATGCCATTTTGCAGCAACTGCACCGACAACCCAAATCTCCAGTGTCAAAATCAATGAGATGCTCACAAGGTGCTGCATCACAGCAAGCACACCGTGCAGGCGAGTCTCCAATGTCAAGGTCTAGGAGGTTGACAGATAATGTATTATCACAACGCAAGCAGGGTGAAAAAGATTCTCCTTTGTCCAGATCTACGACACTGTTACAAGATGCATCGTTACATCGCTGACACCGTGCGAACGAATCTCCACAATCTAGATCAATGAGACGGTCACAGGATGCAGCATCACTTTCATCTACAACAGTATTCATGATATTTAACATACACATACCTACTTGTTGTTTGCATGTTATACAATTCTGCTGCTATCACTGAGTTTTAAACACACCTATTTCTTATTTAATTTCGTAACCTAAAACATTAACAACATTGTTCAACTAATATGTAATTGCACATGTTCTAGAATCACACGATCCAATACAATCAGGCCCTTGTCAGTTATTGAATAAAGGCGAATTATAGTATAATATTTAGAAGCTTGTAGTCGAGCATAACATCAAAATGATTGGTTTACAGGGAGAAAATGTGATTGTCTTGTAAATTCCCTTTAGTTTTAGTTAAATCAATTTTTATTAAACAAGTTATAACAATGGTTGCAAACATGGTAATAAAATGTCTAGGATTCAAGTATAAAGGCACCATGTACGTTGCATTCAAAACACAAACCAAATAAATTGATGGAAGTACTATCGGTAAACCACCTGGAGAGAGACAAGACTGTCTCCTAAGAGATTGTTATGGCTCTCTTGTACTAAGAGTAAAAGAATGCTAAAAGTCCCAACATTGAAATATCTACTAACTGGAGGGACGAAAACAAAGTATTAATTAGAATACAGAGTTTGCCATTGTAGGAAGACCGGATCCAACCGTTATGGAGTAAATACTTTTGGCAAGAAAAATGAAGAGCAAAGAGAAGGAGAAAGCCAGAAAGAAGCAGGAAATAAGAGTGAGAGAGAAACTGAGTGGGAAGCCATGACACACAATATCTGTAACATGAGATACCCTAAAGGCTCTGTCACACTTGTCGGGATCGCTGGTGCGTCGCTAATGATACGACCTGGTAAGGATTGCTGGAGTGTCGCTATGTGGTCGCTGGTGAGATGTCACAGTCAGATCTCACCAGAGACACAGCAGTGATACAGCGGTCGTTGGGACCCTGTCACTCAGACATGTAGTATTGAGGTCGTTGATCGTTGTCCCCGGCAAACACACCGATGCATGCTACCCAGCGGGAGCCTGACGATGAAAAAATGGTCCAGGACATTCCAACACAATCTGCGATCTCACAGCAGGGGGCTGGTCGCTGCTACATGTCACACATGGCTATATCGCTGGCTAGGTCGCTTGTGCGACACAAAAACTGTGATGCATCAGTGATCTCGTTAGTGATCTCGCTTAGTGTGAAGCACCCCTTGAGGAGCACAAATTACGTCGGTGTTAAGCAGACGTGAAGGTGTACAGTATTTCCGTACACCACTACTCCTCTTGGGACAACCAAAGGTTAAAATCTAGGGATTCTCTGTACATAATCCAGGGCGCCCACAAATTACAATGCCTCTCCATGCTATCAACATCAGGGAGATTTTGACATGCTAGTTCTTCCAATCTGCAAATGTCATAAGCTCGGCGACAAGTTTAGAGCGAAGCGGACGCCTGGTCTGCTTCCAAAATCTGGGGATCAACCTCCTGGCTGCTGTCAAAAAGTGCACAATAAATTTTTCTTACTTTTAAGATTGACATCATATGAAGATTTAAGAGTGCGAGTTCTTCCAATAGTTCTATTGTATGGGATGTGACTTTACAATATAGGTCACCCACCTCCTTCCAGAATGGAACAATTAAGGGGCAACTTCACCAAATATGTAGCTACGAGCCTCTGTGGGTCAAGCATCTCCAGCATCTATCTGAAGCCGAAGGAAAGATAGCGTGTATATCAACCGGGCATCTATACCATCTCGCCACCACCTTATAGTTCCTCTCCTGTGATGCTGCCGTGAGGGAAGCTTTGTATGTGGATAGAAAGATCGTATTGCAATCCAAAACAGATATGCATTTGCCCAGATCAATTTCCCATCTCTTCATAAATCTGTGGGAACGAGATTAATCGGTGGCCAGGTGGTCCTGGAAGATGTTGCACAGTACTGAAATATCATGTGGAACATGAACCCTCTCACTGCATTTTTGCTCAAACCTGGTTAAAGGCCTAATAATGTCTGAAAAACCGAAGGTCTTAAGATAGCTGCAGAGCCTTGTGTGTGCAAACCAGGCATCTGGGGGTGGAGGGATGGTTGAGTAAAGATATGGGTTGGAGAGATATAATCACATAATGTAGGATTGGAGGATTTTGGTACATTCAAAAAAGAGGGACTGCCCACATCCACTGGGAAGAATGAGTTTCCATAAATAGGAGTCATTGGGCCTGGGTAAGTTGTCAGTTGAAGAGTTCAATTTTGGCGTATGAAAGAGGCGTGTAATTGGCTAGTAATGAATAGGGAGTGTTTGACCCCTGAAAAAGTGGGGGACCAGATCATCGTTAGGAGGTTTTTGCCAGCATTACCAGATTCCACATTCGCCCACCCCTTCCTCTCCTCCAAATGAAAAAGTTCTAAGATACATTTGTCCATCGCTGCATAGTAATATAGTTGTAGGTCAGGTAGACCAATGCCCCCATTCTTGATCTCTCTGTTTAATAAACGGTGAGAGTCTGGGATGTCCATGAGACCAAATAAAACAAGTGAACAGGGTTTTCAGCCTGGAGAAGGAGGAAGCTGACAGATGAATGGGTATAGTTTGATATACATATAGAAGGCGGGGAGCAGATCCATGTGGATTGAGTGAATCCTGCCTAATCATGCAAGATAATTTGTGCCACTTGGTGAGGTCCGCATCAATCCGGGAGAGGGGATTAGTAAAGTTGATCTCGTATAAAGGAGAGCTCTGGCGGTAGTCTGATCTCCAGATAGTTCAAAAATTCCTTCCTCAGTACAAACGGGAAATTTTGTTCAAGCAAAGTGATTACTGCTCTAGAAAGGGATATATTCATTATTTCGGACTTCGGGGTGTTAATTTTTGAAGTTGCTGAGGTGACCAAATTTAAGTAGTTCTGATATTATGTTGGAAATACAAATCAAAGGATTAGATGTGAATAAAAGTAATCAGCAAAGAGAGCTAGCTTGTCTCCCGGTCGTCCACCACCAAACCTTAAATGGATGGGTTACCCTGGAGGGCGCAAGCTAAGACATCCTTACAAAGTACATGTAACAAAGGAGAAAGCGGGCATCCCTGACGTGTGCCAGTCCTGATGGCAAATGATTGAGAGGGAGCTGTTAATCCTAAATCGGGCAGTGGGACATGTCTAAAGAGATCCAATGCAGTGAATCATGATGTTATCTAGACCCAAATGTTTGAGGGTAGCGAACATAAACTCCCAGTGCACCCTGTCAAACACTTTCTCAGCACCAATCGACAGGATGCACATGGGATTCCCCCCTCTTTTAGGCCGCATCGATCAGAGCTATGAACCTGATTGTGTTGTCCCTGGCCTTGTGGCCAGGGACAAAACCCACTTGATCCATGTCTATTACCCCTGAAAGGAAACTCTTCAATCGAACCGCAATCCTTTTGGCATATAATTTGATATCTAAATTTATTAAAGATATCGGCCTATAGCTTCCACAAAGGGTTGCCTCTTTCCTGGGCTTATGCAGAACCACCCCGTGAGCCATGAGAACCTGAGCGGGGAAAGAACCACCAGATGAGATATTACAAATCTCCAAAAATAATGGACTCAAAAGACTAGAAAATCTTTTGAAAAAACCTGCGGTAAACCCATCCGGTCCAGGGCTCTTGCCTGCTTTCATAAATGTAATCCCTACCTCCACTTCATTTAAAGAAAAATTGCTGGACAAGTTTTAATCTTCTCCTTTAATTGGGTTGACAGGAGAGCTTCACAATGCCCCTTAAGATTATACAATGATGAGTAGTATTGGTGAAAACCTGCCAGTATGTCACTTGTTTTGTGTAGTAATTTCCCTTTGTTATCCCGTATTGGGAGATAATAGTTCGAGGGGGGGAAGTTGGATGCAAGGCTCTGGCCAGGAGTTTTCTTCTCTTATTACCTAGTAAATAATGAGATCTAATCTTATCTCTAATGGGGCCGTCACACGCGTCAATATCGCGTGCACGATCACTGCTGCACGTGACTGTGCAGCGTTATTGACGTGTGTGACAGGACACACGCTGGTTGATGGTAGTCAGGTTTTAGAATCTGTTCTAAAACCTGACGGTCGCCTGGTGGACACGCAGCATCACTGCGTGTGACAGTGGGAGATGCGATCAGCCAACTCCCAGCGCCTCTCAGGAAGCCCTGGGAGCTGGTATCCAGGGTAAACTGCGGGTAACTAGGCAGGGAATAGACAGAGGCAGACATCTGAAGAGGTATAAAAGCTTGGGAAGGAGCATCGTTTTGGTTATTTGAATTCTCGCCAATCAAGGAGAGTAAGGGAATGGAGAATTGATCAATTTTCTGATCATCATAATGGGAGACCCAGACAATGGGGTTTAGGGCGCTGCCCTCCGGAGGTCACACTAGGTACTACAAGTTTGTAGTACCGCCTCCTCCGCTTATAAACCCCCACCGTAGGAGACATCCTCAGTTTTAAACTTAGTGTGCTCGGAGGATCACGCTTTGCTTGCACTTCACTGCATTCTCACAACTTACGTGATGGCGTATGAAGACAAGGTAAAATGGTCCCATTCGGGACCCTCGACAGCCTCCCCGCTCACCCTTGTGGAACACGCTGGTGGAGGTACCGGAGGGTTTTTAGCCTGGACGCTTTAGTGTTCTCCCGGTACGCTGTCGTGCTCCTTTCCTTTCCATCCCTCCATGGAGGCTCTGGATAGGGGGAGCCTGGAGCCTTGCACAGCTCCGCTCCGTCCGAGGCCTCCCTAAATGGTGCTTACAGACCGGACGGAGCCAGCCCAGTCCGAGGCCTCCCTAAATGGTGCTTACACTCCGGACTGGTGCTGTACCCCCGTCCGAGGCCTCCCTAAAGGTGCTTACAGACCGGACCGGCACTGAGGCACCTGGTGTGTCTCCTGTGTGCCTGGGGGTAGTGTCTGTCACTGTGGTGTCATGACACTCAGACCGCGCGGTTACCCTCGGGTCCGCGGTTCTGGCGGTGACCCTGTGCTGGGGTCTCCCTGGCTGACCGCCCTGTGTTTTCACAGGGGCTGAGGCTGTAGACTGCGGGTGTTTTTATGTGTACAGGCAGTCTGAGAGTGTGTGTGGTGATATTCACTCTCGTTTCCCGCGCTGCGGGCTCCGGCACCTCCATTGCTGAGGCAGTCTGGAGGAGGAGGAGGCAGCCCTTATGGTGACATCACCGCTGGGCGTGTTGTGTGTTCTTCCCGCGTGTTCCTGGCTCCGCCCACATCTTCACTGTCGGCGGCCATCTTCTCCCTCACTTCCCGGCTGGGATCTGAACTGCAGCGCGTGTCTGCACTTGCAAGGGAGACCGGAACTCGCGGAGGTCACACACACACACCGCTTCCTCCTACCGCTTTACTGCGGTCGGTAAGCCACCGGGATTCCCGGTTTGTTTGTGAACTTTGGCTTATATTCCCCTCACTGTGGAGATGTCCTCAGCTGGGAAGCATGCTGCTAAGGCGGCGGTGGCCACCATTGTCTGTACTACATGCAACGGGACACTGGTGGAGGGGTCCTGCAATAACTGCGGACGCCCAGAGGCCCGATCTGCTACTATTGAGTCTGCAAATCCGGGATTATACCCTGAGGTTCAGGTGATCCCAGGGCCATGGGAAACGCAGAATAAGATCAATGAATCTCTGCTGTCCCAGATGTCCTCCATGTCGCAAACCCTGGAGGCACTGCATAGGAGACTGGAGAACCCAGCTACTCCTCCTAGTTACCCCCGGGTGTCTCTTACTTCTGCTGTAAGACCCCCTAAGCGAGCCCGTGAGGCTTCTCCTGAGCTCCAGACTCTCTCTGAGGAGGAGCGTTCCTCTGATGGTGAGGAAGATGATGGGGGTTCTACTCTTGGGTCTATGTCTGAACCTCCAGATGGGGTGGAGGATCTGGTGTCCTCCATCAATGAGACATTGCGTCTTGTCACTCCTCCTGAGGAGGTGACTGTACACCCCAAGGAGATCTATCAATGGCTGCGGCCAGAGGCTAGACCAAGTGGCTCCTTCATGGACCACACTAATTTCGGAAGGGTGATTAAAGCTCCCAGGTTGCATCCTGGGCGGCGTTATGTCCGTAAAACTAAGGACAATCGCTTTCCCTTTCCCCAGGAGGCGCTCCAGGAATGGTCGCAGTCTCCCAAGGTGGATGCTTCCATGACTAGGATTGCTGCGCGCTCCTTGTTTTCTGCCTCTGATAGCTCCTCGTTGAAGGATGCTACTGATAGACAGGTCGAGCAACTCGCCAAGTCTTCCTATGAGGCTGTGGGGTCTTCGTTTGCCCCTAATTTTGCCGCAGTCTGGACCCTACAAGCGATCACTATCTGTTTGGATGGTATCACTGATCTAGCTAGGTCCAGTCCAGAGGTCCTGGCTCTCACTGAGAGAGCAAGGGCCTATGCGGACTATGCCAGGACGGCATCTTTGGAAACTGCCACTCGCTCTGCTGTGGCCTCGGCCAATGCAATTGCGATCCGCAGGCTATTGTGGCTGCGTCTCTGGGACTCAGATGCCACATCTAAGAAGATTTTACAAAATCTTCCGTTCGCTGGTGACAGGCTTTTTGGCACCGAACTGGACAAATTGATAAAGGATTCTGCTGAGTCTAAGATACCGCAGAATAAGCCTAAGCCACGGTACACCGTGAAAAGGAACCCTAAGCAGTGGTCCTTTCGCTCCGGTTCACAGTCATCAACGGCGTCCACTCGCTCAGACCGAGGGGGCAAGCCTGCTACTCAGTGGCGTTCCAAGAGTCGTCAGAAGAAGCCGGCGGGGGCAGCGGCTGCCACCCCCAAGCCCGCTTCGACATGACTCGCTATTTCATCCTGCCTCCCCACAAGTGGGGGGCCGCCTGTCCCGCTTTCAGGACAAGTGGCTTCTTCACATTCAAGATCAGTGGGTTCGAGACGTAGTCTCAAGAGGTTACAGGATAGAGCTGACGTCACAACCAATACACCGATTCCATCGGTCGGTTCCATCTCCAGAAAAGGCTCAGGCTTTTTACCTGGTGTTGGAGGGACTCCGCAGAGACGGAGTGGTGGTCCCTGTGCCCACGGAAGAGAGGTTCAGGGGTTTTTACTCCAACCTCTTTATTGTCCCAAAGAAGGACGGCTCTTTTCGCCCGGTTTTGGACCTCAAGTTGTTCAACCGTCACGTGTTGGTTCGGAAGTTCCGCATGGAATCCCTGCGCTCAGTGATCGCGGCTGTGTCACAGGGGGACTTCCTAGCGTCCATCGATATCAGGGACGCTTACCTTCACGTCCCCATTGCACCAGCTCATCAGCGCTGGTTGAGATTCGCAGTGGGGGAAGAGCACTTCCAATTTGTGGCACTGCCATTCGGGCTAGCCTCAGCACCACGGGTGTTTCACAAAGGTGATGGCCTCCATGATGGCTCTCCTGCATGCGCAGGGACACGCCGTCATACCCTATTTGGACGACCTGTTGGTCAGGGCGCCATCGGAAGACCTTTGTCGGGTAAGCCTGGAGGTGACCATGAAGTCCCTGGAACGGTTCGGGTGGCTTATCAACATTCAGAAGTCGAC
The DNA here is from genome assembly GCA_033576535.1 of Allobates femoralis. Lineage (NCBI taxonomy): Eukaryota > Metazoa > Chordata > Amphibia > Anura > Aromobatidae > Allobates > Allobates femoralis. Next base: position 599,671,201 of record JARQOC010000002.1, read on the forward strand.
CCTGGTTCCGACCCAGTCATTGACATATCTGGGCATGGACTTCCACACGGACTCGGCCCTGGTGTCCCTACCTCAAGCCAAGCAGCTTGCGATCCAATCAGGAGTGCAGAATGTCCTCCTGTCTCCACAGTCATCCCTACGGGTATTGATGAGATTGGTGGGTCGCATGGTAGCGGCGATAGAGGCGTTGCCGTTCGCACAGTTTCGCCTCCGTCCTCTCCAGCTGGAGATTCTTCGCAGATGGGACAAGAGGACGATCTCTCTGAATCGGCTGGTGACACTGTCACAACCAACCAGGGACTCTCTACAGTGGTGGCTCCAGCCACTTCACCTGTCACGGGGCCGGTCCTTCCTAAAACCGTCATGGTTAGTGGTGACCACCGACGCCAGTCTGAAGGGCTGGGGGGCGGTGTTCTTGCACCACAGGGCTCAAGGCCTCTGGACTCAGTCGGAGTCGGCGTTGCAGATCAACGTTCTGGAGATCAAGGCGGTCTATCTGGCGCTACTGGCGTTTCAGAAATTCCTGTCAGGACAGCCCATTCGGGTACAGTCCGACAATGCGACGGCCGTCGCCTACATAAATCATCAGGGAGGGACCAGAAGTGCTCAGGCCCTCGCCGAAGTCCACCGCATTCTACTCTGGGTGGAGGAAAACGGCTGCCTGATCTCCGCAGTTCACATCCCAGGGGTCGAGAACTGGGAGGCCGACTATCTGAGCCGACAGGGGATGGACGCCGGAGAGTGGTCTCTACATCCAGACGTCTTCCGGGACATCTGCGGCAGGTGGGGCACTCCGGACGTGGATCTGATGGCCTCACGGCTGAATCATCAGGTGCCCCAATACATGGCAAGATCTTGGGATCCCCAGTCTCTGGGGGCGGACGCCCTGATTCTGAGCTGGTCCAGATTCCAGCTGCCATATGTGTTTCCGCCTCTGGCTCTGATTCCCAGGGTCCTGTGGAAGATCAGGACAGAATGCAGAGTGGCCATTCTAGTGGCTCCAGATTGGCCCAGGAGGTCTTGGTACCCGGACCTGTGGCAACTGTCAGGCGGACACAGGTGGGCTCTTCCAGAACGCGCAGATCTACTCGCGCAAGGGCCATTCTTCCACCTCAATTCCAGGGCCCTCAGATTGACTGCATGGCTCTTGAGGCCTGGCTGCTGACATCCAGAGGTTTCTCTCCTACAGTGGTTGCCACTATGAATCGGGCAAGGAAACCTGTTTCCAGGAAGATATACCACAGAACGTGGAAAATCTTTTTTACCTGGTGTGCCTCTGGTGGCCGCTCACCGTGGCCTTTGTCTATCCCGACATTGCTGGCCTTCCTACAGTCGGGGTTGGAGTTGGGATTATCCCTTGGCTCTCTGAAAGGTCAAGTATCAGCACTTTCAGTGTTGTTTGACAGGCGCTTGGCGCTCCTCCCGAAGGTACGTCAATTTCTGCAGGGGGTGTCTCGGGTGGTCCCGCCCTATAGACGACCTCTGGACCCTTGGGACCTAAACATGGTCCTGACGACACTGCAGAAACCGCCGTTTGAGCCACTGAGAGACGTCTCTCTCTCTCGTCTGTCCCAGAAGGTGGTCTTTCTGGTGGCGATTACGTCTCTGAGAAGGGTCTCAGAATTGGCTGCACTCTCGTGCAAGTCACCCTTTCTGGTGGTTCACCAGGACAAGGTGGTGTTGCGCCCACGGCCTGAATTTTTGCCGAAGGTGGTTTCAACATTCCACTTGAACCAGGAGATTGTTCTCCCATCATTTTGCCCCGCTCCCGTTCATCAGGTTGAGCGCGACCTCCATACTCTGGATCTCGTGAGAGCTGTACGCATTTATGTGTCCAGGACCGCCTCCTTTAGGAGTTCGGATTCCTTATTTGTCCTCACGATGGGTCGCTGTAAGGGGTCCGCGGCTTCAAAGTCGACCTTGGCCAGATGGATCAAGGCTCCCATTCAGGAGGCTTACCGGGCTTCTGGTTTGCCTCTCCCGGTGGGTTTGAAGGCACACTCTACTAGAGCTGTAGGTGCCTCTTGGGCCTTGCGACATCGAGCTTCTGCTCTACAGGTGTGTCAAGCGGCCACTTGGTCCAGCCTGCACACTTTCTCTAAGCACTATATGGTGCATGCCCATGCCTCTGCGGATGCGAGTTTGGGCAGGCGGGTTCTCCAGGCGGCGGTTGCCCACCTTTAAAAGGGAACCATGTGTTATCCGTCTTGTTGAGGAACTATTCCCGCCCTGGGGTATTGCTTTAGGACATCCCCATTGTCTGGGTCTCCCATTATGATGATCAGAAAAAAGAGAATTTTGTTTACGTACCGTAAATTCTTTTTTCTTGAATCATCAATGGGAGACCCAGCACCCACCCAGTTGTTCCGTTGCATGTTTGCATTTGATCTGTTCTCTGTTGAGACAGTGTTCCGGGTTGTTACACCGTCTGTGCACGGCATTCTTCCCGATGTTTCGGGTGTGGTTTATTTCTCCTCGCAGCTTATGGACTAAACTGAGGATGTCTCCTACGGTGGGGGTTTATAAGCGGAGGAGGCGGTACTACAAACTTGTAGTACCTAGTGTGACCTCCGGAGGGCAGCGCCCTAAACCCCATTGTCTGGGTCTCCCATTGATGATTCAAGAAAAAAGAATTTACGGTACGTAAACAAAATTCTCTTTGTTCCTTTGTATGTCTTTTAGTGTAGCTTCACAGTTAATTCGGACAATGTCCTATAAGTGAGTAATATGAATGCCCAAATAGGAAAAGCCAAGGGGAGACCATAAAAAGGGGTATTGAGACTGAATCTGTAGTTGAAGAGGGACAGAAAGAAAGAGCGGGAAGAGGGATGATTTAGTTAGGTTAAGTTTATAGAAGGATGCTTCTGAAAATTGGTTTAAGGCTGGGGTCACACACACAGATATCTGGGCAGATATTGTTCGCAGATGTCTGGTTGCAGTGAAATCATGGACACATTACTCCATTGTACACAGCCACAAAATGGAACAATATGTCCATGATTTCACTTCAACCAGAGATCTGTGAAAATATCTGCACAGATATCTGTGTGTGTGACCCCAGCCAAGATAGAGGTGAGGCCACAGAGAGTCAAGAGGTTCAGAGCATGTGAGGACATCATCGTCCGCATATAACCCCTCCTTGTGTTCTGTATTTCCCACCATCACTCCCTTAACTCCCTTAACCTCAACCTGCCAGGGTTGCCCCCTCTCCCCCTTTGCGTTGGTCATGGAACCCCTTAACTAGCAGCTAGGGGTTCCATGACCAACGCAAAGGGGGAGAGGGGGCAACCCTGGCAGGTACCACTAGAGATAGAGAGAATACAGGTTGAAAACCCAGAAGCGTGAACTGAGGCACAGGGATTGGTATATAAAGCCATTATAGCTCTAACAATCTGGCCCGCCAAACCAAATCTATATAGTGTGCTCTCTATATATCCCAAGTGCACCCTATCAAACGCCTTTTTAGCATCAAGGGACAGGAATACACTGGGGAGGCACCCCCTCTCCACCACATCCAGCAGGTCGATCAGGCGTCTAGTCCCATCCCTAGTCTGCCTCCCCGGGACAAACCCAACCTGATCGGGATGAATCAGGCTTGGGAGCACTGTCATTAACATATTAGCCCAAAGCTTTGCGTAGATTTTGACATCGCAATTTAATAAAGCAATGGGACGAAAGTTCCCAGGAGAAGTCGTGGGCTTCCCTGGCTTAGGGAGTGTTGCTATAGCAGTCTCCAAGCCCTTTTTGCGGATGGCACCCGAAGAAATCCAGGAGGAAAATACATGCGTAAGAAATGGGGCGAGAACATGTTGAAATTGTGAGTAATATCCAAAAGGAAATCCATCAGGACCAGGGGTAGAGCGTTTTTTAGAATCCCGTATCACCTGGCAGACCTCCGATTCGGTAATTGGGGCATTAAGGGAGGCCAGGCGGTCAGGGGTGAGACACGGGAGTTGGACCTTGTCTAAAAAGGCATTGATAGAGGACGGAGTAGGTTGGGCCAGAGAGGGGTCCAAATTAAGATTATATAAAGAGGAGTAAAAGGAGGCGAATTCCTCAGCAATTTGAATAGGGTTGTTTATTCAGGTGCCATCTGGTTTAAGCAGAAAAGGGATTTTCGTCTGTGCTTCCCGCCTAGCGAGAAGGGATCCAGCTCTGTCCCCCATTGAATATTTAGCACAAGATTTCTTAAGTGCATGTTCAGCTCTATGGAGGCGTAGATGTCGAACACTCAGTCTGGCCTGAGAAATCTCAGAAAAAAGCTGAGGAGAAGAGGTAGCCTTATGACGGGCCTCCAGCAGTGCCAGGGCAGACAGGGCTGCATGGAGAGAGGAGTTAAATTTCTTTTTCATGGTTGCTGCTATTTAAGGAACATGCCCCGGATTACGGCCTTATGAGCAAACCACAGGGTGTCCTCTTGCACCACCCCAGTATCATTGTATACATAAAACTCCCCTAAAGCTCGTTCAAGTCTGCTCTGAACTGTCCCGATCCGAGAGAAGATATTCGTTTAGACGCCAACGTGAGGGAGGTCTAATAGCCTGGGGTCCTCTAGGGTCACTGATACTGGCGCATGGTCAGTCCACGAGATATTACCTATGGTGGCAGAGGTACAATGAGGAAGCGCAACATCGTCAATCGGAATGTAATCGATTCTACTGTATGTTCCATGCCTTGGGGACATAAAGGTATAGTCACGTTCGCCACAGTGGATATACCTCCAAATATCATGAAGGTGGTGGGAGTTTACAAGTGAAGCCATCTCGCGTCTTGAAACCGAAGGGGTGGAGCAGTCTAATATTTTAGGCATAGGGATAGTGAAATCCCCTGCAACTAACTTATACTTATAGACTGTGAGCCCTCGTGGACCGGGTCCCTGCCCCTCCTGTACCTGTACGTCCTGATCGCCTAGATTTAGTGTACTTGTTCTTGTCTCCCTCATCCTCATGTAAAGCGCCATGGAACCTAATGGTGCTATATAAATAAATAATAATACCCATGATGGATCGTGCCCAAGGTCTGGAAGACACCACGTAAGAACTTAAGTTGACCACAGTTAGGGGCGTAGAGCGAAACAACAGTGTATGGAACAGAGTTAATAAGACCGAGGACGATGAGAAATCTACCCTGTGGATCAACGATGGAGCGTACTTCCTGAAATGCTATAGACCTACTAAAAAAAAAAAATGGCTACCCCTGATTTTTTTCACTTTATCATTAGCAAGGTAACGATACGGGAACAGCTGCGAGGACATGCGTGCATTATCCTGCTTCAAGAGGTGTGTCTCCTGTAGGCAGACTATATCATGGCGTCCCCTTCCCAACTGTCTCCAGACCACCGATCTCTTTGCTGGGGAGTTAAGCCCATTCACATTCACTGAATATACAGAAATACTCATGCTTAAGCTGTAGAAACAATGCAAAGTAGCGTAACCCTTGTGGAAATAAAAATCTATGTAAGAGGCACAAGAATAGAAAGTCCTGGAACTGCATGAATGTACCTGCAAAGAAAGGGACAGACAAACAAGAGGAAGGGAAGATACACAGATATCAACCACAGAACAAACATAACAAGTTTCATTCGGAACCCGAACGAGGAAGGTAAGATCATAAAAAAAATTCACCTAATGGGGCCAAAAGAAAAATCAGAGGCCTACAAAAGGCAAAACTGGTCTCTGAAACAGGTGATCAACCAGATCACGCAGAGGAAGAAGTTCCAACTTCGTGCGGGAAGGCAGCCGGGAAACTCCATTGACGAGCACCTCAGGTCTTCTCCCAGTCTTGGGCAACACGATATCTCCCGGGGATCTTTGCAGAACGTCTTGGAGAGTCCGCTTTCGACGGGGAACCAGGGGCTTGAGACCCCACCGAACGAGAGTCTTAGCAGCTTGAGATGGGGTGTTGCAGGTGGTGGTTACCCCATCCTTGCGAATGAGAAGTTTGGTGGGGAATCCCCATCTGTATGGGATCCCCTTGTCTCTCAGCACAGCTGTGTAGGGCGTAAAAGCTCTGCGGAGAGCCAAGGTCCCCGGTGAGAGGTCGGGGAAGACAGCAATCTGTGCAAAACAGTCACAGATCCGGTTTACTCCTTAGTGCTTGCAAAAAAAAATCCTCCTTCATTTCAAAAAAGGGTATACGTGCCAGCACATCCCTAGTGATTGAGGGACCTAGACCCTGGGGCTTAGGGATCCGGTGTACCTGTCAATTATAATATCAGTCACAGAGAGCTGGGTAATACAGCAGAGATAAAGCTTTGCAAGAATTCTTTTAATCCAGAGCTGAAACAGACTCATCAATGCCCCTGAGTTTAACATTATTCCTCCTGGACCTGTCTTCCAGGTCCAGGGTTTTGACTTGGGTCTAGACGCCAGTGTTGTAATAGCTCATGTGAGTCCCATAAGGCATTATGAGAGGCAACCAGCTCCTCCATCTTGCCTCCAATCTATCTGTGCGTCCACCAAGTTCCTCCACATCCCCTTTAAGTTCTGCCACCATCCCCCCATGTCTGCTTGTAATGAAGATCTAAGATCTTCCAACATTCTCCAGAGTACTGCAGCTGTAACAGGGGAGTCAGGGTGAGCCGTCATGCTGGATGCTGCAGCAGGCTGAGAGGACTGGCGCACAGAACGGGAAGCCCTGGGGGATGTCGGCGCCATCTTGGAAGCCTGAGGGGAGGGGGGGTCCGAGAAGAAATTATCAATCTGGCCTGGAGAGTTGCGGAAGCCGGATCTAGTTTTCCCCATCAACTCGCCAGCGTGTCAGGCACCTGGAGGGGGCTTCAGGAGCGGAGGGGAGGCTTAGGTGCGCAGATTATTGCTGAGTTTAAGTCCCAGTGCTTGAAGCTCCCGCTGTGTGGACCTACACCATGAAGAGCTAGGCCATGCCCCCCTTAATTCATAGTTTTGATGTCTTCAGTGTGAATCTACAATTTTCATAGTCCTAAAAATAAGAAAACTCTTTGAATGAGAAGGTGTGTCCAAACTTTGATCTGTGCTGTATGTGCTGGCTAAGTTATTTTTAGAAATACAAAGCGGCCCTGTGGGTCAATTAGTTGTTCTAAAGGGCCTGTTACACGCTTCAATGTCCCAGCGATCCCACCAACAATCTGGATCGCTGGCACATTGAAGGCTGATCACTGGTGAGCTGTCACACAGGCAGACTCACCAGCGATCCGGACCAGCATGCACGCTGGTATCCAAGGTAAACACGGGTAGCTAAGCGCCGCACGGCGCTTAGTTACCCGCTGTTTACCTTGGATACTAGCTCCCAGCGTTGCTGTGCGGCGCTGGGAGCTTGCTGATCGTTGGTCTCCTCTGTCACACACAGCGATGCTGCGCGTTCAGCGGGCGACAAACAATAGATATATGATCCGATTCATATATCTTCGATCAACAACTAATCGTTGATAGGTGTCACCCGCAACGATGTTGTTTAGACATTGCTGCAACGTCGCCAAATGGCGACGTTGCAACGATATTCTTACCGATATCGTTGTGTGTGACAGGCCCTTAAGACTGTTGGGGAACACATTTTATGAAATGCAATATACTACTTTCGATTTAGCATCTGGATTTGTGCTATGAAACCAAATGGGGAACTCCTTCGATTTACATTTAGGGATCCTATCTGAACGAAAATGGGTCTCTTGTAACATTAACACCTGTATTTTGTCTCTATGGAAGGAGTAGAGGATCTGACGTAGTTTCTCAGGCTTATTCAGCCCCTTAACATTAAAGGAACAACACTTAAAATTAGTCTTATAGAAGATGGAATGTGTCCCTAAGGAAATAATGAGCCCATTCAGCTGGACAGAGAAGAGGGAGAAAAGAATATAGAAAAAGAGAAAAAAGACCAGATGGTTGAAAAATAGTACAGGGAAAGTTGAAGCTAAAGTGCACCAACAGGTGCGGTGTAGTGTGCATCCATGGATAACCATAATTATCCAGCACATGAGGGTATGCATAAAAGCTCAGAGAGTAGGCTCCGCTACATCACCCCCCTCACCACTTTAGTAACATAGTAATAAAACAAGATCGCCACATAAAAGGAATAAACAGACGAGAAACACAAAAAAAAGGAGGGGGAGGCATGGAAGGCGGGTAAGGGATGAGAGGGAGGGGAATGAGGGAAGGAAAAAAAGGGGGGGTGAGCAAGGGGTAGGTGGTTAGGAAAACGGGGGGAGGCAATCTTGGTCCAAATGGAAAGCTGATGTATCTTAGGCAGTTGTTGCTACGCTCATTTAGAGACTTCAGTCCTAGGTGTACACATCTAGTGGAGGGAGAAACATCGACCATGAATGGCACACTCCCTACCATCTAGGAGGTGAAGGTGGTAGATGAGGGATTCTGGGCCAGTCCGGGAGGTCAATTTCAGGAAGATCAAAGACTCTGCAAAATTCTGGGAGGTCTCCCAATCTCCTGAAGGCGGCAGATTTTCTTTCTTTGATAGATACCAGTTGAAAGGGGAAACCCCATCGATATGCAATATCTCTCTCCTTGAGAATAGCCCCTTCGCTGTTGTAGGGTTCACCTAGCAATGTCGGCATTAGTAAGATAGGCATGTCGATGAAAATTATCTGATTTAGTTGCCTGGAAGCTGATAAAATGGCCTCCTTAACAGTAAAATAAAGAACCCTGCATATTACATCACGGCGTCTGGCATCAGATGGTGGTCTCAGTGCCAAGGCTCTGTGGGTCCTGTCCAATTCAATATGGGGTCCTTGGTCATTCCCCAGAATCTGTTTGAACTGGGCATGAACAGTTTTCCCAAGTTCTAAGGGAGACACCTTTTCTGGGAGCCCTCTGATGCATACATTGTTGCAGTGATTACGATTTTCAATATCTTCCTGGTTGTACAGCAGGTCCTCAAGGATGGAAGAGTGCGATTCTAGGAGGGTTCTGTGTGCCTGCGGCATCTAATACTCCTTCTTGTGCCCTCTCCACTTCCTCTATTCTTGATGTGAATTCAGTTTTAAGGGCATGCATTTATTTTTTATATGTCGGTTCTAGGCGACAGGCAAACTACTCCAGGTCTCTTTTAGTAGGCAAGTTTTTGAGGTAGGCACTTATCTCAACTCCTGATGCGGTCTCTGTGGGAGTTGGCGAGTCTGAGTCTTCCTCCTTCCCTCCTGTTCTGCCTTGCAGCTCTGTGGTGATGAGGAGACAGCGCCATCTTGAAAGGCTCTGGGTCTGAGGGGGGAGATGTTCTGGAGCAGAGAAAGTGATCAATACCGCTTTGGGAACCACATTTGTCCCCTCCAGGGCCTCCAGTGAGTCTCCTGGTCTTTCCCATCTGTAAATGGCGACAATGAGCTTAATGATATATGTGGATCAGGGGCTTAGAGTGGAGTAGCAGTGTCCTACTCCTCCATGAGCAAGCCACGCCCCCTTGTAAATTCCCTTTAGGTTTAACCTATTTATTCTTCTGGGTGTAATTGTGGATTTATTGCATATATCTCTGTATAATTTTTAGTATATATCAGAAAAAAACTGCAAAGCACTCGTTACACTGTGCGAAAGGTGCAAAGCTGTGTTGCTGGATCAACATGTAACAAAATCACTGCTGCACTCAGTCTAACCAATAAGTGTGTGCTGACAAGCAATAATGGTTTGAGAAAAAAATTAAAAAACATCATTTTTTTCTAAAAAAAAAAACAAAAAACTCAGTACTCACTTTTTTTATTTATTAAAAGCCGGGGCTCTTGGTACACTCATTGGCCAATGTATGCCTGCCCTCCGGCCACGTCTCGGCGGCCCCGGGGTTCGGAGGGTCCTACGCTGACATCCCTGCCAGATCCTTGTCCGTGGACTCCCTGGTCCTTCTGACCTCATCCTGATCCCTGAGCACCTGGGGTCGGTGGGGGTGCAATCTGCAGCTGGGTGGAGCCAGCAACTCCACCTTGTCTAGTATATATGTGTATAATTTTTAGGGAATTTGAAGTGAATCTATATCTCTTTATAACAAAAAAAATTATTTAACTGTAAAGTTCCTCTGTAGATTGAAAGAAAAAAAAAAACCTAGTAATAAACGATAAAAGTAGTTCAGAGAAACTTGTCTGTGTCATATAATATTTTTGCATGTTCCTTAAAGCCCTAGATCACTGCTCTGCACAGCACAAGCCATCGGACTGTGCAGTGTTGAAGCACCTTAAGGTGGGGGGGCATGTAAAAGTTGAAGAAAATAATTAAAAAGAAACCTAGAAGTTTAACATTACAGGCAAATTTTAATATATACTGATTTATAGGCATTCGTCATACTTCATTTTCTTGTGCCTATTGCTGAGTTTGTAAATAAGATAACTTAATTCTAATTTCAGGTTTCCACGAGGAATATCAGCTTCCATACTATGATCTTGTACCATCAGATCCCTCAATTGAAGAAATGCGAAAAGTTGTATGTGACCAGAAATTACGGCCTAACATACCCAACTGGTGGCAGAGTTATGAGGTATGTGCCTGTAAATGTTAGCTTACAAATGCTGAAGCTGACTATAGCACAGATCATTGTTTCCAGGACCCAGTATCATTGGCAGAGGCACTGAATAATAAAGGCAACAAAAGTATTCTGCCACTAAGGTTGCAAAATGCCAAACTGGGCACCATAGGAATCAAGTAAATGTGTAGACATGAAAGGAAAAAATTGTCAATGGTTAGAAGGAAAATGGTACGAAAATAATTTTTTATATAAATAATAGCGAACTGTCTTCTAGTCCTCTACTCGGTCTTCAGTGTAGCTTACCGGGAAGTGGGGGGGCAGCAGGGTTGCAAGAGGCATGGTCACTGTTGCAGGTGTTGTCAATGGCACTAGTGGATGATGCTGCAGGCCCTGGGCTCAGAGGATGGGCTGTTGCCATTTCGCTATGCAGGTGCCATTGATCTACTGGTGGTGGACATTGATGGACTTCAATAACACAGCTGTGGAGACGGCACGTGTGCAGATTGGGATCTCGGAGAGCCACTATCTCAGTCTGCACGTGCGCCACTTCTACAGCCATTTTCTTGAAGCTTGTGTCAGAGGCATCGTATGCGCAGATTGGGTGTTTCTGCTCTCCCAATATTTCAATCTCCTCATGTGCCACCTCCGCACCAATTTTCCTGAAGTCCAATGCTAGCAGATCAATGGTGTTCAGCACCAGGCCTGCAGCATCTCCCCACTGGTGCTGCTGCTGTCTTTTTGCAGGGGCAACCCTGCTTCACTGCCAGTCATCTAAACCCCCAACAGAAACTATATCCAAATTTTAAGACGCACCCCCAGTTTTGAGGGGAAAATTGTGGTCTTATAATCCGCAAATTATGGTATGTAGTGTCAGTGTGTTTAATATACACACCTATCGCTGTCTTCAGCATTCAAATTGAGTCAAATGATGGCAATTAATTCTCTGGATCACTTTATACTTTGTGTGAGTGGAAGTGTCTTTTACAATTGAAGCCTATGACGCCTTGGTCTTCCATTGTGGGTTGCGCAAAGTGTGGTGTTGCCTTAGCGATCAGTGAAGAGTGATGACGTCACTGAGAAGAGAACTTTGCTGAATAGTGGAGAAGGCTGTGGTAGTGACCTACACTACATAAACAGATTTGGGGGGGGGGGGGGGGGAAGAAATGTGTGAGGGTTTCTTCAAGGAACCCCCTAGTGTTTGTACATAAACTGCTAACACTTTTAATATCTTTGGGAGACGGTAAGATGTAGACCATAAAGTGTCTTCTGATTAGAGAGAAGTTGCAAGCCTAAACCATCTGGGATATACTACTTTATGTTAACATTTTATACACAATAATGTGTGTTTTTGTTTATTTGTTTTTTAAATGTGAAAGCAAAAATACAAGAAGTTTTTTTTTTTTTTTTAATTTTTTTGAAAATATGGGGGTTTTATGGTGGTCACTTTAGCTGTCTCAATCAGTGGCGGTCCTTATGCCTCATGAAACCCATGATGTATTTGCTTGGCGTAAAATACTTTGGGCCAGTTTACCGACTGCATGATCAGAATAGTGAACCAACATTCAGTCTATAGATATTTCTGTGGGATCGGTTTTAAGGCATTTTTTTCCTTCCAACCAGGCTCTTCGAGTGATGGGCAAGATGATGAGAGAATGCTGGTATGCGAATGGAGCAGCTCGTCTGACAGCTCTGCGCATCAAGAAAACACTGTCACAGCTCAGTATACAGGAAGATGTGAAAATCTGAAGCCTCTACCAGTGCTCCTGACAAAATGTGGAAAATTCATACAAGCTGCCATGATGTAGTACATAAGTATGAGGCCTACCTCAACGTTTCTTCCCAGACAACTGCCAGTTGAACAATGGGGCCTTTTTGGCCAAAATGGAAGAGAACAGCACACTTAATTATATGTTTGGGTCTGAAACAGAAACTTTTTCTTTTCTTTTTCTATTTTCTTTTTTTCTTCTTAGCATGACGATATGGATTCAGGTGATTACCACGTAGCCTGATTTTTATTTTTTTTTACCAAATGAAATTCCTATGGTGGCATCCCCTTTCTATCTGTGTAGGGTAAAATCCACATCCTGAAACTTGCTTAAAGTGGTTGAGGGTATCCTCCAGTACACCCGACCATGCTCATCTACTGGTTCAGGTCCTAGTGAGCAAGCTAAAGTTCCTCTTTGGATTTACCCTAAACATGAACAAGGAAACTCCCAATGAAAGGACTGAGTTCAGGCTTTTGTACAATGATAATGGAGCTTGAAAGCAAACACTACACTGTCCACGTAGACCCGCGTCCATGCATGTGCAAGGGTGTGTGTAGCTAACTATTGACCTGTGTTTTGTAGGTGCACACGTGTACATGTGAGCTTGTCTGCATGCGCCAATATAAAGCTCCACTTTTTTGAGGTGTCTGTATGTAGATCAATTTGAGTGACACTTCATGTAAAGTTTGCATACAGGGCCACTTGTCACCTTAATTTTTATTTAAATTTTAATTAATTTAATTTTTTAATTTTTTTTAAAAGCAAAACCCAAACTCAAGCTTGTTTGAACATAACACTAACATCCGCTTTCCAGGAAGAGGAGATCATGCTGGTGAAAACTATTGGCAATAGAAATATTACAATAAAAGACCCTAAGCTTGTGCTCTCCGAGCGGGTGTGAAGCGAGGAGGACAACCTGCAAAAATCCATCGTCATTTGTAAATGAATCTCAGGTGTCAAGCATTTGCCAACAGCAGGGATTTTAGATGTTTGTGCTCATTAAATTGACCGGCATGAGAAGACGTCGTTCCTTTCCAGCCTGCCTTCTGGGGGGACTGACATGGAAAGAGAGCTTGGTATTTAGATGCTGATCCACGACTGGAGAGACTGTTCCGGTCGCCTTGGCCGGGCTCCAGCAGCAGGTTGGAAGCGGGTTTCTCAATTTGATTGACGCATCACATTTTTAATACAGGATCTTAGTTGAACGGGAGAATTTTTTTGGTTCAGCATCTACAGTACAATAACTCTGAAGCCATAACTTTTAACTGGAGTGTTTGATTTTATTTTAATTCTTATTGATTTTTTTGGGAGGGGAGAGTAGGGATTTTAACTTTTTTTAAGTATTTTAATTCTTTGTAAAAAAGAGAAACAACAAAAAAAAAATCAGAAATATCTCTATATATAAATATATACACATACATAAGTATAAATATTACCTCTCAGTCTATTGTTTGTATAGAGATCACAACAAAAAAAACCAAATGCGCCAAGCTATATTTACACTGGAACTATTTGTACTTGTACATGGAATTTTCTTCTAGACGCTGGATTGGTCCTCATGGTTACATGTCACATTTTTATAATGCCATGTCGTCATTGTCTGTTTCTTCAGGTGTACACCATTTTCCTGTGTGTATCCTTCAGGGGTTTTAGTGACGTGTCCAAAGTTCTATAAATATATATATTTTTTTCTGCTTTCTGTGCAGAACTGTTAATAAACTCCCAGTTTTTCTTGTCCAAGGTGCTTCTCAGTCTCATACAGCTCACTAACGTACTAAGGTGAAGCTGGCTTGTGCATTAATGGGGTGTATGTAAACATTGGTGTTCTTGGGATGGGGTGTCGCTCTGTCACTTGGGCTGTAGTATTTGTATAAAGCATTAGTCGTCATGTGCAATCTCTTGGTAAAACATTTACACACATATGCAACATATCATCTTCCGAAGTCTCATTTTTGTAACGTACAAAGATAGGAATGGTGAGTTACTACTTGAGCTGTGCTGGCAAAGCAGTTGTGCTATCCAGTTCTAATTGGTTATGTAGCAGGGAAAAATTAGGCGTTTAAAAGTAAGAAAAAAAATGCCTAATTGTAAAAATAGTAGAACTTGTATATTGAGAACATGTAAAGTGTCTCCTCAGAGAGGAATGAGACTTGAACTCTAGTGCTACCTATTGGAAATGGCAAGCCTAAAAGTAAAAAAAGATCTTTTTTAAGGGTATGTGCTCACCATCTGGATGTGTATCGTGTTGGATGCAGTGCCTACGGACCTGAGGGAAGCAGTGGATGAACGCATGGAGAACGCAGCCGACCTGTACTCGCCATCTGCATTCGGTGCAGGGCGGCTTTTCCCATCATTCACTCTCTGGAGATCGCTCTCGACTCCGCACGCAACATGAAATTAACATGATGCGGAACTCCTACAACCTGCACCACAGCTGAAAACACCCTGCGGAGGGGAGAAGCATGGTGAGCATGGGGTTTCTAGACATCCCATTCACTATGCTGTTACTGTACAATGCAGCTTCAATATGCTGCGTCCAAAGCGCTGCAATTCCTGGTCCGTGTGCACGCACCTCGAGCCTTGCCATATGCCTTGGGATTTAAACCAGATCAGAACCTCACTTAGAAGACAAGGTGTCACCACGGATATGGATTAAATCCTAAATCATATGACAAGGATCATCAAAGGATAATTTTTTACTTTTAGGAGCACTAGGGTTCAAGTCTTCTTCCTCTCTGAAGAAACTATTTGGATATTTATTTTCCAGAGGAGCATTGTGGCTTTTAAGTTTCTTCTTTACTGGCATACCAGATCTGGTGTGTCACTCTCCATAAGAAGAAAAGCTTACACCAGGCCGGAGTCTCACTTGTGAGAGACTTGCGTGAGTCTCTCATTACCGGGCATGGCCACCCTCTCTATTGCCAGGAACATGCAGCTGCATAGAAATTTGTATGTTTAAAATTGCTGAGCTTTGTCTCAAATTTGTATGTTAAAACTGTTTAACCTCCCTGGCGGTATGATTCTGTCAGGAATTTTGTGCTAAAAGCGGTACCATTTACCGCGGTCGCAGCAGATGCGGTGAAAAAAACGCATCTGCAGCACTTGCCGCATAGCCGCCGCACTCGCGGCGCAGTTACGGTAATCGCTATAGTAAGTATAGGGGGACTTGCGGCAAGTGCGGTTTTTTTCGCGGCCGCACCTGCTGCAAGTCCCCCTATACTTACTATAGCGATTACCGCGAGTGCGGCGGCAGATGCGGTTTTTTCACCGCATCTGCCGCGACCGCGGGTAAGCCCGAGCTTGACTCGGGGTTACCGCTTCTGGCAGTGAATGTTAACCCCGAGTCAGGCTCGGGAATACCGCTAGGAAGGTTAATAAAAATAATCTGATTAAAACAACAATACAAGAAATACATGCAGTTGACACTCCTGTCTGGAGAGCTGGTGGCCATGCCGGGTGATGTGATGCCAGACTCTCATAAGTGACTCCCGCTTTATGTTGAGAAGTCAACTGATTTTAACTACTGGTATGATGGCAGGTTTATAGGTTTACAGCTGGTAACTGAGTAGTTGCATTAGGCTATAGCTCTTATGTTTTATTGATTATACCCTGTTGATTTGCAATGGATGTGTTTTGTTATTTTTATAGACAATCTATAGAAGGTATAAGACAGATAAGGAGTCTAGCTGCAAAACTTACTTAAACTATGCTGTATGTCACTAATGCAATCTCACGTCCTGTAAATGCCAACCAAAGTTAATGCAGCAGTGATGCCCCTGCAAACCAACAATGCATTATGACAGAAGAATGGTGCCAGGTCATACAGTCGTGGCATCAGCTTGGCATCATGTCTATATGTAGATTATACAACTTATCCATACAAGCCGATATGGATGATTGAATGTTCTCCATCATATAAATCCTTTTTATTTGAATTTTCCTGGAGTGAAGGCCTTAGATGTACAACCAAGACTGCTTATGTTTTGCCTTATCTGGGCCAACGTTCTGTGCCAACCCTCCTTTTTAGGAAGAGTTTTAGCCACCCCATTGCAAATAAAGTGTTTGTTCGGCCATAGGCAGATTGCTTCTAAATTCTATTTATTTTTATGGTAACTCAGTGGATTCTTTATAAAAACTCTTCAGGGCCATGTTATCCAATAATAGGCGATGGCCACAAAGACAAAATCTCTTCCATTGCTTGGTCACTTCATTCAGTGCCTATAATGAACATAAATCATCCCATGCAGTATAATGATCTGACCATATTGAAGGGTGTATGTTTTGACTTTTCTGGCACACACCTCACTATGATAAGTAATAAGGCACTCATATTCCTGGGCAATATTCCGGGTATTTAACCTTTTATTTTTATTTTCTGTTTGTCCCTTGGATATGTGCCTTGATCATGTGTTGTACATCATCTCATGTGCATATGGGCTTTCATTTGGTCACAAATGCATTAATTGTGTAACCACTACTTATTGGGAGGTATTTTTATTTTTCCTTTTAAATATAATCATGAAAAAAAATCATCTCAAACTGCTGTTTGTATATTTTTTGTGACTTTTGGTTTGCTAAAGCATCATATGGTGGATTAATGGCCCTTCTCTATTTTTATTATTTTATATTGTATATATGGTGACTATTTTCCAGCTTTCGGCTGATTGGTAGTTTTAGGCCATAAGCACATAATTTAGTGGTGATTTACACCTTTTTAAGTTGAATTGTAGCATGATTTCTAATCATTTCTCAGGATGTCCAAAATGTTTTACAGTAATCAGAAGATATAGGTACATAAGCAACAAGGACAGCAAAACTTCCCATGATTTGCGTTGTCTGCGTAGACTAACTGCTACAAAAGGGGACGTCCAGCTTTCCTTTTTGCAGAAAGTTGAGTCTTTACTGAATTTTATGTTTGATCTGCCGATCCAGGTGCAACAGGTGTGGAATCTTTTTCATCTTTTGATCTACTCAGTATAAAGTATTGTAAGTTATATATGGGATGAGCAGGTTATATCAGGCGTTTTCCCACTAAATAACATAGCAGATTCATTTTTGGGTAGTTAACCCTTTATTGCCTAAATTCAAACATACATACAAATGGATTGAAGTGGTATGATGTGAATATGCAACATTAGGCATTAAGGGGTTAAACCAGCTCTCGACTTTATGGTCAGTGATCAATTTGTGAATGCAGACCCTTAGGCAGTTTTCACACCACGGTTGTGGTATATCAGGTTCTGTCCGGTTTTTGCAGGAAAGACTGGACAGAACCTGACTGCCCCGGACAAACAGAACTGGAGGGCAAATATGCCCACATGTCCTGTTTTCTGCTGGTGTCGGCAGATCGCAGCTGCTGAAATGTCAAGATCGCGGCTAGCAGGGAGCCAGCCACGGACCTGAAATCTCAAGCAGGGAGCTCTCAAGCTGCTAAACTTCAGCTGGGAGCCGCATCCTATTTTATGTCGATCTGGCACCATAGACTCCCATGTTAGGGGGCTCCGGATTCAGGAAGATCCGATTTGTGCAGATTTTTGCTCTGGACAAAAACACTGCAAGCATCATTATTGTGTCCGGGACAAAAACAAAATGCAGCCTGATGCTGCCGGACAGGGACAAAACCAGATGGCAAATAGATGCCATCCAGCCCTGTCCGACACCATAGGACTGTATTACCACAAAATTTGGTCCGGGGCAGTCAGGTTCACACTGAACAGCCTCGGACTTGATCCAACCGTGGTGTGAAACCAGCCTTATTAGGAACGTGTTAGATGTGTTGGAATATTTCTGACCAGATTCAAGCAGATATTTTATCCCGCATTCAAAAATTAAAAATAAAATAAAGATTGATTGTTGCCCTTATGTTAATAGATCACAAGAAATTCCAGCTCTCGGTTACCACATTAAACCATGGTGAAATTCACTTACTCCAGTCCTCTAGGGCCCAAACAGTACATGTTTTAAGGATTATCACCTGTGCAATGCTAAGGAAATCCTGAAAACCTGCACTGTTGGTAGGTCTTAAGGACTGGAGTTCCCCCACCACTGACTTAGATGAATTTGAGACAGCACAGCATAAGTAAGCTGGCTGTTTTCGGTCTTCATATCCCCCATAGATTGTGGAGACACTGCCAGTGTGATATTTTTTTTTTTTTTTTTTTTTTTTCTTAAGCAGATTCCTATGGCATATTAAAAGGCATTAGTTTGGGGGTGAAACCCTGTTGATATGCATATAAAACTATTTCAGCAATACATTTACAAGGCCAGTCGCTGTTTCTCCAGTACTGAGAAATCAATGTTTGCATTGATATGCTTGCTGTACAATACAAAATATTTGCAGTACAGTGTTGGCAAGAAAAATTGATGTAAATACTTATGTCCCCAAAAATGTTTTGAGAAAAGTACTCTTGAGTGGTACCTTTATTGGCTAACCAGAGACATTCACTTGTAATATTGAAGTAGTGTTTTGAGCTCTGAAAGCGTGCAAATATTCCTCTGGCCATCCAATAAAGGTATCACTCATTGAAGACTTCTCCAAAAATTTTTGGGGACGTTAGTATGTACATGTATTAATATGCAAATGAGGCTCGAGAGCTATTTGTGGGTCTGAAGCCTTCACTGCTCCATCTATTCTCTGCCCAGCATCTCTTTAACTGACATTGACTGCTCCTTAACCATAAGTCATACAGTATAGTCAAACAATAGGAAGTGATGGATTTGGGGGAGGAAAAGAGCTGGAGTGACAGAGGCTTCAGATCCACAAACATCGTTTCAGCTTCATTTGTACATCCATTCAAATCACTTGTTTCACAGTTATGGGATGAACAATCTGGCCTTGTATAAAGCCTATATAAAAGAGCTACATGCATATCTTTTGCGGGAATGATCAAAGCTGCAATACCAGACAAATCTCATGCACAAATTGGGGGATTTGGGAAAAAAATAAAACCCACAACAAACCCCTTTAACTACATAGACATGATGTCTTACAACATTGGTGTGGTGCATAGTGGTTTAATACATTTCAGCAGGGTGGTCTTCAAAGTGTAGAAAGTAACACCAGAAAAAGATTCTACATGTGTTGAGATCCTGTAGAGAGAATGGACCTGTTGCCACTTGGAGATACGAGGAACAACTTTGTGAGTTCAACAAATAATCTTATAAATAGTTTTTAAAAAAAAAAC
This sequence comes from Allobates femoralis, assembly GCA_033576535.1. Lineage (NCBI taxonomy): Eukaryota > Metazoa > Chordata > Amphibia > Anura > Aromobatidae > Allobates > Allobates femoralis. The sequence continues at coordinate 599,690,585 of JARQOC010000002.1, forward strand.
CTATGTTCTTGTGACAATGACGTTAGGAATAGTTTGTGAATTTGGCTTCTGAACTGGATGTATATTTTTTACAGATTTCACCTTCAAAACTTACAATTTTACAGATATCTAATTTATTCTTACTTTATTCTGGGACTTCAGACGTCTTCCATATTTTTTTTATGGCTATAAATCTCAGTGGAGGAACAAAAGGGTGCACTTTCTTGATCTACAGCCTAAATTTAAGGCTGGTTACTTTGAATGTATATGCACCATATGTAAAGCATTCATCCTAAACCCTGCAAACCTCTCATGACTAGTTCAGGTAGCTGTGGTTAAGTATACTTTTGAACTGAATGCAATGAATCTGAAGGTTTTACTTATTAAATGGGTTTTAAGAGTTTTCTGTTTTTTTTGAAGGTTTGAACCGGTTTCCTCACAAATGTGTTCCCTTCTGGCCTAGGTAGCCAACATCAATCATAAAATACAGTGACCAGATATTGGTAATTAAAGCTATCCTTCCGGAGAACAGAGTGATCACTTGTCAGGTGCAGAACGTGTCTGCCATGCTCGTCACTTTTGACTCTAGAAGAGATGAATTTGGTACTTTCTTTTCATCCAGGTTTTCATTGTATTGGAAAGGACTGTAAAAGAACCACTTAGACACTTTACCTCCTCAGTATGCAAATGTAAATACATTGTATGATAGAAAATCTTTTGTTAATATAAAAAGCTGTCCAATTTCTGCTGTACATTAAAAATTTGTTTTATTCATGTTACGTGTGTGTGTTTTTATAATTGTTTTACTTATTGACAGATATAGGGACACATGCCTAGTCATTTTTTTTTTCTCAACCAGAACCACAATCCAAGACTGATAATCCTATAGAAGAATTTGTGGTTCTTGCATATTGAAAATATTACTGAACCTATTAGAAAAGCTGCAGGGCTCAGTCATTAAGTTTGTCAGGATACTACTTGGCTATCGCCAGTTGAACGCAGGGGTAGGGAACTCCAGGCCTCGAGAGCCCACATAGTGCAGGTTTTCAGGATTTCCTCAGCATTGTACAGGGATTGGAATCTTCACCTGTGGATTACTAAGGAAATACTGAACACCTGCACTGTGTGCGGCTCTTGAGGCCTGGAGTGCCCTACCCCTGAGTTAGAGACTTTGTCGGATCATTTTCAGTATAATACTAATTGTAGCCTTGAATAGTGCCTGGGCAAACCTTTTAAAACATGTAAAAATCACTACTCTATCCCTTGTAGTTCTCTTGCTATAACCATCTCACACCCTGCAGGCATCTATCTTCAGCAGTTAAAAGTAATTTCCTGGACTAGTGAATAGTCCGCAGTATGTAAATGTTATTTAAATATCCACTCCCTATCCAAGCTGTTATTGTCCCTCCTCTCTGTGCTCTGTGCTGAAGTCAGTCACAAACTCTCAGGCTTATACTAGCTCCTTCAGAGGGGGTGATGTTTTGTGCTACAAATGTGTGCTGTCTGTAAAGGCCACATTACACACACAGATATCTGTGACCAACATCTGAACAGATCTCTGGTTGCAGTGAAATCATGGACACATTGCTCCATTTTGTAACAGCCACAAAATGGACAATGTGTCCATGATTTCACTGCAACCAGAGATCTGTTCAGATGTTGGTCACAGATATGTGTGTGTAACGTGGCCTTAAGAGAATTCTGTGTGTTTATATGAACTTTGGTTTAACCACATACATGTAATGTGTGTATCTGCTGACAAATTCACATGTTTCTATACACAGAATCCAGCACACACTACACACATGCCTCATATACACACAATGAAGATGTCAGATGTGCAGCTGCAAAGAGCACACACCACCTCCTCCCTCCTTTCTACTCTGGACTGTGTCTGCACATAGGAGCTGACCACACAATAGGACCCAGACCCAGAGGATGGCAGTGCAGTGATGTCACTCAGGACATGAATATTAATTCCCTAGGAAGTGGGCTGCAGAGATTTAAATGATTACTCACTGTGATTGACAGATGGAATGAATATATATATTTTTTTTTTTGTAGTTTAATGGCTCTCTAATACTTGCTTTCCCACTAACACTTTAACCATGCTTACTTATTCCCTAGCAGTAATTGCTCCACTAATCCTTACCCTCTTTCACTACTCCCAAATTCCATCACTCCCAACACAAATATTTCTCACCATCCCTCTTAAGGTACCGTTACACGGTATAAGATCGTTAACAATATCGCTTAAACGTCACGGGTTTGGAGTCGTTCAAGCGACATCGTTAGGACGTCATTTCGTGTAACACAGAGTTTCAACTATGAATAAATCGTTGGATCGCAGATTGCAGATTTGAGAACATGTTCTCAAATCAGACGATCCACGATCAGCCAACCTGCCTCATCGTTCTGTGTGACACCGCGATAACTAATATTGTTCACGACTTCGCCCATTCACATCAGTGAACAAGTATCGTTCGCTGAGTTGTGCGAACGATGCCTGCTCACTACATTGGTGCGTCGTCCACGATATCTACACGTGACATCTTACCAACGATGTGAAAACTGTGTTCGAACACTGCGCACCCCGAGATCGTTAGTGATATTGTTTCTACATTTAAGCGTGTAACAGTACCTTTACTTTCCCACCCTAGCTCCTCTGCTGACCTGCTTCTCAATCTCACACCTCTCTCGCAGAAACACAAAACAAGCCGGCCACTCACATTCTCCTTTTGCGTGCTCTCTTTGCTTCTCTTACCAGCTGGCGACATATCTCCCAATCCAGGACCTCCACAGTCAACATTCCCTACTATTTCTCCCTCCTATCACCCATGCACCTGCAAGAAACAGCTGCAATCTTTTAAATTAAAAACCCATTCTCCTGACCCCGTCTCCACCTCTCCCTGGAGTGCTCTGGAATGCCTGTTCCATCTGTAATAGACTCCACTTCATTCATGACCTCTTTACCTCTCGAAGGCTATCCTTCCTGGGCCTCACTGAAACATGACTGACACAGCCTCCCTGCTGCACTCTGTTATGGCGGCCTCCACTTCACCCACACACCTCGCACTGGCAACGAGCATGGTGGAGTGGGTCTTCTCCTTTCTAGGAACTGCACCTTGAACCCAATTCCTCCTCCTTTCCTTATCCTCTCATCTTTTGAAGTGCACTTTGTCCATATCTACTCTCCTTCCAACCTCCAAGTGGCTGTCATTTATCGGATTCTGGGCCCGACCACTGCCTTCATAGACCAATTCTCCATCTGGCTCCTATACTTTCTCTCTGCTGACATTCCCACCATCATAATGGGTGACTTCAACATCCCCATTGACACCAGTCAGCAGCCTCCAAACTCCTGTCACTTGCTTCATCCTTTGGCCTCACTCATTGGTCCTCCACAACTACCCACATAGACGGACATGCACTAGACCTCATCTTAAACTCGCCTCTGCTCCCTAACTACCCCTACAACCTCCCTCTTCCCCTCTCTGACCACCATCTACTTATTTTCTCATCCTTTTCCTCCTCACCTGCCACCATGTCCACCAAATCACACACCCTCGCAGAAACCTCACACATCTTGACGCTCACACACTCCAACGCCATGTTACAGCTATCATCCATATCTTCACTCCACAACACAGATATGCCACAGCTTTCTACAACTCTATACTCACATCAGCTATTGATCAAGTTGCCCCTCTTGTTCATGGCAGAACACAGCAAATCAACAGACAACCCTGAGACACAAAACTCTACTAAAAAGCTGTGGCGGGAGTCTAAGGTTGCTGAGTGGCGCTGGAAGAAAACACACTCACAAGAAGACTACACAACATTCAAACAAGCACTTCTCAAAATCAAGTCAGCAGTCACCACCACTAAACAGAATTACTTTAATTACCCTTATATCCTCTTTGTCCAACAACCTCAGGCAGTTATTCAACACATTTAACTCCTTCCTACGCGCCCCCCCCCCCTCACTGCCCCCACCTACTTCTCGTATCCATGCAGAAGATTTTGCAACACACTTCACCAGCGAGATTGTTCAGATCAGACAAGTCTTTGCTGACCAACCACTCAACCCCTATGTGTACCAGACCCCTCCCCCACGAACTCTTCTCCCCTCCATCACTGAAGGAGGAACTTGCACACCTCCTCTCCAGATCACACCTCACCACCTGTGCACTGGACCCCATTCCATCCCACTTCCTCCCCAACCTCACCACCACACTTAGTGTTGGCCAAAAGTATTGACACCCTGCAATTCTGTCAGATAATACTCAGTTTCTTCCTGAAAATGATTGCAATCACAAATTATTTGGTATTATCATCTTCATTTAATTTGTCTTCAATTAAAAAAACACAAAAAGAATTGTCCTAAAGCCAAACTGGATATAATTCCAGACCAAACATATAAAAAAAGGGGGTGCACAAAAGTATTGGCACTGTGATGCTTCTCTAATTTGTGTAATTAACAGCACCTGTAACTTACCTGTGATACCTAACAGGTATTGGCAATAACTAAATCACACTTGCAGCCAGTTGACATGGATTAAAGTTGACTCAACCTCTGTCCTGTGTCCTTGTGCGTACCACATTGAGCAAGGAGAAAAGTAAGAAGACCAAAGAACTGACTGAGGACTTGAGAAACCAAATTGTGAGGAAGCATGAGCAATCTCAAGGCTACAAGTCCATCTCCAAAGACCTGAATGTTCCTGTGTCTACCGTGCGAGAATCTTAAAGAAATGTAAAGCCCATGGCACTGTGGCTAACCTCCCTAGATGTGGATGGAAAAGAAAAATTGACAAGAGATTTCAACACAAGATTGTGCGGATGGTGGATAAAGAACCTCGACTAACATCCAGACAAGTTCAAGCTGCCCTGCAGTCCGAGGGTACAACAGTGTCAACCCGTACTATCTGTCGGCATCTGAATGAAAGGGACTGTATGGTAGGAGACCCAGGAAGACCCCACTTCTTACCCCGAGACACAAAAAAGCCAGGCTGGAGTTTGCCAAAACTTACCTGAGAAAGCCTAAAACGTTTTGGAAGAATGTTCTCTCTTTTTGGGCAAAGGCATCAACATAGAGTTTACAGGAGAAAAAAGAGGCATTCAAAGAAAAGAATATGGTCCCTACAGTCAAACATGGCGGAGGTTCCCTGATGTTTTGGGGTTGCTTTGCTGCCTCTGGCAATGGACTGTTTGACCGTGTGCATGGCATTATGAAGTCTGAAGGCTACCAACAAATTTTGCAGCATAATGTAGGGCCCAGTGTGAGAAAGCTGGGTCTCCCTCAAGGTCATGGGCCTTCCAGCAGGACAATGACCCAAAACACACTTCAAAAAGCACTAGAAAATGGTTTGAGAGAAAGCACTGGAGACTTCTAAGGTGGCCAGCAATGAGTCCAGACCTGAATCCCATAGAACACCTGTAGAGAGATCTAAAAATGGCAGTTTGGAGAAGGCACCCTTCAAATATCAGGGACCTGGATTGCCAAAGAAGAATGGTCTAAAATTCCAGCAGAGCATTGTAAGAAACTCATTGATGGTTACCGGAAGCGGTTAATCGCAGTTATTTTGGCTAAAGGTTGTGCAACCAAGTATTAGGCTGAGGATGCCAATACTTTTGTCTGGCCCATTTTTTGGAGTTTTGTGTGAAATGATCAATGTTTTGCTTTTTGCTTCATTCTCTTCTGTGTTTTTTCATTTAAGCCAAATGAAATGAAGATAATAATACCAAAGAATTTGTGATTGCAATCATTTTCAGGAAGAAGCTGAGTATTATCTGACAGAATTGCAGGGTGTCAATACTTTTGGCCAACACTGTATCCCAGCCCAACCCACCTCGTCCAACCTATCACTAACTTCTGGTACCTTACCTTCTGCTATCAAGCACGCAACATTACACCTATCGTAAAGAAACCATTCCTTGACCCCACTTCTACATCCAGCTACTGGCCCATATCCCTGCTCTCATTCGCCTTCAAACATCTCTAAAAACATGTCCACGCTGTACTCTCATCCCACCTCTCATCTAACTCTTTCTTTGACAACCTTCGATCTGGTTTCTGCCCCCACCACTCAACTGAAACTGCCCAGACCAAAATTACTAACTACTTACGGCCAAAGCTAACTGACAGTGCACCATCCGCCTCCTTCAAGACCTCTCCTCTGCATTCGACAGTCGACCACTGCCTCCTATTACAGATCCTCTTCCACTGGTATCACTGACCTTGCCCTCTCCTGGATCTCCTCCTGCCTTTCCAACCACACATTTAGCGTCTCCCACTCCCACACGACCACCTTACCCCATCGCCTATCTGTTGGGGTCCCTCAAGGCTCTGTCCTGGGCCCCCTCCTTTTTTCAATCTATACCCTTGGTGTGGGACAACTCCAAGTCCCATGGCTTCCAGTATCACCTGTACGCTGATGACACTCAGATCTCTCTCGCCCAAATGTCACCTGTCTGCTGTCCAGAATCCCGGAGTTTTCTATCAGCCATATCCTCCTTCTCCTCTCGCTTCCTAAAACTCAATGTAGACAAAACCAAACTCATCACATTTCCTCCATCTCACACACCTTCCTTACCTGATCTATCTATCACAATAAATGACATCACACTTTGCCCTGTACCTGAAGTCCGCTGCCTTGGAGTAACTCATGACTCTGCCCTGTCCTTCAAACCACACATCCAAGCCCTTGCGACCTCCTGCCGCCTCCAACTCAAAAATATATCCAGAATCTGTTCCTTACTCAACCCTCAATCTACTAAACTACTAGTCCATACCCTCATCATCTCCTGTCTCCACTACTGCAAACTCCCCTCTGTGGCCTCCCTTCTAACACTCTTGCTCCTCTCCAATCTGTCCTTAACTCTGCTGTCAGACTTATCCACCTCTAATCTTGCTATTTCTCCACTTCTCCCTACTGCAAAGCCCTCCACTGGCTCCTAATTCACCAGCGTATCCAATTCAAACTACTAACATTGATTAACAAACCCGTCTACAATCTGTTCCCCCCCATATATCTCTGAACTATTCTCCCAATATCATCCAACTTGTAATTTTCAATCCTCCCATGACCTCCTCCTTTCCTCCACACCTGTACGTTCCTCTTCTAACCACCTGCTAGACTTCGCCGAGCATCCCCCATTCTCCGGAATTCTGCACCCCAAAACGTCTGACTATTCCCTACACTCAGAATCTTCAAGCGGAACCTGAAAACCCATCTCTTCAGAACAGCTTACAACCTGCAATGACCACGGTGCCTCCTCACTACCACTGCACCTGGCGGTCCACCACCACTGGACCTGGCGCTCCACCACCACTGGACCTGGTGCTCCACCAGCACCAGAGCAGGCCCAGCCTACTGTTTCTCTCCCCATTGCCCTGTAGAATGTAAATTCACAAGGGCAGGGTCCTCTCTCCCCCTCTGTATCAGTCTGTCACTCTTAGCTTGTTTGTTGTATTATTAACTTACGGTATTTGTATGTAATGCTTTATCATGTACACCACCACGGAATCAATTGTGCTCTATAAATAAATAATATTTCATAAGTAAAGGATTTACGTAACCGAACAGTGGCACCAGGATTTGTTCCAGCTATTGATCCAAGGATGGAAGCAAACCATCACAACGGTTGCCTGGGAGTCCAGTGAGTAATTGTGGTACAGCTGCAAATTCCCATTCCCCTTTCCCTGGATAATTACAAAGGTAGAGAAACAGCAGTTAGGGATGTTGCACATCACACTGTGGTGAGCAGGTAAGAACGGGGGGATGTGAGGGCAAAAAAACGCACACTGCAGAGAGGGGAGAAGGGGGAGTGATGCTGAGAAGTCGCATTGCGGGGAGGGGAGAGGTTGAGACCTTAGTAAACATTTGATCAGCCCAACCCCTAGAACCAGCGTCCTGGGTGGCACGGTGGCCTTTGCAGCACTGGGGTCCTGACGTCCTGGGTTCAACTCCCACCAAGGACACTAAGGACAACATCTGCAAGGAGTTTGTATGTTCTTCCCGTGTTTGCGCGGGTTTCCTCCGTAGTGACACTGTGTTTCAGGGAGGGGATGAGGAGTGCTGGGGACTGTCTGTCGGCCGGGTGAGGATCCCAGCATGCACTGGGGCAATCACATGGTATGTCATCAAATGGGAATTGGCTAAGAAAAAAAAACCTAGCTGTTAGCATAGAGAGCGAATTGTAGGGAATTAATAAAAGAAAATTGCTTGGATTATAGGGATATATTAAATAGGAAGATAGGAAATAAGTTGCTGATCTCTGACTACCCCTTTAAAGCCCCCGTCACACTAAGCGAGATCGCTGCTCTGTCTAGCTTCTGTTTCCAACATCATGTCGGCTCTTTATTTAAAACTCAACCTTTCCAAAACTGAACTTCTTTTGCTCCCGCCCTCCACTAACCTCCCTAAATCTGACATCTCTCTCTCTGAGATAACGCCTAGGCAGCAGGCTCGCTGTCTGGGTGTCACGTTTGACACTGATCTCTCCTTCACCTCCTATGTACAATCTCTCGTCCGTTCTTGTTGCTTACACCTGAAGAACATCTCTAGAGTCCGTCCCTTTCTCACCATGGAAACAACTAAAACTCTTAGCGTGGCCCTAATCCACTCCCGCCTTGATTATTACAATTCTTTATTAATTGGCCTCCCCCTCTCTAAACTTTCCCCTCTACAGTCCATCCTTAATGCAGCAGCCAGGATCACCTACCTGGCCAATCATTACTCAGATGCCTCCGCTGTGTGCCAGTCATTGCACTGGCTGCCTATACACTGCAGGATAAAGTTTAACTTGCTTGTTCTCACCCACAAAGCTCTTCACAATGCTGCACCCCCCTACATCTCCTCCCTCATCTCTGTCTATCACCCTACCCGTTCTCTACGTTCCACAAATGACCTTCGACTAACATCTGCACTAATCCGATCCTCCCACTCCAGGCTCCAAGACTTCTCCCGAGCTGCACCAATTCTTTGGAATGCTCTACCTCAAGAAATCAGGACCATCCACAACTTTCATGGCTTCAGACGCTCACTAAAAAACACATCTTTTCAAGGCGGCCTATCATGCTCTATAACAAAATTTCTTTGTACTGTATATAGCCCATTCACTATCTCTCTTGACATAACTCTTCTTCACACTCCACCAAACCCAAAACGTCTACACAGATTGTCTGGTGACCACTCATGTAACTTTATTTCTATCCCCCATTTCCTCAAGATGCCTGGACCATCAGTGTAATAAACCCCTGTACTTTGTGTAACCCCTATCTAGTTGTAGATTGTAAGCTCTTTTGAGCAGGGTCACCTTTATTTTTTGCTTTGTCTATTGTATTGTATTTTTTACATTTAATTTTATGCTTATTGTATTGTTTCCTATTATTGTACTGTATTCTTTCTCTGGAATTACTGTATTATACTGTGTATGTTCATCTATTACCCATTATATTGTAAAGCGCTGCAGAATATGTTGGCGCTATATAAATAAAGATTATTATTATTAGATAGACCAGAGCGAACGATTAGACAGACTAGAGAGATGAGAGACTAGAGCGAAAGATAAAGCGGCCATCACACGCTACGATATCTTGAAAGATATCGCTTGAACGCGCCAGATCAAACATCGCGTGAACGATGTCTCTGCGTGTGACGGCAGGATACGATGAGCGAGAATTGTTCAACTCGCAAGATCGAGATCTGAGCTCCGGACCTCAGATCTTGCGATTAACGATTTCACGATCTGCCTCATCGTGGTGTATAACACCACGATGAGCGATCTCCCAGCGGCAGAGCCTATGCTGGGAGATGGTAACTATGGTACACGTCGGTTTACTAAGCGATGCGCGGCGCCTAGTAACCCGATGTGTACCATAGAAACCAGCGAGATCGCGGATCCACATCGCTGGTGAGTCTGTCTGTGTGACATCTCACCAGCGATGTGAGCGATATTTTAAGCGATCGCGCGTGCACGTGATCGCTTACAATATCGCTAGCAAGATCGTAGCGTGTGACGGCCGCCTAAGACAGACTTGAGTGAAAGATAACACCAGAGCGAAAGATCAGATAAACTAGACAGACCAGAGCGAAAGATCAGAAAGACTAGAGCGAACAATAAGGGTGCTTTCACATAACGATTTTTGTGCATCCGTGGCTGTCCGTTGTAAAACGGACAGCCATGGATCCGATTTGGCCCCCATGTTATCCTATGGGGGTCGGATCGGATTTGACCTAATTGGCATCCGATTTTGTGGGATCCGATTTGAGTGCGATTTTTTTTGCTGGACCCAAAATCGGAGAATGCTCCGATTTTGGGCTCAGAAAAAAATCAGATCCCACAAAATCGGATGGCAAATAGGACAAATCCGATCCAATCCGTATTTCTCTAACATGGGGGCCTATGAGCGCGGGTCCAAGGAAACCGCTGATCATTCCTCGGACCCGATTTTAGTGTACTGAGCATGCTCCCTACACTAAAATTGCTCCTAACCTTCTAATTAAACTTCTGCAATGTATAATATACATTGCAGAAGTGTAATTAAGTAAAAGAAAGCGTTAAAAATAAAAAATCATTATGCTCACCTATCCTCGATCCGGCGCTGCCTCCCACAGCAAGGTCCTTGTGCTTACAGGACCTGTGATATTACAGAGCATCATCGGGTCACATGACCGCAGTAACTGCTCTGTGACATCATCACAGGTCCTGTAAGCACAAGGACCTTGCTGTGGGAAGCAGCGCTGGATCGAGGATAGGTAGGCATATAGTGATTTTTTATTTTTAACTCTTTCTTATATTTCACTTCTATTATATATATGTATATTATACATTGCAGAAGTGAAAGTGCCCTGCTGTTTCCGGATCCGTGATAATCACGGACCCGGACACAGAATAGGTCACCCCCTGTGGTGTCTTTTCCTGTCCGTGGGATCCTACAAAAAGTAGGATCCCACGGACAGGGAAAAAATCGTTATGTGAAAGCAGCCTAAGGCGGCCGTCACACGCACAGATATCTTGCCCGATATCGTTTAAGCGATCTCCTTTTTGATCGCTTAAGCGATATCGGGCTTAAAATCGATGCATGTAATCAAGCGATTTACGATGTGAAATCGCTTGATCGTGACATCGCTGATCTGAGGTCCGGTTCTCAGATCTAGCGATGAACGATTTCACGATCTCCTTCATCGTGGTGTATGACACCACGATGATCCATCTCCCAGCGGCAGAGCCTATGCTGGGAGATGGTAACTATGGTACACGTCGGGTAACTAAGCGACGCGCGGCCCTAGTTACCCGATGTGTACCATAGTTACCAGCGAGATCGCGGATCCACATCGCTGGTGAGTCTGCCTGTGTGACATCTCACCAGCGATGTGAGCGATATTGTAAGCGATTGCGCGTGCACGTGATCGCTTACAATATCGCTAGAGATATCTGTGCGTGTGACGGCCGCCAAAGACAGACTAGAGTGAAAGATAGAATCTACTAGTTTGAAATATAAGATAGACTACAGGGAACAAAGACTAGATAGACTAGAGCAAATAAGATAGACCACAGAGAAAGATAAGATAGACTTAAGGGCCCCGTTACACATAATGATGTCCCAGCGACCCGACCAACGATCGGGTCGTTGGGACATCATTATCTGATCGCTGGTGAGCTGTCACACAGGCAGACTCACCAGTGATCAGCGAGAACGCTGGTAACCAGGGTAAACATCGGGTAACTAAGTGCAGCGCTGTGCTTAGTTACCCGATGTTTACCCTGGGTACCAGCCTCCCAGAGTGTACTGTGAGGCCCTGGGAGGTCGTTGATCGTTGGGTGTCCCGCGGTCACACACGCCGATGCTGGCTCCCAAGCAGGAGACCAACGATCAAAAAATGGTCCTGGCCATTTAACAATGATCAGCTCGCTGATCACTGGTCGTTGGTACATGTCACATGCAGCGGCATTGCTACAAGGTCGCTGCAACGTTACAATATTGTTGCGTGTAATGGGGCCTCCAATGTGAGAGAATTGGTAACTGTAGAACGTGCCTTAGTGGGTTTTCTGCCAGCACTAAATAGTCATCATGTCAAAGTCCTTTCCAAAACTCCGGTGTTAGTAGCTTATATAAACCACCAAGGGGGGGATAAGGTCTGAAAGTACTGTTGGGGATGGTGGAATGTATCTTTTTACTGGCAGAATCTCACCTAGCCTCCATGTTGGCAGTTCATATCAGGGGGAAAGACTACGACAAAGCAGCTTTCCACAGCCATGTACACCTTCATCAGGGCAAATAGGTTCTGAACCAGGCAGTGTTTCGCCAGATCACGGACATGTGGGGAGTCCCCAACATAGATTTGTTTGCGACTTGGTCCAACGGCAAGTGAATTGGTTTTGCTCCCTGGATTCCAGAGATCATCCATTGGTGGTGGATGCCATCCTGATCCCCCAGGGTTTCAGCTTAGCTCATGCCTTCCCCCCTCTAATCTTAATACCGACAGTCCTACGCAAAATTCTGAAGGATCGGACACGCATGATCTTGATAGCCCAGTTCTTCTGGTTCCAACAGAAGTCGATCTCTGATCCTTGGGTCCTTCGGTATCTTCCAGACCTCCTTTCCCAGGGGCCAGTTCATCATCCACAGGTAGGCAAATTACACCTGACTGCCTGGAACTTGAGTGGTGATTTTGAGTTATTATTATTATTATTATTTATTTATATAGCGCCATTGGTTCCATGGCGCTTTACATAAGAAGTGGGGGTAACAACGACAGGTACAGTACACGGAGCAGTCAATGCTTGCTGATACACGACGGGAGAAGATCCTGTCCACGAGGGCTCACAGTCTACAGGGGTGGGGGTAACACGATAGGGGGGGAAGCGCCAAGCGTTTGGTGGAGCGGCGCTGGGTCTCATCATAGGTTGTAGGCTTGTTGGAATAGATGAGTTTTCAGGTTCTTTTTGAAGCTCTTGAGGGTAGGCGAGTGTCTGACGTGCTGGGGGAGAGAGTTCCAGAGTCTAGGGGACAGTAAAAAATGGGAAAGGAAACGGTGTTCACCAGTCCGCGCTGCCAGGATCCACTTATTCCAGGGAAGAAACTCACGATCAGATGTGATATGATCAAAGCCTTTATTGCATCCAACGCGTTTCAACGCCTTTCCTGGCATCTTCCTCAGGGATGATCCCTGAGGAAGACACCAGGAAAGGCGTTGAAACGCGTTTGATGCAATAAAAGCTTTGATCATATCACATCTGATCGTGAGTTTCTTCCCTGGTATAAGTGAATCCTGGCAGAGCGGACTGGTGAACACCGTTTCCTTTCCCATTTTTTACTGTGTGATTCCACGTGCAAGTGGTCGGTGGGAGTCCAGCAGAGCTTCGGAATAATACATATATGTCTGTATACTTGTGGTCGCACAACTGAAATAGGTGAGGGTTTTATACACCGTATGTGAGTGTCTAGTGTAAGGCACTATTGGCTTTGTTCCTTCCCTTTCTTTTATTGAGAGTCTAGGGGAGGCGCAGGAGAAGTCTTGTATGCGGTTGTGGGAGGATGAGATGAGGGGGGAGGAGAGGAGGAGTTCTTGTGAGGAGGTAGGTTGCGTGCGGGTTGGTATCGGGAGACCATGTCGGAGATGTAGGGGGGGGACAGGTTGTGGATAGCTTTGTAGGTCAGGGTTAGGATTTTAAAGCGAGGTCTTAGGGAGGTGGGGAGCCAGTGGAGTGCCATGCGGAGAGGGGAGATAGGGGAGTAGCGAGGAGGCAGGTGGATTAGATGGGCAGCTGAATTTAGGATAGAGGGAGAGGTGCAAGGGAGGAGGCAGGGAGACCGGTGAGCAGTAGGTTGCAGTAGTCGAGGCGGGAGGTGATGAGGGCGTGGACGAGAGTTTTGGCAGTGTCATGATTAAGAAATGGGGCGGGATACTGAGTTGAGATGTTCTTGGTGGAGTCGGCAGGAGGTGGCGAGGGCTTGGATGTGGGGCTTGAAGGAGAGGGAGGAGTCGAGGGTGACCCCGAGGCACTTTGCGTGGGGGACTGGGGAGAGGGAGCAGTCGTTGACTCTGATTGACAGGTCTGGCAGAGGGTAGGGCGGCTGGGGGGAAAGACAATGAACTCTGTTTTGTCCATGTTCAACTTGAGGAAGCGAGCAGAGAAGAAAGATGAGATGGCAGACAGGCATTGGGGGATTTTAGACAGAAGGGAGGTGATGTCGGGCCCGAGAGGTAGATCTGGGTGTCGTCGGCGTAGAGATGGTACTGGAGGCCGTGGGACTCGATGAGTTGACCTAGGCCGAGGGTGTAGATGGAAAAAAGTACGGTCCTAGTACAGATCCCTGGGGGACGCCAACAGTAAGGGGTAGGACGAGGAAGAGGTGTGGGAGTGGGTGACACTGAAAGTGCGGTCCGTAAGATATGAGGAGATCCAGGAGAGGGTGAGGTCAGTGATACCAAGGGATTCTAGGATTTGGAGTAGGAGGGAGTGGTCGACTGTGTCGAAGGCGGTGGATAGGTCGAGGAGGGAGGAGACGGAGTAGTGTTTTTTCCACTTCGCGGTCAGGAGGTCGTTGGTGACTTTAGTGAGGACTGTTTCGGTGGAGTGGTGGGGTCGGAAACCGGATTGCAGGCGGTCGAAGAGGGTGTGGGAGGATAGGTAGGAGGACAGTTCAGAGTGGACGTGTTGTTCGAGTAGTTTGGAAGCGAAAGGGAGGAGGGATATTGGGCGGTAGTTGGCGACGGATGATGGGTCGAGGGAGGGTTTTTTGAGGATGGGTGAGATCAAGGGTGTTTGAAGGATGAGGGAAAGACGCCAGTAGTGAGTGATAGGTTGAAGAGGTGGGTAAGGGCAGGAATGAGGGTAGTGGTGAGGTTTGGGATAAGATGGGTAGGGAGTGGGTCGAGGGCGCAGGTGGTGAGGTGAGATCGTGACAGGAGGGTGGAGAGCTGGGCTTCAGTTACGTTGGAGACGCTTCCCTTGGTCGAGGAGGGTTGGGCGGTAATGGTGGTGGGTTGGGGGGACGTTGAGCCAAAGCTTTCTCTAATTTTGTCAATCTTGTGTTTGAAAAAGGCGGCGAAGTCGTCGGCGGAGATGAGGAGGTGCTGGGGGGCGGAGAAGAGAGTTGAAGGTTTTAAATAGTTGTTTGGGGTTTCGGGACAGTGTGTTGATTAAAGAAGAGAAATAGGTTTGCTTTGCGGCGGTGAATGTGTCCTTGAAGTTGGAGAGGGATTGCTTGTAGATGGTGAGGTGGGCCGTGGAGTGGGATTTCTTCCATCTCCGTTCAGCGACCCTGGACGTTCGGCGAAGCTCTTTTGTGAGAGAGGTGAGCCAGGCTTGTCTGAGTGTGCGGGTTTTGGTGTGGGTGAGGGGGGCAGCCTGGTCGAGAGCAGCAGTTAGTGTGGAGTTGTAGAGGCTGGCAGCAGTGATAACGTCGGGTGAGGAGGCGAGGTCTGTGAGAGGGAGGAGGGAGTGGGAGAGTGAGTTGAAATCGATGAGTTTAAGGTTTCTGCGCTGGTGACTGAGTTTCCGGAGAGGGGGGGGGTGAGGTAGGGGGAAAGAGGGAGGAGAAGGTCAACAGGTTGTGGTCAGATTGGAAGAGGGGTGAGTTTGAGAGGTCGGTGAGGGAACAGAGGCGGGAGAAGATGAGGTCAAGCGTGTGTGCCGTCTTTGTGAGTGGCTGAGGAGGACCATTGGGAGAGGCCAAAGGAGGTGGTCAGAGATAGGAGTCGGGAGGTAGGCGGGTCGGGGGTGTCGATGGGGATGTTGAAGTCACCCATGATGATGGTGGGGATGTCGGAGGAGAGGAAGTGGAGAAGCCAAGTGTTGAAGTGGTCAAGGAAGGAGGCGGTGGGTCCCGGGGGTTGGTAGATGACCGCGAGCTGGAGGATGCAGGGGGAGAAAATGCGAACAGAGTGCAGTTCGAAGGAGGGAAAGGAAGTGGAGGGAGGCGGTTGTAGTAGGGATGAAGGAGCAGCTGTCGGACAAGAGTATACCCACACCACGCTAGGGCTATTAGGGCGTGGTGTGTGGGAAAGCGTGAGTCCGCCGTAGGAGAGGGTGGCAGGGGAGGCTGTGTCGGTGGGGGTGAGCCAAGTTTCGGTGATGCCGAGGGATTTGAATTTGTTGGTGATGAAGAGGTCGTGGATGTAGGAGAGTTTGTTGCACATGAGCGGGCATTCCAGAGTGCTCCAGACTGAGAGACTGGGGTTGGGTGAATGGGTATAAGGTTATGAGGATTGTGAGAGTTTGTGATGGGGGATGGCATAAATTGGAGGTGAGTGGAGGGATGTGGTGGTGGGGTCCCGGGTTGGGGGATATGTCACCTGCAAGTAGGAAAGCAGCGAGAGGGTTAGGAGGTGGGAGCAGGAGAGTTTGTGTGGGGGCGTGCATGTGTGGAGAAGAGGGATTGGGTGTGGAGGAACAGTTCGGAGGAGGGGGTTAGGTGGATGGGTAGGAAAGGATGGAGAGATCACTATGGCCTTGGTGGGTGGCGGGATGTTCGGGGTTAGGAGGAATGGAGTAGGATGGGGGTGAAGGTGAGGAGGAGGGGAAACATTGTGGGCAGCAGGTTTTGGCGGTAAGAATTCACAGGGGTGGGATGGGGCAGGGGAGGTGCGTGGTTGGAGAAGGGGTGTGGACAGAGCTAGGGGGTGGCGATAGTGCGGAGGTGTGGTGGAAGTAGGGTGTGGGTGAGGTGCAGCCTGGGGTGGGTGGGGTCAGGGATTTGAATAGGAGGGTGGGGTGTAGCCGGGGGTGGAAGCCAGCTAGGGAAGTGGTACAGCCAGGGACACAGAAATAGCCAGGATACAGAAAAGCCAGGGATGGGGTACAGCCAGGGTGAGGTACAGCGAGGGGGTGCGCCGTGGTCACAAGTGAGGTGCAGTCCATGGATGGAATGGTGCAGCCGGAGATGAATGAGGGAGATGGACGGAGCCGGAGATGAGATGACGGAGCCGGGTAGAGAGGTGGTGCCGTCGGATGATAGGATGGTGCAGCTGGGGATCAGATGATGTAGCGTGGACGGGGTGGTGGGCAGGGATCGAGGGTAGCCAGAACGTTGACAGCAGGCAGGTGGTCGGTGGCAGCCAGGAGCCGGGCGTAGCAGGAGGGTCAAGCGCAGCCAGGAGGGTCAAGCGCAGCCAGGAGGGTCAGGCGCAGCCAGGAGGGACGAGCGCAGCCAGGAGGGACGAGCGCAGCCAGGATGGTCAAGCGCAGCCAGGAGGGTCAAGCGCAGCCAGGGGGGTCAAGGGCAGCCAGGGGGAAGGGGGGTCGGGCCCAGCTTGGAGGGTCAGACACGGCCAGGAGGGTAAGTTGTAGCCGCAGGGCTGGGTGCAGACTGGAGCCAAAAGAGTCGGGGCCCAGATGGGGGACAGGCCAATAAGCAGCTGGGGCCAGGACAGCAGTCAAGGGCCCAGGTGCAGTAGACAGGGCCCAGGAGCGTGGGCCAGGCGTAGCCTGGGGTCCTTTTAGTATCTGGGGGCTGGTGCAGTCAGTGGATGGTGGGGGGCACCTTTGTCTCCTCACCTTTCTGGCCGTGATGTAGTAGGAGCGCTGGTGCTCCTATCTCTGCGGTGGGTGGCTGGTCGGTGCTGGCAGGGTGGTTGGCCGCCCAGGGCATCAGGCGCCGTACAGCTGCTGCGGGCCAGGGATCTGGCCGAGAGTGAGGGTCCCGCCGGCAGAGCGCGCAGGCAACGCTACGCTTATGTGAGGTCCCCGGAGCGGTGCGGGTGTCCCGCCGCAGTGGTGGGCAGGAGGGACAAGCCGCCGGCTAGGTGGTCGCGGGGCCTCCGGTTCAGAGCGGCGCCGGGCGCCGCTGGAGGACGCCTGCACCCGCAGTGATGGTGTCCTCTCATGGAGCGGGTCCCGCCGGGTGAGGAGAGCGGGGACTCCGGGGAGGGGGTGGTGCCGATGTGAGCACCTCAGTGCCGGTGCGGCAGGGGCCGCAGGCCTGAGTGGGAACCGCAAGGCACGGCCGTCCGCAGGATGAAGTGTGTGCCCCAGATGGTAGGTGGAATGCTCAGGGGTGACGGTAGTGAGGTTGGTGGTGTGTAGGGAGGACAGACAGGCTTGGATGCGGTGGATTGTGTCCAAGTGCCTCCTTACATGCGTCCATCACCCCGGCGGCCATCTTGCTTGGATAGATACGTGCATGAGAGCCTTTTTCAATAATGTATAAACCGTTTATGGTTTATACATTGGTGGGGCTCTCTCTGAGCACTCTTTAAGGTCCAGGTTTTGGCCCTAGGACTCTATCATTCCAACCTAGCGAGTAACTCTTGGGTTTCCTGCTTTATCAAAGCATGCCCCAGATCTGCACCTGTTAAAACCATTCGTTCTGCTCCTTGGGATCTCCACCTGGTACTCACTGCATTGACAGAGCCTCCTTTTGAACCCCTGCAGGATGTCCCTATCAAAATTCTTTCCCTTAAAACGGTCCTTTTGGTAGCATTAACTTCCGCACAACGAATAAGAGACTCTCAGCAGACCTTTTTTTTTTAACTTGTTTAGAGATGATAAAGTGATTTTAAGACCTGATCCGGCATACCTCCCCAAGGTAGTCTTTACGTTTCACCAGTCACAAGAGATTGTGTTACCCACCTTTTGCTCTAGTCCCGGCAATGATGAGGAGCTAAAATTACTCCTTGGATGTCCAATGATGTTTAGAACACTACCTAGATGCCACAAG
The DNA here is from genome assembly GCA_033576535.1 of Allobates femoralis. NCBI lineage: Eukaryota > Metazoa > Chordata > Amphibia > Anura > Aromobatidae > Allobates > Allobates femoralis. The sequence goes on from JARQOC010000002.1 coordinate 599,709,234, forward strand.
TCCTTGGAGGAAAGATAAACAAAAAGTGACCTGTTTTCAGGGACAGATGAAAGGTTGTAAGGCCTCCAAAGCCACATTAGCTCACTAGGTGAGAGACACTATTAGCATGGCCTACTCTGCAAGCTGCAAAGAAGTGGAGACAAACCTCAGGGTACCTTTACACACGGCTACATTTGTAGCTTGTCACCAGGTAACTTACTGGTTGCAGTGAAATCATGGAGAGATTATTCCATTTGTACACAGCAACAAGATAGAACCATGTATCCATGATTTCACTGCAACCAGTAAGTTACCTGGTGACAAGCTACAAATGTAGCCGCGTGTAAAGGGGCCCTTAGAGCTCATTCCACAAGGGCCTGCTACCTGGGTTGAAAGGTCAGGCGTGTCTATCGACCAAATCTGTGGAGCAGCAACATGGTCTTCCTTCGCCTTCTACATTCTATAAGCACTATAGATTAGATCTCTCGGGTGCTGATAACACTTTTGGGAGTAGCGTGCTACAGGCGGTGGTCCCTCCCTAAATCTATGTTTCTCTGTAATTCTCTCTTTCTGAGTGCTGTCATGGATGATCGATAAACATGTAATTACTTACCGGTAATGTGTTTTTTTTGGACTCCATGACAGCACCCACATGTTTTCTCCCATTGTTTAAGGTTCATCGCTGCTTCTTCTTCTCCCCTTGGTGTTTTCTTCTTACACATGGTGTTCGGGGTTGTGGTGGACTAAGGCTGCTTTCACATAACGATTTTCGGTCATCCGATTGTATCCGTTTCAAAACGGATACAATCGGATCCGAAATCGGACCCCATGTTCCCCTATGGGAATCGGATGGGATCGGATGTGCCACTATTGGCATCCGATTTTGGCACCATCCGATCCCATCCGATTTAATCACGGGCACAAAATCGTAGCCTGCTACGATTTTGTGTCCGTGACTCACATCGGACAGCATCAGATCACTGCTGATCCGAGGCTGTTCCGAGTGTCCACAGCATAGGAGCCTATGGACATCGGATCCGAGTTCACCTCGGATCCGATGTCGGCTCCGTACTGCCTGTCTTTCCCTGCTTCTGCTCCTCCATCTTCTTCCCTCTCCTATGCTATTCTGTGCCCTCGCTCCTCTATTTTGTGCCCCCGCTATTCTATCCTCATCTATCCCTATCCTGTCCCCTGTCCTCTCCCTGTGTGTAAAAAAATAAAAAACCTCCTCCAGGAGGATACATCACCTGTCACCGGCTCCAACGCTGCAGCACCATCAGGACTGAAGGACCTGTGATGATGGAAGAGACCCGGTCAGCTGACAGGTCATGTGACCGGATCTGTGACATCATCACAGGTCCTTCAGTCCTGATGGTGCTGCAGTGTTGGAGCCGGTGACAGGTGATGTATCCTCCGGGAGGAGGTTTTTTTATTTTTTTACACACAGGGAGAGGACAGGGGACAGGATAGGGATAGATGAGGATAGAATAGCGGGGCACAGCAAAGAATAGCGGGGCACAGCATATAGAATAGGAGAGGGCAGAAGATGGAGGAGAAGAAGCAGGGAAAGACAGGGGACCGCAGGATCCACACGGATCCTGCATCGGATCGGATGGCTATTTGCCATCCGATTGCAGGGATCCTTGTGGATCCGTGCCTGTCCGTGGGATCCCCCTTCAAAGTCGGATCCCATGGACAGGCACAAAAACGTTATGTGAAACCAGCCTAACAATATTCCGGAGGTCTGTTTTTCAGACTCTGCAACCAACTGACATGGGGAGAGGAAGCGCCCCTTTTAAAGCCTGATGGTTGCCTGTCCTTGGAGGGCAGATCCCTCTCTCGCTCTGGGTGCTGTCATGGACTCCGAAAAAACCCATTACCGGTAAATAATTATGTGTTTTTCTCTAGTATACCAGCCTCGGACTGCTCTGCCGGGTAACCGGGTAAAAGTGATGGGAGGCCCTCAGGTGTAGAGGCCCCGCCTCTCACTACCCCCTGACTGTGCTGCTGTGCAGGGATCTCCTCCGGGTAGAGCGGGCATTGTGATCTTCTCCCCCCTCCTATGTGACGTCTTTTTCCTCCAGTTCCTGCTCCTCTTGGAGGGAGCAGAGAGGGAAGCCTTCAGTGACACTGAGAAGCAGGATCACAGCCATGGCTGCACATTGCCAGCCCAGCAAGAGCACAGGCTGACACACTGCAGCTTGAAAGAGAGGGCAGACAGGTCTTTCTGCAAGGGACACAGACTCCACAGCCCCCACACTCCTGTGAGTAAACTATCATTGTGCACCTGTCCTGTTAAACAATCATCTGGGGCCTGAACAGTGATGAGGAGCTGCTCTGACTCACTCCTTAGCTTTATATCACTGCAGCCGTCTATTTCCTGTATCTCTGCACACAGGAAATAGAGCAGCTGCAGGCAGCTCACACTGAAAGGAGAGGTCTGAAAAATCACTGGCTGCAGCCTTCAGGTTAGAAGGGAGACAGCTCTTAGTGGACCCTGAGGGTCCCCCTGGTGTGGGTGCAGTGCTTAGGGCCCCCCCGTGTAAGTGCAGCACTCAGGGGCCCCCCTGGTGTGGGTGCAGCACTCAGGGCCCCCCCAGTGTAAGTGCAGCGCTCAGGGGCCCCCCAGTGTGGGAGCAGCACTCAGGGCCCCCCCAGTGTAAGTGTAGCGCTCAGGGGCCCCCAGTGTGGGGGCAGCACTCAGGGGCCCCCCAGAGTGGGAGCAGTGCTCAGGGGCCCCCCGGTTTTGGGGGAAGCGCTCAGGGCCCCCCTGGTGTGGGGGATGCACTCAGGGGCCCCCTGGTGTGGGGGATGCACTCAGGGGCCCCCGGTGTGGGTGATGCACTCGGGGGGCCCCCCCAGTGTGGGGGCAGTGCTCAGGGGCCCCCCTGGTGTGGGGGCAGTGCTCAGGGGCCCCCCAGAGTGGGAGCAGCGCTCAGGGGCCCCCCGGTTTTGGGGGAAGCGCTCAGGGCCCCCCTGGTGTGGGGGATGCACTCAGGGGCCCCCTGGTGTGGGGGATGCACTCAGGGGCCCCCTGGTGTGGGGGATGCACTCAGGGGCCCCCCCAGTGTGGGGGATGCACTCGGGGGGGCCCCCCCGGTGTGGGGGCAGTGCTCAGGGCCCCCCCCCGGTGTTGGGGGTAAGTGCTCAGGGGCCCCCTGGTGTAGTAGATGCACTCAGGGGCCTCCTGGTGTGGGGGCAGTGCTCAGTGGCCCCCCCGGTGTGGGGGCAGTGCTCAGGGCCCCCCCCGGTGTTGGGGGGGGGAAGCGCTCAGGGGCCCCCTGGTGTAGTATATGCACTCAGGGGCCTCCTGGTGTGGGGGCAGTGCTCAGTGGCCCCCCCGGTGTGGGGGCAGTGCTCAGTGGCCCCCCGGTGTGGGGGCAGTGCTCAGGGGCCCCCCGGTGTTGGGGGGGGGGGGAAGCGCTCAGGGGCCCCCTGCTGTAGTGGATGCACTCAGGGGCCTCCTGGTGTGGGGGCAGTGCTCAGGTGCCGCCCCGGTGTTGGGGGGAAGCGCTCAGGGGCCCCCTGGTGTAGTGGATGCATTCAGGGGCCTCCCGGTGTGGGGGCAGCACTCAGGGGCCCCCGAGGGTGAGGTGTGGGGCAGCGCAGGGCCCCCGAGGGTGCGGTAGCACTCGGGGCCCTGTCAGGGGCAAATTACACCAGCAGGGAAGACAGGCACAGGGAGGAGACACAGCGTACAGAGGAAGGGATAGGCACAGGGGGAAGACAGGCGCGCAGGGGGAGATAGGTGCGCAGGGGGGACACAACGCACAAGAAAGAGACTGGCAAAGGGGGAGACAAGTGTAGGGGAGAGACACAGGTAAGAGACAGGCTCAAGGGAGAGACAGCGCACAGGGGAGAGAGACTGCACATAGAGAGGAGAGACCGCTCAAGGGGAGAGATATGCACAGGATCGGAGAGACAGCATGGTAGGGAATACATTTGCGAGGGATATATTTATATATACATATATATAGGTTGCGGAATATATATATATATATATATATATATATATATATAACATGAAAAAAATCCTTGCAGCACACAGCTACTACCAATGATGTACAAGTGCTACAAGCCATATGTGTTTGAGGAAAAAGTTTAAAAACTTACGTTTTTTCAAAAAACTCAATAATCTATCTTTTAATTCTGAAGTTCTTAGTACAAGCATTGGCCAATGTCTGTTTGCTCATCAACTGCGACAAAGTGACTTCAGGCATGATGAGTCCTACTCTAATATCCCTATTCTCCTTGTCCACCCCCCACTTTTCAGTGGGCAGACACCATCTATACCCTCGATCACCTGTAGGTTAATGAGGGTGCACATTGCAGCAAAGGAGCCTGCAACTCCATATAATAAATAACAAGAAAAACTGCACAGCACTCAACAGACTAGTGTGAACTGGTGCAAGCAAAGATGCAGAGTCAAATAACATGAAAAAAATCCTTGCAGCACACAGCTACTACCAGTGATGTACAAGTGCTACAAGCCATATGTGTTTGAGGAAAAAGTTTAAAAACTTACGTTTTTTCAAAAAACTCAATAATCTATCTTTTAATTCTGAAGTTCTTAGTACAAGCATTGGCCAATGTCTGTTTGCTCATCAACTGCGACAACTTCCTCAAACACATATGGCTTGTAGCACTTGTACATCATTGGTAGTAGCTGTGTGCTGCAAGGATTTTTTTCATGTTATTTGACTCTGCATCCTTGCTTGCACCAGTTCACACTAGTCTGTTGAGTGCTGTGCAGTTTTTCTTGTTATTTATTATATATATATGGCAATTATTGGGAGAAGTGAACCGGGCACTAACCTGCTGCAGATTCTTTGCAGATAACGGCGGTGTCTGGGATCCGGTGCTCTGCTGGAGAAAAACTCTTGATATTTGCAGAAAGTAGCGGCACACGGATTGGATCCAAAAATTTCCGGCGTTTATTTGTGCATCAAGTTACAGGTGGTGCAGGGAGGGGGGGTGCTGAAGGTGCAACGGACCGTTTCGAGGTACTCCTCTTCCTAGCCCGTGGAAGAGGAGTACCTCGAAACGGTCCGTTGCACCTTCAGCACCCCCCCCTCCCTGCACCACCTGTAACTTGATGCACAAATAAACGCCGGAAATTTTTGGATCCAATCCGTGTGCCGCTACTTTCTGCAAATATTATATATATATATATTTTTATATATATATATATATTATACATGATGCGGCAGTATGTACTAAAGGGGTCCACTGAGACTCTTTCGCCCGGGGCCCGCAGAAACCTGGAGCCGGCCCTGCCCCCAGCAGCAATATGTCTCCACCAGCAACAGCATAAAGTGTGCCCCCCCCTAGCAGCAGCAATATGTGTGCTCCCCCAACAGCAGCAGCAAAATATGTGCCCCCCCCCCAACAACATAAGCAATGTGTGACCCCCAGCAGCATCAGCAATATGTGCCCCCCAGCAGCAGCAATCAGTGTGCCCCACAACAGTAACAGTGTGTCTGTGCTCCCCCATCCCCAGCAGTAGCAGTATGTCTGTGACCCCACCCCCCATAGCAGCGTGTTTTTGCCCCCCATAGCCTGGTGCCGGAGACCAGGAGCTACTGAGGAAGAGGCTGCCGGATGCCTGGTGCCGGGTTCCTGGTGCAAGCGAGTGGGAGACTGGGAGCTGCAGAGGAAGAAGCTGCCTGGTGCCGGTGAGCGGGAGACCAAGAGTCACAGAGGAAGAAGCTGCCTGGTGCCAGAGACCGGGAGCTGCAGAGGAAGAAGCTGCCTGGTGCCGGGTTCCTGGTGCCGGTGACCGAGAGACCGAGCGCTGCAGAGGAAGAAGCTGCCGGGATGCGGGATCAGAAACGTGGAGTCAGGTAAGGCGCTGTTACAGCCGAAGATAGTAGCCTGGGGGGGACAGAGTGGGATAGATGGATGGATAGATGGATGGTGTGGCCTGAAAGAGGGGGCAGAATGGGATGGATGTGTGGGGGGCATTATGGAAAAGGGGAGAGAACGTGATGGATAGATAGGGGGGCGGCATAGAAAGGGGGGGAGAACGGGATGGATGAATGGATAGGGGCGGCATAGAAAGGGGGGAGTAGCTGGATGGATGGATGGATGGATGGGGGCGGCATGGAAAAAGGGGGAGAAAATGGATGGATGGGGGAGAAGGTACATGGATGGAGGGGGGATGGGGAGAAGGTACATGGATGGTTTGGTGGATGGGGAGAAGGTACATGGATGGGGGATGGGGGAGAAGCTACATGGAATGTGGGGGAGAAGCTACATGGAACATGGGAGAGGGGAGAAGCTACATGGATGAGGGATGGGGGAGAGGCCGCGTGGTGCATAGGAGGGGAGAGGCTGCGTGGTGCATAGGAGGGTAGAGGCTGCGTGGAACATGGGAGGTGAGAGGCTGCGTGTAACCTGGAAGGGGGATGGTGGGGAAGGATGAGCTGCATGAGACATATTGGGGGAGGATAAGCAACATGGGATTCATGGGAACGGGGGTGAGGATGAGCTGTATGCAACATATGGATGTAAGATGAGCTGCATGGGACACATATGGGGTGAACAGTATGGGACATGTGGAAGGAGTATGAATAGTATGGGAAATTTAATCTACATGCACATTTATATAGGGAACGTACTGTTCTGGTGATGTAGTGACGGTGGTTCTGATTATGTATTATTGTATTGCTGATGGTTCTGGTTATGTACTGACAGGTGTTATAGTAATGTATTGTATTGATGGGGTTTCTGGTGATGTATTGACTGTTTTGGGTGATGTATTACTGTATTGACAATGGTTCTGGTGATATACTGACAGTGGTTCTGGTGAGGTATTATTGTATTGACTGTGGTTCTAGTGATGTAGTCATGTAGATGCTGTAATCTTTAAAGGGAACCTGACCCCTAAAAATCACCCCCCATCCTATTAATACCTGTCCCTGCACCATCATTATGCTATTCTACCTATCCCTTTGTGTAAAAATTGTGTAGTTTGAAACTTTCAAAAAGTGATTTTGATACCTCTACAACTACGGCTTCTTGTCTCCTGAGAAGTCGCACAGGGCGTTCCCTGTGACTTCTTATCGCTGCCTTTAGTGCTTGTATTCACGCCCCGATGGGCGTGATAAACTATTTGAATCCTCCTCGCCCCTCTCCATGGGCTGATCAGCCGATATGACGCTAATCGCGTCATTTCAGGCGCTGCTGACATCGACAGACCCCAAGCTGCGCATTGCGCATGCGTGAGGTATACTTTACGGCAGCTCATGTGATGAGCTGCGGTAAAGTACACCTCACGCATGCGCAATACTTACATCATTACCAGCCACTGCATTTTAAAGGCCTTTACCACGAATAAGGTTAATTTAAAGTTCATCTTAATAATAAGTAGACCCTGTAATGATAATAATTTTCACAATTGGATGTGTTTAAAAGAAAATGTTCCTGGACTGAGATAAACTTATATATGTGTCCCTGCTGTGTACTGTGTAATGGATGTGTCTGACCATACAGGGATTCTCTCGACAGAGGAACATTATTTTTAAACACCTCAAATTATGGAAATTATTATTCCAAAATCTATTGATTAAAATGAACTTTAAAATTAATTTTGTTTATGGGAAAACCCCTTTAATAATTGGGATATAAGTCCCACATTCTTCTGATGATACGGTTTCCACAGGTCGGATTCCACCAATAAATAAGTGATCACCTATTGAACCTGTGGATCACTGATAACTTGTTTTCACCAAAGAATCTCTTTAATATAAAGTACAATAATTGTACATCACAGTTCTGCTGAGCGCAGAGTGATGTGCAGGAGCCGCCAATATAATGGGTATAATAACAGCTACCAGGTATTTACATATAGCTGAAGGGTGGGTGGGCCCCTGAAATCAATTTCCCTGGGGGTGGGTGGGCCCCTGAAATCAATTTCCCTGGTGGGCCACAGACACCCCAGACCGACCCTGAGTATATCTTATCTTTCACTTAAGTTTATCGTCTATCTTATCTTTCGCTCTAGTCTATCTTTCTCTCTGGTCTATGTTATCTTTTGCTCTAGTCTGTTTATTGTTTGCTATAGTCTTTCTTATTGTTCGCTCTAATCTGTCTTGTCTTTCGCTCTAGTCTATCTTATTGTCTAAAGGGTATGTCTCACATACCGAGATCGCTAACGAGATCGTTACTTTTGTGACGCAATAGCGATCTCCGCAACGACATCGCTACGTGCGACAGGGTGTAACGATCTGGTCCCCTGCTGTGAGATCGGCAATCGTTACACAGCCTCCTGGTTCATTTTTTGGTCGTTGCGCTCCCGCTGGGAACGCTGTATCGCTGTGTTTGACACCTTACCGACGATATCGTTGGCAACACATAATGAGATACGTAGGCGTGCACGCAATTGCCTCTTTACACGCCCCGCATCTCTCCAATTGGCCACTACTGCGGTCTCGTTGAACTTATAATGAAGCACTACGTGGCACTTCCGTTCCTTTGTTCCTGACCATGCTGGCTGCAGATCACGGCAGAACTCTCTAGGGTCAGAGTCCCACATCCCCGTGACTTGCAAGCATTGGAAGTGTTCACTATCACTGAATATCGATGTAATGGCTACTACGTTGCCTTCTTTTAAAATGACCCGCCGAATGCCGTCCAATCAGAGCGTAGTTGCGCACGTAGTGGCAACCAATGGCAAAGAAGGGGCGTGTATAATGGTAATGTTTATGTACGCCTTTGATGACGTAATATAGTCCTGTGGAGGTAAATCGTCATGTGAGAAGGAAATACAACGACTGAACAATATCGTTGAAGAAATCGCTAGGGTGGACATATCGTTGTATAGATCGGCGTGTTTGAATACCAAGTAGCGATACCGATAATGATTCATCAGCGATCCCGGGAGCCATGTCTTTATCGGGATCGCTACTGCGGTCGTTACGTCTGACCGGGCCTTAACTTACCTTTCACTTAAGTCTATCATCTTATCTATCTTATCGTTTGCTAAAGTCTGTCATCTTATCTATGTTAGATGCAGTAACTGGAAAGGAAAAAGCCAAATAGGGTATACCTGTGTGGCCAGGAGAACAAAAATAGGATATTGCTCACCTTTTTCAGGTTGTGACAGGCACAACCACACCAAACAACATACGGTATGCAGATTTTAATCCTGATGACGGTCTGCAGCAGCTCGCCCAATTTCTAAGATGAAAAGCAGGAAACTGTGGAACGAAGTATCCGAACTGCGCTACCGCCTGAAGAAAATATTCACTTCCAAAATTCAGAAAATTTGGTGGTGATTTTTTATTTTCTACCCATTTTGGGGGTACAAGCCCCTTTCTTCAGGAAAAAATGACAGATGTACCACCTGTACATCTGTGATTTTTTTTTTTCCTGAAATAGGGGGCTTGTACCCCTGAAGCAGGTAGAAAATAAAAAATCACCACCAAATTTTCTGAGTTTTGGAAGTGAAAATATTTTCTTCAGGCGGTAGCGCAGTTCGGATACCTCGTTCTACTGTTTCCTGCTTTTCATCTTATCTATGTTATCTTTTGCTCTAGTCTATCATCTCATTTTATCTTTCGCTTTAGTCTGTCATCTCATCATCACTTATTGCTTTCGCTCTAGTCTATCATCTCATCTTTTGCTCTAGTCTATCATCTCATCTTTTGCTCTAGTCCAGGGGTCTCAAACTCCAGGCCTCGAGGGCCGCACACAGTGCAGGTTTTCAGTATTTCCAATTGTATTGACAGTTGGTAATCAAATGACAAACTGTCAAATTCTAAGGAAATCCTGAAAACCTGACTGTGTGCGGCCTCGAGGCCTGGAGTTGAGAACCTTGCTCTAGTCTACTCATGTCATCATCATTTATCGCTATCGCCTAGTCCAGGGTCTCATAACTCCAGGCCTCGAGGGCCCACACAGTGCAGGTTTTCAGGATTTCCTTGTAATCAAATGACCAACTGTCAAACTCCACTGTCAAATGCTATGGAAACCCTGAAACTGGGACTGTGTGCGGCCCTCGAGGCCTGGAGTTTGAGACCCCTGGCCTAGTCTATCCTCTCATCTTTGACTTATTCTATCATCTCCTCTATCTTACCTCTTGTTGTAGTCCATCATCTCATCTGTCTTATCTTAGCTTTCGCTCTAGTCTATCATCTCATCATCGCTTTCGCCTATCATCTTATCATCCCTTATCGCTTTCACTCTAGTCTATCTTATTCATCATCACACGTGTATCATATCTGCAAATATTTATAGGGTTGTTTCGAAAACGGATCCATTATAACGCATCAGGAAAAAATTGATCCATTTTGGACAATCCGTTAACGGATCTGTTATTAGACATCCGTTGGCTCTTTTGCATACAGATGATTACAGGACATGTGAACACAACCTTATATATTTGTTCTGATCTCTGATTACTTTCAATTTTCTTTAGTATTACAAAAAGAAGTTAGTCTGTCATAATAAAAGTAATACAGATAATGTACAGGCAGAGGGCGCTAGCTCACTACTAAAGAGGCAAAGATCAGCTATCCTAATAGTGTGAATGTTATTACTAAGGATTTCGGTGACACTGTAATGTGAAGCTCATTCAGTAATGGGCAATGATGACTAAAAAATGGAATAATAAAATGTAGGGATTGGGAGGAGGAGAAAAAATGAACACATGGTCCATCTAGTCTGCCCCTATGCTACTTCCTTTAATTTTATCATAGGATAGATATATTTTAATACTAGGCAGGTCTAATTTCACTAAGGCCTTATTCAGACGATCAGTTGATGAGTTTTTGATGTTGCTAATTTTCTGCAGCATTTCTCCATCTGTTATGTAAATGAGAAGATATAGATTTTTTGATAGAATATTTTTATGCTTTTTATTCTTAAATGGAACTAACCAGCAGGATTTAGGGCTATAAAGTGAAGCCAGATCATTACAGGCACTGGGTTACTGAATACAATCATACCTTTACTTCAATGATTTCATGTAGGATTGCAGAGAAAAGTGTTATGGTGGGTTTACACGTTGCGATATCGGCGTCCAACTCCGACCCAACTCGACCAAAAGTCACGTGGTTCGCGAGTTGGAGCCGATATCGTTTGCGCGTTGTACAGTGTGACGTACAACGCGATGAAGGAACGATGGCAAAACGATATCGGGGGTCGAATGAGCGTGCTATTCAACCGCCCAATATCGGATGCCAGTTGTAGCCGCATCGTACCGTCTGACAGCCCAACTCCGATGTGTACTGCCACGTCACACCATTCACTCCCATGTTAAATGGTCGTTCCTGGGTTGGGGGGCTACACATCGTCGGGACGTTGTATCCCGATATCGGGATGTCTAAACCGGCGATGCGATGCATGGAAAAGCGCGCTCAAAAAGCGCGCTCCCGCGTCGTTGGCTACGATATCGGCCCGATATCGGGACGTGTAAACCCACCATTAGAGTAATTATATAATGGTAGAACAGAGGTTGTGAGCTGCACTGGCATGAGGCGCAGCTGTGTGGAGCCCAGGATTTCATTCAACTGGACCCTCTGAGTCACTCTGGAACTTGAATACAGGATTTGGGACGTGGGCCCAAGATCTGTGTATGTAAACTTTCCTGCATTGGTACTCAGTCCCTGCTGGGAACCAAGCTGTACAGGACACTAAGGCTGAATTCTCACACACTGTGTATTTCCTGGGCTTTTGGGGTGCACGTTTTTTGCCGTGTTTTGTGGCCGCGCTATTCAGCGCAGGTACAAAATTGCGGTGCATTCACGCACGTGTTTTTTACCGCCATATTTCTCCCCCAAAAGCGCAGGAAGGAAGTGATGTCAAACAGGGGGAGGAAGAATCCTGTGTTCCTTCCCCGTGTGACATGTGTGACATGCAGTTTGGCTTTTGCAGTGTATCTATATATACTGCGAAAGCTAAATAAAAGTTATCAAAAAGTATTTAAAATAAAAAAATAGAATGCTTGCCTCTCCACCGGCTGTTCCCGATTACTGGACCCGAGGCATCCACGTGTGATCTGCTGCCAGGACCTTAAAGATCTGTGATTGGCTGGTAGCGATAATATGATATGTCATGTGACATATAAAAAAGCAAGGGTCCCAATAAAGGGGGGTATGCCTTGTTGCTGGCTGTTGGGTTCTCATGAATTTGCCAATTTATGATCTAAGTATTCCATTTTTACCATAGTTTCTATAGCAGTAATGTAATTACAATTTCATAAATTTAATGCTTACATGTTATAGCATTTCAGAGTCATCTCTATGTTTTGGGTAATATTGACTAGTCTCGGCTTGCACCTGTTCACACTTGTCTTATGCTTGGAGGTACTTGTCAGTTTTTTAATATTTCTTTTTTTCTTTGCATGCTTCAGTCTGTTTCCCTTTAAGCCCCTTCCCGACCCACAACGTTGTACAACATCATGGGCCAGTTACCGGGGTTTGATGTGAGCTCCGGCGCGGAGCTCACATAATTTCCCTGACATCTCAGCTGATCTCATCAGATGAGATGTTGGGCTTCCAGCACTGATCGGATCCTGGATCAGATCCAGCATTGATCGGATCCTGGATCCAATTGGTGCTGTTAACCCTTTGGTTCCTGCCGTCAATCACTGACAGCTATTCCCCACCTACACCGGTAATCCCGCGATAAGATCGCGAGATCTCCGGTGCTCAAGTGACAGCCCAAGGTCCTGGCTTGACCCCGGAGGCTGTCATGGAACACTTCCTGTGAGTGGTTGGCAAGCACTTCCGACCACTCACAGTGCGCAATTGTGACAGATCCCAATGTGCTGTGTGGCACCCTGTACCAGGAACCCACAAGCTTCTCTAGGACTCTGAAGGATTTCCCCCAGAGAGTAACCGCTTACACCCAACACCTTCCACTCCAGGCCTGTAGGGGGAGCCCTACTGGTTGCTGTTAAGCCAGATTCCCTATAAATACAGGTGCTGGAGGGAAATTAGCCAGAGTGTGCAGTCACTACAAGAACTGTGAGAGAGTGTGCAGACACTAGAAGAGCTGCAAGGTAGCTCAGAGACTAGTGAGCTGAACTGGTACCGGAGCTGTGCTAGGCCAAAGCCAGTACACACCAGAGTCAGTGTGAGGACCCGCAGAGTAGGGATCGAAGGCAAAGGCGAGAAACACTTTACCAGGGGCAGAGGAGCGATTCCAGCTCACCCACCAGAACACCGGTCACTGGAGCCTGCGTCTGCAGGGGAGAGAGGAGATAGACCCAGCAGAGAATCCAGCATCTCGAGGAGGTTTTAGCCTCCTGGACACCCACAGCACCAACAATTGAGAGCCAGGGGCCGTGGGGAGAGAGATGGCGGTGGACCATGAGAGAGCCCTAAGTGTAGCAACACAGGTGTGTAGAGAGAGAAGTAACGGTCCGGTTGGGTTCCAAACCTGCCCAACTAGAACAGGAAAGCTAAATAAGGAAGTCTACAACGCTACTCGCTGTGGAGATCCCAAGGTGTTTTCCTTCACTCCGGACATGTGTACCTGTAACCAGTCATCAGTAAAGGTACCAAAAGACTTTAATGTGTGCATGTCCCTCCTTCCACCCGTTCTACACCACACCGACTCCGCTCCACTATTCCAAACCTGTGCTGCAACGACTGTGCTGCCATACTCCACCATCCATTCCTACTTCCAACGCCCAGGGGACTCCGCTCCTCCTGTAGGGAGCCACTCCAGCTTTCTGCCGCCCATCACCCCGGAGGCCCAAGCAGCACCGGTGCCCTCACTGGAATCTAAAGGTGGTATCATGACTGATGACCCCTATCCCTGTAAATACACTCTTTTTATTGTCACCCAAGGGAACAGGCTCGGGCATGGACCACCCATGACATCCCCGGCAACTGACCGCCCGAGAACTGAGTACCCGTTCCCTTGTGGCCCCAGACAGCTGCAGCTCATCAGGACTTGTCACAAGCAATCAGCCACTGCAGTACTGTGGCGCCCTATGGGACTGTGTAAAACAAAGAATGAGTTGTCAAAAAAGTTTTTAAAAATATGAGAAAAAAAAAAACTAAACGTTCAAATCACCCCCCTTTTCCCTCATTCAAAAGAATAGAATGAAACATTTTGTAAAAATACACATATTTGGTATCGCCGCGTTCAGAAACGTCCGGTTTATCAATAATAAATCAATTAATAGACCGTAAACTGTGTAACGGAAAAAGGGTCCAAATTCCAAAATTACGTAATTTTTGGTCGCTACAACATTGCTATAAGATGCAATAACAGGCGATCAAACTAGTGCATCCGCCCAATAATGGTATCATTAGAAACATCAGCACAATACGCAATAAATATGCTATCACATAGCCCCAGATCCTAAAAATGAGGATGCTACGGGTCGCAGAACATGGCGCAAAAAGTGCGATTTTTTTTTTTTTTTTCCAAACTTCTGAAAATTTTTTCACCACTTAAATCAGGGTAAAAGTATACATGTTTGGTATCTGCAAACTCGTACCGACGTAAGGCATCACACCGTCATATCAGTTTTACCATATAGTGAACATGGAGACTAAAACACCCAAAAAACAAATGTGTAATTGCACGTTTTCTGTAATTTCACTGCATTTGGAATTTTTTCCCATTTTCCTGTGCACTATATGGTAAAATAAATGATTGCATCTAAAAGTGCAACTTCACCCGCAAAAAACAAACAATCATACATCTACAATGACGGAAAAATAAAAAAGTTATGGCTCTTGGAAGCAGAGGAGCAAAAAACGAAAATGAAAAATGAAAAATCGTGGTTCATGAAGAGGTTACTAAAATGTAAGTGGTGTATTAAAATTTTTGTTAGTAATGTTAGGAAATAATTATCTGGACGAGCCCCAATATTTTGACAACCTAGTTGTCTCCACTAGATTTAATCTGGCACTATTCCCGTGATCCCACTTGCTTTTCCTACCAGTTGTTTACCAATCTAAGAATGTAGTGAAATCGCAACCGTTGTGCTGAAACCTGGATAACTGCATGGTGCTGAGTCGTCTGCTCTAAAGTAAACTATGTATGGCTGCAGCTTCTCACTGTAGGTTTCTTTAATTCTCAGTTTTTCTATAATTTTTTTTTATGATCGTGTATTATGTAACATATATTGTATTTGCTAACAATTTATTGAAAATTAAATTAAATATATGATTTTTTTCCACGTGCAGCCCATATCTTTTTTCCCATTGTTCTAGGATATGGCATTACTGCCCCTACTTCTTTTGTTCTACTTGGACCAGCACTCCTCCTATTTCACAGATACTACACACGGATACCCATTATAAGCTTATGGTCATGAATTACACTGGGGAACACAATATTTTAGGAGTTAGGTCAGACAACTGTTCTTAATTAATTTTTGGATGCTGAATCCAGAATAGATCTTCCGTTTTTCTCTATCACGTCAAGTTTTTGAACTATAGGATTTTTGTCTTCTCAAAAATATGTAAACTACTGTACCTAAAAAGTGTTTTTTTTTCAAGATATTGATAATTATGACGTATTGGGAGCTGCACACACCTCTCACCACACTGTCTCAGTTGTGACTACTCTTACAAGTTGCCACGTAGCTCTATATGAGTCGAATTGTAATCAGATAACAAGTCTTATTACAGATATCAGAGCAATTGTGCTTCTCTGGCAGGTAATTGTGGAGAAAAACTTGACGTGCTAGAAAAAAACGAACTACATTTTTGGAATCAGCATGCCAATTTTAGTTTAAATCAGCTCAAAAACCTAACTCAACAGAAATTTTTTTCAAATTGTTCCCCAGTGTTATTGGAACAGACGGCATAGAAAGGGATCTATTGCGCTGCCAGAATATCACAGGGATCCATCGTCTATGTTATGAAATTTATTTGGTCAACACGTTTCGTAGCTATCCGCTTCTTCATCAGGACAAACAACTTATATTTGCAAGTACACTGGGAGCTATATAGGAAAAAAGCAGGCGTTTAGGCCGGCTTCAGACTTGTGGACTCTCTGCAGCGTCATGCGGAGGGGATCCGCAAGCTGACCGCAGCCCCTATGTTTATAATGAGAACGCACGGTGCTGCGCAGGTCTGCGCATGACTGTGCGCTCCCATTCACTGCAATATGTGATTTGTACGCAGGCGGATGCCCGCGCACAAATCACACAAAATCACACACTCTCGTCTGCACCAGGAACGCGACCATGTCGCGTTCCTGGTGCGGACGAGAGTGTGTGATTTGTACGGCGGGCATCCGCCTGCGTACAAATCACAATTGCAGTGAATGGGAGCGCACGGTCATGCACAGATCTGCGCATGACTGTGCGTTCTCATTATAAACATAGGGGCTGAAGTCAGCTTGTGGATCCCTTCCGCAGGACGCTGCAGAGAGTCCACAAGTCTGAAGTAGCTATTAGAGAGTTTCTAAAAAAGCCTGCGCAAACAGTGATCAAGTACATGAAGAAAAGTAATTCAAAACACACTTATGCATTGGTCTTTAGTATGTCACAGAATAAAAACAATCTAAGAAAAAGAATCAACTTGGTATTAAAATGACCAGCACTTGATCTTCTATAGTGGTTGTGTCTGACACAACCACACAAGGTGAGCAGTTTCTTTACTCTTATTATTCCCATATTGCCATTGGATAAGACCCTATTCCTGTGCCTTTTCTCTGACAGCCTCTACAGATCGTTGATCTATTTCGTTTAACCTATGGTGATGATGGTCACATGTCCTTTTTTTCCGGTGGCACAAATGACAAGGACCAATACAAGTCTATGGGTCCATGAAAAACCCGTATAGCACATGGATGACCTCTCTGAGGCTGAACGTGTTTAACATTGCAAAGTATAGGAGAAGCCTTATAACTTAATTCTTTCTTTATTCATACTAGAAAAACACTGATGGCATACTGTTGGAAAACAATGATGACACCGGTATAATTTTTTCTCGTATTTGACGTGTAATGGAGGCCTGAGAGCATATGAAAGGACAGGTTTTTTTTTATATTATATATATATATATATATATATATATGTATAAATACATTTTTTTCACTTGATGTTGGTGCTGTGTGATGGGCATTTTTGCTGTGGTGCTGTGCTTGTGGAGGTGTGACATAAGATACCGTTACATGGGGAGATGTGGCAGCGATGTCGGAAGCGATGCCGTGGGTGCGCGCTTGCTTCCGACATCACTGCCGTACCTGTCAGACAGGCAGGTGTTGCCTGTGACGCCGCGGCGATGTTTCCGCAGAGAGCGCTCGCTGGCTTGGGAACAACCCAGTGAGCGATATGCTGCAATGTTGGGATTAGGCTGCATCGCTGGCAACATCGCTATTGCAGTGTCACACATCAAGATGCAGCCAAATCGCTGGTGCGACATCGCCAGGTTTTCCAACATATTGGAAAATCTGGCAACTTGCAACCAGCGATTTATCGCAGTTGCATTGTGCTGTCACACAGCACAATGCACTTGCGATGTCGCCGCAACATCACTGAACACGGGATTTTTCAGCGATGTTGCGGGCGATATCGTGCCGTATGACGGTACCTAAAGAGTCATAAGGACTCAGCCTCCCAGCACCTATGCTGGTGCAGTGTCAATGTGATGGTGGTTGGCGCACAGAGCCGCACCTTTTAGACTAGGAGCCCATTAAGGCTGGCTTCACACTGCGGTCAGGTCAGATCAGGTCAGGTTTTGTGTTCCAAAACCAGGAGTGACTCCAAAACCTAGAACAGGTGACAATCTTTCAATTATACTTTTTCTCTGAAAGTTCCTCTCCTGGTTTTGGAACACAAAACCTGACCTGATCTGACCGCAGTGTGAAGCCAGCCTTATAGCCGCTTTACACGTTCCAATATCGTTCCGATATTGTATACAACGGCACGGGAGCGCGCACGTTTTTGGCACTAGTCCAGGAACGCATAGGAGATGTTACACAGGGAGATATCGGCAGGCAACGCAACTACGATGTCTACGCCCCCTCCTTTGCGCTGTATACAAGCGACCCAGGGAACGACCATTTAACATGGGAGTGAATAGGGGAAGTTGTGCTCCAAATCGTAGTTGCGCTGTCACACAGCACGATCCTGCCAGATCGTCAAGCCAATATCGGCCGTTGGAGAGCCTGCACAATTCACAAACGATATCGTACACCTCACAACGCTCAAACAATATCGGCGGGAACGCCCGAACCACGTGACTTTTTATCGTTGTTGGAGCAGCCATTAGAGGTTTGCCTTGACATGGCAGTGGGCTTCATACAATCTGATCAGAATGTTAAACTAAGAACCCGATGGTCAGCTTTGTTAGGCTCCTTTCACATTAGCGGTTTGCTGATGTTTCCGGACAATCCAGCAGATGGCTCTGCATCTGCCAGATCTGCTGCGTAATGACCAACTTGCAGCACTGATCGGCAAGCCCCATGCATTCTCTATGGGGCTTTTGGTCAGGTGCGGTGAGTGCGCTTTGCCAGATCCGGCACTTGCAGCGCGGGAAAAAAAACGCTGCTAGCTGCAGTTTTTTGAGCCGCTGCAAATGCGGGATTTGCCGGATCATGGCAAAAAAACATATTTTTCGCACCTGCCGCAAGCCCCATAGAGAATGAATGGGGGCTTGCCGCAGGTGTACCACAAGTCAACCGTTAGACAGCAGATGCAGTGAATCTGCCGGATCTGGTGCATTCAGCGAAAAACGCTGATGTGAAAGGGGCCTAATTTGTGCTTAGCGGCATTAGATCAACATATGTTAATTGGGTGTGTGACACATGTCTTTTTTTTCTACAGTTCTGACAAAATGATTTAATTGTGTCTTTTTTTTTTTTTTCAAATTTGAAGGTAAATTCAGCCTGGACTACAACATGCAGGTAACATCCCAGCCCCCACATAGCACAAAGCACGCTTTGTTCACACCTGTTTGTGTACATGTCCAATTATCCAAGTGCAGTAAATATACCCAGGAACAGATGGTGAATGGGAGATATATTGTATTTTAAAGATTACCATCAACCGTAACTCTAAATTAATGTTTTATTTTGTTTGAGTTAAAAGTCCACATGATTGCATTTATAAAAAGCAGCCATGTTTTTGCTCAATTACTATACCTTTATGTGACCATTTAATGCACTTACTCAGGTATAATACAACTTACAGGTGCATCTCAATTAGAATATCATCAAGAAGTTCATTTATTTCAGTAATTCAATACAAAAAGTGAAACGCATATATTATAGAGTCATCACAAACAGAGGGATCTATTTCAAGTGTTTATTTCTGTAAATGTTGATGATTATGACTTATAGACAATGAAATTCTAAAAGTCATTATCTCAGAAAATTAAAGGGAATCTGTCACCTGATTTTAAGTCCCTACACTATCTCTAGCTGTCCCTACACCTTCCTAGCAGCTCCCTATCTATCCCTTTCTTATCTAAAGTGTCCCTATTAAACATGTGTAAAAGAAGTATAAACTTACTGCAGTCCCCGTAGTTGGGGGACTGGGTAGGCGTGGCCACGCTTCCTTCCTCACACCTCCGTGGTGTAATGCACGCCCCCTGGGCGGCATTATTCTGTGTCCTCTCTGCCCCCGGGATTTGGAATCTCCCGCACTCTGTGTCCTTCTATGCACCGGCGCGACGTCACATCCGGCGCGGTGCATATGGGGCCGGTCACGTGATCGGCCCTAGTGCATTATGGGCTGGATCACGTGATCGGCCCGGCTTCAATAAGCACATTGCGCATGCGCGGAGCTGGGCCGATCACGTGATCAAGCCCATAATGCACTGGGGCCGATCACGTGACCAGCCCCATAATGCACCGCGCCGGATGTGACGCCCGGCCGGTGCATAGAAGTACACAGAGGGCGGGAGATTCCAAATTACTGGGGCAGAGAGGACCAGAATAATGCTACCCCAGCGGGGCGTGCATTACACCACGGAGGTGTGAGGAAGGAAGCGTGGCACGCCTACCCAGTCCCCCAACCACGGGGACTGCAGTAAGTTTATACTTCTTTTACACATGTTATATTAGATAGAAAGGGATAGATAGGGAGCTGCTAGGAAGGTCTAGGGACAGCTAGAGATAGTGTAGGGGCTTAAAATCAGGTGACAGGTTCCCTTTAAAGTAGGAAGTTTGAACGGTTATTCCACGAAGCATCAAAGGGTGAATATGTAATATTGATTTATTAGTCAACACGTTTCAATCCTCCCTGACACTTGGCAGTATGATACTGATTTGTCCTGAGGAAGGGGCCAGGAAGCCTGAAATGCGATGACTTATACATCAATATATATATATTCACCCTTTGATATCTCATAGAATACGGCAGCATAGTTTTTAACCCTTCATTCTCCCTATTCTATATGCTCCACGCTGGGGACTGCAGCAACAGAGATATGCTTTTATAGTGGTTGTGACTCTCACAACCACAAAAGGTACCCATTTAGGAAATTTTAGGTACCTATTTAGGAAATATTTTATCTCTCAGACCATTCATCCTCCTTACTTTAATTTTCTGAGATAATGACCTTTAGGTTTTAATTTGCTGTAAGCCATAATCATCAACATTAAACAAAATAAACACTTGAAATAGATCATTCTGTGTGTAATGACTATATAATATGTGCGTTTCACCTAATTTATTTCAGTGATTCAATACAGAAACTTTTTGATGATATTCTAATTTATTGAGATGCACTTGTATGTGTCGTTGTCTTTTGCACATAACAGATTATTTCTGTTGCATTGGCATGCAAGAAGACACCACTCACCTCTGCTTAATTTTCCATCCAGCAGATATTGTACATGTACATGTATGCCTGTTTGGCTTTTTGAGATATGCAAATGACCTCTGCAGAGAGGAATACAAATGGAACCCTAATGCATTTATTGGAAGTAGCAATTGTAAAAGTCAATATTGACTCTTTAAAGGGCCTTTCCACATGACTGAGAACAACAAGCCAATTCAGAATCTCCATTGTAGACACATGTTTTGAGGTGTTTGCCCTCATCAGTGCAAAGCAAGAGAACTGGGGAAACAAGGAGGTCAAGTTGCTCCTTGTGGAGAGCTCTGGTATGGTGTAGGGAGACTTAAGGTCCCGTCACACGTAGCGACGCACCAGTGTTCCCAACAACGATACGACCTGGTAGGGATAGCTGGTACGTCACTTTGGGGCTCGCTGGTGAAATGTCAAACAGGCAGATCTCACCAGCGACTTCAGCAACGATCCAGAATGATACAGAGATCATTGGGAATTGTCACTCTCGGGCGTAGTATTGAGATTGTTGGTCGTTGTCCCTTTCAAACACAGCGATGCAGCGTTCCCAGCGGGAGCGCAACAACCAAAAAATGACCCAGAGCAGGGGCCTGATCGCTGCTATGTATCACACGTAGCGAGATCGGTAGCGAGATCGCTGTTGCGTCACAAAACCTGTGACGTTACAACGATCTTGCTAACGATCTCGTTATGTGTGACGGGGGCTTTAAAGGCCATGCAATGCTCCTCTGGGAATTTAATAAGGTTGTCCACTACTTGAACAACACTTTCTCAATCTTCGTGTTTGCCCCGTTAAATTAAGAACGCTTATCTTGACCTCTGATGCTGTTCTTGTTCTAGCGCTATTGGCACTCAATATCCCGGGGCTCACATGACGTTGTTATGTTATGTGTACCCATTGCTGAAACAGCTCTGGCTTCACACTCCTGACCTTCAGAGGTGTAAGTAATAAGAAGTGAGTGGCCAGATGAAGCTATAAGGGTACCTTTACACGTCGCAATATCGCAATGCAACATCGACAAAAAGTCATGTGATGTGGTCATTGCAGTTGATATTGTTCGTGCGTTGTGTCGTGTAAATGGGCAATGCGATGGGAAAAAATCGTACCTACAATATTGCAAGAAGATTGTGCAATCCCTTCAACTGTACGATATTGTATATGCGATGTGGCATGATCGTGCTGTGTGACAGTGCAACTACGATCTTGTTTGCAACTTCCCCTATTCATTGCAATGTTAATTCTCAGTCCCTGGGTTGCTCATACCCAGCGCACAAACGTTGAGGACAACATCCTAATTGCGTTGCCTGCTGATATCTCCCTGTGTGACATCTACTATGCGATCTTGGACAAGTGACAAAAACGTGCGCACTCCCATGAAATTGTATGCAATATCAGAACGATATTGCGACGTGTAAAGGTACCCTAACTCCCTCTTGCTGTTCAATTTTCCAAAGGTGGGGAGAGTGATTCGGTGCAAGGCCCAAGTGATGTCATGTGGGCCCCAGGAGAGCGAGTGCCTACACCGCTGAACCAGTACTGGAGGTGGATAATAAGCCGGATAAAGGACAACCCCTTAAAACCTGAAAATGGCCTATTTAGAGTGGAAAAGAATTGGAGCGCTAAGGTTAAGGTCTGCCCATGATGAGTTTTTGATGCATGATTTCACTGCGCAAAAAGCGCATTGTCTCCTGCAGAATGGATGGGATTTATAGAAATCTCACTGCTTTCTTTCTACTCAGCATAAAAATTACCTCTAGGGGCGTGTTTCAAATCTGCAACATATAGATTTATCTTTGCAGATGTGCTGAGTTTTCTTTTTTTTTTCCTCATTCTTTATTTAATTTGTCAAGATAAACAGAGATTATGCACAACATATCGACCCGACTTGAGAGGCAGGTTTCTCTGTGGAATGATTCAAGATCAGTTACATACGGACAATCACTGATCATAGCCAATGGGAAATAAAAAGAATGATAGAAATCTTCAAAAATAAAATTAAGTGAAGTACGAAAAAATAAAATAAATAAAATACACTAAAACAGGTGTTTTTCAATGGTATAGAAGTACATTTGGTAATACTTGTAATATTTGTATGCTTAAATCTGGCTGTCAATGTAGCCAGTCGAATTTTTATATTCTCGTTTATCTTTATAGCAGGGTTCCAATAGCCATCAGATGTAGGAGTGTTTTCCCCCCGACAACCGAGTCCTAAGGCTTTCAGGGTATCGTTAACCCCTTTCCAGAAGCGTTTTAAATCTTGGAATGTCCAAAAAATATGGGTCAAGGTTCGCCTTGATATCCCGCACCTCCAACATAACGGAGACTCATTGCCACTTTACACGTCCCGATATCGGCGTCCAACTCCGATAAAAAGTCACATGGTTCGTGCGTTGGCCCCGATATCGTTCGTGCGTTGTGTGGTTTAAATGTCCAATTCAATGCAAGAACTATGCCAAAACGATATCGGGGAAGAAATGAGCAGGCTCTCCAACTGCCCGATATTGGATGGACAATCTGGCAGGATCGTGCTGTGTGACAGCCCAACAACGATGTGGAGTACAACTTCCCCTATTCTCTCCCATGTTAAATGGTCGTTCCTGGGTCGGCCGTACAAGGGGACGTACACATCGCAGTTGCGTTGCTTGCCGATATCGCGCTGTGTAACAATCTCCTATGCGATCTTGGAATTCTGCCCAAAAAATACACGCTCCCGCGTTGTTGTATCCAACATCGGTGCGATGTTGGGACGTGTAACGTGGCCATCAGGCAGTCCCAAGAGGAAAAGTTTCTCAGGAGTATAGTACCACCTTGAGAAGAGTTTGTAAGTCATTTCTTGTATTAAGATACACCTGGAAAATCCATGTGATCTTAGACAAATCATTTATTTTTCCTGTTGGGAGAGCGAGACACCCAGTTCAACTTCCCAAGAGTATATAGATAGGGGAAAGTTGTCCTTTTATGGTGGGGTTACACGTAGCGATATCGTCCCGATATCGCTATACAACGGCGCGGGAGCGCGCATTTTAAGTGCGCTTTTCCCGATATCGCATCGGCGGTTTACACGTTGCGATATCGGGAAACAACGTCCCTACGATGTGTACGCCCACCAACCCAGTAACGACCATTTAACATGGGAGTTAATGGGTAGCGTCGGCGTACACATCGGAGTTGGATGTTTACACGCAACGATCCGGCTCCAACAGGCATCCGATATCGGGCGGTTGAATAGCACGCTCATTCGACCCCCGATATCGGATTACCATCGTTCCTGCATCGTATTGTACCTTCAAACAGTACGATGCAGGAACGATATTGGGTCCAACTCACGAACCACGTGACTTTTTGTCGGAGTTGGATCGGAGTTGGACGCCGATATCGCGGCGTGTAAACCCACCATTAGTGTCGAGGAGGTTGTTATGATACGCTGAATGTTCTGTGTGGATTTTCCGCATAGAATAAATTACATTATATGCAGAAAATCTGCATTTTTAATGCATTTCCACCATGGAAGCATATTTAAAATGCATGTCATCCACAGATGATTGTATTAGTAATGTTTTCTCAAAGTGAATACCAGGAGGTGTCAAAAACAAAGCAGCTTTATTGAAAACCTGACATACTAAAAAGAGACAAAAAAAACAGTAATTAATACAATAAAATTCCATGTAAAAAAACAATGAATTGCAATGAAAAATACGCAAGTAACCTATTTTCTTAAGGGTATGTGCACACGATCTGAAGCACTGTATATTGGACACAGTGCCTTTGGACTGGCCGGAACCCACAGGTTCTCGCAGGGAGACCGCAGTCACCCATCTGCCCATCTGTACTCCCCATCTGCATTGGGTACAGGGCTGCTTTTCCTGCGTGCAGCCGATGGTGATCACTTCCGACTCCGCAGCATGAAATGAACATACTGCGGAGATGTGGAAGGCCGGCAACCGGCACCACAGCTGAAAAAACTGTGCAGTCAGGAGAAGCATAGAGGGCATGGAATTTCTTGAAATCCCATCCACTGTGAGGATACTGTACAATGCAGCATTTCAGACACAGTGGCAATACACTGCATCCAAAATGCTGCTATTCTGGATCGTGAGTATGCACCCTAATAGGTGCAGAAAAGCTGCGAAAAATCTGCAATATCAAAGCATAGTCTAATGTCAGAGATCTGTTTATACCATTGTACAGTGAATTTAGAGACTTGATTATTCTATAAACAGATCATAGATGATTTCTGACTGAAGTGGAACATAATATGTACATGTAGAGACATAGTCCTGTGTAGAAATAGGGGTCAGAAGGTAGTTTTTGTTAAAGATCTTAATGTAATTAATCTTTAATGTTTACCAGTGGGATTGTGAGTAGAATATAAAAGCATCTGCCCACAGGGTATAGTGGATCACACAATAGGCAGGGAGATAATGAATGACAACTAAACAGAAGAGTGTGGGTATTCAAGAGCTCCTACCACTACACATTTGACATGCAAAAGCTGAAAGTGAAAAGAATCCACTCTGTTCATTTAGTGCCATATGTTTTCTGTTCTCAGGCCTGAAGTGATACATTAATATGGTAAACTGTTATTTTGTAGTTAGGAAACAAAGACAGCTTCTTATATTATAATGCACAGCAGGGTGGAGGGTGAGGGTACTCCTTATGTCATTGTACATGACCACTGACCATAGCAAGATAATGAAAGACAGATCAGGTACCAGAGGGACATAAAGATATGGTCTTCTGTCATCAGACGGGCTGCAGGTTAGGTTTTTTGCTTTCTTTTGCAGCTACTTTTTGTCAGTTTAAAAAGAAAATGATGTTTAGAAGGCACCATAATAGCGTTACTGGACTTCTCTGGGGTTAGGCTGGTTTCAGACTTGCGCTCCCTGCCTCAGCGTATTGCGGCGGGGAAGCGCAAGCTGAGCGCAGGCACCGCGCGTCCCGATGTTTAACATAAGGACGCAAGTGCCTGCGCTCGGGTGCAGATGGCCATGCGCACCCATTCACTGCAATATGTGATTTGTGCGCAAGCGGTGAGTCGGGTGCATGGATCCTGGGAGCTGCAGGATCATCCTACATATACTCCCCCTCACACTTCTGTATGGGGAGGGGGAGTGGCCATCGATGATCCTGCAGCTCCCAGCATCCATGCCCCTGACGCACCTCCTCTTCTCACTAACAGTATGAAGGTGAACTTCTCGGACCCCTGAGGGGGGTCAGAGCAAAAGAGCAGGTATGATTTTATTGATTTATAAGCGATCTATAGATCCTAGAACTGCAGTGTACGGCTCTGCCTCATCATGTAGGAGGGCAGGGACTATACTAAAATGTGTTCTCTTCTCGGAGTTCCCCTTTAAAATAAAGTGCTTGTGTTGCTATTTTCTAAGAGGCGAGACATTTTCAATTTTCGGGATGTAAGAGTATGTGATGGCTTGTTTTTTGAGGCCTGAGACGATGCTTTTATTGATTTCACTTTGGGGTAGATGTTTTGATTGTCTAATATCACATTAGGCTGCTTTCACATCAGTGGTTTTCGCTGATCGCGGCAGTTGCGGTGAAAAAAACGCAACTGCCGCGATTACCGCATAATGGCTGCACTTATACTTCAAAAACAAACTCCCAGGAGTCAGGCCAGATAAATTGCAATATTAATTTATTAAAATAACACTATGTAAAATGACAATGTCAAAAAAGGTACACAGAAGGAGGACCACATGAAAAACATTAATACGCCAAAGTAGAGTTCAATCCTCAGTATAAAAGGCAATATGTACAATCAGCCAAATAAGTGCCTCACAACTGAGTGCACAAATATACAAAGATTGAGGATGAAGCATGCAATACCAATCATGGGTCCATTACCTTACTGCGACCGCCCCCTGACGCGTTTCGCACCAGCTTCTTCTGAGGAGGGTGGTCGTACTAAGGGAAAACCAGCTATTTATAGTGTAATCCATTAACCCAGCGTGCCATGTGACGTCCGGTCCGAAAACCGGAAGTCGCAGGTATCAGCGCGTCACATCCCGCGTTTGCGGTTACCTAGTTACCAGCGGCGTCATATTCTGGCGCCCTGGCCAATAGTATCTCGCGCCGGACATCACATCTGGCGCCACGTCATGCCATGACTCAGGCTCTTGGTGTCCGCCCCCCCGTGACGTCGCCCGCCGGGTCCGCCCGCGGGCGTGACTCCTGCATACCCCGAGACACGCCCACCACTTCTAGTTACAAAGCGGCCGGCGGTCCCAAGACAATGCAGAAAGACACGCCCACAGCCTCCCGGCCCAGCGGCAAACCATAAGGAGGAGACACCAAAGGCTATTAATATGATGTAAGAGGTGACAGCTGCAGGAATAAATAATAATAGAAACAACAATTCATTACATCTATCTGCCAACATGAGAACAAATTACAAGTTCCATGTATAAAAACAAGGTTATTCTCCAAAAGCAGCATATAATGATAACATAACATAAATAGCCTCTTGGCACCAAGTTTTTAGATAAATCATTCTCCAAAGAAGATTTGTTCCACCACATCCTTAATCTCTTTTTATACAACACTTTCAGTGTATTTTTCACCTCCGCCTGCCCATTACTTGTTGAAGACCCCACATTAACATCACCATTGAACACAGCGTTCACACGAGACAACCACGTCTGGTCCCTAGATCTTATATCCATAGTGGTAATGGGTGACAACAAGGCTCTGTAAAACAGATAACAACAATATATTCAAACCACCCAATAGGTGAAAGGCCCTCCAAAACATATATATACTTCAAAAACAAACTCCCAGGAGTCAGGCCAGATTAATTGCAATATTAATTTATTAATTTATTAAAATAACACTATGTAAAATGACAATGTCAAAAAAGGTACACAGAAGGAGGACCACATGAAAAACATTAATACACCAAAGTAGAGTTCAATCCTCAGTATAAAAGGCAATATGTACAATCAGCCAAATAAGTGCCTCAAAACTGAGTGCACAAATATACAAAGATTGCGGATGAAGCATGCAATACCAATCATGGGTCCATTACCTTACTGCGACCGCCTCCTGACGCGTTTCGCACCAGTTCTTCTGAGGAGGGTGGTCGTACTAAGGGGAAACCAGCTATTTATAGTGGAGGCAGGAGGACAGGGATTTATCATTTTTATTATTTTAGAGATGCACTACAGCCAATAACTGTGCTTTAACACCAAGTGCGAGACGATCAAATTGATTGCCTAATATCACATTAGGCTGCTTTCACATCAGTGGTTTTCGCTGATCGCGGCAGTTGCGGTGAAAAAAACGCAACTGCCACGATTACCGCATAACGGCTGCACTTGCGGTTCACTTGCGGCAAGCCCCATACAATGTCTATGGGGCTTGCGGCAGGTGCGGCAAGTGCTGTATCGGCACTTGCAGCAGGTGCGACCGTGAAAAACAACGCAGCATACCGCTTTCGCGGCCGCACCTGCCGCAAGTGCCAAAACCGCACTTGCTGCACCTGCCGCACACTTACCGCAAGCCCCATAGACATTGTATGGGGCTTGCCGCAAGTAAACCGCAAGTGCAGCCGTTATACGGTAATCGCGGCAGTTGCGGATTTTTCACCGCAACTGCCGTGATCAGCGAAAACCGCTGATGTGAAAGGGGCCTTATTTTGTGTTGTAGCGGTAGCTGGAAAACTGCAATGCTGTCTTTTTTTTTTTCTCGTTTCACCATTTATCAATCCAATTAATCTATTTCATATTTTAATAGGACTTTTTCAAATGTAGCAACCCCAAATAAGTGCAGTTTTTCCTTTTATTCCTTATTAATCTTGAATGGGAGGAACAGGGAGGGGTGCGATTTGAACTTTTACATTTTTTTTTTCAGATTGGTTAAAATATTTTTTTTTTACTTTGTTAATCTCCTTACGGGACTTGAACCTGTAATCATCAGATCACTTGTACTACATATTGTAGCAGTGCTTTATATAGCAATAATCACAGTCTCCCATGAACGACAGCCTTGTACTTGCTTTCACAGGAACATCATCATGACATGTATGGAGGCCTTCAACAGAACCCTGGCTTTCATGGTGTGGCGCCCCTCCGGGTAAACTGCCACCAGAGTTACTGCACTTCTGCGGTTAGAAAGTGTGGTGCCCCTGTTCTCCAGGTGTTGGGATGGTATGGTTGAGCCACAACAACACAACACGCATGTAGTGATGGACCCCTGGGACAATGTGTGGACCCTGAGGGAGGACCCAGGCCACAAAAGGGGGACGGGACAGTGTTAGATGAGCAGTTAGTTTAGTCCATAAGAGGAGAGAGTAGTATGAACTAACTGAGGAGTGGTAGTCAGGAGTGTAGAGGCGGTGTGGTGCCAACTCCCATGGGCTGAAGCTATTCCACCCCACTCGCCCAAGGGAGGGAGTGAACTGACCGGTAGAGATGGAAAGAAGAGTTCTAAGGGTGCTGACGAGGCATCGACCCCCGTACGCCTGAATCTGATGAGACAAAGGGGTTGGTGGAGGACACAGGGACCAGCCCTGCAGACGGTGCTGAAGCTTCAAGCCCGAGCCAAAATTGGAGGCCTCAGACTTCTAACGGGAGCTGTGGCCGAACACCCGACACACTTTGGGGAAGATGGCCAAACTAGGAAGCAGTGCCCAGGAGGGATCCTAAATGGTGTCCAGGACACACAGAAGCAGCTGAGATCTGTGCTGTGGAGGGTATTGAGAGCCTGGAGAGCAGAGCGGCAACCCGCTCGCCTCAGATGAATGTTACCCCTTATAATGCCAAGAGACCCACCAGAGACTAAAACACAGAGAGAAAGTAGAGTGAGGGCACCAACCGTGGCTTGACTGTACCAACCCGTCTCTGGAGAAAGAGCAAAGTACCGGAGACTGGAAGAGAGCGTACCGGGCGGCCATGTTTAACACCTAAGTAAAAGTAACGGAACTGTAGCTGTGGTGTGTGAGACTTTTATTAGCGGCGACCATTGGCCGTGAAGGCCACCTGAGACATTGAGGGTACTGCAGACCAAATGACCAGCTGCCAAGGTATGAGTCGGGGAAACACTCCACTGTCCCGGGGAATGCACTTCGCCTGCGGGGAGCGGGACTGTCTAAGCTGCCGGTCATCATCCCCAGAGGTTCTGCAGTAGCGTCGGCCGCCCTGGCCGCATACTGCAGGTGGTGTCACGAATATCCCTTCTCCTCTTAGACTTTCCTCAATATCACCCCCTTTATTAAACTGACACCGCCAGGGTCACAGAGCCAGGTGGTCACCTTGACATTCCTCAAAAAGAAACGCAAGAGGATTACCCCAGCTCTGGAGGGCAACCCATTGGTGCCCTGTAATCATGTCTCAGCAGTACTGATGAGTACACAGGTGATGCTCTTTCCATTCAAATCTCATAAGTGATACTACTTATGTTAAATACATTAATTCATAAAGTAGTATATAAATGTCATGCCTGGTGTGGCGCCCCTGCGGGTATGCGCCACAGAATGGTATTACACTTGAATATAAAATGTGTTTTTCCTTGTAAGTTGCCAGGTTACGATTTAAATCTTATGGAGTCTATTTTTAGCACTCACTTAGGACCGCACCACTTAGTGTAGGGGGAACAGGTAATATGGTAGGTTCCACAGGTGGTGGGCGGAGCTTAGGATAGAGTAGAGTGACAGTTAAGAATTTACCTCAGACGGCGTTGGGAAGGCAGACAGAGTGGTCAGGCCTGGCAGCCCAGCTGAGTGGAGGGTACCCCATCTTTACGTGGGGGCCCAGGACAGATGGCAACGGACCAGGACTGGTAGGAGCCAGCTGGTCATGTTGAGGGGACACCGGTGACATGGACGACCGAGGCAGCCAGGAGTTCAGCCCTGACTGCAAAGCCGACGAGCTGCAGGCCCAACAGAAACGGGTTGCTGACAGCACCACAAAGGTACCTCTCCCCTCAGGACTGAAAACCGGTTCAGGACACTAGGAGAAATAAAAAGGGACAGACATTTACTACGGTGCTGGAAGGGAACTTTGTAGTCTCGGGTTGCCCTGTCCAGACCGGGTAGTGGACAGACCTTATCTCCTAGAAACAGACCGTAGGACTGGCGGGGGAGCTCTTCAAAGGTGGGAAAGACAGAAAGATCTGGAAAGAGAATAGAAACCCTAAAAGACAGAGAGAGAACATCTAAAGACTCCTTAAGAGAAATCCTGAGTTGGTAACAACACCCTAAACCAAACTGTACCGTGTATTGTTATGCCATCTGCCGGTACCGAGTAAAGCAAAGTTAAACTGGAAATGCTTTCTGTTATTCTTCCTGCCGCAGCTCAAAGGACTTAACATCATCAACATCAACAGCAGAGGGGTAAGAACTGCACCACCATTTACCATCACTGTCCTCCCTCACCGTCTCACCATCATAGCTGCCATGAGGTAAAGCTCCACCTGTGGGGAGCTGTACCACACACTGCTGCCCCCCTCCATCACCTCAGTGGCCGGCTGGCAGCGCCGGTACCATCTTACCGGACTCTACAGGTGGCGTCACGTTCCCCTGTAAATAACCCCTTCAACCCCCACCGTTTACCATCAACACCTGGTATAATTGTTCGCCAGGGCACGGCACCGGGGATACCGACCATCCGTGACATCCCACACAGAAGCCCCGGTGACCGAGTACTTCACGCACCCCAGCTCTGGTTGAATCACCTGGCGGTTTGGATGTTGGTAGACATCAGGGCAGACCTTCGGTGGTCAGGGGTGTTAATCCTTCTCATACCTCTTCACTCAAGCGAGTCCCATGCACCTTCAGGTCTCCAGTTCTCCATCAGGTCACCCGTCACCACTCACTTGCCATGAGGGATGGGGCTTTGCCTCTGGAGGGTAGAGCTAGTGCAAATGCTCTCTTCACCCATATATTGCACTCTGGAAGACTTACTTTAGGCTTTGGTGTTGAAGGGAAATGGGATGCCATTGTTTACCAGCGATGGTGCTGTTCATGGGTCCTGGGATGCTGGGTCTCCTCTATGTCAGCTATTTCCAAAAGATTTGGTATGCTGCATCTCCTGGCTTAGTCATGTGGTGAGAGGTTCCTTCCTCTCCACTCTCCTTGTCCTGTCCTTTGCCTCTCTCGGCTGAAGGTGTAGACTGGGCATTAACTCAGCAATATCAATTGATCCATGAGAGGGATATTTAAACCCACCATATCCCCTAGTTCAAGGTTGACTATTTTCAGTTATGCTTGGGTGGAAAGGTTAGTACTTTTTGTGTGTTTCTTTTGGTTTCTTCTCTTGCTCTTGTTTTTGTTCTTGGCTTTGTCTCTAGACTTTCCTTATACATAGCGTGACATCTAGCGACTTACACATTAGCGTGACAACTAGTGCAAAGGGTGACTGGCATACTGCCTTTGCCAGCCCGCAGTCTGGTCATTCCATTATGCCCTAGCATTACATCAAATGTTACTGTTCAGAGCATACAAAAGAAATGTAATTAAATCAACAAAACAAAAATATTTGATAATTACAATTACTCCAACTGCAATTGCCACGGGCAGCACAGTGACTCAGTGGTTAGCACTGTGGCCAGTAGCGTAGCTAGCGGGGGGGCAGGGGGGGCGATCGCCCCGGGCCCCCCCCCGGCTTGAGGGCCCATTGGCCGCCCTGGGGGGGCCCCGCACTCCCTGGGGGGGCCCCGCAGTCCCTGGGGGGCCCCGTGCTGGCAGCTGGCAGCCGCGCGACCGGAGGGGAGGGAGGACGGGACTTCCTGCTGTGCAGATCTGCACGCCCCTCCTCCCTCTCCTACAGCAGACGCACGCCGCGGTGAGTATCAGCGCCCTTCTGCACCCGGTCCGGTCCTCCTCACACCTCCACCCCCCCCCCCGGTCCTCAAATCTCTCCACCAGCACCCCCCCCCCCCACGTCCTCAAATCCCTCCACCGCACCCCCCCCCCGGTCCTCAAATCCCTCCACCAGCACCCCCCCCCCGGTCCTCAAATCCTCCACCAGCACAACCCCCCCCCCCCGTCCTCGCTGGCCAGCTACGCCACTGACTGTGGCCTTGCAGCACTGAGGTCCTGGGTTCAAATCCCACCAAGGACATCCGCAAGGAGCTTGTATGTTCTCCCTGTGTTTGTGTGGGTTTCATCCCACGTTGTAAAGACATACTGATAACATGTTTAGATTGTGAGCCTCAATGGGGACAGCATTACTGATGTATGTAAAGTGTTATCAAATTAATAGCGCTATATAAATTAATAAATTTATTACTATACAGTGCTGTGCAAATTAATTGGGACAAAGCATTTTTTAAGTAAAATCGTAAGTTGGGGTTACCAGTGAGTGAGTCAAACAAGTTTTAACTGCTTTGAACAGGTGTGAGTGTACAAGTTGAGAGCTTGTTTCTGTGAGGAGTGATTTAGTGTACTTTTTCTCTGTGTGATTCGTGTCTGTAAAAATGGATGTAACTCCATGTAAGAGGTCTAGAATTATTACTCTTAGGGCCACTTTACACACACCAACTTATCTGTCCAAGTTCTGAGCAACTTACTGGTTGCAGTGAAATCATGGACACATTGCTCCCTTTTGTGGCTGTGTGCAAATGTAACAATGTGTCCATGATTTCACTGCAACCAGCAAGTTGTTCAGAAGTTGGACAGATAAATTGGTGTGTGTAAAGTGGCCATTAATTGTGGCGCCCTGCCAACGCAGGTAACCACATATCTCTCTGCTGCACAGCTGGGTTTCCACAGCAGGTACCGCTACAAAAAACACCTTCCACCCCGGCACAGTAGGGGGAGCTCAACCTGCTGCACTTAGGCAGGATTCCCTATAAATACTGCTGCTGGGGGCGCAGTTAGTCAGAGTGTGGCAGACGTTAGAAGAGCTGCAAGAGAGTTCTGGTGCTGGGCCACGAGTAGGCCCAGGCCAGAGACGCAGAGTAGCCCTTCAGTGTCCCACCAGCCTAAGTGGGACTGAAGGCAGGGAGAGACAGGAACCGAAGGAAGGAACAGAAGTAGGAACTGAAAGCTTAGTCGCGAGCTAGTTCCCAGCAAGAGAATCGGATATTGGGGATCCACACCGGTGGGAGAACTCCAAGTTCCACTGAAAACCCCTTGGCACCGAGGAAGCTTCAGCTACCCGGTCTCCTGAGAGAGTCACAGAGAGGGAGCCAGGACTAACAGGGCACTGTAGTACCAGAGAAAAGTCATCCCAGAGACCGCACAGGAGGAAGAGAGAGAGAAATACAGTCAGGAGAAGAGAGTGGAGGCAAGTCAGGATTTAATTCATTAAACACATAGAGGAGGAGGTCTTATACCCACTTGCTGTGGGAGCCCACTGTGCAGCGCAGCTACCCGTCAGTGCTTGGGACCATTTGCCTGAAAACTATCAGTAAAAGGTAAAGAGACTTCTACTGTGTGTTTGCCTTCTTTCCTTTCCCTCACCGTGTCCCTCCATAGACTCTTCCTATCCTCCCAAACCGTCCCAGCTCTGCTGCATCCTGTCCATCCTCACCACTCTGCCCCGGAGGTCCCAGTCCTGCCTGTTTTCTCCAAAACAAAAAGGGAAATGTGGAAGAAAAAGGAAAACGACACCAAGAACTGATAACACACTTATCAGCAATAGTAAAATAAATGCAAGAAAAACAAGTAAAGACTAGGGATGAGCAAGTATGCTCAGCGCTACTCGTTACTCGCACGAGTATCCCGGTACTCGGGATTCTCTGCGAGCACCGAGTACCGCCGAGATGCTCGGACTGCTCGCTAATAATTTGCAATCTGACACACATACACAGCTCCCTTCAGTGCACACAGTGAGCTGGCACCACACAGGGAGCAGATTCATTGTTAGGATCCCTCTGGGGGGCACAGCAAGGTGTTATATGTTGCGGCGATTTAAAAAAGCCCCCCCTCCCGCCCTTTCCCAGCAATACTCGTTTTATAACCGGAAGTCTGTGGGCGGAGCCTGTGACTAATTGACTTACATTGGGCTCGGTGCTCGCGAGTACACGAGTATCTTGAGATGCTCGGCCAGAGCACCGAGCACCCGAGCATTTTAGTTCTCGCTCATCACTAGTAAAGACTTTCTTTGTCCCAATTAATTTGCACAGCACTGTATCTTAATTACTATATATTATTAACTATCAATAGCTTTGGAACATGGTAACTTTATTAAAGGGGTTTTCCCACAAGCAAAGTTAATTTTAAAGTGCATTATAAAAAAAGTTCATACACAGTATATATCAGGACACATATATAAGATTATCTCAGCACAGAAGATGTGATATGATCAGACCATGTCCTGTACGGTCAGACACATACATTACACAGTACATAGCAGGGACACGTATATAAGATTATCTCAGCACAGGAGATGTGTATGATTAGACCATGTCCCTGTACAGTCAGAACATTCATTACACAGTACATAGCGGGACACATGGGACACATATAAGATTATCTCAGCACAGGAGATGTGTATGGTCAGACATGTCCTTGTATGGTCAGACACATCCATACACAGTACATAGCAGGGACACATGGACACATATATAAGATTATCTCAGCACAGGAGATGTGGTATGGTCAGACCATGTCCTTGTATGGTCAGACACATCCATTACACAGTACATAGCAGGGACACATGGGACACATATATAAGATTATTTCAGCACAGGAAATCCATTTTAAATATCCAATTGTGGAAATTATTATTAATCCAAGATCTATGGATTAAAATTAACTTTAAACTTTGTTTGTGGCAAAACACCTTTAAAGGGATCCTGTCACCCCCAAATCACCTCATAAGCTATTAAAAGCTGTCCCTAGAGCATATTCACACTCCTTTTAGCTCCTAAATGCATCTAGTGAAAATGAAGATAAACGTTATTAAACTCACTCATTACCGATGTTAATTAGTGTCACCCGAAGCCGGAAATGGCGCGATTCGCGTCATACAGCCGCACACAGCAGCACGGCCGTCAGAGGAGAGCGGGGAGGCGCGCATTTGAATGAGAGTTGAAGATCACGCCTATTGAGGCGTGATATTAGGAAGAGGGAGAGCCTGCCTGGGTGACTATGCATACAGTAGTCACTAATTAATTTAATAACGTTTATCTTCATTTTCACTAGATGCATTTAGGAGCTAAAAGGAGTGTAGGATAAGTGTTAATATGCTCTAGGGACATCTTTTAATAGCTTATGAGGTGATTTGGGGGTGACAGGATCCCTTTAACGACTTGAATTTCCACTTCGTTTACATTAGACAATATTCCAAAATTGAACAAGACTTTTTTGTCTCCCTAAATAATTTCATGGATAACAAATAAGTCGAACAACGACATTCACATATCTTGAATGGTGTTCAAGAGACGTAATGGTCTTTACCATTAGAATCTAAAGGGGCCGTCACACACGTCAATATCGCTGTCAATGTCGCTGCTGCACGTGACGTTGCAGCGATATTGACGCGTGTGACATGGTGAATCAACCAGCCATAAATCGCTGGTTGATGGTCGCCAGGTTTTCGGACAGGACCGAAAAACTGGCAATGGTCGCACGGTGGACACGCAGCATCGGTGCGTGTGAACCGAGAGACGTGCGATCAGCCAGCTCCCAGTGCCTCTCAGCAATCGCTGGCAGCTGGTATCCATGGTAAACTGCGGGTAACTAGGCATCGCGCGCTGCCTAAATACCCGATGTATACCTTGGTTACCAGCCTTCTCCGCTCACCGGCTAGTATCCAAGGTACACAGCGGGTAACTAGGGACCCTAGTTGTTACCCGCTGTGTACCTTGGATACCAGCCGGTGAGCGGAGAAGGCTGGTAACCAAGGTATACATCGGGTATCTAGGCAGCGCGCGCTGCCTAGTTACCCGCAGTTTATCATGGATACCAGCCTGCTCCCACTAACTGCAGCCTGGCAGCGGGAGCAAGACATCGTGGAAACGATATTTAAATAATTTCCACGATGTCGCTGGTCCACTGATTGCTGGTGAGTCTGTCTGTGTGACAGCTCAGCAGCAATCAGCCGTCAATGGCGCCAGCGATCTGATCGCTGGCGACATTGACGTGTGTGACGGGGCCTTTATAGATATTGGCCAGTTTACATGCAACTTTACTCTATTTAAACAACCCTCATGGAAAAATAGAGATGGCGTTGTGATCCCTAATATCTTCTTTGAAACAACATGAACATTTTCATACTTCTTTTAAGTAGCAATTTGGCTTTGACTAGTAAAAAAACAATGTAATTGGATTCGAGAAAAAAACAATACAATTCATTATTGCATTTATATCTGTTTCTTTGGTGTTTTATATATATTTTTGTTTTGGAAAATATATATCTACCGTATATACTCGTGTATAAGCCGACCCGTGTATAAGCCGACCCCCCTACTTTTGCCCCCAAAATCTGGGAAAACCTATTGACTCGTGTATAAGCCGAGGGTGGACCCCAGCACAGGTATACAGCCCCCAGCAGTGTGGTATACAGCAGCCTCCCCAGTGGTATATACAGCCCCAGTGGTAGTATCCAGCAGCCCCAGAGGTATATACAGCCCCAGTGGCAGTATCCAGCAGCCCCAGAAGTATATACAGCCCCAGTGGTAGTATACAGCAGCCCCAGAAGTATATACAGCAGCCCCAGAGGTATGGCTTATATTGGCAGCCAGCCTACTTACATACACATACCCATACATACACACACACACACATACACACACACATATATACACATACACACACACATACACACAGCTTCCTACCTTGTCCTCCCGTTCTGCAGTGCCTTCCGGTGTCCTCCTTGCTCCATTCCCGGTCTGCTGGGCCTTGTGGTTCCTCCTGGTTCCTCTTCCCTGTTCCATCATGGGGGCTGCCATCTTGCTTTTGCTCTCCGCCCCCGGCCAGTGATGTCAGAGCAGGCCGCGCTGTGATTGGCTAGCACCCGTGACACGTGATCACGGGTGCTAGCCAATCACAGCGCGGCCTGCTCTGACATCACTGGCCGGGGGCGGAGAGCAAAAGCAAGATGGCAGCCCCCATGATGGAACAGGGAAGAGGAACCAGGAGGAACCACAAGGCCCAGCAGACCGGGAATGGAGCAAGGAGGACACCGGAAAGCACTGCAGAACATGGGACAAGGTAAGAAATACTGCGCAGCGCCCCCCACCCCCCGCGCCCCCTCCCACCATAGGATTACCGTATTGACCCGTGTATAAGCCGAGGGGGGGACTTTTCAGCCCATTTTTTGGGCTGAAAAACTCGGCTTATACACGAGTATATACGGTATTTGCTTTTTTTAAAGTCTATTTTATATGTATTGGTCTTTTTTTTATTTCCTATTTGCCACTGTGGGCAGAGTTTGGGTTTTACACATGTTTTTCTTGATTCGTTATTTACATCTTTTCAAAGCTGCAAAACTTGAGACTTATGTATTCCAATTCAAATGGTTTTATTACGTTTTATGGTTAACAAGACTTTAAATTATGCGTTAGACAATTTGAGATCATGTACAGTTAGGGCCAGAAATATTTGGACAGTGACACAAGTTTTGTTATTTTAGCTGTTTACAAAAACATGTTCAGAAATACAATTATATATATAATATGGGCTGAAAGTGCACACTCCCAGCTGCAATATGAGAGTTTCCACATCCAAATCGGAGAAAGGGTTTAGGAATCATAGCTCTGTAATGCATAGCCTCCTCTTTTTCAAGGGACCAAAAGTAATTGGACAATGGACTCTAAGGGCTGCAATTAACTCTGAAGGCGTCTCCCTCGTTAACCTGTAATCAATGAAGTAGTTAAAAGGTCAGGGGTGGATTCCAGGTGTGTGGTTTTGCATTTGGAAGCTGTTGCTGTGACCAGACAACATGCGGTCAAAGGAACTCTCAATTGAGGTGAAGCAGAACATCCTGAGGCTGAAAAAAAAGAAAAATCCATCAGAGAGATAGCAGACATGCTTGGAGTAGCAAAATCAACAGTTGGGTACATTCTGAGAAAAAAGGAATTGACTGGTGAGCTTGGGAACTCTAAAAGGCCTGGGCGTCCACGGATGACAACAGTGGTGGATGATCGCCGCATACTTTATTTGGTGAAGAAGAACCCGTTCACAACATCAACTGAAGTCCAGAACACTCTCAGTGAAGTAGGTGTATCTGTCTCTAAGTCAACAGTAAAGAGAAGACTCCATGACAGTAAATACAAAGGGTTCACATCTAGATGCAAACCATTCATCAATTCCAAAAATAGACAGGCCAGAGTTAAATTTGCTGAAAAACACCTCAAGAAGCCAGCTCAGTTCTGGAAAAGTATTCTATGGACAGATGAGACAAAGATGAACCTGTACCAGAATGATGGGAAGAAAAAAGTTTGGAGAAGAAAGGGAACGGCACATGATCCAAGGCACACCACATCCTCTGTAAAACATGGTGGAGGCAACGTGATGGCATGGGCATGCATGGCTTTCAATGGCACTGGGTCACTTGTGTTTATTGATGACATAACAGCAGACAAGAGTAGCCGGATGAATTCTGAAGTGTACCGGGATATACTTTCAGCCCAGAGTCAGCCAAATGCTGCAAAGTTGATTGGACGGCGCTTCATAGTACAGATGGACAATGACCCCAAGCATACAGCCAAAGCTACCCAGGAGTTCATGAGTGCAAAAAAGTGGAACATTCTGCAATGGCCAAGTCAATCACCAGATCTTAACCCAATTGAGCATGCATTTCACTTGCTGAAATCCAGACTTAAGACGGAAAGACCCACAAACAAGCAAGACCTGAAGGCTGCGGCTGTAAAGGCCTGGCAAAGCATTAAGAAGGAGGAAACCCAGCGTTTGGTGATGTCCATGGGTTCCAGACTTAAGGCAGTGATTGCCTCCAAAGGATTCACAACAAAATATTGAAAATAAAAATATTTTGTTTGGGTTATGTTTATTTGTCCAATTACTTTTGACCTCCTAAAATGTGGCGTGTTTGTAAAGAAATGTGTACAATTCCTACATTTTCTATCAGATATTTTTGTTCAACCCTTCAAATTAAACGTTACAATCTGCACTTGAATTCTGTTGTAGAGGTTTAATTTCAAATCCAATGTGGTGGCATGCAGAGCCCAACTCGCCAAAATTGTGTCACTGTCCAAATATTTCTGGCCCTAACTGTATATAGATAAAGTGAAGAATAACAAGAGTTACCTATTTTGATCTCCTGGATTTGTTAACATTGATGTAACAAATAGTATATTTTGTTGATTAAACCAATTGCTTATAGCTTAGTTATTTATCACAATTAACTAAGTAACATGTAAATTAACAATTTACTGACATGCAGCAGATTTGGGAATGCAAACCAGTAATTCTCATGGGTTTGTTAGAGGAGATATCAATGTCCAGATTTATAGGCCTAGATTTATTTGTGCATTTGTGTTTCTAGGATGTGGCTGATTTTTCCCTCAACATCATTAAGGCTATATCAAGTGTTATTGACTGAATTCTGACCAAGAATCCCATTTGGCGTAGTACTTGGTCTGAGTGTTGTTTTTTATGGCGTAATAGTACTCTAGTGTTTTATGTAGCGATAGTGTGTCTGTGACGTCTTGGATATCGGGAATATTTTCGCTTTTCCATTTGGATGCAATAAGATTGATACAGACTAGTATGAGATGTACTACGATAGGTCTAAAGTGCTTGGGAATTCCTTCAATGTTTAAGAGAAGAAGGGTTAATTCTGGTGTTAGGGTTAAATTTAGCTGTGTGATGGATCGTATAAGTGATTGCATATCTCTCCAGAATTTCTTAATTTTTGGACATGACCAGAATATGTGGGCTATGTTGCCTGTTTTGTTACAGTTTCTCCAGCATGTATCTGAATTAATTAAATGCAGTTTGTGGGGCGTGAAATACCAGCGTCTTAGAATTTTATAGTTGGCTTCAATAAGTGTGACGCAAAGAATATTTTTATAAACTGTGGTCAGTGACTTTTGGTTTTCTGAGACTTGTAGTTCAGACTTCCATGTCTCCAGATGTTTTGAGTTAAGGAAGGTCAGGTCCTCATTATAGATTTGGTAGATATTGTTTATTGTCCAAGTGTTATGACTACTTGGTTTCTTTGAGAGGGCAATGATATTGCTTGGTAGGTGCGAGGTAGTGCTAGATTTCGTGAATATTTTTTTGATTATCTTCCAATTTTTTTTGTTCTTCCTTGTTAGCTTAAACTCTTTAGCCAGGTCCTGGTAGAGTTTTAGATTGTCGATGTTGAGGATATCTGAGATTAGACAAATTCCCTTAGTTTTCCAGGGGTTGAGCTGTATTCTTGGGGAAAGTGCGGAAAGTGTTTCTATTTCTAGGCAACCTATTGATTCTGCGCCATATGCTTTCCTGGATTGAGCCTCAAACTTTCTCCATGTTTCTCAAACTTTTCTCAATGTTATTATTGAGTTCCTGATGATGGCCTCCTTGGGTAGTCGCTTTTTAGAGTCGCATAGGTAGGCCACCACCAGGTCTCCAATGTCTGTGTTTGGAAAGTAAGAGTCTTCAAGGCCCACCCATGCAGGTTTGTCATCTCTATTCCAAAACATCTGGGTGTTTTTAATGAGTGTTGCTTGATGATGGGCCTTTATATTGGGCATCCCCAGTCCTCCATTGACTTTGTTTTTGCTTAGTGTAGACATTGCCACACAAGGTTTAATTTTTCCCCCGATAAATAATG
This sequence comes from Allobates femoralis, assembly GCA_033576535.1. NCBI lineage: Eukaryota > Metazoa > Chordata > Amphibia > Anura > Aromobatidae > Allobates > Allobates femoralis. The sequence goes on from JARQOC010000002.1 coordinate 599,750,624, forward strand.
TTAATTGAGTTTGGAGTTTCTGTAGAAGCTTCTTATTAATTGGTAATGAGACAGTTCTGACTATATAAAGTAACTTGGGAAGTTCCAGCATCTTATATGAACTTATTCTACCTAGCCAAGATACCGTAACTCTATTCTAGATAAGTATATTAGGTCTTTTTCTATGACTTTATACAGTATGTGTTGGATATGTTTTGGTTAGGGCAATCAATTGTATTTTTTGTTAGCTTGATTCCTAGGTAGGACCTGCTATCTGTATTCCACTGGAAGTCGATTTCCGATTGTAATATCTCCAAGAGATCTTGGTCTAAGTTAAGATGCATGGCCTGGGTTTTGCTCACATTGACTTTGTACATTGATACCTTTGAGAACGCTTTAAAGATTTAAAAGACAGTTTTAACCGAGCCCAGTGGGTCTGTTAGAGATAGTAGAATATCATATGCGAAGAGTAACACTTTGAACTGTCTTTTATTGGCAGGGATGCCCCTAACCCGCCGTTCATTCTAATTTTCTCCACTAAGGGTTCAATAAAGAGATACATAGCGACTGGGAGAGAAGACACCCCTGTTTCGTTCCATTTAAAATATTGATTTTACCCGAGAGAAAACCATTGGTCAGAATTCTTGCGGACGGGTTTGAGTAAAATGACTTTATGAGATCTAATACTCTTCCATTGAAGCCAAATTTTTGCAATGTTTGTAATAGGTAGTCCCACTGCACTCGGTCAAACGCCTTCTCGGCATCTATTCCAATGAAAACAGTGAGGGTCTTAGTTTTTTCTGAGAGGGTGAGTAGGTTCAGAATTCTCCTTGTAGCATCTTCTGCACCTCTGTTTGCTATGAAGACCACTTGGTCCTTGTGAATAAGGTTTGGTACTATTTTTTGCAGTCTGGTAGTTAGAGTTTTTGCCAGTATTTTCAGGTCGGAATTTAAGAGTGAAATGGGCCTATAATTTCCAATTAGGTCTCTGTCTCCTTTTTCTTTGTGTAAGACGGATATTGTTGCTTCTTGCATCTCCTCAGGCAATTTTGTGCCAAGAGATAGTGCTTTGAGGGTGGTTAAGTATGGGGTTAGAGTAGAGGCAAACTTTTTGTAGTACTCATTGGGAATTCCATCTGGTCCTGGTGCCTTGTTCTGTTTTAGGGAGTTTATTGTGTCAATAATATCGCTGTCTTTATAAGGGATGTTTAAGAAATTTAAATCTTCATTAGACAGAGAGGGTAGCTGAATTGAGTCAAGGAAGTGGTTGATATCTTCCTTGGTGGGTTTATTTGCTAGTTTATCTTTCAAGTTGCACAAATTGTTATAGAATTCCTCGAATTTTTGTGAGATTTCCTTTGGGTTGTTGGGGATTTTATTATCCCTGTCTTTTATCTGTAAGATTTTTGTCTTGGACCTCATAATTCTCGTTCTTCTTGCTAAAAAACCAGATGGTTTGTTCATGAGATAGTAAAAATTGGATTTTGAGGCCAATATGAATCTTTCATACTCATGGGAAAGTGTGGGTTTCAGATCAAGTCTGAGTTGTACAATTTTTTTTTGGGTGTCATCTGATGGGGCACTAATATTTAATTGTAGCAGCAGTCTATAGGTGCGCTAGAGATTACATGACAATGAGTATTATTATGTAAACAGACCTTTATTCTCCCTCCAATTGCCACATCGCGTTTCGACGGTCTCAAGCCGCCTTCCTCAGGTAAAATGGAGGACAGAGCTTAGAAAAAGCTGAGCCATTTATCCCTACTTTCACTGAATATCTTCATGTAACCGAGTCTTATTTCTTATCAGAGGAAGAAAATACTCCGGAGCAAGAGGTGAAGAAAAATACTGATTGAAGAATCAAGGAAAGTAACTCCAGGGTCCCAGGATCATGGCTGCTGAGCCATTAATTTTTTAATAATACTCATTGTCCTGCAATCCCTAGCGCACCTATAGACCGCTGCTACAATTGAATATTGCTGATTTGTTTCTCCACGGAGGTTCAGTGACAGGAGCTGCTTGATTACAGGACTTGCACAGGACCCGTCGTTGCTAAGGTAACACCCACTACAGTCCAGGACATTGTGTGACGTAATTCCTGTCCGACCCGGTCACGTGACACGCACCGGAGAGTGTGACGTAGCAAATGAACACGGAGACCGGCGGAGGGAGGAAAGTGTACCCACAGTCCCTGCGACAGAGGGACGGATAGCTCCCCACCACTAACGCATAAACCGTCTGCACAATAAAGGTCTGCACAACTTTAGGAGGTGAGTGCAATCAAGCATGATAACAATAAGTGTGAGTAGTCAGGTTCACACATTGTGCCCCTGTATCTCTTTTCTTTTATCTGATGGGGCACTGGCTTGTTAGTTTTCTAGCTCTTTAATTTTGCTTAAAATTTCTTCAGTTTCCTTTTGTTTGAATTTGTTGATCTTGGCGTTGAGCTGGATCAGGGTACCCCTAATGACTGCCTTATGGGCTTGCCATAGAGTCAAAATGGAAATGTTTTCAATATTATTACACTTGAAGTAATTTTTTAAATTGTCTTGTATTTTTAGGCTATGGACCGGGTGGGCAAAAAAAATGAGTTAGCTCTCCAGGTTTTATTCATGTGTTGGTTGGTGAGAATTTCAAAGGTGATGGGAGAGTGGTCTGACCACACCCTGGGGTGAATGGTAACTTGCTTTATTTTTTGTAAGGTTTTTATGTCAGCTAGGACTAAGGGTGCAGTCACACATAACGATCGCTCCAACGATCCCGACAGCGATAACGACCTGCCGGGATCGCTGGAGCGTCGTTACCTGATCGCTGGGGAGCTGTCAAACAGGTAGATCTCCCCAGCGATCAGGCCAAGGGAGCCACCTCCCATATCGCTCCCTGCTTAGCGCTGCTTTTATAGGCAGCGCTAAGCAAGGAGAACGCAGGTAACTATGATAAACAGCGCGTATCCAGGCAGTGCGCGCTGCCTGGATACCCGCTGTTTATCATAGTTACCAGCGTTCTCCATGCTTACAGGCAGTGCTAAGCAGGGAGGACGCTGGTAACCATGGTAAATGCCGGGTATCTAGTCAGCGCGCGCTGCCTGGATACCGGTGTTTACCATAGTAACCAGCCCTGTGAGGTCACAGATCGCTGGTGTCTCGCGGTCACACGCAGCGATGCGTGCTGACCAGCGGGAAACCAACGATCAAAAAATGACCCACAGCACTTTGCAACGATCAGCGACCCCACAGCAGGGGCCTGATTGCTGCAAAGTGTCACACAGAACGACATCGCTAGAGAGATCGTTGTAACGTCACAGTTACAACGATCTCTCTAACGATATCGTTATGTGTGACTGGGGCTTAAGTCAATTCTTGAGAAAGATCTGTGGGGGTCTGAGTAATAGGAATATTCTACTGAAGTTGTGTTTAGGCATCTAAAGGTGTCATAAAGTTCCTCGCGATTGAGCCAGGGTTCAAGGGTGATATTGTGAGCTCTGCCTTTGTTGGAGGAGTCAAGTTTAGGGTTGGGGATGACATTGAAATCTCCGAAAAGCAAAAGGGATCCCTTTTGGTGTAATCTAAGTAGTGATAATACTCTGTTTAGAAAGGTAATTTGGCCTTTATTGGGCATATATGTTTGCTAGTGTGTAGGTAGTGTTGTTAATTTAGCAAATTACTATAGATATCTACCTTCAAGGTCATAAATCGTTTCCAGTTCTTCAAATCTTACTGGGTCTTTTATTATGATGGCTAGAGGCGTATATATTCCAACTCACCCACTGGAGTGATTTTCTGTACACTTGTTATGTTGATGCAATTTTTGCACCATTTGCATAATATGTCACTTTTTGACTGAAAAGTCTAAAAAAGGTTAAAATCAAAACTAGTCTGTTTGTAAATTTATGCAAAATTCCTCAGGCAAATGTGCGATTTTAAAAAAATTTGCATAAAAGACATCAATTACAATAGTGGGTAACACCTTTATATACAACTGATAAGGCATTATTCACCAATCACAATAGGCAAAGTCAAAGCTCCCTCTGCCTTCACAATGACATATGAACACGCTCATTTGAAATTTCAATGCAAAAGATCGGGTTCTGGGATCTGACCATTGTGGCTTTTGTATATGTGTTGTTTTTGAAACAATAGAAAGTTAAAGAGAAGCTGTCAGCACATTTTTCTAATGTAATTAGCCCTTTAGCCCTGTAATTATGGCCCCTTTACACACTGAGACTTTCCAGGGATCCCACCACGATCCGACCTGGCCGGGATCATTGGAAAGTCTCTCTATAGTCGCTGGTGAGCTGTCAAACAGGCAGACTCACTAGCGACCAGCAGCCAGTCAACATCTCTGGTAACCAAGGTAAACACTGGGCAATTAAGCAGCGTGCGCTGCCTAGATACCCGGTGTTGATCATGGTTACCAGCGTCCTCCTGCTTACAGGCTGCGCTAAGCGAAAAGACTCTGGTAACCATGATAAACACTGGGTAACTAAACAGCCCGCGCTGTCTACATACCTGCTGTTTATCATGGTTACCAGTGTCTTCCTGCTTAGCGCAGCCTGTAAGTGGGAGGACGCTGGTAACCATGATAAACACTGAGTATCTAGGCAGCGCGCGCTGCTTAGTTAACCAGTGTTTATCATGGTTACCAGCCTGTGAGGTCGTTGGTCCTTGGTCTCTCGCTGTCACATGCAGCGATGTGCGCTGACCAGCGTGACACCAAGGACCAAAAAATGCTGCTATGTGTCAAACACTGTGACATCGCTGGAGAGGTCGCTGTTACGTCACAAAACCTGTGACGTTTCAGCGACATCGCTAGCAATGTTGAAGTATGTCGAGTACTCCTAAGGTTAAGACATGGCTGAAATGGCACTGTAATATTGATTAAATAAATGCCTTTGGTGAAAAAAAATGTATTGTGGTTCTGCTGCAAGCGTGAGAAGAGTGTCATGCAACTGTGATTTGATCCTGTGATCAGATCACAGATGCTGAGTGGAGGGAGAGAGTAATCTCCCTATCTCCTTCATTCCCAGGCTTGGAATATATTGCGCTGCACCAGCTGTGTGCCAAATCCAGTGCAATGTTTCACTCGCACCCATAGACTTGTATTAGCTCAAGTGATCCGAGACTCAGAAAAGCAGAAAATCGCAGCATGCTGCAATTTTTTCCTCAGCTTAGCTCAGCAGATTAGGATCTGAGCTGCCTGATTGTCTAACATGGGCCTGAGTGCCTTGTGAGATTTCCTTGTATTGCACTTGTGCGAGTCACACAGTGTGACTCTACCCCTAGTCAGCATTTGAACTTTTGTACTAAGTAGATTTTGGTGTACAATGGCTGGACTATACACTATGTCTTCTCCTCCCTGTCTGTGATTTCCAGGGCCCTCTGACTGTCTTTAGTCTTTCAATAACCTGCCTCCTTTGTTGGAAATCTTAGGCTGCTTTCACATAACGTTTTTTTTTCCTGTCCGTGGGATCCTACTTTTTGTCCAAAGTGTTTTCCTCGACTGGTCTCCCTGGGATCAGTGAGAGCTTTGTGATGTTGGTCTACCAGGCATTGCTCCCACCTAGCCAGAATCCTACCCCACACTGATGAGGGGCAATACCCCACAACTGCTTGTCATATGCTTAAGCTCGTAACTGAGCGGGATAGTGACTGAAAGGGCCACTTAATATGGTGGTTATGGTGGTCTCGCAAGGAGTCCACCCCACGGCTAGGTCCTTCCCTGGAGGGATATCTGGCTAGTCCCATGTTTGACACTCTTTTAAACGAGGCTCCACGGACTCTATTTGCATAGTCGGCACTGTTAAGCCTTTTGATCACGCTGTCAATCACTGATAATGAGTTCTAAAGCACCACAGTGGGGATCTTGCTGTTCCTTGCCAGGATCAGTGGCTCTGTGATGTTATCATGGGGCCTCGATGCGTTGCCATGACAGGGCGTGGTCAACTAATGACCCTGGATACTGTCATTACTCAATTCCTGCCAGCGATGCCCAAGTGGCATCACTGGTAGAATGCAACCTTTTGTGCTGTGCAGTGGATGGTGAAGCATCTCTGTATAACACAAGTGATCGGACTGTGCAGTGTTGAGGCGCCCTAAAAGGCCATGTAAAATAAAGTAAAAGTAAAAGAAAGTTTAAAAAAAATGTGAAAAAACCCCATAAAAGTTCATAACCCTCTCCTTTTGCCCCATTAAAAGTAAAACTATTAGGTCGGCTTGACGCCATAGTGTGATCGGTCTGGAGCTGTCCGATGTGAACCGGACAGCTCCAGACCAGATTTGCAAACAGAACCGGAGGACAAATATGTCCTCTGGTTTGGTTTGCAGCCGGCTTCTGAAGATCACAGCTGCTGATTTTTCAAGATCTCAGCTAGCAGGGAGCTAGAAGCGGTCCTGAAATCTCTGCAGGGGACAGCTGGTGGTGCTGACGTTTAGCAGCGCTCGCTGCTAAACTTCAGCCGCCGGCATACAGTTCCCGATCCGATGTTGAATCATGAATCATGACGTTCAAAACTCGTCCTGCAAAAAAACAAGCCCTCATATGTCTATATTGATGGAATAATGAAAAAGTTATGGCACTTGGAAGAAGGGGAGGGAAAAACAAAAACTGGAACATTGCCCGGGGGTGAAGGGGTTAAACGACTGGTTATTTTATGATGACACATTCCCTTTCAGTATAAGCAATGTCATGATTACCCAGGAACAAGTCTACTATGTATAGTCACAAACCACAATAAACACTTATTCTTTATTCTCATGGCTAAACCTAATCAGCATTTCACTGCTCTTCACATGGAAATATAAAGTACAAATAATATAACAAGGCGGTAAACAAATCCCAGACAGAACTGAGACAGAATAGAGTGAGAATCGTGGTACAATAAATACAAGTCCTTGGTTTGGATGATAAATGGTCCATACGTAAAGTGAAAAGGGTTAGGAATATTTCTGAAACAGCTGTGATCTGTGCAAAGATGGAAAGTGGATTGGATGAAACACATTTAAAATACGTCACATTTCAGAGATGAGCAAAAAGAAACTGAACCTTGTGTAACCAGAGGCTTTAACCCCTTCACCCCTGAGCCTGTTTTTACCTTCCTGACCAGGCCATTTTTTGCAATTCTGACCAGTGTCACTTTATGAGTTAATAACTCTGTAAAGCTTCAACAGATCCCAGTGATTCTGCCATAGTTTGTTTGTGACATATTGTGCTTTATCTTAGTGGTAAATTTAGGACAATATTTTTTGCATTTATTTGTGATCCTATTGGAAATTTGGAAAAGATTTTGAACATTTTAGTTTTCAAACTTTTAATTTTTATGCCCTTAAAGCAGAGACTGTTAATGAATAACAATGTTCACAACTAATTTTGTGGTGAAAATGAATATGATGCTTAAATCTGACGTGCGCTTGTACTTCTAGGTACTCTTATTAACTTCCTGGTTATTCACTGCACTGGCTCCAACAGCCAATCACAGACGTACACTTTCTGTGACAGTGTCTGTGATTGGCTGTTGCGTCCCTCACCCATTGTTTCGGTGTCTGTGATTGGTTGCCTTTAGCAACGAACCTGCTGTCATAGGGTTGTAAAAATATATATATTTTTTTTTTAATTGAGGTAGAGTTTTGCAATGTTTTTGATTCTCAGCACAGACAAAGCATAGAGCTACTGACTGCCTCCCCCAGCTGCCTGGTTTTTAGCTTGGCTGGCAAGCAAAAATACAGTGGTGCACATTTTTTTTAAGTTATTTAAATAAGTAATTAAAAAAATAATGTGTGGGCTCTGCCCTATTTTTGATTGCCAGCCAAGGTAAAAAACAGGCAATGTGCTGAGGCCCATAGTCATTGGAACCCCCCAGACTACAGAATAGCAGCCCACAGCCACCCCATTAATTGGCACATTCATTAGAGTTGTCAGTTCCTGGCGCTTTTCCCAGCCCTTCCAACTGCCCTGGTGCAGTGGCACCAGGGTGATAAGAGGGGTTAATAACCGTTGAGTATTGACAGCTTGTCATGATGCTCAGATTGATAATGTTAGGCCTTTATAAAATAATGCAAACATATAAATATATAAGCAACAAGGAAAAAATGAGAAAATGCCCTAAAAGAAATAAAAGTAAAATGCTATAGTGCATAAAAATAAATAGGGTACTTGGTTACATTATTTTGATTAAAAAAAAAAGCACAAACTATCCCACTGCGACAAGGTAACACCGTCCTTATTGTTGTTTTTGCTATTATGAGGTGCGGTGACTGGATGTCAGGTCATGAGGCTGACTGGTCACATCTGCTGTCAGCCCTGAGTGGCTGGGCAGAGGAACAAGGTACAGGAAGGGAAGCAGGCCCTAAGTGGTCACGCTTCCATGACCTGGCCACAGAACCTGGAGGATATCAGATTTCATGCCCAGTAGCCACACTCTTGAGGCCGTCCGGGGAACAGTGGCAAAGAGAGCCAGAAGACTTATCTGTCACTCACGTCACTTGCCCGGCTGGAGGGTAGCCACAGACCAGAGGGATTCTAGAGGACCCATAGAGGAGCTAGTGACCTTAAAAAAGAAGTCAGCAGGAAGGCCAATACACCTTATCCCAGCAGAGTGGAATTCAGCTATCTCTGGACTGGCCAAGCAATCTACCTGGTTCTACATGTGTCCTGGCTGTTTTGAACAACTTACCGTAAAGGTAAAGAACTAAAAGACTGTCTGCTGTGCCTTGCTTTCATCTGCAATCCCATACTGGTCTTCCGCACTACTACCACCATCATTCACTTTACTTCTCAAGGGCCTGCCCTGTGCTAAAGGGGGGTATTTCCATCACACTGCCACATCTATCTCTTGAGAACTCTACATGCAGTGCTGGCCACCTAGTGGCTGGACACCTTCAGCTGGCGTCATCAACACTCTTATTATTTTCACTTTTTCTTCATTTTTCCCCATTTTTGTTTTTCCCTTTTTCAGTGATCGCCAGGGCTATAACACTGGGTGTAACTACCATGATGCAGACTCACTGGCTCAGCTGCTGAGTACCCCAGTTCTCTGTGTGATACACATACCCATCACCCCCTCACTCCAAATTCTGTGTACTCAAATCCCACTTGTTTGCTCCCAATGCTGTGTCCATACACACTTCCCCTCCCTCCATTTGATTCACATACACTGCCCCACACTCTACTTCTTCTCATAATTACATTAAATCTTTGGTGTCTTCAGCTCCACTTTTCACCAGCCTTCTGCTGCCTCTGCGATGTTAAGGAGTGACGTCAGTAGCGTGATCAGCTTACCTGATCACGCTGCTGATGTTGCCGTTACCCGGAAGTGCTGGACATCAGGGCTTAAAAAGGACCTGTCACCAAACCAGGCATGGTGATCTAATTACAGCACTGGATGCAGCCTGTCTGCAGCATCCAGGCAAAGGGGTCCCCCAGCACCTGAGCAGCCCTGTACCCCGAGATAATACACTTGGAAAACTTACATCGTCTAGCCATAAAGGAGGTGGCTAAGGGCTGCAGCCAAAGGGCAGATTCACACCCCCTGCATGTGTAATCTGCCCACCACTGCCAATCATTCTCTCCCTGTCTGTAGCATAAGACATGGTTTTTTTTCCCCCACAAAATGTCAGTTTAGCCCCGCCCCCTGCAGTGACGTCACCGCTTATACCCGCCCTGCTCTATGGTTAACATGCCTGGTTTGGTGACAGGTCCTCTTTAAATTGTACAAGCATCTGCCTGCGGTGCCCGGGGCAGATGCCCCATCAGCACTCCCTAGATAGGCCTCTGGCTGATGCCATAACCCTACCTTCTTTGGTCAACACCTTGATGGAGTTTTCCCTGTCACAACCATTAAATCCTGAGATGAGACTAATCCTGTAAAATTGTATGTATATAATTTAATTTACTGAGTGTTTGCTTTCTGTAGAATGGCTGGGAGCTGTGTAGCTATCTCCTCAGGGAATAACACCTGTTTTCTGAGGTATAAGTATCCTGTATTACAGCTGTGTAATTAATCTTTCTTTCTCGTACTTGGTTATTGGATTTTAGGCTTTCCCATAACAAACGCAAATACAGGTAATAGGATTTAATTTGGGTGCAGGGCATAATATTATTGCCTTATATACAAGTAAATGACAGTGACTCACTAGTGATAGTGGCAGAAATAATGGAGAGGCCCTTCAGTACATTAAAAAAAACGGTAATTTACTTTTGTTATTAATTTTTTCATATTTTGAAAATGTATTTCTGTGAAATTGAATGTTGGGGCATACGGACAGATAGCGTGCGGCGCAACACAGGGGTGATGATGGGGATGGCATAGAAGGAAGGCCCTGGTGATAGGTAGAGGGGAGAGGGGTTACCTCCTGACACTCACCTGAGGCCAAACCCTCAATTCCCTATTGTTTCTCTTTGGGTCCTTCCTTATCTCCATCACGTACCTAGGCGCTCTCTTGTCCTGAACTAACCCTAGTTAGTGCGCTGGCCGGCAAGGAAGCTAGCCTTATGTCTATAATAATACAACAGAAGGAAAAGGTACACACATAGTGTGAAAACAGACACAAAAGGATATTCAACAAAAATAATCAATTGTAACATGCCACCAGCTGCAATGGTAACCACTCCAATTTTGTCTGGAGACAATTTTGTCCTATCACAGTGATCAGCAAAGAATGAGATTCTATCACTTGCATCAGCTGACTAGACGTAACTTTTTATAGGAAAGGGGAGTGATCACAAAAATCTACACCTGAGATTAAATTGACAAGGGACTATTGGCAAGTATAGAGTCCTATACCCTTGCTGCACCTAAAGAAAGTAAAACCCACAAGGCAATGTGAAATTTAGATCCCAAACCTGTCACACGTCTCACAAGGACGTGTGACCCAAGTGACAGAAATTCTTTCATGCAGGCTAGTCTCACTGTTTTAACAAGCACCAATCAACAATATACTGGTCTACCAGTGCTTCTTTGCTGACCTGTTTTTACAGGCTAATGGGAACTGAAAGGAACAGAAAAATCAATCTGTATCCATACATCATCATTCTGCTAATAACGATGATTATGTCAAAAAAATCCAAACACCCAATACGTTAGAACATTCATAACAAGATAACCGGCATATTTACAGGGGTCAAAAATCAGTTACCAATGACCCGTCAACACTCAACGCTGTCATGATGTTGATCGTGGTAACCGGTCACACATCCAGCTGAATAGCGTCCGCTTAAGCAGAGTGGACAGGGAAACGCTGCTAAAAACGGTAGTCTGACCCTGGCCTATGTGAGAGATAAGGAGTCGTTCATCTTTTTGAGTTTTTACTTCTTCATCAGGATTCAGGAGAACCACAATATTGAGAAGATCAATTGAAGATAATTAAGCTTCGAAACGCGCATATAATAAACTATTGATCATATCTTGCTGTATTGGATATCCTATATCCTCAGAAGTGCACACTTCTACTCCTATTCTTCCACTACAAAGTACTTTGCATATAAATAAGGGTAGCTATGCATGCTGTTTTCGCCTAACTCCACTGTAAACACAACTGTTTGGCCACATATACATTATTTTTTCAGTGTGGAGAGAAGAATAAAGTACTGGCAGACACTAAAGAAATCATTAGATATGTACCCCGATTCTTCAAGATCAGCAACTATCTCACCAATCTTGATGAGTGGTATGGGGGAGTCAGATGCCTCTGATTCACTAAGAGGTCCAAGCCTCTTAATGAAGGGTCTAACTAATGACGTGCATCTCACCACAAATTTTCCCTAACTAGAGAAACATTTCTGGCATAAGTAACACCCTGCTTGTTAGTAATTAGAAAAGCTGAGGTGTCAACTCATGCTTCTTCCCCTATCCCACCGCAGCTTTCACCATTTTGGCAGAGCTTGAAGCGGCTGGTGTGAAAACACCAAAAGACACATTTTTTTTTAAAATGTATTAAGCTGTGGAAAACAGGATTTGGACATTTGCACTGATGGGGAGTTTGACTTTAATAATGCAGATGGAGTCAATGTGTGCTTTATCGGACATCGTTTTTCAATATATCAGCCTATTTAGGGTGCACGCCTAGATGCAAACGTGTCTTGGAGCCCACCTTTAAAATAAGGATATGGATGAAAATGATCTCCGAGAGGGCACATAGTGACTCTGTCTGCATAATTACAATCAATGGTTCTGTGGCGCCCCGCAACGAGTGCGTCACAGGAGGGTATTGCAGCCATAAATGCAGCCGCAATATTCTCTGACACAGCAGTCATATGGTTAACTGAGAGATCCAAAACCCTGCATGCATCACTTAACATAGAGGGCCAATCCAAGGTCGTGGTGGGCGGAGTGCAAGGTTAGTGTGTAGGAGAAGTACAGTTTTTAGTTAGTCTGGGAGAGTCTAGACAAGAGACAAGACACAGACTTGAACTTGGAGTAGGAGCGGGGGCTCTGCACCTCGTGCAGCCCCCGGGCCGTCACCGGTCGGGTGTTAGCACCTGAGGCCTCAACAACCGGGATCGGGCATCACCAACCATGGGTTCCAAAAGACCGAAGCTGGCAGCAGTTCACCTCTGCTACGCGAACCAGAAGCGTGGAGGAGCAGCTTTACAGGAACACCCCACCACCAGCCAAATTCCAGTCGTCTAACCAGCGGTGTACCCACCGAGGGACCCAAGGCTCCCCAAAACATCCATAACGTACATCTTGGATAGGGATTGAAGCAGCCTCCCCGTACCCGACCTGGTATTCCTGGGCGACAATGGCAACTACTTAGCTAGAATGGAGGAACACTACGGATCTCTGAGGGACACCTATCACTGCTGAGTCCGCCCGGTCTGCTACCCGTTAACTGTATACCATGTACTGCCTGCTGGTTACAGTAAAGACCCGTTACAGAGACTTTCAGTGTCCGTGCTTCCTTATGATTACATTCGTCCGCACACAAGGTAACCGCAGCTGCCGCACAACATCTTGAGCAGCTCCAGCCTCCGGGGATCACCGCTCAGCCTGTGGGGAGCGTTCCATCTTGCTGCTGTCCATCCCCCGGAGGTTCCGCAGCGTCGGTAACGATTACCATTACCGAACTACTCATAGGTGGCGTCACGAATAAATTAACCCCTTTAATCTGTTCCTACAAGACGTCTTCAACTTTTGATCTGCACTCAACCGGGCCCCACTACCGGCAGGCGCGGCCCACCCGTGACAAGGAGGAAGGAGCTACGGCCTGTCTAAACCGGAGTCCACGGGCCGGCGGTGAGTCAGTTCCATTAGCGCAAATATCCAAATCCCTTTTTCCAGTTTTTCAGACATAGGCTTCGGCAGAGCCTCTGACCATAGGCTGAAACATAGGGCAGAGACAAACTATGCGAGATGCCTACAAGATACTCGCATGACTCACTCGGAACGACCGCCATCTCTCTGGACTGGAGCACGTCAGCTATTTGTGTTTCTATGCAGCTTCTCTCCATAGAGCCAGCGTGAGTCATGCGAGACTCATGCAATTATGTCGCATGCATCTAGCATAGTGTGTCTCTGAGCTTAAAGGGATCCTGTCACCTCCAAAATGCCTCCTAAGCTATCAAAACATGTCCCTGCAGCATCCTATCACTAATCTGACATTCCTTTTGTCTCCTAAAAGCATCCTGTGAAAATGCATAAAAACGTTTTAATACTCACTCATTAGTGATTATAATTAGCAGGGGCCATATTCTTTAGTCACCAGGGCATGTTGTTTTGCAGCCTGAATGATCCAGCCTTTCTCTGTCTGTGCTGCTGTGATGTGGAGCTGAAGGCAGGACTAATGATTTGCATTCTGTGAGTGATAGAGAGGGGGAGGGCAATGCCTGCACATCACAGTAGAACACACAGAGACAGGGTGGATCCTGGAGCTGCAAAACAGCCCGCCTTGGTGACTAAAGAATATAGCCCCTGCTGATTATAATCACTAATGAGTGAGTATTAAAACGTTTTTATGCACTTTCACAGGATGCTTTTAGGAGACAAAAGAAGTGTGAGATTAGTGATAGGATGCTGCAGGGACATGTTTTGCTAGTTTAGGAGGCGTTTTGTAGGTGACAGGATCCCTTTAATATTATTTTCTAAGAATGGTCATACAAATTGCTCTTTATCAATCACTTGTTCAACCATGAGGAAGTTACTCAAATCATCTGGTAAACATACCTACTTGACCAAGAACGTACTTGAAATCAGGAGAAACAAAGAAACTGCTTCTAGAAACCAATGATAACAGCTTATCCCTTGGCAGAACTACATGTTCTCCTGAAGCTTCTTGAGGCCATATACATTAAATTGGGATTGTGACTAGTTAATAGGTAAAATCATAATCATATCCAATGCTTTCTCTGCTCATTTACAGAAAGTTATTTCAGTATCTGGATGCTCCTTCTAGTACACTTAAAGATTACTCTTTGGGTACCATCACACTTGGCGACGAACCAGCGATCCTGACAGCGATACGACCTGGTAGGGATCGCTGGTGCATTGCTGTCGGGATCGCTGGTGAGATGTCAAACAGTCAGATCTCACCAGCGATACAACAACGATCCGGAATGATTCAGAGGTCGTTGGGACCCTGTTTCTCAGACCTGTAGTATTGAGGTCGTTGTCCCTGTCAAACACAGCGATGCATGCTGCCCAGCTGGACCCCAACGATCAAAAAATGGTCCAGGCGACTCTGACACGATCAGCGATCTCACAGCAGGGGCCTGGTTGCTGCTAAGTGTCAAACATAGCGAGATCGCTGGCGAGGTCTCTGTTGCGTAACCAAACTTGTGACTTAGCAGCGATCTCGCTAGCGATCTCTCTTAGTGTGACGGGGGCTTTACAAACCTTGGATGGCTGATAAGTATGGGTTCCAGGAACTCGAGATGTCATTGGCCATTCTAAACTGAAAGTGCCTACACTCGTCAGATGTCAGCTACTACCGTAAGCAGTTTGGGTTGGGCAATTTCTGGCATGGGAGACTGGCTGGGATTCCCTAGTTCTGTTGTCAAAAATCCTTCCTGGGCTTTATGATCAACTCTTTGAGATGAAACTATATAGCTCTCCCCCCAGAGGAAGATGCAGAGGAGACTGGTTTTCTCACATGGAATTGTGGAATCCTGAAAAGAACTCTCATGCAATTTCTAGGGTTACTAACCTCCACAGCGTGCTATCCCTGGGGTCTTAGTGCAGGGACACAAGTTTTTTTTTTCCAACCTGGACACCATGCAGTCCCTGCCATGGTAACAAGACGAACATTCTCTTGGTGGAAACATTGTGGAGGGATAGAGCTGAATAATGCTGGTGGCGGTCGCCTCATAAACAGGTTGGGAAAACCATTCAAAACTAGTACCATTGCAAGGTCTTGGTCCAGTACGGAGTTTTCTTCTACCCTCCTATATAAGAGATTATGAGCTATCTATCTAATTCTCTCTACCCTTCACTGAATCCCTGAGAGGTAAAACAGTGAAGGTTCACACTGATAACATTTCCTATGTTCAGTACATAAACAAACAAAGCGGGATGAAACCTTCCTCTCTCATGTCAGAGGCGGCTCGGAGTTTCTTTCAGTGGGCAGAGTCAATGATAACCAAGTTATCGACCGGGAGTTTGGTCAGTGAATCCAGAAGTGTTCAGACGGATTATACTGATGTGGGATTCTTCATAGGTCGATCTGATGGTGACCAAAGATAATGCCAGAACAGTGAACTGTTTCTCCCTATAGACGGACAACCCTATGGCGAGAGGTGCCATGTCCATTCCGTGCAGCTTCAAGCTAGTATATACTTATCTGCTGACTTCCATGATACAAAGGTTATGGATGAAGACTAGGTGACCCGCTGAAACGTGTGAGAGCCACATTTGTTAAAAGAAAAGTACTACTAAAGGGTATGTCACACGCGTCGATATCGCTGTCAATGTCGCTCATACGTCACGGATTTTCAATCGCTCAAGCGACGTAAAAGTGACGCAGGAGCGACATTGAAGCATATGACCAAGCGATGCAACCAGCGATATGTCTCTGATCGCCGATCGCAGGTTTCACTGCCAGATGTAAAACCTGTCGCTCATCGCTCAGTAGACCTTGTGCATCGCTGCGTGTGACACTAAACTCAGCGACGTATTTTCTATTTTGACAACGTACAAGCGACTAAATAAAATCGCTCGCAAGATGGCGACATCACCGCATCGCTGGGTCATATGGACGCGTGTGACATCTTACCTGCGATAATTCCACATCGCTCAGGCGATTAATAATTTGTGACGCATGAGCGATATTGCGGGCGACATTGACACGTGTGACAGGCCCTTAAAAGGATAATTGGATGCTAGATTAATGCGCTATACCTAAAAAAAATGCATGCTTTCCTCAGTACCATTGAAATTCCCTTGGGAGCGGTAGGAGCTGCATCTTACAGCGCCGCAGCATAGAGAATGAAGGACTCATAGTGATGTCACTCCCACATGACCGCTCCAGCCTGAATGCTGGAGGATCGTGTGGTGTGCGATTACACACTGGAGGCCTACACTGTGGTTGTGCAGAGGTGCACAGCCATTAAAGGTGAGTGATCTCACAACCCCCCTCCCCCAAAAATCCCCACTAGACCACCAGGTACACACAAGGGCATCTCTCTGTATGAGACCTGCAAAATGTATTAAAAGCTCCGCTTTGTCCCGCTTGCGCACAGAGGCATGGTTACCCCATATTGTGCTGCTGTTGAACTAGGGGAAAACAGATAAACATAATAATCCAATCTTGTATCTCAGGCATTTATTTGGCTTGTCACTATTGAAACTTTATATACAGCTGTATTATAAGTATGTAATTGTGCCCATTTGATACCACCTTGTACCCTTCTCTGCGGGGGGATCTATTCACACTATGTGACTTGTGACAGGCATCCTTTGTATGTATCTTGCAATTGTCCTTTATCTACTCATATCGTCTTTTTACATTTTTTCTAAATAAATTTGATTTTGCAAGGTACTCCATGTTCTCCTGTTTATTCATCCATCATACATTGCACAAGAATATTAACATGCTGTACAGGAAAACCTACACTATACCTTACACCCATATGTTACACAAACACTCAAACTAAAAAGGAAAGAAATTGAGTCTAACAACAAAATACAACAAGCGTGATATGGAAGAGGTAATGGGAAATCAAAGGCTCGAAGCTTTACAGAAGAATAACACATTGAGGTGAGAGGGAAAAGAAAAGGAGTTCAGTCCCCATACTTGACGTCGACATTCAGACTGTCCAAGATAGAATAGTCTCTGAACAGGCTGTGTATCAACCTGGAACAGTCCTGGATATCAAAATGAGCCAGTTCCTGGCAACCCAAACAATATCCGTAAAACAGTAAAAATGACACTAGGCGTCTAGGTGGGCTCTAATAATGTGCACTGCTTGGAAGTGTTTGGAAATTAAATAATGGTGAGAGATACTCCCCTAGAGACAGAGTTCTTCAGGTAGTCCTCCAGGACAACCAATAAATGCTCTGCAAATTAGCAATCCCATTAAAAAATGGATATGTTTCCTTGACGAAGCGGCACCTTGGACAAGACTGGATTTTGCACAGGTTTTGGGCATGCATGAATGACCAGATGGGCACCACGCCCTTTATCGCAAGCCATAACAAGTCTTTGTGTCTGCTGGTCAACTTAGATGACACATTAATATGCATTATTTTGCCTATATAAGGGCCCTTTCACATCAGCGTTTTTTTTCAAATCGCGGCAGATGCGGTGAAAAAACCGCATCTGCCACGATTACCGCATACCGGCTGCACTTGCGGCGCGGTTGCGGTTTTTGCCATGCAAAGTATAGGCGGACTTGCGGCAGGTGCGGCAAGTGCGGTTTTGCACTTGCGGCAGGTGCGGCCGCGAAAAAAACCGCGGCTGACCGCGGTTTTTTTCGCGGCCGCACCTGCCGCAAGTGCAAAACCGCACTTGCCGCACCTGCCGCAAGTCCGCCTATACTTTGCATGGCAAAAACCGCAACCGCGCCGCAAGTGCAGCCGGTATGCGGTAATCGCGGCAGATGCGGTTTTTTCACCGCATCTGCCGCGATTTAAAAAAAAACGCTGATGTGAAAGGGCCCTAAGAGTAGCCAAATCCAAATATTTTCCGACCTTGCATGAGATCATATGTTTTTGAAGACTTCATCCTATAGCAAGCAGAGAAGATAAAGCCTCATTGATTTTTTTCTGGCAATAAGAAACTGCTCTAACTTTTCCATACACGGCCTTCATAGATGAAGGTTCCCATTTACCACTTCTGAACAATGGCCCCCATTGTTTTTCACGTGTTCTGGAAAATAGCACAACAAATACAACATCACTGTGAATTACTCAATCATGTAAATGGAAAGCTACCAAAATGTAAATGCTTGTCACCAGAGAGGGCAGTATACATTATACTTGTCCCCATTAATTTTAAGGAGGCCCTAAAACATTGTTGGTGTAAGTCCTGGCTTACTTACTTGACGCATTGTAATTCACATAGCGAAACATATTTAACTTCAATGTTGAACTTAAAATGTAAAATTTCTCATGTGAACTGCTTTGAATATATCCCAACAGAACTATATTTATAGTATGAATAAATGTTAAGTGGAGTAACAAGGTTATATTTGTCCAAATTTATAAATTTATAATCATTTACAGTGTAAAAAGAGCTGATGAAAAAAATCAGGAAGCAAAAGAAAAAAAACTTAACACCTACATAAAATGTGATGTTTCAGCCAAAAGACACAAATAACTTGAATTTTTCACATGCTTCCATACTGTCAGATACATATACAGTAAAGTATTACAATAGGCCAGAGGGCGTCTAAGATGAAGCATTACTATCATATCATCTGGTCTGACAGAATAAAGCCTCCATTCTATGTATTTTGGTTATTCATTAAGATAGATAACAAGTGCATTTAAAGTGAAACAGACATTGATCCTAATGTGTTCTAATCCAGATGGAATACATTCTGATACAACATATACTGTAAAGGAGAGTCACATACAGCAATAATAATTAAGATTTTTTTAGACAGAGCTCTCAACGTTGGATTCTTCCATACATCATGCAGTATCATTTCCAATATATATTCTCCCTGTAGTCGCTTGCTTCTTCTAGTCATTGGGGCAGTGCAGGGCGTAGCTTCAGTAACTACACAGTGAGCTTGGCTGTAATTATTCCCCTGAAGAAGCCGACAGGAAACACGTGTCAGGGCTTCACCCGGGCACATGCTAATATTGGGTACTTTTATAAGGGTAAGACTTTTTGGTCTTTTATATTTTCCTTGTTCATGTAGTCTTTACTTTTTACAACACTTTGAGATGCAGTATTTTATTATTATTATTATTTATTTATAGAGCACCATTGATTCCATGGTGCTGTACATGAGAAGGGGTTACATACAAGCAAGTTAAAATTACAATGAACAAACTAACAATGACAGACTGGTACAGGGAGAGAGAGGACTCTGCCCTTGTAGGCTTACATTCTACAGGGCAGTGAGGAGAGAGACAGTAAGTTGGGTCTGCTCTGGTGATGGTGGAGCACCGGGTACGATGGTGGTGCAGTGTCAGGTCTAGTGGATGTGGAGCACCGGGTCCAGTGGTGGTGGAGCTCCGGGTCCAGTGGAGGTGAGGTGGCACTGTGGTCATTGCAGGTTGTAGGCTGTTCTGAAGAGATGGGTTTTAAGGTTCTGCTTGAAGGTTCCGAATGTGGGGAATAGACGGACGTTTTGGGGTGCAGAATTGCAGAGAATGGGGGACGCTCAGGCGAGGTCTTGCAATCGAAGTCTTGAAATCTTGCACCCCTCTTATCTCCCAAAGGTTTGCTCTAGATTTCATAGGAGCCAGGAGATATTTCTGCCTTCCTTTTATGATAATCAGTCTAGTCCAGAGGAACACAGGTTCCATACGTTAGACGTAAGGAGGAAAGTGTTAAGGTACCTTTACACGCCGCAACTATCACCAACGATCGAAGGCAACTGAACGTGCGCGTGCATGTTTTTGACGGTTAATAGCGATCGCCGATGCCGCATTTAGACGCCGCAATTGCGTCGTCAACCGAAGGGAACGTGGCTCCCCGGAAGTTGACACAGAACCTGCGGCAAACATCCGGTTGAGTCCCGACGCCGCTTCACACGCCCCAATCACTAAGGGAATATGGGTGTACATGTTCAGCGCTGCAAGGACAGAGGCGTGACAGACTTGTGTATTCCGCGCCTCAAACATGCTGATTAGACAATGCAAGAGCGTAGTGAAGACGCCACTCTCCCTCTCCATGCTGCTGAAGATTCCAGCATAAGCTCCATAGCCAGCGCACATTGAAATCCGGCCATGGAGCTTATGCTGAAATCTTCAGCAGCATGGAGAGGGAGAGCGGCGGCTTCACTACGCAATTTGCGTAAGTACCTGGGACAGCTCCTCATTGAGGACGCTGCCCAGCAATGTACTTACGCTAATTGCGTAGGTACCGAGCTGTGACAGCCAGGAGCTGCCGGCTTTCACTGCACGTTACAGAAAGCCAACAAATGCCGTCAATTCAGTAATTTGGCCATTTAACCCCTGAACTACCAATGATTTTAGGCACCATGGCTCTAGGGAGGGGGGCACTCTTTAGAGACATGGTGCCAACATATTTGGCACTTATTAACCCTTTATTACCGGGGTTTAACACCGCATAAGCAGCATCTGTGCTCATATGCCGCACAGATGCTGCATATGCAATTTAACCCCAACAAATACACATTAGTGCCCAGCAGCTGGGTGCTTATTGATCATCTTGCACCGCTAACATAGCAGTGCAAGATGATTACTTACTGTACCGGCAAAGCGGTGATTTTAAACTTGCTGGCTCTGACAGCCGGCAAGTTTAAAGCGATCTGCACAGCACACTAGTGCGAATATTGCACAGTGTGCTGTATGGGGGCAAGAATTTCTCGCCCCCATACACTTGCATTGCGCTCACGCGTGTCAGATTCGCGTGCAGTCGCAGCATGCTACGACTGCACTCGCTTCTGACTCGCAATGCGAGTTAGGTGCGGGGGACTTGCACCAGTGTGCCCTGCCTGATAGGGCAACACTGGTCCGAGTGCAATGCGAGTTTCCTTTGCATTGCACTCGCACGAGTCCCTCGCCCAGTGTGCCTTCAGCCTAAGGTGGGAACTTGGACCTCACCTTCTTCAGACTCTATCGCCTTGATTTGTCTTCTTCATCTGAACTTGATTTCGGAAGATCAGTGCTCAATGCTGTGGTCCCTCCCAGGTGATGTTCTCTGAAAGTCTCTCGGTGGGTGCTGTCGTGGTGATAGGAAAATCCGAGCTTACCGGTAATTGTATTTTACGGAGTCTATGACAGCACCCTCTCACTTCCCACCCGCAATTCTTATTATTATCATTAGTCATATAATTATTCACCGTTTCTGTCTGAACTTCAGAAAGGGTGTTTGTGTGATCTCTCATGCTTATGGTGATGGTATTCTGAGATACTAATCAAGATGTTTGTGTATTTATATGGTTATGACAGTTCCTCCAAATTCTCTCTAACCAACTGAGGAGACAGGGGGGCCGCCCCTTTTTATCTGTAGGTTTCCTGTCCCTATAGGTGGATCCCCTCTTTCAGTAGGTGCTGTTGTGGACTCTGTAAAATACGATTGCCGGTAAGTAATCTTGGATATTTAAAGCACGACATACTTCAAAGACATACAATAACAGACTGATAAGAAAAGGTGAGAAGACAAGTGAGGAAAAATACCAGGGGAAGGAGCAGTGCTGAGGTATAAATAGGTGAGGCACAAATATTTCTTATTTCTTTAGCACGCTGGGCCCATACCTTAAGTTAAAGAAAGGTGCAGAAAACCCCTTTAATATGATATATGTTGGGAACATTCTTTCCCATAAAGATTTTTTGTGGATTAAGGATTAGATGAACATTTTTAAAACATTTGTGGCTAAATTTCACCCCACAAAGGATCTTTTTAGTTGGAATAATCTATTTTCATCATCCTTAATATGTATGGCTAATTTTAATCATGTCAGTGACTATATCTCCTTCATTACTATTAGGGCTCATGCAGACAAGCGTATTTTCATCCAAGTGCTATCCAACAAAAAAATCAGATCGCACTCAGACCAATGTTATTCAATGAGACCGTGCAGCATGCATGATTTGCCTCCGAGAATCAGATGACAATCAGCCTTTCATATTTATGGGTGATGACATCCGAGTGCTCTTCGATTTTCATGGACCGACATAATGGAGATGCTGGAGAAACCTTTTTTTTTTTAATTCTTCACGTCCAAGAAAAACAGTTCCCATTCTTATCAGAGTCTGATTAGCATAATAGGACCATTTTTGGGGGTTGGATATATGGCTGGTGAACCTATTAGAAGTGTAGGATATATTGTGAATTTTATTATTAACTATCAAAGTAAAAAAAATGAATAATTAAAACATACAGAACAGAAAGTTTAAAGAGATTGCCTGTGACATACATAAGGATGGCTGTGGGGTTTTAGTACCCGACGCCCCCACAGGGGACGTCCCTTTTAATTACTAAATGTTTATATTTGCAGGTGATTTTTAAGCAACATTCATTTTTACATGTTAAGGCATAAACTCCATGCTTATGGGGAAAGTTGCTTTGGAAGATTTCTAGTAGAAACTTGTATTGCTAAGAAGTGTCAGCTCTCCTAGGTAAGAACATGATGCCTCAAGCTGCAGGTTAATAACACAGTAATAAATCTCTTGCAGACGTTCTACACCTTCATTAATTTCATTGCTATTTTTGAAAGGGAAAGTGAATGGAATGTTCAGCTGTGTTCAAAATATTAGCAGTGTGTTCAAACACATGAGTTAAGCCCAAAATCTTTATAAGGCTATGTGCACACAGGAAGGTTTAGTGAAGGTTTAGGAGCGGAACCGCCGCTCGGTTTCCATCAGGTTTATGCAAATTTATGTTAATCCAAAAGCGGCTTTTGGATCAACATAGAAACCTATGGAAACCGACACCGGTGTGCACACACCGGCGGTTTCCACATGCTCATCCGTTGCTAACCCGCTGGGTTCCCAGGGGTTAGCAAAGAATGTGCATGTCCTATAAACCGGCCGGTTCTGCAGCGGCTGCAAGCAGAATCATGTGCTGCTTCCAGCCGCTGCAGAACCGACGCCACTAACCCGCTGTGCACCGCCGCACACCCGACCGTCTTCCGCAGCACGGACCCAACAGGAAGCCGGTGGGCGGCTCCGGAGCTTCCTGTCGGGTCCGCCCAGCCGCCGCCGCCCCTAACCCGCCCCGTGTGCACAAAGCCTAATAGTTTTTATTTCCATGCAATGGAAACATTGCACCCTGTTTTCTAAATCAAAACATGGAGAAAAATAATATAATTTTTAACTGATTTACAGAAAATAAGAAAAAATGAACATTGGGCCGTTTAAAAATATAGCAGTGTCTGAATTTGACTTTGAAAACTCAAAATATCAAAATATGTATTTTTTTAAAAAGGATTTAGCATTCCTGTGAATCACTAACCTAATATTTAGTTGTACAACCACAGCTTTTTAGAACTGCTTCACATCTATGTTGCATAGAGTCAGTCAATTTATGGTACCTGACAACTGTTATTCCAGCCCTGGATGCTTTGACTACATCCCACAAGTTATTTGCATTCGTTGGCTTTCCTTGGAAAACAGTATTTTTGATACCACCCCACAAGTGTTCTATCGGATTAAAGTCCAGGGATTGGGCTGGCCACTCCATAACATTAATTTTGTTGATTGGAACCAACATTTTGCTTGTTTACTGGTGTGTTTAGAGTTGTTGTGTTGTTAAAACACCCATTTCAAGGGCATTTCCTCTTCAGTGTAAGGTAACATGACCTCTTCAAGTATTTTGATATATGCAAACTGGTCCATGATCTCTGGTATGTGGTAAACAGGCCCGGCACCATAGTAAGTGAAACATGCCCATATCATGATGCTTGCACCACCATGCTTCACTGTCTTCAGAGTGTACTGTGGCTTGAATTCAGAGTTTGGGGTCATCTGATAAACTGTCTGCACTCCTTGGACCCAAAAAGAACAATTTTACTTTCATCAGTCCACAAAATATTTCTACATTTCTCTTTAGGCCAGTTGATGTGTTTTCTGTCAAAGCGTATCCGCTTCAGTACAGTATCTTTTTTTTTAACAGGGGGACTTTGCAGGCACTTGTTGCTATTAGATTAGTTTCACACAGGCGTAATAAAGATATTCACAAGAAGATTATCACCAATTTGAGGCACTGTCTGATATTTATTCTATAGCTTCACACAGGCGTCTTCTAACTGTCACAGTCCTCACAGGTAACTTGAAAGTCTTTGATCATCCTGGAGCTGATCATTGGCTGAGCCTTGTCATTCTGGCTATTCATAGATCCCAGTGGCGGACCTTGAGCCTGGAGGGCCCTGGTGCAGCAGCTGGCTGCTGGTGAGGAGCGGGGGGGTGCTAGAGGATATCGGCGAGGAGCAGGGGGGGGGTGGTAAGTTGCTGTAGGTGGTGCCAATCCTACCTGCGCCGAGCCTCCCATTGCAGTCCTGGGAGCCGGGGCGGCAGGGGAGAGGAGGGGCGGGATCAGCCAGGGGAAGCAGGAAGCTTCCCTCAGTTAACCTCCTCTCCTCTGACACAGGGTCACGGGGGTCATCTGGAGGCCCCCCTGCAGGCTAGCCGGTCGGGGCCCTGGTGCAGCTGAACCAGCTGAACCAGCTGCACCACGGTAGGTCCACCCCTGATCGATTCATTCGAATGGTAGTCTTCTGTTTTCTTCTACATCTTTCTGGTTTTGCTTTCCATTTTAAAGCAATGGAGATGATTTAAGCTGAACAGCCTATCATTATCTGCACTTTTAAGTAATACCCTCCCCAATCAAATTATTAATCAAAGTATATTGTTCTTCTGAACAATATCTTGAATGACCCATATTTCTTAAGGCCGGTTTACATGTAGTGGCATCGTTAACAATGCCGCTGCAATGTCACTTCGTAGCGATGTCGCTATGTGTGACATACTGCAACGATCAACGATCAGATCGCTGATGGTTGGTATAATTGCCAGGTGCCATTTTTCGATCGTTGGTCTCCCGCTGGGCACCCAACATCGCCGTGTGTGACAGCGGGAGACCAACGATTATCGACCAGCAATGGGAGATGGTAACCAGGATAAACAGCGGGTAATTAAGCACAGCACTCTGCTTAGTTACCCACTGTTTACCCTGGTTACCAGCTCCCAGCGCCGCACAGCAAGCGCTGGGAGCTGGTAACCAAGGTAAATAGGTAACTAAGTGCAGCGCTGCACTTAGTTACCCGATGTTTACCCTTTATACCAGCGTTCTCGCTGGTCTCTGATCGCTGGTGAGTCTGCCTGTTTGACAGCTCACTAGCGATCAGATAATGATGTCCCAGCGACCCCCATCGTTGGTGGGGTCGCTGGGACATCGTTATGTGTAAACCGGCTCTTAGGCTTTCAAGGAGATGTACAACATGTGCTGACTTCACCCTTAAATAAGGGTCACCTGATTCACACCTGTTTCTTCACAGGAAAGATTGACTTCACTAATTGAACTCCACACTGCTATTATTTTGAACACCCCCCTTTCAATTAATTATTCAAATACACAAAAACATGTAGATCATTGGTTTTTAAGAATTAACTGCACCAATTGGTAATTTTGGACACATGGTAATATAATTTATGCCAAAAATAGTGAATAATCTGGTTAGTCACATTGGACTGCTATTATTTTGAACACTATTGTAGTTACAGCATGTGAAAGTTGTGTGCCATCCCATTGTGTTAACTACAGAGTACTAAGTTTACATGCTGTTTTATATCACAGCACTTCTTGGGGATCCTGTCACCTCCAAAACGCTACCTAAGCTACCAAAACATGTCCCTGCAACATCCTATCACTAATCTCACACTCCTTTTGTCTCCTAAAAGCATGCTGTGAAAGTGCATAAAAACTTTTAATACTTACTCATTAGTGATTATAATTAGCAGGGGCTATATTCTTTTGCCCTTAGGGCGTGTTGTTTTGCAGGCTCCAGGATCCAACTTGGGACGTCCACCTTAGAAAGTTATGAGGTCTCCTCTGTGTCTGTGCTCTGTGGTTTGGGGTAAGTCCTGCCTGAGCCTGAACCCACCGCTTCTTCTTTCGCTATCGGGCTTTGCTGCAAACTGACAATGAGGTCCTTCTGCAGGATCCCTGTTTCTCCTAAGGCCCCTGGTCCTATGCTTGGTCAGTTTCAGCATCTCTTACTTGTTTTCCTCAGGGGGTAAACTTCTCCTGAGTCCTCCGGGCTTTTGCTGTAGCAATAAATGATTACAGCGTTGGACTCCGGTGTCCGGGTGTACTAAAGGGCTGTAGTAACCGGTTCCCTTTGTTAGTTTCCTGCTTTCTCCACTTGCCTCCAACCCTTTCCCTAGGGTGCACACAGCGGTCAGTTGTCCCTGGTCTGGCCTGGATCTCTACAAGCGACCAGCTCCTCCATCTCCTCTCTCTTCCCTCCTCACTGCAGACTGACTTCAGGGACTGACTAACTCCTCCCCTCAGGCCTGGATGTTCTTAAAGGGGAACTGGCTTAAGGCAGCCAGTAGAGTTCTCCCTTCAGGTCTGGGGTGGAAGGTGTGGTGTGCTGTGCAAACCAAGTGTAATTCCCTCCTTGCACAGGTGGATCCTGTGGCCATCCCCCGCAGGGCTGCCACAGGTACATCAGACATGGAGCTTTACTGAATGCCCACTGTGTCTACAGTATCAACGACATCCTGCTTATATACATACAAGAATGTAAGAGTAACCCAAATCCAAGAAAAAGTGATCAGACGGTCCAGTTATATAAAAGTGCAAAAAAGCTTTTATTGAAGATGTGCGGTACATAGGTAAACAGTAGGACTGGTTATAAAATCTCAGAGAACATAATGTTGGCACAGATCAAGAAAATAGTATCAATGCATATGATAGTACAATTAAAGTTTCCAAGGCAATTAACATATAAACTTAATTCTTAGAGCAACCGGTGCCTGAGAAGGCACAGCACCAAAATGCGCATTGGGTGCAGGCAGTGCTGTATTCGATTTGGAGTTCCTGCCGTCCTAGGTACTTTCAGCGGTCTCACCGCCCCCCCCCCCCACCCCCTTCGGTCAGTCAGAGCAAGGGTGGTTTCACACTGGGGTAAGCAAACGCAGCACACCGAACGCGGCCAAACGTTTGCGCACATGTGTTCCTATGTTTAACATGGGAACGCATGTGCCTGCGTTTGGCTGCGTTCGGTTTGCGTTTGCGTTCCGATGCGCATAATTTGCGCACCCTCCGAGCGCACTCCGAACGCAACTTGTTGCATTTTTTGTGCGTTCGCGGGCGCTTGTTTTATCTGCAAGCGTCCGCAAGTACACAAACCACGCACTGAAGTCAATGGATCTGCAGTGTCCTCCGCATGACAGTGCAGGAGAACACTGTGGATCATATTGAAATCTCTCCAGGTGGCCGCCGGTGATCAGCGGCAGCCACTGGGAGATCAGCTAGAGCTGCCACTCATCTCCCGCTGGTGCGGGAGATTTGAAGAAACAGCTGATCTGACACCTGTTTAAGTCTCCCGCGCTGACACAGACTAGGTGATGTCGGCGCGGGAGATTTGAAGCAGTGATCAGCTATTTCTTATCTCCTGCACTGATATCACCTCTTCAGTGTCGGCGTGGGAGATTTACACAGCTGTCAGATCAGCTGTATCTTCAAATCTCCCATGCCGGCACTTGCGGAAGATCAGTTGTGGTCGGGAGGAGGAGATCTCTACCGCTGATCTCCTCCTCCTGGCCACCCCCGAGACAGCTGATTGGCTGGCAGGACTGCATACTAATGTGAACTTATGCGGAGATTCTCCGCTGTGTTCACATCAGTATGGCTGCATTTGCACTGCATTTGCGTCTGCATGCCATACGCATGCAGACACAAACGCCAGTGTGAAACCAGCCTAAGCTTATGTAGACACGGCATTTTATTTTTCAGGCAGATCTGCTCAGTATTCCGCCTGAAAATGCAACATATAAATGCTAAAAGGAATGAACTCACGCACGGCAATGTATAAACGAATTGCTGTTCATATGTTTAGTCTTTTCAGGTTTCCTTTTTGACTGTGTGTCCTATCTTTTATCTGAACTCCAGCACTCAGGGGGTTCTCAGATGTCAGTGTTAGACGGAGGCCATGGGTACCAAGGCCTCTGTCAGCCATTTTGTCTTGTGTAAGAGTTTCAGTTTAAGAACTTTTGTTGTAGGTCTCAAGTAATAAGAAGAACTAGCTACAGAAATAAAACAGATACACGTTAATTAGATTTGGTCTGATCATTTAGCAAAATTTATAATCAGTTCATAAGCCAGTTCTGAATTTGTCTTATTTTTTGTGGGATTTCTTTGACTATAAGGCTATATTATGATCAAGACCAGAAGCTCATAATGAGATAATTCACATAGATAAATCTAAGTGAAGTATGTAGTTAGTAATGAAATTAATGTGCTTTTTCATGTCAATATATGTTGTAAGTAATATGAATGGATCACTTATGACAGAATGACGTAATCCTTTGTCCATAGAGAATCATTGTACCGATGTCTTTCTATGGGGAAAATTGGTATAAAGAAACCCCCGTCCATGAGACGGGGAGCCATTATTCTGAATCCATCCTGAGTGTGACACCTGTGGCTCCCGTGCCTGTCATTCTGGAAACCTGCCTATTATTGTCTTGCCATATATCTCTGTATTTTTTCCTACCCGAATAAAACCCACTTTTGGTTCTGAAGACGCAGTCTATGGAGTTTATCGAACAAAGGAAGAACTGAAGGAATTATTTCTATCAAATGGCGAGCTAGCCCGGTCGAAAGGGGGGAGAAGACCCTATATCCTTTCTTAAGAACCTAGAAGATTCCTGCAAGTAAAGCTGTGAAGGGGTGAGAGGGTGAGGAATGGACTTTTCTTTCTCTTTTTTTTGCCTTTATTGCTAAAAAGGCGTGATGCATCACGTGAAATCGCATTAAGGAAATCAGCCGCTGAGAATCTCTCGTTTGCGCTCCTGTCTACCCTGAGTATCTAAGACTAAAGTGCCTCTACGTGAGTTAAACAAGGACGTGCAGATTAACGCCGAGGGTGATAAAGACGGAGAAGGAGACGCCTGGCGACGTAACGAGTGAGGCTGAACATGTGGCTACACCTCTTCTGGTTGACCAAAGCCGGCACGTGTCTTCCATAATTGAGGTGTGAGTATCTAACTATTGCAATAGTTGATATTAAGGCAATTTATAAAGTCGTCCTTGTTCTCCTACCACTATTTAATGGCGTGGGGGAGCAGACTGACAGGCACGCTGAAACCCCATAGCTAGAAGGGGTTAATGCTGAACCACTTGGTTAAATTGTATGCAGTGGTTCACAGAAGAAAGTAGACATCTTGACAAGAAGAAATTATTAGCAGAAAGGGCAGCCGAATAGCGGCTTTGTGTAAGTTAGTTATAGCTCAGATCAGGCTAGTGATAGCTTCAAAGACAGTACGTTAATGTGGTTACACAGGGAGGGGCAGCGGAGCAGAGTATGGAGAGAACACAGCAGCTACTGATACAATGACAGGAGTAGTAGTATCACAAAGGGAGGGGTATGAGATACAGCGGCTGCAGGCAGACAGGAAGGAGGAAGAAAAATTAATCCATGGTTGTTAGCATCCTTTAGAATCAGGAAAGGAAATTATCTTAGAATTAGAAGATGGGCTGCCTGGTGTGTAACATTTGATAAGTATTTTTTGATAAAATAGATCAGAAAGATGATTATGATCTGATGGAATAGATTGTAGAGAATACTTGGAAAGGTTTTGCAAGTTAGAGATTTTACATAATGCTAAATTTGTGGAGGACAAAATTAGGGCATTGGTAACCATTGTTAGGGAAAATGCCATCCTAGACTAAGGGCGATGATACAAATGTTTTTGCGTATCGCCCTGCCCGGATGGCATCTGCTGTGGACAGGAGACCAGGAGTTCCTGGGGTTATGGCCAACTGCCGACAGCGGGCCAGTCCCAGTCGACAGACACCCCTCGGAACTCCATGGGTCCTCTTGTATGTTATCCTTGTGGGCAGGCAGGGTATCTTAGACGTAAGTGTTCCCATTTAGCTCCCAGGGATGATTCACAGGTGCAGCAGCAGCCTACCTCTACAATGTCCCAAGATCCGTATGAGGATCCTGCTGTTAAGAATCCTGGACAGCCAGCGGTTTACGGCCCCAAACCGTGCCAGCAGTACAATGGTCCTCAGATAGTTAACCCTGTTTTACGGGAGCCTTTTGCCCCGTCACCCAATTATGCGACCCTTGTCCATCCCAGCAGACAGATCCATGTTGTGAGGAGAGCTTACCCTCCTCCGGGAGGAATTCCTCCCACCCTTATGCTCCACTGATTCAGGAGCTGGGGGGGACACGAGGAAATGGCTCTTTCAAGCGATCTGTCTGGCTCGGAGGTGACAGCAGTGGGCCGTAGAATTGCCTCTGGTGAGGTTGGTGAATTTTTTTTGGGCTTCCTACTGCCGGTACTGATTGATGCATTGAACCCCCCCTGTTCCCCTGTACCTCTTGGCACAGTTATCCCTAGGCCAAGATGGACGACCCTATGTCAGAGGGACAATAGAGGGTACCATATTTGGGAAAGCTTTTTAATTGATACAGGAGTCAGTAACAGGACACAAATTGCAGCTCTCCCCGGGCTGCCAGACACCACAACTTTAGTGGGATTTAAGGGCTCCTGTATACAGGTGAGGAGGAGTTGTTCAGTAAACCTGAGATTTCAGGACACGGGGACATCGAAGTGCAGAGGCATTCGGTGTCAATTTTGGATCAGTCCGCAATTAAAGTTTTTTAGACACGGCTTTGAAACATGAATTGGTGCAATCTTTTCCTCATTTTTGGGTTTCAAAACATACAGATTGCGGACTGATGCAAATTTTAATTAAGATTGACAGCGACCGTCTACCACCCTTTCAGCGCCAATACCGTATTCCTGAGGAAGCAATTCCTTACATAAGGATTGCTGTCAGTGAATTGGAATAACAGGGCGTGATTGTACGAGGCATCTCCCCGTGCAACAGCCCAATCCTGCCTGTAAAAAAAAGAGGATGGTAGCTATCGCATGGTCATGGATTTAAGACTTGTAAACAAATACACCCCTCAGCAGCACATCTCGGCCCCTGAAGTGATGTCACTGCTGAGGAGTGAATGTCAGGTTTTTTTTCTCTTGTTTGAATATTGCGAATGGCTTTTTCTGCGTGCCCACTACACCTGAGTCGGCTCTCCGTTTTGCATTTACCTTTGAAAATGTGCAATACCTGTTCACACGCTTGCCCCAAGGGTTTTATTCTAGTCCAATTTATTTCCATCAGGTGTTGGCACAGGTATTGGAACCCCTGGGGTGCGGAGACAAGAAGTCCTGCAATATGTCAATGATTTCTTAATTTAAAATTTATGGACTCAAATTGTTGATGAAACTGAACACAAAGAGATTTAGTTCAATATTTGTGATGCATTGTGCAACTCAATATTAAATGTGAGTTGGGACAGAGTACAGCTGAATGCAACCAGAGGTTAAATATTTGAATGTGTCAGTTTCAAAAGAGGAGACATTCATTCAAGCTGTACCTGTGCCAAATCAATATCACAGAACTCAGAACGTTTCTGGGTCTTGTGAATTTTTCCAGAGAATTTATTGAGGATTTTGCTTGTTTTGCTAAACCTTTGTATGATCTCCTAAAAGGTATTGAAAATGAGTTTACCACGATCACAATAGAGGGAGACGCCCTGCAGGCTTTTGAAAATTTAAAACATGCACTTTAATTGGCTTTTCACCTTGATTCTGCAGAACCCTACATCGTTGGCAATGCATATGTAGATTCCGCAGCCAAAGAAGCCGCCCTGATGGGCGTTGACAGATATCCACAGGCTACTATCTCTGCTGTCACATGAAGACCCCGGGAGGAGCCCCTCCCTTACGCATCTCAGTTCCACAACCTCTTAAAGGCATAGAGAGAGCAAGGAGATGCATCTTTATTTAACTCCCATGAATCAATACCCATTGATAAAGGAGACTATCTGTATTACAAAAGGGTTGATGACAAGTTGTTACCATATATCCCAACTATAATGATTAAGTCTCTGATTAAATTTAATCATTCAGTCTTTGTTCAGCCAGAACCAGAAGCGCTCTTACAGCTAGTATAAAGGAAAAATGTGCCATCCCCAGAGTGGCTGATGGTCCATGGTAGTCGATTCAAATTGACTTCATGTTTCCATTCCCTCCAGCAAAGGGAGGATTCAGGTATGCCTTGGTCATTGTTGATGTTTTCTCAAAATGGGTTGAGGCCCTGCCTGCCACAAACAACGGCCGCCTCTTGTGGAAAGATGTTTTTTCACACTGGGGCTTCCCAAAATTAATTGAAAGTGACAATGGACCTCACTTAGTGAGACAAATCATGACCCACTTACCTGGCAGTAAGAGCTGTAGCCTCAGAGTCAACAGGAATCTTTTTTCTTTTTTTGAACTGATGACAGGAAGACAGATGCCTGTCTTGTTGCCCAGTGACATTGTGCTGCCCAGCCCGCAGCAAGCTGTAGTACAGTTGCATAGAACCTACAGAAAAATTATATGAGTCCAAATTTGTTGTGGGAGCTTAGCTCATGGTTAAGAATCTTAGATAAAAAAGGACCATGGGATTCCAATTACAAAGGCCCATTTGTTATCACACAAGTGATAGGCCCAACTGTTTTGGGAGTGCTAAGGATTAGCAAGCCAAGAGACAGAGGTGTTAAAATGGTTCATATTGATCAATGTAAGCTTGTTATACTGCCAGTTGAGAATCCTAGTGATGCTGGTGAGAACTGATACTGCGCTTTTATTTTATTTTTCAGGTCCCCTATTGGATCGGGATCCATGAATCCGCCTGTTTCCCTGGAGATGACATCTCACACCATCCAGTGGGACCCGGACAGTGTGATCGAGGGGGAAGACAGTGGAAGCTCCGAGGGAACAGAACAAGATCGAGAGCCACGGATCAAAGGACTCAGAGACTGTTATGGGACTTGGGACTCGGACACTTTATGTTTTTTCACTTCTGTGATGATTTTTTTGTTTTGTTGTGTTTTTTGCTTCTTTTTAGGACTATTTACCCACACCTGAACTGTCAATAAGACCTTAGGAGCCATGGAACAAAGAACATTTTTGAATTTTTTCTTTTTTTGAAAGATTGTAACGGGACTCATTAATACTTAAGAGCTCTTACGTTGGTGATATTTACTGTAGATTTTTTTGCTACTTTGTTTGTTTTTTCCTATATGTGTTTAATAGGTAGTAACCTAAAAGTTTAAAAGTTTTTCAAAATAAGAATCTGGCTCATGTTGAGGAACTAAATAACTTTCAGGCCCGTGTAATAACACATAGTACCACTTTTATCAGACCATACCGGAGACTTGGTGCGGGTCAGGTACTTACTCCCAGACCATGCTCACTTGTAGGTTGTACACCTATTGTTAGGGCCCTTCTTCCAAGGGTACCTTCAGTCCCTCCCAACACTTCTACTGACCAGGGAGTGTACGAAATTATGTATTCCCTCAATACCATATATGAGAATTAGGACTAGACTCATATGCCAATTTGTACTTCAGGGTAAATTACCAAATTACCATAAGTACAACAGAGGGATTTGTTAGACGGAGGCCATGGGTACCAAGGCCTCTGTCAGCCATTTTGTCTTGTGTAAGAGTTTCAGTTTAAGAACTTTTGTTGTAGGTCTCAAGTAATAAGAAGAACTAGATATAGAAATGAAACAGATACACGTTAATTAGATTTGGTCTGATCATTTAGCAAAATTTATAATCAGTTCATAAGCCAGTTCTGAATTTGTCTTATTTTTTGTGGGATTTCTTTGACTATAAGGCTATATTATGATCAAGACCAGAAGCTCATAATGAGATAATTCACATAGATAAATCTAAGTGAAGTATGTAGTTAGTAATGAAATTAATGTGCTTTTTCATGTCAATATATGTTGTAAGTAATATGAATGGATCACTTATGACAGAATGACGTAATCCTTTGTCCATAGAGAATCATTGTACCGATGTCTTTCTATGGGGAAAATTGGTATAAAGAAACGCCCGTCCATGAGACGGGGAGCCATTATTCTGAATCCATCCTGAGTGTGACACCTGTGGCTCCCGTGCCTGTCATTCTGGAAACCTGCCTATTATTGTCTTGCCATATATCTCTGTATTTTTTCCTACCCGAATAAAACCCACTTTTGGTTCTGAAGACGCAGTCTATGTAGTTTATCGAACAAAGGAAGAACTAACGGAATTATTTCTTTCAGTCAGTGCTCGTAGCCTTCAGATAGTAGTGAGGACCTCCATACACATGAGACTAAAGTTGCCTAAGGCTGGCTTCAGACTTGCATTCCCCTCCGCTGCTTAACCCGCACTTCCGGGTTTCATACAGGTCCCAGCGGCGCCGGCTTCTTGTCTAACCCGGTGAGCGCTCTTAGCGCTGGGGGGGTACATGCGGGCGGCTCTGCACCGGTGACACCCCCCTCCCCCACAAAGACTCCGGTTTTCATATGGAGTCTGGCGGAGGGGAGGGAAGTGTAAAAAATAATTTAAAAAAAAAAACCTCTCCCCTGGCGCCGCCCCCTGCTATCTGCCACCCTAGGCACTGGCCTACAAGTGCCTAACTGTAAATACGGCCCTGGGTGCAGGCACATGTAGTCACAGGTTGTGCGATATATACCAAGGTAATTAACTTC
Source organism: Allobates femoralis (assembly GCA_033576535.1). Taxonomy (NCBI): domain Eukaryota; kingdom Metazoa; phylum Chordata; class Amphibia; order Anura; family Aromobatidae; genus Allobates; species Allobates femoralis. The sequence continues at coordinate 599,785,438 of JARQOC010000002.1, forward strand.
CTTATACTTTCTACTTGATTAGATTAAATTGACTATCGGTGTCTATAAGCAATAGAAGCAATAGGAGGTGGCAGCAGTGATACTTATAGTCTGCATTATGCAAACTTATGTCAGTCCTTACTGCAACTGGTAATCTCCCTTATAGAACACAGGGGAGGAGGTATAGCTCTCTCTGTATGTAGCAGCTCTTAGCTAAGTTGTTACACTGGGGATAAACATTGGATGTATCAGTTGGTGATCATTGATGTGTCGCCCCAGGGTGTGGGGTACTTGGGTATCAGGCGGCAAAAGGGTTTAACGGTGTCACGGGGAATGGCGGCTGTGCCTGATCCCGTGCCCCAGGGGACGGTTCTTTTGAAAAGGGGATTTTATGTACAAGGGATTATTTACAAAGTTAGTTATCGTGACGCCACCTGCAGTTTCTGGTGAAGTAGCACCAGCGCCGCAACTATCCTCCAGAGGTCAGTGATATTGCAGCTGAGATGTTGTAGTCCTCCGCAGGCAGGACTGGGACCTCTGGGGCAGCGATCCTGTGAAAGGAATAAGTTCGTAGGAAAGAAGATGCAGCAGAGTCAAAGTCACTTCACTCCAGGTACTTTACTGGAACTTTAGCAGCAATGGTTACAGTTCTTAGTGCAGTAAGATGTTAAATGACAAGTAACTAACGGGTGGCTGCAAGCGGATCACAGGTAGTTGGATGGAACCCTCAGTGTGTGCCTTTTCTCTTTCACTTCTTCCCTGCTTCCTAGTAGTCGGTGTGAAGTCTGACCCCATACAGTGGATCTGGCCTCCTGCTGTCTCTCACTCTCTTCGCTCCCGTTGGGTAACCTTCTCTTAACACTGCGGCTTTGCCCTGCTGTGTTTGGTTCCCTCTTTTGGTTGCTTAAGAGCCTGGGCAGTATATAGATATACTCCTCAGAACAGATTTTCTGTGGTCCTTGGAGGATCCCACAGGTGCAGACTCTGGTGCCTGGTGTCTTTCCTTGGGCGAACTCCTGAAGTTCCTCTATCCCCAACTGGCTATCTGTGCCTGGGATCTGTTCTTAGCCTTTCCCAGGTCCTCAGCCGAGAGACCCTCCTTGCTCCCTCAGGCTCACTGCCTGGCTGACTCCGGTCAAAAAACCTTGAGGCAACGACCTGAAGCCCAAAAGGCCTCCAGCCAAAGGACCTCTTTTCTCCCCCTGGAGGTGGTTTTGTTCCCTCCCGGGTACCTCCCATCATGTGATCTAGTGTGGGGGTGCTTGTGTGTAGGTTCCACCCATCAGCCTGAAATCCACTTGCAGCTGGAGTATCTGTACCGCTTTTATGGGTGCAGTACCCCTCTGTGACGCCTGCATTGCGGGACACCACATTGACTATATACGTATAAGTTAAGATCAAATATTTCTTTTTAAATTCCTTGTACCTACTATTTGATTGGATTCTTTTTGACTATCGGTGTTTATATGCAATAGGAGCAATAGGAGGTAGCAGCAGTGATACTTATAGTCTGCATTATGCAGACATACTGTATGTTAGTCCTTACTGCAACTGTCAATTATTATTATCTATTTATATAGTGCCATTAGTTCCATGGCGCTGTACATGTATAAGGGCAGACGATAACAAGAACGTAAAATGACGACAGTCAAATCGTACAGGTACATTAGGGCAGGGGAACCTGTCCACGAGGGCTCACAGTCTATAAGGGGTGAGTGGGGAGACAGTAGGAGGGAGAGAGGTGAGGGTGAGATGGTGCGGCGGATGAGGTCTCAGTGTGGGTTGTAGGCTTGAAGGAAGAGGTGTGTCTTCAGGTTGTTCTTGAAGGTTCCCAGGATAGGGGAGTGCCTGATGTGGTGGAGGAGAGAGTTCCAAAGTATGGAGGATGCACGAGAGAAATCTTATATACGGTTGTGGGAGGAGGAAATGCGAGGGGAGAAGAGGAGTTCTTGAGAGGAGCGCAGATTGCGTGAGGGGAGGTATCGCGAGACCAGGTCGGAGATGTATGGAGGGGACAGGTTGTGTAAGGCCTTGTATGTCGTGGTTAGGGTTTTGAACCGGGATCTCTGGGACGTAGGGAGCCAGTGAAGGGCTTGGCAGATGGGGAGACAGGGAAGTAGCGGCGAGATAGGTGGATGAGTCAGCAGTGGAATTGAGGATGGTTTGGAGAGGTGCGAGGGAGGTAGCGGGGACGCTGGTGAGCAGGAGGTTGCAGTAGTTGAGGTGGGAGATGATGAGAGCATGGACAAGTGTTTTAGCAGTGTCATGGTCAAGGAAAAAGCGGATTCGGGTAATGTTTTGAGCTGGAGTCGGCAGGCGGTGGCGAGGGCTTGGATGTGGGGCTTGAAGGAGAGGGAAGAGTCGAGGATTACCCGAGGCATTTGGTGTGGGGGACGGGTGAGAGTGAGCAGTCGTTAACAGTGATGGATAGGTCGGGTAGGGGGGGAGAGCGACTAGGGGGGGGGAAACGATGAACTCAGTTTTGTCCATGTTTAGCTTTAGGAAGCGAGCAGAGAAGAAGGATGAGATGGCGGACAGCCATTGCAAAATTTTGGATAGTAAGGAAGTGATGTCGGGGGCCGGACAGGTAGAGCTGGGTGTTATCGGGGTAGAGGTGGTATTGAAGGCCATGGGACTCAATGAGTTGGCCTAGGCCGAGGGTCTAAATAGAGAAGAGCAGTGGTCCCAAGATCGGGCCTTGGGGAACTCCAACAGATAGGAAGTAGGGTGAGGAGGAGGTGTGGGAGTGGGTGACGCTGAACATCTGGTCCTTTAGGTAAGAGCAGATCCAGGAGAGGGCTAGGTCAGTGATGCCAAGAGATTCTAGAATTTGAAGTAGGAGGGAATGGTCAACAGTGTCGAAGGTAGCGGAGAAGTCGAGAAGGAGGAGGACGGAGTAGTGTTGTTTGCTCTTGGCGGTCAATAGGTCATTGGTGACTTTGGTTAGGACTGTTTCAGTGGAATGGTGGGGTCGGAAACCGGATTGTAGGCGGTCAAAGAGGGAGCAGGAGGAGAGGAGGGAGGACAGTTTGGAATAGACGTGCTGTTCAAGTAATTTTGAGGTGAAGGGGAGAAGAGATATGGGACAATAGTTGGAGACTGCTGCAGGGTAGAAGGAAGGTTTTTTGAGGATAGACGTGATTAGGGCATGTTTGAAGGATGAGGGGAAGACACCGGTAGTAAGTGATATGTTGAAGAGATGGGTTAGGGCAGGGATGAGGACTGTGGTTAGGTTAGGGATGAAGTGGGAGGGGAGTGGGTTGAGGGCGCAGGTGGTGAGGTGTGATCGTGCTAGAAGGGAGGAGAGGTGATCTTCTGTCATGGGGGAGAAACTTCCTTTGGACGAGGTGGGTTGGGCGATGGAGGGGAAGGCCGAAGGGACAAAGAATCGAAGCTTTCTCTGATTTTGTCGATCTTCTGTTTGAAAAAGGTGTCAAAGTCATCGTGGAGATAAAGGGAGAGGGAAGAAGTGTCGGGGACGTAGTAGAAAGTTAAAAGTTTTGAATAGTTGCTTGGGGTTGTGGGACAGGGAGGTTATTAGAAAAGAGAAATAGGCTTTTTTTGCGGCAGTGAGTGCAGTCTTGAAGTCGTTGAGGTACTGTTTGTACAAGGCGAAGTGTGCTGGGGAGTGGGATTTCTTCCATCTCCGCTCAGCCGCCGTGGACGTCAAAGTTTTTTAGTGAAGGTGGTGAGCCAGGGTTGTCTGTGTGCGCGGGTTTTGTTGTATGAGAGGGGGGCGGCCTGGTCGAGGGCTGTGGTGAGGGTGGTAATCTCCCATATAGAACACAGGGCAGGAGGTATTGCCCCCTCTGTGTATGGTAGCTCTTTGCTGAGATAGGTTGTTACACTGGGGATATACACTGGTTGCACCAGTTGGTGATCGTTCACTACATAAGCATAAAGTTAACATCAAATAGTTCTTACACTGGCTGGTCCCCCACCTTTTGATATTCCTTTTCACCGGTCTCTCTAAGAATTAAGTTTATATGTTAGTTGCCTTGGAAACTTTAACAAATAAATCAATCAAAAACATGTTGACTAATAAATCAATATTATATTCACCCTTTGATGTCTCGTGGAATACGGCAGCACGGTTTTTAACTCTTCATCCTCCCTACTCTATATGCACCACGCTGGGGACTGCAGCAGCCGTGATATGCTTTTATAGTGCTTGTGACTTTCACAGCCAGACAAGGTGAAGCCTCTGATACCTATTTAGGTAATATTTTGTCTCTCAGACAAACATCCTCCCTACTTTAATTTTCTGAGATAACGACCTTTGAGTTTTCATTGACTATAAGCCAACATTAACAGAAATAAACACTTGAAATAGATCACTCTGCTTGTAATGACTCTATATAATATGTGTGTTTCACTTTATGTATTGAATTAATTAAATAAATTAACTTTTTAATGATATTCTAATTCATTGAGATGCACTTGTATATATATGTTCCCTTATATGACAGTATAACCATACCCTAGGGCTTCAATTTGTACTGCTACTTCAGATTTTTTTTTTTTTTTTTTTGCATTGTGTGGATTTTGTGTATTGTTTAAATTACTATTTTTGTTACTAAAGTGTGTCATTTGTTAGGCTCCTTTCACATCAACGATTTTGCTGATTTGCGGCAGATCAGGCAGATTTACCGCATCTGCCGTGTAAAGGCCGACTTGCGGCAATCCCCCATTCATTCTCTATGGGACTTGCGGTAGGTTCGGCAAGTGCAATTTTTGCGCGATCCGGAAAATCTGGCACTTGCAGCAAGTCAAAACACTGCGGTTAGCTGGGTTATTTGACTTTTCAAAAGTGCCGGACCTGCTGGATCGTGGCAAAAACCGCACCTGACGCAAGTTCCATAGAGAATGGATGGGGACATGCCGCAAGTCGGCCGTTATGCGGCAGATGCGGTAAATCTGCTGGATCTGCCGCGAATCAGCAAAAAACGCTGGTGTGAAAGGTCCCTTACATTATTATTTGGTCATAGTTATGCTTTCACACACACACACACACACACACACACACACACACAACACTTAGGACCCCGGGATGAGATGGCAGGACCCAAGCGCAGCCGGGAGGGAAAAAGAGAAGTGCAGGAGCAGAACAGGACAGAAGAGAGTAGTAGGAGTGGAGTAAGGAGGAGGAGGTGTTAGCTCCCGCAGGCTGGAGCACGGTCATGCCCGCCCCGAGAGGGAGTGACCGACGGGTGTGGAAGAAGAACAGAGCCTTCGGGGTACGGAATGAGACATAGATCTCCGTATGCCCATATCTGGTGAGAGAACAGAGGGGCTGGTGGTGACACAGGGAACCCGGCCCTGAACACGGCGCGGATGCTGTAGGCCCGAACCGTTGAAACCGGAGGCCCCCCGAGACCCTAAAGGGAGCTGCGGCCAAACACCCGACACAACTTGGAGAAAGTGGCCGAACTAGATAGCAGTATCAGGAAGTGGTACAACTGAGCACCCATGGATGTCTAGATGTCTGTACCGGAGCTTTGTGTACGGAGGCGCTGAGAGGAGCAGAGAGACTAACTCATAGCGTTGAGGGACCACCAAAGAAAGAGACACCCAGTAAGAGAGAGAGAGAAACACCAAAAGAGTCTCAACTGCACTGTCCTGGTTCTGGAGTCAACGCTGAACAGGAGGTTGGCAAGGGGAAGCACCCAGCGGCCATGCTGAAACAACAAAGTAAAAGTTACGGAACTCCAGCTGTGGTGTGTGAGACTTTCCTTAGCGGTGACCACCAGCCGCAGAGGCCACATGAAACACCGGGGTGCTGATGACCTAACGAACATCTGCCAAGGTATGAACTGACTTCTCCTTCCCGCTGCACTGGGGACTGCGCTCCACCTGCAGGGAGCGAAACCATCCAAGCTGCCGGTCATCGTTCCCAGAGGTTCTGAAACAGTGGCGGCATACTGCAGGTGGCGTCACGAATACCCCTTTTCCTTTCATTCCCCCTGTCATCTGAACTTTTTATTGACTCCGCCAGGGTCACGGAGCCAGGCGGCCACCTTGTCATCCCCAAGAAAGAACTGTAAGAACTGGCCCGGTAACGAATACCCCCGGCGCTGGAGTGGGCGTGTCATTAACATGTCAATTCCTTGCGCATTTTCATGTGCGCTTCTCCCATAGCCCACATTATAAAATGGGCTTGGGTAAAGCGCAGGTCAAAATGCGCAGCGTGTGAATGCAATTGCGCTTTTTTGCGCAAAGCGCAGCAAAAGAGCGCAACTGTAAAAAAGCGCTGCTATTACGCAGTGTGTAAACGAAGCCTTATATGTTTGCCTGAGAACTGTCATATGATTTCTTCTGGACTTTATTGGTAGTATAATGAGTATGTTTTCTATTCGTGAATATCACAGATGTCTGAATGATGTTTTACTTTCATGAGCTTGAAATCCTGCACAGATTGAACTAATCACACAATTGCGGAGCAGAAACTTCAGTTGCGAAAGATCTTTGGAAATGAGAAAGCTTTGCATTTCATGTTCACAGAGATAAATGGTGCTAAGTATTGTTAGTGGGAATATCCTCCTGTATATATCACTTAGTTTATGTTTCATTGTTTTAATGTGTCATTATGTCTCATCTCACAAAATGGAATGCAGTCTGCCCTGGCTATGCGCCATGTATACATTGCCAGCAGTTCACTGCCATTTTATTGATTCATTTCAGTCTCAGACAGAAGTGATTCAGCAATCAATGAACTCAGATAATTAAAACAACATTTTATGTTTGGCATGAGGATGAGGCTATTCATTTCTCTCTCTGGGTTACTCACATAATGAAACAGCTTTCCTCTTTTTAAAAATTTACAAGGGGAGTGGGCAGAAAAAAGTATTATAACAGGATCTTCTTGTTGAGCGAGCTGCACCAATTCTCTGGAATGCTCTACCCCAAGAAATTAGGACTATCCACAACTTGAATTTTTCCTATCATGTAAGGTTTTTGAAAAATGATACAAAACATTATAATATTCTGTTATAATTCTAAAAACTCATATATGAAGTTTTTCTGAAACAGTATATTCTGAATTTTCCACTGAAATAATATAAATGGCTGAACTACACATCTGCAAGCACTTATTATGTGAAGTATTTTGAAAGATGGCCACATGCACATGTATGTAGTGTCTAGGACGTCATAACATACAGGGTGGGCCATTTATATGAATACACCTAAGTAAAATGGGAATGGTTGGTGATATCAATTTCCTGTTTGTGGCACATTAGTATATGGGAGGGGGAAAACATTTCCAGATGGGTGGTGACTATGGCGGCCATTTTGAAGTCGGCCAGTTTGGATGCAACTTTATTTTTTCAATGAGAAGAGGGTCATGTGACACATCAAACTTATGGAGAATTTCTTAAGAAAAACAATGCTGTGCTTGGTTTTAACATAACTTTATTCTTTCATGAGTTATTTACAAGTTTCTCTTTGTTTACAGCCATTGACATCATAGAGGTTAGCACGTGAGGAGTGGATAAAAATTGTGTTGATGTCTGGTGAACGCAGTACCCGGGTCATTGCAGAAAGAAAACTGTCACGAATGAAGAAACATCAGTGGCTGTCCTAGCTTCATTCAGCAAGAGCCCACAGCGTAGCACTTGCCGCATGTCACTGGACAGTGGCATCAGTTGAACATCCCATTAGCGGATATTAGCTACTCACAAATGGCACCCTTACAAAATCCAGCTGCTGCAGCATCTCATGCAGGGTGGCCCAGATCAGCGCACTGAATTTGCAGAATGAACAAAACAAAAAGTGAAACAGGACCCTCAGTTTACACAGAACATTATGTTAAGTGATGAGGCAAACGTTTTTGTGAATGGTGAAGTTAACAAACAAAACCACCGCTATTGGTCTGACACTAACCCACAGTGGATAGATCCCTCCAAGACTGTTGGAACACAAAAATTGATGGTATGGTGTGGTATAAGGGGTACAAAGAAAGTGGAGCCATTCTTCATCAGTGGAAACCTCAACGCCACTAGATATCTGAAATTGCTACATGATGATGTGTTGCACTGAAGATGGCATGTTCCCTGAATTTTTCCAACAAGATTGTGCACGACCACATTATGGGTGTCAGGTCCGAGCATTCCTACATGAACAGTTTCCTGGAAAGGGGATTGGTCGTCGTGGGCCAGTTGAATGGCCACCAAGGTCTCCCGATCTGAGCCCCTGAGGGCACTTTACACACCCCAACTTATCTGTTCAACTTCTGAACAACTTACTGGTTGCAGTGAAATCATGGACACATTGTTCCATTTTGTAGCTGTGTACAAATGGAACAATGTGTCCATGATTTCACTGCAACCAGTAAGTTGTTCAGAAGTTGGACAGATAAGTTGGGGTGTGTAAAGTGGCCCTTACACTTTTGTCTTTGGGGTTATCTGAAGGCAATTGTCTACACTGTGAACGGATACTGGAAGCCTGTGCTTGCATTTCTTTTGCGGTGTTGCTATCAGTGTGTCAAGAGTGGGAGAAGAGGGTTGCATTGACAATCCAACACAATGGGCAGCACTTTAAACACATTTTATAAGTGGTCATAAACTTGTACATAACACATGAAAGAATAAAGTTACGTTAAAACCAAGCACACCATTGTTTTTTAATGAAATTCTCAATATGTTTTATGTGTCACATGACCCTTTTCCCATTGAAAAAAAATAAAGTTGGATCCAAAATGGCTGACTTCAAAATGGCCGCCATGGTCACCACCCATCTGGAAAAGTTTTTCCCCTCCCATATACTAATGTGCCACAAACAGGAAGTTGATATCACCAACCATTCCCATTTTATTTAGGCGTATCCATATAAATGGCCCACCCTGTAGACTATAAACTGTTGTTTCTTAAAAACCTTACGCGATACAGACTTTTGGAGCACATATTCGTGTTCAGCATATCAAAATCTATGAGATACAACAAAATTTTCTTAGGGGACAAGACTTTCCCTGAAATTTGTTGCGCAGTGTTATCTGGTGACCATTCATGTTACTTTATTTCTATCCCTCGCTTCCTCAAGATGCCTGGATCATCACTGTAATAAGCCCCTGTACCTTGTGTAACCCCTATCCAGTTGTAGATTGTAAGCTCTTTTGAGCAGACTCGCTTTTATTTTTGTTTTAATTATTGTATTGTGCTTTTTAAATTGATTCTATGTTCATTGTATTGTTTCTAATTACTGTACTGTATTTTTTACATTGTTTCTCTGCTTTAATTATTGTACGTTTTACATTGACTCTCTCCTTAGTGTATTGGATTTTTTACATTGATTTTGTACTTTAATTACTTACTATATTGTATATTTTATTTGTTACCTATGACCGTTCGTATACGAATCACTGTATTGTGAAGCGCTGTGGAATATGTTGGCGCTATATAAATAAAGATTTATTATTATTATTATTATTGAGCTTTACATACCGTGTTTTCCCGATAGTAAGACCGCCCCGAAAGTAAGACAGGGTGGGGGGGGGACGGGGGTCTGCTAATTAAGACCCCCCCGAATGTAAGGCAGGGTAGGGGGAGGGGGGGTCTTACTATCGGGGAAACACGGGGGGGGGGTTTACATACATACATACACACGTACAGACACATGCATACACATATATACACACCATACACACCATACACACCACACACACACATAGCACCGCTTCTTACCGGGTCCGGTGTGGGGTCCCCGATGGTCCTGTGCCGTCCTCTGTGCTCCGGTCCGGTCCCCGAGATGATCCGTTGCCGTCCGCCGTGTTCCGGTGCCGTTTTGCACCGGTATTGCCGGTCCTAGGCTCCATGGTCCCTGTTCTTCCGGTGTTCAGGCCGCAGCTCCGCCCAGGTCATAGTGTGGGCCAATCAGCATAGCGGCGCTGACGTCAGAGGCAAGCGCCCGATGACGCTTGCTTGAGCGCCGCTATGCTGATTGGCCCACACTATGACCTGGGCGGAGCTGCGGCCTGAACACCGGAAGAACAGGGACCATGGAGCCTAGGACCGGCAATACCGGTGCAAAACGGCACCGGAACACGGCGGATGGCAGCGGATCATCTCGGGGACCGGACCGGAGCACAGAGGACGGCACAGGACCATCGGGGACCCCACACCGGACCCGGTAAGAAGCGGTGCTATGTGTGTGTGTGGTGTGTGTGGTGTGTATGGTGTGTATATATGTGTATATATGTGTATGCATGTGTCTGTCTGTATGTGTGGGAATGTGTGGATGGATGGCTGCAGTGTGTGGATGGATGGATGGATGGTGGGGCCTCCAATGTAAGGCCCCCCCGAAAGTAAGACAGGGGACCACTTTTGGCCACAAAAAGAATGTAAGACCCTGTCTTACTTTCGGGAAAACACGGTAGTTACTGGATTATGATAACTATATCATTTTCAATTGCTCAGATATCAGTGATATTATTTTTATAATTTAAAGCGACTCTGTCAGCACAAAATGACTTTTCTAACCAAGCACTGGTGCTAGGTGCACCTTCCCAACTTCGATTTGTATCTCTCTGCTCTGTTCATTGTTTATTGCCAGATCTGGTTTTATAGGAGCCAGGGGAGGGATAGATTAAGATCAAGTAGGTGGGAAGATGCAAGCCAAGGGTGCAAGCCAAGGGTACCAAGTAGTTATGTTTGGTTTGATCAGATTCCCTTTAAATTCAACCTTTCTGCCAAGTAGAGCTGATTAAACCACCACCAGGATGTTATAGGCCTCTTAAACACCTCTGTAAATGTTCCCTTGCTGAAGTAATTTTCTCTAGGAAAGAAAAGTCACGTGGTGACTAGACATGCGAAGCTTCGATCAATTAAATGAATTGAGTAAGGCTGGACACGTCTAGTCAGAATGTGGCCAGAAGTATATATATCGCATATTTTTGCTCACATGACCGTCCAATCTTACCATTGACATGGGAGAATCCTGAAGGTGTGAAGTACACGCGCCATGAGAATTCGGCCTGCAGTCACCTAGACTTTCATCTCAAACCTGGACAAGCCCTTTAATTATAACATTAAGCACCTTAGCCCACTCCTAACAACGTGTAATATACTCACTGCCAGAAACGGCTCTTGTTGGTTCCAGCAGTCACTGTACCTATAAGTGCAAAAATCACATATGGATGATTGATCTCAGGAGACGTCATGTGACCATTGGGGGATGGCGCCAAACTGAACTCTTGCCCCGAGTGCCAGAAAACCTAGCTACACCTCTGCCTAAAAGATTCCCTTTAGCACTGTACATTTATTGTGAATGAAGCGCTCCTGAGAACTCTGGATATCTGATTATTGTGCAGTGCACCTTTAGGCCTTATTCAGGCTTGTATTTTTTTTGAATGGAAACAAAATACACAATTTTTATCAGTATCAGAATTCTGCATCACATTTTAGAGCATTTTTAGTGCAAGTGTCCATTTTTACCTTCATGGTGACATTTGTTTTTGTGTAATAAAAAAAAAAAAAGCATTCTTCTCACCCATTAAACCAGGGATCTCAAGCTCCAGTCCTCGAGAGCCGCACACAGTGCATTTCTTTAGTATTGCACAAGGGTTGGAATCATCACCAGTGCAAGTGATTATATTATCACCTATACAGTACTAAGGAAATCCTGAAAACCTGACCCGTGTGCGGCTCTCGAGGACTGGAGTTTGAGATCTCTGCCTTGAACAGTAAAATCACTGATGACAAATGTCATGCATAAGCTGTACATTTTACTTAAATGGGGTATTTTGATACGAGAAATTAATAAATACGCTCTTTTTTTTCAGATAATTGGGTTGCAAAAAAAAATGGACTCCTCAACTAGCCCACATATACTATTATGGGTACATGTTTTATTAAAGAAAACGTGGATAGAACAATACCTGGAATCTGTATGATTTACTAATAGAATTTCTATACTTTTTGGTCCTTTGAAATTCCATATTTAAATGCATCTATGGATTGTAATATTTTTTGGCATAATAATATATTAATAAAACTTTATTTGTATAGCGCCAACATATTCCGCAGCGCTTTACAGTACAATGCATAAGAGGATAAGCAAACATCTCTTCCCCCATTTACATTGGTGTCTCTATTTGGAACCCAGCCTTTATGGGAAAATGTTGTAAACAAGAGATCCAGAAAGCCATAAATTGCCTCCAGCAATTAAGCTTTGTTTGCAAGCAGTCAGTAGTCAGCACAAAGTAAACACACAGAAGCCATTTCATTTGCACAGTCAGCAGAATCAGAATGTTGTATTTCATTGTCCTGATTGACTGAGATATTGTATAGTAACATTAGGCCAGGTGGGGCAATCAGAAATATTTGCCCAAAGGTATGAAACTGTGGGCCCAGTCAATTCTTCGTGTTTTTTTTTTTTTGTAAACAATCATTTTTATTAAACAACTTTTGCCATAACCAGTACAAATAAACCAACGCTTCATGTCATTTCTTTACAACCAAGACACGAATAGAGAAAAACAAAAGGAACAAATCCCCTCCCCCAATGCAATACAGCAATATATGCTGCATATGTCATCTTCCGCTTGTCAAGCCATACAATTCCCCCCCCGAACAGCTATGTTAGCATCCCCGATAGCATTGTTCCCAAAAGTTACGAATCTTGACTCCAAAATTTTGAACCAACAACCTAAACTCTCAAAACCCCCAATGTGCCTTGAGTGTCATTAAGTAAGTACCATTCGGATTATGTGATGGGCTGTACCACTCTCATCATTTCATCCCTAGAGCACTTCCTCGCAGGGCCGCCGTCAGAGCCTCACTAGTCTGACAGTTGTCAGGGGCCTGGCGGTGATGGAAGGAGAGGGGGGGCCCGGACGAGAGGTGATGGGGCGGGCTACAATCTTCTCCAGGCCCTGCCCCCTCACATCTTCTACGGGCCTCCCTCTCTTCCTCAGCGGCTGCGGGCTGCGGCAGGCCCGCACTGGGGATTTGGCATCCCCGCTTGTCAGCGCTGGCCGCCGGCCCTTTAAATAATGTGGAGGCGGCACCTGCTCTCCCACAGCACTTCCCGGCCCCCTTCACTGCTCTGGGGCCCTGAGGGAGGGAGTCCCTACACCGCTTTGCACCTGGCTCCTCCCCCCTCCTGTACATCTATGCAGCTGTGCCAAGTGGGCATTCAACACTGCGGCTACAATGGTGAGTGACTGCAGAGGGCTCAATATTAGTGTTAGGAGCCGCACAGCAACAAGGACAACAGTGAGGAGAGCGCAGGACTTCGTGTGCCTTCTGCTTCCTGCACTGTCTGGGCCCTTGTAATGCCGGGAATCCCAGCAGCAGATGATCAATTGTAAAGGAGGCTCACAGCATGAGACAGCATGCATGGCAGAGGCAGCTTGGCAGGGGCAGAGTAAGTGGCAAGGGCAGCATGGCAGAGGCAGAGACTTTTTACCCCCCCCCCCCAATCCACATTTGTTTCCACAGCCCCTTTCTAAACTATAGCAGACAGACTTCAGTCCAGTCTGGGATGGGGGAGGGGGGAGCGAGCTCTGTATTGAAGCTGCAGGGTAAAGAGACTTGATAGGTAGGTGTGTGTGTGTCTGTGTGTGTGTGTCTGTCTGTGTGTGTGTCTGTCTGTGTGTGTGTGTCTGTCTGTGTGTCTGTCTGTGTGTGTGTCTGTGTCTATATGTGTGTGTGTCTATGTGTGTGTGTGTGTGTGTGTATATGTGTCTGTTCCTCGCTAAGAACTGCCTTCATTTAGCAAAACATTTCTCAGTCAATTTCGTTTTGTGGTGCTCTGTCTCCAGCTTTTCTAGGTACATCAGTTGTTTGAGAGTGATCATCACTTCCTTTACAGTAGGAGCCATCTCTGTTATCCAATGTCTTAAAATACATTTTTTTGCCAAAATCAAAATACTGTGGACTAATTTGTGTCTTTGCCCCAATTGTCCTGCACCATGTCCTTCAATCCCCTCTCCTTCGTAATGAAAAATCCAAAAGTACAAATCTAGTGCCCAGGTTCCCTCCCATATCTCCTTACCTAAGCACCTAACCCTAGCCCAGAAGTCTTGTATTCATTTACAACTCCATAGCCCATGAAACATATCAGTGCGTTCTTCTAGGCACTTAAGGCAAGACCTCCTTCTCCCTCCTCCAGTCCGCTGTGTTGGAAAGTTAAACCCATATATGGCCCTGTGGATTATTCTGTATTGAGTATCCCTCCAGTTCTCATTAATTACATTCTTTTTCAATACTGACCATCCTTGTAGAATCTTATGTCCTGGTCCTTTAGTTGCTTCACCCACCCCTTAAAGATCTGTTGGTCACCTGTTGGGGATAGTGTTTCTCTCAGAGGGCCATATATTCTGGACACAGTCAGAGCATATAAATCACACTCCAACAGTTCATCCAACACACTTCTCCACAGTTCCTGATTGATCTCACATAATTCATTCATTAACGTAGTTTTTAAACTGAGAACACTGTATACTCTGAAAAGGGCCAAGGTTGAATCATTCCACCACTTCTCTCTCGGTCATCCATCTCCTGTCCATCGTTTGCATGACATCTTTCAGTCGTCTAGCCCCCTTCTCTTTCCATTGCCTAAAGAGTTTATTTTCCCTACCCAGCTTAAAATTCGGGTGTGCCCAAGGGTCCAGATATTTAGACACTTTCCAAAAAAGTCTCATCTTTTTCCTGAATGCTTTCCAGGTTGCTAGCGTGTCTCGACACACCACTGAGGTTTTTATTTTAAGGCTTCTGCAAGACATGGGGGCATGCAACAGCGAGGCCAATGCCCAAGGACTACAAAACTCTCCCTCCAGCTTTGGGTCTGAGTGCATCTTCGACCCCCTCAACCAATCTAGTACAAGCCTAGTAACATACATAGTAACATAGTAACATAGTAACATAGTTTTTAAGGTTGAAGGAAGACTTTAAGTCCATCTAGTTCAACCCATAGCCTAACATGTTGATCCAGAGGAAGGCAAAAAAAAAACCCCATGTGGCAACACTAGCTCCACATTGGGGGAAAAAATTCCTTCCTGACTCCAGATATGGCAATCAGACTAATTCCCTGGATCAACGCCCTATCAAAGAATCTAGTATGTATAACTGGTAATATTATAGTTTTCAAGAAAAGCATCCAGGCCCTTCTTAAATGTTAGTAGTGAGTCACTCATTACAACAGCATGTGGCAGAGAGTTCCATAGTCTCACTGCTCTTACAGTAAAGAATCCGTGTCTGTGATTATGATTAAACCTTCTTTCCTCCAGACGTAGAGGATGCCCCCTTGTCCCAGTCTCAGGCCTAAGAGTAAAGAGATCATTAGAAAGGTCTCTGTACTGCCCCCTCATATATTTATACATTATTATAAGATCACCCCTCAGCCTTCGTTTTTCCAAGCTAAATAACCCCAAGTTTAATAATCTGTCTTGGTATTGCAGACCCCTTAGTCCTCTAATGACTTTTGTCGCTCTTCTCTGGACCCGCTCTAGTTCAGCTATGTCTTTCTTATACACCGGAGACCAGAATTGTACACAGTATTCTAAGTGTGGTCGCACTAGTGACCTAGTGAGGCAAGCTAAGGTATATGCTCTGATGTTGGGGGTGTTCAAACCTCCCTGTTCTGGCAGTTGCATCAGCGTGTTCAAGCTAATCCTAACCTTCTTCCCCCTCCAGAGGCAAGATGTAAACACCTTATGTAGTCTACTGATGTTCCTATGTTTAAGCAGTAGAGGAATTGTCTGTAGGGGATACAACAATCTCGGAAAGCACATCATCTTAATGAGTTGATTTCTAGCCAACAAGGGCCACTCCATCCCCGCAACTGATTTTCCATTTTAGAAATCAGAGGTGTGTAGTTTAGGCTTTACACCATATCCGCCCAAGTGAATCCCCAGATATTTAATAGATGCTTTTACCACCGGAATCCCATACAACTCTATTTGCTGCCCTAGTCTCCTCTCATTGTTGAGAAACAAAATTTTGCATTTATTCTTGTTAAGTTTGAACCCCACAGAGCCTCCAAATTCCTCTATCAAGATTAAAGTGCATCCTAAATCTTGTCTTGGGTCCTGCATAAATAGGATAATATCGTCAGCGAATAGAGCCGATTTTACTTCCTTGCTCCCTATCGAGATGCCCTCAAAACTATTCCCACCATTCAAGACTCGCGACAACGGTTCTATAGCCAGGTTAAAAAGTAGAGGCGACAGTGGACAACCCTGTCAGGTCCCCTTCTTCAAAGAAAAAAACATCTGACAGGAACCCTGGTGTCAAAACTCTCGCCTGGGGATTAGAATAAAGGACCCGAAGGAAGGTAGTACTTATTGCACCCCTCAGTCCCATCTCTTCTAGGACCTGCTCCAGCCATGGCCACCGAATGTTATCAAATGCTTTTTCAGCATCCAGAGTGACCATGGCTAGAAGTCCACCTGTCTGATCCGCTCTTACCGCATCCACAATCAGAATGGCCTTCCTTATATTCGTAAAAATGAGAATGCGCACTAGGGTCTTATCTCCTAACAGAGATACGTGGTGATAGATAGTATGAAATCTGCTCACCTGGTCAGGTTGTGTGACCCACAACCGGTATACTCACTTAGAATGATGCAGCTGCCGCAGGGACCGCACTTCCACAGTTCACTGTGGAGTAGATCAGATTCTAGGACAAAGTGCCTTAAAGTCCGCACTGCTGCCCAAAAGAAACACCAGACTCACCAGGGTATCTGGGATAATGAAGCTTTATTCCACCAACGCGTTTCGGAGCCCTTCCTGGTTCCTGCTGCTGCTGATGATCTTCTCTGCAGAGTGCAGATTACAGAGAAGATCAGCAGCAGGAGCCAGGAGGGGCTCCGAAACGCGTTGGTGGAATAAAGCTTCCTTATCCCAGATACCCTGAGGAGTCTGGTGTTCCTTACAGTTGTGACCAAAAGTATTGACACCCCTGCAATTCTCTCAGATAATACTCAGTTTCTTCCTGAAAATGATTGCAATCACAAATTCTTTGGTATTATTATCTGCATTTAATTTGTCTTAAATGAAAAAAACACAAAAGAGAATGAAGCAAAAAGCAAAACATTGATCATTTCACACAAAACTCCAAAAATGGGCCAGACAAAAGTATTGGCACCCTTAGCCTAATACTTGGATGCACAACCTTTAGCCAAAATAACTGTGATCAACCGCTTCCGATAACTATCAATGAGTTTCTTATAATGCTCTTCTGGAATTTTAGACCATTCTTCTTTGGCAAACTGCTCCAGGTCCCTGATATTTGAAGGGTGCCTTCTCTAAACTGGCATTTTTAGATCTCTCCACAGGTGTTCTATGGGATTCAGGTCTAGACTCATTGCTGGCCACCTTAGAAGTCTCCAGTGCTTTCTCTCAAACCATTTTCTAGTGCTTTTTGAAGTGTGTTTTGGGTAATTGTCCTGCTGAAAGACCCATGACCTCTGAGGAAGACCCAGCTTTCTTACACTGGACCCTATATTATGCTGCAAAATTTGTTGGTAGTCTTCAGACTTCATAATGCTATGCACACGGTCAAGCAGTCCAGTTCCAGAGGCAGCAAAGCAACCCCAAAACATCAGGGAACCTCCGCCATGTTTGACTGTAGGGACCGTGTTCTTTTCTTTGAATGCCTCTTTTGTTTTCTCCTATAAACTCTATGTTGATGCCTTTGCCCAAAAAGCTCTACTTTTGTCTCATCTGACCAGAGAACATTCCTCCAAAACATTTTGGGCTTTCTCAGGTAAGTTTTGGCAAACTCCAGCCTGGCTTTTTTATGTCTCGGGGTAAGAAGTGGGGTCTTCCTGGGTATCCTACCACACAGTCTCTTTTCATTCAGACGCTGACAGATAGTACGGGTTGACACTGCTGTACCCTCAGACTGCAGGGCAATTTGAACTTGTTTGGATGTTAGTCGAGGTTCTTTATCCACCATCCGCACAATCTTGCGTTGAAATCACTCGTCAATTTTTCTTTTCCGTCCACATCTAGGGAGGTTAGCCACAGTGCCATGGGCTTTAAACGTCTTGATGACACTGCGCACGGTAGACACAGGAACATTCAGGTCTTTGGAAATAGACTTGTAGCCTTGAGATTGCTCATGCTTCCTCACAATTTGGTTTCTCAAGTCCTCAGACAGTTCTTTGATCTTCTTTCTTTTCTCCATGCTCAATGTGGTACACACAAGGACACAGGACAGATGTTGAATCAACTTTAATCCATGTCAACTGGCTGCAAGTGTGATTTAGTTATTGCCAACACCTGTTAGGTGCCACAGGTAAGTTACAGGTGCTGGTAATTACACAAATTAGAGAAGCATCACATGATTTTTCTAACAGTGCCAATACTTTTGTCCACCCCCTTTTTTATGTTTGGTGTGGAATTATATCCAATTTGGCTTTAGGACAATTCTTTTTGTGTTTTTTCATTGAAGACAAATTTAAATTAAGATAATAATACCAAAGAATTTGTGATTTCAATCATTTTCAGGAAGAAACTGAGTATTATCTGACAGAATTGCAGGGGTGTCAATACTTTTGGCCACAACTGTATATTCATAACAGATGAACGCCCCTTCACAAAACCCACCTGGTGTGGCATAATTATTCTAGGTAAGACACTCGCTAACTAGGTCAGCCATAATTTTGGACAACAATTTTAAGTTCTGGTTAATGAGCGAGTATCGGGTGGTACTTAGAAGGGTCTCCCAGGTCTTTATCGCCCTTTGGCAGCAATTTAATATAGGCTCTACGGCGTGTTGTGAGATAGCCTCTCCATTCAGCATCTTATTAAACAATGCCGGCAGCACTGGTGATATTTGTTCTCCCAACGACTTATAGAATTCCCCTCCAAATCCATCAGGTCCCGGAACCTTGTTATTACTGAGCCCTTTTATCGCCTCCCTGACCTCCTCTACCGAAATTTCCGCATTTAAAAGCTCTAGCTCCTTTTCTGTAAAACACGGCATATCCTCTCTCTTCAGCCATTCTCCTCCTCTCCCCTCTTCTGGCTTTGTATCATATAATTTTCTGTAAGTCACCTCAAAATTTTGCTTATCTTCCTTGGATTAGAAGTGACATATCCGGTTCTTTTATTCAAACTGGGGATCAATGTCAGAGGCCGTTGTCCCCTAGCCAAGCTGGCGAGCATCTTCCCTGCCTTGCTTCCGATCCTATTTAAGTCTACCTCCTGTTGAGCCCATGTAAGTTGTTCTTTTCTCTCTACCCATGCCTCGAATTCTTTTATTGCTGTTATCCACCTCTCTTTTGCTGGGGAGGAGTAGTCCACCAAAAATGCTGTGTAAGCATCCCTCAAAAGACAGCTTGTCCTATTGTACTGTTCAATCGTTCATCTCGTAAGCATTGTTGCATAACCCACCAGATGTCCCCTCAAAACTGCCGTGGCAGTATCCCAAAGTAATTGGACATTTTGCTTGTGTTCTCTATTTGTTTCCGAATATTTTTCCCACCACTCCTTCAGGATGCTATGAAAGTTCTCTTTTCTAAGTAGAAATGTCGGGAACCTCCATAAAATGTCCTCCCCTCTCTGAAAGCTCTCCCGTATATCGACGCTTATTGGGCTATGATCAGATATCACAAGATCCTCAATCATACTATCATTCAGTCTGGGGACCAGAAGGTCGGTCACCCAAATCTTGTCAATACGCAACCAACTGTCGTGCGGATGGGAATAATGCGTAAACTCTCTCTCACTCGGATGCTGTAGTCTCCAAATATCTTTCAGACCCGTTCCCTCCCACGACATGTCCGTAAGTCCGTCATTCCCTCCTCTCAAAGTAGGCCTTCCTGGTTTCTGTTTCCTATCCTGCATGTTGTGGGGAACCCTGTTGAAATCCCCCCCAACTATTATGTGAGGTTCATTATCTTTGGCAATGTTTGTTTCCAGTCGCCTAAAAAATGCCTCTTGATCAGTATTAGGGGCATAGACATTATGTAAGCTTAGAGTTCCCGAGGGCTCTGTAATTACTAAGTGCTGCCACCTACCCTCAGAATCATATTCTTGCATCACTGAATGAGTGGTTTAAGTGTTTACTTATGAGAATTAGTACACCAGTTTTTCTCCCCTGAGCCGGGGACACATATACTGATCCGACCCATAGTTTCTGCATTCTAAAAAAGTCATCTCTCGGTGAATGTGTTTCCTACAATAAAGCAATGTCAGTCTTTCATCTCTTTAGGTGTCTCAGAACCATAGCCCATTTCCCCAGGGACCTCTGAGGCCTTTGACATTCCAAGATACAATCTTAACCATAATCAAATGGCAAGCAAATCTCAGTGCCGGGTTTCCAAAACATCTTACATTCCCCACATGTATCCACCAGGTGGCAACAGAGCTCCCCCCACATACTAAAAAACAATAACTACCCCATTAACATAGCAACATTTCTGTACAGCCATCTTCGTGACTTCCATCATTCTGGCAACAAGTCCTGCTCCCATGCCCCCATCGTTCTTGATCATATGCATATTCCCTGAAGCTCTACCCAACAAGGCCCTATCCACTCCCTCCCCGTTCCAAATCCCCCATCTGTTTTGAAAGTAGGTGGAAATCTGTCCTGCGCAGCCTCCCAAATCAATAGACTCCCACAAGAAAACAGCAGGTAATGACCCTAAAAGAAGAAGAGAAAAAAAAAATTAAAAAATTAATAAATAAAAATAAAATTAAATTAAAAATAAATAAATAAATAAAAGAGGTGATGATATCATTATTATGATATTATCGTTATTATCTCTCTGGTGTGGAAAGGATAGGCCTCTTTCTTCTAGCTCAGAGAGATCCAAATATTACTCTGCGGCTGAAGCCGAATCAACACAACATCATACTACTGAGAGTCAGCGTCCGTTGACGGCCATCTTGCGAGTTCCAGCTGACGATCTTTGCTCTCCAGGTCTACCTTTTTTCACCTCTTTTCCACCCGGCGATCCATGCTCCTTCTCCCGCGGACTAACATCGCTCCATTACCTCAATGCCTCCCCCGCTCATTCTCTCTCCGATAGGAACAGTCTTTCTGCTTCTTTGTGATCTTTATAGAACTGGAAAGAGCCATCTGTACCCTTCACTTTCAGCGTGGCTGGATAAAGAAGTTGGAAGGGAATCTTTTTGTGAAACTGGGCCGTACAGACCTTGCTAAAGGCCTTTCTCTTCTTCATTATCTCCAACCCACCAAATAGTTGCTAAAAAACAGAAGTTTGTGTCCATTGATTAGTAGCGGACGCCGCCATTCCCTAATTGCTTTTAATATCTTCTCCTTATGTTTATAGTCCAGGTACCTGGCTATGGCCTGTCTAGGTCTGGGTGGTGCTTGGCCCTTGGTATAGTTAGCATTGTCGTTTGACCCATCTTGATGTTTCAGGGGGCCCACGCAGTGCACTCTCTCCACCCAACAGTTGTGTTCGACACCCAGGCCTGAGGCAGCTCCATGGCATAGATGTTATCAAGCTGCCAAGACGGCACTGACTCTGGGAGGCCGACAATTCTCAAATTGTTCCACCTGGAGCGGTTTTCCTGGTCATCCAGCTTGTTTCTAAGTATGTCCATTAGTTTGGTTAAGGCCCTTATCTGGTTTGACATGGAAAGTGTCACGATTTCTGACTCGGCTATACTCTGTTCCGCGTCACACAATCTGCTGTGCTTCTAGCCTTTCTTCCATTTTGGACACGGAAGCTTGGATGGCTGAGGCTATAGTTTGCTTAATGTCCTGTGAAATACGTGCTGCTACAACACTAGCTATTCTATCATAGTCTATATGGCATTCATGAAACTTTGACAACACAGTAGCTTTATGGCTGGTGGCCCAGTGTTTCCCTCTGGACTCATTGTTGTCCAGTTTATGGTTTGCGTCCCCTCCTATTTGGGCTGCTGTGGCTGTAGCCATAGCTGCATCCGTGTCTGTAGCTGTATTACACAGGCTCTGGCTGTGATCACCCTGCCATGCGGCTGCAGTGTGTGGATCCTGCTCCTCACCCACTCTGCACTGAGGGCTATCACAGTCTTCCATATCCCCTTCTGCCAGGCTGCCCCCTTCTTCTGTACATGGTTCAGCAGCCATGCTCAGGGGTTTCCCCTGGTTTCATTCTGCTCCCCAGCTTCTCTCCCAGGGGGATGGGGAGTCTTCACAGCAGGCACCATGACACTCTCCTGGGGAGTGCTTTATCTCCACGACTCCCGGGGCCATCACCGGTCCCCACACTACGCAGCAGGTACCTGTCCATTTCTGGGACACTCCCCTATGTTCCGGTCCATTCACTTGGCTCCGGGCACTCTCAGCGGCTCTGGTACCATCGCTTTAGTGGTGGGGTTTGCAGGAGCTGTCCTCCTAAGCTGCAGGCGCAGCAAGGGCAGGAGCAGTAAGTGCTTTGGGGGAAGTTTTAAGTGACTTTCCATTTTCGTTTTGTGATATTCATTTTTTAGCATCAAATTCTTCAAAACGGTGCATGTGGTTCATTGATCTTTATTTTTGTTTTTAACTCTTTAATCAACCTTTTAGTGCAGCAAATCTTATGTTCTGCTAAAATGTTGCAAAATTGGCACAAAAATGTCAAGGTAACAAAGTCCCCAGGGGAAGGACTACAGCGCAGAGCTTTGTGACTTTTTTTTTTAAAAGTCACAATTGATTAATCAACCTAAAACACCTGAAAACTCCAAACCATGCCCAGAAAAGCAAACATTAGAAACCATATATAAAATAGACAAAAAAGGAGCAATTTAAGAACAGAATTAGGCGTAAGTTTAAGAGGCAAAAAACACCAAAAAAGGACAAAAAAAAGGCACAAATGCAATAATGAATAAGCTCCTATATTCCTATTGCTTGCCACTGATTACCATTTAAAATGTATACTATTTTATGCAGTAGTATGATTACTTAACTCTTTCCTGACCTTGCATGGATCGGTATGAAGTGAACTATTTATCGGTGCGTTCCGAACATTGGACAAACCGGTACATTCTGGCGATCATGCGCCACCATAACTTAAGCCATGGTGATTGCATGAAGGAGCCTGCTGTTTCTGACCGCAGGGCACCAGGCTTCGTCTCCATGGTGAGTGGCACTGTCCTACCTGAAACTTTGATCACTGTAATTGGCTGTCCAGTTCAATGAAATTGCCTGAAACACTGAAGTCCAGCTATCAGGGCCGGTTTCAGACAAAGTACGGTCCTGGGCAAAAGGTAAAAGTGGGGCCTAAACTGATAAAATATTGCACCACCACAAACCAAACAGTTAAGTGATATTTACATGAGTCGATTTCAGACCTTTAAACGAGCACAATCGGCTATAGTAAATGACTCACCCAGGCCAGGGAACTCAGATCTCAGGCGCAGTCTGGAAGTCACGGGTGGCAGTGGCCCTGGTTGTCAATGAAAGTAGGGAAAAATAAAAAAAATAATAAAAGAAATTTGTTCATGACGCCACCTGTAGGTTCCGGTGATGGCACGGGCGCTGCGGGAACCTCCGGGGTGATGGGTGGCAGCAAGGTGGGATAGCTCCCTACAGGAGGAGCGGGATCCCCGGGGTGTTGGAAGTAGGAATGGATGGTGGAGTACAGCAGCACAGTCACTGTGGAGCAAAGCAGGTAAATCACAGTTTGTAGAAAGAAATCACCGACACGTTGCTCACTCTGAACGGGTACTTTACTCTGAATTCTGCAGGGTTACAGGGTAATGAAGTTCTTGTTACGGAGTAGTGGACCAGGTGGTTCTGGCAATGAGCAGTGTCCTTGTGAAGCTCCTCTGGTGTTCCTTCCCTATCACGCTCTCTGTCCCATGCTCTGCTGCCCTGCACATGGATCCCACTTGTTAAACCAGGCCCGTCGAGATAAATGGGATCTCCTTATCTCTCCAAGGAGAACCCAACTCAGTCTAGTGCTTCTGGTGAGGACCGTGCTTGGTGTAGGGCGGTTGGGTTGTGCTCCTAAAAAGTCATTGACCACTCCGGGCTTGTGGTTCAGGGATGTCGCCGGCTGGACCACTTCGGAGCCGGTACTCTGGGTTGGACTGGGCTGGGGTATTCGGTTACCCTTCTGTTTCTTGGCCCCTTTCTATTCTGGGTCACCAGGTTTAGGTGCCCTCCCTGTTAGCTTCTCTCTGCTGTTCTGTAGCTCTCCAGCTCTTCACTCTTCCTCTTAACTAACTCTTCACTCAATTAACTCTGTTCTGCTCTCCCCACTTGCTTTATCACCTAGCCTCTCCTCCCACCAGGACCGGTTACCCTAGTAACGGGCGTCTAATTGGTCCTCTATCACTAGATGTTTGCATGTGGTACTGGAGCTTCAGGCTTATTCTAATCATTACCAAAACAAAGCATACTGAACCTTCAGTCAGGGGTGCAGTACCCTTTTGTTGTGCGCTCTTAGCGGGGCGCTACATAAAGTCATCCAACGCTTGTGTATAGGCCTCCTCACACCGGCTGAGAAAAAAAAATGGGGTTAGAACGAACATTAATAGATCATACTGTTCCCATCATGTTATTAGAAGTACATGTCCTGTTTAGTTAGAAGAAAAGCAGCGGCACTCATGCGTCCTGGTGCAAACCGGCTTTATTTATTCATCGTGCATAATTATTACAGGGAAGGTGCTCTCAGGGAGGGAGAGAGGCTGGAGGCGACGGTGACTGTTTCGCGGACACTTCCGCCCTTCTGCTGAAATTCATGGTCCTGATTTCTTAAGCCTGGCGTTAAACATGCCAATCCTAATAAATGAAGCCACTGCTATAATAGTCACCAAGTTCATTAAAAGGTGCACATCACTTAATGAATTTGGGATCTATGATTTCCTGTGCATCTCCAGCACGAATGTACATACACGTGCATACACACAGGACAGACTGACACCAGAACCACTGTCAGTACATATATATATACAGCACCAATCTTAGTACAACGATGAAATGTACTGTCAGCTAAGCCCCATATATAACAGAATCACTTTAATCTACAATTACCAATGGTACGGAGGATACTAGGAGTTGTTGTTACCAGCTATCACCACACTGTGAACCATACAGGAACACAGGATAACAAATAAACATTTACATCCAGGTACCTTATAGATGATGTCATCGTGAGTTGGAGTAGTTCCTGTACCTTTTGCCTCCATATACAAGTAGTATAGATGCCATAATCACTTTTCTCTCTGAATTTTCCTCTTCTCTGTCTTCAGCAGCATTTCTTGACATGGTGCCCTTAAAAATAAAAGTATCATTACATTGCCCCAGAAATATAAATATGTCCCATGCTGCACCCCTGAATAATTGCCTCTCACGGTGTATCCTGCACAAAATATCCCCCCACACACTGCCCCTCCACAGAATATGCCCCCCATACTGCCCTTTTCCATAATATATCACACACACTGTCCCTCTCTATAATATCCCCCACATACAGCTCCTCTCCTTAATATTCCCACACACTGCCCCTCTCCATAATATCCCCCCACACAGAGCTTCTCTCCATAATATTCCCACACACTGCTCCTCTTCATATTATCCACACACACTGTCCCTCTTCATAATATTCTCACACACTGCTCCTCTCCATAATATCCACACACACAGAGCTTCTCTCCATAATATTCTCACACACTGCTCCTCTCCATAATATCCACACACACTGTCCCTCTTCATAATATTCCCACACACTGCCCCTCTCCATAATATCCCCCCCACATAGAGCTCCTCTCCATAATATCCACACACACACACACTGTCCCTCTCCATACTATTCCCACAGACTACCCCTCTTCATAATATCCCCCACACACTGCTCCTCTCCCTAGTGTCCCCTCCAAACTTCTCCTTTCTATAATATCGGTGAGGGTCCCTTAAGGTAGGGACCCTTGGCAGCTGCCTAGTTTGTCTGCCCCTAACGTCAACCCTGGTCTTCTCTTTCACCAAGCCCTTTTTTTATATGTTAAACTTAACCAAAGTAGCTCTTTTCATGTACTGATTGCTTACTGAATCGATAGCCCAGTTGCTCATGGATTTAGGTTCATAACCGCAGTCTGTATGCAACTCTATGCACCTATCCGCATGAAGAATGGACACAATTTCATCAGACTCATATTCAAGGTGGAGTCAGGTGGTGCACGCTACAATTTTTCTACACCGCCTGGGATTTTTGCTAGAAAATTCAATTGGCCCATGTGCTGTCTGTATTTGCAGTTAGTTGTGTGCATGGTGCATGTTAGTTTTGTGCATCTTGTACCTGTAACTTCTAACTGGCCAGAAGTTTAAAATTTATGCCACAAGCTCCCAATGTATCTCTTTGAGAGCCAGAATGGGGCCTGAATGAGGCTCCCACAGAGATGTATTGAAAAGTGACCTCCGGCGCGCTCCATGAAACGCTGAAGCTGCCAGTCGGTCACTTTTGCCGGAGCCCGACGAAGGGACAGCAATAGTGGATCAAGCCTCCTGAAGGTGAGTAGAAGACAGGGGACAGGGGACTTGCATTTAAAGCACCGCTCCAGTAGTGCAATAAAAAAAACTACACTGTAGTGCTGCTTTAATTAATTTTTTTCAACTACCACTTACATAAATAACAGTGAGTGAGCAGATTATAATAAAAATCTCTGCACTGGTGTATATTTTTTCTAAAGACATAAGGAGCAGTGAATTCAACACTGTACCAGAAGAGGTCATCTGTCTGTCATCTGTAGCCGATGTGTTATTGGGTTCCACAGCAAGACCATTATCTGAGCTACAAAGAGCCAATCTGCATCTGAGGGAACAGGAATAAATAAAGTGGATTATCGAAATTCAACAGAGAGGATGTCAGGACATGGAACCAACAAATACACAAGAATCAATGAATTGCAGCAATTCTACAGAAAAGGAATGAATATTAATTCTTCAATAATGATGTGAATAATGATCCACAAATCAGACCTCCTAAAATCAAGGTCATTAAACTATCTAATGACATGTCTCAGCGACTCCTATACCTACTGACAGAGTGATGGAGCTGGGTCTACTCCGGTCTGGGGGGTCGCAATCACTGACCATCACTCCTGACATCATCTTAGAAGATTGTAAGTGGGTTTTATGGTGAATGGAGGAAAATCTTACCCACACCAGACTAGGATTTGTGAAAGGGGACATTTAAAAATTACTCTATTAATTGCAGTTTTTTTTTTTTAATTTTCTTCTTATCACTGACAATATATATATATAGCATTAAAGTATAAAATTAATTAATGGGGACAAAATAGAAAATGAACAGCCATAAATCTGTCTGATAAAATACCCTGTTTCCCCGAAAATAGGGCACCCCCCAAAAGTAAGGCATGCCAGGGGGTTTAATGTGCCTGTAAATATAAGGCACCCCCCGAAAATAAGGCATGTCTCTATTTTACAATATTTTACCACAGCATGCAGCTGTGACTCCTCCAGCCCGCTCCCGCTTCCAGCCGCCCCCCACTCGTGTCCCGGTGCCTGTCGCTGTGAGCAGTACCGTAGATGCATGTAGACCGGCACCGCTCTATTTTTCAAGCCCTCACCACTGTCCTCGCTGATCACAAGCCAGGAACTGCCCAGCGGCCAATCACAGGTTATTCGCTGCATGACGTCAGCTTCTGGCCTGTGATTGGCTGCCCAGTTGGCTCTTGGCCTGTGAATGGCTTGGCCAGTGGCACCGTAAGCCTACGGCACCTGCGGCAAGGAGATGAGCGTGATGCCGTCCTCCTTGCAGCGGTGAGCACCAGGACGGCAGCGGGCAGCTGAGAGCGGTGCCGGAATGCAGCGGGGACCGGTGAGAAGTGTCTCTGTCTGTGTGTGTGTGTGTGTGTGTGCTCCTGTGTGCGTGCCCCTGTGTGTGTGTGCCCCTGTTTGTGTGTCTCCGTGTTTGCCCCTGTGTGTGTGCCCCTGTGTGTGTGTGTGTGTCCCTGATACCATATTGGGGGATCATGGGGTTAATTTATTGGGAGATGCATGGGGATGATAAAAGTAAGACACCCCCCAAAAATAAGACACGGCGCATCTTTAGGAGCAAAAATGAATATAAGACGCTGTCTTATTTTCGGGGAAACACGGTACTAAAAAAGTCTAATAATTACCATAAAACTCAAAGCTGAAGGTCTCCTTTCACAAAGATGAAAATTGCCTGAACCTGCCAATATTGGCGGGATTGGGTGATACGTATAACTGGCCTAACGGATCTCCGCCGACACATGATGTCACGCAGGGTTGGTTTGCAACAGTCGAGAAATTCCAGGACAGTGTGTAAAATAAGGGCCCTTTTAGCTATGTCCATAACAACATTTTAAGGCATCCATGATTTCTTAGAAGCCAAGAAATTTGTACAAATTATTTTTATTGTATTCTCGTCACTTTACAGTTTACAGTGAATCCATCTGATGTCTTCATGTCAGAATTATGGGTTGTAGACCTGTATCACTTCTAATCATAATCAGTCACGTAACTTGAAGCTCATGGGCCCCAAAGCAAAAGCTCCAATGGGGCCCTACATTATTGCAAATCTTCACTATCAATAGTCTATTTCTATAGGCCAAATGGACTTTTAGGCCCCCTGGGCACCTGTTGTTGTTACAACTCTGATTATAATGATTTATTATGGTGTTCCAATGAGTCTGTGAATTTGTTGGTAATCTGCCCAGAAAAAATAGATAGTCAAGTTGGCAACCCTGATTTTCGGGGAATGAAGGCTCTGACCTGTTGAGTTTCAATCTTTTGTTTTCCCTGCAAAAAAGCCATAAGACTGTCAGCATCCTTTTAATAGAGAACACAGGAATGCTTAATTAAGTCTTGTGGTATAACAGTAGAAATGAATAGCAATGGGACATTAAAAGGAATGTACTTATAAAATATACCATAAGTGCCTAATCCATGGTGTGTGATGGATGAGATTTTCCCAAACACTGAAAATAAGGTTGCTTTGTCCATTGTTCCTGGTACAGCAGGGAACTACTAAGGCTATGTGCACACAGATCGTTTTTCCTGCGTTTTTACCATGGTTTTATGCAAATGTACGGTAATCTGTACCTGCGTTTGGACTTTCCAGAAAAACCTACCGTATGTTTTTTAGTGAAAAGCTGTCTCCACACATTGGTTTTTGTTCTCTGCAGAAAGTGTAAATACCCCAGTGTTTGCTCTGATTGGAAAAGAATGGGCATGTCCATTCTTTCCGAGTTTTTGCTGCAGTTTATGGCAAAACGCAGAAAAACAAGCAAAAAACACAAAAAAAATGCAGCCAAATACACAGCAAATCTGCCATGGAATCTAGAGATCCAGAAACATGTACAGATTTTGCTGCGTTTTTGGCCACAGCAAAAATGCAGATGTGCACATACCCTAAGAGCACATGCTTGTCTTTTTCTCCCAAACGGTCAGTTGAGAGTAACAAATCAGTATCAAAAGCAGATCAAGCACCTTTTCTCACGGGACTGTGGGTAAAGAAGGAAAATCAGTAGGAATCCCACAAACCCAACAGTTAGGTTGTGTACTCACGATCAGGAATTGCAGTGTTTTGGAAGCAGCATATTGCCGCTGCGCCCAATAGACTACATTGTACAGTACCAGCATAGTGGATGGGATTTCAAGAAATCCCACTCGCACTATGCTTCACCCGACCGCAGCACATTTTCAGCTCCGGTACTGGTTATCGGACTTCCACATCTCCGCAGCATGTTAATTTCATGTTGTGGAGTCGGAAGCGATCCCCATTGGCTGCACGCAGGGATAGCTGCCCTGCACCTGCCGCAGATCGTGAGTATAGGGCGGCTGTGGTCTCCATGTGTGCACCCGCGGGTTCCTGCAGGTCTGGAGGCGCTGTGTCCAAGACACAGCGCCTCTGAATCAAGTGCACATACCTTTACAGGCTATAACAAAATATTCTATAATTGTCCTAACTGAGGAAATATGAACTAAAGTCATCTCTTTTTACAGCAGAAATAGATTTTCTGCATAGTGAATTGTACAAAAAATAATTTAATATGCTGGAGTCCTGCTCCGAATCGGAACAGGTGCAACATTTTAGTGGAGATTGTATGTTTTTCCATGTGTGTAGGTTTTCTCCAGGTATTCTGCTATAACATAGCGTTAACTGTGGAATTCTGCAACAATGGATAAAGAAACCAATGTGAGTGATATAAAGTGCTGTGGAATATGATGCTACTATATAACTAAATGAAATAAATACGTCATGCACCTACTATGTCAGCTATGAAAAACAAATGTGCATTGTTGGTGTGCCAACACCTGATATTCTGCCTAGAGTCCAACACCTTCCATTGACCAACTACCAATGTACTTTGTGCTGCTTACTATAAGGCAAGTAGCAACATGTTTTGCCTGTTATTTGTGGAGTTCACTCGTTAAGAACTATTCTATTATCACTAATTGAAAGGGATGTTTTTGGTGGTATGTAAGCGCTTTGTATAACAAGGTGAGCCCCAGGGGGTTATTTACCCTGAAGTAAACATTTCTAGTTTGATAGTCACCAGCATTAGCATGCCCTGCATTTCATTGAGTCATATGTTAACCGGATGATTGGATTAAAGGGAACCTGTCATATTGAAAAATGCTATTAACCTGCAAATATAGAGTAAAACTGCAGGACAAAGGGAATATGTTACCAGGTATTTTTCTACCTCATCTGAGAGCAGTACAATATAGGAAAGAGAGACCCTGAATCCAACGATGTATCACTTATGGCTCTGCGCCCGCCATCTTCCAGGAAGAAGATGGCAGAAGGGAGGGCCATGGGAGAATCAAATGTACTGAGGGGACCAGAAAGAATAAGATGGGGGACCAGAGTGGGGGGGGGGGGGAGGAAGCAGGACTGGACCTTTTTCTCCCATCTACCCCCAATATTTTCCAGCTCTGTGGGGTGCTACAGGCTTTTTCCTTTGCTTCAAAGCATCAGAGAAACAGGTACTCTTAACTGCCGAGGCTTTATTTCGTACGACCATCATGTTAAGGAGTTAAGAGTGAGCTGCTAATCAGAGGGAGCATTGCTGGACAACTTGGCAGGTAGCAGCTAGTCACAAAAATGATAATGTCCTAGTGATAAAGCCTTAAGAGTAAGTAAACAACAGCACACAGCTTAATAAATTACACATTGCTGAAATTGGTGTTTTAGCCCCTATCTACTGCTGTCTTCAGATTTGATGGCAAAAACCTGCCCACAGATTCCCTCTATAGTGCTCTGAACCTGCCCGGCTGCCGCATTGAAAGCCCTTTTACCAGGAGGAAATTAAACTTTTTCCCACTCTGCAGTCTTCCCCGACACTGACTGACAGCCGGAACTCCATTGCATCAGTACAGAGCCGGCTGTCTGTCAGTCCGGCACAATTTTAAAACTCTATTAATCTGCAGATTAACCCTATATCTGCAGGTTAATAGCATTTTTCGACACGACTCGTTCTCTTTAAATAAAATAGGCAAAACTGATGTACAAGATGTTTTCTTTTTCCCTACCCAGCTTGAACAGAAATGTGAACAGTCTCCGATGATTAATGTTTCAACCTACTACTTGCTGAATTCTTGCTCTGAAGAACAGGTTTTAGGTTGGTGACATATGTAGATATACATGACTAATCGGTTGTTCAAGTTATCCTCTAATCTGAGGATTTATTACAGTAAATTGTCGGCTTGTTTCTGGGAATATTCAGTCTGCAAATTTAGAAAATTTTGAATGATGTAATTTAAGGTGGCTATACACAGAAATATTTGGCATTTTGGGAGAAAATCACGTACCAATTTTTAAACATTTTTTTCACATTGCTTAGAGTCATTTTTTTTACATTTTTATTGTTCCAAGTATGGCCATTTGGTAATTACTTCTTTCCCTTTATATATCCCATAGTCCCAGCATGCTCTGCTGGTGATTCAATTCATCGAGGCCAAAGCTCTCTGGAGAACCTCTTGTTGCCAAGCTGTCTGCTGTCTGGAGAAGTGACAGCAGACGTGTGGCGCCCCGCAACGAGTGCGTCACAGGAGGGTATTGCAGCCAAAACAGCAGCAGCAATATTCTCTGACTCAGCAGTCACACGGTTAACTCAGAGATCCATACCCTACATGCATCACCTAGCATAGAGGGCCAATAAGGTCCTGGTGGGCGGAGTGTAGTGGTAGTGTGTAGTGGAAGTTTAAGTTTAGTTTCAGAGTCCAAGGGAGACTGAAGGAAGCAAGACCATCAGCTTTGCAACCTAGGAGAGGGGGTTGCACAGTTCCGTGCGGCCCCCTGGCCAATTCCCCTGGCCATCACCCCGGTTGAGCACCATTATTCCCGGTGCCTTAACAACCGATCATCGGGCATCAAAATGCGGGTCCAAAAACATCCCGTGCCCATCTACAGCCAGTTTGCTGGTACCGAAGCTAGTAGTAGTTCAGCACGGCTATGCGAACCAGAGGAGTGGAGGGACCGCTGTACAGGAGCACCCCACCACCGCCACACACAGTCGTCTAGCCAGCGGTGTACCCACCAAAGGACCCAAGGCTCCCCAAAGCATCTGGAACGTATACCCCGGATAGGGCATTTAAGCAGCCTCCTTGTACCCGATCTGGCATTCCTGGGCGACAACGGCACAGTATTTAGTTAGAGTGGAGGAACACCGCGGATCTCTGAGAACACACTGGTCATTGCTGAGTCCACCCGGTCCACTACCCGTAACTGTATACCATGTACTACCTGCTGGTTACAGTAAAGAACCCGTTACAGAGACTTACAGTGTCCGTGCCTTCTTATGAACTGTTTATCCGCATGCTAAGGTAACCGCAGCTGCCTCAGAACATCTTGTGCAGCTTCTGGCTCCGGGGAACACCGCTCAGCCTGTGGGCAGCGTTCCATCTCGCTGCATTCCATCCCCCGGAGGCCCCGCAGCGTCGGTACAGTTACCGAAACTCTCATAGGTGGCGTCACGAAACAATTAACCCTTTAATCTGTTCCCACAAGACGTCTCATCATTTTGATCTGTACCACCGGGCCCCGCTACCGGCAGGCGCGGTCCATCCGTGATAAGGAGGAAGAAGCAAACGCCTGTCTAAACCGGAGTCCCGGCCACGGTGAGTCAGACGTGAAGTTGCTGCCTTGTTGTTCCCTGTCTATCTCCCCTTCCCTTTTGTCTCTTTTATTGAAGAGGATGGGACTAGCACTCCCACTGGCCATTCCCTATTGAGGACTAACATCAGGGCCAGTGGAGGGCCTAGGTATTCTGCTCTGTGACGAGTTGAAAGAACTTGTATAGGGACGGTAGGGAGAACAGGGCACAGCTGAAGATGAGTGCAGGAAGTCACCTCTTCCCTGTTCCCTATGAGCAGGGCCATCCTCTGTATTTATCTCTCTAGTGTTTCACTGTCTGTTGTTTTCCGTTGTTTGCCAGACATCGTAGATCCATGCTCACTGTCACGCACAGAAGTTGGACATTCCCTTGTCCATGCATAACAAATATCAGCCATACCTCTCCACGCAGGGGATTGGGGGATTCCTGACATGATGATGGGAAGGAGGAGTGACCATAGGAGAAGATGGGGGGGAGGATAGAGAGGGGGAGGAAAGGCAATCCAAAGGGGTAGTGGTCTGAGGGTATGGAGGAAATGACATAAGTTATAGGTGGAAAGAAAAAGAGAAGGTTGCGCCACACTCATCCCACACTGAGCTGCGGTTTAATCCAGAATACACTCACCTGTGACTGTTGTGCACCGCACAACAGG
This sequence comes from Allobates femoralis, assembly GCA_033576535.1. Lineage (NCBI taxonomy): Eukaryota > Metazoa > Chordata > Amphibia > Anura > Aromobatidae > Allobates > Allobates femoralis. The sequence continues at coordinate 599,819,059 of JARQOC010000002.1, forward strand.
GAACGGGGTACAGGGTGGGTGTATGATCGATCTGCTTTTCCTTGGACGGCCTTTACTTGGATCCGTGCAGCTGAGCTTCAAGGTGGTGTTGACCGTAACCACCGGGCCCGAGCACTAGAGGACAAGTGAGGCAGCCCTAATGCATGTTCAGCAAGGTCTCTCCTTCAGCGGCTCTCATACCACACCCCGAAGGGAGGAAGGCAATAGATGAAGAGAAGGACAATGTATGGAATTAAGCGCTAGAAAAGACCCAAGAACTGGTTAATAGTAAAAATTTACCTCTAGGTTTATTAAAAAGTGGATAGAGCGAGCCCTCAACCACTAGGGCTCGCTCTATCCACTTTTTAATAAACCTAGAGGTAAATTTTTACTATTAACCAGTTCCTGGGTCTTTTCTAGCGCTTAATTCCATACATTGTCCTTCTCTTCATCTATAAGTTATAGGTGGGGACTCAGGTGGAAAAACATAAATAGGAATGACTGAGGTTGAGTGGCCCGCTTTGACTTCAGATCACTGGACAGCAAAGTCGTACCCCCTTCCCTAAGAAGAAATTCGGGGTAACAGTGGCAATCATCGGCGACGCTACCTTGTTCAACATATCATTATTATGAAGAGTTAATTTTGGCATTCATCTTCTAAGCCACAGGAATGGTCTCCTAGGGGTTTCCTCCACAGGGGGTTTTTCCTCTCCTGAGCGCTGTAGGTTGACTCTTTGTGAGTCGGAGATTTGCTGAATTTAGTTTTTAATGCTTTTGAGGCATTGGTGAGTCCTCGAAATTGGTTAAAAATTCATGATTGGGATTTATTAAATACATATGCAAATTGTCAATTAAGTAGACAAATTTAAGTGACAATTTGTATATGCAATTTCCCAGAGGAGCATTGCGGCTTAAAGTCTCCTCATCTGCCGGCTAGCAGAATACTCTCTGCAAGGAGATTAAATACGTGCAGTCTACAGTCTGCAACCACTACAGTGTCGTCTCACCACCACTGGACCCGGCCCTCCACCACCAGTGGACCTGGCGCTCCACCACCACTGGATCCGGTGCTCCACCGCCACTGGACTTGGCGCTCCACCACTATCGGGCCCGGCAATCAACCACCACCAGAGCAGACCCAACCTACTGTCTCTCTCCCCATTGCCCTGTAGAATGTAAGCCTGCAAGGGCAGATTCCTCTTTCCCCTCTGTATCAGTCTGTCACTGTTAGTTTGTTCATTGTATTTTAACTTACTTGTATGTAACCCCTTCTCATGTACAGCACCATGGAATCAATGGTGCTCTATAAATAAATAATAATAATAATAATTTGGCTGACACCCGGCGATGGAACGTCAGGTTCATATTAATGGTATTGGAGGACAACCTCTTCCCTTGGTTTCACGGTGCTCCTGAGCCGGTGAACACGGTTAGGTGTAAAGGAGGGGGAGGGCCAATGTCATGGGAAAATCATCTGATTTTTTTGTAGCTTTGAGGACCTCACCAATTGTTTTAATTATGTTTTTCTTATAAATATAGGGTGTTTTGGCCATTTTTATCCAAAGAAAAATAGATTGTTGTCTGAGCTTTTATTCATGGGATGGGGTTGGGAGGAGCTCCCAGGAGAGTTAGCATTGGTGTTAGAGGTCAGGTCACAAGAATCAATCTTACCAGAGTCAAGCAAATCTTTAAAGGCATTAGTCTTTTTCTATAAGCCAAAGGGACTTTTGGGGCCCCCTAGGCTCCAGGGCCCTGTTGTGATTGCAACCCCTGCACCTATTGTAGTTATGCCCCTGGTTCCATCAATATAGGGCTGTATAGGGCTTGATTATTGTAGGTTGTATTTTTTAATTGTGCCATTTTGGTGTACATATTTAATGATGAATTTTTAATAACTCTTTCCGGGAACAGACTTGTATAATGAAAAGTTAACTTGGGGATAATGGGTATGCTCCCACGATCTGGCCAGCTTCAGAGCAGTGCTTACAAGGTTTTCTGGAAAGAGCTTGTAAGCAATGCTAGACTGCAGCAGTAGACAGTTACCCAGGCAGCGAGCTGCAGACAATAAAATAAAGGAATATGTTGAATCACAGCACCAAGGCTTTACCGGGTACAGCTGTTACCCATAACAAGGTGAACGTCCATTTCCAGGGAGTCCAACCTGGACCATACAGACATATAAGTAAAGTAAGACAGCCCCTCACCGGTTAGTATTATTTAAAGTGTCTTCTTTATTTCTGCCCCCAAACGAGCGACGTTTCGATCAGAGACCTTTATCAAGCTCTGATCAAAACGACGCTCGTTTGGGGCAGAAATAAAGAAGACACTTTAATACTAACCGGTGAGGCGCTGTCTGAGGGTGCCCTCACACTGCGGCAGCGTCCGGTCCGGGGCTGTCAGGATTGACAGCCTGGATCGGAGTTTTGCTGCATAGGATAGTATCGGGCTGCACGGAGCTGGATCGCAGCGGGTGGTAATTATCTGCTATCCGGCTGCTGTGTCGCCGGATGAATCCTGCAGAAGTGGGGAATTGTCTGCCGACTCCAGAAACGGTGCATGCAACGTTTCTGGAGTCGGCAGACAAATCCCCACTTCTGCAGGATTCATCCGGCGACACAGCAGCCGGATAGCAGATAATTACCACCCGCCGCGATCCAGCTCCGTGCAGCCCGATACTATCCTATGCAGCAAAACTCCGGTCCAGGCTGTCAATCCTGACAGCCCCGGACCGGACGCTGCTGCAGTGTGAACCCAGCCTTACTTTACTAATAAAATAAAGGAAATCATTCTGTTCATGAAGACATACAGGAGTTTTAATAATAAATACATACAAAGTTGCTTGTTTTTATGTTAAAGGACCGGTGAAAACTCCTATAAAACTTTTAAAAAATACTCGGTAGGTTCATTGCTCATCATACTGACCCTTTTGATTCTAATGATTCTAATTATTTCAGAAACCTGCAGAAAAATTATTTAGGTTTATTTATCATGCTAAATGAATGATAGAAATCTGTCTATCATGAAATTTTTCATTTCTTTTACACATTTTCTGTACCTCGCCTGACACAGGGGCACAAACTGGCTGAAAACAGGCATAGGTTATTGGGAAAAGGTGGCCAAAATTGTGACGCACATTTCTGGCACAAAGTAAACCAACTAATAGGCAGCGGAAAATTAGACCAGACGATGTTAAAAGGAGATGATGATCTGATGATCTTTATTCATTCATTAACAACTATCGCCAAGTGAAAAAGCATTTATCTTGTTCGTGGGATGATTGCCTTCATGTTTAACTGCCAGATAATTGGGAATGAGGATTCCTACAAACTGTCATTGTCCATTTATTGGCTCATGGAAAAGGGCCATTAATGCTTGCAGCAGTTCTTGCTCTAGCTCACAGCAGTGGTCCTGGGTGCAAGACTCTCCACTGGAGAAGTAGATAATTATCTAATAATAATCTATATATAATGATTATAATAATTACATTAGCAAAACACTCATAATTGTAATCTATTTTTGGTTCTATTGTTTATAGTTCACTGAAATGAAAATTAATATGTACAGGTGCATCTCAATGAATTAAATTAACTTTTTGATGATATTCTATTTCAGTAATTCAATACAAAAAGTGAAACGATTATATTATATAGAGTCATTACAGAGTGATATATTTCAAGTGTTTATTTCTCTTGATGTTGATGATTATTGCTTACAGCCAAAGAAAACCCAAAGCTCATTATCTCAGAAAATTAAAGTAGGGGTATGAAGGATCTCAGAGATAAAATATTACTTAAATAGGTATCAGAGGCTTTACCCTGTGTGGTTGTGAGAGTCACAACTACTATAAAAGCATATCATAGCTGCTGCAATCTTCAGCGTGGTGCATATAGAGTAGGGAGGATGAAGGGTTAAAACCCGTGCTGCCGTATTCCACGAGACATCAAAGGGTGAATGTAATATTGATTTATTAGTCAACACATTTCAGGCTCCCTGGCCCCTTCCTGAGGACAAATCAACACCATATTGCCATGTTTTCAGGGAGCCCTCAATCACGCTGACTAATAAATCAATATTATATTCACCCTTTGATATCCGGTAGAATACAGCAGTGCGGCTTTTAGCCCTTTATCCTCTCTACTTTAATTTTCTGAGATAATGACTTTTGGGATTTAATTGGCTGTAAAGCCATAATCATCAACATTTACAGAAATAAACACTTGAAATAGATCCCTCTGTTTATAATGACTCTATATAATATATGCATTTCACTTTTTGTATTGAATTACTGAAATAAATGAACTTTTTGATGATATTTTAATTCATTGAGAGGCACCTGTATGTGTAGGGTCAGCTTCAGTAGTCATAATAGTTCCCAATGTCAGTATAATATCATTCGACGTATGTCAACTATGTAATTACAACTTTCATAAGATGCAAATAAATACCACAGTGCTATACATTATGTCCATTACTCAAGGTTGTCTCATTAACGGTATAATGATTGAAAAAATTTATTGGAACTGTGTATGGTATTATTATAATACAGCTTTTCCCATCAGAGACCCAGCACTAGAAACCATCTGCTGGCAATGTAAAGGATATAAAGTCGGATCTCAATAGAACAGTAAGATTAGGCACATACGTAGAGATCTCTGCTGTATGTCAATGTAAAGTGCACAGATGGCTGCAGGATTAAGGTACATGTACATGATCTCTAAGGGCAACTGAATGATATATCCCAGAGTGACTTCTGATCATTTTAGTCTAAGCTATAATGCGTCCATCAAACAATGACATGTGGATTGTAATTGGAATGTTAACATCAATTTAATCAGGATGGGGAAGTCATAATACATAGTAAGGTATGTTCTACATCAACAGACATAACCATGATCACATTCAATGCTTCTCTATGATAAATTTACGTAAAAGGGTGTTCTCAAGTACAAAAGTCATCCATTATCCAAGGGATAGAGGATAATTTTTTGATTGCTGGGGCCCAACTGCTGTGGCCCCCATCATTCCTGAGAACTGGGGAGCCCTAGCTGAATTGAGCAGAAGTCAGTTGTGCGCTCTACCGCTATATTCATTTATACTGGGAGTGTCCAAGGTTGCAGAGTACAAAACTCGGATAATCTTCAATGCTCCTATTAGAATGAATGGAGAGGCAGTATACACGATTGACCTCGGGTACATTCAGTCGGGAGCTCTTCGTAGGCCCGGGTTTACCAAATCTGTGGCAGCTACAGCGATCGGAGCCTCCAGCAATTAGAAATTTGGATAGGACTTACATTTCAAACTTTAGAACATACCTTTAGTAATATTAAAGTTTAATAATCCCTAAAGGTACCTTTACACAACGCTACAGAAGGTTAGAAACAACCGGGTGTTTCACGTGCACGAGCATGTTCCAATGGTCTCTAACGGTACCGATACCGCCTTTACACGCCGCTACAAAGTGCTCTACAGAAGGTTTTTTCTATCCCTGGAGGCACCGACGGGTGCCGCAGGTTACCTTCTGTAGAGCAGCATCCCTTATTTACACGCCGCTACAGAGTTGTGTATTACGTGACGCTGAAGCGTTGATTGGACAACGCCATAGCGTCATGATTGGCCAGCACAGGAAGGCTGGCTAATACATGACACTATTCCAAATGAAGACTATGAATGGACAGCTCTTTAAATATGGTGCCCTGTGAAGGGACAACCAATCGTAACACAGGAGCCTCCACCAATGATCGCTGATGGGGCGTGGTATCCATGACACTGTGGCACGCCCCAGGGATACACTAGGTGACGCAAAAACCTTCCTGTTCCTCCTTTACACGCCACTACCATCGGGTTAAAACCAACCTGTTTTTGAGCAGTGCTCAAAAACAGGTGTCGACAGTGACCGGTGGCAACAACCCTATTTACACGCCGCTACCTCGCGGTGTTTTGGCGGTGCAAGATACAATTGTCTCCGACACCCGGTGGTTTCTAACCCGTGGTAGCGGCGTGTAAAGGTACCTTGAAAAGTTTACAGCTAATTGTATTTAGTGATCAATAGAAACAAAAAACTAGAACTGAAAGTTATCTTAATTTCCAAATCACAATGTGTTTATACTGTGTTAACCAGCAGATAGAAAAATATTAGAATCTGAGAGCCCTCAATGGTTGATACCTTTTAATGGCTAACTGAAAAGATGGTAACAAAACAAGCTTTCGAGACACTATGGCCTCTTCATCAGGCTAATAATGGCCAAATTCTGAAGACACACACAATATACATATGCAGGGTAGGATGATGCAGTAAATACAACAGGTGACGTTAAGCAGAAAATAGACTCAGTCTTGGGAGGGGAGAGCAGCTGGAGAGGTAAAATCAAAATTCCGAAATAAGAGGAACAGATGTATTACGGTGTTGTCCACAAAACCTGTGACGCAACAGCGATCTTGATAGTGATCTCGCTATGTGTGACGGGGGCTTTCCCTCTTAATTACTGTGGAAGCAGTGAGGGTGTGCTCAGGGGTGAACCTAGCCTCTCTGCTGCCTGGGGCGAACTTCAAAATGCACTGGAAGCAGCACTGATTGCCAACTTATTATCTCTGGCACATGCCTACAAAGCTCTGGGCAGCTCCAAAATGGCAGCTGCCTGGCACTAATTATTCACTAATTAGCCATAGTTGTGGACCCGTAGAAGCTCAAGTGAGCGAAACGTACGTCGTCCTTGTCAGATGAGCCCTGCATCCTGTGGTCCGCCCGCAGCCTGCCTACTTGTCACTTTTGCTTTGTTGGAAATAAAGATGTTAAGTCCACAGCCGTGAGTGCATGCTTTCCTTCTATGTACTGTATTTAACAGCATTAGTCTTTTTCTATAGGCCAAAGGGACTTTTGGAGTCCCCTAGACTCCAGGACCCTGGTGCATTCCAACCCCTGCACCTGCTGTAGTTACACACCTGATAGAAATAGATTATTCATTTCGGCCCACATTATGCACCCTCCAAAGCAAATGGATGCTCAAGCTCATATTACTGATGCAATAATGATCCCTGTATATGTATATTCTCTTGTGTGTCTCCATATTGATTTACCCCTTCAATCAATCAATGTGATTCTGTCTGCCTTTATTATTTGGATCTTCCTTCCCTGAAAAGGTTTCTTTTTTTTTTTTATTTATCATCACACACTAATAGGGTGAGATGATGATTATATATTAGTTATTCATTCCACATAGTGGATTTATGGTTTTTCATTATTTTCTGTCAAAAATGAATCATTATTGCTTCTACCATGTTCTGTACCCAACTATTTATATACTAAAACTTTTAGTTATTTTTGACAATTGATCGTGTTTTTTTTATGTATACCATTAAAGTTTATATTTTAATATAAGGATTTTTTCCACTCTTTTAAGCGCTTTCTTGAATCATTACTATTATCTATTTTTGCTAGTATACCGTATATGTTGTTCTTTTTACCTAAACTAGACCCAGTAATAATGTTTTTATTTATTTTGTCCAACTATGAAAGTCCAAAAAACTTCATACAGGCTGTACATAATATTTTGGATGGCTGTCTTTGGTAGCATTTCTTGATCCAGTCAACCTGCCATTTTGTGTATATCCTTTATAGCAGGGGTGGACAACTCCAGGCCTCGAGGGCGTACACAGTGCAGGTTTTATGTATATCCTTAGCATTTGACAGTTGGTAATTTAATCTCCTGCACAGGTGATGATTCCAACTGTCAAATGCTAAGGATATACAGAAAACCTGGACTGTGTGTGGCCCTTGTGGCCTGTAGCTGCCCACCCTAGCTTTATAGACAGAACTAGTGTTTCCATGGTTACACACTACAAAACATCCCCCAGTGTTGTGCTCCTCTATACTGTCCAGAAACAGAAGAGAGCACAGGAGAGCGGAGCGTATTCAACTCAAGGGTCAAACTATGAACATTTTTTGTTTTCATCTCCAATAGGTCAGAGGACAGGAGCAATTCTGGGTCAGTGACTGTGAATAGCGAAGGTCATTGACTTGGGACCAAAAGCCAAGTTGCCTGTGACTAGGAAGATGGGGGATGGTGGAGAATAATAAGTTGTTAGGGGAGTTCCCAGTCAGGGGCTTGCACACTTGCACTTGCTTAGTTTTGTAGCTAAAACTAAAGGCAGATAAATAAGAAGAGGACTATGTGGTGCACCTGAGGCTCCAGTCGCCATAGAGGTACTGTACCTCAGCCAGAGGTGTGGTACCCCACTCTCAGGTAAGGAAGTGACACTACCTGGAACCCACACACCCGCATCCAACACTACAGGTAGGGGATGTGAGTGGAGTGAGAAGAGGGGCAGGAGCATTAGAAAGTGAGAACAGACAGAAGGACGTACAGGACGGACTGATGTAGAAGGACTTGGGGAGAACGTGGGAGGAGTTGGAGAGAGGACACAAAGACAAACGGATGTGTGAGAGGCGTCCTGGGGGACTGGAGCCGGAGGAGCTCGTCCGAGACAAAGAAAGAGGACAGAACTGACGGAGGAGCCAGAGAAGTGCTCAAGAGTGACAGAAGGAGTCCCAGGGGCACTGGAAGTGAGTGATCCACCCATGGAGCCCGAATAGGAGCTGACGGAGAATCCGGGGCCAGCTAGAGGGACTAGGCCGCAGAAAGGGGACTGGCCCCAGCTTAGTGGAGTAACTGCATGACTCAACTGATAAACCGGGGACCGAGGTGACTTCAAGTACCACAGTACAAGTCCACACTCATTCAGTGAAAAGGTGGCCATGTAGGGTCAGGGGACTAGGACAAGGTTGCCTGACAGGACTCGAGGCTACCGGCTCGAGACACTGGGTGTGAGGTGCTGGGAAGGAGGGCGAGAATCCAGCGCAGGGAGACGGCCCAGAAAGGAACATCAGAAGGGGGTCCAGGTACAATCTTCCCGAATAATCAGAGAGTTGTCGGGAGCCCTGGATCGAAGAGCAAAGCACCCCGTTGCAGGCTGTAACCACCTGGAGCTGTGTAACGACTGTGAGTAAACTTCAAAGACTGCACCCTGCTGTATCTTCGAGTTATTACCATGCCATTGTCCCTACTAATAACTTTACCTCTGCCCTGAGGCTCACAGCTCTACCTGTGGAGAGCTACACCACCTTAGCCGCAATACCACCAGCCCCAGAGGATCTGCGCTGCAGCATTGGCATCCATCCCAATTGCTGAAATTCACGGCTAGCGTCACAAAATCAATTCTCCAATAAACTACCCCCTCCATTTTAATGACACTGCCAAGGCCACAGAGCCGGATGAGCCATTGTGGCATGCTCGAGAGAACTGACAGACTGGGCTCCGAGTGTCCTACGGTCCTGGTGGGGTGTCTCAGAAGCTTTCCTATACATTTCCCCTCCCTTCACTATCTGCTCATGACATCCTTCATAAACAGCTTCAAAGAGGTTTGTCAGGGACTTTAACATGTCTGATCGGTGGGGGTGCGAAACATGTTACCCTTGCCGACCAACTATTCCCTGTGCCGTCGCGGCCAGCTAGAAACTATTCAGTTGCAGCGACGGGACACTAGCCACGGCCAGGTACAGCACATATGCCCCCTATTGACTCGATATGCGGATATGTTTTACTCAGCTGTGGGCACTATATGGTTGATGGAGCAATGTTGTGGTGCTCTACAGTACAACTGAGTAGACGAATAGTAGATGATCAGTGTAGACGCCGGTTGTTACACCCCCTCCGATCAAACACTGATGACCAATAGATTAAAGTGTTGCACAACACATTTAAAACAAACTGCATTAAAATGGCCAGTGTAAAAACATTCCTACCATGCACCAGAGCGCATGAAAAACCCTTTCATGGCTTTTCATGGAGCCAGGTCCAAAATGCTTTTTAGTTGTGTGGCTAGGACTGTTAGTCTATTTAAGGACCTTAGGCTACATTCATATGGTATGCTAGTGCTCCGCTAGTGTCCCATTTTTTGTATGGATCCGCTATTTGCAGTGGAATGCAGTGACGTTGGCCAAGTCAATGCATTTCACAATTCTGTATTCACACGATCTGTTTTGTGCGGATCCGCTTTTAGGTTCAAAAGCGGATCCACACAAAGAATGAGCTCGTCAATTTTTGGGCGTTGTTTGCCTTCGCTTTTTACTCACCTCGCTGTGCTCCTTCGGTGATCTCCAGCGATGTGTCCTCATACCGAGACTGGAGGACCTGCGTGAGGACCTGGCACTGAATCATGTGACCAAGTGACATTACTCTGTTATATGCGTAGGCCGCAGGGTCCTAGAGGCAGCAACACTGTGGCCTCCGGGGATGAGGGGACATCACCGGCGGTCCATGGGCATTTTTCGCCTGCGCTTTTTACTCACCTCACCGTGCTTACTTGGTGATCTCCAGCGATGCCCCCTTATACCGAGGCTGCAGGACCTGCGAAAGGACCTGGCACTGCACCACGTGACCGAGTAACATCACTCAGTCACATGCACAGCCCGCAGGGTCCTAGAGGCAGCGACACTGCTACCTCTGGGGATGAGGGGACATCGCTGGCGGTCACTGGGGAAGCGGGGCAAGGTGAGTAAAAAGCGCAGGTAAAAAGTGCAGCAGCAGTCACACACAGAAAGCTGCGCTTTGTGAGGATCTATTCTTGGTGCAGTTTCTGCATCAAAAATGGATCCTTACAAAATGCAGCAAAAACTCTGTGTGTGTGAATGTAGTCTTACGAGTGCAGTCGCTCCTTTCCCTATTTCCAGTTCTCACGTATGTGTGTAAGGTGCATAAGACAGAGACTGTGGTCACTGCTGCCCCCCTTCAACATTACAACTACCTGCAGATTTCAATGCACATTAGATACAAAATAAACAACACATACGCAAACACTGCTGCATATTTTGAGTTAACATGAAGTTTAACGTGAAAGATGTGGTAAAATCTGCAGTAAGAATTGACAGGCTGCAGATTTTTCTGCAATCAAATACGTAGCAGATCCGCTGTGAAAAAAACACACCATGCAATAGGACTTCACAAATCACTTAACCTGGCTGGGAAATCACGCTGCCGCTAACTTAGTGCGGATCTGCAGTGGATCCGCACCAAATACAAGATATAATACGCATTGTGTGAACAAACCTTGAAGGGTCTATTTTATATGTTCTGGTTTTTGTCCATAAAAGAGCACCGATTGTCTACAAGTTGATAACATAACAATATTGTGTGATCACCGGGACAGACAGCAGGGAGATCACAGGAGCAGTGCTCATCAGGGAGGTGGGTATGTATGGTACTTTCATTTATTTAGCCGACAGCAACTATTAAAGAGTTGTCCACCACTAGGACAACCCCTTCTCCTTCCTCATGTTTCCACCAATTAAAGCAAAAAGGTTATACTCGCCTCTGCTATTCCAGTGGTGTCAATGCTCACGTTCCCAGGGATCACGTAAAGTTGTGACATCATGTAAGCCCCGCGCCCAATCACCGCCGACTTCTCTCTCTGTCTACAGACGTATGAGTAATCAACAGAAAGCGAGAGTTATGGCTGCCGCTCACAACCTGTTATTTACTTATAAAGAAGCCAACGGTGATGGACGCGGGGCTCACATGACGTCACAACTTTACGTGATCTCTGGGAACGTGAGCGCCAACACTGCTAGGACTGCACTGGCACAGGAGGGGGAATGTAAGAGTTTTGTTTAAATTGGGGGAACATGTGGAATGAAAAGGGGTTGTCCTAGTAGTGGAGAAGATCTTGTCCAGTAGAGCACAAACCAGCTTCATGGGATCGTAGGCCCCACCCCTAATATTTTACGCTAAACAGACGATATAAGAATAACACCAATCATTGGTCGGCATGAAAAGGCCGAGAGGCTTTTAATAGGGTTACCTTTATTAAATAATCCATATATATTAATTAAAACGTTTTCCAGAAATAATGTTTTTTCAACTCATTAAACTCCAATTTGTAAAGTCCATTAAAACCATTATAAAGACCGACCTGAAAATAGAACTTTCCCCTCACTAAAAGCCTGACTACAGGGAAATTGGGGAACAGAAATAAAAAGGGGATGGGTGGGCAGGTGCGTTTTTCTTCGTCTCCTCAGAGACACTGACTGAAAATTCCTGTGGGCGGGGCATAACTACTCCACTCTCCCGCACTTTTCAAACCAATCAGGTGCAAACTTATCAGACATGCAGGACAGCCAATCACAGCGATCACCTGCTTCTGTTACCTCACAACAGGGACTGTTAACCCTTTACCATCCATCATGAGGATACCTCAGGAATATCTTTAATGCAAACCTATAATGACAAACACATGTTAGGAAGAAACAGATACTTCAATATGTTAACTGACAACTCAATTAGGGGGCCACGAGCCCATGCAGCCCCCACTCTAGGCAATTAGGGAACTCAACATGGGATCGTAGGCCCCAGCCCTAATATCATAAGCTAAACAGACGATATTAGAATAACACCAGGCATTGGTTGGCATGAAGTTGTCGAGAGGCTTTTAATAGGGTTACAGTTAATAAATAATCCATATATATTAATTAAAACTTTTTCCATAAATAATGTTTTTTCAACTCATTAAACTTCAATTTGTAAAGTCCATTAAAACCATTATAAAGACTGACTTGAAAATAGAACTTTCCCCAAACGGCCACACTGATTACAGAGTGGCCACCCCCAAGCCCCTAAGCCATTACTCTCTTGCCGATCGAATACCCATGTCAAATATATTCGATACGACAGACCGATATATCAATGTGTCAATATGAAAATCTGTCGGTTACTGGCAAGAACTTCCCCAGTGCCTTATTAAATCTTTGCTGGATCATTTGCAAAAACATAGATATTCAGTAGACCAAATCAAGTGCGGAACTACCGTGGAGAAGGCTATGGTCACGTTAGGAAACAGAAATCCAAGGCAAATTCTGTGTTAGGAAGCGCTCCAGAGACAGGCTGAGCAAAGAGATGAATATTATACTTAGCTTTTATTAATAAACTAAGTATAATATTCATCTCTTTGCTTATCCTGTCTCTGGAGCGCTTCCTAACACAGAATTTGCCTTGGATTTCTATCACTCATCTCCTTTGGAGACTGTGGGAAGCTGCCTGGCACAGGACCTGTGAGCTCCACCAATAGGCTATTGCACATGTGAGAAGCTTTGTCAGCTGACTGGAGTCACGTGCCCCTCCCTGCTGCTGGATCCCGGAGTGTCAAACACTGCAGATCAGACTGGAGGACGCGCTAACCGTAGTTGTGCTAGGTGAGCACAACCACAAAACGTGAGAGGCTCTCTTAAATCACCCTGTGTGCATTATTAATCAGCCCCGGGTTCCTCTCATTGCGCCATCTGTTTCTCTTTTGTTTTTCAAGTTAGGAAACATAGCTTGATAACCTCCAAGTCGTGGCAAAATCGCCACAACATATCCGGTGTAAAAACCCTTCCAAGACAGTTCTCGGCGAGATGGATAACTATAAAGTGTTCAGTAAGATTTTGAAAAGAAAAGCCAATTTTAGAATAGTCAAAATGAAGGATTGTCCGTATAATCCGCCCCTGGGCCCTCTTCTCTAACCAGTAGACAAATGAATGTCCAAGAATCCATACTGTCCTTCTACTTGTGAAAGAGACCTAGAGATTAAACAAGGGCGTCTGGTCGAACCTACAACTTGGCTCTCCCAGGAGCCCACCTCCTTATGTTCCTAGTTTTATCCTCCCGGAAACTCAACCTAGCTGCCTCAGACGCTGCCCCATTACGGATGGAATGAGACAAAATTTGGTAATCTCCCAAGCACAATTTGGATAAACAGCGTTGTAATATCGAATTAAATTGAAACCTAGTTAATGGATCACCGTTCCCATATATGAAAAATAGGCCATCGAACGCCTGGCGAACCGGCAACCAATTGTGTAAATAAAAAAGTGAAACCCCACAGATCCCGGGAAGGCACAAAGGTTAAACGTCACACTCTTCCCAATCTGGTCCGTCTGGGACCTGCGAATCAAAAGAACAACTCCGTTGCTGGAGACAGACACGTCCCCAAAAACAAACCTGATCAGCGATACTTACCATAGCAACTCAATTCGCCATTGATAAATGCTCCAAAGAACGCTACAGAAAAACAGGATTTGAACAAAAGAACCTCAAATTTACCAAACAGAATGCAAAACAGCTCATATTTTTATTCCAATAGATCAAGGGATATAGGTCTCCTTCCCTCTGGCCAGAAGTGCTGTATTCTCATACCATTTAGAAATTGTCTAACAGGAAACAATGATAACCAGGAGACTTTACCATGTAACTTCAGGAAGAATGAAAATACCTGCTACAGATTTATATAAACTAGCATGGCTGAAACCTTTAGCCAATAAGCCTTGCAAAAAAATTAAGACAAACCTTGGATGAGCCGACACACAGGAAACTTGCTGTAATGCACAAAAATTAACCCAATCTCTTCAATGGTCGACTACGCGACCCATGTTACTGGTGTCAAAGACTTGCTGATACAACAGTACATTAGATCTGGTAAAGTTTCCACAGTTGCTCTGCTCGATGTCTCGTAAGGCGTGTATCAACTCCGCCCCTTTCTGGGCAGAGAAAAGAAAAATTTACTTGATGCAAGAAATGACTCCAAAGCCAGGGCCCTGGACCTCGCAGCATTAGCTGCCGCAAGATTGTCGCTAACACCGAACACTTAGAGTAATTTGACAAGAGCGGGCTGTGAGACAGTAACGATATTCCTTTAGTTGCCAGATACAGACCCCAGACTGTCACCGCGACTAACACAGCCATCACTTTATTCACCACATTACGGCTTTTCCTGCTGACTACCCCTTGACTGGCAGAGAAGGGGGAAGACACCCAAAGGCTTCCGAGCCGCACAACAAAATCAACTTCTGTAACCGAATTTATGAACAGGCCCAGATCCACTGAGGAAATAAAAAGGGGCCTGAAAGCAGCAGTTCCCATTAAAGTGTTGTAAAAATTGCAGCCAAACCAGCACATCTGTACACATATCACTAGTGATTCGGATGTGTGCAAAATACAACAATAGTTTTTTTCTACTATTATAACGGTGCCTACAAAAAACCCTCCCCATGGGCATAATGTGCAACACAAAGTTAAGGCTACATAATAAGGACTGCAGCCCCTGAAGGGTAACCTTTTTTCTATCACCTAGTGAATGTTGCATAAAACTTTCCCACTTTCTCTTCAGAAAGGAGCACCTCCATGAACTCAGAATCAAGAACGATTCCCAAAAAAGTTAAGGACACAAAAATGTCCAACTGACTTTTCCATGGCCAATGGGATTACAAAAGCATAGAAAAAATATTCTGAAAATTCAGCACTGCCCGGCTGCACTGCAATGAATCAGGAGGGCTGAAAAATCGAAAATAGTCGAGGCAGTGCAAGATGCCATTCGACCGAACCGAAAACCCAATGTAAAAATAACGCAAAAGCTTCAAAATGAAAACAAGAATGCGAAGCCATACGGCAAGACATCTGCTGAAAAAGAAGACCTAAGGAGTTAAAACCCGCCAGGGTAACTGGCAAAAGCTGGAACGCTGATTTAATATCAGCATATACCATCAGGGAATGTCCCCCAAGTTTTTTGTAACACTCCCAATAGCCACAGCATCTGATGTATAAGATACCGATGCCAAATCCGAGGACACCTCATCATTCAAGGAAGGACCAACTGGTTATGATAAGTGATATAAGATTCTAAAAACCCCAGCCACCTTCTTGGGAACAACAAACAGATGCCAAATCATCATAACAACGACAGCCCGGACCCTAATAGGCAGGAACAAGAAAACCGTACTCAAATCGGCTTGTTACTATTTGCACTTCGGGAAAATGTTTTAACCACGGGTGCATTACCAACAACTTCACTGGTGTGCGTCCCTTTTGCATTAGTATCATGGTGTCCGATAAGATGTGAGGCGGCACCCTGTTTCTTAAAGCATTGTGAAGCCGGGTGCGCTCCGCTGCAATAAGAGCATTAGTGCAAAAATGGCAGGTAATCAGCCATGTACACCAGCATCATTAAATGAAAAACATATACCTTTCTTCAACAGCTGTTGAGATGCCATCCTCAGAGCATTGTGCTGCTGGGGTAACATCAAATTGATCCAAAGACTTCAACCCCCCTACATACAGTATGGTCCCTTTACACGCCGCTACCGAAAGGTAGAAACCGGCAGGTATTGGAGACAATTGTACCTGATACCTTCAAAACACCGCAAAGTGGCGGCGTGTAATTCAGGTTGTTGCTTCCTGTCTCTTTGGATACCTGTCTTTCAGCCGTGCTGAAAAACAAGCAGGTATAAACCCTATGGTAGCGGCGTGTAAACGGGGCACAGGAAGGTATTTGCGTCACCTAATGAATCCCTGGGGCGTGCCACAGCGTCATGGATACCACGCCCCATCAGCAAACATTGGTGGAGGCTCCTGCGTTACGATTGGTTGTCCCTTCACAGGGCGCCATATTTAAAGAGCTGTCCATTCATAGTCTTCATTTGGAATAGCGTCATGTATTAGCCAGCCTTCCTGCGCTGGCTGGCCAATCATGACGCTATTGCGTTGTCCAATCACCGTACGAGCGTCGCGTAATACACAACTCAGTCACGCCTATGTAGTTATGCTGCACAAGATGTACGCCCAGATTCCCTTGTGGTAGTGGCGTGTAAATCAGGGAAAGTGCTCCACAGAAGGTAACCTGCGGCACCCGTCGGCACTTCCGGGGAACGCAAATACCTTCTGTGGAGCACCTTGTAGCGGCGTGTAAATGCGGTATCAGGTACCATTAGGAACCATTGAGCACGTGCAGTGCCTACCTGTTGCTACCTTCGGTAGCGGCGTGTAAAGGTACCATTAGGATGTACTGCTACCTTTCTGCTGAAATGCCTCATCGTTGCTCAGTCAAGCTGAGCCCCCAAATTTTCTATATACATCGAGAAGAATATCGAGGTGCTGGAATAAGCCAGCACAGCTACATACATGGAGAAAGCCTGAAACCAGTTGTGGAACGACCTATAGATCTTTCTCCTATCCACATTCAAATCTGATTTTTCTTCCTTCCTAACACCTGTAATTACAGTATTAAAATTGGTGAGCAATGAAAAACTATCAATTTAATCATATTGCCATATTTTTGTCTTTCATAGCACTAGTTAAATGAAAGCCGAGGGGGGATGTTTACATATAATGCTTTCCTTCAGCAGGGCCTCTGATATTACAGAAAACCTACCTTAGCTGAAGCAGGAAGATCTGTCTTAAGGCCCCGTTACATGCTGTGATGTCCCAGCGATCCCACCAACGATTGGGATAACTGGGACATTGCTATCTGATCGCTGGTGAGCTGTCACACAGGCAGACTCACCAGCGATCAGCAACCAGCGAGAACGCTGGTAACCAGGGTAAACACCGGGTAACTAAGTGCAGCACTGCGCTTAGTTACCCGATGTTTACCTGGTTACCAGCCTCCCAGAGTGTACTGTGCGGCGCTGGGAAGTCGTTGATCTCCCACTGTCACACATGCCGATGCTGGCCGCCCAGTGGGAGACCAATGATCATAAAATGGCCCTGTCCATTTACCAACAATCAGCGAGCTGATCGCTGGTCGTTGGTACATGTCACACGCAGCGGCTTCACTACGAGGTCGCTGCAACGTCACAAAACCGGTGATGTTGCAATGATATTGTTAGCGATATTGCAGCGTGTAACGAGGCCTTTAGGCTTGGTGGTTGCCAGGCAACTAGCCAGCGCTTCTCTCACTGCTGTCTCAAGTAAACTCTGAGCAAACAGAACATCATTATTAGCATTATCTATAGTTAACATCTCACCCATTCCATCCTCTGTAGTTGGGATCTGTAGTTTGCTGTCCTTGGACCCATGTTAGGCCCTGGGATTAACAGTCATGGACTCCCTGGCGTCTTCGCCTGGGAAATTGTCCTGTGAAGCCCAGGCCTTAAGGTACCGTTACATGTCGCAACATTGCATGCAATTTCACTGCCAATTTGCTGGTTGCAGTGAAATCATAGACACATTGTTCTATTTTGTTACCGTGTACAAATGTAACAATGTGTTCATGATTTCACTGCAACCAGCAAATTGCAAGTGAAATTGCATGCAATTTTGCGACGTGTAATGGTACCCTTAGTTCCTGTGGGCTTCCATGGACAGGCCTGGAGTGACCCTCTGTTGGCCTGCGCCACATCCTAGCCCCGGCGACATCCCAGTGCCGCCGCTGCAGCGTGTAGGTGTCCGCAGTCTCACCAATCCGTAGTGAAAGGGGCGCGCTCCGCCACCATACCGTCATCCCCGACTTCTTCCGCCACCCACCGGCTTTCATCTGATGAGATCCCACCGCCAGGACATCCCGTGATATTTAGGAATCCCGTGAAGCTCCGGCCTGCGATGTATCAGTTCCTCCACGGCCATCTTTCTTCCATCTTCGCCTGCCAGAACCACGGGCCCGTTGAACCGTAGACACCTCCTGTGAGTATAACATCCGGGACTGCCACTTTCTAGGCACCTGTCTATGACCTGTCGTCTCCCCAGGGTCCATCTCTGCCTCCTGCCCTCGAGGCATCTCTGGCAGTTCGGGCCTTGCAGAGTCTATGGTAACGACAGGCGCAGGAGGACTTTCTAGTGGCTAAACAGAAGCTCCTCGATAGTGGGTTTTTCTTCGTCTCCTCAGAGACACTGACAGAAATATCCTGAGGGTGGAGAATAAGTACTCCACTCTCCCGCACTTTTTCAAACCAATCAGGTGCGAACAGGGTCGGACTGGCCCACCTGGAGACTGAATAATTCCCCGGTGGGCCTCAGGTCCTCATGGCCCTGCCCCCTCACCCCGTCCCCATGCAGCCCAGTAATGGCCCCGTCTGAGGGTCCCCGACACCCCCTGAAGCTACCGCTACTATAATTATATCGGTGTGCATTGTGTGCCGATATAATTAGTCTATGAGCGGTAAAACAGGCAGACTCGCTCTCCCTGCTGCAGCTGTACCGCTCCTGCGTGCAGAGGCGGTCCGAGTCTCGGTGCGATGATGTCATCACTCCGGGACTCGGCTGTCCTGTGTGTGCGTCGGCACAGCTCAGTGACTCACAGTGCTGGACACTGCAGGATCGTCCATGAGGTGAGTAAAGGTTTTTTTTTTTTAATGCACAGGGGCTTTAGCATGGTGCAAACAACCCAGCGGGGCACAGCATGGGCATGACATCCCGTGGGGGCACTGCAGAGGGGGACCCAGCCAGGATGGGGGAAATATCCCAGGGGGAACACAGCAAGGGGAAACATCACAGGGCGACTCAGAATGAGGGAAACATCCCAGGGGGGCACAGCATGGAGGACACATCACAGGGGGACCCAGCCAGGATGGGGGAAACATCCCAGGGGGGGCACAGCATGGGGGACACATCACAGGGCAACCAAGAATGAGGGAAACATCTCAGGGGGACACATCCCAGGGGGACCAAGAATGGGGGAAACATCCCAGGGGGGCACAGCATGGGGGACATGACCCACCCCAGGGCCATAGGGTACTCGGTCCCGGGCGTTGATTTAGTTGGGGATGTCACGGGGCCTGTTGCCCAGTCCCATGGCCCTTGTGGTCACCTAAAAAAAGGGAACAGTAAAAATAAAGTGTTTGTGACGCCACCTACGGTTCCCGGTAATGATACTGGCGCTGCTTGCAGACCTCTGGGGTGATGATGAGGCAGCTAGTTGGTAACGCTCCCCGTAGGTGAAGCGGGATCCCTGGGGCAGTTGTGAAGAATAGGGATTTACACAGGGAGGCGGCTCTGCAGGTAGAGGCACTGGCAAACAGTCTTAAGGGCCCGTTTCACGCTACAATATCGTGAACAATATCGTTGGTACGTCACAGCTTTTGGGGCGGCGCAACGACGTAGTTGCGTGTGACGCGTAGATACGACCAATGATAAGTTGGCTGATCGTTGATCGCAGGTGTATGATCAGGATGTGACACCGCATTAACGATCTCGTTTACAACTTCGCCTATTCAGAACTGAACGACGTAGGCGACCAAACGACCGAAAGTATCGTTCGCTTGTCGCGGAATCGTTGCTGCATAGTTCACGATATCTGTGCGTGTGACACCTCACCAGGTCAAGTCGGATCGTTGGTTGGATCGCTTAGACATTGAAGCGTGTAACGGGCCCTTTAGTCAAGGAATAAGTGTGCGACTTCTCAGGCATAGGCAAAGAAAGATACATCACACAGTCTTAGCTCTGTACAGTCTTTATTATTTTATTATTATTATTATTTATTTATTTATATAGCGCCATTGGGTTCCATGGCGCTTTACATGAGGATGAGGAGACAGAACAAGTACACTAAATCTAGGCGATCAGGACGTACAGGTACAGGAGGGGCAGGGACGTCTTTACTGGCAGACTTCAGGCAGCAAATTGATGTTAATGTCTTAACGGGATCTGCTGGTCTTGGTATTCACCAGGAGACCGAGACATCTCACTTTGATGCTCGGTGGTGTACCTGCCGTTCCTTTCTCATGTCCCTCACTGCGCTCTCTCTCCTGCTACCTAATAGCGCTCCTGCGTGCAGAGCCCTCAGCCAGCTCCCACGGATCCTCTCCCGGTCCTTCGGAACCCATACAAGGCCTTTTGGGGATTACGCCGGGTGTTGCGCATAACTTCCTACAGAAGCTCGTGCCTCCGGTTTGGTGGCTGGGGGATGAACACCCGCACTGCTCGCTGAGCCAGTCCTCCGTACCGGGACTGAACCCCTCCAGCCGGTGGTTGTATCGGGCCTGGATTTGGGTGTATCACACCACCTGGTACTTCTAGGGTCCATTTCTGTTAAGAGGATCTCTCCTGAGACGTCCTCTGCTGTGCTTCTCACAGCCTTTCTCCCTGACTAACGGTCTTCCCGATCTTCCACTAACCCACCTAGCTCCTCCCACCGGGACTGGGTCTCCCTGACATCGGGTTCACCAATATCCTCCTCACTAAGGTGTGTGGATGGGTAAATTGAGGATCTTAATGTGACATCCCAATCTCCTAGTCACAGGAGTACCACACTCTCTTTTATGGGTGCAGTACCCATACATGGCGTCCTGACCATTCGGGCGCCACAGACACATCACTGGGGACCAGAATGGGGGTAACATCCAGGGGCACAGCATATGGACACATCACAGTAGGACCAGAATGGGGGAAATATCCTAGGTGGGGCACAGCATGGGGGACACATCAAAGGGCACCAAGGATAGGGAAACATCCCAGGGGGGCACAGTATGCATGGGGGACTCGGGAGGATGGAAGACACATCCCAGGGGGGCACAGCATGGGGGACACATTACAGGGGACCCAGGATGTGGGACACATCCCAGGGGAACCCAGGATGTGGGACACATCACAGGGGGGCCAGGATGGGGACACATCCCACGGGGACCCAGGATGTGGGACACATCACAGGGGGACCCAGGATGGGGAACATCACAGGGGGACCAGGATGGGGACACATCACAGGGGGACCCAGGATGGGGGACACATCACAGGGGGACCCAGGATGGGGGACACATCACAGGGGGACCCAGGATGGGGGACACATCACAGGGGGACCCAGGATGGGGGACACATCACAGGGGGACCCAGGATGGGGGACACATCACAGGGGGACCCAGGATGGGGATACATCACAGGGGGACCCAGGATGGGGGAAACATCCCAGGGGGGCACAGTATGCATGGGGGACTCGGAGGATGAGAGACACATCCCAGGGGGGCACAGCATGGGGGACACATCACAGGGGGACCCAGGATGGGGGACACATCCCAGGGGGACCCAGTATGCGGGACACATCCCAGGGGGACCCAGGATGGGCGAACACATCACAGGGGGACCCAGGATGGGGGACACATCACAGGGGGACCCAGGATGGGGGACACATCACAGGGGGACCCAGGATGGGGGACACATCACAGGCGGACCCAGGATGGGGGACACATCACAGGGGGACCCAGGATGGGGGACACATCACAGGGGGACCCAGGATGGGGGATACATCACAGGGGGACCCAGGATGGGGGACACATCACAGGTAGACCCAGGATGGGGGAAACATCCAGGGGGGCACAGTATGCATGGGGGACTCGGGAGGATGAGAGACACATCCCAGGGGGGCACAGCATGGGGGACACATCACAGGGGGACCCAGGATGGGGGACACATCCCAGGGGGACCCAGTATGCGGGACACATCCCAGGGGGACCCAGTATGCGGGACACATCCCAGGGGGACCCAGGATGGGCGACACATCACAGGGGGACCCAGGATGGGGGACACATCACAGGGGGACCCAGGATGGGGGACACATCACAGGGGGACCCAGGATGGGGGACACATCACAGGGGGACCCAGGATGGGGGACACATCACAGGGGGACCCAGGATGGGGGACACATCACAGGGGGACCCAGGATGGGGGACACATCACAGGGGGACCCAGGATGGGGGACACATCACAGGGGGACTGAGGATGGAGGACACATCACAGGGGGACCCAGGATGGGGGACACATCACAGGGGGACCCAGGATGGGGGACACATCACAGGGGGGCACACCATGGGGGACACATCACAGGGGGGCACAGCATGGGGGACACATCACAGGGGGACCAGGATGGGGGACACATCACAGGGGGACCCAGGATGGGGGACACATCACAGGGGGACCCAGAATGGGGAAAATATCCCAGGGGGGCACAGCACAGGTGGACCCAGGATGGGGGAAACATCCCGGGCAGGGGGCCCAGGATGAGGGACTCTAACTTTGAGTTGGAACCTGTACAGATAAGTGGCAGTAATGATATAACTTCCTTACCTAACATACCTCATCTATCCTAATTGGATTTATCATTGCACTATAAGACAATTTGAGGGGTGTAGATGGATTTATGTGTGAGGATCTGTAATAAGGGATTATGTACAAACAAGGTCCAATATATATACAATAACGGATGTACTATATATTGATAGATGTGGGTAACAGACCAGTTATTGGATATAAACATTGTTCCGTAGTACTGTAAACGTGTAAATACTATAGGACCACTGTCATCCCACATTTGTCAAGGGCTTATATGTAGTGGTATGGGATGGATATACCAATTACGCTAATTTTCCATAATATATTAAGTATATCCGGAGTTTGATAGACAAAAGTTTGGACCCCCTTAATTGCAGAGCAGAACCTTCTGGATAAAAGGGACATACCTGTATCCAAAGATAGATACACATGGGTTTAGAGAGTGTGTGATGGATGACAGAACCCTGAGTGAGTGACAGGGACACCAGGGTGAGTCATCGGTGAACGGGGACCAGGGTGCACCAAGCCCCCTGCAAAGCTGAGGACCGGGGGGATGGTTGCTGTCAGAGTCCAGCCGCTCGGCTGGTCTTGCCTGCCCCTTGCCGCCGGCGCCATGACAGGGAGACGCTGTGTGGATATGGCGCCGCCCCCTTCCGCACAGCCGCTCCCCTGCCAGCTTGTCGCTTGAGTGAAAGGGCCCTGACGGGGACCATATAAGTTAGGTGTGGAAAACTCAGTTGATAGGTAGAGGAAAAGACAGGGTATATGTGAGGGATATAGTTCCCCTCCCTGTGTGACTGGTGTGCTATATGAACACTAGGTGTGAGGGTTACACACACGATTGGAATTTTTAACAGATATTTATTTAAAGTTATATTTTTAAAGTGCACTCTGTGGAGATTAAGTTTGCGATTTAGAGTCAAATATTGTTTCTTTAAGATTTGAACACAATGGGGATCTTGTTACTGTGCGGGGCGGCAGTATCGCTTTTTTTTTACATTTGATGAATTGTAGAAATCTTGGGAAAAGTTTGGAATTTGCTCTGGAAATGATCAGTTATTGATACTTGTTAATTTCTGCAGGGATGAGTCCTGGCTACAAGACGTGATATCAGTCTATGGCGGCCGTCACACGTAAAGATTTAGCTAACGATGTCATAGACGATGTCAAATTTGCATATCGTCCGAACGACGCGCAAGATCGCTCATCATAACGCTACACCCACAGACATCGCTCAGACGATTCCCCGATCCACCCATCCAGCGATCGTCTGAGCGATGCACTTATCATCAGTGGACATCGTTCATCAAAGAGTCACACAGAAATCTCCTAAACGATGTGGGAGCAAATGTGGGCGTCATTGGAGCCCATAGGCGTGGTTCATGGTCTCCAAGCTGCGCCCCTCACTACACCATTGGTGCTCAGTACTGCGTCCTCATTGGGTCAGATGTCCTTCGAAACATGGCGGCCTCATCTCCAGAATGTCCTGTGATGTTGGTCGCAATGTATATGTGTGCTGTACCACATAACTAATTTTGAATGGGGAAAAGGTACAGAACGCCATCCCCCACGTGGCAGCGCGCCGTGTTGCCGCCATTACTGAACTGCAATGTGCATGGGAGGAGCTAGCACCTTGCAGGCGGAATGAAACTGAAACCAACTTCATTCCGTCAGGACCGCCCCTTGCGTGACATAACAACACTCAAAGGCGACCTACGCGGCGTTAACAGGGCAATAACCACTTTTTGTGTCACCTACGAAACAATATCCCATGGGCGTGACGTAAAGCCGCGTTGTGTGTGCCGCGCCTGGCAACATTGTTTGGGTGTATGACAAGGTGGACACTATAGCAGGGTCGTGTACCACGCAGGTTCTATTATCAAGTCGACGCACTTGTGGGTGCACAGTTCGGAGAAATTGTGCAGCCGACGCCTATGTGTGGTGCTGAAGACAGCTCTTTAAAAATGGCGCCCTGTGAGGGCAGCCAATGGCAACGCATCATCCTCCACCAATGCGAGCTAGTGGTGAAGCAGCCAATCCGAAACCATTACGGTGCACGAATTACAACTGAGGAGGCGAGGCAATAGGAAACTCCTGCCACGCCTACGTGCGGGATTTAGGCATCGCGCAGTTCCTACACGTGCATACGATCTCGGTTGTTTAGACACGCCAATTCAGTACATCTTATGAGGCGACATCGTCAGATCTGAGAACCGGACCTCAGATCACGATTTAGCGATTTGATCAGATATCGCTCGTCGAATCTCGCAGTCACACGCGCAGACATCGCTTACGCGATGTTTAATCTGCCGCGTTCAAGCGATATCTTGCACGATATCTTTACGTGTGACGGCCGCCTATAGCGGGCGTCACACGCAACGATTTTAAGCCCGATATCGTTTAAGCGATCTCCTTTTTGATCGCTTAAACAATATCGTTTTGGCATCGTTGCATGTAATCAAGCGATTTTACTATGTAAAATCGCTTGATCGTGACATCGCAGATCTGAGCTCCGGAGCTCAGATCTAGCGATGAACGATGTCATGATCTGCTTCATCGTGGTGTATAACACCACGATGATCCATCTCCCAGCGGCACAGCCTATGCTGGGAGATGGTAACTATGGTACACGTCGGGTTACTAAGCGCCGCGCGGCGCCTAGTAACCCGATGTGTACCATAGTAACCAGCGAGATCGCGGCTCCACATCGCTGGTGAGTCTGTCTGTGTGACATCTCACCAGCGATGTGAGCGATATTGTAAGCGATCGCGCGTGCACGTGATCGCTTACAATATCGTTCAAGATATGGAAGTGTGTGACGGCCGCTTAAGACAGATGAAGAATAAATCTGAAGATGAAGGATTTCACCTAGAGACATCATTGGTGAGTATATTACCTATTCATGCACACTGACATTATATACAGAGCTCCTGTGTGTAATGTCAAAGGTGATCACTGTATTACCTGTACGCTGACACTACATACAGAGCTCCTGTGTATAGTGTCACTGGTGATCTCTGCATTACCTGTACACTGACACTATACACAGAACTCCTGTGTATAATGTCAGCAGTGATCACTGTATTACCTCTGCACTGACACTATATATACAGAGCTCCTAGGTATAATGTCACGAGTGAATGTACACTAGACACTATAAACTGAGCTCTTATGTACAGTATAATGTCACTGATAATCACTGTATTACCTGTACACTGACCCAATATACAGAGCTTTTTTTATCTTCATTATTGTAGTATTGTAGTATTATTGGTCAATATGTAGTGGCATTAAGTGCTTTGGTCATGGTGTGGCGGTATGTGTCCCTTGTGTGGTATTATTTGGTCACTATATGGTGGTGATATGTGGTCTTGTCATAGTTTGACAGTATTTAAACTTTGTACATGGTAGTATTTGATCATTATTTAGTGGTATTATGGGCTCTGGTCATGGTGTGGCGGTATTTGTGCCTTGTATATGACATGATTCGGGCACTATGTGGTGATAATAAGTGTTCTAGTTACGGTGTGGTGGTATTTCTCCCTTGTATGTGGTATTATTGGTCTTGGTATAGTGGACTGTGGTCGGTCATGTTTTATTTCTGATATCAGTAAGGGGAAAATTTTTTATTTCCAATAGATATTAAATACTTGAATATTTAACCCCTTGTGTCCTGTGACTATTACACGCAGCTACAGGTAACAGGTTTTCCACAGGTAACTTACTGGCTGCAGTGAAATCATGGAGACATAGTTCCATTTGTACACAGCAACAAGATAGAACCATGTCTCCATGATTTCACTGCAACCAGTAAGTTACCTGGGGAAAACCTGTTACCTGTAGCTGCGTGTAAAGGGGCCATTACACAGCAGCAGAGATGCACTTACAGAGGTTCTCCAGAGAAAGCAAGTAATTACCTATTCTAAGGCCACGTGCACATGTTCAGTATTTGGTGAGTTTTTTACCTCAGTATTTGTAGCCAAAACCAGGAGTGGATGATTAAATACAGAAGTGGTGCAGGTGTTTCTATAATACTTTTCCTCTGATTGTTCCACTCCTGGTTTTGTCTTAGCAGGTTTCACACTGTGGTGTATCAGGTTCTGTCCGGTGTTTTGCAAGAAACACCGGACAGAACCTGATAGTCCTGGATAGAACAGAACTGGATTCGGCAGAGCACAGGGTTCAGGAGCTGTCCCTGCTGAAATGTCAGGATCGCAGCTTGCGGGGAGCTAGCCGCAGTCCTGAAATCTCAACAGGGGACAGCTCCAGGTGCTGAAGTTCAGCGCAGTCGGCACTGAGCTTCAGCACCTGCCGTGCGGGAATCTGACAGATCCGGTGCCCCATAGATTCCCATGTTAGCGGGTGCTGGATCCGGTTTTGCTAAACTTTTTGCCCCAGACACAAAAACACTGCAAGCTGCGTTTTTTGTGTCCGGGACAAAAACTGAATGCAGCTTGATGCTGCTAGACAGGCACAAAACTGGATGGCAAATAGCTGCCATCCGGCCCTGTCCGGCACCATAGGCATACATTGTGACAAAATCGGGTTCGGGGCTGGACAGACCTGATCATACTGTGGTGTGAAGCCGGCCTTACAAATACTGAGGTAAAAAACTCACCAAATTCTCAATTTGTGAACATGGCCTAAGGCGGCCGTCACACGCACAGATATCTATAGCGATATTGTAAGCGATCACGTGCACGCGCAATCGCTTACAATATCGCTCACATCGCTGGTGAGATGTCACACAGACAGACTCACCAGCGATGTGGACCAGCGAGATCGCTGGTAACTATGGTACACATCGGGTTACTAGGCGCCGCGCGTCGCTTAGTAACCCGACGTGTACCATAGTTACCATCTCCCAGCATAGACTCTGCGCTGGGAAATCGCTCATCTTGGTGTTATACACCACGATGAGACAGATCGTGACATCGTTCATCGCTAGATCTGAGCTCCGGACCTCAGATCAGCGATGTCACGATCAAGCGATTTAACATCGTAAATCGCTTGATTACATGCAACGATTTCTTGCCCGATATCGCTTAAGCGATCAAAAAGGAGATCGCTTAAACGATATCGAGCAAGAAATCGTTCCGTGTGACGGCCGCCTAAGGATGATACGTTATTGGTGGGGGGGAGGGTGTGTCCGACTGCTGAATGTCTTTTATCCCCATTACATGTCCAAAAAATTAAAAAAAGATCAACCACAGTCCCGAGATACAGATCCTTAAAAATTCATTTCTTTTTTAGAAAAATGATAATACGCACACAATACCTATATCACCATGGACAGTGGTCTGAGTGATGGCGGCGCTATGGACCATGAGTGTTGCCTACACTGCAGTGCTGAAGTATTGTGGTCTATGTATCCATACACAGGTACAAGACTGCTATGAGCACTACAACAGACATCATTTTCATAAATATTAAAGAAAAGAAAATCAGCATTTTCCCATCCAAAAATGTAAATAGTCACTTTAGACATCACAGGTTCATCCAAGTCCACATTATTTAACCCATAATGTAACTGCAAAACCAGCCTGAACGATAGTGTGGTCTCCGCGGTGTGTGGACAGTGCACACCTGCTGCTCATACTGCGGTACCGCACAACACTAATTACCTCTCTGTGATCACACAGGACACGGCGCGGTGTCAGACACGTGCGGGAGGGGCGTGTCCACGGTCTGCCCCGCCCCCAGATGTGTTATATGCCTCCTGCAGGCCCCGCCCCTCCTCAGTCTCAGTAGTGAGCGGTGCGGAGGAGCGGGCGCCGCACAGCAGCAGCTGCCGGACAGCGATGACTTTCAGGCGCCTGAAGAAGCTGCAGCACAAGGAGGATTACACGGCCCCCCGGACCCGGCCATGTACCGG
The DNA here is from genome assembly GCA_033576535.1 of Allobates femoralis. NCBI lineage: Eukaryota > Metazoa > Chordata > Amphibia > Anura > Aromobatidae > Allobates > Allobates femoralis. The sequence continues at coordinate 599,847,745 of JARQOC010000002.1, forward strand.
GAGAGGGACATGGCGCTGAGCTCCTACAGGACTGATGACATGTACAAGGCGCTGGTGGTCTCCGGCGGGACCCTGCCCCGGACCAAGAAGGTGAGAGGGCAGCGTGTATGCACGGGGGAGGACCGGCTCCTGTTGTCATGGCAGTGTTTGTACGTCTTTGTGTCTCTTCAGGGGTTAACAGGCAGCGGGCAGTGACCTATTGTGTATGAGCCCCATTGTCTGCAGTGTGTACCTGCGGCTGCTGCCAGTGTGCAGGGTAATGTGTGTGATGATGGCTGGAGGGTCTGGACCTGTCCTGTGTGCTGTCTAGTCATATACTCTCTGCAGCTATAACATTGTCTATATATACAGCTCCAGACAATCACTCCTGTAATAGCAGTGCCTGTCCAGGGTGGTATATACCCTGCTGCTGTCCTGTAATAACAGTGCCTGTCCAGGGTGGTATATACCCTGCTGCTGTCCTGTAATAACAGTGCCTGTCCAGGGTGGTATATACCTTGCTGGTGTCCTGTAATAACAGTGCCTGTCCAGGGTGGTATATACCCTGCTGCTGTCCTGTAATAACAGTGCCTGTCCAGGGTGGTATATACCCTGCTGCTGTCCTGTAATAGTGTCTGTCCAGGGTGGTATATACCCTGCTGCTGTCCTGTAATAACAGTGTCTGCCCAGGGTGGTATATACCCTGCTGCTGTCCTGTAATAACAGTGCCTGTCCAGGGTGGTATATACCCTGCTGCTGTCCTGTAATAACAGTGCCTGTCCAGGGTGGTATATACCCTGCTGCTGTCCTGTAATAACAGTGTCTGTCCAGGGTGGTATATACCCTGCTGCTGTCCTGTAATAACAGTGCCTGTCCAGGGTGGTATATACCCTGCTGCTGTCCTGTAATAACAGTGCCTGTCCAGGGTGGTATATACCCTGCTGCTGTCCTGTAATAACAGTGCCTGTCCAGGGTGGTATATACTATGCTGCTGTCCTGTAATAACAGTGCCTGTCCAGGGTGGTATATACTCTGCTGCTGTGCTGTAATAACAGTGTGTCCAGGGTGGTATATACCTGCTGCTGTCCTGTAATAACAGTGCCTGTCCAGGGTGGTATATACCCTGCTGCTGTCCTGTAATAACAGTGCCTGTCCAGGGTGGTATATACCCTGCTGCTGTCCTGTAATAACAGTGCTGTCCAGGGTGGTATATACCCTGCTGCTGTCCTGTAATAACAGTGTCTGTCCAGGGTGGTATATACCCTGCTGCTGTCCTGTAATAAAGTTTTCATCTGCTGTCCGACGCGTCGGGTGGTATATACCCTGCTGCTGTCCTGTAATAACAGTGTTGTCCAGGGTGGTATATACCCTGCTGCTGTCCTGTAATAACAGTGCTGTCCAGGGTGGTATATACCCTGCTGGTGTCCTGTAATAACAGTGCCTGTCCAGGGTGGTATATACCCTGCTGGCTGTGTCCTGTCATATATACGCTGTTTGTGCTGTCCAGGGTGGTATATACCCTGCTGGTGTCCTGTAATAACAGTGTCTGTCCAGGGTGGTATATACCCTGCTGGTGTCCTGTAATAACAGTGCCTGTCCAGGGTGGTATATACCCTGCTGCTGTCCTGTAATAACAGTGTCTGTCCAGGGTGGTATATACCCTGCTGCTGTCCTGTAATAACAGTGCCTGTCCAGGTGGTGGTATATACCCTGCTGCTGTCCTGTAATAACAGTGTCTGTCCAGGGTGGTATATACCCTGCTGCTGTCCTGTAATAACAGGTGTCTGTCCAGCGGTTGAGGTGTATATACCCTGCTGCTGTCCTGTAATAACAGTGCCTGTCCAGGGTGGTATATACCCTGCTGCTGTCCTGTAATAACAGTGTCTGTCCAGGGTGGTATATACCCTGCTGCTGTCCTGTATAAACTTTATATACGCTGCTCCTATAACAGTCTGTCCAGGGTGGTATATACCCTGCTGTGTCCTGTAATAACAGTGCCTGTCCAGGGTGGTATATACCTAGCTGCTGTCCTGTAATAACAGTGCCTGTCCAGGGTGGTATATACCTGCTGCTGTGCTGTAATAACAGTGTGTCCAGGGTGGTATATACCCTGCTGCTGTCCTGTAATAACAGTGCCTGTCCAGGGTGGTTATACCCTGCTGCTGTCCTGTAATAACAGTGCTCTGACCCAGGGTGGTATATACTTCCTGCTGGTGTCCCTGTCTTAATAACAGTGTCTGTCCAGGGTGGTATATACCCTGCTGCTGTCCTGTAATAACAGTGCCTGTCCAGGGTGGTATATACCCTGCTGCTGTCCTGTAATAACAGTGTCTGTCCAGGGTGGTATATACCCTGCTGCTGTCCTGTAATAACAGTGCCTGTCCAGGGTGGTATATACCTGCTGCTGTCCTGTAATAACAGTGCTGTCCAGGGTGGTATATACCCTGCTGCTGTCCTGTAATAACAGTGCTGTCCAGGGTGGTATATACCCTGCTGGTGTCCTGTAATAACAGTGTCTGTCCAGGGTGGTATATACCCTGCTGCTGTCCTGTAATAACAGTGCCTGTCCAGGGTGGTTATACCCTGCTGCTGTCCTGTAATAACAGTGTCTGTCCAGGGTGGTATATACCCTGCTGCTGTCCTGTAATAACAGTGTCTGTCCAGGGTGGTATATACCCTGCTGCTGTCCTGTAATAACAGTGTCTGTCCAGGGTGGTATATACCCTGCTGCTGTCCTGTAATAACAGTGTCTGTCCAGGGTGGTATATACCCTTGCTGGTGTCCTGTAATAACAGTGCCTGTCCAGGGTGGTATATACCCTGCTGCTGTCCTGTAATAACAGTGCTGTCCAGGGTGGTATATACCCTGCTGTGTCCTGTAATAAGTGTCTGTCCAGGGTGGTATATACCTGCTGCTGTCCTGTAATAACAGTGTCTGTCCAGGGTGGTATATACCCTGCTGCTGTCCTGTAATAACAGTGCTGTCCAGGGTGGTATATACCCTGCTGCTGTCCTGTAATAACAGTGCCTGTCCAGGGTGGTATATACCCTGCTGCTGTCCTGTAATAACAGTGCCTGTCCAGGGTGGTATATACCTGCTGCGTGTCCTGTAATAACAGTGTCTGTCCAGGGTGGTATATACCCTGCTGCTGTCCTGTAATAACAGTGCTGTCCAGGGTGGTATATACCCTGCTGCTGTCCTGTAATAACAGTGCCTGTCCAGGGTGGTATATACCCTGCTGTGTCCTGTAATAACAGTGCCTGTCCAGGTGGTATATACCCTGCTGCTGTCCTGTAATAACAGTGCCTGTCCAGGGTGGTATATACCCTGCTGCTGTCCTGTAATAACAGTGTGCCCAGGGTGGTATATACCCTGCTGGTGTCCTGTAATCAGTGCTGTCCAGGGTGGTATATACCAATCTGCTGTGTCCTGTAATAACAGTGTCTGTCCAGGGTGGTTATACCCTGCTGCTGTCCTGTAATAACAGTGCCTGTCCAGGGTGGTATATACCCTGCTGGTGTCCTGTAATAACGTGTCTGTCCAGGGTGGTATATACCCTGCTGCTGTCCTGTAATAACATGCCTGTCCAGGTGTATTCCTTGCTGCTGTCCTGTAATAACAGTGCCTGCGGTGGTATACTGTGTGTCCTGTAATAACAGTGCTGTCAGGGGGTATATACCTGGGTTCTGTATATGCTGCAGGTGATATACCTGCTGCTGTCCTGTAATAAGGGGTCTGTCAGGTGGTGTATACTCTGTTCCTGTATAAGTTGTCTGTCCAGGTCGGTATATACCTCTGCTGTCTGTAATAACAGTGTCTGTCCAGGGTGGTATATACCCTGCTGCTGTCCTGTAATAACAGTGCCTGTCCAGGGTGGTATATACCCTGCTGCTGTCCTGTAATAACAGTGCCTGTCCAGGGTGGTATATACCTTGCTGGTGTCCTGTAATAACAGTGCCTGTCCAGGGTGGTATATACCCTGCTGCTGTCCTGTAATAACAGTGCCTGTCCAGGGTGGTATATACCCTGCTGCTGTCCTGTAATAACAGTGTCTGTCCAGGGTGGTATATACCCTGCTGGTGTCCTGTAATAACAGTGCCTGTCCACGGTGGTATATACCCTGCTGCTGTCCTGTAATAACAGTGCCTGTCCAGGGTGGTATATACCCTGCTGCTGTCCTGTAATAACAGTGCCTGCCCAGGGTGGTATATACCCTGCTGGTGTCCTGTAATAGTGTCTGTCCAGGGTGGTGTATACCCTGCTGGTGTCCTGTAATAACAGTGTCTGTCCAGGGTGGTATATACCCTGCTGCTGTCCTGTAATAACAGTGCCTGCCCAGGGTGGTATATACCCTGCTGGTGTCCTGTAATAGTGTCTGTCCAGGGTGGTATATACCCTGCTGCTGTCCTTTAATAACCTCCCTGCACTACGGTGCCATCCTTTGCGGGCTGTGTAATGTCTGTAACATTAGTGCCTGGTGCTGTACAGGGTGTATATCAAGGCTGTAGTGTTTATATGGGTTCTCTTTGTATATTGTCAGTAATACCTGTCCTGTGAAGTATAGTGGTAGTATGTGTATAATATCTGTATACCAGTACCTGTCCTGTGTGCCATCCGATGAGGTCTCTAATGTCTGTACCTGTTCCACGTGGGACATATTGTGGTGCTGTTCTGTAATAACAGTACCTGCCCTGTGTGTTATACTGGTTGTATGTGTATCTGTAATACCAGTACCTGTCTTGTAATAACTGTCCCATTAAAAAAAAAACAAACCCTATTTGTCCTGTTATACTGGTGAGGATGGTGTGTAAAAGTGTAACATCACCTATCCTGTACTACAGGCCTGTGTGCTGTGTATTGTGCTGCTGTCTTGTAATACTTTCCTGCACTCTCCCTGTCTGATGCTCAGTCTGCTTCTCCCTATCTAATGCTCAGTCTGCTGTTGTCCTGTCACATACACTCTGCAGAGTTTTACCATTGTCAGTATAGTATATACAACTCCAGACATTCAGTCCTGTCCTATAACGTGTGACTGTCTAGGGTGGTAGATATTCTACTGCTGGCCCATAATAGCAGTGCCTGTCCAGGGTTGTACATATTCTGCTGCTGTCCTGTAATAACTGCCCATCTGAGGGTGGGGGGGCATATATTCTGGTCCTGTAATAGTGCCTTTCCAAGGTGGTACATATTCTACTGCTGTCCTGTAATGCTGTAGTACCGATTCTGTACCGCAGAAAACATCCCATACTGTGTGATGGATATCTTCTATTGCCGTCCTATATCGGTACCAGTCTTTCCTTGCTTTAAGGAGCCATCATTAGCTCCATCTTTCTGCCCAAGTAATTCTGTGAAATGGTGGACATGTAGTGACACTGTGTTGTAGTGGGGAATACCCTCTAGTATTCTCCAAATGTACATATGAGGTTGAAGTAAGCGAGAAATACCACTAACTGCTGCATCTTCAGAAATAAGTGTAGGTGTCTGAGATGATTGCATGTCCACCGCCTGATGTTTGTCTCTAGACGTTTCCTGGTGACTTCTTATAACATGTTAAGTCATTTCCAACCACAACTATTATACTTCCTTACCACTGCTTTGATGTCCAGGTATGAGCATACACACACCTAATGTATCTGCAATTGCGGCTGGCACCTGTGCCCAAGCTGTAGAAAGGTTGATTAAAAGTTGGACTCTGGCAAAATGAATACAGACAACAAAGTTTTATAAGGTTAACACTCCTCTAATGTGGCAAAATATTTTTCTCTTCTGGTATGTGTAAAGGCCCTGTCACACGTGTCAATATCGCTAGCGACATCACCGATAAGTGGCGTATCAGCGATGACGCTAGCGATATTTCAAGTGCGTCGTGCTGTGTGACAGCGCGACACAACTGCGATTTATCGCTGATCGCAGGTTGACGGTTTACGAGCATGGACGTAAACCTGTCAATCTGCAACCAGCGATTAGGCTGGATTGCGTCGTCTGACACCGCAGTAGCGATGTTGGCGGCGATCCAGCCTATACCGCCGCACTGCTGCGGATCGCTCGATGGTTTGATCCCAGCCCAGTGAGCGATGGCTCCGCCCACATCACAACGGCGTCATGTTGCCGTGTGACACCAAGGCTGCGATGTCGGAACGAGCACCCACCTGCGCATCGCTTCCGACATCGCAGCCTTGGTTGACACGTGTGACGGGGCCTTAAGTAAAAAAAAAGTAGGAGGGAAGCTGCACTTAAATGTTTGCCCACACCAGCACTGTTTGAACAATCATTGTAAAATAGTGCCCTCTTTCGAAATGTTGCATGTAAAATACCCAGTCAGCGCTATTCACTTCAGTGGAAGCTTGACTGTTGTGGTGGTCAATCTTGTGAACTGTTGCTCAATTCTAGGTCTGGGGGGTCGGACAGAGTTCTATTTCCATCAGTTCCCTTAGACTTTGAAAGGAGCGTCAAATGTGCCTGCATGACATTACTTATTCAATCTTTACATAATGTCCAGTGAATGGGGCTGCTTTGAAGGATTGTCAGTGTCCATGCGTTCCACTGCTTGTAAGAACACATTTTGGCAAGTCATAATGTAGTCTTACCATCTATTGGAGCTAGATGTGTTGAGCCCCAGGCCCTGGGGTACTCGGATATCAGGCTCGATGGTTGTTTTCTCCGGGGGATGTCATGGGTGGCAGCGCCTGAGCCCGTGGCCTGGGTGACACTTCAATAAAGGGTTATGTACAGGGGATGAGTTTGTGACGCCACCTGTAGTACCTGGTGATGGGTCACCAGCGCCGCCACAGTCCTCCGGAGGTCGATGGTAATGCGGCTGGGATCGCAAAGCTCCCTACAGGTAGAGCTGGGCCTCCGGGCAAGCGTAGTGTAAAGGGGCAGTTTGGAGTGGAACTGTAGGTCAGGGTAGGGAGTGATGGAGCAGTCTATAAGGGCATCGGGAGCGGAGAGGAATGACGCACACACACTGTAGAAAGTCTCTCTTGCCTTTTTACTGGTGGTATGAGCAGGTACATCTGTCCAGGGCACTGTCTGGTGACCAGGTGCACAGTGAGTTTCCACAACAAGTGGGTATAAGGCCTCCTCAGCTTCTCTGCAGCTACTGTTCCTGAAGCCATGTCTGCTTGCAGCCAGACTGGCCTCCTTACTCCCTCTTGGGTTCTCCCTCTCCCTCCTGCGCGGACCACGGGTTACCCTCTCTGACCACTGCCTTGTGATGCCTTACTGCGGTGTCTGGCTCCCTTTCTCTGGATGCACCGGATGACTGAAGTCTACGGTGTGACTGGGTTTTTTGTAGTCTTGAAGTATCCTACAGGTGCGGATCCCCGAAGTCCAGTACATCTTAGGGTGAACCTCCACTAGTTCCTCGCTCCCTTGGCTCTACTCCTCGCCTTCTGTCCCCACTCCTAGGATTGCTGGTCGGCAGAAGGGCCACTCCGGGTCACTGGTTCGGGCCTAACCGCGGCACCGATCACCAGGACGTCTTCGCAGCTCTCCTAGCGTCTGCACACTCACTAACTCCGCCCCAGCAGCAGTATTTATAGGGCATCTCTCCTAAGGTCGGTGAGTAGAGCTCCCCCTACTGTGCCGGGGTGGAAGATGTTGCATGTAGTAGGTACCTGCTGTGGAAACCCAGCTGTGCATTAGGGAAGTCTGCGCCACAGATGCTTATACATCGGCTTGTTCAACTGTCTCTATCCTAACCATGTACTCTGTTCGGCATGGGTAGAAGAAAGATGCTGTAAGACACCCTGGTGGCTGCTTATATTTCAGATCTGTAATTGGAGCGTTCAGATGCCTCCATACCCATCTCATGGTTGGTATTATTGCGGACCTTGGTCTATAAGTGTGATGGTGGGTTTACACACACCAATTTATCTGTTCAATATCTGAACCAATCTCTGGTTGCAGTGAAATCATGGATACATTGCTCCATGTTGTACACAGCCACAAAATGGAGCAATGTATCCATGATTTCACTGCAACCAGAGATTGGTTCAGAGATTGAACAGATAAATTGGTGTGTGTAAACCCACCATCACACACGGCCATATTATGGCTCCATTTTGTATAGCTCTCCAGTAGGAGGGTCTGCCTTTGGTCTACTAAGCCTCTACTTTACTTCTGATGGCTACGGCTAGGTTGTGGTGTCACATTGTGTAATCATATCTGATAACACTGGCGAAACAAGTGGTTCCACGTGCTTAGACTTAGTCACTAGTTGTCAGTCAAACACGATTCACTTGTCATAAGCTTCAATGCAAGTTATAAGCAACGACATCTTGGCGCTGATTTTTTTCTGTGACAAAATTTCAGCTTTAATAGTCTCATAATGGCAAGTTGCAGACAATTTGTGCAAATGTTTTGGCTGCACATCTTGTCTGAGAATTGTTGTGACTCAACGTAAAAACACTGCTGCTCCATCAGACTCTGCGTGTCCAGAGAGGGCACCCGACGGCCTGCAGGCTGCACACAGCGGCACATGATCTGGAGACGTGCTCTTATTGCTTTATATTGTAGGTTCACGGTGACCGAGACCCTCCAGGCCTCTAGTAGGACACACTTTATTAACAGCAGGTGTGTGCCTAATTGATTTGACGGCTCCTTTCTTGTGGTTCACTCCTTAGAAATTAAAAGAGAAGTATTGCAGGAAGCATTTGAAGGATTTATTTGGTAAACGCTGTGTAAATTGGCCATACCTCCACTACTGAAGCCTGAAAGTTGAATAACTAAGAAGTGGCTGCTTTCAGTCATGATCTGACCACGTGCTGTGGTTCCATCCATATATACACGTGTTCTGTGTTTTTATTTTACAACTTGTATCATTTTTACTTTTAGGACAAGTTCAGATGAGCTCTGTCCTCTGTGATTCATCCGCAGATTGCCTAAAGCTTAATTTGTTGTTTAGGCCATGTGGAGTCTGTGTATACAATGGACCACCCTCAGCCCACTGTGCACTAGCACAGGCCAAAATTGGTCCATTTTCCAAAAAGATCTCAGTATGCGCTATTTGGTCTAATTAAACACATAACGACGCATCGGCGATCATGATAATGATGTGCAGAGATCGCTGGTGCGTCGTTTTTCACATCGCTGGTAAGATGTCAAACCGGTATCTCACCAGCGATGTGAAAAACGATGCACCAGTGATCCAGAATTATATCAAGGTCGTTGGGAATTGTCACTCCATAGCGTAGCATTGAGATCGTTGGTTATTGTCCCTGTCAAACACACTGATGTAGCGTTCCCAGCGGGAGCGTAACGACATAGAAATAATCCAGAGCAGTGTGTAACAATCAACAATCTAACAGCAGGGGCCAGATCATTGGTGCGTGTCACACAGAACGACATCGTTAGCGGGATCGCTGTTGCGTCACAAAATCTGACGTTACAACGAGATTGCTAAGAGATCGTTGTGTGTGACGGGGCCTTTATTCTTGACTACTTTTTAGAGAGGGGACACAGAATGCAAATTTTCTTGATAACCATTGTTTAGATTAGTCTTTGTTTTGTTAATAGCATACATTTGTTTAGACCCATCTGTTGTGACAACTGCCCCGCTGCGGGCTGTCTGCTACTTGTGATTAGTGTCCTGGACTTCAGGAGCAGGGCTATTGAGCCAGTTAGATCAAATTCTTCCTTGCCTCCTTTTTCAGATGTCTAAAGCCCCCGTCACACATAACGAGATCGTTGTAAAGTCACAGATTTTGTGACATAACAGCGATCTTGCTAACGATCTCGCTATATTTAACACTTAGCAGCGATCAGGCCCCTGCTGTGAGATCGCTGATCGTTACAAAGTGCTCTGGGTCATTTTTAGGTTGTTGCGCTCCCGCTGGGAACGCTGCATCGCTGTATTTGAAAGGGACAACGACCAACAATCTCAATACTACACCGAGAGTGACGATTCCCAACAACCTTTGTATCAATCCGGATCGTTGCTGAAGTCGCTGGTGAGATCTGACTGTTTGACATTTCACCAACGACCCCCAAAGTGACTTACCAGCTATCCCTACCAGGTCGTATCGTTGTCAGGATCGCTGGTGCGTCGTTGTGTGTGACGGGAGCTGGGTTCAGAGATTTGCGAGACTTGAATTAAAGAGGTTGTATGGTCCCAAGATACCACTGCCCTATCTCCGGTATAGATTATCAGTATTCGATTAGTGGGGTCTTGTAACCTCACAAATCATCACTTAGTTGCTCCACTGGTGGTTGGATGCAGTGCCAAGCTCCATTTAACTTCATGTGGCCTCTGCGATAGGTCAGCTGATTGGTTGGGTGCCTGTTCGACTTTTGCTGATCTATTGATGACTTGAGGATCAGTCATCGATATCTTGAGTGGACAATTCCTTTAAAGAAGTTTATACTGGATTTCCCAAATATTGGTCAAGCAGCAATTGTGCTGATACCACTTGGTAGACCAGTGCCTTATTGCCCACCTGTACGGTGACTGTTGCATATATGACACATAAGTGTTGATACTAGTGATTGGCAGCAGTCACATGAGTGTTGGACTGTCAGCATGTCTCATAGTGGTAGTGCAATATAACCTCTTTAGACTTTGTTCTATGAGAGTGCAGAAATACTATGCCCCTGTTGCCTTTTTTCCCTGCAGATTTGGTGCAGATTTCTTTTATTCTGCAGCGTTGGCACAGCACTTCTGAACTCTCATAGTTTTCTGTCTTCAGGGTAGACATGCTGATTTCGATGCAGATTCTCAAAATCTGCAATAAAAAACCTGCATGTGAACATGGCCTTAAACTAAGTTCACATGGGACGCATTTTACCTTGTATTTGGCAGTGTCGCTTTTTTTTGCGCACAAAAAAGCACTACTGCATGCCGACTCCGCACTTTTCTCGGCGCACTTTCCTCGTGTTAATATGTAGCCTATGGGAAAAGAGCGCCGGAAAAACACCAAGAATTGTCATGACAGTTCTTTTTGCATATGTGCTTTTGCAGTGAAAGTGCCCGTGCAAAAATACGCGGCAAAACGCGGCATCTGCATGCCTTCTAGCAGAAGCCATAGCTTTTGCTGTAAGGCATAACCAGCTTTGTTTTGCACTGCTTTTATGTGAGTGCTCAAAAGCGGCGCGTAAATGCAGGAATACGTGGCTATTACGCCGCGTGTGAACATAGCCTTAGGCTACATCCTCATGATGAGCTTTTGGTGAGTTTTGGATGTTGCTGAATTTCTGCACTTATTATGTAAATTAGGTTGCTTGAGTTTGTTTTTGATGCTGTGATTTTGTCTAATTGGAGAGTGCTTTAAAGCTGCTTTCTTTTATACTTCCTGCTGTTTGGCTAATTTTATTGATTGTCGTGTGCGATTTAGGCTGCTTTCACACTGCATATTTCTTGGAGCTGTGGCTGTCCATTGTAAAACAGACAGCCACGGATCCAATTTGGCCCCCATGTATCCCTATGGGCCACGGATCGGATCGGATTTGGTCTAATTGCCATTCGATTTTGTCGGATCCGATTTGTGTCCGATTTTTTAGGTGTACCCAAAACTGCTCCGATTTTGAGCACAGCGGACCAAATCGGATCCGACCCGATCCGCGGCCGTTGACATGGGGCCTACGGAGCACGGGTCCGAGGAAACAGTTGATCGTTCCTCAGACCCTATTTTAGTGTACTGAGCATGCACAGTACACAAAAATTGCTTCTTACCATCTATTTTCACTTCCACTATGTATGAAATTTAGTAAAAGAAAAGGTTAAAAACAAATTTATATTCTCATCTTTCCAGCGATCCCCTGACGCCTCCTGCAATCTCCGGGTGACTATAGGACCTGCGGTTACGTCACAACCCGATCAGCTGATCGGGTCCAATGACCGGTTACCGCAGTAACTGCGGTCATGTGACCCAATGATGCTGCCGGGTTGTGACATAACCGCAGGTCCTCTAAGCATCCGGAGCTTGCTGGAGGCGTCGGGAGACTCGCTGGACAGGTGAGCATGCATATTTTTTATTTTTAACCCTTTCTTTTACTAAATTTCACTTCTGTGTATATACATTGCGGAAGTGAAAGTGCCTCGCTGCCTCCCGTCATCTTTCTGTGTCCAGATCCGTGATAATCACAGCCCCGGACACAGAAATAAATCACCTCTTGTGGTGTCCGTTCCTGTCTGTGGGGTCCTACAAAAATTAGGATCCCACAGACAGGAAAAAATACGCTATGTGAAAAACCAGTCCTTAGGCACACTTGCGTGTTTTCCGGGGATCTTGGAAGTCAGGAAGCATCTATTTTTACTTTTTACCTTTTCCATTTCACTTTGCATGTATGTCAGGTAGTGAAATCCTCGTGCCTTCATTTTCTGTGAATCGTTAAAGAGCACGGCACAAAAAAATTCACCTCTTGTAAGATCGGGTTTTCTTGTCCATGATCTCCACAACAGGAAAAAACCGCAAATGTGAAAGCCCCTTAGATTTGTTTTTTATTGCAGTTCTAAAGCAGAAACGCACGAAAACCGCAAGTGCTTTTATTTTTACTTGCAGAATTTTTTCATCTCATACAAGTCTATGGGAATAATTTACACTTAAAACTCTTGCATAAGCGGGGAAGACATTGACATGTTACGGATTTTAAACACGCACCACAGGTCAGATTACACTGAGTAAAGAAAACAGTGGCCATGAGATTTCTATAAATCCCATCCACTTTACTGGAATTGTAAGATGCTGAGTTTTCAATGTAGCGGAAATAGGTAGTGCCAAAAACTCATTCTTATGGTATGCACAGGCAATTGGTACTGTGTCCTGGATGCAGTGTCTCGACCTGAGGGAAGCTGCGGGTGATTGAACACAGCCAGCCTTGTGCCCATGATCTGCGTTCGGGGCAGGGCGGCTTTTCTCTGCATTCACCCGATGATCGCTTCCGACTCCACAGCATTAAATTAACATAATCCGGAGACGCATAAGCCCAGAAACCCGCACCGCAGGTGTATTAACACTGCAGTGGGGAGAAGCACAGTGAGCATGGGATTTCTAGAAATCCTATCCTCTGTGCTTGTCTTGTTGAACGCAGCATTTTGTACGCAGTGGTAATACACTGCTGCTAATACTGATTGACAGCACATACCCTTATTGTTAAATTTTATTCTTCTATATCAGATCATTGGTTATAGATATGTCAATGATTTTGAAGTGTGCAGATGGGCTGTTGAAGCCAGGTAATGGGGCTATAAAAAAGAAGTATATAGCGCAATAGTGAATCGGCTTACTAATTTGCTCTTGCAAGGTGGGAACGGATGGCTGATGAGGTGAGACTCTGTGAAGGCACAGTTCTCCTCACGGGTCCGACTGGATGGAGTAGGGACTTCTCACGTCCAGTTAATATACCTCTATGTAGTGTAAGTGTATTTAAACCACAACTTTGTTGAGTTACTAATCTGTGGAAAGCCCAAGTACGCCAATCTCTGCCCATTAATCTTGGGAGTAGCTTATATTTAACTATGTTAAATTTTATAAAGGAAAAATGTTATAAAGCAGCAAAAGCTCCAGCTGGGCACACACTGGTCAGTCCAGCACTGCAGATGGATCACGTAATGGGATACACTTCGGGCTTTGGTAATATTGGCCTAGATCCACTGCTTTCAGGCCAAGCATCTGCAATAACAAGAAGACTAAAGTAACTTTTCACTCAATGTTGTGATCAAATAGTTACAACAAGATGTGTTATTTATCTGACACTTTTCAGGGCAAGATCCTCTGTGCCAAAGCCACAAAAGTAAATGTCTTGTTTGTAAGGAAAATGTTAGTGAAATCTGAAGGCAAAGGCTACATGACCAGATAAAACCAGTGCTGTGTTTAGTATATTGGTGATGGTCAAGTAGGGCACAGTATTTCATGCCGGGGGCCTCTTATTTGTGGGCACACTGCTGTACCATCCTGAACCATTTACGGTACATTTCTTCTGCTCATGAAGCAATGTTGTGTGCAGTGCACGTTCCAGGTGTGGAGCCATTAATTGTGCACATTTTGTGGTAGCAGGGCTTGCCAAACTGGATCCAGATCTGACTGTCTAGATCTCAGATGTGCAAGTCCCTTATCATGAAATAGATGCCTGATCTGAGGGATCGTAATTATTGCAAGCTGGATCCAGCCTTTGGCACCTAGATAAAAAGTTGTCAGTTATGCAAATGGTTGGCTCTTTACACAAAACTCGAAAATCAGGTTTCACTTTGCGTCCAGCTGACTTCTTTAGGGCTCATTTTATTATCAAATGAAGGTCTAATTATTTACTAATTTGCATGACGTAGTCAGCCAAGTCACAACGGGAAAAATAAACATCTGGTGGAGTACAGCAACATGTACTGCGATGGCAACATATGTATTGTGTTATTAGAGGGGAATTCGTTCGTAATCACCAGGAGTGTAAGTACAACAGGTGCAGGGGTGCAGTTGCACTGGAACCTAGAGGTCCCCAAAAGTCCCTTAGGCCTTAAAAAGACTATTGCTATTAAATATTTGCAGTATTTGGGGGCTTTGTTGGAGCTTTTGCATCGGGACCCATGACTTTGTTATGCCACTGGTAATCACATACAGCTCTGCAGCTTTCAGACCTCAAAAAATGCATAGAAAACAAGTTCATATTCATTTAGAAACAAACCACTAATGTTTTAACTCAGGAAGAGTTCAGAAATCAATATTTGGTGGAATAACCATGATTTTTATTCACAACTTTCAGGCGTCTTGACTTGCTTTCCACCAGTCTTTCACACTGCTTTTGGTGACCTTATGTCACTCCTGGCACAAAAATTTAAGCAGTTCTTTGTTTGATGGCTTGTGACTATCCATCTTCCTTTTGATTACATTCCAGAGATTTTCAATGGGCTTCAGGTCTGGAGATTGGGCTGGCCATGACAGGGTCTTGATATGGTCTCTTTCATCTAACATTGATTGATCTAGCGGTGTGGCATGGGGCATTGTCCTGCTGGAAAAAAACATTCCTCAGATTTGGGGAACGTTGCCTGAGCAGAAAAAAAGCAAGTGTTTTCAAGGATAACCTTGTATGCGGCTTGATTCATACGTCCTTCGCAAAGATTAACCTGCCGAATTCCAGCCCTGTTGAAGCATCCCTAGATCATCACTGATCCTCCACCAAATTTCACAGTGGGTGCAAGACACTGGCTTGTACACCTCTCCAGGTCTCTGTCTGACCATTAGACGACCAGGTGTTGGGAACAGCTGAAAATTAGACTCATCAGAGAAGATTACCTTACTCCAGTCCTCTATGGTCCAATGCTTAAGGTCTTTGGCAAACTTCAGCCATATACCACACCATACCATCAATTTTTGTGTTCCAACAGTCTTAGAGGGCTCTATCCACTGTGGGTTAGTGTTAGACCAATAGCGATGGATTTGTTTAACATCACCATTTACAAAAACGTTTGCCTCATCACTCATCTGAAGGCAATTGTCTATGCTGTGAAGATACGAGATGTGCAGCATCTAAAACAACGGATACTGGAAGCCTGTGCTAGCATTTCTTCTGCGGTGTTGCTATCAGTGTGTCAAGAGTAGGAGAAGAGGGTTACATTGACAATCCAACACAATGGGCAGCACTTTGAACACATTTTATAAGTGGTCATAAACTTGTTAATAACTCATGAAAGAAAGTTACATTACAACCAAGCACAGCATTGTTTTTCTTAAGAAATTCTCAATACGTTTGTATCACAGGACCCTCTTCCTATTGAAAAAAAATAAAGTTGGATCCCAAATGGCCAATTTCAAAATGGCCGCCATGATCACCACTCATCTGGAAAAGTTTTCCTCCTTCATATACTAATGTGCCACAAACAGGAAGTTGATATCACCAACCATCCCCATTTTATTTAGGTGCATCCATATAGATGGCCCACCCTGTATATCCTACAACATAGCTGAGAATGCAGTGCGGGAGTGGGTGAGAGGGTCAGCTGCTCAGAATTGTAATGTATCTCGAACAGGAATTCATTCTCTTGTATTTGTTTCTTCTGTACAGTTTTATAGCGTATAGCACATTATGTCATGTCACTGACAAGTAGAACTCCCTAGTCATGTCTGTGTAGAACGTTCCCAAGCAGCTGGGATCAAGAATTCTCCTCTGCATTCCTCACTTTCCTTTTATTTTTGTGTTGCTTAGTATCAGTAGTCATATAGAACTTGAGTGCAAAAGGTGAATAGAGTGTACCATCTGTTAAGAGGATGCACATTTGTGAATGGACTGATGCAGCCATTGGTGGTATCAAAGTGATTGTTGGGGACAATCTTTACACACTAAAAAGTGGTCCCGAGTGTTGATTGTGCATGGGAACAACATGCAAAATGATCAAACACTTGAGTACTGTCTTAGGCTGAGTTCACATGTCCAGTAATTGTCCAGAATGGACAAACACAGCCGTTTTGTCCGTTTTGAAGAACAGATTTTTGTAGGATTTGTTAACATTGGAATCTAAGGGAAAAAAAACGATAACTGATTGCTATTTAGCCTCTTGTTTCCTTTGTAACAGATCTGTTTTTTGCTTTCTGGTTCAGTTTCAAATTGAAGATAAGTAGCAATTTGTTAGTGGATCCATTTTCCATAGATGCCAATGTTAAAAAAGGGATCCTGTAAAAAAAAATTTTTTTTTTTCAAAATAGACAGTTGTGTTTGCAAACCTTTTTTTCTAAAGGATCTCTGCAGGATCCTTCCTAATGGATGATTACTAGACATGTGACCTTGACCTTTATCTCATGTACATTTGGTATTTGCTCCCAGTTTGCTGCCAAATATGTAATAGATTTGTGCCTTCTGGAGTAATGAAATCCTGATTTATTGATGTGTACACTTGACTAAAGGTACCGTCACACGCAGCAATTTTGCTAGCAATTTCATTGGCAATTTACTGGTTGCAGTGAAATCATGGACACATTGTTCTATTTTGTTGCCGTGTACAAATGTAACAATGTGTCCATGATTTCACTGCAACCAGCAAATTGCCAGTGAAATTGCTAGCAAAATTGCCACGTGTGACGGTACCTTTAACCTTAATTAACAAATGTAAAACTGAAATGACCAATTTTAATTAATGAGGTCATGTCCTGCTGACACTTTGGTCTCTGATATTCACGAAGAACCCCTTTATTCTGTAGTTTTTACTTTTGTCAGTACCTTGTTGTCTTAAGGATCCCACAGCTTTAAGTAAACAGCAAGCGTGTGCATTTGGTGACTTATTAATTGTGCAGTTTGTCCCTTATGAGATTTGACCTGTGACAAATCAGCATCAGATCACTGTCTTTCATACTAAGCAGTTTTGTGGTTGATCAAACAATCGTCAATTGTCACATCTTCTCCTGGAATAAAAGAAGGGAGTCATGCTGAATTTAATTCTTCCAAGGTTTGGTGTTTCTAAGGCTGGTTTCACATAACGATTTTGTGCCTGTCCGTGAGATCCGACTTTGAAGGGGGATCCCACGGACAGGCACGGATCCATACGGATCCCTGCAATCGGATGGCAAATAGCCATCCGATCTGCAGGATCCGTGTGGATCCTGCGGTCCCCTGTCTCTCCCTACTCCTGCCTCCTCCATCTTCTTCCCTCTCCTATGCTACTCTGTCCCTCGCTATTCTTTGCTGTGCCCCCGCTATTCTATCCTCCTCTATCCCTATCCTGTCCCCTGTCCTCTTCCCTGTCCTCTCCCTGTGTGTAAAAAAATAAAAAAAACCTCCTCCCGGAGGATACATCACCTCTCACAGGCTCCACGCTGCAGCACCATCAGGACTGAAGGACCTGTGATGATGTCAGTCACATGACTCGTCAGCTGACCGGGTCTCTTACATCATCACAGGCTCTTCAGTCCTGATCGTGTGCAGCGTTGGAGCCGGTGACAGGTGATGTATGCTCCGGGAGGAGGTTTTTTTTATTTTTTTACACAAAGGGAGAGGACAGGGGACAGGATAGGGATAGAGGAGGATAGAAGAGCGGGGGACACAAAATAGAATAGCGGGGGCACAGCATATAGAATAGGAGAGGGCAGAAGATGGAGGAGCAGAAGCAGGGAAAGACAGGGGATACGGAGCCGACATCGGATCCGAGGTGAGCTCGGATCCGATGTCCATAGGCTTCCATGTTGTGGGCACTAGGATCAGCCTCGGATCAGCAGTGATCCGAGGCTGTCCGATGTGAGTCACGGACACAAAATCGTAGCAGGCTGCGTTTTGTGCCCGTGATTACATCGGATGCTAATAGTGGCACATCCGATCCCATCCGATTCCCATAGGGGAACATGGGGTCGGATGACCGAAAATCGTTATGTGAAAGCAGCCTAAGGCGGCCGTCACACGCATCAATTTAATGCACGATATCGTTTAAGTGATCTGCTTTTTGATCGCTTAAGTGATATCGTTTGTGCATCGCTGCGTGCAATCAAGCGATTTTACAATGTAAAATCGCTTGATTGTTAGATCGCAGATTTGTGAGCCCGGAGCTCATATCAAGCGATAAATGCTTGTTCAATCTGCTTCATCGTTGTGTGTGACACCACGATGAACGATCTCCCAGCGGCAGAGCCTATGCTGGGAGATGGTATCTATGGTAAAAGTCGGGTTACTAAGCGCTGCGCGGCGCCTAGTAACCCGATGTGTACCATAGTTATCAGCGATCTCGCTGCTTCACATCGCTGGTGAGTATGCCTGTGTGACAGCTCACCAGCGATGTGAACGATATTGTTAGCGATCGCGCGTGCACGTGATCGCTAAAAATATCGCTATCGATATTGAAGCGTGTGACGGCCGCCTATGGCTACATTCACATATCATTGTGACATGTTCCAGTACCGTCTTTTTTTTATTACTTTTTTTTTTATCTCTGACAAAACCATAGTTTCATTGATCCATACCCATCAGTTTAAAAATGGGTCCATGTGTCCGTGACCCTCCGAGTAGGTCCTAATCTCTATAGTTTTGCAGGTCAGACTCTGCAAATAGTCTGTCGGCACCTGTATAAACTGGATGACACATGGAGACATGTTTTGGAACCAACCACCAGGATTTAGTGCCGTGCAGCAGGTGATTGATGTGTGCAGCATGAAATCACTTTTTTTTTAAATTATTTTTGTTATCCCTCACCTGTGGGCTTGTGTTGGCTGGATGAGAGTGAGGAGGTTGACTTACAGCCAAAAGACAAGCCCACAGGGGAGTAATAAAGAAAAAACCCTCAAATGGTGTGATGTCTAGCTGCACACGTCAGTCACCTGCTGCATAGCACTAAATCCTGGTGGTTGGTTCCCTTTTAAGTTTTCCATCTTATTTTTATCCATTATATAAATGATGCATTAAAAGTCATTGGATAAAAAAAATTGACTGTCCACCAGCTTCAGTGAAAATATACACAGTAGTAACTAGGATGACACTTGATTACCAAAAGGAAAGAAGTCCATTCCTCTCGGATGGTAACACACTCATGAATGTGTGCAAGTAGCCCTTAGTAAGTGTTGAGTCGTCAGTTTGTATGGTAAAATTCAGTAGAAGAAAGTGACGATAGTGCAGTCTTTGTACCTTACCAGCCACTGTCTTCATTTGGTGGCACTGCGCAGATTAGTTTCCTGCCAGATGACCCCAGTGCCTGAAAGTCATAACTCAATGTAAGTCTATGTGACCCAGAATGAGGTTTTATAGACTTGCATTAAAAACTTGTCTGTTACTTTTTTTTCTGGTTAGTCAGAAGTTGCGTCACAAGATGACGGATCTGGAGTGGAGCATCACTGGGAAGAGCTGAAAACAATAGGTGCAGGCATGGGACTATGTGCCGGGACCTTACGTCACTAATAGCTATAAAAAAACAAACACTGGAGTGGTGCTTTCATAATTCTGTCATATTTAGCACGATACTATGTGACATCACCTCTAAAATGTCTAGCAAGAATTGAGAAGTGACCATACGTCACCCATGGGGAAGAGACTTCTCTAGTCTGGGCATACGTCATTGACCACTTCTGTGAAACAGGCTTTCGTAAATCGACATTTCCTAATACTTATTGTGCAAATCAGAAAACCATAATCATCTGAATCTACATGGGGCCAAGTTCTCATGACTTAATTGTGACACTTGCTGAACAGGTGCCAAGGCTTGTGCCATGTGCAGTAATCGCTTTCCCCTGAAGTGTATGTTTTAGCCTGTTCTAATCAGGTAGTTTATGGGTAATGCTGCCTCTTATCCATATTTGAGGGATGGTGTGGGCTTTACAAGTGTGGTGGAGGCAGAGGTCACATTTTGCTCATCTAATTACATTTGAGTGACTGATGCATGTGGTCTGTGCCACTCTGAAGACATTTGGTGCTGGCCAGCTTTACATGGTGGCTAATCGGCTAATATGTTGGGTTCCCTGTCGTTGTCTATTTGCTTGATGTTTCTTTTCCATCCAATTTGCGATAATTGCACTTCTTTTGTCAGTGACATTATCCTTACATGCTGTCGTCTGTGTTTTTTTTTTTCTTGATCTTTTTAATAATCCATTTGTTTTTCTTGTCTCCCGGGCAAGTGGCCCTGTAGTCACACCCTGTCTCTCTAAAGTGCCGTCATTATTGCTTTGTTTAAGCTGTATTAGCAGATTTCCTTTGGGGAACAGATGGTTCATGAAGTTGGGGACAATAAGATGATAGAGCTTTAGATGGTGGTAGACGGGAGCGGGCGCATATTTCACGAGGCCTGGAAAGCACATGAACATATGCAGGATGGCACCGAGCAGCTTTACAGCCAGGGACAGCTTTATATTTGACTGTCACAAGCTGGAACCAGAAGACACAATTACAAGTTCTCTGCTCACCATATGGCTGCTGTTTTATGGTTAGCAAACAGGATTATATCCTCATTTTATACAATGATAGTTCCCTATTCACTAAATATAAGATAAAAAAAATGGAGCCTGTTTACACGTTGAAGGAAGTTTCATTTCTTTTTGGAGCTCTTGGTTTAGTGCACCTGTTGTGAGCCTTAATGGTCGAGCCAGATCCTTCCGCCTCAGTCTTCATTCTCTGGGCTACTATTGACACATGTCAGACTGGTTATGATGGTCTGAACTGGTTTTGCAGTATCTATAGGAATAGCACCCGCAGCAAACAGTCGTGGTGTCTTCTAAAGGCATGTTTACATGTCTGGATTAAGTGTCTACTCTGGTAGCTGTCCTTTCATGTCCTACGGTCAATGTGGAAGTTTCTGTGGGTTTAGGCTGCTTTCACATTGCGATTTTTTTTTTTCCCTGTCTGTGGGGATCCTATTTTTTGCAGGACCCCATGGACCGGAAAGGACATCATCTCATGTATGCCTCCTGGTGCTATTTCTGTGTCCGGGTCTGTGATTTTCATGGACCCCGACACAGAAAGGGTACGTTGTGTATATACATACATTGCGGAAGTGAAATTAAGTAAAAGAAAAGTTAAAAAAAGAAAAACACCTCTCCGGCGTGTCCCGCGATGCCTCCATCTAGCTCCCGACAGCTTAAGGACCTGGCGGGGTGGAGAAACCCGATCAGCTGATCTGTCACACGACAGGTGAGTCACATGACAGCATCAGCTGAGCGGTTTAAATTTCCTGGCTGCCGATCGGTTTTGGCGGGCGGGAGATTTAAAGCGCTCAGCTGATGCCGGTCATGTGACCAATCAGCTGATCAGGTTGCTCTACCCCGCCAGATCCTTAAGCTAAATGGAGGCATCGCGGGACACGCTGGAGAGGTGAGATTTTTATTTTATTTTTAACCCTTCTTTACTTCATTTCACTTCCGCAATGTATGTATATACATTGCGGAACTGAAATTACACGGGAAAGAGCAGTTTTAGTGTACTAAAATTGGGTCCAAGGAATGATGAGCTGTTTTCTCGACCTGCGCTCCATAGGCCCCCATGTTAATGGCCGCGGATCATGTCAGCTCCGATTTGGTCTGCTGTTTCCAAAATCGGGGCAGTCTCCGATTTTGGGTACAGCAAATAATCAGACCGAATCGGATCTGACACATATCTGATGCCATCAAGGGCAGATCCAATCAATTCCGTCACCCACAGGAATTCATGGGGGCCAAATCTGATCCAGATGCCAGAAATTCTCAATGTGAAAGCACCCTTAAGGTATCGTCACACGCGGCAATTTTGCAAGCAATTTCACTGGCAATTTGCTGGTTGCAGTGAAATCATGGATACATGGTTCCATTTCTACACTGCAACAAAACAGAACCATGTATCCATGATTTCACTGCAACCAGCAAATTGCCAGTGAAATTGCTTGCAAAATTGCCGCGTGTGACGGTACCTTTAGGGCATTTCTGTTAAATCTTTTTATAAACAGGGTTACTGTGTAGCAATTAAAGATGGTTTCATCTCCTTATTTACAGTTTACTGAATTTGTCAATAAGGAAGAGAAGTTTAGGAATTGGATTAGTTGGTAATCCCTTCTTCCTGCTATGATAAACATTGAAAATTACACAGTACCAAAGGGTGAGTTTACACTTGCCAACCCGTACCAATGTAACAATCGGTAACATCTGCCATCTCCTATCTCAGTCCTCACTGAAAACAGATTTTACCTCCGAACTGAGAATTTTCATCATGACTGATCAAATCTGGCTGAGAAAGAAGCAAATTTGTCTGATAGGATCTATTACAAAGTTGCTTATTTTCATGTGCACTATTGATTTATCAAATAAAAATTAAAGTGACGATTGTGCTAAAGCAAACATTAGAAATTTGAGACTAGTGTCCAAAGGGATGGCCAACATAACTGGTGCCCTATCTGTCAACTTTCCTGCTTTTTGGAGCCTCTTTACGTTTCAGAACATGGCCACCTACGCTTGTGGCTTCCTGCTCAAACACTGTTGGAAGTCACAAATGTGGCCCCACCGCTCCTCCACTGCCCCCTGACAGGACCACCAATGTTATAAAGTGTATGCATAGTCCAGGCAGCTCAGCTCCTATATAAGTTATTGTATGGAGAATAAAGTCCACAGTCCCATAGAACTGACCACTTACTGAACAGATTTCTAAATATACGGGAATCGTGCCTTGTATTTGGGGAATTTGCCTCAATACATCTTTATTTCATGTTCCAGATCCAACAAGGAACCCCAAATCTTGTATATGTACGTATTTGTAAGCAACGTTTCAGATCCCAGACCCTGCACCAGGCATGAGCAAATAGGACCCATCAGAAGATCATGATGATCTAAGCGTTAACATGGGTAATATCTGTTTCATTGTGTCAGATCCACCAGGGAAGATATTCAGGTCAGGGGACCTGTGTGATCTTAGAATACTCTCTATGGAGAAGTGTCTGACAATGGTGCCAACATTTGGCATGTAAAGCCAAACGTCTGGAGCATTTCAATAACTGCACTGTGGAGGGACTCACACCGTATGTTAGAATCTCTAATAGGTTAGGTATGTAAAAAATACTTCCCCTGAATGTTTCATGAAAATTTGAGATGTTTTGTAAATTTCCTCTTTCTATTCTCACCAAATGTGTAACCTTATGGACTATAAGCAGAAGCCAGCTCTGAGTCATGTAGCCAGCAGTGGTTTTGGTACAGTGTGTCTGCGAGTTTACATCAGTTTCTCAGCTCAGTAAGTTCCACAAAGTTCTGCAACAATTGTTCTTTGGCTGCAAATATGAAGTCGACTTTACACTTAAATACATATTTTACATTCTTGCCTGTGTGAAGCTTAATGCTCTGATACTCTCACGTTTTCACCCCTACGCCTTCTTTTAGGATTGAGGTTCCTATTCAGATCTAATAAATGAACTTGGAATGGGCCCTTTTTTCCCCCCACAGAATATGACCCTTGTTTTGAGTTCTCAACCTCCTGTAGTACAATGGCATAAATTGTCTTTGGGAATGAATTGTAAGTTATTAAAATTTACCCCGGACAATGTGAAAGAGACTTTTATGAGAGAGGGACTGGAGATAAAGGGCACCACTCATTTGCTGGCATGAGCGACTTTTGTTGCGTTATGGAGAAGTATGGAGCAAATGGAAGAATGTGGCTGACGTTGAGTGCTACGTAGATGCTTTTTACATGCAAATTTTCTTGTCCTTTTTTGCTTTATGCATATGCAAAACTTTTAAAGATATTTCAATATTCATATTTTTAAATAAGGAGTTCTGTGTGGCATCATTGTGAGTTTTGCAGAAGTTCACATTTGTGTACAATCAGATTGACCTCTTTCATGCATTGTGGTGCCAAATGCACCATCCATGCCAGGATCACATGTGTCACAAATTGGGTGCGTCATGTTCAATTGTAGCCCACATTTTATTGACCTAGTGTATCCTCATTTATAATAGTTTTTTGCAGAACTTATAATGCAAGAAATAACGAGTCATGGTATAGTAAACAATGTTTGTACCGTGTTAGCCAGTAGATAAAAAAATATTCGAATCTGAGAGTCCTCAGTGGTTGATACCTTTTAATGGCTAACTGAAAAGATGGTAAGAAACAGCAAAGCAAGCTTTCGAGACACTATGGCCACTTCGTCAGGCTGATGACGACACATTCTGAAGCAGGGTTAGATGCTGTAGTAAATATGACAGGTGACGTGCAGCAGAGTGGTAACCCTGCTTATGTATATATGTATATGTCTTCAGAACTTGACGAAGGGGCCATAGTGTCCCGAAAGCTTGCTATGTTTACCATCTTTTCAGTTAGCCATTAAAATGTATCAACCACTGAGGACTCTTAAGTTGGTGTGTGTAAAGTGGCTTACCCGTCCAACTTCTGACCAACTTACTGGTTGCAGTGAAATCATGGACACATTGCTCCATTTTGTGGCTGTGTACAAATGGAACTGTCAATGATTTCACTGCAACCAGTAAGTTGTTCAGAAGTTGGACAGATAAGTTGGTGTGTGTAAAATGGCCATTAAGGTACCGTCACACGCGGCAATATTGCTAGCAATTTCACTGGCAATTTGCTGGTTGCTGTGAAATCATGGAGACATTGTTACATTTGTACACAACAACAAAATAGAACAATGTGTCCATGATTTCACTGCAACCATCAAATTGCCAGTGAAATTGCAAGCAATATTGCCGCGTGTGGCGGTACCTTTACATTCCAATATTTTTTGTCATGGTATAGACATACAATGACTAAGGCTGGCTTCACACTTGCAGATGCATCTGCAGCGTTTTGCAGATGCATCTGCAAGTGTGAGCATGCAGACCACGGCCCCTATGTTTATAATAGGGCGCACCGCGGTCTGAATGCTCTCATTCACTCCTATATGTGTGCCGTCAGCAGGCGTATGCCTGCTTACAGATCACACACTCCCGCCCGCAGCACGGACGCGAGATGTAGCGTCCAAGGTGCGGACGGGAGTGTGTGATCTGTCAGCAGGCATACGCCTGCTGACGGCACACATATAGGAGTGAATGGCTGCTTTCAGACCGCGGTGCGCCCTATTATAAACATAGGCACCGCGGTCAGCATGCTCACACTTGCAGATGCATCTGCAAAACGCTGCAGATGCATCTGCAAGTGTGAAGGCAGCCTAAGGCACTTTAACACTGAAACGCGTTGGTGTTTGCACTGCAGTTTGTTTGGTGGCATTATTTATTTTTAATGAGCTTAAAATAAATGGACATTTTACACTGGAAGATTAAGCGCTTGGAGCACTTTTCGTTATTTCTTGATGGACTAAAGCCTCTACCCGGGTATGTGATACAAGGATCGGTCAGCTGTATTCCTACAGCTCCTTCTCTTTCTATTCAAATTTATAGTGCAGTTCCGGGAAATATTTTAGGTCTATCATCTCATTCTGAAGAAAATAGATTACTTAAAAGAAAAGGTTTGAAATCTCCACATTGTATCTAGCTGTCTCTCAAGCAGACACTGCTTCAGGAAACTCATCTTTTGGGGACATTTTTGGAGTAGTTTCTTGATTGGACAGTGCCTAGTTTAAAGTAGATTGCCTCAAGAATCCGTAAAGTGACATGCTTTGTTCTTTCCATCAGGAAACCCTCCCCAAACTCTGTGGGAACATTGCCTTAGGCCCCCTTCACATCGCGTTTTTTGCCTGTCCATGTGGACCCCTGGAATTTCAAAGACCACACGGACAGGCACGGATCTGTGCAAACAGATGCCACTAATGCTCTCAGATCCTTGTTTTTCTCAGAACCGACATAAGTGTGCCGAGATAGGGATTGGAGAAGCTGTACGCATGCTCAGTACAGCAAACTGGATCCGTTTCACGGATCCATGTTTTTCACAGATCCACACGAATCTGAGTTCCATAGACCCCCACGTTATTTGAATCGGACGTCGTCGGATCCAATTCTGTCTGGGTTTTTGAAGGCAGCCCAAAATCTGAGCAGTCTCCGATTCTGGGTACATGAAATAAGCGGACACATCCAGAACCCTGATAAAACTGGCACACACGGATGGCCATTAAGGACTAATCTGTGCCCATAGGGATACATGGGGAGCCAAATTGGATCCGTGGCTTAAGTTTTACAATGGCTAGACATGGATCCACAAAAAACGTGATGTGAAGGGGGCCTTAAGGCCCTTTACATGCTAAGACTTTCCAGCGATCCCACCAGCGATCCGACCTGGCTGGGATCGCTGGAAAGTCTTTATGCAGTCTCTGGTGAACTGTCAAACAGACTCACCAGTGACCAGTCAACATCGACATCGCTGGTAACCAGGCTAAACACCGGGTAACTAAGCAGTGCACACTGCTTAGCTACCCGGTCTTTATCCTGGTTACCAGTGCCCAGCATCTAATGTGCAGCACTGGCTGTGAGGTCGCTGATCGTTGGTCTCTCGCTGTCACACACAGCGATGCGTGCTGACCAGCAGGAGACCAAGGACCAAAAAATGGTCCTGAACAATTTGTAACGTACAGCGACCTCACAGCAGGGGCCAGGTCGATGATGCGTGTCACACACTGCATCATCGCTGGAGAGGTCGCTGTTGTGTCACAAAACCTGTAATGTTTCAGCGATATCTCTAGCGACGTTGCAGTGTGTGAAGTACCCTTACACACTAGAGATACCGTTACACACAGAAATATCTGTGCAGACATTGCTTGCAACTCACTGGTTGCAGTGAAATCATGGACATATTTGTACACGGCCACAAAATTAAACTAATGTGTCCATGATTTCACTGCAACCAGTGAGTTGCAAGAAAATGTCTGCACAGATATCTGTGTGTAACGGTACTAGGAGGATTTTCAGGGTTTAGCAGTTTCCTGTTAATTTCCTTACTTTCCCTTCAAAAGGTGAAGGTAGTTATCTAATGGCCAGTAAAAGGCCAGAATTTGCATTTATTTACCAACAGAACAAACATTGATAAGGTAGGAAGCTGATAATGTGGTTTGTAATGAGATTCAGGCCCTGATACTCATTATATCTGGTGCCAGTGTCAAGGACTTGGTTGATGGAGATTACCTTATCTAAGGCTGGCTTCACACTACGGTTTTGTTCCTGTTCGTTGGATCCTGTTTTTTGCATGATCACAACAGGAACGACAGCATCGGATTGGCACCTTCAGATGCCTTCAGAGCCTAGCGCTCCTGTTGTGTGCATGCTCTGTACCCTGGAACTGGATCTGGGAAACAATTCTGCTGTTTCCCGGATCCAGTGCCATAGGCCCCCATGATAAGTGTGTGGACGGATTCATTTCTGTCCTGTTTTATCGCCGGAGCCCAAAAACGTTGCAGGCCTCGTTTTTGGGACCGGTGAAAAACAGGACAGAAACGAATCCTGCATCAGATTTACAAAACCGGATGGCCAAATAGAGCCAATCCGGCCCCATAGGGTTGTATGGGGGCAAAAACGATCCTGTTCTGTTCGTTTCAAAACGATTTCAGGATGGTAATAAAATGTAGTGTGAAGCCAGCCTAACAGTCTCAATAGGAACCTTGGTGTTAATTAGTCCTCTCATTAATGATTTGATTGTAAACTCCATTTGCACATAATGTATTTAATAAGTCTAAGCCCAGATTAACCTACTGAATTTCTCATTGTTGTCTTCTACCATGTCTAAGAATATTATCTCATTTGTCCTGCCACTCTCAATTAATGTCTTTGTTTAAAAGAATTGCAATCGTTTGCTTGTGGCCGGAGACATATTTATGGAGGCTCTGTATGAATGCTGTAAGTCTGTCTCAGCCGCTTACTCCGCTCTTTACAGATCATAAACGATTTAGACTAAATCAATACGGATATAACATAAACAGTAACTGCACCATCAAAGCCATTGCTTTACAAGGGTCAATATGAAAAAAGGCGCAAACCATGTGTTTGGAAAATTAAGTGACATGTTTTAGTCATTTGTAGAATTGCCGTTTCCTTTATAGCTGATCAGTGTTACATTGTGTTAATAACAGACGTTTATGCCAGAATCAATCTATGGTATATTCACCTTGCTACATGTTTTGACATATTTCATAAATCCTCACAGCGGCTTAAAAGGTAATTAATTAGGCATGTTAAAAACCATTATTGTTGCAGCACTTAAATGACCACTGTGTGAGACAGTACCCTTAGATCTTGTGACATGGTGCATTTTTTGCTGCGCTTTTTGGTTGCTGGTTTGTCAAAATTCTGCCTGCTTATCCTGAAGCCAGCAAGGTCTATGAGAAGTCTGTAGTGTTGGGCACATGTTGCTTAATTTTTCCTTGCAGAAAAGGTGCAGATTTTTGCTGCAGAAAAAAAAACCTGTCAACATGTCAATTGTTGGGTGTTTTTTGCAGCGCTTTCTACCCATTGACCTCAATGTAATCATGAATACACGCTGCAAACACGCTTGGGTGTTTTTGGTGCATTGCGGTTTCGGTGTGTTTTTATCTGCCATAAGATGCAGATTTGGTGAAGAAAATTTCCGCTCCAAAGCTGCAGTGTCTGCACACACCCTAACCCTAAATACACTATGGATATCTGTCCTATGATGTCTCTCCTTACTGTCTGCTGATGGTGAACAGACACACTACATATAAATTAAGCTGTTGGCTCATTACACCAAAGATAGCAGGTATGGCTGTCATTCAACATGTATTGCCAGCTTTAAGGGCTAGTGACCCCTCCTGCATATTAGACTAGGGTTGGCTAAATCCACTGATATCCTGGGGAAATGGCTGACAATCTAATGTACATGTAGCCTCCCAACAATTCCACTACAGATGTCAGAAGAGAAGGATGTAGCCTTTGGATTTCCAATGGTCAATCCTCATGTTCTCCTTAGCTGCTGCTAATAGCCCCATCACACTAAGCAAGATCGCTGCTGAGTCACAAGTTTTGTGATTCAACAATGACCTCAGCAGTGATCTCGCTACGTTTGACACGTAGCAGCGAACTGGTCCCTGCTGTGAGATTGCTGGTCGTGTCGGAATGGCCTGGACCATTTTTTGATTGCTGGGTCCCCACTGGGCAACATGCATTGGTGTGTTTGACAGGGACAACGACCTCAATACTATCCCTAGAGCAGTGAGGCGAACTCAGCCTCGAGTGCCACACACAGTCCAGGTTTTCAGTTCCATTGCATTGACAGTTGCAACAATACAACTGTCAAACTCAAGGAATCCTGAACTGGATGTGTGCGCATCGCCTGCATCACTGCCTAGAGTGACGGTCCATCGACGCTATTGTTGCGCATTGCTGGTGAGATCACTGTTTACTTCACCAGCGATCACATAGCGACGCTCCAGCGATTCTTACCAGGTCGTATTGTTGTCGGGATCGCTGGAGCGTCACCAAGTGTGACGGTACCTTAAGATGTGTTTACACTGAAAGATAAGTGAGCGTAAAAACACTGGCTTCACAATGATCTTGCAATGTTTCCATGCTGCTGATGACTGAGTAAAACGTTCGTACATTACGTGAAATGATCTTTAGCGCAGCACAAAAAAAATTGTTCTTTGTAAATGGGCGTTCACTGAGTACCATGGCAGCTTATGTGCTCCGAGCTATATCTTACTGATCCATCAGTGTGCACAGTTTCCTTTGGTCTGTGTAAATAAGCATTTAAATGACCAATGATCAGTCTATGGAAATAGTCTTTCCTCTGGCAGTGGCTTATCTCCTTGAGAACCACATGATCAACCTTTGGAAATCCAACATGAAGAATCCTTCTCTCTCTAACCAACTCTTTACGGAGAGCCAGTAGGCTATCGTGTACATTGGATTTGTGGCAGATGTGTGTGTGGGGGGCCATAAAGGTGACATCTTTATTCTACCATGGCTTCAGAGGCATAAAAAGATTATCTGCAGTCCAAGAAGGGTTCTCTGATCGCGCTCCCCCAGTATTAGCATTATTAGATTTGTCTGATTAAGCTCCCGTCTCACACAACAACGCGCCAGCGATCCCGACAACGCTAACGATCCTGTACAGATTGCAGGTGCGCTGTTACCTGGTCGCTGGGGAGCTGTCAAACAGGCAGATCTCCCCAGGGACCAGGGAGCCACCTCCACATCGCAGGTAACTATGAAAAACAGCGGGTATCTGGGCAGCGCGTGCTGCCTGGATACCTGGTGTTTATCATAGTTACCAGCGTCCTCCCTGCTTAGCGCTGGTAACCATGATAAACACCGGGTATCTAGGCAGCGCGCGCTGCCTAGATACCCGGTGTTTACCATGGTTACCAGCCTGTGAGGTCGCTAATCACTGGTCTCTCGCTATCACACGCAGCGATGCATACTGACCAGCGGGAGACCAACGACCTAAAAATGACCCAGAGCACTTTGTAACGATCAGCGATCTCACAGCAGGGCCTGATCGCAGCTAAGTGTCACACGTAGTGAGATTAGCTGTTACATTACAAAACCTGTGACTTACAACGATCTTGATAACGATCTCGTTATGTGTGACGGGGGCTTTAGCCATTTGTGCTTGTCGTGCAGATGAGATGTTATAGATTGGTACAAACAGTTTGGGTTTTCTTTGTGCTCATTTTTCGTACATTAATTTCTGCAGAATAAAGATATGTATAACATGAATTCTTGTTTTTATTTAGGGCTCTCCAATGGGCTGGAAGAATGTAAGCCAGGCTTCAGAGCATCACAGGTAAGGCTGCTGTACCTTCTCATT
The DNA here is from genome assembly GCA_033576535.1 of Allobates femoralis. Classification (NCBI taxonomy): domain Eukaryota; kingdom Metazoa; phylum Chordata; class Amphibia; order Anura; family Aromobatidae; genus Allobates; species Allobates femoralis. The sequence goes on from JARQOC010000002.1 coordinate 599,878,765, forward strand.
ACTCACAAAATCATCCATCTGCTATGAGAGACATCCACATCCCTTGTTTACTTTCACATTATGGACCTTTGTCTCCATGGGTGACATCAGGTTATATCAAGAGGTGACGGTTTATTGATTAATGGTTTCAGCACAACATATGGCAGGCGGGTTTTTCCCTTTTTTGCTTGCAGTTTCTATTGCCCCTGGAACGTTTGCCCTTTTGTGCATCTATTGATAAGGGTTATTATGGAAGATTATTGTCATCCATAGTTTTCCCTATACTGACATTGGTACAATATGTCGCGTGGCAGGATTCTCTAGACACCCCTGGAATAAAAGGGTATTTACCCATTGGTGGGTGTTGTGGCTTTCTAAATGTGCAGCCCAAAGCCTCATTTAAAAAGAACAATGAGGTGTATTGTGCCGGAAACACTACACATGCTTTGTCTTGGTTAGTGGCAAACTGCTGTGAAGATGTTTGGGATGAGGGGGAGGGGAACGCTACAAACATAAATTAACTTTTTTTTTTTTTTTTGCTTCCAGGAAAATAGTTACATTAGAAAAAGAAGATTGTGAAACCTTTGGATTTGAGATTCAGGTGAGTAAGGTGTGCAGGTGCACGCGGTGCCTATAAATATAAGCAGTATCCTGCTATTCTTATTTTCTATGTTTTTTTAGCCTTGTATGGTCAAACTTGTGTTATACAGTAAGATCCAATAATCATGGAAGTCTTCATGTTCATTGAGATCTCCATCCCGTCACTGAAGACACCCTAAGCTTAATAGTGCATTGATGCATGCCAGTTTTGCCCATCTTTGTCTTTTGATGAGTGCCAATCAACTATATAGCAGTTTAGCAATTCAGGTTTTAGGTGGGTGCTTTACATTGGACAATTCCTATTTGTTGCTATTGATTTGCATGTCCTATCCTATTGGCCTCCTACCTTATGGCATCCATGGCTGCTCTTTTGAGTGGCCAAATTGGAGTAACTTCACATGTGCACCATAATGCAACATGATATTGCACTAGGCCGGCTAATCAAGAGTCATGGATGCCAGTAGGAAAGTGCACTGACTATTAGGGCGCCCCAGCACTGCACAGACTGATTTTCTCCTGTTCCCATCCATGCTGCTGCACATCTGTGAACAGGAAAAACAATCACTTTCTGTGGATGAAGGCGCTCGTTGGGCATCCACAGGAAGTGAGTCATGACCGCATCCGGAGTCCTCACAGGACCTCAGGCTGTCATGGCAACGTATTAAGACCCCGTGATCACATCACAGGACCTCCACTGCCAGTGGGAAACAGCGGGATTCCCACCTCGGTGCTTTGGATCCAAAGGGCTGGATCGCTGATCCAATTGGCCCTGTTAGCTGCACATGCCAGCTGATCAGGTCAGCTGACATGTCTGAGATGATGCGAACTCAGTGCGTGAGTTCGCATCAAAGAGAAGGTGACCTTTGATGTTCCCATACGTCATAGGTTGTAGAGGGGTTAAAATCGTCAGCTCAAGATGCAAAAATTAATGTCACACAGCCCCAGATCCCGAAAAATGAGGACGCTACGGGTCTCGGAAAATGCCAAAAGCGCAAATCTGACTTTTTTTTCACCACTTAGGTAACAGTATGTATGCATGTTTGATATCTATGAATTTTTACCAACCTGTGGCATCATACTGGCACATCAATATTAACATATATTGAACATGATAAATTAAAAAAAATTAATCATGTAAATTCACTTTTTTTTTTTTGCAATTTCTCTACACTTGCAATTTATTTGCTGTTTTCCATTACACTGTATGGTGAAATAAATGATGCTATTCAAAAGTACAACTCGTCTCGCAAAAAACAAGCCCTCAACAGTCTATATTCATGGAAAAATAAAAAAAAATGGCTCTTGGAAGAAGGGGAGGGAAAAAATGAAAACAAAAAATGAAAAATTGCTCGGGGGTGAAGGGGTTAAAGAGGTTTTCCCCTTGGAACAAATTTAATTTTAATGAATAGATTTTTATAATAATTTTACAGTTGGATGTGTTTAAAAAAAAATGTTCCTGTGATGATCCTATAAGATTCTCAACACAGGAACATTTTATTACACATCCAATTGTGGAGTGTATTATTCTAAGATTTATCGATTAAAAATAAATATGTGGGTAAAACCCTGTTAACGTTCCACATGAAACTGGGTTTTCCAAGTTAAACAACCCCTTAAAATCGATTGTAGAGTTTGTTTGTTCTACATTAATAAAATTTAAAAAAAATCACCTTTCCGTTGAATGAATGCTGATTGTTACCTTGCCAGTGCTTTATGATGGAACAGGTCAAAGTGATGCGTTCCCAGTTCTAGAATTCTTCAGTATATCCCTGTTTAATAGACTGATACTTTGATATAACCTGTTTAATGTAAGGTTTCTTGTGATCACGCAAGTAATTAGTATCTGCAGCCATTCTGGTTCCTGCATTATCTGTTAAGCAAACAGCAGCACCTGGCTCTGTGTTCATGCGCAGCCTCTGACACGGTTGCTAGGAAGTGTCCAGACGATGTGTTTGCATATTGTCATTTTTTCCATATTTGTGTTGCCATTTACTGTTCTGTTTGAAGACTGGAGGATTATCCCTAATTTTTGTAGAGATTTAATTTTTAAGCAGTCTTCTGCCCAGTGTCACATTACCACATATTTAAACTGGCCCCATTGCCAGCTGCCTAATATTTAGTGACCGACCCATCTAGCTACTTAATCTTTCCTTATACTGTTCTCTAATGACACGTAGTAACAGATAGGTGTTTGAATGGCGGTCACCAGTAAATGATAGTGCCGTTGTTTCCCCATTATCGCGTTAACTTCTGCTGTGCTCTCTTTTCTTTATGGGCACCACATAATATAAAATAATGAAATCATTTTATATTGTTAAAGGGAACTTGGTCAGGAACTTTAACGCCCCTCCCCTAAAACCCTAATGATTGATTAGACCTTTAAGGCCGGTTTAGCATTTGCGTTCGGAACGCAGCGTAACCAAACGCAGCCAGATGCATGCGCATTGCGTTCCTTTGTTTTACATGGGAACGCATAGTACCTGCGTATGACTGTTTGTGTTCGGAAGTGTTTTTTAAAAGCACCCTGTGAACGCAACATGTTGCATTTTTTTGTGCGTTCGCGGGTGCTTGTTTTATCAGCAAGCGTCCGCAAGCGCACAAAGAATGCTTGGAGCTCAATGGATCTGCAATGTCATACGCATGACAGCGCAGACAGATGCTGCGGATCACATTGAAATCTCCGTAAAAATGCATTGTAAATGTGCTAGGCCGGGAGATCAGCGGCGGCCGTCGGGAGATTGATCTCCCGGCAGCTGCCGCTGATCTCCCGGTGGCCGCCGAGACCGCTGATTGGGTGGCCGGGCACATTTACAATACATACTATGTGAACGCATGTGGAGAATCCCTGCTGTGTTTACATCAGTATGACTGCGTTTGGCACTGCGTTTGCATCTGCATGTTATATGCATGCAGACACAAACGCTAGTGTCAAACCAGTCTTAGACAAGCCATCTCATCCTTTTTATGACTCCAAAGTGCTGCTTTAGCAGTGAGAATTGTGCTTTGAAAATGTCTAGAGGTGCATTGTGCTGTGAAAATGCACTTATAGCTCTTATCCTTCACTGTATTTGGACCCAGCAATACCCTCCCCTGGCTGATAGATCAGTGGCGGCAGTGTACCAGACGAAACAACCTGTCAGTCTCAATGGAAGGTTGCAGTTAGTATGGGAGTATGTTGAGGCTTAGGAGCTGTAAGTGCCTCATTGTGCTGCAATACTCCAGACTAAGCTTCAAACCACCATTTCTCTCTGCTGAAGCAGCACGTTGGGGTCATTAACCATTTGACTTCTTTTAAAGGATCACACTGTCGTATTAATGGTTTGAGGCGAAGGGCTGGTTAGGTTTGATAGGTTCCCTTTAAGCAAATGCTAAACTTTGATAGTTGTGATTAATCTCATTTTTTTTCTCAATCTCTAGACATATGGACTACACCACAAGGACAGAAACACTGTGGAGATGTTCACATTCGTCTGTCGGGTCCATGAGGGAAGTCCCGCCATGTTGTGTGGATTGAAAGTTGGTGAGTGTGGTCTTACTTAAGGATAAGTGCACAGAGCAGTTATATCACAAGTGACTCAGTTCAAAGAAATGCCGGCTCCTGTACATTTATCTAGAATTTCCTCGGGTTATCGTAATCCTGCTGACTTTTATAAGAAATGCGAGTGGTTTTACTTAGGAAACCGATGTCATGACTTCCTGTCTAAGCTGCACCTTCCTGTAATGATGCCTTGATAATGAGCACCACAAAGCAATTAATATAGACCTGAGTGAAATCTGTAATGTGTAAAACAATTAGCAATGTATAATTATATCTAAGATCTGGTCTAATAGTTGTGGATTAGACCATATGATCGGATATCTATTCCTGAAAGATGATGCCAAGAGTCAACCTTCTGGCTGTCAATGTGAGGGGGAAAAACTTATCACATAGAAAGCTGAGCAGGACCGGGCGACCTGTGGTCATATAGCTAATCAGGCTGGGCCCCGACATAGTGTGTGATATCATTACACTAATGCTGGGAAGTTTTATTGCCTAATGCAATGTCAGATTGAATTCCTCAGATGTTGCACAGCGCTGTACTTAGTCCAATAGTTTCTATCAAATCCTTTATAGTGGAAATAATATAAATTCCAAAGGTTTTAACTATTTGGTATGTAATATTTCCCTGGTAAACCTCTTTGATGTTAATGCCGAACCCTTTTATGATCCTATTGAAACACAGCATGATATCAGATGGGTCATCTGTTATTCTGACTATTGTATACAGCACAAAAGAAACTGACTTAGGAGCTCTCTTTTAGTTTAGGCTTGGTCATATTAATATATCTCATATCAATGCTCCTGTATATGAGGATAGTAGATCTTCAAAGGGGTGGTCCGCAGTTGAGCTAAATTTCATTCTAAATCCCTATCCATTTAGTGCAGTAATCTAAACTATTTGCTAATATCCTTATATTACGGTAAATACTCTCTAGTGTTCCTTAAATCACTAATTACTATTCTATTATTTTTCTTATTTCCTGTGGGATGATGGTTCGTTTGAGATTCCCAGTGAATGCTGGGATACTCAATGTCATCAGAGTAGGGGGCAAAGGGTGTAGTCAATGCCAATGCCATAGCCTCTGCCCCCTCTTTGAAACTGTGTTATCAGTGACACTAATTTCCGGGGCTGTGCTTGCCCCTGCTGCGTCCTTCCCTGCTTGCTGTGCACGGTGTGATCCGCACAGTGGTAGAGTCCGCTCTGTTGTCGCTTAGACCAGTTACATTAGTGATGTCACTGTTCTCCTGCACTCTGAGTATTCTGACACCGCTCTATTGCCTGCTGATTTGTGATGTGACCTAACAGACAGGATGTTTTCACTGCAGATGGCAGGGACGAGCACGGCCTCTGAAACAAGTGTCACTGATGACCCTTTGTTTCAGAAAAGGATAGGGCCTATGGCAGTGATCACACTCTATGCTGCCCGTCCTGATGACTTAGAGTATCCCAGGATGCACGGAGATTCTCAAATGAAGTATCATCACACAAGCAATAGGAAAAAAAATAGAAGAACAGTTAAGATTGTATAGTTAGAGAATAGGACATTCTTACTATAAGTATATTGGAAAATACCTTCGATTATGGCACTAAATAGAAAAGGATTTAGAATAAAATAGTTTGCCTTCGGACAACCCCTTTAAAGGGACTCTGTCACCAGGTTTTTGCCATCCCATCTGAGAGCAGCATAATGTAGAGATAGAGACCCTGATTCCAGTGATGTATGATTTACTGAGCTGCTTGCTTTCATTCTGATAAAAATGACTTTTTTTTTTCTGTGGCAGATTTAACAGTTTGTGAATATGCAGGACTACTGTAGTAACAGACCAAGTAGTCCTCTAAGGATAGTCTCCAGCTATTTAAATTATGGTTTTATCAAAACTAAACTGAGCAGCCCAGTAAGTGACACAGTGACTAAGTGACGCTGAAATCAGAAACTATGACCCAACATTGCTACTGAGATTAGGTGGCAAAAGCATTGTGACTGATTCCCTTTAAGTCCGCATTCATCTGTTTGGGGGCACCTTGTAAGGCTTCTTACATGGGCTGATAATCATCATACTGAGCATTTGTAAAAATGCTTGTTCCCAATCCTTGACCTATGTAAACATGACAGCTAGTTTAGATCCTTGTAAACATGATCATTCTTAGCAGCATACCTCCCCATCTTAAAGGGTTGCCATCAATATACAAACTTTGCGAGGTCTAAACTATAGTAATAATGTTCATTTATCCCTGGACCTGTTGCATTAGCCCATCTAAAGTGCATTAAAGTTAGCACCAAGACCCACTTGTTATGTATTCATTTGGGCAATAAATCTGCACATATAAATGAAGCTTAAAGCTGGCTATACACACTTGATAATTGGCAACTAAACTATCATTTGGCTGATGGCTCTCTCTCCTGAATACATACTTTAGATTAGATGAGTGCATCTTTGTCTTCTATGAAAAAGCAGCGGCTTAACAGATCTGGCAATTGAATTCCAACCTACCAATCCTTGTGTGTACTGACATACCCTGATGGGAGACAGTTGAAGTTCCCAAACACATTAGATGGTCAGACAATCCTGACAATATTGCCAGTCTCGGCAGACATGTAGCTAATGTGTGTAGGGTCTTTCATTGTACAGGATCTTTGATGGACCGTTGGGATAAATTGCCATACATTATGTGGAGTGCAGTGTGACATTGATGAATTAATTTCCCATATTTGAGGTGGTGGGGCCAAAAAGCAGCCGAAGTTTATAACGTTTTGCATATTTCTATGGGTTCAGGCAACATTTCCTAGTACATAATTGCATAATATGTATGATGGATACGACCCCCTTCCTCTGTTGTTTACTAGCATTTCTGTTACTGAATTCTGATTACTTTTTGATCTCTTTCAATCCTTGTTTTCTAAGAATCTGCCCCCATAGTGCGTGTGTTTGGCTAATGGTTCTGTGACTTTGAACAGTAATGTGTTAATGTAAAACTCATGTTCTTCGGCTGTTTTTGTTTCAGTCCCTGTTGCTTTTTTATATTATACAGCATGTTCTGTGCAGGAAATGAGTCAGTAAAGCTAAGGACTTGGAAAGGAGCCTCCAATTGTGTCCACAGGACGGACAGAGCATACGCTACTTCTGTTCCTGCTCTTATTAGAGCTGCCAAATTTTGCAGAAATTCAGGGGAATCCACATAAACTTCAGTGGCCTTCTCTCTATTCCATCTGATCTGTTTTCTAGAAAGTTTAGGGGACAGTTAGTGACTACAACCTGAAAAAAAAAGTAAAGTACCGTACAGGAAGATGTAGGTGGTCTTTGATATAAATCTTATGTCCGTCTTCGAGTAGCCATGTTTTAGCATTTACTGCTCGAGTCTTGATCTCTATCGTACATCTTCCTATAGAGGAAATGATGCCACCTAGCTTGCTCTTCTCAATAACCCTCGGGCTTGGTGAACTTCATGTTTCTAAGTGAGTTTCAATAATGTAGAGTGTTGAGGGAGTCAGTGATTTCTTTTTCTTTTTGGGAGATTAGTACGTGGTAGCATTAGGCTTTAGGTGCTAACAAATGAACACTACAACAAGTAATATGACCGATGTGCATGTACTGTGTAACCTATACTATACAATTTTTTAATTTAGGTGATATCGTTGCTGGTGTAAATGGCCTCAATATGGAAGGGTCAGGCACAAGGAGATTGTAGAACTGATAAAAGCGTCCGGGAATAAAATTAGGTAAGAAAATTGGCCCAATTTACAGAATTAAATGCGATCATAACCATACAGTATTTTACATCTTCTCAAAAACGCTGTGGTACTGTGCCAGTTGTGGTTTCCTTCACGTGAATTTGCAGTTTTATTATACCGCACTGCTATTAAGCCTAAAGACATTAGGCTAATGTCTGCTACACCCACTGTATTGAAGGGTTCAGGCATCGGCCAAATGTTTGTCGGGAAAGATGTTCATTGTGAATGTTCGATTTCGGATTGTCTATCACTTAGTTCTCCCCTGGAGATAAGCCGCCGGCAGAGATGTTGGTTGGTGTCTTTCCTCGTGGAGAACACAGTAGTGCTCAGCTGAACGAGCGCTCCTGTGTATAAGGGAGACGGCTGAGATGGCTGCCGGCCAAAGATTAGTTTGGCTGACATCCGTCTAATACGTATGTGACCTGAGGCTTAGTTCTATACTTTTGTTGTCAGTGTGCAAATTAGGTATTTCTTTTTAAAGGAGAGAAAAACTGTCTAGTTAGTGCCACCTATTGGAGGATAGCTACCCAATAGCCATGCCTGTCTGTAAATTGGTATCCAGCTTTGTGAATATACCTCGTCATGGAAGTACCGTGTTTCCCCGAAAATAAGACACTCTTATATTTTTTTGGTCCCAAAGATCGACCATGTCTTATTTTCGGTGGGGGGGGTCTCAAATACCCTACATCCCACTGCAGCCTCCCATACACAAACAACACACACACACCATACACCCATACATACACACACACACACATACCCATACACACACACCGTTTTTTACCGGTCCACGCTCCCCGGTGGCCCCCGCTCTCCAGTGTCCGCGTTCTCCCCGCTCCCTGGTGGCCTCCGCTCTCCGGATTCCCGCTGTAGCTACCGATCTCCGCCCAGGTCAAAAGCCCTGCACCAATTACAGTGCAGGAACCGTGAGCCAATCACAGCCAGGAACGCGAGCAATCAGAGGCCATGAATGACGTCAGCTGGCCGCGGATTGGCTTGCGGTTCCCGGGCTGTGATTGGCTCACTGTTCCTGCGCTGTAATTGGCGCAGGGCCCCTGACCTGGGCAGGGATCAGCAGCTACAGCGGGAATCAGGAGAGCAGGGGCCGCCGGAGAGCAGGGGCCACCGCAGTGCACCGCAAGATACGCCTTATAATCGGGGGGGTGCCTTATATTATGAGGTAGGGCACCCCCCCATGCATGCCTTATTTTCTGGGAAACACGGTAGCTACTATTTCCCAAGTCTTTCATCAACGTGTCACTAGCAAAGAAGTGTTCTTCACTTCTGGGAGAGAGCTAATTTGCATGTTTTCCCCATGGTGCATTACCATTAAGACTCCTACATAAGCAGCTGTCAGCTGTGTATGAAGTATTATGAGAAGTACTAAATTCTGTTGAATTGTCATAACCCCGGATATCTCTTATGAGCTGCTTTTCATGATTTGATTGCTATGTGCCTGCTGCGGTGGCCTTTCTCTTTATACTTTTAATGTGCCTCTATCCGTTTGGACTAATCTTTGGCATTGACTTATGATCATCGTTTCCATGTTTTGACTACTGACAGGCTGGAGACGGTCTATGGTTCTGCTATCCGGAGAGCGGAGTTGGAGGCCAGGCTGCAATATCTGAAGGTCAGTGATTGTCAGATACTGCCATGGGAAGCTCTTGTTTGTTGTTGTCCTTTTTTTGTACTTGTTCCACTGAAGAACTTCATATAGTCTGAATAATGGTTTTATAGATATATAAATATCGATATAGCAGATATAGATGTGTGCGTTAATTAATTTTCTTTCTATTATCTGCATTACATATAAACCTAATGGTAGGAGCCCCCAGAGGCTGTGAATTCTACAGCTGCAGTTACACATGGTCTAGGAAAGCTGTAGATTCAGAGACAGCTGGGCGCTCACTTTACACTAATTATGAATGCTACTTTTTTTTTTATTACTATTTCTCTGAACTGAAGGATCTTTTTTGTACTTATAGCAAACATTATATGAAAAATGGGAAGAATATCGCTCTCTAATGGTGCAGGAGCAAAGGCTCTTACATGGTAAGTGTCATTCTTTAATGCTATATTTTTATGGATTATTTTCAAAGTATTAAATGACATTTGGCCATAGATGTGTTCTAATAATTGGTACTGTGGGTATCTGTTATCAACCTTTAAAGGAAATTGTTAGATATTTTTCTTCCTCTCCCATCTAACATCCGTAATGGATAATTTGATTTGTGTTGTCTATAAAAGTATCCATAGTACACCAATTTGATGTCATATTGCTGCAATTTATTTACAAATAAATAATTTTACATTTATTTATAAATTGTACTGTGTGCTCAAGCCAAATACAGATTTGTATCTAGTCAAGAAGGGGTCACTGCCAAGTAAAATCAAGATATTGCCATTTAGGATGGGATTCGGGTATGGAAAGCTCAACTTTAGTGAAAGGCGTCACAACAACCTTGACTGGATACTACTATTTGGCATCTGGTGCGAGTGGGCATTGAACCTTATTCTCTGTAAAATTACTTATCAAATTAGGCAATGGGGAAATGCCAAAAACAGACTTGCCTGGGTACCAATGGCATTTTGGGGGGAGAGTTGGGGGTCAAAAAATAACCTTAGGTTCCCTTTAAAGGAACTCAAGCATCAGTATTTTAACATATAAAGCAAAGTATACAGGCACTAGGATGCTGAATCAAATTTACAGATTGGATGGATGCTTGACTGCAGAAAAATCTATTCCTCCTCCATCCAATGCCCCCACCCTTGCCGCCTTTATTGTTATGACTGGCGCGTGTGCAGGAGAATCTTGCAGTATTGCAGGAACCTTTCACTCTTCAATTAAATGGCGACTGCGTCAGCGCCTGTGCATATATTGCTATCTCCTAGTGAACCCTTATCTAAAGAGTGGCTATTTTCAACAATATAGTAATTATCGGATATATACACTTACCTGGGTGAATGCACATTTGCTTCGAAAACTGGGAATTATCTCAGTATAGTAGCTTTTTGTCTCTCCACACTTGGTCTGCTGCACACGCAGGAATACTACCGCAAGCTCCTCTGTCGATGCTCCAGTAGGAAACGAAATGAAGAAAATGATTCCAGACAAAAGATTGTTTGCCCTCCCAGGAACTCTACCTATCTTTTGTCTGGGATCATTGTCTTCATATTGTTGTCTCCGGCGCCATCTTATTGAAGACTCCTACTGCTTCTGATTTGTTGGACGCCCGTGCTGTAGATTGTGCAGGCATCTTCACGGGCGGTCTCAATAGGAGACTGGTGTTGACGAGGGTAGAGGATGCAAGGGCGCATGCACTTCCCATGGCAGGAGCATCTGTCAAGTCAGAAGCAGGACGACAGCGCTTACAATAAGATAACGCCAGAGATAGTGGTATGGGCATGCGCCGACTCAGATGCCATTTAATTGAAGAGGTCTTGCAATACTTTTATTCGACTGTGCACGTGCTGGCCATAACCATAATTACGTAATAAGCATTTCTGGACCTTGGATAACGGATTTTTCTGCAATCAAGCGTCCAGTATGTTAAAGTATGATTTGAGTCAGCATCCTAGCGCCAATATGGCACTGCCTTTACGTCATATGTAAAAATCCTGCTGACCAATAGAGTAATTTCCTGTTGGATTGAGTCCCTAATTGTTTAACAGCAATGGACCAAGACTTGTGCTATAATGCAAAATTATAACCGAATGAATGCTTTTATCTTTCTTGTTAAGCATTTCTGATACCTGAAATCACATGTGCAAATTGTGGGGATCCACTATTGAGATTATTTTCACACAATTCTCTATTTTATCTGCTGTTATTGTATTGTACAACATGAGAATACTCCCATTATAACTTGACCTGTGAAGAAGTGGTTTATTGCCAGGTCAAAGGTGACATATGGGCTGGCAAGAATGGTTAGTCTTTTAGTGGATTACTTATTAAGTGGAGAGACTTTTCTTGCTCTTGTCATAAGGAGAAGACGATTGCTTGGAAAAGTCGTTATTTATAGTTTCCAAACAAATGACCTCGTGTTGTGAGGTTTGTGACATCTTGGGGTGTTTTTAGACTAAGTTGAACCAGATTCTAATAGTTAAACTTACTTTACTTCATCCTCATTTGGGCTGTCACATTAGGCTTATTTATCTCCTGTCTTGTTGCCATGAAAGACATTACTAATACTTGTTTCCAGTTATTAATTTACATGAATTGTGTTCAGGTTGACACATAATGCTCCGGTTAGTTTGGTATCTTTATCGTGATGTGGCCATGTTTTATTATTTTCTCATGCAGTTATTGTGTCTTGTAGGCATCGTTGTAAAGGACCCCAGTGTATATGACACATTAGAATCCGTGAGGTCATACATTTATGGGACAGTTCCGCAATGTACCAAAGATCCCCTCCACAGCTCTTTGGCCACTGGAAGCATATGCAGTAGCGCCAGCTGCCTCAGCACAGCCGAAGATGGTGAGGATCCTGTGTACCAGACCTGTTACTTCAACTCCGATTCTACAGATGACATTCACGCCATTCCCAACAAAAGCACAATCAAGCCTTACAAGTCATCACTAACTCGCAGCTCTAGTGTGAAATGTACTAGTCCTGCCACGAACTGGGAGAAACCCAAGGAGCAGAGTAACTTTGTGTCTTTACCAAGGAAAAAACACAAAAGTTTTCGAAAAAGACTTCTGAAGTTTATCCCTGGACTAAACAGATCATTAGAAGAGGAGGCCAGTCCTCTTTAGCACCCCCTTTATATAAGAAGTTAAGTTATTTATTTATTGTTTTGGAAAAAGAGTGAAAAGCTTTGTATTTTCTTTGTTAGACTTTATGGCAAAACTTTATACCATTTTGTTTTTCATTAAAATGTTTGCAGAGGCAGTGGGTACCACATTCTAGGTATTTCTATAAAAGGAAAGTGTTAGATGTTCTTTAAGTGAATACAGCTCTTCAAAGGCTCACGGAGGAGTATGAGAGCCAGCAGGATACGGCTGCACAGAGAACAGATCTGTTCTGGTTCAAAGCAATACAGAGTCCAGCAGCCTGTATTGTACAAGAGCCGAGACACTGTAGTCGCTCCACTTCTCCTTAAATGCCAGGGGAACCTGCCGTGCACAGTGTAACTGAAGCTGTCAGGTTTCATGTATGCAACACACTCCCCATTGTGTAGTGATCTGGGAAGGGTTCACTTGTGGATACATTAAATGGTTAATTTCCTGCATTTAGAGTTAATGCTCCCTACACAAGACTCTCATTGAATTTTCTGATGTGGTAGTTTTTCTTTGGTGATGATGATAAATGTGGGTGACGGATTTTTACTTACACGCTTGTTCAAATTTGGCTCATGTAAATCATGTTGAAAATCTCATAATCTTGCATATGTCCCTTTACCTTTCCGTTATACGCCTACATGTCTCATACTCACCCTGATATATCAACCAAGCAGCAATGTTACTGTCTGCCTCGCAGAGAGCAGACTGGTGAAGATATAAAGATTAGGTTTATATAAAATTTTCTTTTGGTGGAAATTTCCACACCCATGTCACATCAGTGCTAGTGTATTTGGGTGCAAAATAAATGCCAACCCCCACAACGTGTCATGAAAAATCTCTAGTTGTTGAGGCTACGCTATTTAAGCGTCATAGACCTTGGGCAGCATCAATCTTTGGCTTACTTACATAAATCACTTTTTGTACTTAGTAACCAAAAGGTTTTTACCCTTTTTAAAATTGTATTGCACCAAAGATTGAGTGCTGTCTATTGTCACCGCTTCAGTCTTTATTGATGCATTGAATCGGTGCCGTTGCATCTGCAGTACTCATAAACTGATCGGCGACCTCACGTCTGCACCACTCAGACTGATCGGTGACATCACGTCTGCACCACTCAGAATGATCGGTGACATCACGTCTGCACCACTCACTGATCGTGACATCACGTCTGCACCACTTGTAGACTGATCGGTGACATCACGTCTGCACCACTTGTAGACTGATCGGTGACATTACGTCTGCACCACTCAGACTGATCGGTGACATCACCTCTGCACCACTCAGACTGATCGGTGACATCACGTCTGCACCGCTCATAGACTGATCGGTCACATCACGTCTGCACCACTCAGACTGATCAGTGACATCTCTTCTTCTCTGCACCACTCCTAAACTGCTGCAGCCAATCACATGGTTTGTTCTGTCTAGATCGATATAGCTGCTGAGCCTATTGATTGGCTGTAACAATTGTGAGTGTTGTGACCATGTAATTTCTGCCGGTGATCAACAAAAAAGAGCAGTGGCAGAGAGGCATTGTGGGTAACTTAATAACTTATTTTAGACCTCTGCTACCCTATGATATTACTAACATTAAAATAAAAAAGGAACACCACATTCAGGTGCGTTTTCCAGTTTTGAAATATGTCTGTCTCAAGGTGTTTCTTGAAAAAAACAAAAACAAAAAAACACTGGTTTAGTAGCCCTCCCCTGGTCCAGCGATGAGCCTCCACTGCTGTTCCTGCCTGTTATCTGGCTGCAGCCAGGGTGTTGTGATGTCAGTATTGCAGACCATGTGTGAACTCTTTTGCAGCGCTAGTGAGTCCATTAATATGCTGTAAGTGTCACGTCAGTACTGCGGACAAACAACTGAATAGGGGGTGGAGACTCTGTGCTGGACCTGGGGAGTGGTGGGAAACCAGTTTGCTTTTTTACAATAAATTGAGCCTGGAGAAATAACGTATCTGCAACTGTACAAACTGTTTTAAGCAGAATTTTTTACTTTTTTTTTCTGTTAAAGGTAATCCATCAGTAAGAACCCTTATAAGCCATTTATATGGGCAAATGGGTCATAGGAAGCTGAAAAAAGGGATTACTTGAAAAGTGTGATCCGATTTTGTTTTCCAGAGAAATACATGCATTCTCTCATGTAAATGAGCTGTTCGATGCCATGGGCCGGGCACTAATCCAAATGAGAATCTGCCTCCCAAGCTTATTTTAAATAAAAGTAGGCATTACCAATTTGATATGATGGCCGCTCTGTGCCCTCCTGATCTCTCTGCACAACTCTGTGTGATAATTGACACTTCTGCAGATTCCTCTGTGCTTCAGCCTCCTTGTCACAAGCAGACCGGGTTATAACATTGTTACAATACAGCAGAGCTGTGAGAGCTGCAGCTACTAATGTGTTTGAGACAAAGTTAAGTTCTACTATCGTGTTAGACTGGTTTTACACTACTGTTTTTTGGAATCTGATGGAGGGAGATGCAGGTAGAACCTGCACCCCCTGGATTCCCCTGCAATTGACAAATTGGATGCACCCGCATCGGTATTATCATGGATCAGTGATACCACTGCGGGAGCAGACAATTGCATCCGGATGTGTACCTTTTTCTGCAGGACCTAGTGGAAAATGACACACACCCTAGGGGCGTGTCATTTCAAACTTTGTTCTGGGCATGCTCAGACCAATAACCCGGATCTTACAGCGGGACCCAGAATCCGCCAGACTAATGTTCAATAGAGCCCTATTGTGATTCAACAAACCTGCCCCAGATCTGGGTGTTAACAGTTTTGTCACTGAGATAAAATTGCTCTAAAATGCGACACTTGGATCAGGGGAAATCATAAAGAACTGGATGCACCTGCAAGTGCCTGCGGCCCCAATGGGCTGAGAAAATGGGCTGAGAACGGATGTGGGTGCATCCAGTTTAAGCTAGATTCACACAGATACTGAAAAACGATAATGTGAAACCAGCCTTGATTACTTGTCTCACACTTGTATTGCCCCCTTTTATTTAAAATAAGCTCTGGAGGCAGATTCTCAGGGGAATCTGTGTCTGGCCTATATAATTTGTATGTTAAGGGGCCGTCACACGCAACGATTTTTTTAAACAATATCGTTCATACGTGACATTTTTGGTGACATTGCAGCGATGTAGTGAACGACATCGTTGTGTGACACCTATCAACGATCAGTCGTTGATTGCAGATTTGTGACCATGTTCTCAAATCTACCGTTGGTCGCCCGCTGGACACACAGCATCGCTCTGTGTGACAGTGGGAGACCACCGATCAGCGAGCTCCCAGCGCGGCACAGCCTATGCTGGGAGCTCGTATCCATGGTAAACATCTGGTTACTAAGTGCCACGCGTGCCTAGTAACCCGATGTGTACCATGGTTACCAGCGATCTCGCTGTTCTACATCGCTGGTGAGTCTGCCTGTGTGACATCTCACCAGCGATGTGAACGATGTTATCGATCTCGCTTGACTGAGATCGCTAACAACAAATTGATGCGTGTGACGGCCCCTTTAGAAAAATGTGGCTTTCTATTGAAGACATTGAATCACAGATCTCAATAATCATTTTATTCAGCTTCCTATGTCCTACAAGCCCATATAGATGGCTTCGGAGGATTGAACCTACTAAAAGATTCCCTTTAACGTTCCAGACAAAGTTTGAGAAGCCCAGATTTAGTTAGTACAGGCTAATTACAGCTTTAGATAGGTAACATTGTATGATAGTGGAGTGCAAGCTACTACAGTTTCCGGATGTCAGTATTTTCTTAGAACTTTAAATGACTCCTTTTATTAAAATATTACTAAATTTCTAAAGCGAAATTCAACTTTAAAAAATGTTAATGGCTTATGACGATTTCTCTAAAAAATCTCTTATGGAAATCTCCCCCATTTGTAATAAGTATGGAACACCTCTTGGCTCTCTGGAGTAGTCCTGATTTACAACTGTCATCATCTATGCTGTCTATTGACTGAATATATACTATAAGGTGTTAATACGTATTGGAGACTTGTCACACAGATCTCGAATACACCAGCAGAAGCCCACACAGGGTTAACCTTACTATCTAGAACTGTTATACTCAGGATTTACAACTAGATTTAGTATTGGTCTTGTTAGCGTAACCTGCCTTTTAGCTTTATAGGTGTTCTAAATCAAAGGGTTACTCAAGGCGTCTCCGAATGGAGTTCTGTCCTGAGATGACCCAGCGCTGCTCTTGGCTTTAGCAGTGTATAGTTCACATGAGCTGTTTTTTCAGGTTTCAGCTCTGTGCCACAACTTCAACCAGCTGAGCTGTGTGTATATCATGCTCATAAAGGTAACCTTTCACTCCATACAACACGCACACTGTTTAAAGAGCACTCCACATGCTACTGCCGGGGCCCACATTAACGGGGCACTCCTACATTCCTGCATGCCCATGTTATAGTGCTTGCCTGTGTGGGAGGAATGTTCACCCTGTTGTTGAATTGTTCCCATGTGTGGCTATTACAAATCTCCTTTGACACAGTACAATATACCAGTGAGAAGCATGCTGGCAGAACAAGCGCCATGTGCTGGACAAATGTTACTGTCATCAAGGCCTCACAGCAGCTCCAACCACAAGTCCACATACCGACATCCCGAGGAAAGCACCACAGCTGTGACAAACTACATCCAGGATCTTGGCGTACAAGTCCTGCAATATTCAGACTTCTCCCATACTGTTACTGCATTCATGCTACTGTGATATGGGAGCTGTATATTGTCCAAAGCTTTTGATAATTTTATGGGGGCACAAAACTGATTCATTTATAATCGCCTGTTCATAGCAGCACAATCTACACTGAACTCTGCAGAATGAAAATCTCCAGCATTAGTTGATATATTGCAGAGGTGAAATCCACGGTGGCATTCAATTTTGGCTGCGGGTTTTTCTTTTCAACAAAGCTGCATTTAGATTATACAATTAATTTTCAGGTTGGAGAGTCCTCTGTCTCTCCACCTCCTGTGCATATACCCTAAAATTGTACCCCAACTTGTGTCTATCTAGTTTTTTCAAAACTATAACCCCTGTCATAGCTTGGCATGGCTTTTCAGAAGCTGAAGAGCCACAGGTTGGGGAACACTACCCAAAGACTAATTCCCATGACTAATTTCCAGTGAGAGTTTGATGTTACTTCTTTTCGTCTTAGGCTGCCTTCACACTTGCGGACCCCTCCACAGCGCCTGCGGAGGGGATCCGCAAGATGACCGCAGCCACCACAAGCCCCCTATGTTATAATGGGAGCGCATGGTGCTGCGCTTGACTGCGCATGACCGTGCGCTCCCATTCACTGCAATATGTGATTTGTACGCAGGCAGATGCTTGCGCACAAATCACACACTCTCGTCCGCACCAGGAAACGCGACATGTCCCCACATGAAGGCCACATGCTCCCATTAAGTAATTTAATTTTTTACCTCTGGATATGTAGCCAAAGCAATGGGTGGAACAGTGTAATAGAAACATGTCACCACTTCTTTATTTTTTACCCACTCCTGATTTTGGCTTACGAATATTGAAGTAAAAAAAAACTCTCCAAATACTCAACGTGTGCAAACAATCTCATGTCCTCTGTGCTGTTTTCATTCAGCGGCATTTACCTGCAGTGTATGTTTCCAATATGCTACATGTCAATTTGTCTATGCTGAGTTTTCTGTGCAGATTTTTCCCCACCGGCCAGCATTAGAAACAGAATCTGCAGGAAAAACGCACGTGCGTGTTAGTGCATCTCCGCAGCACATGTAATCTGTATCCAAGTATATCAATAAAGTATCTGTCAAAGCCAAATACTAGGAAGTAAACAGGCAAAAAGCAACTTTATTTAAAACATGACATGATAAAAAGGCATCTTAAAAAAGCAATGAGAGAACACAAGTAACCTAATTTAATAAGTGCAGAAATGGTTCAGAAACTCTGAAACCTCGCTGTGGGAATGTAACCTCAAGGTTTCCTTGCTGTGTCCTTGGTACAATACAGTCATCGCTGAAAGTGTTTTCACCCTTGAAATTGTTACAGAAAATGAAATATTTTTTCCAGAGCTTGTTATAATTAGACATTTTGTTATACATGTTTATTTCCTTTTTGCATTTTGGAACAAAGCGGGGAAAAAAAGGGCAAATTGGACAAAATTTCATACAATACCTCAAAAATGGGCTGGACAAAATTGTGGGTAAACAACTTTGTTTCAAGCTAGTGATGGGCATTCAATCTCTCATATAGCAAGTAAGGCTGCCTTCACACTGCATGTGTAATCCGATCCGTGGCTGTCCGCTTGAGGCAGACAGCCGCGGACTGGATCAGCACACAGAACTGCAGGGCTAATTTGACCTCTGGTCCGGAGTGCAGCTGCTGGCGCGCTGATAGTCAGGAGCGCAACTCGCAGTCCTGACTTATCAGTGGCGGTAGCTGCGTGCGGCTGCACACCGGACTGGAGGACAAATTGGCCCTCCAGTTCTGTGTGCTGATCCGGTCCGTGGCTGTCTGCCTCAAGCGGACAGCCACGGATCCCGGATTACACACGCAGTGTGAAGCCAGCCTAACAGATATGGGCAAATGAAAATCACACCTGAAACCAAACTATAAAGGGGAGAAGTTGACGCAATCTTCACATTGTGTGGCTGGAATACAGAAAGAAAACTGAGGACTTGAGAACCAAAATTGTTGAAAAATATCAACAATCTCAAGTCCATCTTCAAGAAATCTTTATGTTCGTTTGTCCCAGGGCACGAAACACTTGTAAAAAAAAAAAATAAAGCACTCAAAAATGCAAGTTAATTTACCTAATCGGTGTGGAAAGGCTTCAAGCAATGGTCAATATTAAACATTTCCCAAAAACTCATCATGGGAATGTAGCCCAAGAATCCCCTCGCTGCAGGCACATTGCTACAATCAGGGCAGTGCACAGTCTTCTGAATTTTTTTTTACGTGTATCCTCAGGATATTCTTACATGGATCATGCTTAGCAAGTTATTTTATTAATGCGAGTTATTCCCTACAATAAATGTGTTGGCCCCCTCTCTTGCATATCTGCATAGTTGCCTATGACTGTACATTGTCATAGGAGGGGGGGCCGCCATGGAAATGTCTTGGAATCTTGTCTGAATTTCAGAAGACGTGCAGTTAATTCAATCCATGTAGGTGAAAGAGCGAGCCAGCACGGGGCATGCAATATCTTCAGAGATGCTGTGCACATGGTAGGACAGCTGCGCCAAATTCTAGCAGAGTAATTTTGTTTTTCTGCTTAAATAACAAAGCAAAATATAAAAAACCTTGTACGTAAACCAGCCTAAAAACCACAACTTCCCTTCGTGACTTTCTATTTAGACTCCTGATCTACATGCCACCCCTAGGTTATTAGCGGTATGAGAATACTTAGCGCTTCTTTGAAGTCTTTGCATTCTCCATCTATTGGACATCCTTCTGCCTCGGTTCTAATACAGTATGTCATGTTACTGGTTTTAATTAGGATCTGGACTGTCACAGTCTGAGTAATAGTTCCTGCAAATTTTTACACTCCATGTGCTCTCTGCTGCTTTTTTTCCACTTTACATTGCTTTCTACTCAAGCATTTTAAGCCTTCGGGCAAAGATTGCCAAGTCATAAACCTGAAGTCATATTTAAGTTGTCCAAACCCACAGAAAGATCTCCGAAGAGGATGTATGAGGCCCAGTCACTCAAAAGATATAAGATGTCTTAGATCCCCAGCCCCATGAGGAGGCAGAGGAAGTTGCTTGAGAGCCTGACACATGGTCACTTGTAGTGTGTGAGCCATTGACGTATGTGGATCTGTTTAGACAGAGTTTAATGGAACAGTTTAATAAATCAGGGAAGCAGCTTATAGCGTGTTTACTTAATGGAAAATATTCAATACATATTGCACAAGTCATTTCAGCTGTCGTGTTACACATACAAAATATGCTGTACTTTGTTACAATTTGTTGAAGTGTAACTGTATTAGGCTATGTGCCCTCGATCCAGGGACATTGCGTCCTGGAGAAAGTGTCTCGTCTTCTGTAGAGATGTCTGTGTTCTCAGCAGAAAACCACAGCGTTTGTGCCACGATCAGGATTCGGGGTGCAGCGGATTTTCGCTGTTTTCTCCACCGGGAGCACTCATGTCTCCGCAAGAATAAATTGACATCCTTTAGTCTGGGAAGCTGCCCCTCATGTCAGTTTACACTGCGGAGAAAAGAAGCACAGTGGATATGGGGTTTCTATAAACGAAAACACGCTGCTTCCAAAGCGCGGCTAATCCTGATCATGGGCACTCACTGTTAAGTCATCAGCCTTAAATGATCCTCCATTATGTGGAGTTGAGGGGAAGCACATTTTGTTCTATTGCCGTTTTCTTGACACATTTATAGTTGAGGAGTTTATAACTAAATGTGTTCCAGAGCCATCAATGATTCCTTAACTGGCTGATTTTATCAATCTAAAGGCCCCGTCACACACTACGATATCGTTACCGGTATTGTTGAAATGTCACAGGTTGTCACTCGTTCAGTGTGACGTACATCAACGATAATCGGGCAGATTGTTGATGGGAGGTTTTGAACGGACCTTAAACCAAACGGTGAGCGTTCGTTCAACCTGCAGCATGGGTGTGTGTGACACCTCGATAACGATGTCGTTAACGACCTCGCTTATTGAGAAGTGAAAGAAGTAGGCTAGCCAACGACCGCAAGTATCGTTTGCTTTTTGCGGAATCGTTGCTGGGTCGTTAACGATATCTATACATGTGACAGTTTCACTAGCAATCATTGAACGGCCTTCTAGCGATATAGGTCAAGTCGGATCGTTGATCGGATCGTTCGACCATTGAAGTGTGAGGGGCCTTTAGCCAAGTTTTACCTCCAGTAGCTTTCATGCCCGGGTATTTCTATCCTCACTGACTACAAGTCCACTTTATACAAAAGTTGATTTAAAATCAGATTCTCCTCTTTAACAAATGTTTTTCTCAATTTATTCCCAAAACATGTCTTCACTGATGCAAAATTTGACTATGCAATTTAATTAAACCATAAAGTACACTTGATATATACTGATATCTGCTTGTGAGCTGCATTCATGGATATAAACATCAGACTTCCTTATGTCACTTGGTAGTGAATGCAATTGTGTAAAACTCCTTTAAGGTGGTTTTATGGACCACTATACTCTTTGGTATTCGTTACTCAGCAGTTCTAAGATATTCCTTGTAGATGTAATGTTCTAGCTGACATCTCCTGCAGAATGGGCTCAATTGAGATTTTTGTCACTTTGGAGGATGTTCTAATATGACATCAAGGGTAGTGGTAGCTATCAAGATTTAGTGTACTGCTGTAAAAGATATATAGTTAAAGATCTTCTCTTTTTCTTTTATTAAAGAAAAAAAAATACAAGAAGTAAATATATCCTGGAGAACAGATGGGAATTAAAAGGGTCTAACTGCAAACGAGCCTTCTTCACAACTATATAGGGTTTGTCTAAAGGTACCGTTACATCGGCACAATGTTGGAACGATGTCGGCAACGATCTTGTGGGCGCGCGGTCATTTCGACATCGTTTTGACATCGTTGGTATGATGTCACACATCTTGATATCGTGGACAACTCACCAACGATGTACTGAGCAGGTATTGTTCGCACAAGCCAGCAGACGATACCTGCACATTGCTGTGAATGGGCAAAGTTGTAAACGACATCGTTATCGACTGTGTCAAACACAATGACATACCAGGTTGGCTGATCGTTGATCGTGAGGTTTGAGAACATGTTGTCAAACCTGCGATCACCGATCCCAACGGTTTTATCAATTCACCTAACTTTGAACGACTCCAAGCCATTGTCGTTTAAGCGATATCGTTAATGATCTTGTGCCGTGTAACGGGGCCTTTAGACTTTTATATTGATGGGCCATACTAATCTGATTGTGGGGGTGCGACTCCCGCTACACCCAGTGGATGTGCTCAGTTTCAGAGCTGCACAGCACAGCTTTAACTGTCTAGTGGCCATGGCCACTGCACATCCACCATCTATTGGAAACACCGGTGCAGATGTGCAGTACTGCGCCACAGCCACCTTGCAGCTGACCCACTGCACAACTGAGCACATCAGGCTGCTGGGGGTACAGGAAACACGATTGGTTGCAGTTCCAGGTGTCACCCCCCCTTCCCGATTAGATATTGATTACCTATTCTAAAAGTCGTGGAGAAACCCATTAATAATACACTCTATATATCTTCCATGCAATACTACCTCATGGTTATCTCCCTTCTAATGGACCATTTATGGTTATTATTTAGCCAAAGCACAGAGATGTTTATTT
Organism: Allobates femoralis; assembly: GCA_033576535.1. NCBI lineage: Eukaryota > Metazoa > Chordata > Amphibia > Anura > Aromobatidae > Allobates > Allobates femoralis. Next base: position 599,901,745 of record JARQOC010000002.1, read on the forward strand.
ACATTTACTTATGCAATTTCTACAAGGTGCTTGCGTTTTATGAGATATTGGATTTGTCTATGTGAATTTAAAGTTGAATATCTTTCTAATATAAATGTTTTTAATAAATGCACCTCTGGAGTAAGAAAATATTGGCATATGACGGTATTTATTAATTCTTTTATTAAATTACACCTTCGTTCTTTCTACAGTTTTATGAATTGCACCTTTTAACTATGACTATTACTTTTTATGCATTCATGTCCTTTATACTGTCTCACTTGGGATAATGCAAGATATCTATTTTAATCTACTTGTCAACAATGAGTCTTATTTCAACTATATTGTCATGTCATAGGTTAGACTTTGCACTTCCGATTCAGTTTATTACCATAAAACTCTGAACGGCTTTATTTTATAGTCAATGTCTGAGTTATTCCATATCCTGTGACCTCTGAACTGAGGCAATTATAGTATTCGCAGTGTAAATATCATTGAACTAGTAATAAAATGAAAAACACCTGGGCAATGTAGTAAGAAAGAAACTATCACTACACTGCCCCAGATAGATCTATATACAGTAGAAAACTGGTCCAATCAACCATGCCACTATTTACTACAAAACCAGTAGTAGTAGGAGTCCTACAAAGTGAATATTCGGGTAAAAATTAATTCTTGGAGCAAGTGACTCATCTTGTCTAAAGCCCCCAAAGATATCAGACTAATGTTGGCTACACCCACTTATATCAAGGAGTTCGGCTGACATCATGTTTATGGAGTTTTGCTGGCCAACTGTCGGTCAGGAGAAGTTAATTGGGCATGTCCCATTTTGAACTGCCGATCACTTTGTTCTTCTGGAGAAAAACAGCAGGTAGAGATGTCTGTCAGCAACTTTCTCATAGAGAACACTGGAGCATTTGGTTGAACAAACACCTTTGTGTATGGGAAAAATGGCTGCCAATTAAAGCATTAAGACAAGAGCCATTCATTGCATATGGGGGCATTAAACTTTGCCATATAAACTTTCATAGAACAGATCATCTACCCCTCTTATGCTTTTGTGGGGCACTGCGTCCACTTTATAGCCTCAGCCCCCTGACTGCCATCCACCATAGGCTTCATCAAAGTGGATCGTGCCCATCCCATACAGTGTGCTTCCCCCTCCCCTTTCCTTACTCCTCCCTTTCTAAGCCTGCGCTTAGGATCGGCCTTTCCTCCCATGGGACACTGGGCAAGGATCACCGCCCTCTCTCCCCTTTGGTTTGGTTGGTATGTGTTTTCAAGGTGTAGCAGCAGAAGGATATGTATCATGGTTCAAAGGCAAACCTGCAGAGGGAGGCTGGCGGCATAATGCTTCGGAACACACGGCTTAATGGCCGATTTTGTGCCTTAACTGAGTTGTGGCCAAAAAATTATTCCACCACAAAAGATGAGATAGTGCTACTGTTTTGATACCTCTTCAATAAATGATTGTTGGTTATAGTCGTGTGTGTGTGACTTCATTGTGTGGGACGGGGGGCTTTGGTGGTTGGGTCTTGGCAGTCTATATGTTCACTACACTAATATTCCAATATATTTCTAAAATAAGAAACCAGAAATTTAAGGAAATCAAAAACACAAGATTTACTCAAAGATGGCAGATGATAATCAACAAATCCTTCATAAAGTTGATGGGGGGAAAAAAAGTCACTTACTGCACCCGCATGCCAATGTTTAGGGCAACTGCTCAGATAGGCCAATCTGAGAGGAGGCACTAGACTATGGCACATGGAAATGTCTGCACATTTAGGTACGTCCTAGGATACAGAAGTGAATAATACTTGTAATGATCCCAATTATAAAACATGCAACGTTTTGAACTAAAAAGTAAAAAAAACAGAAAAAAATAATTTTGTCTTTGCGCCAAATTTATGAACCACATACAGCAGTTGTTACCGTTTTTTTTTTGCACAAAATTCTTCAAATACCTCAAGACAAAAAAGGAAATTGACATAAAACAAAACATGACAATGTGTCTGTACTACATGTAAATAATCTATTACAATTATAAAAAGGTTAATTTATTAGCCATTTATTTGTTGGAAGGTTCTATATATTTTTTGGGTTATAGAAGCATAATATGGATTTCTGGTTACCATATCTGTGTAAAATATAAATATGGACACTGTAATTGTCATGCTATTATACTATAATTCTCTATATACATGTACAGTTGTGTTCAAAATAATAGTGTGTTCAAAAACATGAGTTAAACCCTAAATCTTTACAATAGTTTTTTTCTCTAGTCATCTTCCACGACAGCAGACTTTTAGGATGTCTCCCCGTCCTAAATAGGGGACAGGAAATGCGGAAGAGGTTAAATACCCCTCCCCTTCCTGCACTCACCAGTGTTTTTCCTGTCCCCTATGGGGCATGAAGAGGTTCCTTCAGGTGCTGCCTGTGGCTGGTGAATAGGGGCACCTTACACTACTTACAGCTGGGCAGCTGAGGTCGGGGCTTTGGCTCTCTCTCCCTCCTGATGCTGCTCCCTTCTCCATGTCTGCATGCATGTGATTCGGGACCATCCCCGCTCCTCCTGTGCTCTCCTGGGGGAGTAAAGTGGAATGGGGATGTGGCCGGGGGACCTCTGTGAGCTCCCCTGCGTTCTCCCTCCTGCGTAGCGTCCGACCGTTGCATCACGCGCAACGGAAGTGATGTTTTCTAAGTAATTGCGTCACTTCCAGTTTGCGTTCCACGTGCGGGCAGCATGTTCGCTCTTCCTGCAGCTGTTCTGGATCCCCACGGCTGCCTGGAAGTGGGGATCCCCTTCCTATTGACCCGGAGGAGGAGACATACTGCTGAGGACCCGGCAGTTAAAGCCCGGCCTGGCTTTTCACCTACAGGTAGAATCAGATCTATGTGTTTGTGCCGCCGGCGCCCCCCTCTGAGTTGCGCCCGGGGCAAAGGATCCGGCTGCACCCCCTAGATACGCCCTGCTGACATGGAGGGTGACAGAGCCCTACATCTGCTTCTGCAGAGCCCAGCTTTATCCTCCTACTATGAGTAGCAGAATAAGGGTCCCTCTTTTTCCCATGGATTATACTGAGATTCCTGGTGGCGTAGGGTGCATTCTCTCTCTATTTCAGGGAGACAATGTCTCTGCCCCACGGAAGAGGAGTAGTAGACCTCTACACAGATATGTGGTGTCTGCTCCATCAAATTGCTATGCACAAATGGCATCTGTCCCTTATGGACAGTATTGTACCACTTATTAAACAGGAGGTCCAATCCTCCATGTCTGTATAGCTTGTTAACACTCCACCAGCTAATAGAGGAAGGTATCCCTTGGGACCCTATCTCACACTCCGGCGAGGTTTGTCCTCAAACTCTGATGCCTTAGGAGTGGAGGATTCCTCTACTATTCCATTTATTTCAGACAAGTAAATTACTTCTTTTCTTCTGATGACACGGACAAATTGCTCGGCATGGTGTGGGCCACCAAGGGGAAGAAGGGGGTGGAAGATGTGGAGGTCAGCCAGTCTATTCAGTGATGTTGAGGTCTAAAACCCGTAAGGGGTTTTTGTATGAATTCATTCAGAGTTTTCTTGCATGAATAGGATTTCACTGAAAAACGCCTCAGTATCCATCTGAGCTGACGCGTATATTCCCGCCTAATGGTAATGCTCCAGGTGGGAATTTCCTAAAGTGGATGTCCAGGTTTCTGGAGTTGTGAAGAAGTCTACTCTTCCAAATGAAGACTCTTGCAGCTAAGGATCCCACAGATCACAAAATTTAGGATCTTCTTAGGAAGTCCTTGACCCCCTCAAACCTATTGCACACTAAGTTAGCTACTACCTGCGTAGCTAGGTCTCTCGCTGGCTTATCCAACTTGAGGAACATTTTCCCAAGGTCCTCAAGGGAAAGCATTCCCTATCACTTCTGCAAAGAGACTTGGGGTTCCTGGTGGGCTCTGGAGAGTTAGTTGGGGTTGCAGCTCATTCTGCGGCTCTCTTTGACTCGACCGGAGGAGTCCTCTGGCTGAAACTTTGGAACGAGGACATCACATCCACAGTCAGACTTTGTTCCATCCCATTCAAAGGAGTACAGTTCTTCGGTTCTGCCATAGTTCGCATCTTCGAGAAAATCATCTATCTATAGGAACAGAAGGATTGCTAGGATGCAATTTTTTTGTCCTTCCCGTGACCTGGATGTCGCATGGGAATTTTTGGTGCTGCAGGCTTAAGGCCCCTTCATACAGAGGAAGGGAAGTCAGGACATTGGAGTTACCTCAAAGGAGGCAAAGGAGAGCGTATCCTTGTCCATCAGCAAACAGCAACAAGAGAAGCAGTGACTGCGACATTGTGGGGGGTTTGTTCTCGAACTTCCTCAACATGTGGCGGTCCATTCCCCCAGGTCAGGGGTGCTTAGCACAATTCAAGTAGGTTTGAGGATTGAGTTTATGACCTATCCCCCGCAGTGTCTAATGATCACCTTCCCTCAACACATCTGCAGGATTCCTTGCATCAGGGTATTCAGTCTCTTCCGTAGTTGAGGGTGATCTCTTGTGTTCCCAATCAGGTTGAAGGCAGAGGTTATTATTCACGCTTCAAGCTTGTAAAGAGGCCTTCAGGCTCTTATTTAATCATTTATAATTTTGAAAGCCTGCGGCCTTTCCACCCTGAGCACACCCGATCTCATCTGCTCTCAGAGGCAAAGCAGGGTCGGGCCTGGTTAGTACTTGGATGGTAAACGCCTGGGCCATTGTACAGATTCCAGATGGAATTCATCATAACCGCTATTCTATTAATCAAGCAAGATTGGGTAATGGCCACAATCGATCTGACAGATGCTTGCTACCAGATCATTACAATGCCTGTCCTTCAGAATCTCCTCTGCCGAGTGTTTTCAGAAGTCATGGCAGAGGTGGTGATGTTCAACAAGGGATTTACATTGTCCCATGTCTAGACGGCTTTCTGATTCTCTTCAATTCCTTTAGATGATTCAAGCGGTGACCAAAACCCTCCAGATCCTGCGTTCCCCAAGGTGGATTCCAGACATGGCAAATCCGATCTGACTCCTTCTACTCAGGATCAAATTTCTAAGAGTTCTCCTATACACTTCAAAGCAGGCCTCTTTCTCTACCCAGGAACAGTCGGGTGGAATTTATACAGAAATTTTCCATCATCGCCACGACAGCACCACCTGAGAGAGAGGACCGCCCATCCAAGACAGGAAACCTCTGAGATAAAAAGGCGGGACCTCTCCTGGACCTGAGTTTAGGTTTCGTGTCTTGGAGGTGGGAGACTTCTGAAGCTCATGCGGTCCTGGCCTTACCCGGTAGCTGGAAGAGCTGTCCTTACCTAGACAGTGGCTCCGGACTTGGGTGTAGAAGCTCCTCCACGGGGTATCCCCTGCGGTGGTGGAGGGCACAGGGTCTGGAGAGGGCCACCAGCGGCTTGTTCTCGGCCCTTGTCGCCGCCCGGGTTTCGCAGCTGCAGGGTTGGTGGCTGCGCTGCAGTACTGTCCCCCGGGTGAAGGGGATCCTTTCCTGGCTGGGCGCAGCGTTCCTGGGTCTGTGAGGGGCCTGGGAGCGGTTTTCCCGGCGGCAGGTTTGAATTTCGCGCCGGGAGCCGCTACTTCCGGTTTCGGACGCAGACCGGAAGTGACGCTCCGCGCATGCGCAGAGCTGGCCAAGATGGCGGCGCCCAGCGTTCGGAGGCTGGGAGACGCTGCAGCAGCTTCCAGAGGTGTGGGGCAGTGCATGGAGGGCAGCGCTGGCCATAACGGAGGGATGGAGCAGCAGTCCCTTTCGGCTCCCAACACGGGGGAGCCTCAGCAAGCTGGCGGCCACAGGTCCTCTCAAAAGGAATTCAGGCAGGATGTGGACCCTAAAGCCCCCTGGAAATCGGTATACCTCTGGTGGGTGAGTGCCTTCGGGCTGCGCTATATGTATTTACACCGCCTTCTTGCTTGTTCTAGGACAGCAAGAAAAAGGCGGCTAAACAAAGACATAAAGACTGTGCTATCTGCAAGGTCCCTCTTCCAGATGATTGTCCTAAAGACTTATGTGCCCCTTGCATTGAAGAGACTGTGAGAGGCGCAGTTCCCAGTCTGGCCTCTAGCCTTAGGGATTTAGTGAGAGAAGAGTTTAAGTCCCTGCAGAAATCCGGGAAGGATAGGGGGCGTAAGAGAAAGAAGTCCCAGGATTCTGCTTCTGGTTCTGACCGTGCCGCTCGTAGATCTCACAAGGGGAGACGCAGGTCTCGTTCATCCTCTGCCTCGTCCTCCTCCTCATCCTCCTCCTCATCCTCCTCCTCGGGGTCTTCCTCCTCAGATGGTAGTGGGGATGGGAAGTCGTGTTTTCCCCATAAAGACACTGATTTTTTGATTAAGGCTGTTTGTTCGACTATGGGGTTGGTGGATGCCCGTGACCCCTCTTTAGTGGAGGATTTAATGTTCGGTGGTCTGTCTTCCCAAAAGCGACGGAATTTTCCTTTTAATCAGAGGATCCAGGCCTTAATAGAAGATCATTGGGCTAAACCTGATAAGAAGGGCTCTCTCTCCCATTTGGCTAAAAAGAAGTACCCCTTTGATGAGGAGGCCACTACTTCCTGGGATAGATGCTCCAAGCTTGACGTAGCTGTGGCCCAGGCGTCTAAGCGTTCCTCTCTTCCCTTTGAGGATATAGGGAATTTAAAGGATCAGCTGGACAGGAAGGCAGACGGCTACTTGCGTAATTCCTGGGAATCCACTGCTAGCATCTTTCGTCCCTCAATTGCGGGCACATCGGTCGCTCGATCCCTCATGATTTGGTTGCAGCAGTTGGAGGCTCAGGTGAGGGACGAGGCTCCTAAGGAGGAGATCTTGTCTTCCTTTCCTTTGGCTCTCTCTGCGGCGGCTTTTCTGGCGGATTCCTCGGCTGACTCCTTGAAATTGTGGCGAAGGCTACGTCCTTCTCTAATGCTGCTCGTCGTGCCTTATGGTTGAAGGCCTGGCTCGGGGATGCCCAATCGAAGTCGAAGTTGTGTTCTTTGCCTTGTGTGGGTGATTTTCTGTTTGGCAAACCGCTGGATGATATCTTGGAACATGCTAGTGACCATAAGAAAAATTTTCCCTCCGGGGTTCCGGCTTCCACCTTCCGGGGTCGGTCATTTCGTAAGCCACGGTTTGCCAAGCGGAAGTCTCCTCGTCGGACCCGAGATTCTTGGGCTGACAAGAGAGACAAGAAGGCTGGTTTCTTGTTCAAGGGTTCCTCCTTTGACAGGAAGCACCAGTCTAAGTGACGGCTCGCTCCGGGTGGGAGGAAGGCTTGCCCACTTTCTCCCAGCTTGGTCCAGTATTGGGGCTTGCGATTGGGCTCTCGGTCTCCTCAGAGACGGGTTGAAACTGGAGTTCGCTTCGGCTCCTGTGGGCTCCCTGGTGATTACGTCTGTCAGCAGTCCGGAAAAATGCAATTTTCTGTTAGGCGAGGTACGGGCCCTGGTGACAAAAGGAGTTGTTTCCCTGGTTCCTCCAGCCGAATACGGCAGGGGGTTCTATTCCACGCTGTTTCTCGTGCCAAAGCCAGACGGCTCGTTCCGGACGATTATAAACCTAAAACACCTGAACAGCTTTCTGGTCCAGCGTTCGTTCAAGATGGAGACTTTGAAATCAGCAATCAGGTTATTGTTTCCAGATTGTTTCATGGTAGTACTAGAACTGAAGGACGCATACTATCATGTTCCGGTTCACCGTCACCACCAGCAGTTTCTGAGGTTCGCCCTGTATATGGGGGGCTCCCTGTGCCATTTCCAGTATCGGGCTCTCCCCTTCGGACTGGCGATGGCTCCTCGGATTTTCACAAAACTGCTGGCAGAGGTGATGGCTCACTTGCGCCGTCAGCAGATTTTGATTATTCCGTATCTGGACAATCTGCTGATTGTGGGGGACTCCAGGGATCAGTGCCTCGCCCATATGCAGATGGTTCTGTCTTCCCTGGGTCAGTTGGGCTGGATTGTCAATCTAGAAAAGTCCAGGCTAGTTCCCGCCACGCGTCAGCTGTTTCTGGGGATGATTCTGGACTTACAGTCTCAGCTATGCCTCCTTCCGGTCGACAAACAAGTGCGTCTTCAGTCCTCCCTTTCTGCGGTACGGGACTCTCCTCGAGTGACTTTGAGGAGGGCTATGTCTCTCTTGGGCTCCCTCACATTCCTGTATCCCGGCAGTCCCCTGGGCACAGTTGCACTCTCGGGCCCTTCAGTGGGAGATTCTCCAGCATCAACTCAGGTTGAGGGCGGCCTTGGACGCACAGATTGTTCTATCCCCTCTGACTTTAGATTCTCTGGGGTGGTGGCTGGTCCCCGAGCACCTTTCCGTGGGCGTCCCGTGGGGTTGTCCGGTCTCCGACGTCATCACCACGGATGCCAGTTCCTGGGGATGGGGGGCCCACCTTCGGGACCTGTCCGCTCAGGGAGCCTTGGACTCACGCCTCTCCAGTATGTCCTCAAATATGCGGGAGCCCCTGGCAGTTTGGGAGGCAGTTTCTGCATTCCTTCCTTCCCTTCAGGGGCGCCATCTCAGAATTCTCTCCGACAACAGTGTGTCGGTGGCTTACTTGAACTATCAGGGAGGCACCCGGTCTCAGGCTCTCATGGGCGTTACACGGGACATTTGTCAGCTGTTGGAAGACCGTCAGGTTTCCCTCTCTGCCCTTCACATACGGGGGGTGGCAAATTCCCGGGCAGATTTTTTCAGCAGGGTGCAGCTCCAACAGGGGGAGTGGGCCCTGGATCCGAGGGTTTTTGCTCAGATTGTGGACAGGTGGGGCCTTCCGGAGATGGATTTGTTTGCAACTCGGTAGAACAGACAGATGCGACGGTTCTGTTCTCTGAATCCTGGAGACCGGCCCTTTGCTGTGGACGCTCTGCTGATCCCCTGGTCTTCGGGCCTTCTGTATGCCTTCCCTCCCTTGGTGATGATCCCGGCTGTCCTTCGGAAGGTCAGGGAGGACGGGGCCAGGGTCATTATGATAGCACCCTTCTGGCCCTCGAGAGCTTGGTTCTTTTGGCTCAGTCGCCTGTCCGTGCAGGCTCCCTGGACTCTCCCCCTCTCCCAATCTCTCCTGTCTCAGGGGCCGGTCCACCATCCGCAGGTCTCGGGTCTCCGGCTGACGGCGTGGAACTTGAACGGCGGCTCCTGTCGCATAGGGGATTCTCAGACGGCCTTGTTCATACACTGATGTCCAGTCTGAAGCCGGTTACCACCAACATTTATGGTAAAGTGTGGAAAAAATTCCTGTCCACTTCAGGGGCGAGTCCAGAGGGTGAGGCTCCTGTGCCGGCAATTTTAGAATTCCTCCAGCGGGGGTGAGAGATGGGTCTCTCTGTCAATACCCTGAAACTCCAAGTTTCGGCCCTGGGGGCTCTGTACCATTATCCCCTCGCTGGGTCTTCTTGGATGACGAGGTTTATACAGTCTTGTAAGCGGGCCACTCCTGTTCCCTGTCCGAAGGTGCCTCCTTGGGATCTCAATTTAGTTCTGGATGCCTTAACTAAGCCTCCTTTTGAGCCTTTATCTTCTGCTTCGCCAAAGGTCCTTACTCTGAAGGTAGTCCTGTTGGTGGCTTTGACGTCGGCCAGACATATTAGTGACCTGCAGGCCTTGTCGGTGGTGGGGCCTTATACTCAGATTTTGCAGGACAGGGTCGTCCTCCGCCTGGACCCTTCCTATCTTCCCAAGGTGGCTACCAAGTTCTACAGGATGCAGGAGATTGTCCTCCCTTCCTTCTGTGATCATCCTGCAAATCGGAAGGAAGAGGTTCTCCACACGTTAGATGTCAGGAGGGCGTTACTTACCTACTTGGACAAGTCAGCGGCCTGGCGTCAGTCCCCGTCCCTATTTGTTTCCTTTCAGGGGGCCTTTAGGGGTAAGGCAGTGTCCAAGGGTACCCTTGCTAGGTGGTTGCGGGAGGCCATAGCTCTTGCTTATTCTTCTAGTCAGGTGCCGGTCCCGGTGGGACTTACGGCACATTCCACCAGGGCAGTGGCTACGTCCTGGGCAGAGAAGGCTGATGTCCCCTTAGAATTGATCTGTAGGGCTGCTACTTGGTCTTCTCCTTCTACTTTCTTCAAGCATTACAGGTGGGTTCTGCAAGCGGTGGTCCCTCCCTAATTTTCTTTTCTTTGAAATCTCTCAGGTGGTGCTGTCGTGGCGATGATGGAAAAATCTAAATTACTTACCGGCAAAGGGTTTTTCCGGAGCCACGACAGCACCACCGCATCCCTCCCTATTGCCTGTTGGTGTGGTCACGTTTGGGGGGTGTGAATTGTTGATTTCTTTTGGTGGTGGTTGTGTACTAATGATTGTTGGGTTCTCCTCTCCGGTCTCTGTAACCTAAACTGAGGTCCAGGAGAGGTCCCGCCTTTTTATCTCAGAGGTTTCCTGTCTTGGATGGGCGGTCCTCTCTCTCAGGTGGTGCTGTTGTGGCTCCGGAAAAACCCATTACCGGTAAGTAATTTAGATTTTCCGAGTTTCGAGATCAGCAAAACCCTTTCCTGAGGGACATGATGTCGACGCTGGGTTTATTGGCGGCCTGCATTTAGGCAGTGCCTTGGACTCAAGCCCACACAGGAGTCCTACAGGGGCTTGTTCTCTCTTCTGGGATTGGTTCCTGAATTCCCTCTCAAGGAGAGTTGTTCTTCCAGGACATGTGAAGTCCTCTTTGACCTGGTGGTTGAACCCTCAAAATCTCTGGAAAGGTGTCACCTGGAACCAGTCTCCTCTAATGATGCTGACAACAGATGCCAACGCAAGGGGCTGAGGCGCCAAGGTAGCAGGTCACCACTTCCAGGGCAGATGGCCCTCTCTGATCAGCTTAACATCATCAATCTTTAGGGAGCTGAATGCAGTGGAAGAGACGCTCAAGATGACAGTCACCTTGACCCACGATCACCACGTGTATGTGTTCTCAGATAATATCACCTCGGTAGCCCATCTGCATCATCAAGGGTTTACCAGATTCGAAGGTCTACAATTGCAATCTGCGCAACATATTTGAGCTGAAGAATGTCTCCTATCTGTGAGAGCTGTGTATCTGAGGGGATCCATCGGCAATCAAGTGGACTTCCTCGGCAGGAGAGACATCCGGGTGTCTCAACCAAGACGTATTCAGGTCTGGTGGCCAGATGTGGCCTCCCGGTCGTGGAGCTCTTTGCCACTCATCACAGTACGAAAGTGGAGACTTTCTTCTGTCTGAATACGATGGTAGAGTACTGGGAATTTACATTTTTTTCTCATTTTTGATAGTTCAGCCCATTGGCCGCAGTGGAGGCAAGGAGGCCTCCAAGAGTTGATTGCCAACTGGAGCCATCTGTTCTACATACACTCAATAGGGGTTCTCACCACTTGAGTAGCTGGAATCCCATTCTACCAGGTCTGTGTCAACTTCATGGGTGGGAAAGGGATATACATCTACCGGACAGATATGCGGAGCAACCTCTTGGTCTCTGTCCATACATTCACCAGACATTACTGACTGGACTTTTTTAATAGGGTTCTTATTTTTGGCAGCAGATTCCTGTGGGCTGTTATCCCTCCCTAGAAATTATTCGTTGGTATTCATCCGGTCTGCTGTCATGGAAGGTGAGTAGAGAAAATAGAATTAGTCTTACCGGTAATTCGATTTCTAGGAACCTTCCACAACAGCACTAATTTCCCTCCCTAGCTGATGATTCTTATTGGATGATTCCTTCACTTTGGTAGTAACTATTCATGCTAGTGTGTCCAGAAAAAAACTGGTGAGTGCAGGAAGGGGAGGGGTATTTAACCTCTTTTGCATTTCCTGTCCCTATTTAGGGGGTAGGGAGACTTCCTCCGGTCTGCTTTCGTGGAAGGTTCCTAGAAACTGAATTACCGGTAAGACTAATTCTGTTATTCATAAAGAGAGAAGACGGCACTCACCGGAGGGTTCTGCTGGTGTCACTTTTATTTGAGCTGGCGGTGTTACATTGTGCAGGGATGGGGTTGCTGAGAGGACAACGGCACCTTTTCGCGCGGCTTTGCGCTTCTACGGGTTCAAGCTTGGACCCGTAGAAGTGCAAAGCCGCGCGAAACGGTGCTGTTGTCCTCTCAACAACCCCTCCCTGCACAATGTAACACCGCCAGCTCAAATAAAAGTGACCCCAGCAGAACCCTCCGGTGAGTGCCGTCTTCTCTCTTTATGAATTTACCTGCTTGGTGCTTTAGACTGAGCAACCCAGAGTTCGTATGCTCATACTCCAGCCTGTAAATGGTTTCCTTTAGACACTGGTGCCTCGTTCCTGCTCTCTGAAAGTACTAATTCTATTATTTCCATGCATTGGGAACATTGCACAATGATTTCTAATTCAAAACATGTAGAGAAATGTTTATAACTTTTAACTACTTTACAGAAAATAACAAAAAAAGGAAAGTTAGGCCGTTAAAAAAAAATTGCAGTGTCTGCATTTGTCCATACAAACTCAATTTTTTTTTTATTTTGAGGGGTTAACATTCCTGTGAATTCCTCACCTAATATTTAGTTGTATAACCAGTTTTTAGAACTGCTTCACATCTATGTTGCATAGAGTCAACCAATTTCTGTCACCTGTCAACTGTTATTTCGGCCCAGGATGCTTTGACTACATCTTACAATGTATTTGCACTTGTTGGCTTTACTCCAGAAACAGCATTTTTGATGTCACCCCATGTGTTCAATCGGATTATTAACGTCCGGAGATTGGGCTGGCCACTCCATAACCTCAATTTTGTTGGACTGGAACTAAGATTTTGCTCGTTTACTGCTGTGTTTAGGGTCGTTGTCTTGTTGAATCACCTATTTCAAGGTCCTTTCCTCTTCAGCATAAGGCAACATGACCTCTTCAAGTATTTTGATACATGCAAACTGGTCCATGATCCCAGGTAAGAGAAACTGGCCCATATCAAGACGCATGCTCCACCATTCTTTACTGTATTAAGAGTGTATTGAATTCCGAATTTGGGGGTCATCTGACAAACTCTCTGCGGCCCTTGGACCCAAAAGGTACAATTTTACTTTCATCGGTCCTCAAAATGTTTCTCCATTTCTCTTTAGGCCAGTTGACGTGTTCTTTGGCAAATTGTACCTATTCAGTATCTTGTCTTTTTTTTAACAGTGGGACTTTGCAGGGACTTCTTGCTAATAGCCTAGCTTCACACAGGAGTCTTCCAAGGGCCCCATTACATGTAGCAATGTTCCAGCAATCCCACCAATGATTCGACCTGGCCGGGATCACTGGAACATCGCTGTGTGGTCACTGGTGAGCTGTCAAACAGGCAGATCTCCTCAGCAACCAATGTAACGACCTTGCCATCGTGGAAAAGAATATAAACTATTCTTTTCCACGATGTCGAGGTCCCGCTACTGCATTCTGATAGGCTGGGGTAAGTGGGAGAAGGCTGGTAACCAGAATACACATCAGGTTACTAAGCAAAGCGCGATGTGCTTAGCAACCCGATGTGTACCCTGGTTACCAGTGCGCTGTGCTTAGGAACTCGATGGGTACCCTGGTTATCAGGGAACACATAGGGTTAGAGGGGCGTCACACACGCTGATGTATGCTGCCCAGCGGGAGACCGACAACCAAAAAATGATCCTGGCCATTCCGCAGCGATCAGCGAGCTCATCGCTGGTTGCTGAGGAATGTCACACCAGCGACTTCGCTAGCAAGGTCGCTGCAATGTCACAAAACCTGTGACGTTGCAGCGACATCGGTAGCAATGTCGCTGTGTGTGAAGTACCCCTAACTGTCACAGTACTCACAGGTAATTTGAGACTGTCTTTGATCTAGAGCTGATCATTGGCTGAGCTTTTGCCATTCTGGCTATACTTCAATCCTTTTGAATGGTAGTCTTCCATTTTTTTCCTCGTCCCTCTGCTTTTGCTTTCAATTTCAAAGCATTGGAGATTATTTTAGCTGAATAGCCTGTTATTGTAGGTATTTCTTTAATTCTTACCCTCTCCAATTAACTTTTTAATCAAAGTACGCTGTTTTTCTGAACAATGTCTCTAACAAAGCCTTTCAAGGAGAAATGCATGTACAATATGCTGGCTTCACCCTTTAATAAGGGCCACCTGATTCACACCTGTTTCTTCACAGAATGATTGACCTCACTAATTGAATTCCACACTGCTATTATTTTGAACACACCCCGTTTCAATTAATTATTCAAATGCACAGACTCAAAAAGGCACTACAGTTTCCTCAAACACTTATGGTGGGTTTACACACACCAATCATTGTATCCAATATCTGAACCAATCTCTGGTTGCAGTGAAATCATGGACAGATTGCTCCATGTTGTACACAGCCACAAAATGGAACTATGTGTCCATGATTTCACTGCAACCAGAGATCTGTTCAGATATTGGATACAATGATTGGTGTGTGTAAACCCACCATCATAGGGAACTTAAATTGTGATCCCCAATGGGAACAGTGAAGATATATGAAAATGTACTTTATAAGCAAGCATAATAAATGTTTTAGATGAGAGTGCTCTTTTACATTTTTCATCCTTTGGTAGTCATTTAATAAGACAAAGTAAGCTTTAGATTGCAAAAGGTTATGCACCCATAGACTAAAGATGACACATCAAATAAATTGAGAACAATCTTTTAAAAGCACCACTCCAGCATTTTTTTTTATTTCACCCCTGGAGTGGTACTTTAAGTCCAAGTCACCTAAACCCCAGTGTTATACTCACCTTCTGGCATATTCAGCTGTTTTCACTGCTGCTCCTGTCGTTATCAGTAGTCTGTGACCTGCCAGCACCTCCAGTATTTTATGAAGCACCCCAGAGGTCACAACTCATTCTGGTTCTCATAGACTTGTATTGAGCGCTAGTGACGTAACTTCTGACTTCCAGCCAGTAAGGAGTTAAGGGCACAAGATGGTGCCGCGGAACCAGAGCAATGCTGAATAAGGATGACAATGCCAGAGGGTGAGTATAAGATCGAAGACAGGGGACTTATGGCCACTTTACACGTCCCAACATTGTTTCGATATTGGATACAACGGCACGGGAGCGCGCGCTTTTTTGGCTGAAATCCAAGATCGCATAGGAGATGTCACACAGGGAGATATCGGCAGGCAACACAACTGCGATGTCTACGCCCCCTTGTACAAGCGACTCAGGAACGACCATTTAACAAGTCGGTGTTGGGCTGTCACACAGTACGATCCTGCCAGATCGTCCATCCAATATTGGGCAGTTGGAGAGCCTGCACAATTCTTCCCTGATATCGGTTTGGCATCGTTCTTGCGTCACATTGCACATTTACACCATACAACGCACGAACGATATCGGCGCCAACGCACGAACCACGTGACTTTTTATCGAAGTTGGACGCCGATATCGGGACTTGTAAAGTGGCCATTAGATTTAAACTCCAGCACTGGAAATAAAAACACACTGGAGTGGTGCTTTAAAGGGGTGCTATCAACCATACATTATTAATAAAATATCTTCTATATATCCTATAAGTGAAGGTATCAGGGCTGGGACCCACATCTACTGTATCTTGAGAAAAAGACTCATCTGTCACGGATGGAGACGTAGCTGATACCTTTGGATAGGAGCTCAAAAAATTTGAAGAGCACACCACGCCTATGACATTCTGCAAATTCGCTCTGTACAACAGATTACAATGTTAGAATGACTGGCCTCTTGTCATCTTGAGATTGGAAGAAGCAAGAAAAGACATGCCATATGTGCAATCGCACATGGTCCCTCAAGGCAAGAGGGCCTCACTGCCGCTGCCATAACAAAGTTTTTATGCAGGGACTGCATTAATGACTTGACTCCATTTCTGACATTTACTGGGGAATTGGTATGCCAGTGAAATATTGTCTAGATGAGGAGGTGCTCTGTGGCAAGGAACTCACCCCTATCAAGCAGATGAAAAGCAAGGACCCATATGTCATTTACACAGGGGCCTTATACTTTCTTCTGCCTCTTCAAAGCAGTAGTACTTATAAAGGGAACATTTTCTAATTAGATGTAGGGTTGAGTTGCTGTTTAGGCAGTTTACTATACAATTTATTTGTGGAAAATTGCAGTTTTCTTTTTTTTTTATCAGCAACGAGCTCCTAGTTCGCTCCCTTAGGTGCTTTAGAAACACTAGACAAGCTGTGAATAATTTAAAAGTTCATGTTGTGGACAAGTTAAGCAATTAGTTCAGTGGTTAAAATTTATGGCAGGAAGAATAAGCCTTTATGTATATTTAGGTAAAATTGCAGTTTACCCCATATACAATTTAACTTGTATTTTAGAACAACAAACATATTGCAAACCACTGAGTTCCTGGTCTAACTGATTAGACCCCATAGCAGTAAAAGAAAAAGCTGAAACTCTCAAAAGTGTCTGATTAGGGGAAGTGGAAAATTAGAGAAACCACAGAGGCGTCACAATGGCAGTGAAGCACACAGTTCTTGCACGTCACTGATAGGCAGGTAGGGAGGAGGCGAAGGACTGGAACAAACTTAAATGACTACATACAGTATGATGACATGCACAGTCCTATACCAAACGCTAAGAGGAACTTCTGAAATAGCAGTCTAAAAGTGATATTCATACAAAGTAGAAAATAGGAAGGAGTTCAGGGGTTGATTCAGATTTCTGTAAAGTTTTTCTAAATGTGTAAAGATATATTAAACCCTCTCCCCCCCAACAACCCGTATGGCATTGGCACTACTACAGTGGACAAAGTCTTATACTAGACAAGTGAACGCACCCCTACAAGTCAATCCAAAGTCACCTCTGCCATGTAAGAATAATGTGGTATATTATTGGCATGTGATGGTCCATTTACCTTTTAGCATAAAGTGCATGTGGCGGTTGTCTTTGGCGAGGAATTATTAATAATAATAATAATAATAATATAATATTTATTCATTTATATAGCGCTATTAATTCCATAGCACTTTACATACATCAGTAATGCTGTCTCTCTTGGAGCTCACAATCTAAATATCTACCAGTATGTCTTTACAATGTGGGAGGAAACCGGAGTGCCCGGAGGAAACCTACGCAAACACAGGGAGAACATACAAACTCCAGATGTTGTCCTTGGTGGGAATTGAAAGCAGGACCTCAGGACCCCAGTGCTGCAAAGGCTACAGTGCTAACCACTTTAGCCACTGTGCCACCGAATTGACTCTGGATGACTTGACATGCTACATAAATACTGCAGTCCTGCCTGGGTACGTGGACTTGTGTAGTGAAGGCCATAAACAGTTTCTGGTTCCTTCAGACTGAAACGAAGACCAGCTGTTCATTTCAAACAACAGTTCTTTAGTTAACTGTTTCCATAGTTCTTTAGTCACAACTTCACATGTGAGATAGCAGGCACCTCATAGCAGCAGTACTAGTTCCCACTGGATTGTTCATGATCTTTCTGGTCCTGTGACTACCAACACAACACTGTCCAGCACAATAGTACAGTTTATTTCATTCACCACCCCTTCCAGTGGATCCACACCTCTTCTCCTCCTAGATGGGGAAGTCCATGGGGCTGACCACCGAGGTGGGAAGAGAGCATCGTGCTTACGGATGCTTCCTAATGAAGACCTCCTCTCCCTGTAGGTGAAAGGGTATTAAAACGAAAACAAATTAATTTTCTCTATTCCCCATGACAGCACCACATGAGAGAGAGGATCCGCCCCTTCCGGAGAGAAACACACAAAAATAAAAGGGTGGTACCTCTCCTCACACACCAGTTCGGTTTCCTGTCCTGAAGGAGAGGAGACCCACATGTGGCTGTCCATGGGCAGCTGAAGATTCTTCTTACCTGGGGCTGGGGGCTAGTGTGGGAAGAGCGGTGCTGCCGCAACACTGGTCCCGGTCCTAGTGGGTCCCTCCACGGCTGGACCGATGCTGGGACTGGACACGGACCTGGAGCACGGAGGCTCGGTCACCTTGTCGCCCTGGAGTGGGGACGTGCGCACGGTGCCGTAGAGGCAATCCCTGTCGTGCACACGCCAGGGTGAAGATAAGGCTGCAATCCGGAAGTGACGCAGCTGGCACTGGAAGTGGGCTACTGCGCATGCGCAGGACCACTCCAAGATGGTGGTGCCCTGTAAGCGGTGGCACCTGGCATGGGGAGGCCCCCTGAACACCGGAGGAGGATTTGCTGGAAGCTGATCAGTGGGTCGGTAAACAACTTTGTTCCTCAAGATGTCTGAGGATCGCTCACCAACCAGGCAGGGACCTTCAAAAGAGATCCAAGGGATCTCTTTTGAAGGTCCCTGCCTGGTCACCGACCAGGCAGGGACCTTCAAAAGAGATCCCTTGGATGTTAACATTCACGAAGATCACTCACCACACCAGAAGTACCGGTTCAGGAGGCAGGGGCTGCTCTGCTGAGAAGCTGGCAGGGTGATCCGGATGGTGACTAGCCCGGCTGGAAGGGCTAGGCGATGCTCTGCTGTCCGTCTAAGGATCTCCTTTGAAGGCCATTGCCTGGTCGGTGAGCGATCCTCAGATATCTTTTGACAGATCTGGGCTGGTTGGTAGACCTTAAGTAATTACCGTATGCCTGCAACCAACAACCTCACAACTGTTTTTGGGTCTGATCTGGACTCACACATCCAAGAGCGCCACCTCCCAGAGGACAAAAAGCAAAAAATAGTGTCCTTGATATCAGCAATTCTGGCACATGTACAGATGTCCATAAGGCAAGCCATGTCCCTGTTGGGATCCCTCACAGCTTGTATCCCAGCTGTTCTGTGGTGTCAACTGCACTCCTTTTATCTACAATGGGAGATCGTCCACAATCAGGGATGGTTAAATAATTTCCTCAGACCCTCTCGACTCCCTCAGATGGTGGTTGGACATGCACAACATGTCCCACGAGGTTTCCATGGGTGTCCCCAGTTACAGATGTAATTACCACCAATGCCAGTTCCTTTGGCTGGAGTGTGAAACCATCGAGCATGAGAGGAAGGTGAACTAATAAAAGCCTCACATACTAGTGCATCTCAATGAATTAGAATATCAAAGATCAATATCTTATTGCCATGTTTCAGGGTGTTTCTGGGAGCCCTGAAACACGTTGACTAATTCAATATTAGATTCACTCTTTGATCTCTCGTGGAATATTGCAACGCGGTTTTTAACCGTTGATCCTCCCTACTTTAATTTTCTGATATAATGACTTTTGGGTTGTCATTGGCTGTAAGCCATAATCATCAACATTAGCATAAATAAACACTGGAAATAGATCATTCTGTAATGACTCTATATAATATGTGCATTTCACTTTTTGTATTGAATTACTGGAATAAATTAACTTTGCTGATATTCTAATTAATTGAGATGCACTAGTGTGTATAATTCTAACCTCAGGTTTGGCTGAAAATCTAAAATATATGGGGGTCCCAGACTCTCCCCCAACAGATAATGTTGATGGAGATAGGATGTGGCATTTCATAATTTGGAATGTCAATCTTCTTGTTTTCACCGTCAGAGATATCCAGCAGTTGTTCAATCACATAGGACACATGAACACTCAGCAAGCGAGCGCTCCTGTGTATGGGAGAGTCAGGCGAGATTGCTGCCAGTCAACTGATCAACTGAACCATCATTCACCTGGCAGCAACCTAAAGTATTAAGGGGACTTAAAGGGGTGATCTGAAACTAAGATTCCTTGATAATCTGACACATGCTCAGCAGGAGCATCCTGCGCACTGGGCGATAGTATTTTCAGTGCATGGTGACAGTACTCTCTCTCATCGGCTCTGATGAGCAGTAAGGACATTGCAGGAGAGCGCACTGTCAGTGCGCATTGTAGAGAGAAAAGCTCAATGGTATAAACTATCCTGCAGAACCTATTTTAACTGTACAGCTCTTTTAAGTCTGCTTTTGAATAAACAAACAGGTTGTGTACCCCTGTTCTACATGCCCTAGAAGTAGAAATAAATCATTCTATTATAATAATATATAATGACAGAGACATCTAATGCACAGTACTGCCATTGTCCTAGAAGATTTCTGCAGTTATCTTGAGCATGTAAGGTAACAGGCTTACTTTAAGGGTTCACTCACACAAGTATATAACTTGGATAACTGCAATGCAGGAAAAAAAGGCATTGAACTCGACTCATATTAGTCAATGAGGCAGTGCAGATCTGCTTTTTTTTTCTTCTTTTTTTAGCTGTATTTGGCCTGAGGAAAGGATCACAGCATGCTGCAAGTGGATGAGTAAATCAGATGAGACTCAACTATTCAAGTTTATGGTGCAAAAAAAATTGGATGCCAACACGTAACAGTCTAGTAGCATCCAAAATTTACAGATACATAACCATTCTGTAGAACAGAACACTGTAAATGGTCCGGTAAATCTTTGTACATGAATAATAGCTGCTGTAGACTAAAAAACGGATGGTACATGGATGACAAGTGAGAAAGAAATCGTCCTACTTTTCTGGATGAAAATCAAACCAATGTTTTATAGGCTGCTGTGAGCGTAAAGAGCTAAAGAGCTAACATTTCATTGTTTAGTTTACATTTCCTGAAAATGAGCAGTCTGATATTATTATTCTCGCCTACTGCCTTTATTTATAACAAATTGAGGTGAACAGCTCAGGATGTGGTTAATTTTTTGCTTGCAACAAATGGTATTTATGGCAGCGATGGATGATAAAGAACAAGTTTAGACAGTGACATTGGTTTAAAAGATACAAGTCAATCAAACGCAGCCATTCTCAATGAGTTATACATTATTCACCATTAAATTCCGTGTATATTTACTGTATACTGTACATACCATTTAAACATTTATTCTAGTCCTTTTTTTTCCAACTGCCATTACTCGCTCTTGAAGTAGGGTATTCTACAGTCTATGAACCCTCCACAACTCCTTTTCTTTCCTTAAAAAGAACCAACCAGCAATATTTAGGGCTATAAAGTGAAGCCAGTCCCTTACAGGCACTGGGATGCTGAGTGTAATCATACCTTTACTGCAATGATTCCATGTATGATTGCTGAGATAAGAGTTATCAAACATTGGGAAATCTTACAGCAGGGGGACAGAGTATGCAGCAGAATGTCTCTATGAGGGGCTGGGATTGTCTTTATTATTCCCCTGTTTGCTCTAAGCCAAGGCCTCACTTCTTCCTCTCCTTGCTCCCTCTCACTCACTACCTGTCACTGTATGGCACTGTATCTGACTCTTACAGCTGCTGTGTAGTGGTGGCAGACCAAGTAATAAGGGGCTAATGCCAGCTTTGCATTGGCAGCTGGCACTAAACCCGAGATTCACAATGTTGGGCCAATATTAGACCTGGCCGTTAGGAATATCTAATAAATAGTAAGGTAAAAAATGTTGTACCATGTTAGCCATGGAAAAATATTGGAATCTGAGAGTCCTCAGTGGTAGATACCTTTTAATGGCTAACTGAAAAGATGGTAAGCATAGCAAGCTTTCGGGACACTATGGCCCCTTCGTCAGGCTGATAATGACACAAATTCTGAAGACACATACATATATACATAAGCAAAAGAAAAAAAAAGTGTTAGATGCTGTAGTAAATATGACAGGTGATGTAAAGCAGATCCGGCTAGGGAGGTGTAAAGGAACTGGGAAAGAGAAACCAAAATTCTAAGATAAGCGGAACAAATTGTATTATTGTTATATGGTTAGTAGCCGGGGAGACCTGATAAATAATAAGAAGACACAACACAGAGAAAAATATTTTTATTAGAAAAAGCCCCCAACACATTTAGACCCCATCTTTATTACCCACTGCACGTTCCTCTGCTATGTATGACATACTCCAGTGGGAGGTCCTCGATGATTCTCAGTGTTATAGCATATAAGCCCTGTACTTTTTGTAACCCCTATCTCATAGATTGTAAGCTCTTTTGAGCAAGGTCACCTTTTTTTTTGCTTTAATTATTGTATTGTATTTTTTACATTGTTTCTCTGCTTTAATTATTGTATTGTACTTTTTGCATTGTTTCTCTGCTTTAATTATTGTATTTTTTACATTGATCTCTACTTTAATTACTATATTGTATTGTTTTTATATAATTGTTACCTATGACCTTTTGTATATGAACCACTGAATTGTAAAGTGCTGTGGAATAGGTTGGCGCTATATAAATAAAGATTATAATAATAATTATTATTGTTATTATTATTATATAGGGGCACCCCCCATATGCTATTGTCGGGTTCAAATTTACTGTTCCACTCCCTCGCCAGTCATCCCAGATTAGACTATGAACACGTGGTACCAGATAAGAGTAAATCAGACCGAGAGTCCGTTTATAGCTTATAGCGTGTCCAGTTTAATAATGACAACGTACACGGCAACAACTACTGAACCCAATACCCGGGGTACAGGGCATTTTATAGTCTAAAAGATAAGCATGTAAATGTCCATGGCAGGGTGGGAGTTAGGTGGGATTAAGCTAATATCTATGTTTGTTAATAATAATAGTTCTTTGTATTCTGAGAGTCCGTTCTTCATCACGTCATGGTATCATCCCTTGGCTGCTGGATACCAGTTATCTTGGATTTCCCATAGCACAGTCTGGAGCAGGCACAACGAGGACCAATCAGCTTGTCCATTCTCAAGGCTTCTGTGCAGCCATATCTTCTTTCCAGCATACACATCTGAGGGGACACTTTGTTTACAAAACAGCTCCTTGTTCACAGATTCATAGTGGGAAAGAAGGAAAGAAAGAAATAGATGGAAGGGGGGGAGAGACAAAGAGAGAAGAGAAGAAGAAGAGAAAGAAAGAAGGAGAGACAGATAGATAGAAAGGGAAAGAGGGAAAAGAGGGAGAGAGTGACATTGAGGAAAGAGAGAGATGAAGAGGAAAGAGGGGATGAGAGAAGAGAGAGAGAGAGAGAGAGAAAGAAGAGAGAGAAAGAGAGAAAGATAGAGAGAGGAGAAGGATAAAGAGGAGAGGGAGAGAGAGAAGAAAGGTAGAGAGAGAGAGCGAGAGATGGAGGAGGTGGGCGGGGTGACTCCAAGACGAAGAAAGATGTGGATACGTACCTGAATACAGGAAAAACTTATTGTTTCATTTAATGCTATATATATAAAAACTAAGATTAATAGATAATATATAATTCATCCTCCACACTATAAGACCAGACATCCTGCCAGTTAAAGCCCAGGTCATAATTTCAGTGAGGTCTCACCTCACTGGTCATGACAGTTCAAATTCCCCAGTCACACAGGGTTAACTGTGATCTCAAATGGTCCCAGAAAAGAGATCATTATGAATCCCAATTGTATCTCTGTGTGACCAGGGATCCTGAACTATTATCACCACATTGAGTGAGACCTCACTGGTCATGACCTGTATTTACCATGGCAGGCAACTTTGGGTCTGCATCCCAGAAGTCGTGTGTAGGAGCTGAAGTGCCTCTGCATGAGGACCACGAATGACAGCAGGTGGACAATGGAGGGTCAGAGGATGAAGGTATGTGCGGCGACACCGGAGATGTGATGGGCAGAACATGGGGAGACAAAGGATCACAGTTCAGCAGTGTAAGCAGACGCGTGCAGGGGCGACCGGACGCGTGCAGGGGCAGGAGCGAGCAGACACGTGCACCAGTACTGGGGAGGGGGGCAGAGGGGCCGGAGGCTGGTGACACTGCAGGGGAAACCCAAGACTACTCTGAGGGATTGTTGATGGCATTTCTATGCGATCTGCCATGTTTGTCCATATCACATCACAGAGATGCAAGGGGACGCGGTGGCCACACTGTCAGTGACATGACATCACAGCCGCGTCCCTGCAGATAACTGCAGCCAGCAGTCCTTCTTTGTGCAGTCCCCACCACTGTGCAAAAACCACGATTGTGCGTGGGCTGCGTTGCCGACTACAGTACCGGATCGTGGTTCTAAACCTTCCCGGTATGGGGAACCGGCTGCTATTTTAACAATTGGTTCTCCTGTACCGGAGAAAACCAGCTGAATCCCACCCTGAAGTGGAGGCATATAAGTACATATTGATTGTTGGTACAATCTATGTATATAGGTATATCAACATTGGTGGTACAGTCTAGGTATATCAACATTGACGGTACAGTGCAGGTATACAGGTATATCAACAGTGGTGGTACAGTGGAGGTATTTAGGTATATATTCATTGCTGGCACAGTCTAAGTATATATTCATTTCTAGTACAGTCTAGCTATATAGGTATATCAACATTGGTGGTACAGTGGGATTACCTATAACTGCAGGTTTGCTGTGATAATAGTGAGATCTGTGCCTCTGTTGCTACAGCCTCCTCTCCTGTGTCTTAGCTGTCTGTGAATGAGGGGGGACGCACAGCCTGAAGGGAGCTGGATGTTGTCCAGTATCTTCCCGCGATCTGTCATAAGAGTACATAAGATCTGAGTACATAAGAGATGGTGGAGGGGACGGGGTCGGGCATGGTCTTCTCTCTTCTTGTCATCATGTCGTTCACAAGCAGGGAGATGCTGGAGGGGCGGGGTGAAATGCTGAGCTCAGGCACATTGGACACAGTGCCTGGTAGGGTGACAGGAAGGGAGAGAGGGAGGGGTGATATCACTAAACCGTGTCTTAGCACGAGGACATGCTAATCTTTGCTACAGGGGAGTGTAGTGCCCCTGCGGTCCGGTCACCACTACTAGTCTGCGGCAACTGGGGTTGGTAAGTCCAGTCACCCACAAATACACCCAACACACCCTGTCACAGGGCTAGCGGGTGAACCCAGGTAGTGGGATGGCTCAGACAGCCCGTGGAATGGTGGGGGAGAGAGGTGGTGGGTGGGAAGTTAGGAAGAGCAGTCAGGAAGTGGGGAAGGAACAAAGGGACAGAGCACAGGAAGTGGTCAGTCAGTCCAGAGAGGGAGTTGAGAAGAGGGCGCGAAGGAGTAGGACCCGGAGGGCTTGAGCGGCATGTGGCTCGCCCTGGGTCCCGGCACAACAGACTGCAGTGAGACAGAGAGAGAACCCTAGGGTACAGAAAGTGAGCGATCCACTCGTATGCCTGAATCTGCTGTAAAGTGGAGGGGCAGGGCGAGAATCAGGGACCCGGCCCTGAAGGTGGCGAAGAGGCTCCAAGCTCCAACCAGAGAACCAGGGCCACGGGATCTCCAAGAGCTGTGGCCAACCCTCGACACAGTGCTGAGAAGGCAGCCGTACTAAGGCCAGGGGACTCTGACGGAGTCCCAAGAAGGCCCGTGGCTGCTGGATTAGGCTCTGTTTGTGGAGGCGCGTGCATGAAGGAGGAGAGCAGGCAGCGCAGAGGAAGGAAGGCCCAAGAGGGAAAGCACATGAAAGGAGTGTACTAGATGAGCCATCCTGGTTGCTGAGGACTACCCGGACTGCTACTGAAGCAAAAGCTGTACTCTGTAGTGCCTGCCAAGAGAAGCTAGGTAAACTGGGTTTTGGAACTCAGAACTGCGTGCCTTTTTATTCTCCGCTTGAGGAGTGGTAGACTGCTGCTAAGCCATGCTGGCTATAGGACCCCGCTATTAAGACACCTTCCATCCCTGACTGACTGGCCAGAGCTGCCCTGTAGCCATCCAAAGCCCAACCACCCCACTCCAGGTGCCCTGGGAAATCGCTCCTCCCGTGGGGAGCTAGACCATCACAGCTGCAACTGCATCATCCCCAGAGGTCCCGGACCACAGCAGCGGCCCCCTACCTGCCTCCTTCCATGGGTGGCGTCACGACAAACTCTTAAACTTTTCTTTTTACCCCTTTATCCCCATTTTTTTTTTACTGACAGCCTATTCGGGTAGCCACAGACCAGGTCACGCCACCGTGACAGCCCCTTGACGCCCAAGGACTGTTGAGAGAGAGGACTGGCTCCGAGAACTCCACGGCCCCACTGGGCGGAGTAACGAACAGGGGATTAATACAGAAAATCCCAGCCTCTCTTATGCTTATAGGCTGCACACTCCGTCCCTCTGCTGCTCAGATTTCCCGATGTTTGATAATTCTTATCTTAGCAATTATACTTGAAATCATTGCAGTAAAGGTATGACTGCACTCAGTACCCCAGTGTATGTAAGGCATTAGCTTCACTTTATAGCCCTAAATCCCGTTGGTTGGTTCTCTTTAAAGGGGTTGCCTACCTTTCCTTACACATTCAGTGGCGTAAGAATATGAAAAGAGGCATAGTCCCCTGATGTGACCTCACCAAAGCCATGACATCACGATTCTTATGTCACAGCACATGAGTCTTGTGACTAGAATGTTACCAGTCAGGTGACTAGAATGTAAAACTTCTGATTACTTCAGCCAATAACAAGCTTCACCATAATAAATATTAATAAATAAAGTATAATTAAAACTGTGAAATCTTGGCTTCCGATGTAGGAGCAAACCTACAAAGCTGTCTTTGTAGAATGTACAAGGTTGACAGCAAATACCGGTAAGTAAGAGTCTATTTGTTCATTTTATGAGTTCAATGCCCAGAATAAAGGTTTGTTTTTACGTAAGATAACACAATAACACCTTTAAGTGTGTGTTTTTTTAATTAACTGGTGGTCATTTTCAAAAATGGTTGCAGAACTAGTCAGCATCTTGTTGGTCTTGCTGGATTACTTGCATTCATTAGAATATGACATGCTATCTAGACACTTTGATGACGTGACGTCATCTTGCACTAAATGACTTTTCAGATACTGCAAGTAGTTGTAGATCTTAATGCTACAAAGTGTAAATGTTCCATTCTCCTTTGCTTTGATCTGTCATTATGAGAAAACTGCTTATCACTTTCATTATAACACTTGTAAGAGGATTAAAACAACTTTCATTCCAGGAATCTGATTTTCAAAGAAATATAATTTTGCATGAGTGATGCCGAGTGCCACATACACACCTCAGTCATATTTCTAATTCTACAATTACTAAACACATAACTGGACTAAAAATAAGCAATGTTGAGTCAATCCTCCTTAGACCCCTGGGTGAAGCAAACAATCCAAAATGTGTGTTATTCTTAAGCATTAAGTTGTATCCAGTGACTTGTTTATTCATTCTATCACTAGCCCCACAGTAAAGATAAATTTACTACTATTAACTTCTTTAGTTGCTTTTTTTTAATCAGAAAATTCATGGGTTTCTCTATCAGGTCAAGTGATCTAAAGTACTGCCTGTAGGATGGTACTCCATAGACTGTACCATAAAAGACCCCCCCATGAAAAGACACAAACACCTATCACAGATAATGATGATAATGACACAGCTCCTGTAAACAGTTATAATGAAGTTGATGACAGATTTTTTTTATCTAACTTATATAGCATATTGATGAGTACCATATATAGAGGGGAGTATAACAATACCAAGCCAGCCCAACAGATAGAGATGGTATGGCCTGTAACTGCCCATTTGATGTTGGGCTGATGCATCATAGGATTTATAGTAGAGCATAGAATGAAATGCAGAGTGAATTCTGGAAATCAAGATGGAGGCTGAAGAGAAGCAAAGATGAGACCAAATGGCATAGAAGTAAGTATATTTCTCCCCTCTTATATCTGTACAACCGAATTGTCAACATTTATTGTTACTTGTATTGTTACTATGTTACTTGTCCTAGTCTGCCCTTTTAGCATGTAAAGCGCCATGGAATATAATGGCGCTATATAAATAAATAATAATAATAATAATTCTATATAGAAATGCAATGTGTAGTAGGCAGTAAAGTAACTAGTGTCTGATGGTCCCTGGTGCAAATTTTAGACCTGCCCCCTCCCCCCACGCACACGCTGGTTAGATGTATGGGCCTCATGTAATGTTCTGCATCCTATAAAAACTCAAAAATTAACCCCTCTCCCCCTTCATTGTACATGTATTAATGTCCCTCATCCTGCTATGTCCTCCTCCTGGAATATGGTCCTTATCCTGGATCCTGGTATATATGACAGCATCCTGGTTTATATGGTCCTCCTCCTGCCCTCAATATCCTCCAATTATTATAATGCACCCCAGGGCCGGCGTCAGCTCCTGGCATACCCGGTCAACTGCCGGGACCATGAACAGCTGGGAAAGCCCACTGGCCATCAGGGACAGGCAACCCTGAGAGCCAGGGGTCCATTAGGGACAGACAGCCCTGTGAACAGGGGGCACATCAGGCAGACTCAGAAAGCAGCTGAGTGCTTCGCTGAGCTGCCAGTGCGCATGGCTAATTTGCATGTGATGCAGATTAGCCATGTGCTGGCTCCATGGAGCAGTGGAGCTTTCTCCTTTGCCACCTGCACCTCATCAGGACCTCATCACACTGGTGTAGCTGTGCAGGAAGAAAGAGGAAGCTCCACAGTCCCGGGAGCCTGCTGCTGTAAGGATGTGGTGGGGAAGCATGTGAGGAGGACACAGCCCCAGGGGAGCGGATGGAAGATGAGTATGATCCGTTTTGTTTTCTACTGTGTGCAGCAGGTTGTGTGATTATATGTACCATGGAGGCTGTACTGGGTGCATATGGAGGTTGTGCTGGGTGTATATGGAGTATATGCTGACTGTAAATAGAGGCTGTGCTGGGGTATATGGAGTGTGTTCTGGCTGTATATGGAGGCTTTGCTGGTGTATATGGAGGCTGTGCTGAGTGTAAATGGAGGCTGTGCTGGCTGTAAATGCAGGCTGGCTGTAAATGGAGGCTGTGCTGGTGTATATGGAGGCTGTGCTGGCTGTAAATGCAGGCTGTGCTGTGGTATATGGAGGCTGTGCTGGGTAACTGGGGGCTGTACTGGGATATAATGAGGCTGTGCTGGCTGTAAATGGAGGCTGTGTTGGGGTATGTGGTGGATGTGCTGGCTGTATATAGAGTCTGTGCTGGCTGTAAATGCAGGCTGTGCTGGGTTATATGGAGGCTGTTCTGGGGTATATGGAGGCTGTGCTGGGCTAAATTGAGGCTGTGCTTGGGTATATGGAGGCTGTTCTGGGAAATATTCCTGTAATGTGTGTATCTGCTGAGCAAATGATCAAATCTTCTTATAATGATATAGAAATAACTCAGACTGCACACACTACACACATGCGTATACACACAGTGAAGATCTCTAAGAGCACACACCTCCTCCCCCTCCTTTCTGCTCTGCAATGAGTCACACAACATAACAGATCTCAAGAGGGCAGTGCAATGATGCATGAATATTCATTCCTTGGGGTGTGGGCAGCAGAGAGCTCACTGTGATTGACAGATGGAATTAATCTTTTATTTTGAAGTTTACAGAGGATAGTAGTGAAGTATAAATAATAGAAACACATGAATAGAGCGAGTTTAGAGAAAGGAATTAGAAAATTATAGCAATTACATATGGATTTTTGACCTGACAGATTGCTTTTAACTGCAGAATGTGCCACAGCAACATGTTTATGAAGTTATTAGATTTCATTACACCAGAAGCAAGAAAACAGTCTGAAGCTGCACCCTTAACCCATAACAATCCAAAATCGAAGTGATAACAAAGACAATTGGAAAAATGTTCAACTTTGTTGGTTGTTTACATATAGACTCAATACTGTTGTAAACTTACTATTGCACACTTACTTGGGGTCCCTTCCTCTAATTAAATGGTTGTTTCTGTATTTTTTATTGTTCCCGGAAAAGTCACTGGTCCAGTACATTGCCTATAATTACCGTATATACTCGTGTATAAGCCGAGTTTTTCAGCACAAAAAATGTGCTGAAAAGTCCCCCCTCGGCTTATACACGGGTATATACGGTAATCATATAACTTATATATATGCCCCAGCTGTATACAGCAGCCCCAGCTGTATACAGCCCCCCCGTGGTAACCAGGGCCCCCCTTGCTGCACCTGTAAAGGAAGAAGTCAGTATACTTATCGCTGCCGCCGCCGCTCCGCTTCTCGGTCACCGCGCTGCTCCGGGTCTTCATGCTTCCTGTTCCTTCTCCGGCGCTCAGGAAATGACGTCATTGTTCGAGCGCCGGAGAAGGAACAGGAAGCATGAAGACCCGGAGCAGCGCGTGACCGAGAAGCGGAGCGGCGGCGGCAGCGATAAGTATACTGACTTCTTCCTTTACAGGTGCAGCAAGGGGGGCCCTGGTTACCACGGGGGGGGGGGGCTGTATACAGCTGGGGCTGCTGTATACAGCTGGGGCCCCTGTATACTACCTATGGGGGGGGTCTGTATACCTCTGGGGCTGCTGCTGTATATACCCCCTAGGGCTGCTGCTGTATATACCCCCTGGGGCTGCTGCTGTATATACCCCCTGGGGCTGCTGCTGTATATACCCCCTGGGGCTGCTGTATACTACTACTGGGGATGCTGTATACTACTACTGGGGCTGCTGTATACTGCCACTGGGCTGCTGTATACTACCACTGGGGCTTCTGTATACTACTACTGGGGCTGCTGTATACTACTACTGGGCTGCTGTATACTACCACTGGGGCTTCTGTATACTACTACTGGGGCTGCTGTATATACCCCTGGGGCTGCTGTATACTACTACTGGGGCTGCTGTATACTACTACTGGGGCTGCTGTATACTACTACTGGGGCTGCTGTATACTACCACTGGGGCTTCTGTATACTACTACTGGGTCTGCTGTATATACCCCTGGGGCTGCTGTATACTACTACTGGGGCTGCTGTATACTACTACTGGGGCTGCTGTATACTACCACTGGGGCTTCTGTATACTACTACTGGGGCTGCTGCTGTATATACCACTGAGGCTGCTGTATACTACTATTGGGGCTGCTGTATACTACCTCTGGGGCTTCTGTATACTACCCACTGGGGCTGCTGTATATACCTCTGGGGCTGCTGTATATATCTCTGGGGCTGCTGTATATATCTCTGGGGCTGCTGTATACTACCACTGGGGCTGCTGTATATATCTCTGGGGCTGCTGCTGTATATACCACTGGGTTGGCTGCTGTAACACTGCTGGGGCCTGTATGTACCACTGGGGAGGCTGCTTTATACCACACTTCTGGGGCTGTATACTACCACTGGGGAGGCCTGTACACCACTGCGGGGGCCTGTATACCACACTGCTGGGGGCTGTATACCTGTGCTGGGGTCCACCCTCGGCTTATACACGAGTCAATAGGTTTTCCCAGATTTTGGGGGCAAAAGTAGGGGGGTCGGCTTATACACGGGTCGGCTTATACACAAGTATATACGGTAATAAACTTTTTGGAATTTTTCCAACTGGAAGAATGGTATCGCTTCGTCTTTTTTTAATTCTGATACTAAACTTTGTTTTAAATCCCCAATGAGCCCCATGATATCAGCACTATCAGAAGTCTGCCCCTTATTTTTTTCTCACATGACCACCATGTCTCCCCACAATACGTAAGAAGGTCTGACACTAGTCATGTTTTAACTACATTAACCCTCTCTCAAACATGCCCATGAAAATCAAGACAGCAACTTTATACACACGGCACCAATTAAACTACAAAGTTTAAAGTAGAAGTACCATAAACCACAAGAACATCCCATAGACCCGGAGGCGAAAGCTTCATCTGCATATTGAATTTAAAACAGTAAAATATTCCACATTGCGAACATGTGTGTAACATCCATCTGAACTCACATCCCAGGAATGCTATAAACCATCCAAACAAATAGAGGGTGTAATCAGGATGCCTACCAGGAAATTCAAAGTTCAGCCCAATTTTCCTGGACACCCCACTAAGCCAAAAGTTAGTATATCTCGGATGTTCAGATGTGAACTATGGATATGCAATGTTAATTTTAATTTAAGCTAATATGTGCATATGGTGCATACACATGAAAAATAACATGTTAGGCTGCTTTCACATCGCTTTATTTTTCCTGTCCATTGGATTCTACTTTTTGCAGGATCCCACAGACAGGAATCAGACGGCACCGGAGATGAGCCTCCTGGTGCTATTTCTCTATCCAGGGCTGTGATTTTTATGGGTCCGGACACAGAAAGAGCTGTGCGGGGCACTTTCACTTCCACAATGTATATCCATACATTGCGGAAGTGAAATTAAGTAAAAGCAAGGGGTTAAAAATAAAAAAACTCTATTCTCAACTTCCCGTGATCCCCCGAAGCCTCCAGCAAGCTCCGGGTGACTACAGTACAGGACCTGCCGTTACGTCACAACCCGGCAGCGCCATCAGGTCACATGACCGCAGTTACCGCGGTAACCGGACATGTGACCCAATCAGCTGATCAGGTTGTGACGTAATGCCAAGTCCTGTATTTATCCG
Source organism: Allobates femoralis (assembly GCA_033576535.1). Classification (NCBI taxonomy): domain Eukaryota; kingdom Metazoa; phylum Chordata; class Amphibia; order Anura; family Aromobatidae; genus Allobates; species Allobates femoralis. The sequence continues at coordinate 599,933,895 of JARQOC010000002.1, forward strand.
GAGCTTGCTGGAGGCGTCGGGGGATCGCTGGAAGGTGTATATATATATACATTGCGGAAGTGAAATTAGACAGAACATAGCAGTTTTAGTGTACTGAGCATTCTCAGTACACTAAAATCGAGTCCGAGGAAACAGCTGATCGTTTCTCGGACCCAATTTTAGTGTACTCCATAGGCCTCATGTTATTTGGTGCGGATCATGTTGGATCCGATTGTGTCCAATTTGATCCGCTGTGCCCAAAATTCGGACACAATCGGATCGCACAAAAATCGGATGGCAATAAGGCCAAATCCAATCCGATCCGTTTTACAACGGACAGCCACGGTTCCCAAAAAATCGTGTTGTGAAAGCACCTGTCACATCGCCATTGGACTCGGTGGCTGGTGTTCCTGCCCCGGCCGAAGGGAGGCACCGGATTCCTTCGGCTGATGGTGCTGGTAATAGGAGGACCTTGTCCTCATATGGACCTGCTCCTTCGACATCTGCCTCTGTCGCTGGGCGCCACCGTTTCTCCTTGGGGTGATGTTGGTGGCAGAGGAGCGGGGCCTGCAGAGGCGTCTGATAGGCGCAGTCTTCGTTCTTCTGTCAGAAGTAGGGTGGTTGGTGCCAGTCGTGCATCACCATCTGGCCTGGTTCTAGGTGCGGTCCGGATGAGATCATCAGGCTGTGAGCTCCAGCCTATGGGAGGTAACCGCGCCCTTCAAATACATTGGAGCCTGTCTTGCAGGCCGCCAGATATAGTTTTGGTTCCCCAATGATGTAGTGTGTGTTTAGTTTTATCTCTGACCTTTGCCTGGATTTCTGACTCTGCTACAGCCTGTAGATTTTGTACCTCGGCTGCCCTCTTGGTTTTTGACTTTGACCTTTGCCTGGATTTTCGACTCTGCTACAGTCTGATGATTTTGTGCCTTTGCTGCCCTCTCGGTTTTGACTCGGACTCCTGACTATGTTTTTCGGGTCCTGATTTTTCCCCTGGCGACCTTCCTGCTCTGCTGCTCATAATAGGCAGCTACCCCCTGGGCTCCGCTGTAATTCCAGATCCCTGTATAGGGGTTAAGGGTCTCGGGGTTTCTCGGAGTGCTGCCTTACCAGCAGCTCAGCCTCACAGCGGATGGTCGTCACAGCACCCTTAAGAAATCCCTTTAAACATAGAAATTTAGAATTACTAGTCTAGTCATGTCAAGTTAGTAAGAATTGAATCGTGCAATTGTATATCCATCCCACAAAAACTTATTTGTAGGATCTGAATGAAAAAAATAACAAACAGTACTGGACTTGTGTTTCTTTCTTTTGTTGTATTTCAAAAATTGAGCAATTGTTATTGAAATAATTTTGCTCAACCTAAAGAATAAAAATTAGTTTAGTATGCAAATCGTGTTATTCTGCAACATACCTGATCTTGTTAATGCTTCACGGTGTCGAGGTCCATTTATATGACATGCCTGCTGATTGGTGAATTTTTACCAATCGGTCCTCATTTGAATGCCTGTTACCCAGGCAGACCCAAGTATATGATGTGCACTGAGTGTTCTACACTAGATACTCAGTACACATAGGCGACCATTATTCTTGTCAGTCCGAGTCCTGTTTACATAGAATGGTTAACCGCTGAGAACGATGATTTTTTGCGCTGCGTAAAAGATCGCGTCACCAAATGTACGCGTGACTTGCTCAATTATCAGGTGATCAATAGATATTACTCTTTTTATTTGATGTATCTTTTTGTGGTCTTTACCAAATGGGTGAAGCTCACAGGATCATTTTTCAGCGCAGCCTAAAGACATTCCCACAAACAATCCTGTGAGCTACACCAACTTGGTAAGTGCCATAAAAATAACAAAAAGGATGATATTTCTGGAATTGTATGGTGCATAAAAAAAAGAATATTCAGAGTTGCAGAGGGTATTAAAATAAGAGCAAAAACTAGACACTTTTTGACCTGAGACGGGTCCTCTTGATCCTTATTCTCATGATCAGAAGTACCTAGGATCGCCAACTCATAACCTATTTTGTGGATGTGGAAATATGGAACAACATCTTTAGTGTTGACATATAGCTAGCATTTCACACAATACAACTGGAATGACTGTTATCATTAAACATTTATGAAGTGTGTCTTATAGACTCTTAGGTATTTGTTATCACATACGGCCTGCAGGGTCCTTTACCCTCAAATTTACTCTCCACAAGATCTGTCATTTTGGAGATGTTCTAGAAAAAAAGTGTGATGCGGTGTTAGGGAAGCACTGAGGCAATAAAGGGGAGAAGATTACAAGATTAAAATGCACAGACCTTTAATCGTTACATAAGCTCTCCAAGCCATGACGCGTTTCGATAGCAGATGTTATCTTCCTCAGGTAGTAAGGAGCAAATAAAATGACAACCTTATAAAGGGAAGATTTACCAATCAAAACACACAATTGATTATGACATCACACGAAGTAAACAAAGGACATTACAACCCTAAAAACTAACAGGATTATTCTTCCCTATCACAAGATTTATATAAAAAAACACACAAAAGGATTTATAAAAATAGTGCTTATAAAATAGATTTAAAAAGCATAATATAAAATAATAATAATAATAATGTTAAAAAATACCAGGGAGGGAAACTAATGAATTGCCTTCTCAATAGTTAGGTTCAAGCCCTCTGGAGACAATGTACCCAATCAATAAATCCAATAAGATTCACGATTACTCAAACGACCCAAACGATCTGAAACAGTCTCATCTATCCGATTAATAATTTTAAGACTAAGATGAGCAGGGTCTTTATTATGTGCCAAAGAAAAGTGCTTGGAGACGCTATGCCGAAGGTAACCATTCCGGATATTTGACCTGTGTTTATTAAGTCTAGCATGCATAGCCTGTATCGTGCGGTCTACATATTGTAGGCCGAACGTACACTCCAGTAGATATACCACAAATATCAAGTGACAGTTAAGAACATTCCTGATGGTATAAGTATCCCTGGTGGTATTGGAGGAGAATGTTTTAGAACCATTCACCATAGTTTGACAACACAAACATTCACATTTTGCAGATGTTCTGACTCGCATCATGATTTGGGCCTTACTAAAATTGCTCAGATCCTTATGTTATACTTACCTACTTTTCATGCTTCCAACACATTGACTACAAGACCGACCTATGTGGCGCCCCACCGGGTAGGTCGCCACCAGAGGTACTGCACTCCTGCGATTAGGGAGCATTGTGCCTCTGCTCTCCAGGCTCCGAGATTGTGCAGTTGAGCCACAAACACACAACCCATAGGCCCCTGGGACGGTGGGTGGACCCAGAGGGAGGACCCAGGCTCCAAAAGGGGGACAGGGAAGTGTAATCAGTAGTCAGGAGAAGAGAGACCATCAAGACAGGAGTGGAGTGGAAGTCGAGAGTGTAGGGGCGATGTTGTGCTGACTCCCGCGGGCTGGAGCCTGACCACACTCACCCTGGGAGGGAAAGACCGAGAGGTGTGGAGAAAGAAGGGAACCCTTGGGGTACGGAACGAGATGAGGATCCCCATACGCCCATATCTGGCAAGACAGAGGGGCTGGTGGACAAAACAGGGTCCTGGCCCTGAACACGGTGTGGATGCTTCATGCCCAAACCGTTGAACCGGAGACCCCAAGCTTCTAACGGGAACTGTGGCCGAACACACAACACAACTTGGGGAAGGCGGCTGAACTAAAGAGCAGTGCCCTCGGAGGGGATACAAATAGGCACTCGTGGCTGTCGGTACTTGAGCTCTGTGCTGCAGAGGCACTAAGTAAGGGGCGGCGAGATGAGATTTTAGCGCGAGGGGACCACCAGAGACGGAAACACCTAGTGAGAAGGAAAGGGACACCAACTGAAGCTCAACTGCACTATTCCGATTCTGAAGACAACGCTGAACCGGAGGTTGGCAAGGGACCAGGCGACCATGCTGAAACCACCAAGTAAAAGTAACAGAACTGCAGCTGTGGTGTGTGAGACTTTTTTTAGCGGCATCCACCTGCCGCAGGAGCCGCATGAGACTTCCGGGTACTGATGACCCAGTGAACATCTGCCAAGGTACAAACTGAATCCTCCATCCTACTGCCCTGGGGACCGCGCTCCACCTGTGGGAAGCGGGACCATCCAAGCTGCCAGTCACTGTTCCCAGAGATTCTGAAGCAGCGGTGGCTGCCCTGGCCGCATACTGCTGGTGGCGTCACGGATACCCCTTTCCCTAGTCATCCCCCATCATCTACGCCCATTTATTAAAATGACACCACCATGGTCACGAGACCGGGTCTCAGCCCCCATCTTTTCCCGTGAAAAAAAAAGAGAAGTGAAGAACAACTGCTGCCCAGTTCCCGAGTCTTCCCTGGCCCTGGAGTGGGCGTGTCACCTACTTTGCTCACTTGCTGCTTAGTTTCTCTTGCCCCTTTTATGCTTCTAGAATGAGATACTCAATATATTGTTCACTTTTACCAGTCAGTGGTGTAGTTTCTGTTTTGTTCTCTGCTCGTCATCGCTCTGTGCAAAATTGCCTAAAAGAAATTGGACTGCAAATTTGTAGAATCTTTTGAGGATCATCATTTTTATTTCTTCCCTTTCCTCCCCTATGTGATCCTGGTCTAAGGGGCTCCATAAACAATAGACAGCTGTCTGACTGAAAAATGGTTCATATGTTACATACACGGGAACACTCTCCAGGCCGAGCACTCCTATGTTGTCTACTTCTCTGACAGGGCAGCTTATCTGCGGTTAACAAACAAATGGACAGTCCAAAGTTAGTCATGCTGGATCCGTTTCCCCCAAACATCATCTTATAGGGAGATTCAGGTGGCTCTGAAGGTACCGTTACACGTCACAACATTGGAACGATGTCGGTAACGATCTCATGGGCGCGCAGACCGTTTTTGACATCGTTTTGACATTGTTGGTGAGATGTCACATGTCTATATATCGTGGACGAATCACCAATGATGTTGTGAGCAGGTATTGTTCGCACAAACCAGCGAACAATACCTGCTCATTGCTGTGAATGGGCAAAGTCGTAAACAACATCGTTATCGCGGTGTCACACACAATGATATGGCAGATTGATAGAGTTAATATCGTCAGGTTTTACAACATGTTCATAAACCTGTCAACTCTGATGCAATGATTTATTGCTACAACTTTGGGCCACTTTACACACACCAACTTATCTGTCCAACTTCTGACCAACTTGCTGGTTGCAGTGAAATCATGGACACATTGCTCCATTTTGCGACTGTGTACAATGGAACAATGTATCCATGATTTCACTGCAACCAGCAAGTTGGTCAGAAGTTGGACAGATAAGTTGGTGTGTGTAAACTGGCCTTAAAAGTCTGGTTCTTAGCTTTATCTAAGTAGAGCATTTAAGTGTACTTATTACCAGTGTTTTTGGAAATAAACTGTGGCCACGACCAGTATGACTTTATATATAAGTCCCAGGCCGATCTGCATAATCTAAAAAAAAACTGCATTTATTATACTTACCTGGGGATTGGTCCAGTCGATTGGGTGTCGTTGATCTTCGACTGGTGCCTCCTTTCTTGTTTTCGCCATCCTCCTTCTCTGGTTCTAGTGGGTGATGCATCCTACATCACCCACACACAGTTTCCTCTATTGTGCTTACTTCTCTCGGTATTGCTGAGGGTAGAGCAAAGTAGTCTAATGTGAATGTGCGAGGAAAGGTCAAAGAACACCCACGTAGTATGCATGCGTGAGTGTTCTTTGACCTATCCCTGTGCCTGCTAGTACAATACTTTGCTCTGCGAAAAGTCTGTGTGTGCAGGTGCGCAATGGAGTAGATTTTGTGTGAGTGACAAAGGACATGTCATCTACTAGAAGCAGAGGAGGATGCCGCTCATAAGAAGAGAGGAGAAACCAGACCAAGACCAGCAACACCCATTAGACTGGACCAACCCCAGATGGGTATGATAAAAGCTGTTTTTTCTCATTATGTTAAGCCTAAGGACTTGTATACAGTATTCCAGAATGCTGTATATAAAGGCTTACTGGTGGTGGCCGCAGCTTATAGGGGAAAAACTACTGACAGGTTCGCTTTAATAGAGTGCTTGTCCAATAGTACATACTCCTACCACTGCCAGTCTCCTAACTCTCTCTTTTGGTGGGAACATCATAAAATCCACAGCCAATCAGTGACCTCAATTCACAATTTATCATTGCTCAGGCATTGATCGCCTTCTTTGGTCACATGTCCTGCATATCGAGCATGTTTTTGCCTATCTTGGTAATGGGCCCAATGAAGTGTTTGGATGCTACTGAGCATGTAAAGAAGCTGCGTAGTACTGTGTATGCATGGTTTCACATAGACTATGATGTATTCAACAAAGGTCAAGGAAGCCCATAGAAATCTATGACAATGATCAAATTATGGCAGAAAGCTGAGCAGGATGAAAGCATGTCCTGAATTTTACCCAGGTGCATTTATTTACCCTATCAAAAAAACTATCTTTTAACTGATGTAAATTGCAAATAGTTTTCTTTTAAAATAGGTACTTTAGAAAGGCATTTTTGGGCATGAGAAAACCCTCTCTAAATCTTCAATTTATTTAGTTAAAGTAAATCAGTCATCAGCACTGACAGTAATGACTTTGATGCCTATATAATTTTCGAACTCTGATACTCATCCTTTTTATGTTAGAACAATAATTACGCTCGGGGGTCTAACCACCATTTGTTTAGTCAAAGAACTGGGAGAACAAATTAGGAAACTTTCTAAACAAGATCTGGTACTTCTTGTTCATATGTCCGGACTGCTGGATGGCTCAGGTGTGTGCCGCCTTGTAGCCAGAAGATGAGGGTAATCTAGGGATGAATGTGATCATCCAAAACATATACTTTCAAGTGGAGACAAAAGAGGAGCCGTACAGCCATCCATCAATGGGATGTTTGAAGTTTGAAGTTCTTGCTTTGTTTACATTGGTGAAATGGATCACTCAATGTATTTGCACAAGGAAGACTTCACAATAATAATCCCGTGTACAACCTTCCTAAAATTACTTAATTAGTCTGATTTGCTGACAGTTTTGATGCGCACATAGACATGTTTTCAGGACAATTCAGTTTTTATATCCATTCATTTTATGAGCAGCTCAAATAGTTAAAAGGCATCATTCTCCCATTTGACTTTAAAGTATTGTGCTTAGGCTTCACCTTGCATCCATCTTTATTAAAGTTAATACTCTTGAGTAAATGGCAGGAAGTAATGAGCGGTTATGAAGTGAACTCATTTTAGTTGACGTCGGCTACTATTTATTTTGGATGTGTCGGACAGGTTCAGACAGAAGGAAAGGTGCAGCTCCACTTTGAAGCTTGTTTGTATGTATAACACCTACGTTTATGCTTGTACAGAAATAGCAGCAATGAGTATTTACGGTGCTGATCAGATGAGTTAGCATAAAGCATGACCGTACCACACAAAGGAGCCCGGAGCCTTAAAGCCCAAGTCAGCGGACCTAGGCATTCTATCTCTACTTCCGTACACCTCCAGATTTGTACATTCAGATATTATTAACAAAACACAATCTAGTTTGTAAAATATACCAAAGAATTACATGAACGGACATCTCTTCCTACCGCTATTCTCGGAATCCCTCCCTTAATTGCCAGGGCAGCTATTATTAATATGCTGCCGTTTATGGTTAGCAGCTGAAAAACTGCTGACAGACCGGCCTATAAAAGTGCTCATAAATGAACAGGTCAAGCTCGTAATGACTCTCCGGCCCCTTACATGTGGCTTTTGGGGTGCTGGCAGCTACTGTCACTCTAGAAGAATGCATACAATAATAGGAGGAATAAACCACATGACTTCCTAATAGCTGGAGTCATGGTGGTAGAAGTCGTCAGACTCCCAATTGTAAAAATCCGCAGTAACAATGTACAAAATGGAGAGGACTCCAATTAATCTTATAATCAAGAGAACTATGAAGTCACCACCTCTGAATATTAAAAAGGTAACATTTATTGAAGATGTATCAAAGCATGATTATATCAAACAGTATAGTAAATAACAAAGCACTTATGAAGGATAATATAATGGGAGATTCTCAGTGATGGCTCAAAAGAAGGAAATATACAAAAATACAGTGCAATATAAGAATAAAGGACTCAATAGTATATTCAAAAATTCTCCATATACACATTGAATAATTCCTGCCAGAGAAAAATGTACCCATACAAAGCTAAAGGTGACACAGTGTCACTGTCCACCATGTGCATAGACCATTGATATGGTCAGTACACAAACCACCAAAGTGGTAAATAGGTTCTGTGTAAATGAAGCATAGATAGAAGAAGGTCAGAGAGTCAAAAGTCCATTACCCGTGTAAATGATGTACTTCCTTCCAACAGGACCACCATCAGTACATTATTACCTTTACTGGTGTATGGGGCTCGGTGAAGAGGAAGGCCCGGGCCCCAGGGTTTATTACACTTCATTAAGCCCAATGCCCGGGCCTCCTTCTTCACTGGGACCCACTCCAATCACTGCTGTAGCTGCACTATTAAGATGTGCGGCCGAGTCTGACATCTTCAGTGATGTCAGACATTGCTGGCCTGCCCTCTGTTCCTCATGAGGTTTGTACTGCGCGTGCATTAAATAGACTGCCATGCGCAGAACAAACAGGACTCACCGCAAAGCATGCCAGAATTTGAGTGTCGGAGCCACCCATGGCTGGTGAATATGATGTGTGTGTGTGTGTGTCTGTCTTCCGCATTCTGTTACCCATTCATACACAGCACCATACTGTATATTCAGGTCCACACTATATACTGTATTACAGTGTATCTATATATACTATGTATATATACAGTCATGACCAAATGTTTTGAGAATGACACCAAAATTATATTTTCACATGATCTGCTGCCCTCTGGTTTTTATTTATGTTTGTCTGATGTTTATATCACATACAGAAATATAATTGCAATCATATTATGAGTACCAAAAGGTTATATTGACAGAATGAGTTAATGCAGTGTTGACCCTTCTTCTTCAGGACCTCTGCAATTCTCCCTGGCAGTGGCGGGACAAGGCATTTTGGTGCCCTAGGCAGGTAAGGCAAACGGCGCCCCCCGTGGCCACGCATTGGGCAATAAAGTCCACTTTTTTCTATTTTTTGTGCTGTTTTTCCTTTTTTTACACTCTCTATTATATATTACACACACACACACACACACTTGAGACTGCTGTGGGCTGAATACACAATAGCTGTATCAGTCACGGTTCTGACGATTCTTGGTGCCAGCACCAATCTGTCCACGGTGTTTCTGGAGAGCTGCAGCTTGCAGATCGCTTCAGGGTGCCCCTTTCCTGATCACCAGCGCTCCGGCATTCAGCCTGCTGAGCACTCAAACAACCCAGTCCACACTTCCAGTTAGCGGTTCATCACTTCCGGTTAGCGTTATAGAAATGAAGTTGCAACATCGTAGGATCAACGGTGTTTATTCCCTCTTCGTGTGGTCTTACATGGTGCGGGTGGGAGGACGGGGGGGTTCTCAAAGGCGATGGCCGTTTCACACCGCAAGTGGCGCTTCAACAGGCATATAGTCCACCATATGCCTGTTGACTATATGCCTGTTGAAGCGCCACCCCACAAAGAGTGAATAAACACCGCTGATTGTGTGTTGCAACTTCTTTTCTATAAATCTAAACACAATAGCTGTATATACAATAGAGAATACAGAATAGAGACAGCTGCTACCTGTATACACAATAGAGATGGCTGCGGACCGTATACACAATGGAGAATGCTGCTGGCTATACATACAATAGAGAATACACAATAGAAACTGCTGCTGGCCATACACAATAGAGAATACACAATAGAGACTACTGCTGGCCGTACGCAATAGAGAATACACGATAGAGACTACTGCTGGCCGTACGCAATAGAGATGGCTGCCAGCCATATAGACAACATCCCAACAGCTTCCCTTTATTCCGACAGCCTCCCTCCATCCCGACAGCCTCACTTCATCCTTCCTCCATCCCAACAGCCTCACTTCATCGCGATAGCCTCTCTCCATCCCAAAATGTCCCTCCATCCTGACCGCCTCCCTCCATACTTCCTCCATCCCAACAGCGTTCCTCCATCCACGACAGCCTCCCTCCATCCTGACGGCCTCCCTCCTTCCATCCCGACAGCCTCCCTCCATACTTCCTCCATCCCAACAGCGGTCCCTCATCCTGACAGCCTCCCCTATCCCAATAGCCTATTCCATCCTGACAGCCCTTCTCCATCCTTCCTCCATACCAACAGCCTCCCTCATCCTGACGCCCCTCCTTCTTCATCCCGACAGCCTCCCCTCATACTTCCTCCATCCCAACAGCGGATCCTCCATCCTGACAGCCTCCTCATCCCAATAGCCTATTCCATCCTGACAGCCTCTCTCCATCCTTCCTCCATACCAACACCTCCTCCATCCTGACTGCATCCCTCCATCCTGACTCCATACCAACAGCCTCCCTCCATCCTGACTGCATCCCTCCATCCTGACTGCATCCCTGTCTCCCCCACAGCCCCCTGCTCCCCCAAGCCCCCCTGTCTCCCTCATAGCCCCCTGTCTCCCCCACAGCCCCCTGTCTCCCCCACAGAGCCCCCTATCTCACCCACATCTCCCTGTCTCCCCCACAGCCTTCCTGTCTCCCCCACAGCCCCCCTGTCTCCCCCACATCATCCCCACAGCCTCCCTGTCTCCCCCACAGTCCCCTGTCCCCCACAGCCCCCTTCTCCCCCACACAGTCCCTGTCTCCCCACAAGCCCCCCTGTCTCCCCAAGTCTCCCCCACAAGCCCCCCTGTTCACCCACAGCCCCCCTGTCTCCCCACAGTCTCCCCCACAGCCCCCCTGTCTCACCCACAGCCTCCCTGTCCAGCCACACAGCTCCCTTCTCACCCACAGCCCCCCGTCTCCCCACAGACCCCCTGTCTCCCCCACAGCCTCCAGCATACCTTACCATTGGGGAACTGTGGATGCGACAGGGTGCCGGAGCCCGGAGGGCGCACATCAGCAGACGCTGCCTGCGAGCCGAGGAATAGCTGCGGGCCTGCGGCAGCTAGCGGTGGGCGCCGCCATGTTCTTTGGGCCGGCGCCCACTAACAGTACAGCCGTCGGTGAAAGCTGAGACTTCAATAAAATGGCCGCGGCTAATTGGAGACCGCGCCATTGTATAGGTCTCAACCTCTATTTACCGGCTGTACTGTTAGTGGGCGTCAGCTACAAAGACATGGCGGCGCCCACCGCTCCCTGCCGCAGCTTCTCCCCGCAACTCCAGGGCCGGCGCGGTGACCGGACTCCGGTCAGGCGGGAATGCGCCCTGCCCAAATGGCGCCCTAGGAACCGCCTAGGTTCGCTAGGTCGTCCCGGCCCTGCTCCCTGGCATGCTCTCAAATCAACTTCTGGACCAAATCCTGACTGATAGAGCCCATTCTTGCATAATCAATGCTTGCATTTTGGCAGAATTTGTTGGTTTTTTGTTTGTCCACCCGTCTCTTGATGATTGACCACAAGTTCTCAATGGGATTAAGATCTGGGGAGTTTCCGGCCATGGACCCAAAATCTCTATGTTTTGTTCCCTGAGCCATTTAGTTATCACCTTTGCTTTATGGCAAGGTGCTCCATCGTGCTGGAAAAGGCATTGTTGGGCGCCAAACTGCTCTTGGACGGTTGGGACAAGTTGGTCTTGGAGGACATTCTGGTACCATTCTTTATTCATGGCTGTTTTTTAGGCAAGACTGTGAGTGAGCCGATTCCCTTGGCTGAGAAGCAACCCCACACATGAATGGTTTCAGGATGCTTTACAGTTTACATGAGACAAGACTGGTGGTAGCGCTCACCTCTTCTTCTCCGAATAAGCTGTTTTCCAGATGTCCCAAACAATCGAAAAGGGGATTCATCAGAGAAAATGACTTTACCCCAGTCTTCAGCAGTCCATTCCCTGTACCTTTTGCAGAATATCATCGGTCCCTGATGTTTTTTTCTGGAGAGAAGTGGCTTCTTTGCTGCCCTCCTTGAAACCAGGCCTTGCTCAAAGAGTCTCCGCCTCACAGTGCGTGCAGAAGCACTCACACCAGCCTGCTGCCATTCCTGAGCAAGCTCGGCACTGCTGGTAGTCCGATCCCGCAGCTGAAACAGTTTTAAGATACGGTCCTGGCGCTTGCTGGTCTTTCTTGGGCGCTCTGGAGCCTTTTTGACAACAATGGAAGCTCTGTCCTTGAAGTTCTTGATGATGCGATAGATTGTTGACTGAGGTGCAATCTTTCTAGCTCCGATACTCTTCCCTGTTAGGCCATTTTGTGCAGTGCAATGATGGCTGAACGTGTTTCTTTAGAGATAACCTTGGTTAACTGAAGAGAAACAATGATACCAAGCACCAGCCTCCTTTTAAAGTGTCCAGTGGTGTCAATCTTACTTAATCATGACTGATTGATCGCCAGCCCTGTCCTCATCAACGCCCACACCTGTGTTAATGGAACAATCACTAAAACGATGTTAGCTGCTCCTTTTAAGGCAGGACTGCAATGATGTTGAAATGTGTTTTGAGGGTTAAAGTTCATTTTCTAGGCAAATATTGACTTTGCAAGTAATTGCTGTTAAGCTCATCACTCTTTATAACATTCTGGAGTATATGCAAATTGCCATTAGAAAAACTGAAGCAGTAGACTTTGTAAAAATTTATATTTGTATCATTCTCAAAACTTTTGGCCATGACTGTACATAGTGTGGATGTGTGTACAGTATAGTGCTGGTTAAATACTACATACAGCCCACAGTCTCTATTCCATATACAGCCAGCAGCCTCTATTCTATATACAGCCTGTAGCCTCTATTCTATATACAGCCAGCAGTCTCTATTGTGTATACAGCCTGCAGCAGTCTTTATTGTGTATACAGCCCTCAGCAGTCTCTATTATATATACTGCCTGCAGCAATCTCTATTGTGGATACAGCCCACAGCCATCTCTATTGTTTATGAAGCTCACAGAAGTCTCTATTGTGTATATGTGGAGCCCACTGGGACGGGGTACTCGGTACCGGACTGGGGTATCACGGGGTATCATGGTGGTCTTGTTCAAGGCCGTATCCCACAAGTAAAGGTTGGGAGTTATTTACAGGAGATACAGTCGTGACGCCACCCGGAGAATTGTGACCAGAGGGGCCACTGCAGCCTGGTTGCAGCTGGGGACGGTGACTTCGGGGCAGCTGAGGTGGTAAGCCCTCTGCGGGTAGGGCTATAGGTCCCCAGGGCAAGAGTGGTGGTAGTCTATGGTGGTTATGATGGGGGTTGTAGTCGACACAGGCACTTACTTTGCAGTTGCAGCACTGGTTGTCGTGGTGCTGCATGATGTGCATGAGGTGTTGTAATAGGTGCAGTTCACTTACTTTCCTGGTGCTGCAGCCTTTCCAGTCGGTCTGTGAGGAGAGCACTCTCCGGGTCTGCAGGTGGAATATTGGGCAAATTGCGCAATTAACAGGCAGACTCACAGTTTGAAGTTTCTTTTGGTCTTTTACTTAAGATGTAATCCAGTAAAGTATTGTCCACAGAGTCTGTTTGGGGTTCAGGGTCTCCCCCACCCAACCAGATCGTCTTGGCTGCCTTTCTGCGCTGTATGTGGCCCCTGCTGCTGCATAAGCTCTGCTGCTTGCCCTGTCCCTTCTCCCGGTTACCAATCTGATAGGTAATTCGAGTCCTTTATATCTATCCTGAACTCTGTGGCACTTATGTATCCTGGTACAGGTGAAGAATGTGGAATCTTCACTTCCCTGGTATTTACTGTACTGCTGTATGTGTCATGCACAGCCCCGGTTCCGGTATCCATTCTGTGCGCTCCTCTGGGGTGAGTTTTAGGGTAACTGGGTCTCCCAGGTGTGTTCCTTTCTGTTCCTGTCTCCTTTCCTCAGACCCTGGCTTGGCCTGGAACTGGTCAGTGGACCTAGGGCTGAGCTTAGCACGCCTCTTCTACCCAGGTCGTCTACACAGTCCTCCTAGGAACTGCACTGCCCACCTCCTCTCCACACCAGAATATATAGGGGAGCATCTTAGTCTCCCCCTTCTGGCCTGGAGGTGCTGGTGTTGTGTGGGGAGTTAATGCTTTGAGTTGTTTCTGTGGCACATAAACCCTGGGGTGCCACATATATATATATGTATATATAGCCAGCCCCGCAGTCTCTATTTAATATATAGACAAAGGAAATTTTGAAACGTGCATTGGGTGGGCCATACTATGTTTTATGCCACTGTGCACTTTATTACTTCTTATGCACTTTATCTAAACAGGCTAATTTATTTATTATTATTTTGAATCCATGTACTCTAGTTAACAGGTTATCTTATATTCCATCTCTTCTCACTTTTTTTGTACACACGTGTGTACATTGGGTGAGTATCCGTTCGCAATTTTGGCCACTGTGAAATTCACACACACACACACACGCACATAGCTAGAGAAAAATCTAGAAAAAAATTCTCTGCAGCACTCAGCTACTACCAACTACCAATCAGGGCCGGCCCTTGGCATGTGCGAGTCGTGCGGCCGCACAGGGCGCCACGCTCCAGGGGCGCCGCAGGGAGACAGCTGTCATTGTTATTTGCTGCCCTGCTCCCGCTCCCAGGGGCTTTGCTAGATCTGTGCGGCTGCTAGTAGACAGAGGACGGCATCCGCAGGGGCGCCCGGTGGTAGCGCGGGCTCCCTGCTGATGCCACTCTCTCTACTATAGTCCTGGCCGCTGCCGCCGCGTTATCCCCCCCCACCCTGCAGTGTGAGCCCACCTGTGGAACTGCACAGGCCTGTGCTTACAGGACCTGTGATGATGTCAATGGAGGGGAGGAGTCAGGGGGTCACATGATCAGCATCTCCGAGTATGCAGGGCAGCTTCCACCAAGCAAAAAGTGAAGAGGTAAAGAAATGAGTTTGTGAAAAGAGGTGAGTTTGTGTGGGATCAAGAGGGATGTATAGTGTGAATGTAGCAGAGCTGCGTGTGTATGAGGTGTAAGGAGTGGAGCCGAGTGTGTACAAGGTGTATGGAGCTGAGTGTGTATGAGGTGTTCGGAGCGGAGCCGAGTGTGTATGAGGTGTATGAAGCGGAGTCGCGTGTGCACGAGGTGTACGGAGCGGAGCCGAGTGTGTACGAGGTGTACGGAGCAGAGTCGCGTGTGCACGAGGTGTACGGAGCGGAGCCGAGTGTGTATGAGGTGTACGGAGCGGAGCCGAGTGTGTACGTGGTATACGGAGCGGAGCCGCGTGTGTACGAGGTGTACGAAGCGGAGCCCAGTGTGTACTAGGTGTACGGAGCGGAGCCCAGTGTGTACTAGGTGTACGGAGCTGAGCCGAGTGTGTACGAGGTGTACGGAGCTGAGCGAGTGTGTACGAGGTGTACGGAGCTGAGCCGAGTGTGTACGAGGTGTACGGAGCTGAGCCGAGTGTGTACGAGGTGTACGGAGCAGAGACGCGTGTGTACGTGGTGTACGGAGCGGAGCCGCGTGTGTACGTGGTGTACGGAGCGGAGCCGCGTGTGTACGTGGTGTACGGAGCAGAGCCGCGTGTGTATGAGGTGTACGGAGCGGAGACCGTGTGTACGTAGGTGTACGGAGCGGAGCCGAGTTGTGTACGGAACAGAGCCGGTGTGTACGTGGTGTACGGAGCGGAGGACGTGTGTACGAGGTGTACAGAGCGGAGCCGAGTGTGTACGAGGTGTACGGAGCGGAGCCGTGTGTGTACGAGGTGTACGGAGCAGAGCCGAGTGTGTACGAGGTGTACGGAGCAGAGCCTTGTGTGTACGAGGTGTACGGAGCAGAGCCGTGTGTGTACGAGGTGTACGGAGCTAGAGCCGTGTGTGTACGAGGTGTACGGAGCGGAGCCGTGTGTGTACGAGGTGTACGTAGCGGAGCCGAGTGTGTACGAGGTGTACGGAGCAGAGCCGTGTGTGTACGAGGTGTACGGAGCGGAGCCGTGTGTGTACGAGGTGTACGGAGCAGAGCCGTGTGTGTACGAGGTGTACGAGAGCGATGCGGTGTGTACGAGTGTGTACAGGAGCAGAGCCGTGTGTGTACGGAGGTGTACGGAGCGAGCCGAGTGTGTACGAGGTGTACGGAGCGGAGCCGAGTGTGTATGAGGTGTACGGAGCGGAGCCGAGTGTGTACTGAGGTGTACGGAGCGGAGCCGAGTGTGTTACGAGGTGTACGGAGCAGAGCCGAGTGTGTACGAGGTGTACGGAGCGGAGCCGAGTGTGTATAAGGAGTACAGAGCTGAGCCGAGTGTGTACGAGGTGTACGGAGCTGAGCCGAGTGTGTACGAGGTGTACGGAGCGGAGCCGTGTAAGGTGTACGGAGCAGAGCCGCGTGTGTACGTGGTGTACGGAGCGGAGACGTGTGTACGAGGTGTACGGAGCGGAGCCGAGTGTGTACGAGGTGTACGGAGCGGAGCCGAGTGTGTACGAGGTGTACGGAGCGGAGCCGAGTGTGTACGAGGTGTACGGAGCAGAGCCGAGTGTGTACGAGGTGTACGGAGCGGAGCCGAGTGTGTAAGGAGTACGAGCTGAGCCGAGTGTGTACGAGGTGTACGGAGCTGAGCCGAGTGTGTACGAGGTGTACGGAGCTGAGCCGAGTGTGTACGAGGTGTACGGAGCTGAGCCGAGTGTGTACAGGTGTACGGAGCTGAGCCGAGTGTGTACGAGGTGTACGGAGCTGAGCCGAGTGTGTACGAGGTGTACGGAGCTGAGCCGAGTGTGTACGAGGTGTACAGAGCTGAGCCGAGTGTGTACGAGGTGTACGGAGCTGAGCCGAGTGTGTACGAGGTGTACGGAGCTGAGCCGAGTGTGTACGAGGTGTACGGAGCTGAGCCGAGTGTGTATGAGGTGTACGGAGCGGAGCCGAGTGTGTACGAGGTGTACGGAGCGGAGCCGAGTGTGTACGAGGTGTACGGAGCGAGCCGAGTGTGTACGAGGTGTACGGAGCTGAGCCGAGTGTGTGCGAGGTGTACGGAGCTGAGCCGAGTGTGTGCGAGGTGTACGGAGCTGAGCCGAGTGTGTACGAGGTGTACGGAGCTGAGCCGAGTGTGTACGAGGTGTACGGAGCTGAGCCGAGTCGTGTACGAGGTGTACGGAGCTGAGCCGAGCGTTTGTACGAGGTGTACGGTAGCGGAGGCCGAGCGTGTACGAGGTGTACGGAGCGGAGCCGAGCGTGTACGAGGTGTACGGAGCGGAGCCGAGCGTGTACGAGGTGTACGGAGCGGAGCCGAGCGTGTACGAGGTGTACGGAGCTGAGCCGAGCGTGTACGAGGTGAACGGAGCTGAGCCGAGCGTGTACGAGGTGTACGGAGCTGAGCCGAGCGTGTACGAGGTGTACGGAGCTGAGCCGAGCGTGTACGAGGTGTACGGAGCTGAGCCGAGCGTGTACGAGGTGTACGGAGCGGAGCCGAGCGTGTACGAGGTGTACGGAGCGGAGCCGAGCGTGTACGAGGTGTACGGAGCGGAGCGCTGTAGCGTAGCAAGAGGTGTACGGAGCGGAGCCGAGCGTGCAAGAGGTGTACGGAGCGGAGCCGAGCGTGTACGAGGTGTACGGAGCGGAGCCGAGCGTGTACGAGGAGTACGGAGCGGAGCCGAGCGTGCAAGAGGTGTACGGAGCGGAGCCGAGCGTGCAAGAGGTGTACGGAGCGGAGCCGAGTGTGTACGAGGTGTACGGAGCGGAGCCGAGTGTGTACGAGGAGTACGGAGCGGAGCCGAGTGTGTACGAGGAGTACGGAGCGGAGCCGAGTGTGTACGAGGAGTACGGAGCGGAGCCGAGTGTGCAAGAGGTGTACAGAGCGGAGCCGAGTGTGTACGGAGCGGAGCTGAGTGTGTATGAGGTGTACTGAGCAGAGTAACGTGTGTACGGAGCTGAGCCACGTGTACGAGGTGTGCGGAGCCGTGTGTTTCCAGAGTGGAGGCGAGTTTGTACGAGGTGTACCAAGCAGAGCCATGTGTGTACGAGGTGTATGGAGCGGAGCCACGTGTGTACGAGGTGTACGGAGCGGAGCCGTG
Organism: Allobates femoralis; assembly: GCA_033576535.1. Classification (NCBI taxonomy): domain Eukaryota; kingdom Metazoa; phylum Chordata; class Amphibia; order Anura; family Aromobatidae; genus Allobates; species Allobates femoralis. Next base: position 599,951,935 of record JARQOC010000002.1, read on the forward strand.
TGTGTACGAGGTGTATGGAGCGGAGCCGAATGTGTACGAGGTGTATGGAGCAGAGCCGAATGTGTACGAGGTGTATGGAGTGGAGCCGAGTGTGTATGAGGTGTATGGAGTGGAGCCGAGTGTGTACGAGGTGTATGGAGCAGAGCCGCGTGTGTACGAAGTGTACGGAGCGGAGCATTATACTATATGGAGGAATGTGGGGGTGTATTGTACTATATGTCATGCTTTAAGTGTGCAATATACTATACGGAGGACTGTGGCGTGCATTATACTAAATGGAGGACTTAGGGTGTGCATTCTAGATAGAGAACTGTGTGGGTGCATTATTCTATATGGAGAAATGTGGGGGTGCATTATTCTATATGGAGGTCTGTGGGTGTGCAATCTTGTATATAAAAGCCGGAAGGATTTGTGACCTCACATCCGTCACTTTGTCCCAACGTCCGGCAGAGCTATACCCGCTCAGGGTGAGCCAAGATGGTGGCCGTAAGCGGGAGCCGGGACTCATAGAGCCCGCTACGCTTATGGCAGCCCCTAACACATACACACACCACACACACAACACACGCACACACAGTCGCCTATACTTACCACCTCTCCTCCGTCTTCTCCACCGCCGACATGTCGCCGCCCCTGGAGAACTGGATCCAATACGGCGTCCGGGAAGTCTCGCGAGACTTCCCGGACGCCATATTGGATCCATGGCTCCAGGGGTGGCGACATACTTTCTCCAAGATGGCATCCGGGAAGTCTCGCGAGAGTTCCTGGACGCCATATTGGATCCAGTCCTGGGTGCAGCGACATGTCGGGACTCAGGAAGACGCAGGCGCCAGGGAAGAAGCAGGGACGGTGGTAAGTATATCGGAGTGTGTGTCCGTCCGCCCCACCGCTGACCACTCTGCCCACCGCTGACCACTCTGCCCTGCGCTGACCACTCTGCCCCTGCCCCTGACCACTCTGCCCACACAGCGCCGCTGCGCTGACCACCCTGCCCACACAGCGCCGCTGCGCTCACCACCCTGCCACACAGCCCCGCTGCACTGACCACCCTGCCCACACAGCGCCGCTGTGCTGACCACCCTGCCCATACAGCGCCGCTGTGCTGACCACCCTGCCCATACAGCGCCGCTGGCTGACCACCCTGCCCACACAGCGCCGCTGCACTGACCACCCTGCCCACACAGCGCCGCTGCACTGACCACCCTGCCCACACAGCGCCGCTGCGCTGACCACTCTGCCCACCGCACTCGCTGCTAACCACTGAGCCACCGCGCAGTGCTAACCACTGAGCCACAGCCCAGTGCTAACCACTGAGCCACCGCGCAGTGCTAACCACTGAGCCACCGCCCCAGTGCTAACCACTGAGCCACCGCGCACTGCTAACCACTGAGCCACCGCGCACTGCTAACCACTAAGCTGCCTTACAGTGCTCCATCCACCCTCACCCCGCCGCTTTGTCCTCCATCATCCTCCTCCCACCGCTCTGTGCTCCGTCCTCCCCCTGCCTGTACCATTCCATCATCCTCCATCGCTTCCTCCTCCTTCCTTTGTCCGCCTCCTCTCCACCACTCCATCCTCCCCCTGCCTGGGCTGCTCCATCCTCCTCCACCCCACCGCTTCGTCCTCTGTCCTCTCCTGCCGCTCTGTCTCCCCCTGCCGCTCTGTCCTCCCCCTGCCGCTCTGTTCTCCCCCTGTCGTCTGTCCTCCCCCTGCCTGTGCCGCTCCATCCTCCCCCACCGCTTCCTCCTCCTTCCTTTGTCCTCTTCACCTCCGCCACTCCATCCCCCGTCCTCCCCCTGCCCGTGCTGCTTCGTCCTCCCCCACCTCGCTGCTTCATCCTACACCCTCCTCCCTCCCGCCACTCTGTGCTTAGTCCTCCCCATGCCGCTTCGTCCTCCCCCTGCCTGTGCCACTCCATCCTCCCCCACCCCACCGCTTCCTCCTCCTTCCTTTTCCTTCCTCACCTCCGCCACTCTATCCTCCGTCCTCCCCCTGCCTATGCTGCTCCGTTCTCTCCCACCCCGCCGCTTCATCCTGTCCTCCACCCCCCCCACCGCTCTGTGCTTCATCCTCCCCCTGCCGCTCCATCCTCCCCCTGCCTGTGCCGCTCCATCCTCCCCCACCGCAACGCTTCCTCCTCCTTCCTTTGTCCTCCTCCCCTCTGCCACTCCATCCTCTGTCCTCCCCCTGCCTGTGCTGCTCCATCTTCCCCCACCCCGCCGCTTCATCCTCCGTCCTCCTCCCCCTGCCGCTCTGTGCTCCATCCTCCCCCTGCCGTTCCTTCCTCCCCCTGCCTGTGCTGCTACATCCTCCCACACCCCGCCGCTACCTCCTCTGTCCTCCATCCTCCTCCCCCTGCTGTTCTGTCCTCCCTCCTCCCCCCTGCCACGCCGTTCTTCACCGGCCGCTCCTTCTTCAAAGTTCCTCCCAATTCAGCCCTCACCGCCTTCCCCATGCAAATCTCTATTTCTATATTCTAAAATACCCGATGCGTTAGAATCGGGCCACCGAGAGTTCCCGGACGCAATATTGGATCCAGTCCTGGGTGTGGCGACATGTCGGCAGATCAGAGGACTCAGGAAGACGCAGGTGGCAGGGAAGAAGCGGGGACGGTGGTAAATATATCGGAGTGTGTGTCTGTGTGTGTGTGTCCGTCCCCCCCACCGCTGACCACCCTGCCCACGGCGCTGCGCTGACCACCCTGCCCACGGCACTGCGCTGCCCACTCTGCCCACGGCGCTGTGCTGACCACTCTGCCCACGGCGCTGTGCTGACCACTCTGCCCACGGCGCTGCGCTGACCACTCTGCCCACGCACTCACTGCTAACCACTGAGCCACCGCACTCACTGCTAACCACTCAGCCACCGCGCAGTGCTAACCACTGAGCCACCACCCAGTGCTAACCACTGAGCCACGGCGCAGTGCTAACCACTGAGCCACCGCGCAGTGCTAACCACTGAGCCACCGCGCAGTGCTAACCACTGAGCCACCGCACAGTGCTAACCACTGAGCAACCGTATACTCTGCTACCCACTGAGCCACCTGTATACACACAATTCATTTCATCGCACTCCCCTAACTATTAGTAAATAAACTATATATGGATTCTAGACTACCCGATTCTTTAGAATCGGGCCGCCATCTAGTATACTATATGTAGGACTGTGGTGGTGCATTATTCTATATTGAGGACTATGGGGGTGCATTATATTATATGGAGGTCTATTGGGGTGCATAATATATGGAGGAATTTGGGGGTGCAATATACTATGTGGAATACTATGGGGGGGGTTCTGTCAGGGATCAAATCTTGCTGGAGACTAGTCAGAAAGTCTGTTCCCTGAAGGCTTCTCCCTGCTGACTGCCTTGAGTGACCGGTCTCTCCGTATACACGCAAATGGGGTGAATTCACCAGGGACTAGCCTTTCTTGCTACTCTCCTATCTGTCTCGGTCCCCAGAAGCTTTTGGAGTATGTTCTTATTTGAAATGCTGCATTATTTAAGAGTCAACACCTCTATATACAGCAGATAAAACAGGATCCACCATTCACAATAGATGATGTCACAGCTCACCTCCTCCTCCTGTACAATGACTGATAACACCTCTATATACAGTAGATAACACAGGATCCACCATTCACAATAGATGATATCACAGCTCACCTCCTCCTCCTGTACAATGACTGATAACACCTCTGTATACAGTAGATAACACAGGATCCACCATTCACAATAGGTGATATCACTGCTGACCTCCTCCTGTACAATGACTGATAACACCTCTATATACAGTAGATAACACAGGATCCACCATTCACAATAGATGATATCACAGCTCACCTCCTCCTCCTGTACAATGACTGATAACACCTCTATATACAGTAGATAACACAGGATCCACCATTCACAATAGATGATATCACAGCTCACCTCCTCCTGTACAATGACTGATAACTCCTCTATATACAGTAGATAACACAGGATCCACCATTCACAATAGGTGATATCACAGCTCACCTCCTCCTGTACAATGACTGATAACACCTCTATATACAGTAGATAACACAGGATCCACCATTCACAATAGGTGATATCACAGCTCACCTCCTCCTCCTGTACAATGACTGATAACACCTCTATATACAGTAGATAACACAGGATCCACCATTCACAATAGGTGATATCACTGCTGACCTCCTCCTGTACAATGACTGATAACACCTCTATATACAGTAGATAACACAGGATCCACCATTCACAATAGGTGATATCACAGCTCACCTCCTCCTCCTGTACAATGACTGATAACACCTCTATATACAGTAGATAACACAGGATCCACCATTCACAATAGGTGATATCACAGCTCACCTCCTCCTGTACAATGACTGATAACACCTCTATATACAGTAGATAACACAGGATCCACCATTCACAATAGGTGATATCACAGCTCACCTCCTCCTGTACAATGACTGATAGCACCTCTATATACAGTAGATAACACAGGATCCACCATTCACAATAGGTGATATCACAGCTCACCTCCTCCTGTACAATGACTGATAACACCTCTGTATACAGTAGATAACACAGGATCCACCATTCACAATAGGTGATATCACTGCTGACCTCCTCCTGTACAATGACTGATAACACCTCTATATACAGTAGATAACACAGGATCCACCATTCACAATAGGTGATATCACAGCTCACCTCCTCCTGTACAATGACTGATAACACCTCTATATACAGTAGATAACACAGGATCCACCATTCACAATAGGTGATATCACAGCTCACCTCCTCCTGTACAATGACTGATAACACCTCTGTATACAGTAGATAACACAGGATCTACCATTCACAATAGGTGATATCACTGCTGACCTCCTCCTGTACAATGACTGATAACACCTCTATATACAGTAGATAACACAGGATCCACCATTCACAATAGGTGATATCACAGCTCACCTCCTCCTGTACAATGACTGATAACACCTCTGTATAGTAGATAACACAGGATCCACCATTCACAATAGGTGATATCACTGCTGACCTCCTCCTGTACAATGACTGATAACACCTCTATATACAGTAGATAACACAGGATCCACCATTCACAATAGGTGATATCACACCTCACCTCCTCCTGTACAATGACTGATAACACCTCTATATACAGTAGATAACACAGGATCCACCATTCACAATAGATGATATCACAGCTCACCTCCTCCTGTACAATGACTGATAACACCTCTATATACAGTAGATAACACAGGATCCACCATTCACAATAGGTGATATCACAGCTCACCTCCTCCTCCTGTACAATGACTGATAACACCTCTATATACAGTAGATAACACAGGATCCACCATTCACAATAGATGATATCACAGCTCACCTCCTCCTGTACAATGACTGATAACACCTCTATATACAGTAGATAACACAGGATCCACCATTCACAATAGATGATATCACAGCTCACCTCCTCCTGTACAATGACTGATAACTCCTCTATATACAGTAGATAACACAGGATCCACCATTCACAATAGGTGATATCACAGCTCACCTCCTCCTCCTGTACAATGACTGATAACACCTCTATATACAGTAGATAACACAGGATCCACCATTCACAATAGATGATATCACAGCTCACCTCCTCCTGTACAATGACTGATAACTCCTCTATATACAGTAGATAACACAGGATCCACCATTCACAATAGGTGATATCACACCTCACCTCCTCCTGTACAATGACTGATAACACCTCTATATACAGTAGATAACACAGGATCCACCATTCACAATAGATGATATCACAGCTCACCTCCTCCTGTACAATGACTGATAACACCTCTATATACAGTAGATAACACAGGATCCACCATTCACAATAGGTGATATCACAGCTCACCTCCTCCTCCTGTACAATGACTGATAACACCTCTATATACAGTAGATAACACAGGATCCACCATTCACAATAGATGATATCACAGCTCACCTCCTCCTGTACAATGACTGATAACACCTCTATATACAGTAGATAACACAGGATCCACCATTCACAATAGGTGATATCACAGCTCACCTCCTCCTCCTGTACAATGACTGAGAACACCTCTATATACAGTAGATAACACAGGATCCACCATTCACAATAGGTGATATCACACCTCACCTCCTCCTGTACAATGACTGATAACACCTCTATATACAGTAGATAACACAGGATCCACCATTCACAATAGATGATATCACAGCTCACCTCCTCCTGTACAATGACTGATAACTCCTCTATATACAGTAGATAACACAGGATCCACCATTCACAATAGGTGATATCACAGCTCACCTCCTCCTGTACAATGACTGATAACCTCTATATACAGTAGATAACACAGGATCCACCATTCACAATAGGTGATATCACAGCTCACCTCCTCCTCCTGTAAGATGACAGGTAACACCTCTATATATGGGAGGGTTGGTAATGACAGGTGGGAGAGGATATAGGTCTTGGGTCCCTGATTTTTTCTGACCCTAGCATAGCAACGCCCCTCCCTGCTCTCCTTGAAGACCATGAATAGATCATGTACAAACATGTATGATCATGTGTTCTGAGTAAGTAATGGCGTGGGGGCGCCATAAGGCAAATTCGCACAGGGCACCATTCAACATAAGGCCGGCCCTGCTACCAATGATGTACATATGCTAACAAGCAGTATATATATATGAGAAAAAAGGTTAAAAACTTACGTTTTTCAAAAAACTCAAATTCTTATTTTTTTATTTCTGAAGTTCTTAGTACATACATTGATCCCTGCTGGCACCAGTTCACATTGTGTCTGTGAGTGCTGTGCAGTTTTTTTTCTCTTTTGTATCGTGTGGAGTTGCTGGCTCCATGTCTGCAATTTGCACCCTTATCACCTACAGGTGGTCTGGGGTCGAGATGGTGTCCGCCCACTTAGTGGTGGGATAGGGAGGACAAGGAGGGCAGGGATGTCAGCGTTAGGACTCATCAGACCTGAAGTCACTTTGTCGCAGTTGATGAGCAAGCAGACATTGGCCAATGTGTGTACTAAGAACTTCAGAAATAAAAAAATAAGAATTTGAGTTTTTTTTCTCTCATATATATACAGCTTGTTAGCATTTGTACATCATTGGTAGTAGCTGAGTGCTGCAGAGAATTTTTTTCTAGTTGTTTTTTGACCCAGCGTCCCTGCTGGCACCAGTTCACATTTTGTCTGTGAGTGCTGTGCAGTTTTTTTTTCTCATATTATATATATATATATATATATATATATATATATATACAGTATATAACTAACAAGAAAAACTGCACAGCACTCAACAGACTAGTGTGAACTGGTGCAAGCAAAGATGCAGAGTCAAATAACATGAAAAAAATCCTTGCAGCACACAGCTACTACCAATGATGTACAAGTGCTACAAGCCATATGTGTTTGAGGAAAAAGTTTAAAAACTTACGTTTTTTCAAAAAACTCAATAATCTATCTTTTAATTCTGAAGTTCTTAGTACAAGCATTGGCCAATGTCTGTTTGCTCATCAACTGCGACAAAGTGACTTCAGGCATGATGAGTCCTACTCTAATATCCCTATTCTCCTTGTCCACCCCCCACTTTTCAGTGGGCAGACACCATCTATACCCTCGATCACCTGTAGGTTAATGAGGGTGCACATTGCAGCAAAGGAGCCTGCAACTCCATATAATAAATAACAAGAAAAACTGCACAGCACTCAACAGACTAGTGTGAACTGGTGCAAGCAAAGATGCAGAGTCAAATAACATGAAAAAAATCCTTGCAGCACACAGCTACTACCAATGATGTACAAGTGCTACAAGCCATATGTGTTTGAGGAAAAAGTTTAAAAACTTACGTTTTTTCAAAAAACTCAATAATCTATCTTTTAATTCTGAAGTTCTTAGTACAAGCATTGGCCAATGTCTGTTTGCTCATCAACTGCGACAAAGTGACTTCAGGCATGATGAGTCCTACTCTAATATCCCTATTCTCTTTGTCCACCCCCCACTTTTCAGTGGGCAGACACCATCTATACCCTCGATCACCTGTAGGTTAATGAGGGTGCACATTGCAGCAAAGGAGCCTGCAACTCCATCTAATAAATAACAAGAAAAACTGCACAGCACTCAACAGACTAGTGTGAACTGGTGCAAGCAAAGATGCAGAGTCAAATAACATGAAAAAAATCCTTGCAGCACACAGCTACTACCAATGATGTACAAGTGCTACAAGCCATATGTGTTTGAGGAAAAAGTTTAAAAACTTACGTTTTTTCAAAAAACTCAATAATCTATCTTTTAATTCTGAAGTTCTTAGTACAAGCATTGGCCAATGTCTGTTTGCTTGTAAGTTTTTAAACTTTTTCCTCAAACACATATGGCTTGTAGCACTTGTACATCATTGGTAGTAGCTGTGTGCTGCAAGGATTTTTTTCATGTTATTTGACTCTGCATCTTTGCTTGCACCAGTTCACACTAGTCTGTTGAGTGCTGTGCAGTTTTGTCTTGTTATTTATTAGATGGAGTTGCAGGCTCCTTTGCTGCAATGTGCACCCTCATTAACCTACAGGTGATCGAGGGTATAGATGGTGTCTGCCCACTGAAAAGTGGGGGGTGGACAAGGAGAATAGGGATATTAGAGTAGGACTCATCATGCCTGAAGTCACTTTGTCGCAGTTGATGAGCAAACAGACATTGGCCAATGCTTGTACTAAGAACTTCAGAATTAAAAGATAGATTATTGAGTTTTTTGAAAAAACGTAAGTTTTTAAACTTTTTCCTCAAACACATATGGCTTGTAGCACTTGTACATCATTGGTAGTAGCTGTGTGCTGCAAGGATTTTTTTCATGTTATACAGTATATATATATAATCTATTATTTTATCCAATGCCACTCTATGTTGCCCTGCAATTAATTCTTTGTATGCAGCCAATAAGTGGTGCAGGATTCAAATCCCCTGCCACAGGGGCACTCATATATATATATAATCTGGCGCTCCTCATCAATAAACGATAATGTTAGCAAAATCATAATAGTGCAATAAAAAAATATAAGAACCATAAAATAATAAGTGAGTAGATGAATTTAGGAGAGTTCATCAATTGATAGCAGATCTAGAAGAGAATCTTGGTAGCTGGGGACAGGGAGTTTGGTATTATCATAGAGAACAATAACAGCTAAAAGGAAAGGACAACACACAAATTAAAACCATAAAGACAGAGACACCACAAGTGTAAATAAATGAATGTAAATTCGTAATTTTAAATTGTTTTGTTTTTCATTCGCAGAATGAAATGTAGTGGTTTGATGATATTTTTACACACACACACACGGTACAGTTAACACATGGGAAGCATTTGTCACATGCATGTCATGAGTGTGCCACATCCTGAAGTCACCTCTGGACCTCTGATGTCATCGCTTGACCTGGGGTCAGGAGGTCTCAGTGTTTAATAGATTGCAGGCCTTCTGTAGAGCTCACTTAGATGTTGTTTTGCTGATGAACGTTCTCTTCTATGCTGAAGGGGTTAAGGACTTCTTCTCTGCTGGCTAAGTATTCTCCTAGCCTTCATTCAAGCTGCAGCTTGTGATTGTCTCCCCCTTCCGCTATATACACCTGCCCCTGGCCTCACTCCATACTGGACTTACAATTGGTATGCTTATCTGTGGAGTAGCTTGTTGCTGTTAAGCTGTGGTGTTGTTCCTTCTGCATAAGCAAAACCTTTTTGGAGCCCTGGTAAATCTGTTACCTTGCCTCAGTTACCTGTCTGTGTCCTTGCTCTCCTTCCTCTTTACTGCCTTTGGGGGAGAGGGGACATCAAGGTGAGCCATATCCAGGAGCTTAGCAAGGTACTAGTGTGTGGCCCACTGGGACGAGGTACTCGGTAATGGACCGGGGTATCTGCTGGGGATGTCACGGCAGTCTTGGTCCGGACCGTGTCCTGAGCCCCACAAGTAAAAGGGAATATTTACAGGGGATTGTTTGTCGTGATGCCACCCACGGGTTGTGGTCAATGAGGGGACCACGGCTGCAGCGTAGCTCTGCCAGGAGGATGGAGGGATGGATGGGCTGCAGCTAGATGGATGAGCCTGCCGCGGGTTGGGCTGCTCCTGACAGGTATAAAGGTGCAATACAGTTCTGTATACCTGGAATCATACATGGAAGACTGAAGCAGGGTTCACTGGGTTTTACTGGCACGTTCTTCAATTCAAACAGTACAGTTCTTAACACAGTCACGTTACACATGCAACTGCGGACACTCTGAACCTTCTGCAGCCAGGTTGTCTTCATGAGACCCCTCACTCGCTCTGTAACCTTTCCGGCTTGCTTTCTCAGTCCTTCCCTGTGGGTTGTATGACGGCAAAGCGGTCCCTTGGTCTGACTTCCCCCTATGTGTATGGGCGGTAAGCCGGGTCCTATAATGTTGCTGAGCCTCCAACCCGTGTAGCAGGAACCCCTGACTTGGAGTCAACGTTTCCCGCCAGTTTGTCAGGGGAGCCGGCGTGTAGCTGCAGTCCCCCTCAGAGCTGACACTCTGGTCTCAGCCTAGCCCTGAGTAACCCTGTCTTTCAAGGGATTACCCGGCTCTTTCCGACCAGTGTGACTGTCCATGTACAACAAGGGAACCTGTCCCGCCTGTAGTCGGTCAACGCTGCCGCACTCCTCGGACCCGGTGACACCGGTCCGGTCTCTGTCCTCACTTTCCCTTGGGCTGCAAGCTATAGACGAGCTTTCTCTCCATGGATCTGCGTCTCTGTGGATTCTGCGTCTTCAGGGAGCCCTATCCCTCCAGGAAGTGTCACTTTCTGCTGTTCTTGCCTTTACTGGTCGGCTCACTCTGCCTACTTGGTCTTTTCTGTTCGGCACCCATTGGCCTACTAACTCCTTCCATCTACTGTTCTCCTTTTGTACTGGTCTACCACCTGACCTACCTTCCCACCCACTTTCCTCTAAACCCTACCACCCCTTGCCTGCCTAGAGTCCCGGGCTCTGGGTTGGGTGTTGTGCTCTAGTGGGTGTGTGTGCTGAGGGTGTTTGTTGCACAAACCGTCTCCTATCTACCCGGCTGCTGTTCCTCATGTGGCCACCCTGGTCGCAGGGGCGCCACACTAGACCTAAGCATCCTTACCTTCAGTGGTAATCTTGGGGACAGGGATTAGCCTAGGGATCTCTAGCTGGAGGGACAGCTTAGGTGCACACTATCCCTGCTACCTTATGGTCATGAGCATCTAGTTCTGTGAAAGTAATAAAAAGAATTTTGAAATGAAAATGAAATGGTTGTTGTGCTTAGCAACCACACCCCTGGTTCCTTAGGAAATACGTGAAACTCTCCACAGCCAATCAGGAAGCTACGTCTGAACAGTCATCTCCTAGTCCTGTAGAGAGAGAGAGATTGCAATCTGTACAGATGCATTTAGGTACTGCACAGTTGGAGCACTAGTCTGTACAGGAACCAGTTGGGCGGAGGAGCAGCAACAGAGATACTGTGTTTTCCCATCCTACGTGTACGTGATAATGCATCGTCTGCTCATATTGGATCAACCATACGAGTGTGGAGCCCACTGGAATGGGGTACTCGGTACCGGACCGGGGTACTGCTGGGGATATCATGGCGGTCTTGGTCCAGACCGTGTCCCGGGTTCTCACAAGTAAAAGGGGTATTTACAAGGATTAGTTTGTCGTGACACCACCCACAGGTTGTGGTCAGTAATGGGACCACCGCTGCAGCGCCGCTCTGCCAGCAGGATGGAGGGATGGATGGGCTGCAGCTGGATGGATGAGCCCAACGCAGGTCGGGCTGTTATGGCAATAAATAGTTAATAATTTATATAACTCTTATAGAAGTCATTCAGAAATCTTCCAGTGTACTAACAGCATGTCTATACGAATCCTTGCACTTTGCTCTAGTTAATTCTTGTGTCTCCCTCATCCTCCTCTCCTCTGGAAATTCTTCTGTCTTAGAACCTCCTTATCAACATGGACCGAATGTACTAAACCAAGGCTAAACTGAAAATAACACATGGAATGTAATTGAAATGTTCTCTTCAGAATAAAATGTAGATTCAGCATAATATGATGTAACACCCCTAAGAAATGCCCCTTTAATGATAAGTAATAAAACTGCTAACCCCTCGTAAAATAAAGGGCTTTGTCATTAAGCTCTACTTTGACTTGTTGTCAGCGTGGTTCTTACGGTGGCATGCACACACTCAGACAAAGCATCAATTTGGCGGCAGACAATTAAGACGATAGCCGACCCAAAAGGTGTGGAGGGCATCCATTACAGGGCTGCTCCTGACAAGGTGAAAGGTGGATAATGTACAGTTCAGTATACCTGGAATCAGAAGCAAGGTTCACCGGGTTTACTCTCAAGTTCTTCAGTGCAAGCAGTTTACAACACAGTTCACGGCACAGTTCAATTCACAACTTCATTAACTCCGGACACTTGAACCCCCTGCAGCCAGGCTGTCGCTCTGAGACCCCTCACTCTTTCTATATGTCCTTTCAGGCTTGTTCTTTCTCTCTCTGTTCTTCCTGCGGATTGTATGGTGGCAGCTCGGCACCTTGTTTGTAGCTTCCCCCTATGTGTGTGGGCGGTAAGCCGGGTCCTCCTGGATGCTGCTGAGCCTCCAACCCTGTGGTGGGGAACATGGATCTGGAATCTGTGCTCCCTGCCGGTATGTCTGGGGAGCTGGTGTGTAACTTCTGTCCCCGTCAGAGCTGACACTCTGGTGTCAGCCTAGCCTGTAGTAACCCTGTCTTTCGCAGTGTTACCAAGCTCCTTCTATCCCGTGTGACTTCCAGATGCAATCAGGGAATCTATCCCGCCTGTAGTTGGTCGGTTCTACCATGTTCCTCGGACCCGGTAATACTGGTCCGGTCTCTGTCCTCACACTCCCTTGCCGGCTATGGACGAGCTTTCTCTCCAGGGAACGGTGTCTCTGTGGATTCTGCGTCTCCAGGGAGCCCAATCCCACCGGGATGTGTCACTGTCTTCTCTGGTCTTGGCTCCTCTATTTGTACAATCTGTCACCTTCCTTCCCACCCACTTTCCTCTAAACCCACCACCACCCTCGCCCACCTAGAGTCCCAGGCTCTGGGTTGGCTGCTGTGTTCCTGTGGGTGTGTGTGTTGTGAGGGTGTTTGATGCACAAACTGTCTATCTGTCTACCTGGCTGCAGTTCCCTAAGTGGCCACCCTGGTCGCAGGGGCGCCACATTCCCCCGGAGTTAAACCGGCGTGTCTCCACGCCGTCCGGCATGGATCCCCCTAAAAAAGCATTTTTATTATAACAACATTAACATTAAGTATATTTTTCATCCTGTTACGGAGGTATGAGTCTTTAAAATGTTGCATTAAGTTAACTATATACATATTTAGGACACAGTTTGCAGCCCATCTATGGATGTAAATGTGGAGGCCTTCAGGCCCTCGCGTCACCAACTTGTGGCCAAGTTATTTTTCTCCGTGCTGGCATTTTACACCACATTGTTGTTAACCCTTCACGGGACACGGGTTGCACAGTCACTGTTTCAAAGTTCTAGAGTCCTGTGGCATAAATACCAGCTCTCTATTAGCACACCGGGTTAAGTGCTAAACTTTTAAGACTACACACATATAAATAACACATTCTAAAACACATAAAAGGCACATTAATTTCTAGTAAAAGTATAAAAGTCTTCAAAAATGCAAAAGCTTCCCAAAAAGGCACAAGTGCTTCAAAAATCGTTCAAAAGCACCTTGCAGTCTCAGTTCAAGTGCACAGTCTTAAAGTGCATTTTGGTCTCAGAACCAATGGGGAGCACACCGGATGCTCAACTATATACAAAGGAAAGTTTTATCACCTCATCGTCCGTGATATCAATGTCTATCAAACATATAAGACGGACAGGGGAAAAGGTATTCATTCATTCAGGATTGGGATGTGGTCAGTAAGGATCACATCACATTCACACTTACAGTTCTTGCAGCAGGATCTGGGTTTCTTCATTCCTTCTTCTTCCAAGGTAACACCTGTGGAGGTCGTCATGTTGGAAACAGTTCCAGGGATTCTAATGTGCTGATTAGCAAGTAGCTGCTTGGAGTCTGTGCAGTCACGTCCACAATAGTCTTTGTGGCTACAATCTCCTCCGAAGTAGCTGAATCCGGGTTAACGACTGGATCCGGGTGGGCTACCTCAGGATCCTCCATGTCTGAGGGTTCATTCTCCTCTTGCGATCTTAGGGACAGTCTCCTCACTTTGACACCATATGGTCTCTTTCTCTGGGCACAACGTTATAAGAAACCCACTCTCCGATCTGTACTTCCCTGTCCGGGTGCTTTGCAGGCAAGTATTTCTCCATGTTCCTTCTATTGATAAACACGTCTCGCGCTGCACCGGGTTCTCGGGCAAATGCAAACCCCTTAGATGATATGATTTTTACGATCTGTCCTTGGTGCCGCGGGGATCTCTGAACACTTTTATCTCGCCGTGCTTCTTCTTTGGCCTCTATCGTGTGGGCGATCATAACTTGTTTTTGCATTTGTCTCTCTATTTCCTTCTTTTCCCACTTACGGATGCACCATCTTAAATATCCGTGTTATAACTTCTTCAGGGCCTATTGCACCGCTAGGGTCCCCAGGAAAGCCCATCCTCAGTTTCACTTCTCTCCCACCAGCAGCGGAGTTGCTCCCCTCTCACCTCAGTTGACACAAGTGCGGGTATTAGGGGCTCCGGTAGTTGTAAGTCTCTCTCTGCCAGGGCTCCTAGTGGGTTGGCCACTCCGGTGGTATGTCGCGGTACAGCTCTGGGAACGGACACATCAACAAGGACTTCCGTGCTTTGATCTTCCTCGCTCCGGGCTGCATGGACAGGAATTGCTGACTCTGATGCACATCAATTTGAATCTGGGTTCTCCTCTCAGCCTGAACCTGGGTCATCTGCTGGGGCAGCATTCACAGCACACCCCGCCGGGTGTCTCAGACCTCTGGACCTCTCTAGTAACCTTCCACCATGCTGCCGTGGTCACCGAAGCTCTTTCCCTGGCCGGGTTCCCCCACGCACTCTTTCTGTGAGCTATGATTAAAGGTAACCTGTCATCCCCCGGGGCCTATTAAACTAAATTTGCCACCTTCAGCAGCGCCTATGCTGCATTTTGTGAAGGTGCCTCTTATCTCTCTACCCCACAGTACACCTAGTGACTTTATAACAAATTACTTTAGGTCCGGGAGGTATACTCCCCTCCCTGGAGCTGAACCCCTTGCTGGTGTTACTCCTACTCCTTTCCTCCTGGACCCTCCTCCTCTCTTCCTTGTGACTTC
Organism: Allobates femoralis; assembly: GCA_033576535.1. NCBI lineage: Eukaryota > Metazoa > Chordata > Amphibia > Anura > Aromobatidae > Allobates > Allobates femoralis. The sequence goes on from JARQOC010000002.1 coordinate 599,967,313, forward strand.
GTTGGCGCATATCCCTCAGTTCTTGGGCATGCTCCATGAGCTCTGTCTGAGAGCTGAGGTCACATGGTATCCCTGTGTTTGTTGTTATTTTTTAGCTTTTAATATTTTAATAGTTCCTAATAAATAATATTTTTATAGCCATTTTCTATTGCGGTTGTTGGACGTCTTTCTGACTTCTACCTGATCATAAAACCAGGGCTGGAACTAAGGTGATACTCTGCAGTGGCGCGAGTTCACACTGGCCTCAAAATAGAAAACACGAAAAAGCAACAAATGAGCAAATACTCTAAAAATGAAAAAAGTAACAATGCTATAGTGCAAAAACATAATTAGGGTACTTAGTGACATAGATATGATCATATAAATGCATAAGCTGTCCCACCAGCGACAAGGTGACCCTATCGGGACAGTCCTGCCTAATATTAATACTAATACCTTGCCATCTGTCAGCGATGTGAATTGACAAGGACAGGATCAAGCAGAACCAGGCCCCAACAGAGAACAGCACGCCATGGGATGCCACACATTATATCATGTCCAGTTCAAAGGTAGGTCACACCTATGATTGCAGAACTGCAACAAAACATGAATAAATAAAACCAGGCTGGAACTAAGGTGATACTCTGCAGTGGTGCGACTTCAAACAATTGCTCTTTTGTTGCTTTTTTGTTGTGTTTTCTACCTGATCATTTTGACGTGGAAGCTGGCCTGTGTTTTCTGCCCGTCCACCGCACCATTAATAGATTGAATGATATTTGGACAGGGTGAGCTGATGTATTATTATTTCTTTGTCTTTGTTCAGATAAATAAATATGTACAAAAAAAGAAAGAAAAAGCAGCACAAGTCTAATGTAGCTAGTGGTGCATGCACATCAGTTGCAACCCAAACAACTCAAGTAATAAGAAATGTTTTCACTTTGCACAATGGCAAATAAACCACCATTTTTTTCTGAATTATAAATCTAACTTTCCTGAGATGCTATATTTTTTTGGGGGGGTTAAACAGACATGTAAAAAGAAAGAAATATTATTTTACTGACAATTCCTAAGTGTGCATTTACAGTTGAAACCAGAGGTTTACATACACTATATGAAAAGATACATATGTGTGGCACCCCAGGATTCCCGGTTGCCACAGTGGCATTACCTCCCTCACAGGGGGTGGTGTCATGCCTGGAAACAAGAAGGGGTCCCCTAGTCAGGTAACACCAGCATCCAACACTCGTCCTGACTCCAGACCAGAAAGGGGACCTCTGAACCTGGTTTCAGGGGAGTTTCCCAATAAATTCTGGCCTGGAGGAGGGGTTAGGCAGAATGTTAGAGGACGTCTTAGGAAGGAGATCTTAGGAGGGAGAAGAGTGCAGACATCCTGGGGATTGGAGCTGGTGGAGCTCGTCCCAGGACAGAGGAAAGCTAGTGACAGAGGAGTCGAGGAGATCCTGGGGAGTCGAGCCATGTCTGAGCTCGCGCTAGAAACTGGACGCCAGAATCTGTGGTTGCCTGGGCACTGAAGTCCCAGCAGCTAAATCCGGAGGGCAGGGGATTGCAAGTCCCCTGGCCCCACTTGACAGCAAAGCAGCACCCCGAAGCCGCCACCAAGGAACAACACCTGGAACAGGCTTGAGCTGCCTGCCATATGAGTAAAGGACTAGACAAGCAGGGAGAGAGCTGCAGCACAGCTTTAGGCAATGAGGTCCAAATAACACCACACAAAAGGAAGGCCTCTACAACCACCTGGCTAGGTGGATCCCCAACTGCTTCCCGGCTACCTGGACCTCCGTTACCATCTGTTACAAGTGCCCTGGTCTGAAACAACAACCATCAAGTAAAGGTAAATGAAACTTTCATCATTGTGTCCTCCAGTCATTTACTGCACCGTCAGTCCTGCACCCCACCATTCTCTATTCCCTGCATAGACTGTGTGAACTGCCCTGGGGTCCTCTGCTCTGCCAGTGGAGAGTAGTGATGAGCCAACACCTAAGTGTTTGAATTCGGTTCGATTCGTCGAATTGGGGTGTATTCGACGAATTGTTCATCAAATTGGAATCAATAGCAGGCTGCAGCAAACACATAAAAACACCTTCAAAAGGTGTCCAAAAGCTGCAAAACTACTCAGAATAGACTACAAACACCAAGAAAAGTGACAACAATATACCCACAGTACAAATAGTCTCATGGCGTAGCATGGGAGCACAAGACACGGTCTGTGTCAGCCTGCACACTCTTCCAAAGCACTTCAAAATAGAAGGTGGTTAACATTCACCTAAAATTTCAGAGGTGAGTGAAACTGATTTTGAATTGACAAATGGATAAGTTACAGGGGAAAAGTGGCAGTAGTTTTCTACATTTAGTAAAAATGGGTGGAGGGGTAAAAGGAGGATGTGACACAGGTATAGGCATGTCACACCCTGCTCAAATCATGTTCCATACAGCAAGGGGACCCCAACAAGAGTTCTCACTTTTTCCAAAGGGTCAGACCACAGCAAAATGGCATCAATTGCCTCAGACCGAAAATTGCTGAATAGCCCAGCCTGGCTTCATGCCACAGGGTCTGGAACAGGACCTGTCCTAGCATTTCAAGGTTAAACATTGCACAGCAACTATAAGTTTTGTGGAATATTACTGAAAAGACTAGTCAGCTAGGTCAGTGACTTGTTTAAGCCTAGTAGGCCGGATAAACTCAAAGCTCATGCAAGCGCTCCCATCAGTGTTATGCCCTGCCACACACAGGTAGGACAACTATAAGTTTTGTGGAATATTACCAAAAAAACTAGTCAGCTAGGTCAGTGACCTGTTTAGGCCTAAAAGGGCCGGATAAACTGAAAACTTATGCAAGGGCTCCCATCAATGATATGCTCTGCCACACACAGGTGGGACAACTTTAAATTTCATTGAATATTACCGAAAAAACTAGTCAGCTAGGTCAGTGACCTGTTTAGGCCTAGTAGGCCGGATAAACTCAAAGCTCATGCAAGTGCTCCCATCAATGTTATGTCCTGCTACACACAGGTGGGTCAAGTATAAGTTTTGTGGAATATTACCGAATAAACTAGTCAGCTAGGTCAGTGACCTGTTTAGGCCTACTGGGCCGGATAAACTGAAAGCTCATGCAAGTGCTCCCATTAATGTTATGTCCTGCCACACACAGGTGGGTCAAGTATAACGTTTTGTGGAATATTACCGAATAAACTAGTCAGCTAAGTCAGTGACCTGTTTAGGCCTAGTAGGCCGGATAAACTGAAAGCTCATGCAAGTGCTCCCATCAGTGTTATGCCCTGCCAGACACAGGTGGGACAACTATACGTTTTATGGAGCATTACAGGAAATAATAGAGAGATAGGTCAGTGACCTGTTTAGGCCTACTGGGCCGGATAAACTGAAAGCTCATGCAAGTGCTCCCATCAATGTTATGTCCTGCCACACACAGGTGGGGCAAGTATAAGTTTCGTGCAATATTACCGAAAAAACTAGTCAGGTAGGTCAGTTACCTGTTTAAGCCTAGTAGGCTGGATAAACTCAAAGCTCATGAAAATGCTCCCATCAATGTTATGCCCTGCCACACACAGGGGGGACAACTATAGGTTTTGTGGAATATTAAAGAAAAAACTAGTCAGCTAGGTCAGTGACCTGTTTAGGTCTAGTAGGCCTGATAAGCTCAAAGCTCATGCAAGAGCTCCCATCAATGTTATGCCCTGCCATGCACAGGTGGGACAACTATACATTTTGTGAAGTATTAAAGGAAATAATAGAGAGGTAGGTCAATGACCTGTTTAGGCCTACTGGGCCAGATAAACTGAAAGCTCATGCAAGAGCTCCCATCAATGTTATGCCCTACCACACACAGGTGGGACAACTATAAGTTTCGTGGCATATTACTAAAAAAACTAGTCAGCTAGGTCAGTGACCTGTTTAGGTCTAGTAGGCTGGATAACCTCAAAGCTCATGCAAGTGCTCCCATCAATGTTATGCCCTGCCACACATAGGTAGGACAACTATACGTTTCGTGGAATATTACCGAAAAAATGAGTTAGGTAGGTCAGTGGCCTGTATAGGCATTGCGGACAGGGGAGATTGAGCAAACAATGCTTTTAATGGCCCAAAAAATGTTCATGTGTATACTGCATATTTGCCAAAACCTGGTTTGATGCCCAAAATCAATTTATGAAAACATTAAGGGAGATGTAGTAATCACTGCTTTTAAGCACCCAAAAATGGTGGATATGAATACAGCAAATTTGTTAATCACTGGTTCGATGGACAAAAGGGTCAAATATTCAGAAACAGGGGCAGGAGTGTCAGGGATCGGTATTAAGCTCAGAGAGCCCTACTCAAGTCAAGCAACAAACAGCAAGGAGACCCTAACAACAGTCTCCATTTTTCAAAAAAATTAGGCACAGCCACCACTTAAGTGCATCAATTGCCCTAGAGTTCAAATATTGAAATGAGGAGTTTAATGCAGACACATTGAAAAGTACACAAGCGTTTAGTCTACCCAGGCTGACACAGGGGTGGAAAAGTCCTTGTGGATCCTTGACTTGCTCATCTTGATAAACGTTAGTCTGTCTACACTGTCACTAGACAGCCGTGTGCGCTTATCCATCAGCACACTACCAACAGCTCTGAAGACACGTTCAGAGAGAATGCTGGCTGCAGAGCAAGACAAAATCTCTGAGGCATGAGTGGCGAGCTCAGGCCATTTTTCCAGTTTTGAAGCCCAAAATGCACAAGGGTCTAGTTCCACAGTCATGGCATCGATATTCACCTGTAGATACTCCTGTACCATCCTAGGCGTTCACTATGTGTCAGACTTGTTCTCTCTTCTGACGTTGCAAAGGAGGGTCTAAAAAAACTGTGAAACGATTCTACAAAATTGCTGTTAGCACATACACTGTTAAGGTACCTTTACACGCCGCCACTGCGTGGTAGCAACTGCCTGGCAATGGGGACTTTTGTGCCTGTTGCATTGAAATTACTACGAAGTGGCGGCGTGTAATTTGGGAAAGTGATCGGGTTTCTCGCAGTTGCTTCGGGTACCTGTTTCCGAGCCGTGTTCAAAAATCCAAGGCAACACAAAGGCACAATTGCCATGGTAGTGGTGTGTAAATGGGGGACAGGGATGGAATCAGCGTCGCCTAATGAATTCCCATGGATGTGCCACAGCCTCATGGATACCGCGCCCCATCAGCGATGATTGGTGGGGGTTACTGTGCTACCATTGGCTGTCCCTTCACAGGGCGCCATATTTAAAGAGATGTCCATTCACACTACACAATTGGAATGGCGTCATGTATTAGCCAGCCTTCCTGCGCAGGCTGGCCAATCATGACACTATTGCGTTGTCCAATCAGCGTGTTAGTGTCACGGAATACACAACTCTGTTACGTCTATGTTCTTGCGGCGCTAAAGATGTACGCCCATATTCCTTTGTGGATAGCGGCGTATGAATCGGCGATGGTATTCAACAGCAAGTTATACGCAGGATCTGTCGGAACTTCCGGGGGAATCACGATACCTTAAGTTGACAACGCAATGGCGGCGTGTACATGCGGTATCGGCGATCATTAGCAACCGTTAAAAACGTGCGCGTGCACGTACGGTTGATACTGGTTGCCAGGGAAAGTGGCGGCGTGTAAAGGTACCCTTACTTTTAACGTTTGAGTGATGACGACTCGACGTTCCCAGGGTTGGAAAGGTAGAACTGAGATATTCACTATGTGCACCACTGGTGTTTTGGGGAAAAGCAGTACTAAGATTGTGTAAAAGTTTCTGTGGATACTCCTGCATGCGTGCGTCCTTTTCCAGGGCAGGAAGCATTTGGCCAAATTTACTCTTATACCGGGGATCTAAGAGTGTAGCAACCCAGTAGTCGGCATTACTTCGAATTCTAACAATCCGATAATCATGTTGCAGGTAGTGCGTCAAGAAGGCACTCATGTGTCTTGCGCATCCAGGAGGCCCAAGTCCTTGTGTTGGTGGCGGCGGGGTAACATTCACGCTAGCTTCCTCTCCGACAAACCTCCCACAAGAGAAATGTGATCAAGATCTCCCTTATCTGCTAAGTTTTCCTTGCCCATTGCCTGTTCGTCCCCCATTTTTTCCTCAGCTCCTGCATCTTCATCAACAGTTTGGCTGATACCATGCGCCCTCGTTGTTCCCTCTCCCCCACCCTTCCATGCCAGCCGCCTTGGTGCTGCCGACCATCTGGACCTTTGAGATCTTGTTATCCCTTCCGCATACGCCTCCTCCTTTACTTCCTCTCCTTCCTCTTGGCCCACCACCTGACTCTGAATACTAGTTAAAGTGTGCTCCAGCATATAGATGACTGTAATAATCATACTGATAATGGCATCGTCAGCTCTAAACATCTTAGTAGCCATTTCAAAACTCTGCAGAAGGGTGCAGAGGTCCTTGATCTGAGACCACTCCAGCAGCGTGAATTGTCCAACCTCTGGATCGCGTTGCCCCAGGCTATACGTCATAACATACTGTACTGGGCTGCCACAGTCGCTGCAACATGTGCAGAGTGGAATTCCATCGTGTCGGCACATCGCATTTCAGGCGCTGAACTGGCAGGCCGAAAGACTTCTGTAGCGATGCAAGTCGTTGAGCTGCAGGATGCAAATGGCGGAAGTGACCACACAGCCACCGTGCCCTCTGCAGAAGCGCATTTAGGTCAAGATAGTGGGCTAGAAATTGCTGGATGACCAGGTTCAAGACGTGAGCCATGCAAGGCACGTGTGTCACCTTGCCCCAGTGAAGGGTCACACCCAGGTTTGCAGCATTATCGCATACGGCCTTCCTTGGCTGCAGGCTCAGTGGAGACAACCATTGATTAAACTCGATCTCCAGAGCTGACCACAATTCCTCAGCTGTGTGACTCACATTTCCTAGACATTTTAACGTAAAAACCGCCTGATTGTGTTTATCCCTGCTGCAAGCATTGTAAGGAGATGTGCTGGATTCCTTCTGCGCAGTTTGAATGCGGGTCACATTACCAGACAGGCTTTGGGTGCAGGTGGAGGACCTAGAAGAGGTGGAGGAGGCAGAAGCAGTGGAGGAACTTCTACATACAGAAGTTTGACACACAACCCGTGGGGATGGAAATACTTGTGTTGTATGCAACATGCTCATGTAGCACAGGAACAGCTTTCTTCGAGAAGTAGTGGCGACTGAGCATTTGATACTGGGGCACTGTGATGGCCATAAGGTCTTGAAAATCCTTTGCATCCATCAACCGGAAAGGCAGCATTTCCGTAGCCAACTGCTTGCAGATGGTGAAATTCAACCTCTTAGCTTTGGCATGGGTAGGAGGAAATGGTCTTTTACTTGTTCACATCTGAGGGACTGAGGGCTGGCTACTGTGCTGAGACAGGGTTGAGTAGGGTGTCCCAGAAAAACTGCTGGAATGTGAGGAAGGTGCAGGACATATTATGTCGCATTCATAAAAAGGTGGTGCTCTCGATGTCTGACAGCGCTCAACACCAGCAGGTGTTTCCACTTCCAAAACAGCTGACGACCTGTCAATCACACTGGCTGTTGCTTGTAAAGAGATGGAAGTTCTGAGGCCAAAAGCCTGTGTGACAGCTGTCCCCACAGACACAGAGGATGAAGAAGCCGCAGATGCACTTGATAGGGAAGACGGTGGTTGGCCAGGCCCACTAGGCTACATTGTAGCACAGTGAGCTACCCACTGTGACTTATGCTTTATGTCCATGTAACGGTTCATGCATGAAGTACTAAAACTATTGATTTTTTGGCCTCTACTAACATTTTGTTTACAAATTTTGCAGATAACATGAGTTGGGTCATCCTTTGAGATCTGAAAAAAGGCCCAGGCTAGGCAAGGCTTAGCGCCCATGGGAACTGCAGAGCCACAACGGCTTCTGCACAGAGGCAGAGTTGTGGCTGAGGATGCAGTTGTTGACGTGCTTCCAGGACTCCGTCTCTGTCCAGGAAGCCGCAACTTAACCTCATCACCAGTATCCTCCACCTCCTCTGCTGAGCTCATCAACTGGCTTGCCTGTGGGTTGACAGTAAGTGGGATCTCCAACCTCATCAACAGCCTGTGTGTTCTCACACTCGTCGACCTCAAAGCCAACGTCTTCCTGCCCTGAGCACAAAGTCAAGTTGTCGTTCCAATCATGTATCTGAGTCTCATCATCATCTGCCTCACTGTTTCCACCAACAGGGGTTACAGTTTGGAAATGAGGGTCTACATTATTTTTGGACCCTTCTTCATCTGGGCCTGGATCCGACTCACAAAGATTTTGGGCATCGGTGCTGGTCATTTTCTCGTCTTGATTCAATGAAGCTTTGGAGCAGTCCTATGATTCCCAGGCTATAGTATGAGTGAACAGCTCTGCAGATTCACACAACTGCCTAGTCAAACTGTGGTACTCTAAATGGGTTTTGGTGAGTAGGTTTGGGCAGATGCAACACAAAAGTGTTTTCTGCGCTGTGTGGCGGTAGATGTCAACAGAAAACAGGATCACAGCTACCTAGTCAAACTGTGGTACTACCATAAATAGGTTTTAGTAAGTAGGTTTGAGCAGATGCAATACAAAAGTGTTTTCTGCGCTGTGTGGCGGTAGATTTCAACAGAACACTGGACCACAGCTACCTAGTCAAACTGTGGTACTACCCTAAATAGGTTTTAGTAAGTAGGTTTGAGCAGATGCAATACGAAAGTGTTTTCTGCGCTGTGTGGCGGTAGATTTCAACAGAACACTGGACCACAGCTACCTAGTCAAACTGTGGTACTACCCTAAATAGGTTTTGGTAAGTAAGTTTGGGCAGATGCAACACAAAAGTGTTTTCTGCGCTGTGTGATGGTAGATTTCAACAGAACACTGGAACACAGCTACCTAGTCAAACTGTGTTACTACCCTAAATAGGTTTTGGTAAGTAGGTTTGGGCAGATGCAACACAAAAGTGTTTTCTGCGCTGTGTGGCGGTAGATTTCAACAGAACACTGGAACACAGCTACCTAGTCAAACTGTGGTACTACCCTAAATAGGTTTTGGTAAGTAGGTTTGGGCAGATGCAACACAGAAGTGTTTTCTGCGCTGTGTGATGGTAGATTTCAACAGAACACTGGACCACAGCTACCTAATCAAACTGTGGTAATACCCTAAATAGTTTTGGTAAGTAGGTTTGGGCAGATGCAATACAAAAGTGTTTTCTGCGCTGTGTGGCGGTAGATTTCAACAGAACACTGGACCACAGCTACCTATCCAAACACTGCTACTAGCCAAAAAGATTTGCTTGGCTAGATGCAGTAAAAAAAAGGCTAGTAAACACAGGAGTTGTAGCTTTCTCCACAACAGTGCTACACCAGTGCCTGGCACACATTGCTACTAGCCAAAAAGGATTTGCTTGGCTAGATGCAGTAAAAAAAGGCTAGTAAACACAGGAGGTGTAGCTTTCATCACAACAGTGCTCACCAGTGCCTGGCACACACTGCTAATAGCCAAAAAAGATTTGGCCAGATGCTGTAAAAAACACTTGCACATCACTGGAACAGACCTGCCTGGCACACAGTGCATTTATCCCTAAAAAGGGCTGTTCTTGGAAGTAGTCCCTAAACCTACTCTCTATCTAACTTGGAACGGAATCGCTATCTAACTATCTTTGTAGCGCACACAGCAGCAGCGGCGGCGTCTGACGATGAGCCCCAACACTGATAAAGTGTCGAGGAGAGAAGATGGCCGGTTCTTATATAGCAAGTACATGTGACATACCCAGCCAATGACACAATCCCTTGTGTGCAAAAAGTGCACTTTGCTCTATGCATGCTGATAGGCTGACAGACTGGACCACCCACAGTAAGTGCAGGAAGGAAAAAAATGGAGATCTGCATTATTTGACCTCAGACCTCTCCCCGGGTCCCCCTCACCCACTATTCTTAGACACTGAAACTCATAATAACGTTGAACAAAAGCATTACTGTGAAAAGTCAGTAACGCTTTTCATCAACAAACCGTTGTCAAACATTACCTCGAATTACCAAATTTTTAGCAAATTGTTCGCATTCATCAAATGACTCGAACATATCCCAAAACAGGTCGAATTTGAAATTGGCAAACATGTTCAATCAAACATCGCTCATCTCTAGTGGAGTGCAGAACCATCCCAGCTGCGTTACCAATGGCCCCAGAGGATCTGCCCGGAGCGTCAGCCATCCATCCCAGTTGCCGAAACCCACGGGTAGCGTCACAAATACATTTCCCATAAAAACGTTCCCCCATTTATTGACACTGCCATGGGCCATGGAACCGAGTCACTACCTCGTGATCTTCCCCGAGAGCTGCCCGACTCGGTTCTGAGTACCCCTCGGTCCTGGGTGGGCATGTCATATGCCTGTTTTTCTCATTATCTGACATGAAATTAGAATAAACTTTCCCGTTTTGGCTCAGTTAGGATTACCATAATTATTAATATTTGTCAAATGTCACAATAATCAGAGAGACTGTTTCAATGCATTTTTATTACTTTCTGCAAAGCCACAAGTTTACATACATTTGATTAGTATTTGGTACCATTGCCCTTAATTAAACTGTATGACTTGGGTCAAATGTTTTGGATGTCCTTCCACAAGCTTCTCACAATAGTTGGTAGCAATTTGGGTCCATTCCTCCTTACAGAACTGGTGTAACTGAGCCATGTTTGTAGGACACCTTGCTCCCACCTGCCTTTTCAGCTTTGTGATGGCCACTCCAAATATTGACTTTGTTATCCTTAAGCCGTTTTGTAACCAGTTTGGCGGTATGCTTAGTGTCATTGTCCAATTGGAAGACCCATTTCCGTCCAAGATTTAACTTCCTGCCTGATGTCTTGAGATGTTGCTTCAGTATTGCCACACAATCTTCTTTCCTCATAATGCCATCTATTTTGTGAAGTGCACCATTCCCTCCTGCAGCAAAACAACCACACAACATGATGCTGCCACCTCTGTGTTTCACAGTTGGGATGGTGTTCTTAGGCTTACAAGCTTCTCCCTTTTTCCTCCAAATGTAAGGCTACCTTCACAATTGCGGACCCCTCCGCAGCGTTCTGCGGAGGGGATCCGCAATGTGACCGCAGCACCGCAAGCCCCTATCTTTATAATGGGAGCGCACGGTGCTGCGCTTTACTGCGCATGACCGTGTGCACCCATTCACTGCCATATGTGATCTGTACGCAGGCGGATGCCTGCGCACAAATCACACAGTCTCGTCTGCACCAGAAATGCAACATGTCGCGTCCCTGGTGCGGACGAGACTGGGTGATCTGTGCGCAGGCATCCGCCTACGTACAGATCACATATGGCAGTGAATGGGTACGCACGGTCTTGCGCAGTCAAGCGCAGCACCATGCACTCCCATTATAAAGATAGGGGCTTGCGGTGCTGCGGTCACATTGCGGATCCCCTCCGCAGAACGCTGCGGAGGGGTCCGCTAATGTGAAGGCAGCCTAACAATGGTCATTATGGCCAAACAGTTCAAGTTTAGTTTTGTCAGACCACAGTACATGTCTCCAAAAATGTAGGTCTTTTTTCCTGGGTGCATTTGCAAAAATTAATCTAGATTTTTTTATGTTTCTTTTGGATTAATGGCTTCTTCATGGCAGAGTGGCCTTTCAGCCCATGTTCATACAGTACTCGCTTCACTGTGGATAATGACACAATCTTACCAGCTTGCAACATCATCTTCACAAGATCTTTTACCTTTGCTCTTGGGTTGATATGCACATGTTGGACAAGTTGTTCATCTCTGGGACAGAGAACCTGTCTCCCTCAGTGGTATGATGGCAGGACATTCCTATCTTGTTTGTACTTGTGTATAATTGTTTGTCCAGATGAACAAGGCACCTTCAGGTTTCTGGAAATTGCACCAAAACAAGAACCAGGTGAGCAGAATCTGATATCTTGTCTGATTTCTTTAGCCTTTTCCATGATGCTACACAAAGAAGCAGTGTGTTTCAGGTGTGTATTAAAATACATCCACAACTGTGTCTCTAATTAACTCAGATGTTGCCAATAAACCTATCAGAAGCTTCCAAACACATGACATCATCATAAGGGCTGTCCCAAATTGTTTAAAGGCATAGTAATGTTAGTGTATGTAATCTGGTGACGTCGCAAAAAGTAATAAAAACGCCTTAAAACAAGTATCTTTCATTATTCTGGCATTTGGCAAATATTAATAATTATGATAATCCTAATTGGCCTAAACTGAGAAATGTTTATTATGATTTCATTCAGATATCGAGAGAAACATGCATATGTGTCTTTTTATATAGTGTATGCAAACTTCACTTATTGTGAATGATAATTCCTAGAAAATAAAATTTCATAATAATCATGTAGTCTAAATAGGCTGATGATTTCACGACGAACGATGCTCATCCATCGGGTAAGATTATTTTTTCGTTTGCTCAAAAGATCATCATTCTTGGCCTTGCATCATTTAGTGTAAACAGGACTCACAGTTTGGGCTTGCTCACACTAGCATATAAATCAAGTGAGTGCAGTCAGATAAACAAAGGGATTACACTTGGACCAATCTAATTCAGTAAGAGAGTGCAGAGCTGCATGTTTTTCTCAGCTGTATTCGGCATAAGAAAAAAATTGCAGCATGTTGTGAGAAAAAAAAAAATCGGATGCCATATGGACCATCAGGATGGCATCTGAATATTTACGAATACATTACAATTCTGTAAGATGGAAAACTGCAAATGGTTCTGTAAAAGATTATTAGCTGCTGAGTAAAAAAACGGATTGCACATAGACAGCACATGGATGGTAAGAGAAATACTGTCCCAATTTTCTGGATGACAATGGGATCTTTTTTTTTATATGCTCGTGTGATCATGAGCCTTAAAAGCTCATGTGATCGAGCCCTTCCCGAGCTGATTGTCAGCCTATGTGCACTGATCGATCTATGGCAGTTTGATCAGTCAGTATCTGACACACATTCAACCTATGTAAACAGTATGTTAAATATTTGTCCACCGGAAAGCATGTTGACGGCAAGGCAGACGGTTAACATTGCTCACTGCGTAATGTGAATGTGCACTTAGTACCTATCAGCATGTATCTGAGCTCCATGCTCACTATCTGAAATACAGTCAGGCAGTAGGTAAAGGAACTTAGCAGATCGCTTTATTAACATGGGTGACCCGAGGGAAATATTTTAAATATTTCTTAGCAACATTTCACATCATACATGTAAAGATTTATAACAACACTTGTCAGCACTTGAATTTCTTTGTGACTAGAGCTGAAGACTAACCCTAGTCCTAAGCTATTTTCAGCATTTAAAGGATATATATAATTTCATATGTTAAAAAATATTTATTTAATTTGATATCATTTACCATTTCATATAGGCTTGTATCCTTTCTAAATCTATCAGTTTGGCGTCTTCCTCACACGACCCAATATAAGTAAATAGGAATTAGCTGCAATACCAGATGCAACCCATGGACAAGAGTGTCAATGTTTATGGGGCAAATATGTATTATTTTCTTATCTAAAACAGCCTCCTTAAGTCTGTAGTCGATCTATAGACCACCGGTGAAGGTTCATAGTTTGCCGACAGTATTGGAGTATGGGAATTTGTGTTCCTTTACTAGCTTTATATCACTTCTTCTTGGAAACTACATACAACCCTGTTGTCCACATCTGTTTCATATATTTTCTGGATGCTGGAAATCCATTTGATATACACGATGTTCTAACATTTTGACTTTCACAAAAAAACATTGACTGGCGTAAAATGATAATACAAATTGAGACACCTCATAATCCCTAAAAATGACTCTAATGAGGTCATTCCCAGTGCCACCATTCAGGAAGTTGGACATTAGATTATATACAACCTGCATGAAACATTCTACTCCATCATACTCCAGTAGTTTTAGACTTCAAAGGCTTATTGCTATAACAATAGAAGGGCAGGAGAGGTTGTGCTTTTATCGAGTGCAGAAGTCAAAGACTCTGTTGTGAACCAGAACATTTGTCGACACTATTACCAGCATCTATTCCCAGTTCCTTTTTATTGATCCCACAGCACTGATCTGCTGAGTCCTGGGAGCATTGTGACATAAGGATTGTGTAATTGTTGTGAACATGTAAGGGCCCTTTCACATCAGCGTTTTTCGTAATTCGCGGCAGATGCGGTGAAAAAACCGCATCTGCCGCGTTTGCCGCATAACCGTTCCACTTGCGGCGCGGTTGCGGTTTTTCCCATACAAAGTATAGGGGGACTTGCGGCAGATGCGGCAAGTGCGGTTTTGCACTTGCGGCAGTGCGGCCCCGAAAAAGACCGCGGTTTTTTTCGCTGCCGCACCTGCCGCAAGTGCAAAACCGCACTTGCCGCATCTGCCGCAAGTCCCCCTATACTTTGTATGGGAAAAACCGCAACCGCGCCGCAAGTGGAACGTTATGCGGCAAACGCGGCAGATGCGGTTTTTTCACCGCATCTGCCGCGAATTACGAAAAACGCTGATGTGAAAGGGCCCTTAGAAAAGCAAAGCTGCTCTGTTGTGAAAGACACTAAACACCAAATCAATTTACATTTCTATACACTATAAAAGACAAACCTACCAACAGTGGCATAATGATCGCAGTCACAGAGATCATGACTGACCGGGCCCTGTGCTGCAGAGGGGCCCACTGACCTCAGCTCTTACTTTAGCTAGATGTGCGTCCAAGAATGTATACTCAGTTGAAGTCTATTGCGGCACAGTAACTCATCGGGTACCTGCACATGCTGCTGTCCAATCAGAGGCCGGCAGCGAAAGTCAGTGTGCCTGTGATTGGGGACATTGCTGTGACATTTATGAATAATGGCAGAATGGGGGAGATATATACCAGGATGGGGACATATATACCAGGATGGACTCAGGATGGGGGACATATATACCAGTAAGGGCCCAAGATTTGATACATATATACAGAAAGGGGGACATATATACCTGGAAAGGGTCCAGAATGGGGAACATATATACCTGTAACAGGGTCAGGATAGGAGACATATATCCAAAATAGGGAACATATATGACAAACCCACCCAGGACCGTGGGGTACTCGGAACTGAATTGGGCAGCTCGGAGGGGAGGTCAAGGGGTCGTGACCCGGTTCCGTGGCTCTGGCAGTGTTAATAAATGGGAGAAGTTTATATGGGAAAAGTATTCGTGCCACACCCGTGGGTTTCAGCAATGGAGATGGATGGCTGACACTGCAGTGCAAATCCTCTGGGGCTGTTGGTATTGCAGCTGAGATGGTGTGGCTCTCCACGGGTAGAGCGGAGGATCCCAGGGCAGTTGATACAGTTTATGTATGGGCAACAGCATGGTAAATAACTTGGAGGACACAGCGGGGTGCAGTCTTTAGATTTTAATCACTGTTCGTACACATCTCCAGGTGTTTCCAGCAGTCCGCGAGGTGCTGGGTTCTCCGGGTTAGGGCTCCAACCAACTCTCGGGTACATAGTTGACACTTTACCCGGACCCCCTTCTTAAGTTCCTTCCCGGGTTGACTTCTTGCGCTGGCTCTCTCCCTTCTACCCCGCTCCTCACACTCAGGGTCTCGAGCCGGCAGCCTCGTGTTCTGGCGGGCGAAGTCGCCTGGTCCCTTCAACCCTCTGCAGCCGCCTTTTCGATGAGTAAGTGTGGAGTTGGACCATGGCACATAAAGATACCTCGGTCCCCGGTTTGCTAGCTGAGACTTTCAGTTACTCCACTAGTCTGGGGCCAGCTCCCTTCAGCGGCCCAGTCCCTCTAGCTGACCCATGACTCCGTCAGCTTAGATACAGGCGCCACGAGTGGATTGCTCACTTTCCATGCCCCTAGGACCCGTCTATCCCTCTTGAACCCCTCACTGGCTCCTTCATCAATTCGTTCCTTTCCTGGTCCTGGGACGAACTCCAACTGGCTGCAGTCCCCAGGACCTTGGTCTCATACATCTGTTCGTGACTGTGTGATCTCTCCAACCCCCCTACGTTCTCCTCTCTACGTCCTTCTACGTCTGTCATGTCCTACGCGTCCTCCTTCCTGTTGTTCCCCTTTTATACTTCCTCCACCCACACCCTCTACCTGTTTCCCCTTCCAGCCTGGGATGGGGCCCTCACCAAACAGGGTCCGCCTGAACCACAGGACCTGTGTGGTGTGGTGTTTATGGTGGGCGTTTGGGTGCCGGGAAGTATCCCCTCCTTACCGGAGAGTGGAGTACCACACCTCTGGCTGAGGTGCAGTACCTCTGTGGTGACTGACTCTCAGGGGTGCTATATATACTAAAATGGGACATATATACCAGGAACAGGGCCGCGATGGGGCCATGTATACCAAGATGCACCTTTTGAGGTAGTCTATTGTGGATTTTGATGTGTGTTTAGGATTATTATCCATTTAGGTTATTTACATTTTTTACTTGTGTTTTTATTTTGTGTTGGTTACTGTGGTGTTTGTCTTTTTTTTTATAGCACCTGGTATTTGGCTTTGGCAAAACTTTATTGTTAGTCATGTGTCTTTTTTTATTGCAGATTTTTTCACATATAATGCTAATCTGCATTTAAAAATCAGCATACCCGCAAGAGAGATTGACATGACATGTTTAATTTTCCGAGATAATGAACTTTGGGTTTTCATTGGCTGTAAACCATAATCATCAAGATTAATAAAAATAAACATTTGAAATCGATCACTCTGTTTGTAATGACTCTATATAATATATGCATTTCACTTTATGTATTGAATTACTGAAATAAATTAATGTATTGATGACATTCTAATTCATTGAGATGCACCTGTCATTTGGTGTTATCAGTATAGACTGACCATTTACTTGCACTCCCATCCACAAGGTTATTAATAAATAGATTAAAAAGAATTGGTCCTAGCACAGGTCCCTACTGTACATCAATGCTGACTATAGCCCATTTAGAGAATGTACCATTTATGACTCTTTGTTTCTTATTTCTTAGCCAAGTTCTTACCTACCGGCATATAGTTTCCCTAGTCCTTGCTTCCAGAGCTTCAGCATAAGGCAGTTTTATGATATAGCATCAAGTGCTTTTGCAGCGTCCAGATAAATCACATCAGCCACAATACCAACCTCCAGATTGCACATACCTTCTCACAGAAACCCAAAATGTTGGTTAGAAACAGTGTTTTTTTGTGTAGGTACATACCGGTACGCCGTACCGGAAAATCTGAAGATCGGCAGTACATACCGGTACTGCGTACCGGAAAATCTAGAGCAGCACTGACCTGCTGTGTCACAGGCTGTGTGTAGTACTAGTAGCACAGTTTCCCTCAGCGCTGGAGGACCTATGATGATGTCACAACATGTGACTCGGGTGGGCGGAGTTTTGCCCAGAGGGAAAGAAGATTGAGGAGGACGACTAATGCAGGCTGCAGTGCAGGGTATGTGACAACAGCACTGACAGACTATCAGTGACAGTGACTGTGATGAGTGCAGAGGGTGGCAGGCTGTGCAGGGGAGAGGATGCAGGGGGAGATAGAGATCAGGACAGGCAGGGTATGGAGAAATTAAGACAAGGGGGATGGAGGATGGAGAGATCAGGGGGATGGAGGATGGAAGGAGCAGGGGGATGGAGGATGAATTGAAAGGACTCGGAGCAGGGGGATGGAGAGACCAGGGGGATGAAGAATGGAGGGAGCAGGAGGATGAGGGAACAGGGGTGAGGATGAAAGGAGCAGGGAATAGAGATGAAGGAGCAGGGGGATGGAGGATGGAAGGAGCAGGGGGATGGAGGATGGAGGGAGCGCTGGATGGAGGGAACAGGGGGATGGAGAATGGAGTAGCGGAGGATGGAGGGCACAGAGGGATGGAGAGATCAGGTGGATCATGGAGGATGGAGAACCTGGAGGATGGAGGGAACAGGTGGATGAGAGAGCAGGGGGATGAGGATGGGGAGACCAGTGGGATGAGGATAGAGACCAGGGATCGAGAATGGAGAGACCAGGGGGATGGAGAATGGAGGGAGCATGGGGATGGAGGATGGAAGGAGCAGAGGGATGAAGGATGAGGGAACAGGGGGATAAAGTTGAAAGGAGCAGGGAATGGTGGATGGAAGAAGCAGTGGGATGGAGGATGAAAGGAGCAGGGGGATGGAGGATGGAGAGACCAGGGGGATGGAGAATGGAGGGTGCAGGAGGATGGAGGGAACAGGGGGATGGAGAGATCAGAGGGATTGAGGATGGAGGGTGCAGAGGGATGGAGAGATCAGGTGGATGGAGGATGGAGAGACCAGGGGGATGGAAGATGGAGCTAGCAGTGGGGAGCGAAGGACCCAGGCGGGGAAGCCGGCGGTGAAAAGTGTTCACCGGCAGCTTTCTCCTTCTGTTCTGCACTCCCCGCTCCCTCCTGCCCCTTCCCGCTCCCTGCCCGGTCCTAATTTAGGATCAGGTGGGGAGGCGGCGGGGGGAGGGAGGATCGGGTTGTCATGCAGCGGGGAGCACAGAACCGAAGGAGAAAGCCGGTGGTGAAGCCTTCTTCTCACTGCCAGCTTTCCCGCCGGTAGTTTCAAATGAACAGCTGATTCTGATCATTTGAAGTAGCACAGTGCTGTCAGGGTTCAAGTGAGGGCTGCACCCCTCCCCCACTCCTCAAGCTCGGCCGGCGCCTGACAGCAACGCGTCCCCCCCCCGCTCTCGCTCGGGTATGCGTACCAGGAAATATTTTTTTACAAAAAAAGCACTGGTTAGAAATAACATATCTTTCATCAATCCATGCTAGTTGTCAGTTATTATTTTATTCTCTGCAATATATTTCTGCATGTCATCTCTTAAAATGGCCTCAAAAACTTTGCACACCACTGATGTTAGACATAAGGGACAGTAGTTACCTGGATCCACTTTCTTACCTTCTTAATATCGTATCACATTAGCTATACTCCAATCCTGAGTTACCAACCCTACTACAAGAGAGTCTAAGAAGATGAATTACAGCCATTTGACAATTACTGAGCTACATTTTCTCAATATCCATGGATGAATGCCATCTGGCCCGGGATTTGTCATGTTATTGCTCAAATGCACGCATACGTCTTGTGTTAAATTAGTTAAATCAAGTGGTGAACTTTGATTTTGACCTTGTTGAATGATGAAAAGTGCCTGTTTAATATCTCATTCTTTTCTTTGACCTCTAAAATTATCATGTTAGGGGCCAATACCATCTTTTGTTTTCTTTTTGGTAAATGATGAAACTCTGACCAATCGGGTGAAACCTTGATGAGATTTCGTTGAAGAAACTTGGTCCATTTTTCTTATGTGCTGTTCTTGGTACTGTGTGGGGGTGGCACTTTGGAGCGTGTCTGGGGGTTGGAGGAGCCTGCAGAGGCATCGGAGGTCACGTGCTCCCGTTCAATAGCCTCATTTAATATTCACTACAACTACTGTCCATCACCTCGGTGCTGAAACAGCACCGAGGTGATGAACAGGGGAGCGACGCATATTACTTCGAAGATGTGGCCCCACCGTCACCCTATATGTACTGTGCTGTGGGATCATGTGACCTGATGCCAGAACGGACACAGGAAGTCACAGCTCAGCTGAAGCACAGAGCGATCCTTGGAAGGTGAGTAACAGTGTTTGTTATTTTACAGTCTGCATGCAAGCAGGGGCCATATAGCATGATGGGGACCATATCCAGGACAGTGGGGCAAATGTGTGCTGGCAGGGGACATATAGGGTGATGGTGGGGTTATTGTGTTAGCACAGTGGGACATGTAGGGTGACGGTGGAGCTGTGTGTGCCAGCAAAGGGAGACATATAGCATGACGGGGACCATGTGCCATCACATGGGGCAATGTGCCATCACAGGAGAACATGTGCCATCACAAGGGGCCATGTGCCAGCACTGGGGACATGTGCCATTAAAGGGGGCCATGTGTCAGCACTGGGGCCATGTGCCATCACGGGGGAACATGTGCCATTACAGGGGAACATGTGCCATCACAGGGGGCCATGTGCCATCACAGGGGGACATATGTAAGATAATAGGGCCATATCCAGGGTGGGGGCCATATATACCAGGATGGGGGCCATATATACCAGAATGGGGACATATACATACCAGGATGGGGGGCATGTACCAGGATGAAGGACATATATGCTGATTGTAAGACTGACACTGGCATTTTAAGACGGAACCCATTTAACATTAAAAATTATTTTTTTTCTCTGTTCCTTCACCAAATTTGGGGGGGCATCTTATAATCCGGTGTGTCTTATAAATCGAAAAATACTACCGTATCCATTCCAAAGGGAATAAAACATGCCACCCTATGTTGTGTAACTATATATTGGTACTATGATAAGATCAGATCAAACATATCCATACTTTACAATTAAACAATTCAGCCCACAAATAAAGAAACACTCTTATATGATAATTAGCGATAATCACCTAAAACATCATTCAAAAGAAGGGGGGGAGTAACCGGCGCCACATACCGCTCTCACAAGTATCCCCTGCACCACGGGCCCACAACAAATTCCAAGCGGCACAGAAAGATGGTACTGATTCATTTCTAATGGAACAAATTCATTACTTCATTCAGGCCATTTGGTTGTAAGGTATTCAATTTCTGAATCCAGAAGATTTATCCACGATTCAGAGCTTGGATACAATTAGGTGTCTAAAGGTACTGTCACACGCCGCAATCTCGGCTGGTGATGTGTGCGATCTAACGTGCGCGCTCACGTTTTTCGTGGTCACCTCAGATCGCCGATGGCGGCTTCACACGCCGCAATTTCACCCTGAACCTAAGGCGAAATCAAAACCTACAGCAGAACCAATCTTGCCTAATTCCATCGCCGCTTCACACGCTGCAAGCTCAAAGGCAATGTGGGCATACATGTTCAGCGCAGTGAGGAGATAGGCGTACCACAGTCGTTTTTACCGCGCCCCATACATGCTCATTGGACAACACAACAGCGTTACAATTGGTCAGCCTGCTCTGGAATACATGATGCCATTGCCATTGTGTGGTGCTGAATGGACAGCCCTTCAAATATGGCGCGGTGTCAAATGACAGCCAATGGGAACACAGTAGCCTACACCAATCATCGCAGACGGGCGTGCGGACTACAGCACGCTGAGGCACGCCTACGGGAAATCATAGGCAACACTCTTTCCATCACTATCACCCTCTCACACGCCACAACACAGAAATATCACCTCAACGATTGCGGCTGATTACTGAGCACTGTTCAGAAATCAGGCAATGGCCGAGGGGTGATTTATCACCGCGAAATTGCCCAATCACACGCCGCAACCATGAGTCAATTTCACGGCGATTCTTCTGGGGCGACATATCGCCTTTCAGATTTCCAGGTGACATTGCGGCGTGGGACGGTACCTTAATGGCCACTTTACACACGGCTACATTTCTAGCTTATCCACAGGTAACTTACTGGCTGCAGTGAAATCATGGAGACATGGTTCTATCTTGTTGCTGTGTACAAATGGAATAATGTCTCCATGATTTCACTGCAGCCAGTAAGTTACCTGTGGATAAGCTAGAAATGTAGCCGCGTGCAGGGCCGGCCCTACCGCTGTGCGAGTTGTGTGGTCGCACAGGGCGCCGCCTGCCATGCTTCAAAGGGGGCGCCGTCGTTCCCTGGCCCTCCGCTCTGCCCCGGGCCGCCGATGTGCCCCCTGCCCTCCGATCTCCCCCCTGTGGGCTCCCCTCTGTGGGTGATCTACCCCCTGTGGGCTCCCCTGCCCTGCGATCCCTCCCCATGCCTCCTGTGATCGCCGCTGCCTGCGGTGATCACCTCCACCCGTTCTCCTCTTCCCGCTCCCTCTTCTTCCCGCTCCCTCTTCTTCCTCACCTGTCTTCTTTCTTCTCCTCTGTCCTCCGCTGTTCTCCCTCTTTCCTTCGGTCTTCTCCCTCTGTCCTCCGGTCTGCTCCGGGTCTTCTCTGCGCTGTCCTCTTCCTGCGGCGTCCTCCTTCTTCTGTCGGCTCCTCTGCACAGTCATTTCCCAGCATAGAGATGAGTGTGCAGAGGAGCGGTGTCACAGCCAGGGCACAGCATCTGTGTGATTGCTGTGCCCTGGCTGTGTTAACCCTCTAAGTGCTGTGATGTCAGGGATCACAGCACTTAGAGGATCCAATCGTCATGGAAACGATCTCCAGAGACTACAACAAGGGATCAAGTGTCCTCTTGTTGTAGTCTCTGGGATCAGCGTCATGGTGCACGGTATGGCAATGATCTGTCATACCGTGCACCGGACGCTGATCCCAGAGACTACAACAAGGGATCAAGTGTCCTCTTGTTGTAGTCTCTGGGATCAGCGTCATGGTGCATGGTATGGCAATGATCTGTCATACCGTGCACCGGATGCTGATCCCAGAGACTACAACAAGGGATCAAATGTCCTCTTGTAGTCTCTGGGATCAGCGTCATTGTGCACGGTATGACAGATCATTGCCATACCATGCACCATGACGCTGATCCCAGAGACTACAACAAGGGATCAAGTGTCCTCTTGTTGTGGTCTCTGGGATCATAGTCTTGGTGAATTGTATGACAGATCATTGCCATACCGTGCACCATGACGCTGATCCCAGAGACTACAACAAGAGGACACTTGATCCCTTGTTGTAGTCTCTGGGATCAGCGTCGGGTGCATGGTATAACAGATCATTGCCATACCGTGCACCATGACGCTGATCCCAGAGACTACAACAAGGGATCAAGTGTTCTCTTGTAGTCTCTGGGATCAGCGTCATTGTGCACGGTATGACAGACCATTGCCATACCGTGCACCATGACGCTGATCCCAGAGACTACAATAAGGGATCAAGTGTCCTCTTGTTGTGGTCTCTGGGATCATAGTCTTGGTGAATTGTATGACAGATCATTGCCATACAGTGCACCATAACGGTGACCCCAGAGGCTGTAGGAAGAGGACACTTGAGCCCTTGCTGCAGTCTCTGGATTGAGCAGTGGCGATCGAGCGTCGTGGGATCTTCATTGTGGACTACGTCGGAGGCGATCGAGCGTCGTGGGACCTTCGTTGTGGATTACGTCGGATCTTTTTATAATAAAGATGGAGTCCGAATTGTGTCTGTGTTTTTTTTTCAAATAAAAAGATTTTTCTCTGTGTGTATTTATTGACTATTTACCGTACTAGAGATTCCTAATGGCGGGTCTAACATTGGCCCTATATTATGAATCTCGGGCTTAGTGCCAGCTGCCAATAAAAAGCTGGCATTAACCCCTTTATTACCCAGTTAGCCACCGGCACCAGGGCAACTGGAAGAGCGTGGGTACAACGCCAGAAAATGGCGCTTCAATGAATGCGCCATTTTCTGGGGCGGCTGTGGGCTGCAATTCGCAGCATGGGGGGCCCAGAACGCTTGGGCCTCTCTATGCTGAGGATTCCAGCCCCCAGCTGCCTAGTTGTACCTGGCTGGACCAAAAATATGGCGGAGCCCCACGTAATTTTTTTTCTAGAATTAGTTCTAGAAATTAAAAAAAAAAATGGGCTTCGCTGTATTTTTGGTTCCAGCCAGGTATGACGAGGCAGCTGGGGGTGGGTGGCAGTCCGTAGCTGCCAAGTTGTACCTGGCTGGACCAAAAATATGGCGGAGCCCTATGTCATTTTTTTTCTAGAAATAATTCTAGAAATAAAAAAAAAAATAGGCTTCGCTGTATTTTTGGTTCCAGCCAGGTATGACGAGGCAGCTGGGGGCTGGTGGCAGTCCGTAGCTGCCAAGTTTTACCTGGCTGGACCAAAAATATGGCGGAGCCCTATGTCATTTTTTTCTAGAAATAATTCTAGAAATAAAAAAATAGGCTTCGCTGTATTTTTTGTTCCAGCCAGGTATGACGAGGCAGCTGGGGGCTGGTGGCAGTCCGTAGCTGCCAAGTTGTACCTGGCTGGACCAAAAATATGGCGGAGCTCTATGTCATTTTTTTTCTAGAAATAATTCTAGAAATAAAAAAAAAATAGGCTTCACTGTATTTTTGGTTGCCAACCAGGTACAACTTGGCAGCTAGGGGGCTGGAATCCTCAGCATGGAGAGACCCAATAATCTCTTATGGTACCGGCACACACCGCAATCTCGCCTGGCGATATGTGGCGATCTGACATGCACGGTCACGTTTCTCGTGCCTGCCTCAGATCGCCGATGGCGGCTTCAGAATAAATGAGAGCTGCTGTTGTTCCCTGATTTCCTCGGGATGTCACTTTTATGTGAGGAAAGAGTGAAGCTGCCACTGATTGGCTGCATGTCTCATGTGACATGGTCTGGGGGCACCAAAGGGGAATTTTGCACAGGGCGCAATTTAGCCTGAGGCCGGCCCTGGCCGCGTGTAAAGTGGCCATAAGGGATTATGTGGTCAATGGGTGTGATTTTGAGAAATGCCTATTTGTCATGGTGTATCAAATAGTGTTTTGACAGTCCATGCTGTAGAAAATCTTTGGATATATTGTGCCTGTGGGAATTCAACCTTTTGTGTAAAGGGTGAGCGTTTCTCCGCACATATTGTTTCCCACAGGCACGCTCTATCATATACACCATGAAGTTGGATTTTCAATTCAAATGGTGCAGGATCCCAAATAGCCAATTCTTATCATCCCTGTTATCGCTAATTATCATATAAGAGTGAACCATGGGCTAATACTGATTGAGAAAGATGTTTGAAATGACAAAAAGTGGGATTGAACTTTCTGCTCCTTGTTCAAAGTCTATATCTTTATTTTTTTATGATGTTTTTAATGTTTTTACTTCATATTAATGTTTTATATTGAATTTGGAGTTTTTAGAATATGGAATGTGATTATTTATTTGGTTTTATGTGTATGATATTGTTCATGTGAAAGTGTATTGTCATTTGTCGGGGGAAGGCTGAGAGGCAGGATCTCTGAGAACTTCCTGCTGCTGGTCCCTTTGGCACTAGAAATATGTGTATTATCTGTATGGAGCAAAAGGATTTTTATGCCCTGAGGAAGTGGCCAGAGGGCCACGAAATGCGTAGGCTTAATATAGTGTCCTGGGAAGGGAAAAAACAAAACACAGTGAGGCTAGGGTCACACATAAGCCCTTGGTACATTTTTGGCATCAGATTTTGGATTTTTTTTTTCTAAGTCCAAAAACTGATAGAAAAACGGATTAGATGTAATAAACACCCTATCCGTTTTTTTCTGCACCTAAAAACATTGCTATGAATGTTTTTTACCCAAAAACGTTGCTAGCAACGGTTTTGGGGGCCGTTTAAAAAAAAAAAAAAAATTTAACATGGGCCCTATGGAAAAACTGTTCTGTTTTTTCTAGAATTTTTGTCAAAAAATGACTAAGTCCAAAAATGTTCAGGGGTACAGGAGGCTCAAAAAGCATTCCAAAAAAACCAGATTGGTCATGGAAATCACTTCCAAAAAAGAATTGCTATGTGTGACCCTAGCCTTACAGCGTCATTGTCCAGCAGCGCACATGGTGGATCCTTACTTTATTCTTTGATAATCCTAAAGGGAAACTGACATCTCCTCATGCCCGTCAAACTTACAATATGTATTTATTCTTATGTTAATACCCTTCCTAATAAACCCTTTGTACTGTATATTTAATTGAAGTACGGCATATGAAAAACAAAAAAATATTTTATAATTCCATCTGCTATATGCTAATTACTGTCAGACTAGGGAGTGTTTGGTTATTCCAGACTAATTATCCCACTAACCATGTGATCACACCCCTGTGGGCATAATAACATGATTTGCAAGAGCTGGAGTCACCACCAACTCTGTGCAAATATTGCACTTGAACATGACTTTTGGCCTTTCATGTTAGTGTGCAATGAAGTCGGGTGTACGTTCCCTGGCTTCATTGGCACGCTGCATATGCCAGGGGAACAAATTATGGCAATGTATTACAATCTGCTATCCACAGAAGAGCCGAAGACAATACCTAGAAGAACAACACTGTACTACACAGACATGTGCAGTGTGTTTACAAAGCCAGGAAACATTCAGCCAGCTTCATTGTGCATTGACATGAAAGTACAAAAGTCACACACATGTGTAGGATTCACCTTCTGATCTGTGTTTTATGTTCTGTTGTGAGTAAAATATGGCTTTAAGAGATTTCCAAATTATTGCATTGTCATTTTTGAGTTGTGGTTGTAAATCCCAGTACCTTACTTGTCAATATTCATTTTAGAAACAATACTTTAGATTTTCTGAATGTGTTCCAGATAACATGGCATAACATAATAACAGATACGCCTGTTATTTAACTCAAAATAAGAGTAAAAAGCATAGCTCTGCTGCCTCCATCAACCACAATAAGCAAAACTTCTTTTAGGGCTGAAGGCAAAGTATTTTTAAATTTAAGTACCGTACCTATCCATTTATTGTGATAATCTAAATCTATTTTCTAATATACACTCCCTGACAGAAGTTATGTCGCTTATCCGTGTTATGTATATGAAAGCTTATAACCTGACGTTAAAATTCATCCATTGGCTGTATAAATTACTCTTTTGAAAGCTGAAACCCCCTGAAATTTGGTTTAGGTTAAGTAAAAAAAATATTGGCATCAATGCTGAATTATTGATCATTTAATGAACAGAGAATGGTCAGATTTTATCAAGACAAAAGTTTTGTCGCCTGGTCATATAATGCACCCAATCTTAGTTTACATCCTCACCTGTGCTAAGTAATTGATCGGTTAATTAGTGGTGTGTATAAAAAGAAACCCAGCACCCCAGACCTTCACTTGAACTGCAACTTGAGCTCTGACAACATGCCAAAAATACACCCTGCGACTAAAGCCTTGATTATCAAGAGGCTGAAGACCAGACCCACTGCAGAGGTGGCTGGCACCTTTAATGTGTCTCAGCATCAAGTATAAAGAATTAAAAAAAGATTTGAAGAGACTGGAGATGTGTTTGACAAGCCCAGGTCCGGAAGATCTCGCAAGACAACTGCTCAGGAGGAACGTATGTTCGTTAGAAAATCCAAAGCAAGCCCCTCTTCAACTGCAGCAGAGCTCCAACAGGCCTGGTCACCTCAAGTCCCTGTGTCAACTAGAACAGTTTGTAGGATTCTGTCTCGAAATGGCCTCCATGGTCGAATCAGTGCCCAGAAGCCAGCACTAAACAAAAGGCAAATAAAAAACCGTGTGGCATTTGCAAAGTCCCACAGCCTGCTAAATAGATGGACGCTGGAAAAGTGGCAGAAGGTGAATTTCTCAGATGAATCTTCAGTAGAATTACACCACAGCCGCCGCAAATACTGCAGGAGATCTACTGGAGCCATATGGATACACCCAGAAAACAGTTAAATTTGGTGGTGGAAAGATCATGGTCTGGGGTTCCATTCAGTATGGAGGTGTGCAAAACATTTGCAAGGTGGAAGGCAATATAAATAGCCTAAAATATCAAGAAGTATTAACTACCTCTTATATTCCAAATCATAAAAGGGGTCAAATTCTGCAGCAGGATGGTGCTCCATCTCATACTTCTATCTTTACAATAAAGTTCCTCCAGGCAAAAAAGATCAAGGTGCTCAAGGACTGGCCAGCCCAGTCACCAGACATGAACATCATTGAGCATGTTTGGGGTAGAATGAAAGAGGAAGCTTGGAAGACAAAACCAAAGAATCTAGATGAACTCTGGGAGGCATGTAAGACTGCATTCTTTGTTTTCCTGATGACTTCATTAATAAATTGTATGAATCATTGTTGAACCGCATGGATGCAGTCCTTCAAGCTCATGGAAGTCACACAAAATATTAAATATGACTAATAGCACCACAACTTCATTCACCAATGTTATGCAACATATACAGTCATATGAAAAAGTTTGGGCACCCCTCTTATGGTACCTTTACACGCCGCGACGGCAGGCTGGATACATCGCGCTACTTCGCGTGCACGAGCACGCTCAAACGGCTACAAACGGTCAACGCACCCTCTTTACACGCCGCGACAAGGTGCGCTACGCCACGCTACATCTATAGCTAGCTACATCGCCGGGTGTCTCAAGTAGCCAGCTGTAGCGTAGCGTACCATGTTTACACACCGCTCCAACAAGCTACTATGGGCGGACCCGGTGCAGCAGGGATAGCACATAGGCGTGCAACAATCTTGGATTACGAGCCGTCCGTATGATGATAGGACAGCGCAATATCATCAGGATTGGCCAGGCATCGCAGGAGGCTGGTTAATAGAGCACGCTCGAGTAATTGTGTAGTGTGACTGGTCAGCTCCTTAAATATCCCGCCCTATGCTGCGACTACCAATCATAAAGCAGGAGCGACCTCCAATGATCGCAGATGGGGCGCGGTAACATGGCGACTGTGTCACGCCTTAGATACATGGCAGCCACATCGCCGGGTGTCCAGAGTTGCCTTCCGTTGCTTCTTTACACGCCGATACAGCTCGCTACAATCGGCGATGTTGCCTTAAGTTTATGAGCAGAGCCCATAAACAGATGTATCTGTCGGCGGCTGTAGCGTCGCCTCTTTAGACGCCGCTACTACAGGCGATATGGACGCTACAAGCTACAATTGTAGCTTGTAGCGCGATGTATCCAGCCTGCCGTGGCGGCGTGTAAAGGTACCATCAATCTTACTCATTTTTTTTGTTTAAAATTGGGTTTTTGCAACATCTATTTCAGTGTGATATATGTAATAACTGATGGACACAGTAATATTTCAGGACTGAAATGAGGTTTATTGCACTAACCAAAAATGTGAAATATGCATTATTTCAAAATTTGACAGGTGCAAAAGTATGGGCACCTTTCTGATTTTCATTATTTGAATACTCCTAACTACTTTTTACTGACTTACTGAAGCACTAAATTGGTTTGGTAACCTCATTGAGCTTTGTACTTCATAGCCCGGTGTATCCAATCATGAGAAAAGCTATTTCAGGTGTCCACTTGCAAGTTGTTCTCCTATTTGCATCTTCTCTGAGGAGTGGCATCATGGGCTCCTCAAAACAGCTCTCAAATGATCTTAAAAAAAAGATTGTTCAACATAGTTGTTCAGGGGAAGGATACAAAAAGTTGTCTCAGAGATTAAACCTGTCAGTTTCCACTGTGAGGAACATAGTAAGGAAATAATGCTTAGGGAAAAAAAGTGTGCTGTAGTCCGTGCTGCCAGGATCACTCACTCCAATAAATACGAGTAGAAAATCTTCATCAAAACCTCCTTTATTCTCCTACGTGTTTCAGTGCCCTCCTGGCACCTTCAAGGTGCCAGGAGGGCACTGAAACGCGTAGTAGAATAAAGGAGGTTTTGATGAAGATTTTCTACTCGTATTTATTGGAGTGAGTGATCCTGGCAGCGCGGACTACAGCACACCTTTTTTCCCTAAGCATTGTTACAACCTACACGTGAGTGTGGCCGGTGGGAGTCCAGCAGCAGCCATCAGGACATTACCAATAAGCCTTCAAACCAGTTGTGGGTCTCACAACTGGACCAGGTGAGCAGATTTAATTACTCACCATTACACCATCAGTGTCTAGTGACAAGGGCACTATTGCGCCTCTTGTCCCCCCCCCCTTTTCTCTTGTTTTACTATAGTAAGGAAATGGAAGACCACAGGGACAGTTCTTGTAAAGGCCAGAAGTGGCAGGCCAACAAAAATATCAGAAAGGCAGAGAAGAAAAATGGTGAGAACAGTCAAGAACAATCCACAGACCACCTCCAAAGACCTGCAGCATCATCTTGCTGCAGATGGTGTCACTGTGCATCGGTCAACAATACAGCGCACACTGCACAAGGAGAAGCTGTATGGGAGAGTGATACGAAAGAAGCCGTTTCTACATGCACACCACAAACAGAGTCGCCTGAGGTATGCAAAAGCACATTTGGACAAGCCAGTTTCATTTTGGAAGAAGGTCCTGTGGACTGATGAAACAAAGATTGAGTTGTTTGGTCATACAACAAGGCGTTATGCATGGTGCCACAAAAACACAGCATTCCAAGAAAAACACTTGCTACTCACTGTCAAATTTGGGGGAGGGTCCATCATGCTTTGGGGCTGTGTGGCCAATGACGGCACCGGGAATCTTGTTAAAGTTGAGGGTCGCAATGATTCCACTCAGTATCAGCAGATTCTTGAGAATAATGTTCAAGAATCAGTGTCAAAGTTGAAGTTACGCCGGGGATGGGTCTTTCAGCAAGACAATGATCCAAAACACCGGTCCAAATCTACTCAGGCATTCATGCAGAGGAACAATTACAATGTTCTGGAATGGCCATCCCAGTCCCCAGACCTGAATATCATTGAACATCTGTGGGATGTTTTGAAGCGGGCTGTCCATGCTCGGCGACCATCAAACTTAAAGGGAACCAACCACCTCAGATGACGTGTATAAGCTGTTAATACATGTCCCTGGACCCTACGTACACCATTGCAGCTATGTTTTTGCTAAGAATATTGATAACAGCAAACCGAAATAAACAGTTTATAAACTTACATGATTTAGTACATGAGGGCGTCTCCCTCGGGCTTTAGTACGAGAGGGCTGTGTCTCCAGCAGCTTGAGTGGCTTTCCTCCCCCTCCCTCTCTGTTTGCAGGACGTCACTGAAGGGCGTGATATTATCTTGGTGTGGGCGGGCACGCAAGGCAGCTCCCGTCCGTGCACGTCTTCTCAGTGACGTCCTGCAAACAGAGAGGGAAGGGGAGGAAAGCCACTCAAGCTGCTGGAGACACAGCCCTCTCGTACTAAAGCCCGAGGGAGACGCCCTCAAGTACTAAATCATGTAAGTTTATAAACTGTTTATTTCGGTTTGCTGTTATCAATATTCTTAGCAAAAACATAGCTGCAATGGTGTACGTAGGGTCCAGGGACATGTATTAACAGCTTATACACGTCATCTGAGGTGGTTGGTTCCCTTTAACTGAACTGGAATTGTTTTGTAAAGAGGAATGGTCAAAAATACCTTCATCCAGGATCCAGGAACTCATTAACAGCTACAGGAAGCGACTAGAGGCTGTTATTTTTGCAAAAGGTGGATCTACTAAATATTAATGTCACTTTTCTGTTGAGGCGCCCATACTTTTGCACCTGTCAAATTTTGAAATAATGCATATTTCACATGTTTGGTAAGAGCAATAAACCTCATTTCAATCCTGAAATATTACTGTGTCCATCAGTTATTACATATATCACACTGAAATAGCTTTTGCAAAAAACACATTTTAAACAAAAAAAAATGAGTAAGATTAAGAGGGATGCCCAAACTTTTTCATATGACTGTATTTGTATTTTAAGTTAATTTTTTATTTGAAAATCACATTACTTTCTGTGGGCGACAAAACTTTTGTCTTGCCAAAATCTGACCATTCTTTGTTCATTAAATGATCAATATTTCAGCATTGAGGCCAATTTATTTCTTAACTTAAACCAAATTTCAGAGGGTTTCAGCTTTCAAAAGAGTAATTTATACAACCAATAGATTAATTTAACGTCAGGTTATAAGCTTTTATTTACATAACATGGATGAGTGACATAACTTCTGTCAGGGAGTGTACATGCATTAAAAATACCCTTCTAACTGCACTGTTACTGATATGCTTTTTTTCCTACTTCTTTTTGATGACACTTTGCTTTAGAATTTTTGTGCATGTTGGGTCACTGCTCTCCAACCCCTCCCTGAAAGAAGCGTCATCAGTGACACTCATTTCAAGGGCTGGGCTAGTCCCTGCGTGATGTGCACTGTGTGATGTGCACAATGACAGAGCGTGCTCTGTTGTCAGCTCAGATAAGTAGTAATGAGTGGGTAACACAGCTGAGTCAAAATACCTGGAGTGTAGAGACCAGTGTCGCTCCTGCAAGTGATATCACTCCCCCGATGACATTTTGAGTATCGCAGGATGCAGCGGGATTCTCAAAGAGGTGTCATCAAAAGTGAAGTAGAAAAAAAATTAAACAAAGTTCAAGTGTAGTGAGGGAAGGACAGGGAATGTTTAATGAAAATACAGTGCCTACAAGTAGTATTCAACCCCCTGCAGATTTAGGTGGTTTGATAAGA
Organism: Allobates femoralis; assembly: GCA_033576535.1. Taxonomy (NCBI): domain Eukaryota; kingdom Metazoa; phylum Chordata; class Amphibia; order Anura; family Aromobatidae; genus Allobates; species Allobates femoralis. The sequence goes on from JARQOC010000002.1 coordinate 599,999,322, forward strand.
TGCCAATAAGTTAGAGCCTTCAAACTGCAAACGAGAGTAGGATTTATTAACAGAAACATAAATCTTACAAACCAAAAAGTTATGTTGCTCAGTTGAATTTTAATAAATTTTAAACATAAAAGTGTGGGTCAATTATTATTCAACCCCTAGGTTTAATATTTTGTGGAATAACCCTTGTTTGCAATTACAGCTAATAATCGTCTTTTATAAGACCTGATCAGGCCGGCACAGGTCTCTGGACTTATCTTGGCCCACTCCTCCATGCAGATCTTCTCCAAGTTATCTAGGTTCTTTGGGTGTCTCATGTGGGCTTTAATCTTGAGCTCCTTCCACAAGTTTTCAATTGGGTTAAGGTCAGGAGACTGACTAGGCCACTCTATCACCTTGATTTTTTCCCTCTTGAACCAGGCCTTGGTTTTCTTGGCTGTGTGCTTTGGGTCATTGTCTTGTTGGAAGATGAAATTACGACCCATCTTAAGATCCTTGATGGAGGAGCCGAGGTTCTTGGCCAAAATCTCCAGGTAGACCGTGCTATCCATCTTCCCATGGATGCGGACCAGATGGCCAGGCCCCTTGGCTGAGAAACAGCCCCACAGCATGATGCTGCCACCACCATGCTTGACTGTAGGGATGGTATTCTTGGGGTCGTATTAAGTGCCATCCAGTTTCCAAACGTCACGTGTGTGGTTGGCACCAAAGATCTCGATCTTGGTATCATCAGACCATAGAACCTTGGACCAGTCTGTCTCAGAGTCCTCCAAGTGATCATGAGCAAACGGTAGACGAGCCTTGACATGAATATTTGAAAGTAAAGGTACCTTACGGGCTCGTCTGGAACGGAGACCATTGCGATGGAGTACGTTACTTATGGTATTGACTGAAACCAATGTCCCCACTGCCATGAGATCTTCCCGGAGCTCCTTCCTTGTTGTCCTTGGGTTAGCTTTGACTCTTCGGACAAGCCTGGCCTTTGCACGGGAGGAAACTTTCAAAGGCTGTCCAGGCCGTGGAAGGCTAACAGTAGTTCAATAAGCCTTCCACTTCCGGATGATGCTCCCAACAGTGGAGACAGGTAGGGCCAACTCCTTGGAAAGGGTTTTGTACCCCATGCCAGCCTTGTGACCCTCCACGATCTTGTCTCTGATGGCCTTGAAATGCTCCTTTGTCTTTCCCATGTTGACCATGTATGAGTGCTGTTCACAAGTTTGGGGAGGGTCTTAAATAGTCATAAAAGGCTTGCAAAAGAGATAATTAATCCACACATGTGAAGCTCATTGTTCTTTGTGCCTAAACTACTTCTTAATACTTTAGGGGGACCAAACAGAATGCTGGTGGTTTGAGGGGTTGAATAATAAATTACCCTCTGAATTAACTTTTAACGCTTTAAAAAAAAAAAAAAAAAAATTAAAAAATCTTTTTGGCTGCAGTGCATTTCCCACTTCCAGGCTGATCTACAGTCCAAATGTCACAATGCCAAGTTAATTCCGCATGTGTCAACCACCTAAATCTGCAGGGGGTTGAATACTACTTGTAGGCACTGTATATTAGAAAATAATACAATGTAAATGTCAGCTCATCGTACTTAATATCGAATGAATTAAAGCCAATGAGACATCTCGCACAGATCCAACAGGAGCAGCCATTGAAAACGCAGAAGAAAAAGGATGACACAGTGTGGCAATTTGTAAATACCTAGATGAATAATTCGTAACTATTGAAATTAAAACATGATCATTCAGGCCAACAACTGGCTGTCATGAACATGGGTGTGGATCCACTGTGCATCAGGATTGGACTTAACCTGGAAGGGCATAACTAATCAGTTACCAGGTTCTTCTCTGGTGCCTCTGATGGTGAGACTAGGCTTGCTACTACTGTTAGCTGCCAGATACCACTCCACGGCAGTAGTGGATCCCAAAAGGTTAGGGAGGCGAGTACGGATGCAGGAGATGGGCAGAGCTGGAACTCGAGCTGGAGCTGATTCAGGTACTGGATCAGACAGAATGGATGGTGCTGTTAGTTAGGTTTTGCTACAGGCAGGATGGCCAGGCATGGAATAGAAAACAGGGAACGAACTGGATACAGTGGATACAGTGTGGAAGCCAGGGCTGTATTTGGAGTTCATGCATCCCTAGGCACTTTAAATTCACGCACCACCCTTCTGATCTGTCAGACTAAGGGTATGTGCACACAACATTTTTTTTTTCTGTATCCCACTTGAAAAAGTGCTAAATAAATGCTAAAAGGATTTAATTTATACACTGCAATGTAAAAATGACTTTTCTAATCATATGTTCAGGCCTTTTGAGCTTTGTTTCAACAGATTCAGGCTTCCTAAGATTTGAAGCGGCTAAGAGAAGTGACCAGATTATTGTATAAAAAGAAATGAAGAAATTATGTCAGCTCACCCTTTGTGTGAAGTCCTCTGTGGGTCCAAAGTGAGGCAGAAGAATGTGCAACTCTGAAAATGGGCTTATGCGAATAAAGAAGGTGGTATGGAGTCCCTCCAGTAGAATCCCAGGGGTCTCCAGAGATTGCCACAATTGCCAATCTATACCCATTCTGCCGTAAAGTCAGATAACTGACCGCACTATACTGCGTATACTCTCTGTCTGGAACACCATAAACAAATTAACTCAGATGGGGATCACAGCCACCGCACGGATGCTGCCATGGTTGTAGCAGGGAAAATCCCTGAAAGAAAAAGAGAAATCCAGCGTCCGGAGAAATTTTCTTAAAAAAGTTTCAGTCTTTATTAACAACTTTAAAACAAATCCATTTCTGTAGCAATGAAACCACGTTTTGATGGATAAAGCCTTAGTCGTGGATAGATGATAGATTTATTATATGGACAGTTTCTGCTTGGAAGCCGCTTAGTTTATATTAAATAAATAAATAAATAAAAAACGTTAGCTAAAAGATGTTGGAAAAAAAGACTAAAAAGAAGCAAAAAATGTTGTCTCAGGACAAAATGACGACTGTGGGTTTTGCAGCGTCTTCTGTTTAAAAAACTTAGTGAGTTCACTAGATGTCTGCAAAATATCATGTGCACATACTCTGAGAGCGCTCATAGTCTACAGATAGTAGTTAAGACCTAAACCCGACAGGTTCAGCTGACAGTCTAATGTGTATGGGGCTCTAACTAATGATTGTCAGGGGAGATAAGGATCCAGAATGTAGAAATACAGACTGTAGATCCTTTTGTGTTCCAAGTGATAAACTAAACTAGAGATGCCTAGCAGCGTTATAATAGAGAGCACAGGAACATTTGGCAGGATGAGTGCTCCTATGTATGGGTGAGTTGAGCAAGATAGCTTCTGGTCAAATGATCGGTCAACTTTCTATAATGTATGGGGGCTTTAATGAATTACTAGTTTGAGTGACTGACATTCAGAGAGCTATATTTTCAGTCCAGCACACTGACCTTATAATGTTGTAGGATGAAGTCTGATAAGTTAAAGATTACAACATCATTTGCATGACTGCATCACCAGAACCACTGTCAGTACAGTATTACATCATTAGAACCATTATCAATACAGTGATATCTCACCAGAACACCATCAGTGCAGTAATTCATCACCAGAACGACCTTCAGTACATGAACACATTGTCAAGCTTAGTACAGCAATCAAATACAGTGTCAGGTCAACCCAATATACAATTGTATTGCATTAACCTACAACTCAGTGTCTGTCCTTAAAGGGGTTGTGTGGTCTAAAATGATAATTCTGCATTCCCTCTGTGTGAGTGCAAAATTGTCAATCCTCACAGTGCATGTACTGTTACTGCAGTTATGCGGTATGCATGTTCCCAGTCACTGTGGCCAAAGACTCTGACTAGTGGCAGCAGCTTCACTTAATACAAGTATATGCAGCAAGGCCACACCCCCAAGATGGCTGCAGGCACTAGTTGGATGCACCCGTTCCATAAACGTCCGTAGAGCAAAGCCACGCCCACTAGCCTTGTTTTGCTGGCAACATGCATCATTCCCGGCTTACAAAACCGCAAATCCTCCCTTTAACAATGGAAAGGAGATGCTGGTAGTTATTGTTACCAGCCATCATCAGACTGTAGACCATACAGGAACCATAATACTAATTACCAAACCATAACACTAATTAGTCACAGTCAATAGTGGCTTTATTAAACATTTTAAGTGCAACAACTTTTAGAAGATATCTTATATGTTTTAGGTCCTTTAACTCTCCTCAGAGTATGAGTGAGTGTGAGTCTGAGGGAGCTCAGTAAGTAATCATGAAGTGGGCCCTGTGACCCCCACCGATCATTCAAAAGACATCTAAAGTGCACAGCTCAGGAGGCAGAACTATGACACTCACGGCATCCACTTTTTGTGCATGCTCTTCTGTCTCCTGAAGTGTGGTATTCTAGGCAGGTACTCAGGTGGGGCCTTAAACAAAAAATTCCAATCCCAAAAATGTTGATATTCTTTAAAGCAGATGTCTCAAACTTGAAAGTTATCCCGTAGTTATGGGATAGATAATAATATTCCCATTTCTGGGGGTATGACTGACGTGGCACACACCGATTCTGCAGACTGGGGTTCTTCTAAATGTAGTGCAGGTTGATTATCCGGACCACTGCTCCAGTCATTCTAATGACAAAAATCAGCGGAGCACTGTGCTTGACAATATTTGGCACTCCCATTAAGAATGAGTGAAGCAGTAGTGCGGATAATCAACCTCTGTTCTGGTTCTCAGAAATGCTGCAGGCTACAGTGGTCAGACAAGAATAGGGGATAACTTTCCAACTTGAGACAACCCTTTTAAATGAGCTTTAACACTGCAGTCAAAAATGGCAAACGTATTTATCGAAACAGTCTGTCAATCAACCGATGCACAAGCCAAATGTTCATTTGTGCCCCCTTCTCCATACTGCGCCCCTTCGTTGTCAATCCTGGGCACTCCCCACTCTGCATACTTCACCTCCCTCATTTTCAATACTGTACTCCACTATTCTCTATACTGCTTACCCCTCTCATTTTCCACACTGCACCCTCCCTATTCTTCAAACTATGCATCACCCCCAACCCTCATTTTCCATACTGAACCCTCCCATTCTCCATATTGTGCTCTACCTTCACCTTTCACTTTCCATTCTGAGCCCCCCAATTCTCCATACCGAGCACCCCCTTCGTTTTCTATATTGCACCTCTTCACTCTTGTTGCTGCTCATCCTAGGCTGCACCCTTGTACCTTCAGCTCTGTAGTGCTTACCTGCTTCATACTTTGGCAATCGTGTCTGCAGCATTCTGAGGAGACCTCGTTGCACTGTCGTGATCTGTGAAGAGTGAACATGCTGCTGCACGATGGGGAAGGGAGCTGATTAGAGCTCCACTGACCACGCAAGTGCTGGCACACTCAGAGGTTTGCGCCTTAAAGACGTAAATTCAAATTAATGCAGCTATCCCTCTCCCTCCTCCAAAAAGACATTGGATTTGTTAATGATTTTGGAGGAGGGATGATTAAAATTAAAAAAATATTATTTTTTTTAATCTTAATCCTAACGCCACCTCCTGCACCTCCAGTGGCTAGATTTAAAGCAATTCTGGTGGAAACACAAAAACTAAACAGGTACCTAGTGTGAAAGGCACCTCCTTCAGGGGGAGGATGCCTTAAATACCTAATGCCTTTCAGCCATAGGTTGGAGGTATTCCTTAAATAAGCATGCTGCCCCTTTAAGAGGCAGGAGGCTCTCATGCGCATGACCTAAGCACGCTCTCAGTAGACCTGCAAAGCGTGTGCAGTCCCCAGGAGCAAGAAACAGCAGCAAGCACAAAGGAACACACCAACGCGGAATGGCTGGGAAGGTGAGAGCAGCTGCATCTCTGCCTGGGGAGTGGATGTGGAGGAGTGCACAGTCGCCGCTGCTGGCTTTACAGTACGCACCCTCTCACCAGGCTAGACATGAATCTCTTCAGAGGAGTGTGGCTGTTCTTCTTGGACTCCCACAATATTTAGTCTGGACCAAAATCCTTCCAATCCACAAGGAATAGAGTCCTTCCTCTGACCTTCTTCATGGCCAACATGTTCATTACTTCAAAGACATCTTCAAAGCTAATAGGGAAGGTGTGGCACAAGGGTCCTTTAAGATGCGGCTCAGAACCACAGGTTTAAGGAGAGACGTGTGGAAGGAATTGGGCACATGAAGTGAGGCAGAAAGCTTTAGCTTGTTGCAGGCTGTGTTGATATATTTGATTACCTGAAAGGAACTGATAAAGTGAGGACCCCACTTATAAAATGGTGGATGTACGTTGAGGAGAGCCACACCTTATCTCCAGGATGAAGACATTACCGTCCATTGTTCGCATATCTTTTCATCCATTCAGGAGACTTTTCTAAGGTGGCCTTGGTGTCTTCCTAGATTCTGCAGAAGTACTAAGTGCATCGGGTGCTGACGCCAGCCGTGGCGGCGAAGGAGCAAATGGAATGGGAGGTGGAAGAACACGTTCAGGCAGAAGCTATTTGTAGTCTTGTTTTGTGCACATGAAGGCAGCAGAAACTAATTTTATAATATCATTCACATGTTTGGCCACCAAGAGTGCCCTCTTCCTGCCAGACTCCGAGACAAAAGTCTTCCCATGAGGAATCTGAGCTAAGTCACCAGATCAATGGTTATCATCCTGGAAAGATCAATCCTCCTCTAGTTGGTGGAAGAAAGATCTCAAAAGTACATCTGCCTTGACATTCATATATGCCGGTTGGAAATAAAGGACAAAGTCAAAATGGGGAAAGAATTAGTGACTATCTTGCTTGGTGATCATCAGGACGAAGTACCTTAGATCCGCGCTGCTGCAGAGAGATGTAAGAAGACACAGAAACACCGGGATGTCTCTGGTTACAGTGATGAACGTCTTTTATTTCTGAGCGATCAAGCTGGTTGTGTGTGACACAACCTCTACCAGTGAGCGACTTTGATTTGGATCTTCTTTTTCAATCCTTAAAAAGATAAGACCCTAATGCGCATTCTCAACCCTTATAGATATCTTGCTTGGTGGGGATTCAACCTCTGTGCTGACTGCAGATAAACCAAGTTCTTGTGGCCTCTGTATATGACAACTGGATATACTGCACCCTCAAGTAGGTATGGTCACTCCTCCAGTTCCATCTTAATACGATCTTCAAAACAGTAGTTCCATTCAGGAGCCTAGAAGGCCTTAGAGAAAAAGCCACAGGTTTTCGTCTGGAGGACATCTTCTGCATGACAACTGCTCCAGCCTCCAAGGAGCAAGTATCCATCTTCAGGAAGAATTGCTTTCTCAGCTCACGCCAAAGGAGCACATGAGCAGAACAGAATGCCTGTTTCAAGGAGCAAACCATCGGAGTCCAGACCTTCGGATTGGCACCCTTACGGATCATACATATACTGGTTGTTTTCTATGCACCACTTTCCTGTTTGAGCTACCTGCTGCAAACCTCCATCAGGTTGCAAAATAGTCCTAAAGCATCAACGTCCATGGCACCAAAAATCCTTCTCTTTAAAAGATAAACTTTATTGATCCAGTAAACAAAATGATGAGTAAAAAAAAAGCAATGTTTCTGCCAACACAGGGCTATTTTAAATATTGCTTCATTACTCTTAATTTTTACTTAATTTGTACTCTTCATTTTGTATACTGGATCAATAAACTTTTTCTTTTAAAGAGAAGGAGTTTTGGTGCCTTGAACTCTGCTACCCTTACAGATGATGGCAGAGATTGGAGCAGTTTATCACGAGAAGTGAGGAATATACTGCTGGTAATAGCTGGCAAATTCTAGGAAACACTGAATGGCCTTAACACTTACAGACATGGCCATTTGATAAACAAGACACCATCTCTGGATCCATCTTCAAATCCGTGTTAGAGATGATATAACCTAAGAAGGGAAGAGAGGGCTGTTCGAAGAAACACTTCTCAAATTTAGTTTACAGGCAATTCTCTCTCATTCTCCGCAGCACCTGCCTAACCTTCCTACTATGGGAATGCAGGTCCAGAGAGAAGACTAGGATATCATCTGAAGGAATGCAGGTCCAGAGAGAAGACTATTATATGTTCCAGGTAGACCACTACACATGAACAGAGGGGATCTCTGAAAATGTCATTACAAACTCTTGGAAGATAGCTGGGGCATTACTAAGCCTAAATGGCATGACATGATACACATAGGAGCCGTACTGGCTGTTGAAGGCCATCTTCCAGTCGTCCCCCTGGTGTAGGCGGATTAGTTTGCATGCACCTCGCATATTGAGCTTGTTGGTAAAGTTCATGGCACCTCATAATCAATCAATTCCAGTATGAGAGGCAACAGATATTTGACATAGTCTGACATGGCCTGAGTCTCTGCCAGAGATAGAGGATAGATACTACTTTGAGGAAGGGAGGATCCCAGAAACAGATCTATAGGACAGTATTTGGCATATGAGGAGGTAAAGCCTCTTCTTCATTCTTGTCTTGTCTAAGACATCCGTGTTTGACAAAAAAGCAGGCGGCAGACCCAGCAAACTGGATGGTGACACAGTGGACTAGAAGGACTTAGAGGGATGAGATATCTCTCGTGGCAGGACAGTCCCCAATGAAACACCTCACCAGACAACCAGTCCAAGACAGGTTTGTGAATTCGAAGTCAAAGCAGACTTAGGAGAAGTGGATGATACAGGTTAGGCAGCTAATTGAAGGCGATCTTCTCCATATGCAGGGCTCTTACCCAAAAGCTCCAACTGCTCTGTAATAAAATAAACATCCTCAGATAAAGCTCTTCCATTGACTGATGATATTAACAAAGGACTCTATAGGTGTTGAACAGGAATCCAATACCAATCCACCATGGCCTGTTGCATACAATTTCCTGCAGACCCAGAATGTAGATAGGCTGCCTTCATGAACTGCATGTGTCCAAACAGAGTCAAAGGTGAAGAGGAATTATTTTCACCCAGGGTTGTCTCTTCAATAAACCCTAGGCTTGGGAGTTTTCTGATTTGCCTGGAAAAGAGCAGATGAGGTGAGCTGCACAATCCTTTTGTCGTGGTGGTATTCGTGCCATTGCTCAGCTATCTTAACGCAGTTGACCTGTATAGGACTGAGGAATGAGACTGAAGAATAAGACTGAGGAATGAGTGGTCTCTGAAAGGATGAATGCTGTAGGTGTACAATAGGAATCCAATAGCAGTCTACCACAGAATGTTGCATGAAGTTTCCTGCCAATCTGGAATCCAGATAGGTCACCTCCATGAACCAGATATCTTCAGATGATAGAGTCACAGGCAGAGTCAAAGGCGAAAATGAATTATTTTCACCCAGAGTTGCCTCTCCAACAGAACCTAAGCTTGGGAGTGGTTTCTGTAAGGACAGAGAGGGGCACAAGGATCCTTTTTTTTTGTGTCACTTCTCTTACTCGCTTTTAGAACTTTGGGTCGATCTGAATAGCCAGGTAGAGTAGGTCATTCAGGATGGTAGGGGTATCGCGACCTGCCAGCTCATCCTTAATCCTACAAGATAGATCCTTCCAGTAGGTGGCTACCAGTATCTGATTGTTCCATCCCAGTTCATAGGACAGTGTACGGAACTGAACTGCATATTGAGCCACCATCAGACTACCCTGTCGTAGTTGACACAAGAGAGGAATCGGCTGAAGTAACTTGTCCTAGCTAATCATAAACCTTGCAGAACGTTTCAAAAAAGAGCTGCAGATTTAATGTCACCGCCAGATCTCCTCTCTCCCACAAGGGGTTGAGCCATGTGAGAACCTCTCCACCTAGGTGGGACATTAAAAACACCATTTTGAACTGGTCTGAAGGAACTAATGTAACAGCAACTCAGTGCAGCATACATTGATTAATAAATCCACAGCATTTCTTAGGATCCCCATCAAACCTAGGGCAGACAGGCAAGGGCCAAATCTGGTTGGCGGTGTAGCAGGAACCATAGGACCCATAGGTTGAACTGGAGCTCGAGTGGCCGCTGTTGTCAAGGAGTTCAACTGGGTTTTCACTGACTGCAAGTAGAACAGGATCTGACTTTGCTGCTCCCGTTTGCATGTCATTCCCTGGAATAACTCTGTGAGCTGAGCAGTATTCGGATAACCCTCGATGTCATTTCTGTTTACCTGTCTATGTGTGAGTGGGCTTTTCAGTCATACAGTCATAAGTTCAGGTTGTGGTGTCACCCTAGCAGCAAAGACAGTCTGGCTGACTACATAATAGAGAGCATACAATTTTGAGAAAAAAACACAATGAAGATTGTGACAAATTCTATCCAGTTGTGTATAAAAGTGAAAAATTTACAATTCAAGTATTTGGCCATAATTAATATGGCTAAACCCATTTAAGGTGGTTTTATCAGTAGGACAGCCCCTTATCATATGCCTTATTATTAGAGTATGCCTCCCCTTCATACTAAGTTGAATTGGACTTTGGGCTTTACAATTTAGGTCCATCTACTTCAGAGATTGCTGCCTGCAACCATATTTTTAAGGAATATAGCAGGCTTCTTTTTACTATAACAGTAGAGTTGGTGCAAATCGATTTGTTGGACCAAGTCCCGCAGCCAGGTCAATGATCTGTGGCAGTAGTATAAGGGTATGTGCACATCAGTCGGTTTGTGGGCTGGTGTTGCACGTTTTCCGTCGGCGGTTCCCGCTGAGTTTTATGTTAATTTATGTTAATCCTACCCACCGGTAGGATTAACATGCTAGTCAATGGAGTTTTGAAAACGCTGTGTACATTACAACGTTTTTTGTCTTGACGATTTCAGTTTATTCACCGGTTTCCGACCGGTTGTCAAAGATAGAGCAAGCGACTTCTTTTCAGCGTTTTTCCAGCGGGTCCAGCTGAACAAGTGCAGCAAAGACCAGTCTGGAAATCGCGAAGGAACACGCCGGGGAAATCGCCAAGAACACGCTGTACGACCGCGAGGAACCCATCGCAAATCGTTAGCAAAACGCTAACAAAACCAGGGACACTAGCGAGTGCAGAAAACTCAGTTTCTGCCAGTCTCCACCGGTTCCCGGTCGGTCTGCAAAGATGCAGAACCGACTGATGTGCACATACCCTAAGAGACCTGAGAACGCCTTAGTAATGAAAGGTATACACAGCTTTACTTCTGATCAGCCACATGTACATTTTGCTCGACTAATTTAGTTGTGCCAAGTAAACTAATAAAAGGAAGATGCATAAATAAGAGGTGGTTCCCAGGGCTTCAGCTTGATGTCCACAGATTCCTGACGTGTCTCATGGACCAGGTCCTGTTTATTAATTAGAACTAACTCTGCATACCAGTAAGTACAATAGAGTCTAGGGAAGCACAAGAATATTTATAATTTATTATAAGTCTTACGTATATAGTGCCATTAACTCTACAATGATTTACAAGAATATGAAATACTACATGCAAGATGTTGTACTCATATTGCACATCTGATCTAAATATACAGTTCCTGTCACAATAAAGTTTGTATTGGAGATGCCACTATGTGTGGGAACTGTTTCCATTCATTGTGTGTAGCCTCCAGGATGAATGATTTCTATGTATAGTAATTACTGGTTTGCAGATGTATGTGGCATGGAGGAGTCTCCCAAGATTATGTATATACTAGGGTCCTGTGTGGTCTACAATCTCCACAACACACTTCATGAAACCCTGACTTGTTCACTCAATAACACAAGCAGTGGTAATGCAGTTCAGAGTATGGGAGGTAAAAATTACATTGAGGGAAGGGTTAGGGTACTGTACATAGATTATTTGTGCTTAATGGGATGCAAATAATGAATCAATGTGCTCTAAACAATTACTGTTTTCAGCTGGACAGAAGGCTGGACTCTTAAACGGAACCTGACCTCTAAAAATGAGCCCTCAAGTCTTTTAACCTGTCCCTGCACCATGGTAATCCTATTCTATCAATTCCTTTCTGTCCATAAAGCGCTATTTGAAAGTTTATAAAATTTCTTTTTTTACCTGTTCTTCTGCAGCTTCTCATTATATTTGAAGCCGCAAAAGGCGGTCTTTTGTGCTTCTCCCCGCCGGCGGCGTGTTAATTAAAGGCGATATGACAAAAATCGCGTCATATCGCCTTTACCGCCCCCTTGCAGCACAAGCACAGTCTCTGCCCTATAGCACGCCCATACGGGCGTGCATAATTAACACGGCGGCGGGGAGATGCACAAAAGACCGCCTTTTGCGGCTTCACATATAATGAGAAGCTGAAGAAAAACAGGTAAAAAAAGAACTTTTATAAACTTTCAAATAGCGGTTTAGGGACAGAAATGAATTGATAGAATAGGATTACCATGGTGCAGGGACAGGTTAAAAGAGCCTGAGGGCTCATTTTTAGAGGTCAGGTTCCCTTAAGTGGTCTCCTCTTATAGCAACAACAATGTTCCTAACCTGAATAAAGGAAACTTCCCCATGAGAACATAGGATACAAAGTACTAGGTACTGTATATGCCAGTAAACAGCACTTATCAGGTGCAAGCTGCAGAATGAAGTCACCCAAAAGGTCTTGGTGACATAGAAGTCAAATAAATCTTGATCCAGAATGCAGGAAATAACCATCTGCCTACTTTATAGATTGTTTTATGTGTTTTATATTTTATGTGTAAAGAGCACATTTTAAACTCATATAAATTCATTAATTTTATTATTATATATTATAGTATTGCCCTAATGTCAGCTGCTATCTGTAGACACAGATGTTGCAGGCAGGGAAGCAGAGGGAAGTGAGCAGAGTGTTTTTTCTTTATGCAGAAAGGGGAACATTAATGCCAGGATGGACGATATATATACCAGGATGGGGACATATATACCAGGATGGGGACATATATACCAGGATGAGCCCAGAATGGGGGACTTATATACCAGGATGGGGACATATATTCCAGGATGGTCCTAGGATGAATGATATATATATACCAGGATGGTGATAAATATATCAAGATGGTGGAAATATATAGCAGGATGATCCCAGGATGAGGAACATATATACCAGGATGGGAACATATATACCAGGATGGGAACATATGTACTAGGATGGGCTGAGAATGGGTATATATACCAGGATGGGAACATATATACCAGGATCGGCCGAGAATGGGCATATATACCAGGATGGTGAATTACATATGGCTGTGAAATTAATGGGGTAATAGTTCTGTATGGCACATAAAGGTTTTGAGGTAAGATTTTGGAGACATGCATGAGAACTACAACAGGAGATGTATTAGAAATATTACAACAAACATGTTACATGGGGAATAGCTGTTCCCAGAGGAAGGTTAATGATAGTAAAAACATTTCAGTAGCCAATAATTACTGGTAAGTGGCACTCCTGTGTTTTATTATTTTGTTACCGAAAAGACCTTAATAAGGGTGCCTTCACATTTGCAGATGTTAACGCCGCGTACGATGCGCATGCGCATCAGCATGTGGAAACGCATATAAAAGCATGTAAACGTTGCAGATTTCATCAGCATGCGTATGCGCATACTGATGATACGCACTGCGTATGTATGCGTTTTTATCATGCGCATGCTGTTTCTATCCGCATGCGTTTCTGAAATTACCCCTATATTTTCATCACTCCACTTACTGGCACGCCCCATACGCATGCGCACCCTCAGCAATATCCGCAAAACGTCGCGCACGCTTGCGCACTCATAGGGACTAATGAACGCACCATGCGCTGGCGTGCGCATGCGCATGCTGCCTCTTTGCAGACGCGCCGAAAATTCCAACATGCTGCGTCCCGCGGCGGACATTTGGGCCCTCCATCATGCGCATGCGTACAGATACGCGGACATACGCGACATAATTTATTTCTTGCGGATGAATGCGCACACCATGTAAAATATAGGTGTGCAGTCCGCATGCGTATTTTAACATGAACGTAAGCACCGTGCGCAGCGCGACCGTCTGCAAATGTGAAGGTAGCCTAAGGCTGGCTTCTGACTTGCAGATGCATCTGCAGCGTTTTGCAGATGCATCTGCAAGCATCTGCATGCAGACCGCGGCCCCTATGTTTATAATGGTGCGCACGGCGGTCTGCAGATGCTTGCAGACCGCCGTGCGCACCCATTCACTCCTATATGTGATCTGTGCGCAGGCGGATGCCTGCGCACAAATCACACACTCCCGCCCGCACCATGGACGCGAGATGTCGCGTCCCTGGTGCGGACGAGAGTGTGTGATCTGTACGCAGGCATCCGCCTGCGCACAGATCACATATAGGAGTGAATGGGTGCGCACGGCGGTCTGCAAGCATCTGCAGACCGCCGTGCGCACCATTATAAACATAGGGGCCGCGGTCTGCATGCAGATGCTTGCAGATGCATCTGCAAAACGCTGCAGATGCATCTGCAAGTCTGAAGGCAGCCTAAGTCAAGTATTAGTGGTTTTAGCAGAAGTTTGTATGCAAATCATTTACTGAACTTTTCTTTATATAATGTGGTTTACAGCCATGCAAATGTTCTTCTAAACTGTGAAGCTCTTCATAGGTTCATCACTACTAAAGTGATCTACACATATCAAAATCAAGAATAGCCAGAATGGCAAAAGCTCAGCAAAGGATCAGCTCCAGGATGATCAAAGACAGTCTCAAATTATCTATGAGTACTGTGACAGAAGACACTTGTGTGAAGCTAATCTATTAGCAAGAAGTGCCCACAAAGTCCCACTGTTACAAAAAGATATCCACCGAAGAGGATACAATTTGCCGAAGAACACATCAACTGACCTAAAGAGAAATGGAGAAACATTTTGTCGACTTATAAAACTAAAGTTATTATTTTTGGGTCCAAGGGCTGCAGACAGTTTGTCAGACGACCCTCAAACTCTGAATTCAAGCCACAGTACACTCTGAAGACAGTGAAGAATGGTGGTGCAAGCATCATGATATAGGCATGTTTCTCTTACTATGGTGTTGGGCCTATTTAACGCATACCATGGATCATGGGCCAGTTTGTATATATCAAAATACTTGAAGAGGTAATGTTGCCTTACGCTGAAGAGGAAATGCCCTTGAAATAGATGTTTCAACAAGACAACGACCCTAAACATACCAGTAAATGAGCTAAATCTTGGTTCCTGTCCAACAAAATTGAGGTTATGGAGTGGCCTGCCCTATCCCCGGACCTTAATCCAATAGGACACTTATGGGGTGAAATTAAAAATGCTGTTTCTGTGGCAAAGCCAACAAATTCAAATAAATTGAATGACAAAAAACAGTCAAACAAACATGTAAAAATACTCTGTTGTAAAAAAAAAAACAGTGAATAGGAAGTGCTGCTGAAAAAGTAGTAAAAAACCGGGTACTTAGTTGATATGTTTTTTGCAAAAAAAAGCCGCTCTACCACTTCAAGGTAACCTGTATCAGAGCAGTCCCTATCTGATGTATTTAAAACCTGACCATGTGTATTGGTACCTAAATTAGCAGGATCCAGGCATCAGATAAATTGCTGATAGACCAGTTTGTTGATGGACTATTATTCCCTCCTCATAGAGGACGACTGCGGATGATGGTCATACAAAATCCAGATTTGAACTTTGTGGAGTTTAAAGAGAGAGCAATCCACATACTGCAGGCAGAAGAGCCTCATGATACAGACTCTGCTCAATGTTTAGCTACAGCGCCAAACCCATCAGCCATACCAGGGGCTGATGCCAAACCTCAGGAGCCCATCATTAATGAGGATCTAAACCAAAAGATTGAAGCCCTAACCAAAACTGTAACTGACATGGCCAAACTTATGCAACAGCTGCGTGGATCCAAGCCTGTGGAGAAGATCGAGATGGCTACAAGCAGGGAGGATGGCCCATGGATGCAACCCAGGAGATACCCGGCAGCCGGAGGACAGCCCAACGACCACTACCACCCGGATGGACAGCCCATTTGTCGTTGCTGCGGAAAATGAGAGCCATTTTGCCATGGAGTGTGCTTTAAACGAGGATCCCCTGGGGAACCGGGCCGCTTCTCAGGAATGAACTCCCAAGGCCCCTCAAGCAGGTGGGACAGGTACGTGGGAGGACGTCCAATTATACCTGTTGTGCTGGATGGAATTCCCCTGAATGCTTTACTGGACACTGGCTCGCAGATCTCCTCCATACCTAATATCCTTTTGAAGCAGCACTGGGCTAATTCAGACATTACGCGTGGCCCGGATGATTACTTTAATATATGTCCTAGCAATGGTAAATTAGTACCACAAATTGGGTTTAAAGAGCTGACCATTAAAATTGGGAGAGTAGAATTACAAGATCAGGGGATGATAATTGTTGATGTTGATCGGCATGAGCGTGATCCAATTATTCTGATAGGAATTAATGTAATGGAAAGTTGTCTTGCAGAAATTATTGTTGTTTTACAGCACATGGCCGATACTGACAATTCCAGACAACAGCGAATCCTGCAGAAAGAAATAAAGGTTCTGATGATGAGACAGCAGGTGGAATTGTCAGGTGGAGAGATTGGCAGTGTAAGGGTAAGTGACCTAATACCCATTGTGATACCTCCCAAAACTAAGATGATGGTCTGTGTAGAGCCGCAATAGGCCTTAGGGGGCTAGATTATCAGGCCCTGGTGGAACCCGTGTACTCAGACAGTAGGCCAAATGTACTGACGGCCAGAAGAGTAGTTGAAGTACACAGGGGGATAGTGCCAATAGGTCTTCTAAATTGCGGGGAAGAGGAAGTGACCCTACCAAAGTATGCTACTATGGCTAAATTATACACTGTGGATAACAATGCCATCACCACAGTCGAACCATTGAACCCGTCAAGTCAGGCTGATTGCAATGGCTCAGAGGAAAAACTGGAGGATTGGTGCCCGAAATTATATGTGGGTACCAGTTCTACACCCTCCCATTAAAAGCATGGAGTATTCCGGGTAGTAAGAGAGTACGAGCAGATCTTTAGCAAACAACCTCTAGATTTTGGGCAGATCAAAGGGGTAGGACACAACATACCCACAGGTAGTCATCCACCCATAAAGGAGAGGTATAGACCCGTACCACCCGCTCACCACCAAAGTGCAAAGGACATGCTCAAAGAGATGAAGGAAGCAGGGGTAATAAGAGACAGTTGTAGCCCCTGGGCAGTTGCTTTAGTACTAGTTAAAAAGAAGGATGGGACCATGAGAATGTGCGTAGATTACTGGCAGATCAACCGCATTACACACAAGGATGCATACCCATTACCCAGAATAGAAGAATCATTAGCTGCATTAAAATCTGCTAACTACTTTTCCACCTTAGATCTGACTAGTGGGTATTGGCAAGTTCCTGTGGCAGAGGCTGACCATGAGAAGACAGTGTTCACCACGCCGATGGGCCTCTGCGAGTTCAATTGTATACCGTTTGGACTCTGCAATGCACCCGGTACATTCCAGAGACTAATGGAGTGCTGCTTAGGACACAAGAACTTCAAAACTGTTCTCCTGTACCTGGATGATGTCATAGTCTACTCCAAAGCATATGAAGATCATCTACAACATCTAGCAGAAGTGTTTGAAGCTTTGTCCGGGTACGGCATGAAAATAAAACCATCTAAATGTCACCTGCTCAAACCAAAGGTACAGTACCTGGGCCATTTCGTAGTCTCAGAGGGTGTAGCACCGGAGCTCGAGAAGGTTATAGTGATAATGGATTGGCCAAGACCCACCAGCGTGAAAGAGGTGAAGCAATTCCTGGGACTGGTAGGCTACTACAGAAGGTTTATTAAAGGGTTTACAAAGCTGGCGGCCCCTCTACAAAGCATCTTGGTGGGACAGTCTAAGAAGTCTCCGGTCCAGAGTCCTCCCTTCCAGTGGAGTGATGAAAAGGAAGAGTCCTTCAAGAAATTGAAGTTTGCCCTAATAGGAAAAGAGATCCTGGCATACCCTGATTATCATCAACCCTTCATTCTTTACACGGATGCCAGTAAGGTGGGAATGGGAGCAGTGTTGTCCCAGGTGCAAGGAGGTAGAGAGTCATCACTTTTGCAAGCAGGAAGCTCCAGCCTACCGAAAGAAACCTGGAGAATTACAGTTCCTTCAAGTTAGAACTACTGGCAGTAGTCCGAGCTGAAATGGAGCGTTTCAAACAACGGACAACAACCCACCTGGACTCAGCAAAACTAGGAGCGCTGGAACAGCGATGGATAGCCCGGTTGTCTAATTATAATTTCACCATCAAATACAGGCAGCCCGCAAGAATGGGAATGCAGATGCTTTATCCCGGATGCCACACCTGAGACGTGGAAGAGGAACCGGAGGAGCTGGAAGAAATAGAGCAACCGGCCTTTCACTGCCCTAGGGCAACACAGTGCAAAGCAGCTGTGTACTAGAAGCATCAAAAGGCAACGCTTAACCCCTTATCACATCACGGATGGGCTGACATACAGGACAGTGACCTGGCTGTGGGACTAGTCAAGAGATTGCTGACGCATGAAGGTGCATACCCTGATCAGAATGCTCCATCTGAAGCTCACCAGCTCTGGAAAGAGAGAGGTAGATTGTATAAACATAAGCTATTCAGAAGACAAGTTAATCCAAAGACTCATGAGTTGGTCTGGCAGATCGTTGTACCCAAGAAAGATATATAGATGGTCTTGGAAGCCTATCATGTGCTCTTGAGAAAAAGATTCTACTGGGTTGGCATGAGAAAATCAATTGAAGAATGGTGTAGGAAATGTGGCCCATGCAACCTACGGAGAAAGGATCAAGAAAGTCAGAGAGCTCTACTCCAGTCCATAGTCACCAAGCAACCCCTGGATTTACTAGCCCTAGACCACGTCAAATTAACACCAAGCAAATCTGGCTATGTCTATGCATTGACCATTGTGGACCACTATTCCCGTTTCCTCGTGGTGGTGCCAGTGAAGGATCTCACAGCAAGAACTGCAGCTAAAGCGTTCCAAACTTAATTTTGCAGACCACACGGTTACCCTGCACAGGTCTAGGCAGATCAAGGTCCAGCCTTTGAAGCAGAGGTGTTCCAAGAATTCTGTAATATGTATGGATGAAAGAAAATCTGCACAACAGCTTATCATCCTCAAACCTCTCAAAGACTTTACCAGCATCGGAACGGAATCGATGGCCAGAGAAGTTACCTGACTTGGTAGACGTGTATAACCATGTCCCAGTGAGTTCGACCAATTGCACCCCAGCTTATCTCATAAGAGCAAGACCCGGTAAGCTGCCAATAGATTTGGATATGGGAATTCTCAAACCTGATGCAGAAGTTCCAGAAACCAATTGGGATATCCTACGCCAACAGAAGTATCTCCAAGTCCAAAAATGCGTTGAGAAATGTCTCCAGCAAGCTAGAGAGAAGCAAGAGAGAACCTTCAATCAACATGCTTCGGCAGCTCCTTTACAACCTGGTGAACTAGTGCTTAAAAGGAAAAGACGCACCAACAAATTAGATGATCAATGGGAACCAACACCATACACTGTTCGCCCATGAAGCTTTGACAATACAAAAGTGTGCCTAATTAGTAAAGATGAAGGCAGAAACACATCAGCCATATCAAGAGACCACTTAAAATTGTGTCCTGAAACCCTGAAGACACCAGAGGTCCCAGTAGTTGAACCTGTTGAACCTAAGAAGAAAGAAGATGTGTTTCATAAGGTCTTGGGAGATTTTCTAAAAACCTGGACAAATTACCATGGAGCAGCCTTAGTACCAATGCTTGCATTTCATCAAGTGGTAGTACCTGAATCTGTACCTGAACCCATACCACAAGAAGTCCCAAGAATAGAGGAACCAGAACTGGAAGTAGAATCCATAGAATAAGAACAGGAAGAACAGATTCCTGGTCCCAGTGAGCTTACCAGTCCTGCAGTCAGATCTATGTCTCTATGTCTTAGAAACACCTACAAGGTACACCTCTACTCATAGCATTATGCTTAGTACACCCAGTACACCTGTAGTAAGAAGGTCACTACGTAGTACGCAGGGTCAGCTCCCAGCTCGTTATAAAGATTAAAGTGTAAAATGTGAATAAAGTAATGTACATATGTTTTAGTGTGAAAAGTGTGAATAGAACCTGGTAAACATAGTGTACAGAAGGCTGGAGGAACTGGATTAACCCCCATGCACATTAAGTTAGGGACAGAAAGTGCCTGGGGGAGGTAAGAGTGAGACCAGGCCTCCTAAGCCGAGACACCCGTAGGGACTTTATTTGTGTGTAATGTTGAAACCCAGTAAGCCCAGTACCTACAGAGACTTTCCTGTAAGAACTTTGCATATTCTTGAACTTTTAACTTTAACCATGGAGCATAAAATAACACTGGACTGGTTGTGGTAGAGACTCCTTGTACATAATATTCACCAGCCCCGGTGGAAAAAGGACTCATCACTGGAGAGACTGCTTTTTGAACTCTTTTGGACTATTTTATATTTTATTGGTTTTTGTAATTTTTCGATTTTGAGACTCTGTGCATTAAATTGTTGATTAATGTGTTATTTGCTGAAAAGTTGCCACAGTCTCGGAGCACTGTCTTTCACTATGCGGGAATGTGGCACCCCCAGGGTCGATGTGCCACAGTTGTGGAGCCCACAGGGACGGGGTGCTCGGTACTGGACCAGAGTATTACGGAGGTATCACGGCGGTCTTGGTCCGGATCGTGTCCCAAGCCCACAGGTAAAGGTTGGGGGTTATTTACAGGGGATAGAGTCGTGACGCCACCCGTGGTATGTGGACAGGGTGACCACAGCTGCTGCAGAACCTCCAGGGATGATGGATGGCAGCCTGTGATGTGACGGCTCTCCACAGGTAGAGCCTGGTCCCCGGGGCATTAGTGATGATAACAGTTTGTGAGGAAAAGCGGGGCTCGAGCGCAAGGATCACACAGACTCACGGTTTTGTAGTTTTCCAAGTCCTTTACTGTAGATGGTATCCAGCAAGTACTGTCCACAGAGTCTGTATAGGGGCCGGGTTGCTCCCACCCTGGCCGGATCCTTGGCTCCCTGTTCCTGCGCTGTGTGTGTTGCCCTGCTGCCGCTTCAGCTGAGCCTGCCGGCCCTGTCTCCCCTCACGAGTGCCAACTTGGTAGGCAACTTGAGTCTTGTCTTTATGTTCCTGACCCCGCCGTGTTGCTTCGCTGTGGTACAGTGAAGATGTGTAACCTTCACTAATCCGGTGTTCAATGTTTGTGTTAGGCACAATTTCGGATCCGGTATCCGTTCTGTGCGCTCCTCTGGGGTGAGTCTCAGGGTAACTCTGTCTCCCAGGTGTGTTCCTCTCTGGACAGTGGAGCATGGGTTGAGCCTAACGCAGCTCTTTTACACCCGGGTCCCTCTTCCTCAGTCCTCTCAGGAACTGAACTAACTGCCCACTTCCTCTCCACAACAGAATATATAGGGAAGCAGCTTGAGCTTCCCCTTCTGGCCTGGAGGCGCTAGTGTAGTGTTGTGGGTTGTGTGGGGAGTTAACCCTTTGTAGTGTTACTTTGGCACATGAGCCCTGGGGTGCTACAGTGTCACCAGAGAGCAATAAATGTATTCTCATTAGGCAATAGGCACACAAAAAACTAACACCTCCAAGCCAGAAGGGGGAGACCAAGCCCGGGTTCAGGGTGAGGTTCCCTTATATTCTGGACTGGGGAGGAGCAAGTCAGTGCAGTGCAAAGCAGCACTGTAAAGATATCCTGGTGGACTGGAAGCTGCTTAGCT
This sequence comes from Allobates femoralis, assembly GCA_033576535.1. Lineage (NCBI taxonomy): Eukaryota > Metazoa > Chordata > Amphibia > Anura > Aromobatidae > Allobates > Allobates femoralis. Next base: position 600,020,961 of record JARQOC010000002.1, read on the forward strand.
CGTCCCAGGATCGCTAACTTGTTCCAGGCCTAAGGCTAGGGTCTGAGGAAAGGAGAGGGAGAAACACACCAGGAGGCTGAGCAGCATCGTGCCTTCCCCAGAGAACAAGCGCATAGAATGGACACCGGAGTCCGAGACTGTACAGGGTTACACATTCCAACAGTCAACACCGGATAGTGGGGGACTCCACATTCTGCAGCTACACTGTACCAGAGACACAGCAACGCATAGACTCCAACAACATTGACACCCAGCTGCAGGGTAGAGAGAGTGAAGGACTCGAGTTGCCTGATATACTGGTACCCCGCAGGACGAGACAGGGCCGGCAGCCTAGCTTAAGCAAATGCAGGAGCCAAATCATAAGCGCAGCAAGGGTGCCAAAAAGACCTGGTCGGGTGAGAATAGCTCCAAGTTGCTCTCAAGACTCCTTGGACAGCATTTAACATCTGCTCCAGTAAAGGACTGAGAAAACTACAAAACCGTGAGTCTGCCTGTCACTTGCGCCCGTTACTCTGCACCCTGTACATAGACTTCCTACACCTGCCTTGGGGACCTTCAGCCCTACACAAGGATGGCTTACCATCCACGCTGCCCAAGTCACCGTCCCCAGCAGGAATACGGCAGTGGTGGCTCTACTAACCACATACCCCGGGTGGCATCACTACAAATCCCTTGTAAATACCCCTTTTTGGACTGATCCCAGGCAAACAGGATCGGGTCACAACTACCGTGATCCCAGAGAGACAGCAGCGGCCCGGTTCCCGAGTACCCCATAGCCTAGTGGTGCATCACTGCGGGACAGTCCTCCGGGGTGATGGTGGAGCAGCAAGATCTTTACGCTCCCCGTAGGTGGAGCGGCATCCCCGGGGCAGTTGTGAATAGTTTTTACACAGGGAGACAGCTTACCACACAGCTTTGTTACCAGTCTTTTCAATGCAGCAAGTGTGCTGCTCTCCAGGCGCAGGCAAATAAAGTATGTCACACAGTCTTTAACTCTGCACGGGTTTTACTGGCAGTACTTCAGAAAAGTCACAGATGGTACAATCTTTCGGATATTTCTGGACTGGGTAGTCACCAGGGAACCGAGATGACTCACTTAGAACACTCGGTGGTGTGCCTGACGTTCCTTGCCGGTCCCTCACTGCGCTCTCTCCTGTCTTCTTCAAGCCGGCTCCCATGGGCCCTCTGTGGAGGACTCTTCTTCGGGTCCCCTTGACCCTCTTCGGTGCCTTTTTAAGGATGTGCCGGATGCTTGGGCCTCTGGTTCAGCGGCTTGGGGATAAACGCCCCCACCGCGTTCAGAGCCGGTCTTCTGTTCCGGGACCAGATCCCTGCGGCCGGTAGTCGTATCGGGTCCGGATTCGGGCGCACCGCACTACCTGGTGCCCCTAGGATCTCCCTCTGTCCCGACGGCTTCTCCGCCGGCCTGCACTCCTCACTCCCCAACAGAGCTCTTCTCTCACTAAACTCTACTCTCCCTCTCCCACCCACACACTTTTCTACCCCTCTAAGCTCCTCCCACATATGTATGGATAGATAGATAGATCATAAGGCCCAGTTACACACACAGATAATTGTGCATAGATGTTTGCAGATCTTTGGTTGCAGTGAAATCATGGACACATTGTCCAAAGCATTGATTTTATTATCCACTGCCAGGTACAACATGACACAGAGGGGTACACCGAGCCCCAGAGTAACCCCTCCACTGCCAGGTACATGACATAGAGGAGTACACTGAGCCCCAGAGTAACCCCTCCACTGCCAGGTACATGACACAGAAGGGTACACCAAGCCCCAGAGTAACCCCTCCATTGCCAGGTACAGCATGACACAGAGGGGTACACCGAGCCCCACAATAACCCCTCCACTGCCAGGTACATGACATAGAGGGGTACACCAACTTAGCACCACCCCCCCATCTCCCATGCACATCCCGGCACCCCCCAGCCTGCCATGCACATCTCAGCACCCCCGTTTCCCATGCACATCCCAGCACCCCCGTCCCCCATACACATCCATCACAGCACCCCCCGTCTCCCATGCACATCCATCCCAGCACCCCCCCGTCTCCCATGCACATCCAACCCAGCACCCCCCGTCTCCCATGCACATCTTTTCCAGCACCCCCCTCGTCTGCCATGCACATCCTTCCCAGCACAACCCCCCCCATTCTCCCCTGCACATCCATCCCAACACCTGCCATCATCTCCCATGCACTTCTATCCCAGCACCCCCGTCTCCCATGCACATCCCAGCACCACCCTGCCATGCATATCCTAGCACTCCCCACCGTCCCTCATGCACATCCCAGCACCCCCTGTCTCCCATGCACATCTATCCCTGCAACTTCCCCTCTGCCTGCCATGTACATCCACCCCTTCATCCCCCCTGCCTGTCATGCACATCCCAGCACCCACCCCCCCTGCCATGCACTGTGATGCAGATCCCAGCAATCCCCCCTGCCATGTGCATCTCACAGTGCACACCGCTCTCCCCCTTGGTCCCCCGCTTCTTTGCCTCTAAAGCGCTTTATCTGCTCCCCGCTCCCGCCTCCAGGCAGATCCAGCGACGTCTGCAGACACTGGCAAGTGTGGAGACTCATCACCTGCTGCCAGGCGCTGTGACGCTGCTGGAGCGCGCCGCTTGATGTCGGGGCGGGGAGCCGAATGGACTCCACTGACCCTGGAAGTGCAGGGGCGCTCACATTCATTTGCAATTGTGCCTTAAAAGCATGATTGCAAATGAATGGTGCGCCCCTGGGCCCCCTCCCCCTCCAAAAACACTCCGGATTTAAGAGTTTGGAGGAGGGAGGGGGATAAAAAAAAACAAACAAAACATTTTTTTCAACTTGCCCCTGGTGCCGCCCCCTTGACAACTGGCTCCCTAGGCACGTGCCTACGGGTGCCTAATGGTAAATATGGTCCTGAACATTATATTGAATTTGTATACTGCTATACACTTCTTTTATATATGTATTATTCACCATGTGAAATATTCATGTATTCTTATATATTATACACTGTTTTATGGAATTTTCATAAATTGCCAATTACAGTATGATGGTTTTACCTTTTTCGCCTATAAGTATTTCACAATGCTTTGTACTTGATAAAGGTTGTTTTACGGCTGAAACGTTGTGTTACATGGGTTATTAAAGTCCCTTTTCTTTTTGGGTTTAGTTATTTCAAGGCTCTGCACCGACCTTTACCATCAAAGTTTGTGCTTTTCCTTTTTTTTAGATAGATATGTAGAGGTGTCGGCGCTTGGGGCTCGATGTAGTCAAAGGTGAGGCAGGGCTGTTCCATCAGTGGGGTAACATGTTTCTCATGTAATGGGCAGGTTAATTTTATGCTATGTGCTAACTCTAATGGTACCTTTACACGCCGCGACGGCAGGCTGGATACATCCCGCTACAGGCTACAAATTTAGCTTGTAGCGCCAATGTAGCCCGTCGTAGCGGCGTCTGAAGACGTGACGCTACAGCCGGCAACAGATACATCTGTTTCCTAGGTCTGCTCGAAAACTGATGGCTACAACGCCGATGGTAGCGAGCTGTATCGGCGTGTAAAGAGGCAACGGAAGGGAACTCGGGACAGCCTGCGATGTAGCTAAGGCGTGACCCTGGCTCCGTGTTACCGCGCCCCATGTGCGATCATTGGTGGAAGATGGTGCGTTGCGATTGGTTGTCACCGCACAGGGCGGCATATTTAAGGAGCTGACGAGTCACACTACACAATTGCTCGAGCGTCACGTATTACTCAGCCTCCTGCGATGCCTGCCCAATCAGGATGTTATGGCTTTGTCCTATCAGCGTACGGACGGCTCGTAATCCACAATTGGAGCACGCCTATGTGCTGTACCTGCTGCACCAGGTACGCCCATAGTAGCTGGTTGTAGCGGTTTGTAAATGAGCTACAGCTGGCTACTTGAGACACCCGGCGATGTAGCTAGCTATAGATGTAGCGTCGCGTAGCGCATCTTGTCGCGGCGTCTAAAGGTGATACGTTGAGCGTTTGTAGCCGTTTGAGCGTGCTCGTGCACGTGAAGTCGCGGGATGTATCCAGCCTGCCGTCGCGGCGTGTAAAGGTACCTTAACCTTAGGGGGGTTAAATGGTGATTGCTGAGTGACTTCAGCCTTACTTTGCCTCAGGGGGCTATAAACAGCACTCAGCATTGGCTGTGGTGTTAAATATTGCACTTGCACTTTATTTTTAATGTGATTTTGCACAATCAATGCTGTAATCTATTGTAGCTGTTACCCTCTGTATGTATGTTGTCAACTTATTGATTTTTACCATTTGTATCCCCATGCATTAAATGTAACTATGCTAATATTCCTTCCTGTGATGCATGTTTTAACCCCATGTGAGCCTAACCCTTTCTTGTTTTACTGGCACTGCGTGAAAAAATCTATAGAAATTCATTATAAGACGCACACCTTCTCTCCTTTTGTTTCTTTGTTGATTATATGTCATTTTGCAGTGTTGACAGAGCATTTTCCTTTGCTGCTGTCTTTATGCAAGATGGTATGGAATTTTTGATACTTTCTCAGGTGAAATGCACCTGAGGAAGACAGCTACCAATCTGTCGAAATGCGTCGCAGCATATGAGGGATTCCTAATAAAGGTTTGGATGCTATAAACTGATTCCATTTGCTCCTTCCGTTAGCGCTCCAACAGACCGCTGTTTGTTTCCTTGTACATTAACATATGAAGCACATTAGGGGATCATGTACTGTTTTACATGTCTAACTAAATAGGAATATGCAATCAAAGCAAAGTGATTCCTTACTTTGTACTCACATTATAATAGTGCAAAAGTGATTCAAATATCCAGACAGAATTCAAGACACAGTTAAGTATAGGCTGACCACAGCTGCCCTGGATCCACTTGTGTCTATATAAAACTTGCAGTGTATGAAGATTTTTCAAGACACTTTATAAGCAGTCTGTCTTAACTCCTTCAGCATGTCATAGTTTAATGCTCTCACAGTTCACAGTATTAGAGGAAGCTTAATATGAAACACTCACACAGAGCTTTTCCCAGAGTCACAAATCCCCACTCAGCACAATGTGAACTGCTGCCTCAGGTCAGGGGTTAGATACTTTTGAAACAAACAGGAATTGACCTCACAAATTGTATTTTTCAAAAGAGATATCAATGTTATTCCATTTTTTGTCTCCCAGGGACACGACCTCCCTCAGAAAACTGAAATGTACTTATAAATTTTGATTCCATGCACAGTATAAGTTGGCAGATAGACGAGGCATCCAGCTGCCAGGACACATTGTCAAACTTCATTCATTACAGTTGTCTTTCCAATGCCGTTGCAGTATTAATCTGGAAAATGGAGAAATTCAAAACATATATAGATATCTCCTATATAACACACATTACAGCTATGTGTTCCTGGGTCAGAGGTTAGTTTATGCAGGGCTAGACGTATCACGCCTAAAACCTGGGCAGCACCATAGGGGCACTGAAGTTAAGGTGCTCATTTGCGCCTAAAACAACTTCTTAAGTCAAATCTCAGACATATACAGTATGGAATTTCCATAGGATATGCCATAATTGTCTGATATTTATAGGTGCTACCTTAAAGACCCATACCTATCTCAAGAACGGAGCTCCGTCTCACACTGCTGAGAATACAAATCCAGCATCGGCCAGGGCACAGGTCATGGGCGAGAGGGTCAGAGTCTTCACTCCATCCCGCTACAAACAAAGGGACATGATATGTTTTACTGCTCCAGCACTTCTTGGTCATAGACCCATTTCTCATCATCTGATTCACACTGTGGTTTTGGGCTCAGGACTACCAAGAATGAGTTCACAATAGTTTAAAACTTCACGTGCTTTACCTGCAACACAACCCCAGCACCAATTCACCGTCCCCTTGACAGAGTTCTTGCAGACTGGATCTCACCAGCTATCCAGGTTAACCAAGGGGGGAATCGTGCTGCTCTGCACTCAAGAATTCAAACACACAGGTCAATGTGTTACGTTGCGTTTAGGACACCCTGCACAGCTATGCTGTCTGGGATCAGTGGCCTTCATCCTGGAGCACTCTGTCCCTTCTCTTGGTAGCTCTATGACAGAACTGGTCCACCACTGTCATGATGTTGAGCCCCAGGCCCTGGGTTACTCTGGTGTCAGGCTCCAAGGGGTTATCGCTGCTATGTCACGGGGAGCGGTGGCCGCGCCTGATCCTGTGGCCTGGGTGACCTCTTTGAAAAAGGATATATTTACAAGGGATTCTATATACAGTTTTCGTGACGCCACCTGTAGTGTCTGGTGATGGGTCACCAGCCCTGCCACAGTCCGCCGGAGGTGGATGGTATTGCGGCTAGATGGCAAAGCACCCTACAGGTAGGGCTATTCCTCCGGGGCAGCGTTCCTGCAATGGAACAGGTTGAAGTCAAAGAACACACGCAGAAGCAAAGTCACTTACTCCCGGGTACTTTACTGTCAACTTGTAGCAGCATCAGTTACAGTTCACAGTTCAGCATTCAGATGTTACAAGAACAGGTAGCTTAACGGGAGGCTGCAAGTGGTGCCCAGGTGGTATGGTGGAACCCTTGGTGTACCTTCGTTAACTAACCCGTGTCCGTTCTTCCCCGCTTAGGATTGATCTATACCCAGTAGCTCCGTGTAGGTAGTACCGGGAGTCCTCTCCCTCGTTGGTGAGGAAGCAGGCAGACCGCTCCGATGGCAGGGTGCTGCGGCTGATAAACAAGCTACAGCAGCCGGTTTCCGACTGCAAAGCTGGACTCTGGCCGAATCCTCGGGCCCGGCGTTCCTGTGGTGGACTGGAGTATCCCCTGAAGTATGGTCGCTTCACTCTGAGTATCTCCCTTGCTCTCTAGGGACCTGACTTCTCTTGTCGAGCACCCTCTTTCAGGACCTCCTCACGGTCCCTTCTTCTTTCCCCCGGTTCAGCTTGAAACCGACCCAGTGTGACCTTCCGCCTCGTTCCACTAGGCTCGATCTTCCTGATACCTTTCCTCCTCCTCCATCTAACCCCAAGGCCAGGACCTGGCAAAAAGACCAGAGATCAAAAGCCCTGAGACCTAACACTCAAGACCTTCTTGATCCCCCCGTGAGGAGACTATATCCCCTCCCGGGTAACCTCCCACCGCTCAGCTAATGTGGGAGTGCTGAGAATGGGTCCCACCCACCATCCTAGGGTCCACCTGCAGCTGGAGTATTTACACCTCTTTTACGAGTGCAATACCCCTCTGTGACGCCTGACCATGTGGGGCGCCACACTTACTGTTAATGTTCACAATCTGGGTGGGGGTGGAGGGGGGTTCCTCAGTTCAACTCCATGGAGCTTTACACTGCAGTCCAGGCCCGGTCACCTCTACTTCCTCTTGCACAATACTTTCCTCATTCTTACTCTGCCTACATTATCCTCTCTGCCTAAAACAGGAACAACCAGAAATTATATCCCCCCTCACTGTGGGCCAGCTCCTCTGTTTACTCCCTAAGCCCTGTCCCCTAAAGTCCAGACTTTCATATAACTAGGAAACCTAACACTGATAACATCTAGGGGTGGCTGGTAATACTGTGCCCACTTCCTAGGGATTGAACCTATTATTACACTGTTCACATAGATACACATCATATTACGATGTCACATAAAAGCAATGCTGTCTGTAGAGATATGAATCTTCCTGGCATTAGCCAACTCCGTACACAGAGGTGGCCACACTTACTTGGCTATCTTGGGAATGCACATGTACGGCCATATTTCCCTTTATGGTGGCACAAGATAAGACCCCATTCCCAAGATGGGTGTTGGTTCCAGGAGTGGGACCTGCATCTGTAAGATATTGATGGTTAGGTATACCGATTGGACATGCAAAATGCCATAAATGTCCAAGATGGGGATACCCCTTTAAACAACACACATCAACTCTCTATTTGATTTCATGTGACTGATTAAAGTCTGTCTGCCCTAAGCCTGGATTGAACAACTATTCTGTATCTAGGAATTGTAAGTAGGAAAGCTTTTAGTGAGTGGCCCTTGAACTCAAACATGGTATCCTACTTGGGGATGGCATGATTACTGAAACAGATGTGACAGGTTTTGGATTGAACATTTTTTACTCAATTTGAAGCAACTTAGTGTCATGGTTTCAGTTTCTCAAAGAGAGTATGAGCTTGATGGTTATACACTGAATAGCGGCAAGGAGCTTGATGGTTATGTGTCGGTCGCAAAGGCCGGGGAACTCGTTAGCCGGGCTGGAAGTCTCTATCATGGTGGTGTTTGCCCAGTACTGTGGCCCTAATCGCACATTGAAAGGGGGTATTTACAGGGGATGAAATAGAGTTTGTAGACGTTTGTGACACCAACTGAGGTGTCTGATCATTGGTGACTGGCGCTGCAGGTGGGGTCCCCAGGGATAGATGGTGTAGCAGCAAGATGTAATATCCCCTCAGCAGGAGTAAGCTCCAAGGGTGGAATGGGGGTGCAGTTATGATGGGGGTTGTAGTGAGAGGAAGTCGCAGAAGGAGACAAGGAGGCAGATTCACAGTTCTGTACCTTGACTTTGTTGCACAGCCGGGACTTCTGTGTAGAACCAGGTATGCGGCTCGGCCAGTCCGGAGAGAGATGAGACCATCCTGCTGGGATAAGGTGTGTCGGCCTTCCTGCAGACTTCTAACTCCAGGTTAATAGTTTCCCCTCTGCGTCGTCCTCTAGTCTTTCCTGGACTGTGGCTACCCTCCAGCTGGACAGGTGGCAAGAGCCCTGAGAACAACCTCTCTTAAGTCTTCTGGCTCTTTTGTAGCCACTGTGTCCCAGATAGGTCCATGAAGGTGACTACCAAATGTGCAATCTGATAGTCTCCAGAATCTGCGGCCAGGTCCTCAAGACCTCGACACCTAGGGCCTGGTTCCTGCGTGCAGCAAGGTTCCTCCGCCCAGCTTCTCTGAGCTGGCAGCAGATGTGACCAGTCAGCCTCACAGCCCGATATCCCAGTCTAGAACTCTTCTTTGCCTACCTCTCCCTCACCTAACGCCTCCATCCTACCAGAAGTGGGGTCTGCCCTAAGGTGGGTCTCTTCCCCCTGCACTCTCTGATTGGAGTTCAGACTGTGTTGGATGTTTTTTGGGGAATTCCAGCAGCATGATCCTTACCCCTGTCCAGGTATGACACTGCAGCGTGTTGAGTACAGTACCATTTCTGGCAGCCGGTCTGCAGGGGCATCACATTTCCACAATAATTGATGACACAAGATGTGACAGTTAGCATAATGATTGTGGCATACATATCAGAAGTGAGGCACAAGCTTAGCAATTGCATTTAGGATTTAGGATAACAACAAGAAGAGACTCTTAATATGCTTCTGATATGCCCCAGGGCCGTGGGGTACTCAGAACCAGGTTTTATACTTCTTGGGAATCATAGGGGTCGAGATCTTGCTCCGTGACCCTGGACATCAACTTAAAGTTCGGGGATTTTGGTTTTGGGGATGGTTGTAGTGATGCCACCCGTGATGTTTGGCTATTGATGGCCAACGCTACAGTGCGGGACCTCTGGGGATGATGGAATTGCAGCTAAGGTGATATCGCTCCCCATGGGTGGAGCAGTTCCCCAGGGCAACCGGTAAAGTCTATAGCAGTGGTAGGCCGTTGGAGTGCAGGACTGAGGGCACGGAATAACCAACAGACACAGAGCTCGTAGTCTCCTTTACCTTTACTAGTAGTAACAGGTTCAGACGAAGGGACTGTCCACAGGAGATGTTGGGAATCTGAGTAGCCTGGAAGCAAGCTGGGGATCTCATCACCCGGTGAGTTCTGAGGCCTCCCTGTTGCGCTACTCCTTGCTGGTCCTGGCTGCCTGTAGCTAAGCTGCGACCCTCTCTTCCTGCTTGTAAGTCTCTCATCCATATAGCAGGCTGCTTGAGCTCTTCCCGGGCACCACTCCTCTGGCAACTGGCCCTGAGCTCTCTGATGCTGCTGTGCCTCCAGGTGGTTTGTTGTGGCTGGGAGATGTGAAGTCCTCCATCCTCCGGTTTTGGCTGCTGGGCCTGTAGTACCCTCACAGCCTCGGACTCTGGTGTCCACTTCTGGTGCTCTGCTCTGGGTTGAAACGGTGACTGGCTCCATTCCCCAGGCCTGCTTTTCTCCTTCCTCAGACCCTCTCCTATGGGTCCCTCACGCTTGCCGTTCCTTCTCTCTACGCTACCTTGGACGAGCTTAGCACTGCTCCAGTCCACAGGTCATCTTCACAGTCCTCCTCAGAAATTAACTAACTAACCCCACCCTCAGGCCTGAATTTATAGAGAGCTCCCCTGAACCCGGGTTCAGAGCTCCCCCTTCAGGTCTGGAGTTAGGAAAAGTGTTGCATGCTGTGGGCTTACCTGGTGTGGATACCCCTTCTTGCTTCCAAACATGACATCACCCTCCGAGGGAGGTAATGCCATTGTGGCAACTGGACTCTGGGGTGCCACACTTCATGGTTGCCAATGGAAATGGGTTTAGCTGAACAGCTCCCGTCTCAGTTTGCATGCTTCACAAAAGAGTCTGCTTTGAATAGTAGTTATTGGGACTGAAAATCTGAATGGTAAACCCTGATAAACAATAAAAAAAATGGGGGTAAAATACGTTATACTACTTTCATGTTATAGATTGTTATTACCCATCCACAATGTGTCACTTTTAGACCCCTACATTAAACTATTGTAGTGTAGGAGCAGGGGCGACCTTTGGGGCCCTGCAGCCTAGGGGGGCCCCAAAGGTCCCTTTGGCCTATTGAAAAAGATTACTACTATTAAAGATTTCAATAATTGGGGGCCCTGTTGGAGCTTTAGCATCGGCCTAGGCCTGAAGTTACGCCACTGTGTAGGAGTTATAATTTGTTAGCAGATTTGTAAAAATAAAATAGCTTACTGAAGCAAGTTCATCATGGGTGGAGTACTCTAGAACAGAAACATATAACTGTGATATATTATTGTTATAAATTCAGAAAGATTTGGAAATACCCTTCTTTGCACAATCCTCAAATGTTCATGAGTCAGATGGTGGATGTTTTGATAACTAACTTCCAGAATTTCTCATTGCTCATGTAACTACATGAGATTCATTACCTTTTGGATGTGTCCATGATGATAGTAAACATGATAGGAATGAAATAATAAGATCAGGGACATAAAGATGAAGAAACTATAATAATAGTGAGTCAGCATTAAAAGGGGTGCCCTAACCTACATTTTTTTCAAACTGTCATTCAGTCTAAAAAATAACAAATAAAGTATATTTAGAGGGTTTCTGCCGATGTAGACATCATAAATTGCTGAGCCTTGTTAGTGTCTGAAGGTGCTGTCGGCGTGATGTCACAGCTGCAGCCAAACAACAGAGAACGGGGTTAAAAGATCCCACAAGTCCATGGAAGACCATTGAATGATGTCAATTGACTCTATGAAGAAGAAACAAGCATTGAGCCAGCCAAAGGTAGATATAAAGATAGATTCAGTGAACTTGAGATTCCAGCATCCACAAAGTGGTAAATGGTTTTGTAGATGCTGGAATCTCGATTCCTATAGCAATATCTTCAGGGAAAGGTATAGCGCAGTTTGTGTTCTTTACTTATCCCTTTAGCATACTTATTCTCGCTGCTCAGTAGTGGATATTCTTTATCATTGTGACAGATGAAGTCATCGAATGCAGCAGAGATCATATAAGAACAGACCTGTCAGTCAAACAAAGCCAGGTAGGGAGAAGATGGGGGACCCGCCCACCATGAGAAGTCCTCTTACACTGTGTGCAGAATTACTAGGCAAATTGTATTTTAGATGATTATTTTTATTATTGATCAACAACTATGTTCTCAATCAACCCAAAAGACTCATAAATATCAAAGCTTAATATTTTGGAAGTTGGAGTGTTTTTTTTTTCAGATTTGGCTATCTTAGGAGGATATCTGTCTGTGCAGGTAACTATTAAGGTACCTTTACACGCCGCCACAACAGGATGGATACAACCCGCTACAGGCTACAAATGTAGCTTGTCGCGCCAATATCGCCCGTAGTAGCGGCGTCTGAAGACGGGACGACACAGCCGGCTACAGATACATCTGTATCCGTGCACTGCCCATAAACAGATGGCAACAAAGCCGATTGTAGCGAGCTGTATCGGCGTGTAATGAAGGAACAGAAGGGTTGTTTCTACACCATGCTATGTAGCTGGGGCGTGACACAGGGTCTGGGTTTCCGCGCCCCCTTCAGCGATCATTGGAGGAACCTCCTGCGTTGCGATTGGTTGTCGCCGCACAGGGCGGCATATTTAAGGAGCTGACGAGTCACACTACACAATTGCTCGAGCGTCAAGTATTAATCTGCCTCCTGCGATGCCTGTCCAATCATGGTATTTTTGCTTTCTCCTATCAGCGTACGGACGTCTCGTAATCCACAATTGTAGCATGCCTATGTGCTGTCCCTGCTGCACCAGGTACGCCCATAGTAGCTGGTTGTAGCGGTGTGTAAATGAGCTACAGATGGCTACTTGAGACACCCGGCGATGTATCTAGCTGTAGATGTAGCGTAGCGTAGCGCACCTTGTGGCGGCGTGTAAAGAGGGTGCGTTTCCCGTTTGTAACCGTTTGGGCGTGCTCGTGCACGTGAAGTAGCGGTTGGTATCCATCCTGTTGTGGCGGCGTGTAAAGGTACCTTTACTGTGCAGAATTATTAGGCAACTTAATAAAAACCAAATATATTCCCATATCACTTGTTTATTTTCAACAGGTAAACCAATATAACTGCACAAAATTTAGAAATAAACATTCCTGACATGCAAAAACAAAACCCCCCAAAAAAATAGTGATTAATATTAGCCACCTTTCTTTATGATGACACTCAACAGCCTTCCACCATAGATTCTGTCAGTTGCTTGATCTGTTTACGATCAACAATGCGTGCAGCAGCCACCACAGCCTCCCAGACACTGTTCCGAGAGGTGTACTGTTTTCCCTCCCTGTAGATCTCACATTTTAGGAGGAACCACAGGTTCTCTATGGGGATCAGATCAGGTGAACAAGCGGGCCATGTCATTATTTTTTCTTCTTTTAGACCTTTACTGGCCAGCCACGCTGTGAGGTAGTTGGATGCATGTGATGGAGCATTGTCCTGCATGAAAATCATGTTTTTCTTGAATGATACTGCCTTCTTCCTGTACCACTGCTTGAAGAAGTTGTCTTCCAGAAACTGGCATTAGGTCCGGGAGTTGAGCTTCACTCCATCCTCAACCCAAAAAGGTCATAAGTTCATCATTGATGATACCAGCCCATACCAGTACCCCACCTCCACCTTGCTGGCGTCTGAGTCGGAGTGGAGCTCTCTGCCCTTTACTGATCCAGCCTCTGGTCCATCAAGAGTCACTCTCATTTCATCAGTCCATGAAACCTTTGCAAAATCAGGCTTAAGATATTTCTTGGCCCAGTCTTGATGTTTTATCTTATGTTTCTTGTTCAAAGGTGGTTGTTTTTCAGCCTTCCTTACCTTGGCCATGTCCATGAGTATAGCACACCTTGTGCTTTTTGATACTCCAGTAACGTTGCAGCTCTGAAATGTGGGAAAACTGCAAGACATCTCACAATTTTGGACTTTTCAGAGCCCGTCAAATCTCTCTTCTGACCCATTTTGCCTAAGGAAAGGCATTTGCTTAATAATTAAGTACATCTTATATAGGGTGTTGATGTCATTAGACCACACCCCTCCTCATTACAGTGATGCACATCATCTATACAGCTTAGAGTAGGACAACATGTATAAAAAGTATGTGATTAAAATGCTCATCTACTATATAATTGTCTAAGGCGTCTGTCGGTCACAGAAATCGCGCATCAGACAGTGGCCGCTCATTGATGGCCGCCTCTGGCGGCCACAAATGAGCGCAGACTGTGCAAATAGGCGTGCAAATTCAAAGTTCAAATTTTGCGCCAATTTGCAGCCCGGCGACAGCGGCACTGTAGCGCCGCTGTTGCCAGGATACACGGGTCTGGCCGACAGTGGCCACTGCGCGAGCCAGCCGGGAGATGACCGACGTCAGCCAGCCATCTCCCGGCTGGCGAGACGCTGACTGGAGCGCACCGGTACTCGCTGCCTCCCTCCTCACTTCCTGCCTCCCTCCACGCCTCCCGCTCCTCTGACCCGTCTTCTCCGTGTACAGCGGTCATGTGACAGAGCAGGCTGATGTGATGTCACACAGCCCGCCCTGTCACATGTTGCTGTACACAGTGCGACGCTGCGGGTGAGAACAGAGAGAAGGCGAGGGGGATTTTGCCCCCCTGCAGCCATCCTGCCCCCCCCCCGCTCCATCCTCCCCCCCCGGCTCCATCCTTCTCCCCCGGCTCCATCCTGCCCCCATTCCTGGCTCCATCCCGCCCCCACCCCTGGCTCCATCCTGCCCCCATTCCTGGCTCCATCCCGCCCCCACCCCTGGCTCCATCCTGCCCCCCCTGCATCCATCCTCCATCCTGCCCCCCCCGGCTCCATCCTGCACCCCTTCCCGGTTCCATCCTGCCCCCCTTCCCAGCTCCATCCTGCCCCCCTTCCCGGCTCCATCCTGCCCCCCTGGCTCCGTCCTGCCCCCATTCCTGGCTCCATCCCGCCCCCACCCCTGGCTCCATCCTGCCCCCCCTGCATCCATCCTCCATCCTGCCCCCCCCCCCGGCTCCATCCTGCACCCCTTCCCGGTTCCATCCTGCACCCCTTCCCGGTTCCATCCTGCCCCCTTCCCAGCTCCATCCTGCCCCCCTTCCCGGCTCCATCCTGCCCCCCTGGCTCCGTCCTGCCTTGCTCGCTCCATCCTGCCCCACTCGCTCCGTCCTGCCCCGCTCACTCCTTCTTGCCCCGCTCGCTCTGTCCTGCTCCGCTCGCTCTGTCCTGCCCAGCTCGCTCCGTCCAGCCCCGCTCGCTCCATCCTGCCCCGCTCTCTGCTACCTGCCCTGCTCGCTCCGTCCTGCCCCGCTCGTTCTGTCCTGCCCAGCTCGCTCCGTCCTGCCCCGTGCTTGCTCCGTCCTGCCCCGCTCGCTCCATCCTGGCCCTCTTGCTCCATCCCATGCCGCACGCTCCATCCTGCCCCCCCTCGCATCCATCCTGCCCCCCCCACATCCATCCTGCCCCCCCACATCCATCCTGCTCCCCCCCGAATCCATCCTGCCCCGCCACATCCATCCTGCTCCCCTGCCACCATCTTGCCCCCCCGCCACCATCCTGCCCCCTGCCACCATCCGGCCCCCTGGCTCCATCCTGCCCCCCTGGCTCCATGCCCTGCCAGCTCCATCCTGCCCCCCCGCCTCCATCCTGCCCCCCTGGCTCCATGCCCTGCCGGCTCCATCCTGCCCCCCCGCCTCCATCCTGCTCCCCCATCTCCATCCTGTCCCCCACCACATCCATCCTGCCACCACGCGCATCCATCCTGACCCCCTGCATCCATACTGACCCTCTTGCATCCATCCTGCCCCCCTTCCCGCATCCATCCTGCCCCCCGCCTCCATCCTGCACCTTCGGCTCCATCCTGCCCCACTCGCTCTATTCTGCCCTGCTCGCTCCATCCTGCCCCCCTCCGCCACTATCCTGCCACCCCCCATCATCCTGCCCCCCCCTCCCTGTAACCATTCTGCCCCCCTGGTCAATCCTGCCCCCCGGCAGTTAGCGGTCAGCTGATCGGTTTCCCAGGCAATGACAGGTCCTAAAGGCCTGTATGACCTAGAAGACGGAGGTGGAGCGAGCCGGCGGACAGATGAGTATCCTCACTGAGGATTTTTTTACTTTTACTGTGGAGGAGCAGGGGCCAGGATGAGCGGGGGGCCGTGGGGTGCGGAGTATCGCCACATACCATAGTGCTGCTATACATGTACTATAATGTACCGCCATATACCATAGCACTGCTATACATGTACTGTAATGTACGGCCATATACTATAGTGCTGCTATACATGTGCTGTAATGTACCACCATATACCATAGCGCTGCTATACATGTACTGTAATGTACCGCCATATAATATAGTGCTGCTATACATGTACTGTAATGTACCGCCATATACCATAGCGCTGGTATACATGTACTATAATATACCGCCATATACCATAGCAATGCTATGCATGTACTGTAATGTACCGCAATATTCTATAGTGCTGCTATACATGTACTGTAATGTACCGCCATATACTATAGCGCTGCTATACATGTACTGTAATGTACCGGCATATGCTATAGTGCTACTATATATGTGCTGTAATGTACTGCCATATGACAAAGCGCTGCTATACATGTACTATAATTTACCGCCATATACAATAGCACTGCTATACATGTACTGTAATATACCGCCATATACCATTGCGCTGCTATACATGTACTGTACTGTACCGCCATATACCATTGCGCTGCTATACATGTACTGTAATGTACCGCCATATACTATAATGCTGCTATACATGTGCTGTAATGTACCGCCATATACTATAGTGCTGCTATACATGTGCTGTAATGTACCGCCATATACTATAGTGCTGCTATACATGTGCTGTAATGTACCGCCATATACTATAGTGCTGCTATACATATACTGTAATGTACCGCCATGCACTATAGTGCTGCTATACATGTACTGTAATATATCACTATATACCATAGCGCTGCTACGGTATATATATATATATATATATGTAGTTAACTCACGTTGACTGAACAAGTTCTGTCAGTCACAGTATATCAACTACATACATTTTCGGGAATACCCAATGCGTTAGAATCAGGCCATCATCATGCCTAATAATTCTGCACACAGTGTATATATAGACCGTATACACTAGCTGATTTCAGATCAGATCTGATTAATGCCTGACTACATTCAGACCGTTTACATAACTGATGAACAATGATCAGTAATACGATTGTTCTGTCCCCATGTGCAGTATCACCCTTTTTGGGAGCACATCTCCTGTTTACACTGAGCAATGTGCTGCCAATCACAATTAGGCTGGCTTCACACTTGCATTCCCCACTGCTGCATATTGCGGCGGGGAAGCGCAAGCTGAGCGCAGACACCTCGCGTCCCTATGTTTAACATGGGGACGCACGGTGTATGCGCTCGGGTGCGCATGGCCATGAGCACCCATTGCCCGCCATGTGTGATTTGTACGCATGCGGATGCTTGCGTACAAATCACACATTCTCATCCACACCATGAACGTGACATGTTGTGTTCATGTTGCGGACGAGAATGTGTGATTTGTACGCAAGCATCCGCATGCGTACAAATCACACACGGACGTCTATCAGTGCGCACAGCCATGCGCAGCCGAGTGCATCATCGTGCGTCCCCATGTTAAACATAAGGATGGACGGTGCTTGCGCTCGGCTTCCTTTCGCCGTCCGCAAGACGCTGCGAAAGCGACCGCAAGTCTGAGGCCACCCTTATTGTTATGACAGCATAAACATTAAGTCGTCCAATGCATTGTTTTTTCTTACAATGCTGCGATGCTTAACAATAACATTTTTGTAATGACAGAGACATTTGATTCATGCTGTCACTAAATTGGGCAGCATAAATCCCTTGGCAAGATCTCTTTAACCCCTTCACCCCCAGGCTATTTTCCATCTTTCTTTTATTCTCCCCTTCTTCCAAGGGCATAACTTTTTTATTTTTCTATCACTATAGTGCTATGAGGGCTTTTTTTTGCGGAAGAAGTTGTACTTTTGAATGACATAACTTATTTTTACCATATATTGTACATTGAAATGGGAAAAAAATCCAAATTGTGCTAAAACTGTAAAAGATTACATTTCATAATGGTTTTTTTTTCACTTAACTCTGTTCACTATATGGTAAAACTGACAACACAGTGTGATGCCTCAGGTCGGTCTGAGTTTGTAGATATCAAACATGTATAGTTTTACTGTTATCTAAGTGGTGAAAAAAGGCAGGAGTTTGTGAAAAAATAATTACAATTGCACTTTGTCGCCATTTTCTGCATCCCGTAACGTTTTCATTTTTCGGGATCTGGGGCTGTCTGATGGCTTATTTTTTGTGTCTTGAGCTGACGTTTCTAATCATACCATTTTTGGGTGGATGTGATGTTTTGATCGCCCGTTATTGCATTTTATTGCAATGTTGCAGCTACAAAAAAACTTAATTTTGGTGTTTTGACTTTTTTTTTCGTTACACAGTTTGCCAGTCAGATTTATTGATTTTATATTTTGATAGATCGGGCATTTCTGAACATGGTGATACTAAATATGGCCATTTTTTTTAGTGGTGGTTTTATATTCAATGGGGCAAAAGATGGGTGATTTGAACTTTTATGTTTTTTTTTAAATGTTTTTTTCCCCACTCATTGTTTTATACATTATGGCGTATCAACATTGGACAGTTTGATCACTCCTGCAGTGCAAAGCCATGCTGATGTATATCTCTGTACTGCAGAAATGATCACCTCCTGTGACCGCCAGTGCTCAGCAGTCAGTCACAGGAAGTGAGTCATGACAGCAACAGGGGTCCTTGTCTGACCTCTCGTTGTCATAGCAACATATCAGCGCCCTGTGATCACGTCACAGGATCACTGATGCACGATCCCCACTGGGGAGTTTTAAATTGTGCTGTCAGTGTTTGACAGCATGATCTTAGGGGTTAACAGGAGCAGGTGGATGTAATCATTTATGCCTTAGGGTGGAGGCACACTATCATGCATCAAAAATGAAGCATGCGAGTACTGTCCGTATGGTTGTGCGTGTGTGGTGCGTGTGTGGTGTGTGTGCATGTGTGTGTGGTGCGATTTAGTAGCATGGTTTGTCCCATGCTGCTGAAAGTTAGACTAGACAGTAATGACAGATAGATATATAGATGTATAGAGCGATCGGTAGTTCTAATAGCAAGATTGGGTATTAGTGCTGCCGTCAAAGCAGCGGTGTTTGAATTTGCCGGGTTGCTGGCAGATCACCCAATCAGGTATTACCGCTGCTTTAACTTTTATCAAATACCACTACTTTGACAGCAGCACTAATACCCAATCTTGCTATTAGGGCCGCTTTACACACACCAACTTCTGTGTCCAACTTCTGAACAGATCTCTGGTTGCAGTGAAATCATGGACACATTGCTCCATTTGTACACAGCCACAAAATGGAACAATGTGCCCATGATTTCACTGCAACCAGTAAGTTGTTCAGAAGTTGGTGTGTGTAAAGCGGCCCTTAGAATTACCGATCGCTCTATACATCTATATATCTATCTGTCATTACTGTCTAGCCTAACTTTCAGCAGCATGGGACAAACCATGCTACTAAATCACACAGTGTGCCGTATGGGTGCGAGACTTTCTCACACCAATGTACTTTCATTGTCCACTCCCAAGAGAAAATCGTATTCAATCTCAGCATGCTGCGATTGAACTCGCATTTGACTTGCAATGCGAGTACAGTGCATTGAAAACACACAAATATGAGCAGAAAGATTTATTAATACTGGTCCGAGTGCAATGCAAGTTTTTCTCGCATTGCACTCGCGCGATTCTCATGCCAGTGTGCCTCCACCCTTAAAGAGGTTGTCCCACAAATAAAGTTCATTTTAAATAATTAGATCTTGGAATAATAATAATAATTTCCACAAATGGATGTGTTTAAAAAATGTTTTATTGTGCGGAGATAGTCTTATATATGTGTCCCTGCTAAGTACTGTGTAATGGTCGTGTCTGATTGTATAGGCAAATTGTCATTTCAGTGAGGAAGTGGACAACTCTAGTGGCACCTATAAAAGGTAGCAATTCTACAACTCATAATTGACTCTTCAACAAGCCTTTTAATAAGATTTATGATTTGTGCCAGATCAGAGCCCCAATCTGCAGACATGTTTTGGGGGTGATTGCCCCTCAGCAGTGCAGTGTATTGGATCTGACGCAGGTCTCTAGACCTGAGGGAAGCCACGGTTGAATGCAGGGTGAGCACAGCTGCCCTGTGCCCAAAATCTGTGTTCAGGGCAGGGCGGCTCTTCCCTGCATTCACCCGCTGGGGCTCACTTCCGACTCTGCAGCAATAAATTTACATGCTGTGGAGATGCGGAAGCATGGCAACCCGCAACACATCTGAAACAATGTTGTGGAGGAGAGAAGCACAGTGTGCACTGTACTTGGACTGCACAACTCAGTGTTATGAATGCAGCGCAAACACGCTGCATCCATAATGGCCCCTTTACACGCAGCTACAGGTAACAGGTTTTCCACAGGTAACTTACTGGCTGCAGTGAAATCATGGAGACATGGTTCTATCTTGTTGCTGTGTACAAATGGAACTATGTCTCCATGATTTCACTGCAGCCAGTAAGTTACCTGTGGAAAACTTGTTACCTGTAGCTGCGTGTAAAGGGGCCATTACGCTGTAAACCCCGATCGAGTCCACATACACCAATAGAAAATTTATGGAAGGAACTAAAGCTCAAAGTTTACAGTAATAGTCCACAGGACGTCCAGGATTGAAGAGTGTTTGTGTGAAAAATGGAATAAAATCACACCTGAGCAATGCATGTGACTAGTTTCTCCATACAGGAGGTGTCTTAAAGCTTTCATAAAGAACAAAGGCTTTTGTACGAAGTATTAAGTACTTTTCAGTAAGCGAGTTCAATACTTTTTCCATGTGTGATTTCTCATTTTTACACATCATTAAACTTATGGGCAGCTATGGTTTGATTTATTTTCCTGTTTGGATTGGATGGGTTGTTACTGACATCTGATGAGAAAATATAAATGTACGGTATTTACTTAGAAATCTGGCAATGTGTTCAATACTCATTTCACTCACTGTATCTGTCTTAAGGTACCGTCACACGCGGCAATTTTGCAAGCAATTTCACTGGCAATTTGCTGGTTGCAGTGAAATCATGGATACATGGTTCCATTTCTACACGGCAACAAAACAGAACCATGTATCCATGATTTCTCTGCAACCAGCAAATTGCCAGTGAAATTGCTTGCAAAATTGCCGCGTGTGACGGTACCTTTAGTCATTATCACGAGCACTAGAAAATTAATGCTCCAACATGATTTGCAGGACCCAGGAATGGCCATTAAACACTGTTAATGTGGCACCCTGCTCCCACAGGTAGCCACAAGCTTTCCTAGTGCACAGCTGGATTTCCACAGGGGGTACCACTTACAAACAACATCTTCCACCACAGCACAGCAGGGGGAGCTCTACTCTCTGACCTTAGGCAAGATCCCCTATAAATACTGGTGCTGGGGGAGGAGTTAGGTAGAGTGTGCAGACGCTAGGAGAGCTGCGAACACGTCCTGGTGCTCGGTGCCGTGCCAGGCCCGAACCAGAGACCAGGAGTAGCCCTTCTGCCATCCATCCAGGCCCAGGAGAGGGACCGAAAGTCAAGGAGAATAGAGGACAGTGGAAGTAGAGGAGCCAGTGGAGGTTCGCCCAATTAACCATAGAGCAGGGCGGGTATAAGCGGTGATGTCACCGCAGGGGGCGGGGCTAAGCAGCCATTTCTTAAAAAAAAACAAAAAATTCTGTGTTATGCTGCAGAAGAGGGAGACAATGATTGGCAGCGGTGGGCAGATTAAACATGCAGGGGGTGTGAATCTGCCCTTTGGCTCCAGCCTCTAGCCACCTCCTTTCTGGCTGCAGGATGTAAGTTTTCTAAGTGTATTTACTCGGGGTACAGGGGGCTCAATGGCTGGGGGACCCCTTGTCTGGATGCAGCAGACATGCTGCACCCAGTGCTGTAATTAGATCAACATGCCTGGTTTGGTGACAGGTCCTCTTTAAGGAGGCCTTATACCCACTCCCTGTGGAAGTTCAACTGTGCTTCTGGTCACCCGACAGTGCTCCGGATGAATTACCTGCAGTTTCTACCAGTAAAAAGGTAAAGAGACACTCATCAGTGTGTGTGCATTATTCCTCCCTGCTCCCGTGCTCCGTAGAGACTGCTTCACTATCTTTTACTTTGGACCAAACCCCTACTCTGAACTGCCCACTACAACGCTGCCCCGGAGGCCCAGCTTCACTTGTAGGAAGCTATACCACCCTTGCCGCAATTCCAACGCCCTCCAGAGTACTGTGGCGGTGCTGGTGATCCCTCACCAGGTACTACTGGTGGCGTCACAAACTATCCTAATAGAAACTATATTTTAAGAAGTCACCGACCCCAGGGCCACGGACTCGGGTGCAACCACCCATGATAGCGTCCCCCTGACACCGTACCCGAGCTCTGAGTACCCCGGCCTGGGCGGGTCATTAAACTCTTGACACTCCTGAAAGTATTCATAGCTGATTGGTGGGGGTGCTGGATGTTGAATCTTCTCTAATTTGATAGTGATGACTCATATGTTGGATAGGTCATCGATATCATAATAGTGGAAAACGTATTTGAGAGGATAAAGATATCTAACACAATTTTATATCCTTTATCTTAGCAGAAGTATGTAGTAATCTCTATGATAAAACATTCTTTGGAAATGTACTTACTAATCACCATAGGTTATCTCTCAGAGCTATTTTTGGAAGTCGTCATTCTTAAGTAGACTTCATGCAGTAATCAACCTCTGAAAACAAGTCATTACATCTTGACTTGTGCAAAGTCCAATTTTCACTGCTCTTTAGACACCCAGAAACCATGATGGACACAGACGTCTAAGACTAGGGTCACACTTGTGTGGCGCCCCGCAACGAGTGCATCACAAGAGGGTATTGCAGCCATAAATGCAGCCGCAATATTCTCTGACACAGCAGTGACCTGGTTAATTTAGAAATCCAACCCTGCATGCATCACCTAGAACAGAGGGCCAATCCTAGGTCCTGGTGGGCGGAGTGCTAGGGAAGTGTGTAGGAGAACAGACACTTAGTTTTACACAATAGTCTAGAACGGAGTCAAGAAGAGTCGAGAACTTGAACTTGGAGTAGGAGCGGGGGCTCCGCATCCCGTGCAGCCCCCGGGCCGTCACCGGTCGGGTGTCAGCACCTGAGGCCTTACCAACCGGGATTGGGCATCATCATGTGGAGCCCCAAGGGACGTGGGGTACTCGGTACCGGACCGGTCTGCGTCGGGGATGTCACGGGTGGCTTGGTCCGGACCGTGTCCCTGGCTCAGCACAATAATAGGGGGGTATTTACAAGGGATTATGTCACGGGTGACGCCACCCACTTGATGCGGCCAGTAATGGGGGCCGCCGCTGCTGCAGAACCTCCGGGGGTGTTGTGAGGGCAGCGGAGGTGGTATAGTTCCAGTGGGGGGAACTGTATCCCCCGGGGCAGTAAAGGTTAAAGTCTATTGGGGTTATAGATGGTGGAGAAGAGTTGGAGGACACACACTCACGTTTAGTTGATACTGTAATTCCCTTCTTGTCCTGATGCTGCAGAGCTGACAGGCTGGATCTGCAGGGAGGAATTGTCTCTGTGCTGAATCTGGAGCAAAGGTCGCAATCACTACACAGACTCCAAAGTTGTTTTCCAAGGCTTTACTGCTGATATTATTGCAGATTATAGTCCACGGAGTCTGTAATGGAGCTGGGCTCTCTCCCCACACCCTGTCCGGGTCGTTGGCTTCCTTGTGCTGCACTGTGTGTGTGTCCTGAGCTGCTGCTTCAAGCTAAACTGCTGGGATTCCTCACGTCTCTCTCTGTTTGCTGCTGGTACCACTTGGCTAGGCAACTTGGGTCCTCTATGCTGCACTGACCCCTCCGTGTTGCTTCACTCTGGTACTAGGGGGCATCTAGAGATCCCACTGTTCCTGGATTCGCTGTGCTGTGGGTGTCAGACACAGTACCGGATCCGGTGTCCGTCTCTCTGTGCTTACTTCTGGGCAAGTGATGGTGTCACTCCAGCTCCCAGACGTGTTCCTCTGTCTTTCGTTCTCCTTGTTCCTCTGACCCTTGCTAGGTCTGCACTGAGCTAACTCTGCTCTCAATAAGCTCTCAGTTCTCTTGAGCTGTTCACAGCACTACACCGTGCTGTACGGTCTCAGCTCTTCCTCAGTTCTCTGGGAACTGAACCGAGCTCTCCCTCATGGGCAAGAGTATATATGGAAGCAGGAGGTGCTCCCTCTATTGCCCAGAGGTGGTAGTGTTTGTCAGTGTGTAGTGGGGGAGAGAACCCATGTGATGTTATTGTGGCACATTAACCCATGGGGTGCCACAATCACACGGGTTCCCAAAAAACTCCCGTGCCCACAACTCACAGCCGGTTCACTGGTACCAAAGCTGGCAGCAGTTCACCTCTGCTACGCAAACCAGAAGCGTGGAGGAGCAGCTTCACAGGAGCACCCCACTACCAGCGAACTTCCAGTCGTCTAACCAGCGGTGTACCCACTGAGGGATCCAAGGCTCCCCAAAACATCCAGAACGTACATCATGGATAGGGCATTGAAGCAGCCTCCCCGTACCCGACCTGGTATTCCTGGGTGGCACTGTCAATCACTTAGTTAGAATGGAGGAACACTGCGGATTTCTAAGGGACACCATCACTGCTGAGTCCACCCGGTCCACTACCCGTAATCTGTATACCATGTACTGCCTGCTGGTTACAGTAAAGACCCGTTGCAGAGACTTTCTGTGTCCGTGCTTCCTTATGAACTGTCCGTCCGCACTACAAGGTAACCGCAGCTGCCGCACAACATCTTAAGCAGCTCCAGCCTCCGGGGATCACCGCTCAGCCTGTGGGGAGCGTTCCATCTTGCTGCTATCCATCCCCCGGGGGTTCCGCAGCGTCGGTAGTCTTTACCGAAACTACTCATAGGTGGCGTCACGAATAAATTAAAAACCCCTTTAATCTGTTCCTACAAGACATCTTCAACCCTTTTGATCTGCACTACACCGGGCCCCACTACCGGCAGGCGCGGTCCACCCGTGACAAGGAGGAAGGAAGCATCGCCTGTCTAAACCGGAGTCCCAGCCACGGTGAGTCAGAAAATGGCATCACGAACAGGATACGAGCAGGCCCGTTATCCAACGGGTATAATGTGCTTAAAAATGACTTTATTGTCTATAATCTGGACTTTGTTCGTCCCTAAAAGAACTTTCCTGCCTTTTCACCGTGGGCCAAGATGGCGTTCCCGCCACAAGAATCCGCCACGTGCAAGCCCAGGAGTGAGTCAACCCCCCCCTCATCGTGGGAGGGCTAAAGACAAAAGGCGCCAAACTCCTTGTCCGCCCTGATTGCTCGAATCAACCATGGGGGCGACCCCAAAGACTTTTCCCACCATTGGACTACAAAAGCCCAGAGGAAATGGGAGTGTCACAGACCTTCTTCACCAGCTCTACCAGAACGCTTACCGGTTGAACGGGTGTGGTTTCCCTCCGAAGAAGAGAATGGCCAGCATGAGACTCCAAGATCTGATGCGGGAGGTCGAGGCGGAGGCCAGAGCAGCCATAGGCCAACCGGGTCCGGGTCCTGCCCTTACCATAGATGGCAGCCCCGACTTCTGGCTAGAGGCTCTACAAGACCTCCGGGTGCGGTTACTAGAGACTGTGGAGTGGACGATTCGCAGCTGGAGTGCGACCCTAGGCAGAAGACTCCATCATGCGATGCAGCAGAGCCGACCGGGTACAGCTTCTCCAGGCCCAGACGACATCGCCAGCTTCTCAACCGCCTCACCGTAGCCCACCACCTGTCCTGCTTCGTCACCGGAGCCCATAGACTGTATCATTCCTGTGAGGGCCACAGCTCGACCCGTTCCAGCGGTCGAAACCGCAGCCGACCCCGTTCCTGAGCCGGAGCTTCCAATACGCTCCACCGAAAAGCCGACACATACCTGGTTCCACCTGCGGAACCTGCGACTAGTTTCCACACTACTGAGACTGTCGCCTGTTTCTCCCCTGAACCGGAGGCCTCCTCTGCAAATACCGAGGCCTACCTGGTGACCGGGATCGAAACACCACTTCCCGCTGCTACAGAAGAAGAGGCAGGCAGCCTGGAAGTCCTGCACAACGACCCTGAGGAAAACTTTGCAGCACAGCCACCCACCGACCCAGAAGGATTCCGTTCCATCATCTCCGTCAGCCGAGCAGCCCGACGTAGTCATCGAAGGAGAGGTCGAGGAGGATGACGACGAGATCTACAGCCCAGCTGAGGACCTCTACACCGGGTTCGCCTGGGGAGACACCAAGAATCCTTCTGCCGGGCGATATGCTCGGGTGCACTGGTCGGGTGCCGCCGCAGCAACATCTTCTCCGCTTCCGTTGAACCGGGCTTTTCTACAACGGACAGCCCTCAGCCTCGTCGGGGATCACCGCTCAGCCTGTGGGGAGCGTTCCATCTTGCTGCTATCCATCCCCCGGAGGTTCCGCAGCGTCGGTAGTCCTTACCGAAACTACTCATAGGTGTGTCACGAATAAATTAAAAACCCCTTTAATCTGTTCCTACAAGACGTCTTCAACCCTTTTGATCTGCACTACACCGGGCCCCACTACCGGCAGGCGCGGTCCACCCGTGACAAGGAGGAAGGAAGCATCGCCTGTCTAAACCGGAGTCCCGGCCACGGTGAGTCACTTGCGTCATGCATCCGCTAAACCAGGGGTCTCAAACTCCAGGCCTCGAGGGCCGCACACAGTGCAGGTTTTCAGGATTTCCATAGCATTTGACAGTTGGTAATCAAATGACCAACTGTCAAATTCTAAAGGCTGCTTTACACGTCACGATATCGCAACGCAACTACGATAAAAAGTCACGGGTAGGGGCGTTGCAGTTGATATGTTCGTGTGTTGTGTCGTGTAAATGAGCAATGAGACGCAAGAACAATACAAAAACAATATCGTTTTGGATTGTGCATTCTCTTCAACCGTGCAATATTGGCTTGACGATCTGGCATGATCGTGCTGTGTGACAGCTCATCTACGATTTGGAGCGGAAATTCCCTTTTTCACTCCAATGTTAATTGGTTATTCCCTGAGTTGCTCATACGCAGTGTGCAAGAGAGGCGTACTACATCGTAGTTGCGTTGCCTGGCGATATCTCCCTGTGTAACATCTTCTATGCGATCTTGGACAAATGCCAAAAACGTGCGCGCTCCCGTGAAATCGTATGCAATATCGGAACGATACTGCGACGTGTAAAGCGGCCTAAAGGGAATCCTGAAAACCTGGACTGTGTGCGGCCCTCGAGGCTTGGAGTTTGAGACCCCTGCGCTAAACGGATGCGTTTTTTTACATGTGTAAATATTGCAAAAGTGCATTCACACACTGTTTTTGATCTCTTTTTGCGGTGGCTGAGAAGTGAAATGGATCAATTTCTGAACTTCCCAGCAAAGTCAATAAGTTTTCAAGATTTGTCATTGAGACACAAGCTTTTGCAGTGCTGCATTTTGGGCTCAAAAAGTGATCCTCACAAAGAATGAGCATGTCAATTTGTATAGCGTTTTTCTGATCCACATTTTCCATTGAAACCATTGTCTATGGGCTTAAAGAAATGCAACAGTCTAAAGGCCATGTTAGACACACAGATATATTGGTCACAGATCTCTGGTTGCAGTGAAATCATAGACACATTGCTCCATTTTGTGGCTGCGTACAATGGAACAACGTGCGCTGCCTAGATACCCGGTGTTGACCTTGGTTACCAGCCTGTGAGATCGCTGATCGCTGGTTTCTCGCTGTCACACGCAGCGATGCGTGCTGACCAGCGGGAGACCAATGATCAAAAAATGACCCAGAACACTTTGTAATCATCAGCGATCTCACAGCAGGGGCCTGATCGCTGCTAAGTGTCACACAAAACCAGTGTCGGTCTGGCCTGCCGGGGTATCGGGTAAACCCCCGGTGGGCCCGCCCCCTGCTAGTGTCCCCGCTATCATTTAGCAAGTGTGCGCTGTCTGAGGTGGTGCCGCCACCGCCACCCGCAGTGCACACAGAACACAGCCACAACACCTTCCGCTGTTACTGGAGGATCCCCCTGTCGCCCCTGACTTCCAGTCTCCCTGCTCAGCTGCTCACATCAAGCTGCGGCGCTCCTCCAATCCAAGAGGGTAGACAAGCTGCGGAGGCATCTTCCTCATATCGGCACCATTATTGCGCTATAAATCCTTTGCACACAGAGGTCGGGTGAGCAGGCTCAGGCTGCAGTGAGCCGTGCACGGGATGGGTCTCCTCTCTCCAGCCCCGGGAGTCTGTGCATTAGATGGGAGGGAGGCTCAGCACAGCCATCACCCCTGCTCTGCTCTCACTGCTCCCGGACTCTACAGCAGCGCCCCATCCTCCAGCACAGACCTGTACATGCAGATAGGAGAGTGCTGTAATCACAGGTGCTGGAAGAGACCAAGAGGAAGCAGACAGTAAAGAACTTGTGTCCTCTCCTGCTCTGCTGACTGTGAAGGTCTGCAGTCGGCACTGGCAGGAGGGGGAGGGGAGGCTCCACAATCACAAGATGTCAGACCTGAAGTGAGTACTGGAGATTCTCCATTATGTCTGTATTCCACTACCCATGATTCTTCTCTCCTCCTCCACCAAAGCTGCACTCTCCTGTGTCCTGTCCTCCTATCCTATCCCCTGCTAAAGGCTGCACTCTCCTGTCCTCCGCCAAAAGCTCCATTCTCCTGTCCTTCTCTGCTATCCTCTGCCAATGGCTGCACTGTCCTGTCCTCCTCTCTTCCATCAAAGGCTGCACATTCCTGTCCTTCTTTCGTCCTCCAAAGTCTGCACTCTCCTGTACTCTTCTCGTCTCCTCTGACTAAAGCTCCACTCTCCTGACTTCCTCTGCTATCCTACGTCAAAGGCTGCACTCTCCTGGCCTCCTATCCTCTCCTCCACCAAATGCTGCGCTTTACTGTCCTCCTCTCCTCCACCAAATGCTGCACTTTACTGTCCTCCTCTCCTCCTCCTAATGCTGCACTCTACTGTCCTCCTCTCCTCTCCTCCTCCAAATGCTGCACTCTCCTGTCCTCCTCTCCTTCTCCACCAAAGGCTACACTCTCCTGGCCTCCTATCCTGTGCCAAAGGCTGCACTGTCCTCTTCTCCTCCACCAAATCCTGCACTCTCTTGTCCTCCTGTTCTATCCTCCGCCAAAGGCTGCACTCTCCTGTCCTCCTCTTCTCTCCTTCACCAAAGGTTGCACTCTACTGTCCTCCTCTTGTCCATCAAAGGCTCTATTCTCCTGTCCTCCTCTCCTCCACCAACGGCTGCACTCTTCTGTCCTGGTCTCTTATCCTCCGTCAAAAGCTGCTCTTCCATATCCTCCTCTCTTATTCTCCGCCAAAGGCTGCACTCTCCTGTCCTCTCCTATCCTACGCCAAAAGCTGCACTCTCCTATCCTCCTCTACTATCTTCCGCCAAAGGCTGCACTCTCCTTTCCTCCTCTCCTATCTTCCGCCAAAGGCTGCACTCACCTGTCCTCCTCCCCTATCTTCCGCCAAAGGCTGCACTCTCCTGTCCTCCTCTCCTATCCTCCGCCAAAGGCTGCACTCCCCTGTCCTCCTCTCCTATCTTCTACCAAAGGCTGCACTCTCCTGCCCTCCTCTCCTCCACCAAAGGCTGCACTCTCCTGTCCTCCTCTCTTTCACCAAAAGCTTCACTCTCCTGTCCACCTCTCCTATCTTCTGCCAAAGGCTGCACTCTCTTGTCCTCCTCTCCTCCTCCAAAGGCTCCAGTCTCCTGTCCTCACCTCCTCCAAAAGCTGCATTCTCCTGTCCTCCTCTTCTCTCCTCCGCCAAAGGTTGCACTCTCCTGTCCTCCTCTCCTCCATCAAAGGCTCTATTCTCCTGTCCTCCTCTTCTCTCCTCCGCCAAAGGTTGCACTCTCCTGTCCTCCTGTCCTCCATCAAAGGCTCTATTCTCCTGTCCTCCTCTCCTCCACCAAAGGCTGCACTCTCCTGTCCTCTCCTCCACCAAAGGCTGCACTCTCCTGTCCTGCTCTCTTATCCTCCGCCAAAAGCTGCTCTCCCATATCCTCCTCTCTTATTCTCCGCCAAAGGCTGCACTCCCCTGTCCTCCTCTCCTATCCTCCACCAAAAGCTGCACTCCCTTATCCTCCTCTCTTATTCTCTGCCAAAGGCTGTTCTCTCCTGTCCTCTCCTATCCTCCACCAAAAGCTGCACTTTCCTGTCCTCATCTCCTATCCTCTGACAAAGGCTGCACTCCCCTGTCCTCCTCTCCTATCTTCTGCCAAAGGCTGCACTCTCCTGTCCTCTCTTCCAACAAAAGCTGTACTCTCCTGTCCTCCTCTTCTATCCTCTGCCAAAAGCTGCAGTCCCCTGTCCTCCTCTCCTATCCTCCGGCAAAAGCTGCACTCTCCTGTTCTCCTGTCCTATCCTCTGCCAAAGGCTGCACTCTCCTGTCCTCTCTTCTCCTGATGATGATGACCTTACAATGCCTCCTGACTGCTGTCCTGTGTTGGTGACATCCTCATAGTGTTTCCTGTCAAGAGATCCAACAGTCTAATTTTTTGTGTGTATAAAGTGTCAATACAAATACACACACACACACACACACACACACTACATCAATATATACTTTATATATATATATATATACAGAACTATAGTGTGTATCTGTGCATTTGTGGGAATGAGTCAATATTTGTATGCATTAACGTAATTAGTCTGATGTAAAAAAAAACAGGTTTTAATTATGCTCCCTTGGGGGCGATGGGCATCGCTGGTCTTTTTGGCGCCTCCTTTCTTCTTGCGATCGCATCCTCCAATTCTGCTTCATGTGAGTGACGCGTCCTACATCACCCGTACTCTGACCTCCATTGTGTTCCTGCGCATGCGCACTTCTCTCTACCCAGCTGAGGTCAAATCAGAGTATTGTAATGTGCATGCACAGGAAAAGGTCAAAGAACACAACTACATGGGCTTAGCATGACAGAGAGAAGTGCGGAAGCGCAGGAGCAAAATGGAGGTCAGTGTGGATGAAGTAGGATGCGTCACTCACATAAAGCAGAGGAGGAGGATGCAATCGCAAGAAGAAAGGAGGCGCCGGACAAAGATGAGCGACACCCAGGGGAATATAATAAAACCTGTTTTTTTTACATTATACAGATCAGCTTGGGGACTTGCTATATTTTTCGCTTTTTTAAGACGCACCGGATTCTAAAATGCCCCACAAATTTGGTACAAGGAAAAGAGGGAAAAAATATTATTTAATGTTAAATAGGGTCTGTCTTATAATGCCAGTGTCCGTCTTATAATCAGTGTATATGCCCCCATCCTGGTGGTACATAGCAGCCCCCCCCATCCTGTTGGTACATAGCAGCCCCCCCCCATCCTGATGGTACATAGCAGCCCCCCCCCATCCTGATGGTACATAGCAGCCCCCCCCCCATCCTGATGGCACATAGCAGCCCCTCATCCTGGTGATACATAGCAGTACCCCCCATCCTGTTGGTACATAGCAGCCCCCCCCCATCCTGATGGTACATAGCAGCCCCTCATCCTGGTGATACATAGCAGTACCCCCCATCCTGGTGGTACCTAGCAGCCCCCCCATCCTGTTGGTACATAGCAGCCCCCCCCCCATCCTGATGGTACATAGCAGCCCCTCATCCTGGTGATACATAGCAGTACCCCCCCATCCTGTTGGTACATAGCAGCCCCCCCCCCATCCTGATGGTACATAGCAGCCCCTCATCCTGGTGATACATAGCAGTACCCCCCATCCTGGTGGTACCTAGCAGCCCCCCCCATCCTGTTGGTACATAGCAGCCCCCCCCATCCTGATGGTACATAGCAGCCCCCCCCCCATCCTGATGGTACATAGCAGCCCCTCATCCTGGTGATACATAGCAGTACCCCCCCATCCTGTTGGTACATAGCAGCCCCCCCCTCCATCCTGATGGTACATAGCAGCCCCTCATCCTGGTGATACATAGCAGTACCCCCCATCCTGGTGGTACCTAGCAGCCCCTCATCCTGGACCGACCATGGCTTACTGTAAGTGGGTTGAGAGAGTGGAGCAGGGCAGTTTCATGAGGCAGTTTCATGGGTCCACAGAGGGTGGGGGCAAAGCCAGGAGCTGCGAGGGGGTCGCAACAGTTTCTAGTGGGCGCCGCCATTATCCATGTGCCAGCATGCATTGCTGAGCTGCAATTCATGCTCTAGTATCCATGCGTCCAGAAAATGGCTGTGAAGGCGGCACATATGCAGATCGAGATCTACGGCCATTTACTGGAAGTCCTTCACATTAGAACACAAATTGCAGCTTAGCAATGTATGCTGGAACATGTATAATGCGGCGCCCACTGGACACCGACACCCCCTCCCCCAGCAGCTCCAAGCTTCGCCCTCCACCCACCGTGGACCCGTGAAACCTGCCTCCTGCACCTCGCTCCACCTCTGCAACCCCCTCAGTAAGATTTGTTTTAAAATTCGGATTTTAAGACTCTACCCCGTTTTCCCCCCAATGTAGGCGGGAGAAAGTGTGTTTTATAATCCAAAAAATATGGTATATACAATATTCTAGAATGCTGTAAATAAATATGACATGAGTGTGAACCTAGCCTGAACATTAAAAATTACAGTGGGCCCCTAGAATCAGTTCTACTGGTGGGCCCTAAGCACCCCAGTCCGACACTGCACAAAACCTGTGATGTTACACGATCTCGCTAACGATCTCGTTGTGTGTGACTTGGGACTTTACATTTTGGAATTATTCCCTATCACCTTATGCTAGGGGATAATTTACCCAATCACTGGGGGTCCGACTGCTGGGAACAACATTGCTCTGGGGCTCTTAGGCCTCAGTGTAAATGGAGTAGTGGTCACTCATTCACAAATATGCTCCATTCTTATAAAATCGCCATAGATAGCCACAAATTCAATGTCCAGCTGGTCTTCAGCACCTCCATAAGAATGGATACGTGATGACCATGGCTGTATTTACAGGGCTCTTCAAAACCCTGGTTCTTGAGATCAGTAAAGGTACCTTTACACGCCACCACTGCGTGGTAGCAACTGCCTGGCAATGGGGATTTTTGTGCCTGTTGTGTTGAAATTGCTAAGAAATGGCGGCGTGTAAATAGGGAAAGAAATCGAGATTCCTGCAGTTGACTCGGATACCTGTTTCTGAGCCGTGCTCAAAAACCCAAGGCAACACAAAGACACAATTGCCATGGTAGTGGTGTCTAAACGGGACACAGGGATTGAATCACGTCGCCTAGTGATTTCCCAGGGGCGTGACACAGCCTCATGGATACCGCGCCCCATCAGCGATCATTGGTGGGGGCTACTGTGTTTCCATTGGCTGTCCCTTCACAGGGCGCCATATTTAAAGAGCTGTCCATTCACACTCCACAATTGGAATGGCGTCATATATCAGCCAGCCTTCCTGCGCAGGCTGGCCAATCATGACGCTATTGCGTTGTCCAATCAGCGTTTTAGCGTCACGGAATACACAACTTTGTCACACCTATGTACTTGCGGCACTAAAGATGTACGCCCACATTCCCCTACTGACTGCGGTGTGTGAAGCGGGGAAGGTATTCAACAGGAAGTTATCCGAAGGATTTGTCAGAACTTCCGGGGCACCATAATACCTTCAGTTGACAACGCAATGGTGGCGTGTATATGCGGCATCGGCGATCGGTATCAACCGTCAAAAACATGCGTGTGCACGTACAATGGATACCTGTTGCTAGTCACAGTGGCGGTGTGTAAAGGTACCTTTAGAGATTAGATAGCTGTCAGCCCATAAATTGGGGATCATGACGTTATCATCTATTCTTTGGACAAGGGATAACTTCCAATCTTAGCACAACCCCTTTAATTAGCAATGCAACCTAAGGATTTAGGCCAGAATATTTTCAAAAGGAAAAGACTTCCATCAGCAGACAGCTGTTTTGAGGTTCTTGCTTTCATTATAAGCCTCTCACCAGCCAATCAGTTCCTTCAGCTGATAATCAGGGGTGCTGCTAGATCCTTATCAATCTGATATACTAGGCACAGGCCATCAATTTTATACTCCTAGGCAACCCCCAGGTAATAATCCTATGTTCTGAAAAACAAAACAAAGCAAAAAAAGTCTGATTTCTTTGCATTGTTTCACTATAACGAGCCAAGAACATTTAGTATTTAATATGAAATTAAAAATGATCTTCTCAGTGTTCTTCGGGAACAGCTTTTCCTCCTTGTGGAGAGTATTCTGCCAGCTGGCAGTGAGGAGAGTTAAAACCGCAATGCTCCTCTGGGAAATTGCGTATGCAAATTGTTACTTCAATGAGGAAGTAGACAAACTCTAATGCCACCTAATAAAAGTAACACAGTAATATAGTTTTTAAGGTTGAAGGAAGACTTTAAGTCCATGTAGTTCAACCCATACCATAGCCTAACATGTTGATCCAGAGAAAGGCAAAAAAAACATGTGGCAACCCTAAGCTCCACATTTGGGAAAAAAATTCCTTCCTGATTCCACATACAGCAATCAGACTAGTTCCCTGGATCAACGCCCTATCAAAGAATCTAGTATATATAACCAGTAATATTATATTTTTCAAGAAAGACATCCAGGCCATTATTAAATGTTAGTAGTAACTCACTCATTACAACATCACGTGGCAGAGAGTTCCATAGTCTCACTGCTCTTACAGTAAAGAATCCACGTCTGTGATTATGATTAAACCTTCTTTCCTCCAGACGTAGAGGATGCTCCCTTGTCCCCGTCTCAGGCCTAAGAATAAAAAGATCATTAAAAAGGTCTCTGTACTAGAGATGAGCCACCGCCCTAGTGTTCGAATTCGATTCGTCGAATTGGCGGTGGTTTCGACGAATGTTCGTCGAATGGTCGATGAACACTGTCGAACACCCCGGAACCCTAAATAATCAGCTATGTGGGGCTGTTTCACTTCCGCAATGTATATACATACATTGCGGAAGTGAAATTAAGTAAAATAAAGTGTTAAAAATAAAAAAAAATGTATGCTCACCTGTCCGCGGTCCACCGATGCCTCCGGCAAGGTCCTGTTGCAGATAGGACCTGTGGTGACATCATGTTATGACCGGAGTTCCCGCGATAACATGACGACACCACAGGTCCTATCAGCAAGAGGACCTTGCCGGTAAGGTTAAAATAGACATTTTTATGTTTTGGACACTTTCTTTAAGGAGGTTCTCTACCAGAGATGTAGCAGAGCTAAAGAAGAACCCTGATTGGACTACGTCGGACAGAACAGGATATTTTTTTAAAATAAAGATGGAGTCCCTAAGTGTCTTTGGTTTTTTTTCAAATAAAAATATTTTTTCTCTGTGTTGTGTTTTTATTTAAACAATTTAATAGAAATTCATGGCGGTCATGTCTAATATTGGGTTGACCCAATGAATTTTGGGCTTAGGGCCAGCTGATAACAAAAAACTGGCCCCAACCCCTTTATTACCCAGTGAGCCACCGCACCAGGGCCCTGGAAGAGTTGGGTTCAGTGCCAGAACATGGCGCTTCAATGAACGCGACCCTTTTCTGGGGCGGCTGCGGGCTGCCATTCTCAGCGGGGGTGCCCAGAAGGCTTGGGCCTCCCTGCGCTGCGGATTCCAGCCCCCAGCTGCGTAGCTGTACCTGGCTGGACATAGAAATAGTGTGGAGCAAAGCCCACGTCAAATTTTTTTCTGAAAAATCCATTAAATAATCCTATAAAAAGGGACTGCATCTTAATTAACCCATCAACCATGGTCGAGGGGTTAATAAAGATGCAGTCCCTTTCATTCATATTGCTTTTTTGATTTTTCAGAAAAAAATTTGACGTGGGCTTCGCCGTTTTTTTGTATCCAGCCGGATACAGCAGGCAGACACGGGCTGCCACCAACCCCCAGGTGCCTATTTGGACCTGGCCGGACACAACAATATAGGGGAGCCCCCTTTTTTTTATTATTTCATGAATTTCATGAAATAATAAAAAAAAAATGCGTGGGGCTCCGCGCTATTTCTATGTCCAGCCAGGTACAGCTACGCAGCTGGGGGCTGGAATCTGCAGCACAGGGAGGCCCAAGCCTTCTGGGCACCCCCCCGCTGCAAATGGCAGCCCACAGCCGCCCCAGAAAATGGCGCGTTCATTGAAGCGCCATTTTCTGGCGCTGAACCCAATTCTTCCAGGGCCCTGGTGCGGTGGCTCACTGGGTAATAAAGGGGTTAGGGCCAGCTTTGTATTATCAGCTGGCCCTTAGCCCGAAATTCATGGCGGTCACGCCAATAGTAGACATTTTTTTTTAATTCACTAGAAATTCATGGTGGTAATATCTACCATTGGGGTAGAGGTTAAGCTTACTGGCCTATAATTTCCAAGTTCAGTTTTTGTCCCCCTTTTGAATATTGGCACCACAATCGCTATATGTCAGTCCTGTGGTACAGACTTGTTATTATGGAATCTTTAAATATTAAAAATAAGGGTCTATCTATGACGGTACTTAATTCCTGCAGTACTCTGGGGTGTATCCCATCCGGGCCCGGGGATTTGTCAATTTTAGTGATTTTTAGGCGTCGCCGTACTTCCTGCTGGGTTAAGCAGGTGACATTTAATGGAGAATTTTTGTTATCACTGATCATATTGTCTGTCATGGGATTTTCTTGTGTAAATACTGTTGAAAATTATTGGCTTTTTCCTCATCCTCATCCACCATTTCACCCAGACTATTTTTAAGGGGGCCAACAGAATTATTTTTTAGTTTCTATATATATATATATATATATATATATATATATATATATATATAGTTAAAGAATATTTTGGGATTTTTTTTTTACATTCTCTGGCAATGTGTCTCTCTGTCTCAATCTTTCCTGCCTTGATTTGCTTTTTACAGATGTTATTTAATTTTCTGTATTTATTTAATGCCTCATCACTACCTACTTGCTTTAATTCCCTAAATGCTTTCTTTTTGTCACTTATTGCACCCTTTACAGCTCTACTTAGCCATAGTGGTTTCCTCCTATTTCTAGCATGTTTATTCCCATAGGGTATATTTTGTGCACAGGTCCTATTCAGGAGCTAATAAACATCTCCCATTTGCTTTGTGTACCTTTATGTCTCAGGACATCGTCCCAGTTTATTGCACTAAGATTATCTCTCAACCGTTGGAAATTTGCCTTCCTGAAGTTTAGTGTCCTTTTAGCCCTCTACTACACATCTTATTAAAGGGAACCTGACCCCTAAAAATCAGCCCCCAGCCTATTAATATCTGTCCCTGCACCATCAGTATTGTATTCAAGCCATCCCTTTGTAGTAAAATTGGATATTTATAAAGTTTATGAAAGTGCTTTTATTACCTGATGAACTGCGGTTTCTCAGTTCTTGAGAAGTCACACAGGGCGTTCCCTATGGCTTCTCATCGCCGCCTGTACTTCAATTATTCACGCCCTGATGGGCGTGCTAAGCCATAGTGATCCTTCTGGTCCTCCTACATGGGCAGTATAGCTGCTATGACGCTAATCGCATCATATCCAGCGATCCTGACATTAGCAGATTTTTAGGGGTCAGGTTCCCTTTAAAGGATACATGAAAACTTATTATTTTGTGATCACTATTACCCAAGTGACCTCCAACCGTTTATTTGATATGCGGTCCGGCCTGTTGGTTAATATTAAGTCTAGCAGTACCCCCCTTTTTGTTGGGTCCTGAACCAGTTGTGAAAGGTAATTGTCTCTCATAATTGTCAAAAACCTATTACCTTTGCTGGAACTGCAGGTTTCTGTTCCCCAATGAATTTCAGGGTAGATGAAGTCCCCCATAATAATGACTTCTCCTTGAGTCGCTGCTTCATCTATTTGCTTTATGAGCATATTCTCCTCCACTTCCATTATTGTTGGAGACTTATAACAAACCCCTATCAGTAATTTATTATTTTTCTCCACCCACAGGGACACTACATTTTCATTAGACTCACATATTATCAAGAAGGGTGTGTTTTAAGGATGATTTTATATATAAACATACACCTCCTCCTCGCTTATTTGTACGGTCATTTCTGAACGGACTGTATCTCTGTAAATTAACAGCCCAGTCATTGCTCTCATCCAGCCATGTCTCCGATATCCCCACCATGTCATAATTATTTTCCAACAAAATTAATTCTAATTCCTCCATTTTGTTGGTGAGGCTTCTTGCATTAGTGTACATGTAGTTTATGCATCTCTCTTTACCTTTATTGCTTGCTACTATATTGACTGTACTAACCATGCCTCCCCGATTTTATTACTTGTGCCCAGGTTACTATTTACACTTTCTTAAAAAGTCATAATCGACTCTTTAACAAGCCTTTTAATATGATTGTGCCGGATCAGAACCCCAAATATGTCTGTGTGAGAGGCTAAGACAAGGTCTGAGAGAACAGCTATTCTCCTTGGTTCGGATCTGGCACAAATCCTAAGTCATAATAAAAGGCTTGTTAAAGAGTCAATTATGACTTTTACGATTGGTACCTTTATAAGGTGGGCTTAGAGTTTGTCTACTTAAGTGACAATTTGCATATGCAATTATCCAGAGGAGCATTGCATCTTTAAGTCTCCTCACTGCGGGCTGGCAGAATACTCTCCACAAGGAGAATAGCTGTTGCCCCAGACCTCGTCTTAGCCTCTCATACAGCCTGATCAGAATTCCCACCCACTGCCCTGATGAGGGGCAATCACCCCAAAACGCAGCATCTGCAGTTTGAGGTTCTGATCTGGCACAAATCCTAAGTCATATTAAAAGGCTTGTTAAAAGTCAATTATGACTTTAAGGATTGCCACCTTTATTAGGTGTTGACGTTTTATCAGTCATTACACTTGGAAATGCAGAGGACATTTATATTATTCTTTTATTTTCACTATTGACTTCTTTTAGCTTTTCACTTGTAGAGACGATCTGTTGTACTTCACCCCTTTCTGAGATGTGTCTCTTCCAGCCCTTCCTGTCTCCTTTCCTCTGGGATGTTGTGAAATGCCTGGAGCTTGGTTCCCACCCATAAGCATTTCCTATTTCACCAGCACTGACATCTCGTCTGCTGTGTATGTCCACAGACCCAGAACACTTATCATCAAGTAATGCAACAGTTGTATGATACATGAACGATGGAAAGCAGCATACACCACACTGTTCACCCCCAGTCTTGCTGAAAGAGGAATCATCATTTTAATTTTAATTTTATAAACCAATAGTACAAGTGAAAGTAACATCTGTGTGATATATCTAATCAGAGAATTCTGCTTCTTTCTCTGCC
Source organism: Allobates femoralis (assembly GCA_033576535.1). Lineage (NCBI taxonomy): Eukaryota > Metazoa > Chordata > Amphibia > Anura > Aromobatidae > Allobates > Allobates femoralis. The sequence continues at coordinate 600,060,075 of JARQOC010000002.1, forward strand.
AGGACTGGCATAAAATGATCAATTCATGGGTAAAATGTGTATTCAGTGAAGACAGAAGGTGACATTACTGAGATAGGAGATGGCGGTTAGTACTGATAAGATTCTATATAGAGGGGATGGCCAGGGAGCAGAGTTATGAATAGCTCCTACCTTTTCCATGCTACATAAAAGATGATACTGATAGATTGTATATATATTTATATATATTCACATGTGAATTGAGAATCTGAGAAAATAATGATCAGTCCTGGTCAAAGCAGATTTCTCTACAATATATTATAAAGTTTCTTATTTTCATATGTACTATTGATTTAGACAATAGACATTATAATGACGATTACACTTTAAATCTCACTGTATAATAATACAACACCTCAAGGTACAATAACGTGTTTTCTGTATTACTGTTCTAGGAATAAGAACTTCTTCATTGTCACATTACATTTACATATGTCATGTGAGTGACATAATAAATACAAACTAATGGAAAGTTACACATAGAAAACACTGCCCTCATGTGGAAGATAGAAGAACTGAGCAAGGCGCCCATTCTTGAAACCTATGACCTCTGCACAATCTGGATGGTATAGTTTCTCATTTGTGAAACATTGGGTCATGCCATAAAAAAGATTAAATGCCTGAATTATTATTATATTTTTTTTTTACCTTTTTTCCTCTAGTTTTTGGTACTTTTTTCCCTATTTCAATTTGTGCCCTTCTAAAAGTATATTTGCTATTGTTTTGTTTGTTTCATTGCCATTGTAGGTAGATCTGTAGTACGGTAGATAAAACCAGTGGCTTAACTTGAAGCTGATGGGCCCTGATGTGAAAGCTCCAGTGTGGCCCCCAATTATTGCAAATTTTTAATAGCAATAGTCTTTTTTTATAGACCACAGGGACTTTTGGGGACCCCTAGGCTCCAGGGCCTGAGTCCGATCGCAACCCTTACACCTGTTGTAGTTACGCCCCTGGATAAAACTGAAGCACCCAGTAAAGTGAATGATACATCACTGGAATCAGGGTCTGTGACCATACATCATGCTGATCTGAAATAGGGTAGCAAACACCTGATGACAATTTTCTGTAAGGATGGCTATCCTAGCAAAGTAGCATTAAATTACGCCTCTGGCCTCTTCAGTTTGGTCAATATTAGCAGTTTTGGGTCATGGACACCCAAACCTACAGTCTGAAGTGTTTCAAGGACATGTGTGAAAGTAGCAGAAACATGGCCATGACTTTAAATAGATTGTGTTGTGGTACAGACTGCTCCAGTTGTCATCGGCTTGTGAAATATAAACACTGAAATGATTTCCGCACACAGATCTCAGGACTGCACTGTATGGACATCTGTCTGTATGTTTACACACAGAAAAAGTGTGTATGCTATAGTGTATGTACAGAGCGTACACCATAAATCATTCAATGATTGTGTGTGTAAACAGACGTCCATTGCCTGCAGGGGAAGACCAGCTCTCTGTCCATTAATCAAGTAATACACAGTCCTAACCATGAGAATAAATTGTATTAGGACATATGGACAACTATGTTGAGCGGCCGTCACACGCTACGATATCGCTAGCGATATTGTTAGCGATCACGTGCACGCGCGATTGCTAACAATATCGCTCACATCGCTGGTGAGATGTCACACAGACAGACTCACCAGCGATGTGGGCCAGCGAGATCGCTGGTAACTATGGTACACATCGGGTAACTAGGCGCCGCGCATCGCTTAGTAAGCCGACGTGTACCATAGTTACCATCTCCCAGCATAGGCTCTGCCGCTGGGAGATCGTTCATCGTGGTGTTATACACCACGATGAATCAGATCGTTAAATCGTTCATCTCAAGATCTGAGCTCCGGAGCTCAGATCTCGATTTTGCCATTTCATCAATTCTCGCTCGTCGTATCTTGCCGTCACACGCAGAGACATCGTTCAAGCGATGTTTAATCTGGCGCGTTCAAGCGATATCTTTCAAGATATCGTAGCGTGTGACGGCCGCTATAGGTGGAGGTCAGACACAACTTTTTAAGTAATGGTGGGTTTACACACACCAATTTATCTGTTCAATCTCTGGTTGCAGTGAAATCATGGACACATAGTTCCATTTTGTGGCTGTGTACAACATGGAGCAATGTATCCATGATTTCACTGCAACCAGAGATCTGTTCAGCTATTGAACAGATAAATTGGTGTGTGTAAACCCACCATAACAGTTTTTTAAAAGCAATTACTAAGGCTGCCTTCAGACTTGCAGATGCATCTGCAGCGTTTTGCAGATGCATCTGCAAGCATCTGCATGCAGACCGTGGCCCCTATGTTTATAATGGAGCGCACGGCGGTCTGCAGATGCTTGCAGACCGCCGTGCGCTCTCATTGCCCGCCATTAGTGATCTGTGCGCATGCGGATGCCTGCGCACAAATCACACACTCTCGCCCGCACCAGGGACACAACATCTCGCGTCCCGGGTGCGGGCGAGAGTGTGTGATTTGTGCGCAGGCATCCGCATGCGCACAGATCACTAATGGCGGGCAATGAGAGCGCACGGCGGTCTGCAAGCATCTGCAGACTGCCGTGCGCTCCATTATAAACATAGGGGCCGCGGTCTGCATGCAGATGCTTGCAGATGCATCTGCAAAACGCTGCAGATGCATCTGCAAGTCTGAAGGCAGCCTTAGTCAATGAGCTATGACCAATTGCTGCCTCATGGCTGAAGCTTTGCACCTCGGCATCCATCTGCCAATCTTCAGCTATGGGCAGAGAAATCACCAAACGTTATGCCCAATTGACATATGTGAAAACATAACTAAAGCATTAAAAATGATCTTATCCTCCTACAACTATGACTACAACTACAACTACAACTACGACTATAGGCCCCATTACACGGGATGACATTGTTAGGATGTTGGCTGCGATCTCGTGGGCGCAAGGTCATTTTTGAGATCCATTCAACATCGCTGGTGAGATGTCACACGTCTAGATATCGTGAATCCTGTTTATCAACCCCTCTATGACATGTCTGTTAGCCCCCATTTGATTAATATAGACTGCAAAATCTAAATTAAAGAAAGCCAGAGGTATTGAAAATAATAAATAATGAATACTTACCTCTCCGCCGGCTTGTTCGGGCTATACCGGAGCCAGGTACCGATCCACTCGCAGTCATGTGATATGTGACGTGATGTATCAGTGCCCTATGACATCATGCCAGGTCCTGTCAGATTGGTACCTGGCTCCGGATAGCCCGAAAAAGCAGGCAGAGAGGTAAGTATTCATTATTTATTATTTTTAATACCTCAGGCTTTCTTTAATTTAAATTTTGCAGTGTGTATTAATCAAATGGGGGCTAACAGACATGTCACAGAGGAGAGGAACCAGGATTCTTCCTCCCCTCTGTGACATCACTTCTCCCCATGCACCCATAAAAAGGCTTGCTGTGTTAAAGCACTGCTTCTTTTTTGCGCTTTATTGGACCGCTGCAAAACGCTGTTAAAAGCACCCGCGCAAAAAAAGAAGTGTGTGAACATAGCCTAAGAGAGCAGATGCAAAAAAGGCCTTACAAACCAGCAACAGATATTTGAAGCTGCTGGTGCCTCTAGAGTCCCTCGAACCTCAAGGTGTAGGATCCTTCAAAGGCTTGCTGTTGTGCATAAACCTACTATTCGGCCACCCCTAAACAGTCCTCAGAAGCAGAAACGGTTGCAGTGGGTCCAGACATACATGAAGACTAATTTTCTAACAGTCTTGTTTACTGATGAGCGCCGAGCAACCCTGGATGGTCCAGATGGATGGAGTAGTGTAAATGGTTGGTGAATGGCCACCATATCCCAACAAAGCTGGGACATCAGCAAGGAGGTGGAGGAGTAATGTTTTGGGCCGGAACCATTGGGAAACAGCTGGTAGGCCCCTTTAAGGTTCCTGAATGTGTGAAAATGACCTCTGCAAAATATATAGAGTTTCTGACTGAGAACTTTCCTCCATGGTACAAAGAGCAAAAATGTGCCTTCAGGAGCAAAATCATCTTCATGCATGACAATGCATCATCTCATGCTACAAAGAATACCTCTGTGCCATAGGCTGTTATGGGCATAAAAGGAGATGTGGCCACCATCTTCCCTGACCTCAACCCTATAGAGAACCTTTGGAGTATAATCAAGCAAAAGATCTATGAGGGTGGGAGGCAGTTCACATCAAAACAGCAGCTCTGGAAGGCTATTCTGACATCATGCAAAGAAATACAAGCAGAAACTCTCCAGAAACTCACAAGTTCAATGGATGAATTTTGAAGGTGATATCAAAGAAGGGTTCCTATGTTAACATGTAACTTGACCTGTTAGGATCATTTGGAGTTAAATAGCTTTTTATTTCAGTGAATGTGACCTCGTAATGCTGCAAATTCAACAAATGAGCATTTTCAGTTCTTTCAAACATATCAAATGTTTAGAAACTCTACTGTGCCTAATAATTTGGAACAGTGCATTTAGAGTTTTTTTAATTTTGAAGATTATACTGCTATCATTGGGAGGTTTCTAAAATAAATTCGATATATACTCTAACAGGTGATGACTTTTATTACACTGACTGTCATTTGCACCGACCATTTAGGAAAATCAGAGAAAAAGAACATTTGCATAATGTACTGCCCCAGGGTAAGGTAACTCGAATGTTTGGGGCCTCAGCTTCGGTGGGGGATCTCACTGGTGGCTTGCCCAGACCCGTGGCCCTGAGGGGGAGACAGCCTCCAATTAAGGGGTTGAAGTCTTTGTTTCGTGATGCCACCTGTAGTGCCTGGTGCCGCCACAGTCCTTTGGAGGGTGGTGCTATTGCGGCTAAGGTGGAGCAGCTCCCTACAGGTAGAGCTAATCCTCTGGGGCAGTGTTACCTGATGCCGGCACGATGCAAACCATTGAGAAAAGTCAATGAAGAAGGACAGAGACACAGAGGCACTTCACTCTTCCAGGTACTTTACTTGTAAGAGGAAACTGAACAAGATGGTGATACAGTTGACAGTACTCCAGCAGGACAGGCCGGCCAGGTAGTCGCAGCAGAATGCAGAATCTGTGGAAGACTCCGGTGGTACCTTCTTGCATCTACCCTTGTCCTGTCCTTTCTCTCTCCTCTCGTGGTGTGCATTCTTGGGCAGTAGTACGTCCCAGGGATAAACACCCTGAGAAAATCTTCAAAGCCGGGACAATTACGGTCGGAGGGTGAAACACTCCAGGCCGCGTTGTCAGACCCGTGCACTCCGGGTGTACAATTCAGGACCTTTCTGTCTGACCTACGTCTTTCTCTAGCCCTCTTTTGAAGCTCCCTTCATCTTTCCTCGAGGAAGACACTCCTGAAGACTTCCCGTGTGTTCCACCTTGCTCCTCTAACACTTTCCACTGTCACTAACACTGGGACCTCCCCCGGTTGTATTTGTGGATGTGTTTTGGGATCAGATCCTTCCACACTGTTCTGCATTGTACTTGCGACAGGGACAATCACACGCTCATCTTTGGGTGCAGTACCCACTTGTGACACCGGACCAGTGGGGCACCACACATAATAATTTAGAACCGGGTTGGGTGTTGTATTCTGTGGGTGTGTTTTGGGGTGCTTTTGTATAAGCTGACTACCCTCTGCTTGACTGCAGTTCCCTCTTGTGGCCACCTTGTACGCAGGGGCGCCACATTTGCACTGCCTGCTAGTTGGGAAACCACCGTGGAAGTAACAGGAAGAGAGAGACACAGATTAGCTCACAGGCAGCTGAGACTCTAACCTAAAGCACAGCTGCTTCAAGGCAGACCGGATCCCTGGACCTGGTGACCAGTACCCCAAGCCCTCACCTTTATCAAACATGAGCAAAGGTAAAAGACTGAAATCCCTTGTCTCTTTCCTTCTTTCCTGCGTCTCCCTACACCAACAACTACCACTCTCATCATCCCCTTTAACTTGTCGGTCAGAGCCATGGGGCTGGGGAATCGCCACTGTGACATCCCAATAGACCACCTGCCCGGCTACCGAGTACTCCGGCCTTTGTGACCATGACACACCCACCTTGGGCGCAACATCCTGCCTCCCTGAGGGGGTGCAGTTAAAAAGAAAAATCACTGGCAGTGTTGTGCCAATGGTCACCTGGTATCTTTTACCAGTCACCAGCATTCGTCACACTGACGGCCACTGTTCAGGCACAGGTGAGTGGTGTCAGTGAGTCAGTTACCACCTCTCACTGCTTACTGGCTGCACCGTGGCAGGCATTCCCTCCCTGCACTCAGTTATAGTTCTGTGGCACCCCAGGGGTTAATGTGCCACAGTAACATCAACCTGGGTTCACTCCCTACACAACACCTGACACTGCACTAGCACCTCTAGGCCAGAAGGGGGAGCTAAAGCAGTTCGCTTATATATTCTGGTGTAAAGAGGAAGTAGTTAGTTCAGTTCCTGGGAGAACTAAAGAGCGAGACTGTGGTGTAAAGAGGCTGCCTCAGACTTCTCCACAGTCTGCTACTCAATTCCAGGCCTAGCCAGGGTCTGAGGAGAGGAGTACAAGAAACAGAGGAACACACCTGGGAGACTGCATTACCTCATAACTCGCCCCGGAGGAGCGCACAGACCGGATACTGGATCCGAAACTATGACTGACACATGCAGCACAGTAAACACCGGGATAGTGGAGGTTATTAGAGATGAGCGAGTACTAAAATGCTTGGGTGCTCGAAAATACTCATGTACTCGGCCCGAGCACCGAGCCCAATGTTATCCTATAGTAGACCCGAGTATTTTTCTGGCATGACCCCCGGCAGCATGGATAAACCCTAAAAATGTCACAGAAGTATCAGAACAGTGCTCAAATGACATGGGAACAGCATGGGGAAGACCCCTGTAAGCATTTCAGACTCCAAGGTCACTGATGTCAACAATGCTGTCAGACTATTACGCCACTTTTACGGACTGTCAAGAATACATTACGAAATGAAACCAAAATGGATTTTCCTGGAGAAAATACTAAGGGCTCATACCCACTTGTGAGACAGAGTTGGTGTATGTTAGTTTTTTGGATTACATGAAAGATTTTTTTTTTTTTTTAAATTGTGTGGCACTCCAATGACCTTGGGAAGAGACGTACATGAAGGCCTCTTTAAATAATGTGCCCATTTTGAGGAAGTGGGTCTTTTGTAGTATTGCCCTTTGGCAGGGCAGCCAAAAATTCGGAGGCACCCCAATGCCCCTGGAAAGAGACGTGCATGAGGGCCTCTTTAAATATTGTGCCCATTTTAAGGAAGTGGGTCTTTTGTAGTATTGCCCCAGACAGGGCAGCCAAAAATTGGGAGGCTCTCCGATGCCCCTGGATAGAGACGTGCATGAGGGCCTCTTTTAATAATGTGTCCATTATAAGGAAGTGGGTCTTTTGTAGTATTGCCCTAGGCAGGGAAGCCAAAAGTTGGGAGGCACTTCAATGCCCCTAGATAGAGGCGTGCATGAGGGCCTCTTTAAATAGTGTGCCCTTATAAGGAAGTGTGTCTTTTGTAGTATCGCCCTAGGCAGGGAAGCCAAGAATTGTGTGGCACTCTTATGCCCCTGGATTGAGGCGTGCATGAGGGCCTCTTTTAATAATGTGTCCATTATAAGGAAGTGGGTCTTTTGTAGTATTGCCCTAGGCAGGGAAGCCAAAAGTTGGGAGGCACTTCAATGCCCCTAGATAGAGGCGTGCATGAGGGCCTCTTTAAATATTGTGCCCATTATAAGGAAGTGTGTCTTTTGTAGTATTGCCCTAGGTAGGAAAGCCAAAAGTTGGGAGGCACTCTGATGCCCCTGAATAGAGGCGTGCATGAGGGCCTCTTTTAATATTGTGCCCATTATAAGGAAGTGGGTCTTTTGTAGGATTGCCCTAGGCAAAGAAGCCAAAAATAGTGTGGCACCCTTATGCCCCTGGATAGAGGCGAGCATGAGGGCCCTTTTTAATATTGTGCACATTATAAGGAAGTGTGTCTTTTGTAGTATCGCCCTAGGCAGGGAAGCCAAGAATTGTGTGGCACTCTTATGCCCCTGGATAGAGGCGTGCATGAGGGCCTCTTTTAATAATGTGTCCATTATAAGGAAGTGGGTCTTTTGTAGTATTGCCCTAGGCAGGGAAGCCAAAAGTTGGGAGGCACTTCAATGCCCCTAGATAGAGGCGTGCATGAGGGCCTCTTTAAATATTGTGCCCATTATAAGGAAGTGTGTCTTTTGTAGTATTGCCCTAGGTAGGAAAGCCAAAAGTTGGGAGGCACTCTGATGCCCCTGAATAGAGGCGTGCATGAGGGCCTCTTTTAATATTGTGCCCATTATAAGGAAGTGGGTCTTTTGTAGGATTGCCCTAGGCAAAGAAGCCAAAAATAGTGTGGCACCCTTATGCCCCTGGATTGAGGCGAGCATGAGGGCCCTTTTTAATATTGTGCACATTATAAGGAAGTGGGTCTTTTGTAGTATTTTCCTTTGGCAGGGCAGCCAAAAATTGTGAGGCACTTCAATGCCCCTGGAGAAGAGCCTCTAAATATTGTTCCCATTACAAAGGAGCGGGTCTCCTGTACTTGTAATGCCCATTCTGTAAGCATGGACCAAAACATTTACCCCTTGGGGGGTATACATGAAACTACTGCCTAACTTTTGAACGGTTTAGGGTCATCATCATCATAAATATGTGGTAAAAAAATAATGTTTTCGTGGCATCATGAACCACGGTCGCACTGATCATATGATGGTGGCGGATGAGGAGAAGGAGGAGCAGTATAGCAAGTAGCCAAAGTCATGAAGTGTGTACCCATGTGTGGGGGTGCGGAGGTGCATGGCAATTTACCGGCACAAAATTTAACTTCTGCTATCATTTGGTGGTGGTGTGGTGAAGTCAGGCCCAATCCAACTCTTGTTCATCTTGATCAGAGTCAGCCTGTCAGCATTTTCAGTTGACAGGCGGGTGCTTTTATCAGTAATGCCTCCACCTGCGGCACTAAAAACACGCTCTGACTAAATGCTAGCGGCAGGGCAGGCCAGGACTTCCAAGGCGTAGAGAGACAATTCCTGCCACGTGTCCAGCTTGGATACCCAATAATTATAAGGCACAGAGGAGTCTAGGAGCACTTTTGTACGATCGGCAAGGTACTCCCTCAGCATCTTCGCAAACTTTGCAGTCCTTGTGACACTACCCCACACCTCAGGGCCTGTGCTACGGGAGGTGCTGAGAAAACTGTCCCAGATCTTTGAGAGTGTTCCCCTACCTCTGCTGGATTGGACTTGTGCCTCTCTCGGCTGGATACCTTGGTTGTCCACCGAATCTTGACCTCTGCCGCTAGCATTTTCAGAAGGGAACTTTTTGACTAATTCCGCTACTATGGCCTTCTGGTACTGCAGCATTTTTGTAGACCTCTCTGCCTTGGGAATAAGAGAAATAAAGTTCTCCTTGTAGCGTGGGTCTAAAAGTGTCACCAACCAGCAATGAGTGTCCGCCAAGATGTTGATAATGCGAGGGTCACGAGACAGGCAGCATAACATAACACACCCACTGACCTTGTGGAGACCAGTGGAGGATAACACTGCGGGCACCAGTAAAAGCACTCAAACACAGTGAAACCCAAGGTGCATTGCTCCCTAGAATTTGAATATGCAGATGAAGTCCATGGAGCCTCGGTTAAGAGTCTACAACATGGACACCAGCCAGTTATCCCACCAGGGAAGGACCTAGCCCAGGGTATTAGTAGCCCTTAAGTCACTATCCAGCCCTTGCGAGCTTGAAGATATGGCCAGGGGTTTACCATGGACTAGGTATCCAACCACAGATAGCTGTTTCGAGGTTGTTGGCCCTCATCAGTGTGGCGCAGGATTCTGGCTGGGTGGGAGCGTTGTAGGGTTTGTCACCTACGCATATTAGCTTCAGCACAGCCTGTTGCTGCTTAGCCGAGGCAGTGCTGCAGTGCTTCCAGCTTGGGACTGGTGTGGAGGGTGAAGTGGAGGAGGAGGCTGAGGAGCATGATGTTCCGGAGCTGTACACTCTGGGTGAAACCCTGCCTGAGTTAGGGCCTGCAATCCTTGGTGTCGGAAGGACATGTTCCGTCCTAAGCTCAGAGTGGGTCCCAGCTTCCAGAATATTAACCCAGTGTGCCGTCAGCGAGATGTACTGGCCCTGCCACATGCACTTATCCACGTGTCCATGGTTAGGTGGACTACAGGTGAAGGACAGGAAGCATCTTCGCTTGCAGTATGGATAGCGGATTGTCTTGCATGCACAACAGTGCAAGACGCAGCGGCGTCACCCGCAGACACTGCTCCTGGACTCTGGTGTACATCCCACAAAGTCGATGCTTTGCTGACATGTGCCTGATCATGCTGGTGGTGGTCAGGCTGCTAGTTTTGCTACCCCTGATGATGCTGGCATGGCAGGTGTTGCAAATGGCCTTTTTGGAATTATCTGCAGACACCTTAAAAAACTGACAGACTCGGGAAGACCTAACAGTTGTACTGGCAACTTCTGTCGTGCTGTTGTTCAGGGGAACGGTTGCCTGCCTTCTGCCTGCAGCCACCACCCTGCTCCTTCCGGCCTGTTGTGATGCTACGCCTCCCCCTGTGCACTGCTGTCTTCGCTCTGCATGTCCTCCTGCCAGGTTGGGTCAGTTACTGGATCATCCACCACGTCGTCTTCCACTTCCGCACCCTGGTCCTCCTCCTGACTGTCTGGCAATTGTGTCTCATCATTTCCACCTCTTGTTGAGACACGTTCCCACCGTTGCCTTCGTGAGACCGTGGCTGCTCAAATATTTGTGCATCGGTACATACGATATCCTTATGACCCACTTTAACTGGAGCTGGCGAGAGGCCAGAATCTACGAATGGATAAGTGAACAGCTCTTCAGAGTGTCCAAGTGTGGGATCAGTTATGTGTGGGTCCGGGCACTCGGCATGGTGGGAGGAAGGAGGATCAGGGTGTGGAATGTGCGGTCCAGTCTCACGGCTACTGACACTTGACCGTGTGGAAGACAGGGTATTTGTGGTGGTGCCAAACTGACTGGAAGCATTATCCACTATCCAACTAACAACCTGTTGACACTGGTCTTGGTTTTATAGTGGTGTACTGCTGCGGTCCCCTAGAAATTGGGACAGGAAGGTCGAGCAAGATGATGTGGGTGTTTGTCATGGTGCAATTCTCACCGAGTACCCCGAGTACCGAGATATTCATACGAGTACCGAGTAGTGACAAGCATACTCGCTCACCCCTAGAGGTTATAGATCTACACTGTACCTCAGCGAAGCAACACGGCGTGGTCAGAAGCACACGGAAAGACTCAAGTTGACTAGCAAAGGGGGTACCTGTGAGGAGAGACAGGGCCAGCAACCTAGCTAAAGCGGCAGCAGGGCCAACACACGCAGCGCAGCAGTGGGAAGCTGAGGACCCGGACAGAGTGGGAGCAACCCGGCCCCGGTACAGACTCTATGGACAGTTCTCTGCTAAGGAACATCTGCAGTAAACCCTTGGAAAAACTTAAAAACCGTGAGTCTGTGTGATCCTTGCGCTCCAGCCCTACGTTCCCTCACAAATTGCTGCCACCTCTACTATCATCCCTACTCAGCATTAATCATAGACTATTACTACCACTGCCCCGGGGAACCAGGCTCTACCCGCGGAGAGCCGTTACATCTCCAGCTGCCAAACATCATCCCCAGAGGTTCTGCAGCAGCGGTGGTCACCCTGAACACAACTCGTGGGTGGCGTCACGACAAACTCCCCTGTAAATATCCCCCCATTACTTGCGGAACCCGGGACACGGTCTGGATCAAGACCGCCGTGACAACCCAGCAGTGCCCCGGTCTGGTACCGAATACCCTGTCCCAGAGGGCTCCACATTTCCATCTTTTAGACCTGAATACAATTGATGTAAAGGCCAGGACAGGAGCATAGAACCTCTAATCAGCTTCCTGCTCTACTGGTAATTCTAGCAAAATGCCGGCCACTTCTGGCCAGTGCCTTGTTGGAAGAAAGCGGTGGAACCATGCAGGGGACATGGGTGCCCATTGTTAATCAAGATACAAGAGGTGATGGAAGCTGCGGGGTGGACAGTCAGACTTGGTTAGGTAAGTATACCTTTTTTTCTTTGTAATAAATTATTTGAATAGTGAATGGGGGCTGTAGGGAATATTATATTGACTGTGGGATGATTATATTATTATGGGGGCTGAGGGGTAATTTATACTGAGGCTTGTGATGACCATAGTGTATCAGTAGCAGTTTAGTTTCTTATATTATGATCTTTGTGATCATACTGTATAGAGGGCTGTAGGGGACATAAAACTAGTGCATGTGGTGACTATACTGGAAAATGTCTTTGGGGGACATTATTCTGGGACTGTGGTGACTATAATGTATAGGGGGCTGTGAGGAACATCATACTGTATATTGGATTGCCTTGGCAGATATTATACTATATGGGTGGCTGAAATGCACATCAAACTTTATGTAGGGGGCCATGTGGGACACTATGCTTTGTTTAAGTGGCTGTGGGGGCCATTAAACTGTGTAAAGGACTGTGGGTGTCATACTACTGTATGGGAGCTGTGAGAGCCATCATACTGTATTTGTGGCAACCCTACTGGGGATTGCCACAGGACACACTGGTGCAAGGAGAGACATACACCTTGGTACACACAGCAAACAACATCTTCCACCCCAGACCTGGAGGGGGAGCTCCACTCCCCTATAAGGATCCAGGCCTGAGGGGAGAAATTAGGTAGTTCCAGTCAGACAGCCAAAGAGGAGGCTGGAAGGAGCTGGTTGCTGGGACCAAGCCAGGCACAGGACCAGGGACCACTGACCCAGCTGTGCTGCACCATAGGGAGAGGGTCGGAGGCCAGTGGAGGAAGTAGGAGAAAAGAAGAAGGGAACAGATCTGGTTTCCCTTTAGCCCACCCGGACACCGGAGTCCGATTCTGCTAATAGTCTAAAGTGTAGCAGAGAAAGCCCGGACAGACCAGGAGGATCTAATCCCCCTGAGGGAAAGAATAAAAGACACTCAAACCTGACCAAGTACAGGACCAGGGACCTAAGCAGAGAATAGGGATCCCACAGAAAGATCCTCATTGTTGGTTATGGAGTAGTACCCTGAAAGGGAGAAGGAGCGGCAAGTTTCAGTTTCAGGCAGGACTTACCCCAATCACTTCACACAATAACAGTGGAGGCCTCATAACTTTTCAAGGTGAAAGTCGCAAATTGCACTGAGAACCTGGTTACCCTCCTGGACTGTACTTGTTACCAGACATCAGTAAAAAGGTACCGAAACAGAGACTATTGTGTGTGTGAGTGCTTGCTTCACCGCCGCTGCCCGCAGCGTTCACCGCAGAGACGCTACAATGATTCCCCTCATCCAACCCCACTGCCCTGAGGTAAGGCTCCACCTGTGGGGAGCTGTACTACTCTGAGCTGCACCTCCATCAACTGAGCGGCAGGCCGCAGCGCTGGTATCCACATTACCAGATACCACAGGTGGCGTCACATTACCATTATCTTCCCCCATCCATCATCATCATCCCCCACCATTCCTGCCATTGAGGGTCCAGGGCACGGGACCGGGAACCGACCAGCAATGATCCCCCATCGAAGTAACCATCAGTCTGGTATTCGAGTACCCCCTACCCTGTTGACCGACTCATATTTAGGGGACAGTTGTGGACATCATACTATATGAGGGCCTATAGGGAACAGCATACTGTGTCGGGACTGTGGTAGACATCATACTGCATACGGAGAGCTGTGATGGACATCATACTGAAAATGGGGGGCTCTGGTGAATATCTTTCTATATATTGGGGTTTGTGGTGGATATCATAACATATGAGTGGCTGTGGTGGGAATTATATTTTGTGAGGGCAGTAAGTGACATTATACTGTGTATAAGAGGCTTTGGAGGGCCTTATACAGTATAAAAGGGGCTGTAGGTGACATTATACTGTGTATAAGAGGCTGTGGGGCCATTATATTGTATGGTGAACTGTGTTTCCACCATACTGTATGTGATGCTGAGGGAGCTATTTTACTATATAGGGTCTGTAGTTGGCATTATATTATGGTGACCATACTGTATAGGGGGCAGTGGTACATATCATGCTGTGTGGGGGGCTGTAGTGGGCATCATACTTTGCAGTAACTAGAGTCTGGTGGGCCCCGGAGCGAAATTTAGACCTGGCTTCCGCCCCTGCACACATGTTGGTCAGATGTTTGGGCCCCGTGTAACGTTCTAAATACTTTAAAGACTCAAATTAACCCCTCTCCTCTTTCATTATGTATTAATGTCCCTTATTCTGCTATATATGGTCCTCCTCCCGGAATATGGCCCTTGAAATGTGTCGAGAGTTGGCCACAACTCCTTTAGATCTCATGGCTTCCGGTTCCGTGGTTGGAGCGAAGAGTCTCCTCGCTACCTTCAAGGCCGGTCCCTGGTTCTCAATCTGTCATTCCACTTCACTTCAGATTTGGGCGCACAGGTGGATTGCTCAATACTCGTTCCCCTAAGGCTCCCTCTGCCTCTCTGCAGTCTGCTGTTCCGAGACCCAGAACAAGCTCCTCGCTGATCAAGTCCTCCGGATCCTTCTCCTTTCACTGCTTCCTCTCGACTCCGTTACTTTTTCTCTGACTGCCCCTGTCCTAACTTCCCACCCTCCACTTCTCTCCCCGCCGACCCACTGACTAACTGGGCCCTCCCCCTGTCGGGTCCGTCCCTGGGAGCAGGTGTGTTGGGTACTTTTGTGGGTGTCTGGACTTACCATCCCGTTTACTGAGAACAGGAATAACACACCCGTAGATTGGGTTCGGTACCCATTTGTGGCGACCAGACCATAGGGGCTAACTACTAACTATAGTATACTATAGTATACATATATAGTATATAGTATACATATATAGTATGGTTATACTATGCTAACTAGTATAAGATACTAACTATAGATTTATTTCCTATGTATTCTACTCTAGTACATTAAAATTAGCGCTAATGACCCCTCCTTTTTACACTGCCAGGGACACTTTAATTAATATAAAGAAATGTTTTCTTATTTTCATCTGTCTAAACCTGGGGTGCAGCTTATGGTGCGGATGTGTAGCAGCAGGGAGTGTTAAAGGGGCCCATGGAGACTCTTTCGCCCGGGGCCCACAAAAATTTGGAGCCGGCCCTGGATACAACTGTATATAGGGGTGACCTGACGTTACAATTGATCGCTGTCCTAAGCTTTGTTCTTGTAGTTAAGTACTTATGGTAGTTCTGGTGATAAATTAATTTATTTATGCTGGTTCAGGTGCCATATTCAAGTACTATTGATGACTCAAGTGTTGTATTTATGTAATAATGATGATTTTGGTGTCATTCATGTTCTGATGATAAATACATCACCAGATTCCTCATCAGTATAGAAATACATAACCATAAGCACCATCATTACAAGAAAATATCACCAGAACTAACAGTACACGATTACATCGCCACCACCATCAGTAGTACAGAAATACATCACCAGAATCACCAAAAGTACATGAATACATTACCAGGATCACAAGCAGTAGATTAGTACAGCACTAGAACAACCATCCCTACATAAATACATCTCCAAAACACCAATAATACAGGAATAAATCACTAGAACACTATCAGTATAGGACTACATTACCTGAACCACCATCATCATATGAATGCATCACCAGAACCATCATCAATACATTACTATATCACTAGAACCATTATGAGTACATGAATACATCACTAAAACACCATCAGTACAGGAATACTGTACAAGAACCTCTGTTAGTCTTGTTGCAAGGTGTATATGTTACATAATCTATTCAAACACATGACTACTTTAAGTTTATTCCTATTTGTCCCCCTAATTAGACTTTCCCTCCACTTTACCCCTTATAATACCCTGCCTTACCTTCCCCACCTTCCCAAGATATGTGTACAATCTTCTGTAAGCATGTTGTAGCAAAGATGACAATAAAATTTGGTTGAAAGTAATATTCATTTATCTATAATGGGGTTCATTAGGGTATTCTTCAAATGCTGGTCACCTCTATTAAAACCAAATGGCCCTGTTATAGTTAAAGGGGAACTCTGTTTTGGGCTGCAGAACGGCATTGATAAATTGCCACAAACTGAAGCTTGTGAACACATATTTGTAGTGCATGTTGCAGTTCTTTACACATGGACCTGAGGTGTCACATAGCCTAAAACTGCCTGTACAAGACCATACCATGGACAGAAAGTGCCTTCACATGGATTGATAAACTGAATAAACCATAGTACTGTACATGTATTCCTACATTTAGATTGGTTTCATATAAGACAATCTATAATTGGGAACATTGAAATAGCATTTTTTTCAGCTGTTAATAGATATTGCGTGATAATACAGGTGTGTACTATAACGTGTGTGTAACATGCTTCAGACTCTGGATGCCTTGCTGGGCCTGTCACTGAGGAGTGATGATGATCCATTGAAAGTTGCAAGGACAGGAATCTACCATGTGCCTATGGGGGAGGGGAGACCATGCAGACCTAAATTGATCAATGTAAGGATTTGTCTCTGCTCGTATCTTCACATTAACAGTACACATTATGTATCATCATACTGCCTTCAGGATTTCTTATTGGAGCAGGCAAACAAGCAACTGTAAGGCTTTTCCTGACATTGCTATGCACTGATCTTTAAGGAGCATTAAAGTTTCATTGAACATCTCCTCAGTGAAGTTGGTGAGTTGCTGAGGATTTTCCCTTCTAATCTGCATGAGGATGTCCTCACTGAGATCACTTTTGTACTTTGTCCAAATCTCAAGAGGATTTGAAATGCTACAGGTTGTTAGAATAATAGCAAAGAGGTGTCTTAGTTGCTTTGGGGTTTGTGTGGCTGCTGCTTCACTGAGGGTCATGTCCCAGTGTCCATTATTTTCCAGAAGTCCTTTTCTTTGGCAAGCTTCCCTGAATGTTTCACACACATGACCTCCGACAGTCTTCAGGTCAGAAAATGATGTAGGGCCTTAGACAACATGAAGTAACATAAGCAGGTAGAAGCACTCTGCATTTGACGGTTGAACAGTGTAGACGCGACCAAGAGTATCAGTTGCTTTCAATCCTGGATAGCCTTCAATATCAAACCCCCGTTTCCTCCGTTCCAGTGTTTTTCTGGAGGCATTCCAAGTGTAGTGCTTTGGTAAATCACAGTAGAGAATTGTTTTTGCAAAAGGGTCTTGTTGACACAGCTCAAAAAATGCCAACAGGGTGGTCTTAGGTGGTGTTAGGAGCTGCTGCTGCAAGTTTGCTGGGTTAAAGTAAATTCTCTGTCCATTTTCCAAGTGCACACTCAGATGCGCAAATTGGTGGGTAGCGCTCATGAATGGAGAATCCTAGTATTCTCCAAACAGCTTCATTGCTGCTTATGTACCTGCCTATCTGGAATGCTTCTATTTCATCAATAATAGGTCCATTTTTCTGAAGTTCAAAAACTGCTTGATCACTTCCTTTGTGGACATATTTGCAGATATACTTGATTGATTTCACAGAGTTGCAAGATTCGACATTTATGTGGGCCTGGAAGATTTTTGAGAGCAAAGGGTTGTAAGGCACTACCCACCTGTTGTCAATTTCTATATCTTGGAGTGATGATCCAACACGCATTTTGAGCTTTGCTGTGAAACCACCATCCCCTGGCTTTCTTCTTCGGTAGACTGGATATCCATCTTGTCCTGCTTGGGTTTCTTGGACCAGGGATCTTGGGTAATGATTTGAACACCTGCCATCAATCATACAGGGAGAAATTTTGTTGAGACTCCCACACGGACCATGGATCATGTTTTTTGTGATGGTGTCAAACAGCAATGGGTCAATCTGAGGGTCTGGCAATTCGGCACTGATGATATTGTCAATTTCGGTAGGCTGTATTTTTTGTTTCAGCCAGATCAAGATGTGGGCGTGAGGAAGGCCTCTTTTTTGCCATTCAACTGAATACATCCAGCACTGCGTCTCACCATAAATATGTGATTTTGTGATGAGATTAGTCATTTTTGAATGTTTCTGTTTGAAAACCCGAGCAATAAGATCATGGCGATTCACTGTTTTTTGGTCCGGCAACAGTTGACCTCCAATTTCCTCCCAGGCAGGATTGCAAGTAAACGTGATGAAAAGATCTGGATGGCCATACTTTCTCACATAATTGCATCCTGTGTGTATTCATGTATGTGTCGTGGGCTTCCAGTGACAGTTGATGGAAGAATAACCATTTTCCCCAATTCTTTTGGATCAGCATCATTTGCAACTGCATCTCTAAGGTGAATATATTCCTCTGCCCTGAGCTTCTTTTGATTTAGTCAGATATATAGAAGACGTTCACTCTCAATGTTTGCATACATGTCAACAATATATTGGTGGAAGAGGTGTTTGCATTTCAAGATGTGATTTTCCTCTGCAAATCTTGTCATGATCCTATATGCACAGAAGTCCATGGCAGACACTTTTTTCCTGAAGGGTTGCCTGTTGTAGGATCTGTCTGAGGTATTCCAAAGTGATAGCCATCCTGTCCCTGCCAAAAGATGATTGGATATTGCAGAGCATCATAGGACCTGTGAGTTTTTGCTACTCGTTGCAAACTATTGTTCCTTTTCTGAAGCACAATGTCACGGCTTTGAAAATCATTACCTACAATCAAGATGGCTACCTCATCAAATGTGGGAGCATTAAAACGTCGCTGATGTTCACCTTGTGGTGTTTTGTCAGCTAGAATGACAACCTTGTAATCGTCATTTGGCATGCATTCAAGTGCAGTCTTGAAAAATTGGACATATGGATTGTTGGAGTGAAGGAACTGCTGCAAAATAGTGAAAATATCAAGTGTTAGGAATTAAAGAGCATCTCCGCTGAGCCTCTGCTTCTGCATTACCCATGAAGAAGAGTTGAAGAAATTGAGCTTCTTCTCCTTGTAATGGAAGCAGTGACCCTATTGAGTGGTAAACCTGTCCTTGAACTTTAAATGTCGGCATAAATCCTGTTGTAAACATTTCTTTTGTTGCACAAAATGATGTCATTTGGAAGCAGGAGTTGTACTTCCTAATGTTGTCCAATAAATGCTTTGATATTGTACTGGTGCCTGTCATCAGAGACTTCAGGGGATCTGGTGGCGTCAGGAAAGGTGGAAGTTTTATCTTGCCATTTGCACAGCATAAACCTAGCGGTTCATCTTTCCATTTCAGGGCACTGCAGTACATGCAGACCACATCCATTTTTCCTATCTGAACTTTAGGATTATCCTGATAGTTTATGTCTGACTGGTAACAAAAGGCAGCATGTTTTAAATCTCCAACCATTTCCTGTGCCCTGGTGGAAGAAATAGCAATTCTCTTAGTGGCAAGTTGACCTTCTCTCTGCTGAGATGACTCATTGGCCCTTGAGGAAGCAGCTCTTGTTTTCATGTCTGAAAGCCTCGCTTCCCTCTCCTCAGAAAGTTCATTGGCTCTTGAGGAAGCAGCTCTTGTTCTCCTGTCTGCAAGCCTCGCTTCCCTCTCCTCAGAAAGTTCATTGGCTCTTGAGGAAGCAGCTCTTGTTTTCATGTCTGTAAGCCTTGCTTTCCTCTCCTCAGAAAGTTAATTGGCTCTCGAGGAAGCAGCTCTTGTTTTCATGTCTGCAAGCCTCGCCTCCCTCTCCTCAGAAAGTTAATTGGCTCTTGAGGAAGCAGCTGCTGTTCTCATGTTTGTCAGCCTTGTTTCTCGGTCTTCACATTTTTCATTGGCCCGTAATGCAGATTTTCTTTTCGCATCAGCTGACATTCGTGCCAAGAAACTCCTTTTCTTATGAGGCATTATTGTGGTAAAAATAGTCTGTAACTGGCAGTTTCTATATCCTCTCACATAGAGGTAATGTGACTGACATCAGCCTTTCCACCAACACACCCTAACTGACATCCTATTACCTCACAGACATTCTATTACCTCACACAAGCTTTGTTATACTGAGAATGTCCTTTGTTGCCTATATTAACCAATCAGAGCTCAGATTAATTAACAGTAGCAAAATAGAAGCTGAGCTGTGATTGGTTGCTATTGGCAGCCTGATAAATCCCCAGGCAACAGGAAACCCTCCCCTGACAGTATATATTAGCTCACACATACACATAATAGACAGGTCATGTGACTGAGAGCTGCCGTATTTCCTATATGGTACATTTGTTTCTCTAGTAGTTTTGCAGCTTATTAATCAGATTTATATTTTTGAAGGATAATACCAGACTTGTGTGTGTTTTAGGGCGATTATGTGGCGAGGTTAGTATATGTGTGGTGAAATGTATGCTGAGGGTGGTATATGTGTTCAAGCACGTGGTAGTATGAGGCGCATTTTGTGTGTATGTTCATATCCCGTGTGTGGTGAGTATCCTATGTCGAGGCCCCACATTAGCAACTGTACGGTATATACTCTTTGGCGCCATCGCTCTCATTCTTTAAGTCCCCCTTGTTCACATCTGGCAGCTGTCAATTTGCTTCCAACACATTTCCTTTCACTTTTCCCCATTATGTAGATAGGGGCAAAATTGTTTGGTGAACTGGAATGCGCAGGGTTAAAATTTCGCCTCACAACATAGCCTATGATGCTGTCTGGGTCTAGATGTGTGACTGAAAAATGTTGTCGCTGTAGCTGGCAGCTGTCGATTTTCCTCCAACACGTTTCCTTTCCCTTTTTCCCCATTATGTAGATAGGGGCAAAATTGTTTGGTGAACTGGAACGTGCAGGGTTAAAATTTCGCCTCACAACATAGCCTATGACGCTCTCGGGGTCCAGACGTGTGACTGTGCAAAATTTTGTGGCTGTAGTTGCGACGGTGTAGATGCCAATCCCGGATATACATACATACACACATACACACATTCAGCTTTATATATTAGATTAAAAGTCTCCTATGGGATTCCTTCATATATCTGTATTGGTCTCTGATTTGTGCAGCCAACAGTTCAATACATAACACGTACAAGAGGGTAAAGAAGAGACACCCTTAGGTTAGGTTAGGTTAAACACCTTTGAGCATGTAATAGTTTTTATTTATTTATTTAGCTATTTATTAAAGTGACTGAAGCAATATAAGCACAGATTTATTATACCAATATAGTCCAATGCTGCTGCAAAGACCTTTGACTTCAATACTGTAAACTTACTGTTGATTTATTGATCTACTTAAGACCTGCTAGAGATCCATGGATTGCTAGATTGTGATTGTATTCACTGAGATATTCTTGTGGTTTTCATTTGCCTCCTAGTGGTGACTGGCGGCAGTGAACAAACTTGAACTGATGTCTCATTTAAAAGGATTGTATGCCATAAGGCATTGTTTTTGTACAATTTTGTTAGGACTGGTGAGCATGGGATCCCTTGATCGTGGGTCATCAGCTTAAATGTCTTGGGCCAACACATGAACCAAAATCCCATCTATAAAGGTTTTTTATTTATCATATAAAAAACTTTTGCACTTTTTTATCCATCCAGGGCGCAGTTGGGCCCATAGGGGCGCCGTTCATCCAGTGGTGCAGAAGCATCGTACTGTGCGGCCCAATGCTCAGGCAGCAGAGCGGTTGGGTAGCTTTCAGACACTCTGCATCATATGTATCAGTGTGAATGGTGCTCTATGCAGGCCTAGTGTATGCATGGCAGGTCGCCTCCCACATTTTGCTGGTAGAGGCGACTCATCAGCCAGCAGCTGGGCTTGCTCCACAATTGGGCTCTGACTGCGTCCTGTAAGTGCTTTTGGTTTTCTGTCTTTGGCATGGATGGTAAGTTTTCTAATGCTGCTTTTTTTCTAGTAGTTTTTGTACAATTTTGTTAGGACTGGTGAGCATGGGATCCCTTGATCGTGGGTCATCAGCTTAAATGTCTTGGGCCAACACATGAACCAAAATCCCATCTATAAAGGTTTTTATATTTATCATATAAAAAACTTTTGCACTTTTTTATCCATCCAGGGCGCAGTTGGGCCCATAGGGGCGCCGTTCATCCAGTGGTGCAGAAGCATCGTACTGTGCGGCCCAATGCTCAGGCAGCAGAGCGGTTGGGTAGCTTTCAGACACTCTGCATCATATGTATCAGTGTGAATGGTGCTCTATGCAGGCCTAGTTATGCATGGCAGGTCGCCTCCCACATTTTGCTGGTAGAGGCGACTCATCAGCCAGCAGCTGGCTTGCTCCACAATTGGGCTCTGACTGCGTCCTGTAAGTGCTTTTGGTTTTCTGTCTTTGCATGGTGGTAAGTTCTAATGTGCTTTTTTTAGTAGTTTTTGTACAATTTGTTAGACTGGTGAGCATGGATCCCTTGATCGTGGGTCATCAGCTTAAATGTCTTGGGCCAACACATGAACCAAAATCCCATCTATAAAGGTTTTTTATTTATCATAAAAAACTTTTGCACTTTTTTATCCATCCAGGGCGCAGTTGGGCCCATAGGGGCGCCGTTCATCCAGTGGTGCAGAGCATCGTACTGTGCGGCCCAATGCTCAGGCAGCAGAGCGGTTGGGTAGCTTTCAGACACTCTGCATCATATGTATCAGTGTGATGGTGCTCTATGCAGGCCTAGTGTATGCATGGCAGGTCGCCTCCACATTTTGCTGGTAGAGGCGACTCATCACCAGCAGCTGGGCTTGCTCCACAATTGGGCTCTGACTGCGTCCTGTAAGTGCTTTTGGTTTTCTGTCTTTGGCATGGATGGTAAGTTTTCTAATGCTGCTTTTTTTCTAGTAGTTTTTGTACAATTTTGTTAGGACTGGTGAGCATGGATCCCTTGATCGTGGGTCATCAGCTTAAATGTCTTGGCAACACATGAACCAAAATCCCATCTATAAAGGTTTTTTATTTATCATATAAAAAACTTTTGCACTTTTTTATCCATCCAGGGCGCAGTTGGGCCATAGGGGCGCCGTTCATCCAGTGGTGCAGAAGCATCGTACTGTGCGCCAATGCTCAGGCAGCAGAGCGGTTGGGTAGCTTTCAGACACTCTGCATCTATGTATCAGTGTGAATGTGCTCTATGCAGGCCTAGTTATGCATGGCGGTCGCCTCCACATTTTGCTGGTAGAGGCGACTCATCAGCCAGCAGCTGGGCTTGCTCCACAATTGGCTCTGACTGCGTCCTGTAAGTGCTTTTGGTTTTCTGTCTTTGGCATGGATGGTAAGTTTCTAATGCTGCTTTTTTCTAGTAGTTTTTGTACAATTTTGTTAGGACTGGTGAGCATGGGATCCCTTGATCGTGGGTCATCAGCTTAAATGTCTTGGGCCAACACATGAACCAAAATCCCATCTATAAAGGTTTTTTATTTATCATATAAAAACTTTTGCACTTTTTTATCCATCCAGGGCGCAGTTGGGCCCATAGGGGCGCCGTTCATCCAGTGGTGCAGAAGCATCGTACTGTGCGGCCCAATGCTCAGGCAGCAGAGCGGTTGGGTAGCTTTCAGACACTCTGCATCATATGTATCAGTGTGAATGGTGCTCTATGCAGGCCTAGTGTATGCATGGCAGGTCGCCTCCCACATTTTGCTGGTAGAGGCGACTCATCAGCCAGCAGCTGGGCTTGCTCCACAATTGGGCTCTGACTGCGTCCTGTAAGTGCTTTTGGTTTTCTGTCTTTGGCATGGATGGTAAGTTTTCTAATGCTGCTTTTTTTCTAGTAGTTTTTGTACAATTTTGTTAGGACTGGTGAGCATGGGATCCCTTGATCGTGGGTCATCAGCTTAAATGTCTTGGGCCAACACATGAACCAAAATCCCATCTATAAAGGTTTTTTATTTATCATATAAAAAACTTTTGCACTTTTTTATCCATCCAGGGCGCAGTTGGGCCCATAGGGGCGCCGTTCATCCAGTGGTGCAGAAGCATCGTACTGTGCGGCCCAATGCTCAGGCAGCAGAGCGGTTGGGTAGCTTTCAGACACTCTGCATCATATGTATCAGTGTGAATGGTGCTCTATGCAGGCCTAGTGTATGCATGGCAGGTCGCCTCCCACATTTTGCTGGTAGAGGCGACTCATCAGCCAGCAGCTGGGCTTGCTCCACAATTGAGCTCTGACTGCGTCCTGTAAGTGCTTTTGGTTTTCTGTCTTTGGCATGGATGGTAAGTTTTCTAATGCTGCTTTTTTTCTAGTAGTTTTTCTACTTAAGACCTGCTAGAGATCCATGGATTGCTAGATTGTGATTGTATTCACTGAGATATTCTTGTGGTTTTCATTTGCCTCCTAGTGGTGACTGGCGGCAGTGAACAAACTTGAACTGATGTCTCATTTAAAAGGATTGTATGCCATAAGGACCACTCTAATCTGGCTAATTACTGGCCTATATCTTTATTGATTCCAAATTATTTATGTCCATTAGCTAATTGTTTAAATAGGCTTTTATTTAGCTTAGGTACTCAGAATCAGGTCAGATTTATATGAGGCAGACATGCTCCAGGCAATGTCTACAAAATTGTATATAATAATCAGTTTGCTACTAATAATACCAATACACCAATAAGTGTTACTTTTCTTTATTTTATCAGTCTTTCATTGTTATATTTAGTTTCTTCTTAATTTTATGGGATCTCTAGTAGATCTTTTTAATATATTGTTCCCCATCATCTTCTGAAAAGATCCCATCCTCAGCTTCCACTGCAATTAAAGAGCATACCCTTTTTTTTAACTTATATTGGCTGGTATGGGTGATTCATTGATGACTATTTCATTCTGTTAGTGTCGTGAGTCAACTGTGACAGCCTATATTCCATATTTGAGTGACACCAAAACATTTTTGCATCTATTTTTGGACCCTTTTCTTTTATTATTACTGCACATATTCGAGGATATTATATTAAAGGAGTTGACCAGGACTAAACAGTTGATAACGTAGCTCCATTCGCTGCTGACTATTGCTGTTTTTCTACTTTGAAATGAATGATAGATAAGCAGCAGCATTCAACAGCGGCCACTAGACAATTTATGGAATTGCTGTGTTCTGCTAATTCCAACTGATCAGTGGTGATGCCAGATATCTGACCTCCACTGATATTATACTGATGACCTATACTGTGGATGCATCATTATTTTTTAGTCCAGACAACCCCTTTTAAAACTTTGCACCGAATAAATAGCAATAATCACAACTATTTCCTATCCCAAGTTATATTAACATCAGGTTCCCATCATGATGGGCACCATTTTAGTATAAAAAAGCATAGTGATAACTTACTGATTGCTGGGGTTCTTACTGCTGGGATCTATACTGATTGACAGAAAGAGGAATTTGTAACCCTGACAGGGTTCTTATAATCATACATTGCTAAATGCTGCAATATCAAAATGGTTTATTTTCAGGGAGGCAAAGGCAAGGTGAATTGAACTTGTGTGTGCGTGTGTGTTTGTGTGTGTGTGTGTATGTGTGTGTGTGTGTGTGTGTGTGTGGTATTATATTTCCATTCTTAAAAACTGTTTTCCCCACTTATTATTGTATTTTCTAGTCCCCTTAGAGGACCTGAAGCTCCAATAGTCCAATCGCTCATGCTGTACAGAGCAGTCCATCAGCACTGACTACTCTATTCAGCAGAAATCATGATCTCTTTGGCTGAGCTCCAGCATTCATAGGAAGAGCATCACTATAGACATATAGGTCATCAGCTGACCCCTGTCTGTCATGGCAACCCATCAACACCCGTGATGACATCATTGGAGCACCGATGGGAGCAGGAAATGGCGCACTCCCTATGGGCTCACATTAAATCCTGCTGTCAGAGACTGACAGAGGGATATAACCAGAGAACAGCCACGGGCGAATCCACATTCAATTCATGGCTAGTAGAGGCAGTGGTTTAGTCATTAATGGCTGTGTGTTGAGTTATTCAGAGTGCACACCAAATACACTGTTATGGCCACTTTACACGCAGCTACAGGTAACAGGTTTTCCACAGGTAACTTACTGGCTGCAGTGAAATCATGGAGACATTATTCCATTTGTACACAGCAACAAGATAGAACCATGTCTCCATGATTTCACTGCAGCCAGTAAGTTACCTGTGGAAAACCTGTTACCTGTAGCTGCGTGTAAAGTGGCCATTATACAAGCTATACACTGACTACTTTACATTGTATCAAAGTGTCATGTCTTCAGAATTGCCCCATGAAAAGATAAAATGAAATATTTACAAACATGTAAAGGGGTGCATTTACTTTTGTGATATAATGTTTTTCCTCTGTGCCCCTAGACAGTAATTATATCCTCTGTGGCTCCTTATAATAATAATGACCCTGTGCCCTGTATTTGTAAGGACAAATATAATATTTGTTTGTGACTGCTTATAGTTTTACAGTCCCTATAGTAATAATATCCCTTTGTTCCTCTAATAATAAATAATAATAATAATAATGCCCACCTGTGTCTCACAATAATAATAATAATTCCCCCTGTGCCTCTGTATAGTTTAAATGTCCCCTATAGTAATAATGTCCCCCTGTGCCTCCTTATAATAAAAGTAATAATATCCCTTTTTGCCTCCATATGATAATAATAATACCCATTGTCTCTCCTTTTGATAATCATCACCCAATGTGCCATATCATTTAAAGGGAACCTGTCAGCTAGTTTATGCCCCTCCAGCTATCACTGTCTGTAGCTGCAGCTTCATAATACTATTCTAATCATCCCTGTCTGAGATCATAGTGTGATGTCAAAGCTGAAAAAAAAGCATTTATACACTTACATTTCCTTATGTATTGAGGCAGTCAGTCCCCAGCTTGGAGGACGGGGACTGTCTGGCAGGTTAATAGTTAACATTTCAGCCTTGTGCTAGAACATGTTGGGAGACCTGATGTGATGTCATTCATAATCATGTGACTACAATAGGAAGAGCTAAGTTCTCATAGAACATAAAACGTTTGCTGGTTTAGCTCCGCCCACTATGGTCACATGATCGTTACATCACACAGGTCCTTTAGCCATCCAAGTTAAAAGTGAGTTAACTATTATCCTGCCAGAGAGTCCCCCTCCTCCATGGTGGGTACTGAAATATAAGTGCATGAATGCTTTTTTTTCACCTTTTACATTACACTGTGAGCTCAGACAGGGATGATTAGAATAGTATTATAAAGCTGCAGCTACAGACAGTGATAGCTGGAGGGACATAAACCAGCTGACAGGTTCCCTTTAATAACAACCCCCGGAGTGCCTTCCCTCCTTTTTATAATGACCCCTGGTGTGCCTTCCCACCGTTTTATAATGACCCCCGGTTTGCCTTGCCACCTTTTTATAATGTTACTCGGTGTGCCTTCCCTACTTTTTATAATGACCCCCGGTGTGCCTTCCCACCATTTTATAATGACCCCCGGTGTGCCTTCCCACCATTTTATAATGACCCCCGGTGTGCCTTCCCACCTTTTTATAATGACCCCTGGTGTGCCTTCCCACCATTTTATAATGACCCCCGGTGTGCCTTCCCACCTTTTTATAATGACCCCCGGTGTGCCTTCCCTACTTTTTATAATGACCCCCGGTGTGCCTTCCCACCATTTTATAATGACCCCCGGTGTGCCTTCCCACCTTTTTATAATGTCACCCGGTGTGCCTTCCCTACTTTTGATAATCACTCCACTTCCCCCAAGTGTGCCTTCACTCCTAATATTAATATTGTATTCCTTATATATCTATATCACCTGTATAGATCTTCTGCATGAGATAAGAAGTTTGCGTGACGATACAATGATGCTACATTCCCTAATGGGGAAAAAAATGGCTGAGTTTGATCTAAACAGTTTTTTTGTAGCTATATATAGAGAGCAGAGATGTTATGTACTATATACAAAACCCACAAAGTTAAAGGGTGCGGTTCATTCATGTAACTCAGTAGCACTCACAGCCTCTACATTTGATGGAACCTGTGGTTGAGTATTTCCTGTGCAGTGTCTGTAATTAGTAGAGCATCATAAAAATAAACTGGAAACCCCATCTGAAATACATACAGAAAAAGACCTGACTGTCCAAATTACTGGCTGTCATCATCATAAAAATACATATTCCACCATACACAGGATTTCAGTATATGATGCCTCTCCTCAAACATCAACATTTTTGGTTTGCCGTATAAACAGGTAGTTACGATTTTAACCCAATTAATTTTCAATATTGGGTATAAAATGTATTTCTAGAGATTTCATATTCAGAATATATGTGTTGTGAGACAGTGTGGGGGATCATATGCGAGGGGCGCTATGTCTCCCCCAGAATGCGCACTGTCACGTATTGAGCCCGGTATAGGGTGTGAGAGAAAGGGACGGTCCGCTCCCTCCGCTCCGGGTCTTGAAGGTCCCGGAAGTAGACACAGAGTTAAAAGCCTGGTCAGGAGGCAGGGCGGGGTCCCCTGTACACAGAATTGTGCCTTAGCTGCAGGAGCAGCAGAGATATACACAGGAGAGGTCTAGAGTTCCAGAGGACCGTGTGCTAGACTAACACGGCCTAGCCCAGGAGGGCTGGGAGCTCGGCGTGACCTATAACGGAGGCCTTTGGCCTGAAGGACCCGGGGTACGTTATATGAACTGTGTCTTGTGTACCCGGCTGCGACCCGGATTCCGGCTGACTGTGCCATCGCTGTGTGTGTGTACCAGCAATAAACACCGGGTCCTGTTTGAACCACTACCGGGCTCTACGTGTTTCCTGACTTGCAATCCAGGCGCTGCCCCACATATGGTGGAGAATGCGGGCAAGCAGGCCGGCCCGGTGAAAGTGACTGTTTCATGAGGCCAATGAGCGGCGCCTAAAGTGAGAGGAGCAGCCGTCAGAATAGCCGCCAGTCTTGCGGGGTGCCCGGCACTGTATGTCCATACTTAAGCCCGCCACGCTACAGTTCAGGCCTGCCGCTGATATGGAGGAAATCCTCAGGCAGCTGGTACTTACCCAGCAGCGGCAGCAAGAGCAGCAGGAGCAACAGCAGAAGACGAATGAACTGCTCCTGCAGCACATCATGGCCCTACGAGACCCGCCAGCAGTGCCTTCCCCGGAACGGCGTGAGGCCCGGGACCGGGTCCGGTCGGCCCTGCGGAAGCTGAGTCCGGAAGACGACGTAGAAGCCTTCCTCACCGTCTACGAGCGCACTGCAGAGCGAGAAGGCCTCCCGCCGGCTCAGTGGGCTGAAGTCGTCGCGCCATTCTTGATCGGCGACGCCCAGAAGGCCTACACCAACCTCAGTTGGGAGGATGCCCAGGACTACGCCAAACTCAAAGGTGAGATCCTTGCGAGACTGGGGGTCAATACTTATGTCCGAGCCCAACGGGTGTTTTCCTGGTCCTATGTGGAGTCCAAGCCGGCTCGCTCCCAGGCGTATGACTTATTGCAGTTGGTGAAACGGTGGCTCCAGCCTGAGAGCTTAACTCCGGGACAGATGGTGGAAAGGGTGGTGGTCGACCGGCTGGTTCGGACTCTGCCGGTTGCGATACAGCGTTGGGTGGGGCAAGGGGACCCGGGTACCTTGGACCAGGTGGTTAGCTTGATAGAGCGATATACAGCCACCCAGGAGTTCATACGGGACTCTGCCCCACTGCGGCAGTTACGCCGGCCCCCGGAGCCGGGTAGAGGTATGCGTTCATCTACAGGGGACTCTCCTAAAAACGTACCCGCTGAGAGGTTACCCCAGAATGGGGCTGGCAGGAAACCAGGCTCCCCGAGAAGGAGCTTCCGACCCGGCGCTGCCACCGCTACGTGGTGCTGGCGGTGCCAAGGACCGGGACATGTGGCTGCCTATTGCCCACTAACAGTGGAACCCATGGACTGCGGGTTCACACGCCGGCTCTCGATGTATGCCAGCCCCGTGTTCACCGCAGAGGGAGTGGTTTCCCTAACGGCACCACATCTGTGCCCGGTGCTCGTTAATGGACACAGAGCAGAAGCTCTCTTGGACTCTGGCAGTTTGGTGACGCTGGTTCGTGCGTCCTTAATCCCCGGGTTGCAACTCACTGGGGGATTGGTAGGGGTCCGGTGTATTCACGGGGACCTACGCGAGTATCCGACCACGGAAGTGACTCTATCCACTCCCTGTGGAGAGGTGACTCACGTGGTCGGAGTGGTAAAATCTCTACCCTACGGGACTGTGCTGGGAAGAGACTTACCGTTGTTTTGGTCCTTATGGGGAAGGAGGAGTAACCCTTCCCTGAGGCCAGGGAATCCGGGTGCTGAGCCCGACGACCCTGAGACCGGGACACCTGCCGTAGGGGTCGCCAACATAGGGCTAGAGTGTCACCCCGATAGGTTCCCGCTAGACGTATTGGCAGGGGAGGTCGAGGAGACCCCACCGCTTCCAGAGTTGGAAGTATCCCGGGGAGCGTTTGGGACAGCCCAGCTACAGGATCCCACACTGACCCGGGCCCGAGAAAGGGTAACCGAAATAAACGGGGTAGCTCAGCATCCGGGGGCAGAGAACGTATTTCCACGCATGGTGCTCAACCAAGAGTTACTCTATAGGGTGGACAAAATCCGGGATGAGGTCGTGGACCAACTGGTAGTACCGCAGCCACACCGCCGGGCGGTCCTAGAGATGGCCCACTCCCACCTGCTAGGGGGCCACCTTGGGGCTAAAAAAACGCAAGAACGCATCTTGCGGAGGTTCTTCTGGCCGGGCGTGTATGCGGATGTCCAGAGGTACTGTGACTCTTGCCCGGAATGTCAGCTGACCACACCCATTGCCACCTTCCGTAGTCCATTGGTACCTCTACCAGTTATAGAGGAACCTTTTGAACGGATCGCAATGGATTTGGTGGGGCCTATAGTGAAATCAGCCCGAGGCCACCAACACATACTCGTGGTTGTCGACTACGCCACCCGGTACCCGGAGGCGATTCCGTTACGGCACCCCACGGCGAAACTGATTGCCCGGGAGCTGTTTGCCATGTTCTGTCGCCTAGGACTACCTAAGGAAATCCTCACAGATCAGGGGACTCCTTTTATGTCCAAAGTGACCCGGGAACTGTGTAAATTGCTCAACATAAAACAGCTGCGCACCTCGGTGTACCATCCCCAGACAGACGGGTTAGTTGAGCGGTTTAACAAAACCCTGAAGTCCATGCTAAAAAAAGTGGTAGCAAAGGACGGAAAGGATTGGGACATGTTATTGCCCTATCTAATGTTCGCCATCCGGGAGGTACCACAGTCGTCTACGGGGTTTTCCCCTTTGAACTGTTGTACGGCCGGCATCCTAGAGGGCTATTGGATGTTGCCAAAGAGACGTGGGAACAGGAACCCACTCCCTATAGGAGCGTGATCGACCACGTGGCGAAAATGCAGGACCGGATCACAGCGGTCCGGCCGATTGTAAAAGAGCACCTCATGGATGCCCAAGGGGCTCAAAGCCGCAGGTATAATACACGGGCCACCGTTAGGACCTTTGAGGTGGGGGACCGGGTATTGGTCTTAGTGCCCACCACGGAAAGCAAATTATTGGCCAAATGGCAAGGGCCCTATGAAATCCGGGAAAAAGTAGGGGAGGTCAATTACAAGGTATACCAGCCTGGGAAAAGGAAACCCGTGCAGTTATACCACGTAAATTTGCTTAAAGCGTGGAAAGACCGGGAGTGCCTGATCACGGAGGCATCCGATGTACCCGGGGACCCGTCCCCTTCGGCCCCAAGGGATGCCGAAGGGGTACGAATAAGCGACACCCTCACTAAGGCCCAACGACGGGAGGCTCGAAAGTTGGTACAGCAGAATCCCGATGTGTTCTCTGACCTGCCCGGGCGCACTTCGGTCATTCAGCATGACATTGTCACTGAGCCCCGGGTAAAAGTGCGAGTGAAACCGTACCGGGTACCCGAGGCCAGACGGCAAGCCATCGCGGCCGAAGTTAAACACATGCTTAAGCTAGGGGTGATAGAAGAATCCCGGAGCGAATGGGCTAGTCCCATCGTGCTCATTCCAAAGCCGGACGGATCGTTGCGGTTCTGCAACGATTTCCGGAAGCTGAACGAGGTGTCCAAGTTTGATTTATATCCCATGCCCCGGGTGGACGAGCTGATTGAAAGACTGGGGCAAGCCCAGTACTTCACAACGCTCGATCTGACAAAAGGTTACTGGCAGGTGCCGCTAACAAAGGCGGCCAAGGAAAAAACCGCCTTTGTTACTCCGGAAGGTCTCTATCACTACGTCGTGTTGCCGTTTGGGTTGCATGGAGCCCCGGCCACATTCCAGCGGCTCATGGACATAGTGTTAGAACCTCCTCGGAAGTACGCCTCCCGCCTACCTAGATGACATTATCATCTTTAGTCCGGATTGGCATACCCACTTATCCCAGGTTCAGGCCGTGGTGGATTCTCTCAGGACAGCGGGCCTGACGGCAAATCCAAAAAAATGTGCCATGGGGCTCGAGGAGGCCGGTACCTGGGGTATGTGATTGGGCGAGGGGTTATCAAACCCCAAATAAACAAAATCGAGGCCATTCAAAATTGGCCCCGACCGGTGTCTACCAAACAGGTGAGGGCGTTCCTCGGCATAGTTGGGTACTACCGACGCTTCATACCCAACTTTGCTGGGCGAACGGCGGCCCTGTCCGACCTGTTAAAAGGGAAGAAAACAGCGTTGGTGCGTTGGAATCCCCAAGCTGAGGCAGCCTTTCAGTCCATGAAGTTGGCCTTGTGCGGACAGCCCGTCCTCATCAGTCCTGACTTCAAACGCGCCTTCGTTGTACAAACAGACGCCTCGGAGGTGGGGCTGGGGGCTGTGCTGTCGCAGGAAGTGGACGGAATCGAGCATCCGGTCACTTACTTGAGCCGGAAATTGTCCCCGGCGGAAAAGAATTATAGCGTAGTGGAGAAGGAGTGCTTGGCCGTTAAATGGGCCTTGGAGTCCCTACGTTATTATTTGCTCGGGCGACAGTTCCGGTTAGTTACGGATCACGCTCCCTTGGTCTGGATGCGAAATGCCAAGGAACGGAACGCTCGGGTCACCCGGTGGTTCCTGTCCCTCCAAAACTTCAATTTTACGGTGGAGCATCGGGCTGGCAAGTTGCAGGGTAATGCGGATGCCCTGTCCCGGGCACCCTGTTTGATGGCTGGGGTTCATCCCCACAAGTTTGAACCGAGGGGGGGGGTGTGAGACAGTGTGGGGGATCATATGCGAGGGGCGCTATGTCTCCCCCAGAATGCGCACTGTCACGTATTGAGCCCGGTATAGGGTGTGAGAGAAAGGGACGGTCCGCTCCCTCCGCTCCGGGTCTTGAAGGTCCCGGAAGTAGACACAGAGTTAAAAGCCTGGTCAGGAGGCAGGGCGGGGTCCCCTGTACACAGAATTGTGCCTTAGCTGCAGGAGCAGCAGAGATATACACAGGAGAGGTCTAGAGTTCCAGAGGACCGTGTGCTAGACTAACACGGCCTAGCCCAGGAGGGCTGGGAGCTCGGCGTGACCTATAACGGAGGCCTTTGGCCTGAAGGACCCGGGGTACGTTATATGAACTGTGTCTTGTGTACCCGGCTGCGACCCGGATTCCGGCTGACTGTGCCATCGCTGTGTGTGTGTACCAGCAATAAACACCGGGTCCTGTTTGAACCACTACCGGGCTCTACGTGTTTCCTGACTTGCAATCCAGGCGCTGCCCCACAGTGTAAAGAATAACTTTAATTTAATTATCCTGGAGACATTGCTACAGAACCTTATTCTGCTTTCTTCTCTCTCAAAGACTATATTGATGTGCTGTAATACAAAATCTTTTCTTTGCACTCATGGTTAGTGGTTGGGTGAAGCCATTTATTGTCAAACTACTATGTTGTTTTTTTTTTTTTTAAATCATAATGACAACCAAAAACATCCAAATGACCCTGATCAAAAGTTCACATACCCTGGTGATTATAGCGTGATAACATGCACAGACGTTGACACAAATGGGTTTGAATGGCTAAGAAAGGTAACATTCTCACCTGTGACCTGTTTGCTTGTAATCAGTGTGTGTGCGCATAAAAACTGAGTGAGTTTCTGGGATCCAGACAGACTCTTGCATCTTTCATCTAGCCACTGATGTTTATGGATTGTGAGTCATAGGGAAAGCAAAATAATTGTGAACAGATTTATGGGAATTGATAGTTCGACTGATAATCCCAGTCAGCTGTGTTCAAACTGTGATTCACAAATGGAAAATCAGGGGCTCTGTAAAAACCAAACCATGATTAGGTAGACCAACAAAAATTTTGGCCACAACTTCAAGGAAAATTGTTCTGGGTGCAAAGAAAAATCTACAAATAACATCACCTGAAATACAGGACTCAATGAAAACTAGTGGTGTGGCTGTTTCAAAATTCACAATAAGGAGCCACTTGAAGAATAAATGGGCTACAGTCTGTGTTATCTGTAAAAAAATTCTGTTTATATGAACATTGGTTTTCCTGCAGACATGTAATGTGTGTATCTTCAGAGCAAATGATTAAATATTCATATAAAC
Source organism: Allobates femoralis (assembly GCA_033576535.1). Classification (NCBI taxonomy): domain Eukaryota; kingdom Metazoa; phylum Chordata; class Amphibia; order Anura; family Aromobatidae; genus Allobates; species Allobates femoralis. The sequence goes on from JARQOC010000002.1 coordinate 600,094,516, forward strand.
ACAAAGAAATATCTCAGAGCACACACTACACACATGCCTCAGATACACACAATAAATGAAGATCTTAGAGCTGCATCTGCAGTGAGAACACACCTCCTCCCCCTCCCTTCTCCTCTGTTTGCAATGTGTCACACAACATAAAAGCCAGAGGAGGCAGGGCTGTGTAGTGATGCATGAATATTCATTCATTGGGGAGTGTGTAGCAGAGAGCTCACTGTGATTGATAGATGAAATTAATCTCTTTATTTCGACATTTACACAGGATAGGATGGAAGTATAAATAATAGAAATACATAAATAGAGAGAGCTTAGAGAAAGGAATAAGAAAATGATATCAGTTACATATGGATTTTTAACCTGACAGATTCCCTTTGATGCAAAATTGAATAAAAAAGTGTATTTCACCTCTACACTGTTACTTCATTTTTTTCTCACTTTTACAAGGGATAGGATGACAAAATGGATCACACAATTTGTTACCTAGTATCTTCTGACCACTGATACCCCGTATGTTGTCAGAAACCTCTGTTTGTACAACAAACGGGAGGGGTCAGATAGGAAAGAGTGACATTTGAATTTTTGGAACATAAATTTGGCTGAAGTAGATTGCGGGTACCATGTCACATTTGAAGTCCCATATGGTGCATAAACAGTAGCAACCCCCATAACTGATGCCATTTTGGAAACTACACCTCTCAAGAATATTATTCAGGGCTATAGTGAGTATTTTGAAGAAAGAGGTACTTCACAAAATATGATAACATTAGGGCGGTGTATTGATCATTTTAATTTTTTTTCAATAAAATGATGCTTTAGCCCCACATTTCTCATTTTTGCAACAGATAACACAAAAAAGTGGACCCCACAGTTTGTTACCTACTTTCTTTGAGTGCAGCGATAACCCACATGTGGTCACAAACCTCTGGACAAACAGAAGGGCTCAGAACTGAAGGAGCACTATTTGAGTTTTGGAACACAATTTTGGCTGAAATTTTTGGCACCATGTCACATTTGCAGGGCCCTAAACAGCAGAGTTCACCCCCAGAAGTGACCCCATTTTGGAAACAAGAAAAATGGAGTGCCGAAGTTTTTCTTCTTTAGATTATTGGGTTACACCCACTGCAGTGCATCCTTCCCCCACTAGCCAAAGGTGCTATTGTTCTCTGTTAGCAGGTTCCTACTCGCCCATTCAAAGAGAGGTTTTTAATCCAGAGAGAGACTGTGCAGATAAAAAAGTGGATTATCACCCAGTAAACAGACACGCCTTGGCGTGGCTTCTGGGCGGGTATCGATATGGCTATATTTAGTAAGCTAAGTAAGCTAAGTGTCTAATATTTTTCATATTTCTTTAGCTATAATGCTGCTGCATATTCAAGATAGCATGTCTTAATGTTTGAGTGCTACTGTCTTGTTGTCCCATTTTGGAAACTACACCTCTTATGGATTTTATCCAGGGGTTTAGTGAGCATTTTTAACTCACAGGTACTACATAGAATTGGATAACAGTAGGTCGTCATATTGGAAATTTTAATATTTTTCATAAAAATGTTGCCTCTGCCCCAAATTTGTAATTTTCACAATGGGAAATAGGAGAAAATTGTTATGCCATTTCTCCCGAATGTGATGACACTGCATATATGGTCACAAACCGCTGTTTGGATACGTGGCAGGGATTGGAAGGAAAGGAAAGCAATTTGATTTTTGGAGCATAAATTTGTCTACATTAGATTACAGATTGGTTATTCACAAAACTTCATAACATTTAGCTGTAAAAACAAAAAAAAATATTTTTTTCCCACTAAAATGCTATTTTAGCACCAAATGTATAATTTACACAAGGGGTAATAGGAGAAAATGGACAGGACAATTTGTCATGCGATTTTTACTGAACAAGGCAGTACAAGGGTCAAAAGATGAAAATGTATCCCCTGAATTTCAACACTATTACTCCAGAACGTGGTGATGCCCCATATAACTTCAGAAGCTACTTCTTGTGAGGGCTGAGCAGGATGGTGCGCTATTTCTCTTTTGGAACACAGATTTTGCTAGAATAGTTCGTGGGTCAACATTTGCAGAACAACTGAGGTGCAAAAACTAAGAAAAACTGCGAAAGTGACCACATTGTTGTAAATATGTGGCACCGTGTTGCCACAGGTAACCACAGACTCATCTAAAGCACGGATGGATTTCCACGGAACAACACCTTCCACTCCAGCACAGTAGGGGGAGCTAAATTTGCTGCTCTTAGGCAAGATCCCCTATAAATACTGGTGCTGGAGGCGGATTTAGAGTGTGCAGATGCTAGAAGAGCTGTGAAGACGTTCTGGTGGTCGGTCCCACGCTAGGCCCGAGCCAGTGACCCTGAACAGCCTTCAGAGTAGTCATGCAGGGCCCAAGAGTGGGGTCGGAAGGCAAGGAGAGGACGGAGAAAGAGCAAATTGGGGACCAAGGAGCCATCTTGGGTTCACTCCAGAAAGCATCCCGGACACCAGAGTCAGAGTCTGCCGGAGAGCACTTACCCCAGCAGAGAATTCCTGTTTACTGTGGAGACTTCAGTCTCCTGGGCATCTGTGCAGCCACCAACAAGGGAGCCAGGCACCGCAAGAAGAGAGGTAGCGGCAGTCAATCGTGGGTTTCCCAACAACAGCACAGGTGATAAGAGAGCAGAGGAGGTCAGCCAAGTTTCACACGGGGCAAGAGATTCAAACACAAGGAAAAGAGACAAGGAGGCCTTATACCCACTCACTGTGGAGATACTGAAGTGCTTCTTGACCACCCGACAGTACACCGGACGGTTGTGGAGCCCCAAGGGACGTGGGGTACTCGGTACCGGACCGATCTGCTGCTGGGGATGTCACTGGTGGCCTGGTCCGGACCGTGTCCCTGGCTCAGCACAATAAAAGGGGAATATTTACAAGGGATATTGTCACGGGTGACGCCACCCACTTGGTGCGGCCAGCGATGGGGCCGCCGCTGCTGCAGAACCTCCGGGGGTGATGGAATGGCAGCGGGGATGGTATAGTTCTAGTGGGGAGAACTGTATCCCCCGGGGCAGTAAGGAGTTAAAGTCTATTTGATGTAGTGGAGCACACTTACTTTGCAGCTACAGGGATCTCTCCTCAGCGTTGGTGCTGACAGGCTGTAGCTCTGCAGGTTGAGATCTTTCCAGTGCAAGCCTGTATGGGAGGAATGGTCTGCAGATGGAAGCAGGCAGGAGACAATGCAGGGTTTCCAAAGCTTTACTTAAGTTCTTTCAAGCAGTCTACAGGTCATCTGCAATTCTTTACACAGCTCTTAACATTCAAACAGAGAGAACAAGAAGTACTATGCAAGTTTATCATTTATTAGAAAACGTCAATAAAAAAGGTTGAAAGGTGGCAACAAACAGTACATGTACAAAAAAGCCCAAACAGGGTAGAGGGGGCACATAGTTGATATGCAATTTATCAGCAGGATAAGCGATTTTTCATAGTATGGTACAAAGTCCAGCAAGTACAATGGTAAAGAACAAAAAAGTTCACTGAAGTAAGACAAAAAGTAGCGAGAAATTACATCACAGTATGATCAAATACAATCATATACAATTAAAGTGCTAGTGCAACATATAGTAGGGACAAATCATCCCTAACATGGTCATACTAAGGCGCTTCTTTTTGAAGACAAAGTAAATGCTTAGACTCAATTAAACCAGTGATCATAGCATACCCATAGTGAGTCAGAAAAAGGTCAGGGAGCCCTCCTCTAGTCCTGTCAGGTTAGGACCCCGACGCGGCGTTTCGCTGCATAAGCTTGGTTGCTGCAGCTTCCTCAAGGGGATGTATTATGTGTCCTGTGGCAACCCCTATCTGGCATCCATCTTATATACAGCCGTGCTAGTCTCCTAACCCGTCTCACCTGTAACTAGCGCGTCATCTCCAATCGCCGCGCGTCGGATGTGACGCCTCAGAGAAACGTGACGGCCGGCTCTGACGCGCGCACGGCACCATAGGACGCGTCACCATGGCACCGACGCGAGCGCATCAGGCTCGGCCGTCCTGAGAACGGCACACCGCGCGTCACGATGGAGAGAGCGAGGGGAGCGGGCGAGTCGCATGCTAGTACGTCAATGCGAGCGAGTCGCATGTTAGTGCATCAATACGGGCGAGTCGCACGTCAGTTCATTAATACAAATTGTAGGGGGGAAAAAAAGACACAGGACATCACCTAAACAAAGAAAAGGTGCACATAGTAAAAACAAACAAACAGCCTATCTTCATTGAAAACCCAAAGTATGTTTTTAGTTATACCGGCAATCATCCAAAGTGTACAAGAATACACCAGGGGAAGGCATAAAAAAAACCATGCAATAATGTAGTGAAAAGCATTATAATAGGCCACATAGAATATAAAGGCCCATAAACAAGGAGCCCGGAATCAATTCCCGTAAGTTAGCTCCGCTCCAGAGTTCAGGCATGAATCCCCTTTTGTGTAGACATAAGCAAGCATGGATGAAAGCACCAAACATCCGTTCTTCCGGAGGCCAGAAGAGGGGGGGAGGAGAAGAAGGCTGAAAGAATAAAAATTAAAAATAATTTAAAAACTTTCCCAAGAAAGGTGGGAAGAGTACAAGCACAGTATAACACAGGTGCAGACTAAATATAGTATAGTGTCGGTGCCATGGTGACGCGTCCTATGGTGCCGTGCGCGCGTCAGAGCCGGCCGTCACGTTTCTCTGAGGCGTCACATCCGACGCGCGGCGATTGGAGATGACGCGCTAGTTACAGGTGAGACGGGTTAGGAGACTAGCACGGCTGTATATAAGATGGATGCCAGATAGGGGTTGCCACAGGACACATAATACATCCCCTTGAGGAAGCTGCAGCAACCAAGCTTATGCAGCGAAACGCCGCGTCGGGGTCCTAACCTGACAGGACTAGAGGAGGGCTCCCTGACCTTTTTCTGACTCACTATGGGTATGCTATGATCACTGGTTTAATTGAGTCTAAGCATTTACTTTGTCTTCAAAAAGAAGCGCCTTAGTATGACCATGTTAGGGATGATTTGTCCCTACTATATGTTGCACTAGCACTTTAATTGTATATGATTGTATTTGATCATACTGTGATGTAATTTCTCGCTACTTTTTGTCTTACTTCAGTGAACTTTTTTGTTCTTTACCATTGTACTTGCTGGACTTTGTACCATACTATGAAAAATCGCTTATCCTGCTGATAAATTGCATATCAACTATGTGCCCCCTCTACCCTGTTTGGGCTTTTTTGTACATGTACTGTTTGTTGCCACCTTTCAACCTTTTTTATTGACGTTTTCTAATAAATGATAAACTTGCATAGTACTTCTTGTTCTCTCTGTTTAAAATGTTCATATGAGTACTTTTATGCTTTAGACATCTCCCCCACTTAAATTGTTATGTGGAGGTATTTGTCCTTTATACCTAAGCCCATTTGGGCGTTGTTTCTAGCTCTTAACATTCAGTTGCATTCTCCCTTTCCGGGTTCCCTTCTCTCCTGCAGCCAGGCTCCTCTCTCCTTGTGACCCCTCACACAGTCTTTAAGTGTGCCTTTCCGGGCTATTACTCTCTCCGTCTTACACGGGTGTATGCGGACGCTGAACAGTATAGCGGTGACTCGGGCTTCTGTGAGTCCTAGTGTGTCACTGAGCTGCCTGTTCTTTGGGTTAGGAACTCCAGCTTGAAACTAAAGCTCCCCGTCAGTGAATCTGGGGATACCGGGTGGATCGTCGGTCCCCTTCAGAGCTGACACTCTGCCTTTGCCCAGCCTGCAGTAGTCTGCAGCATTAAACTACCAGGCTCCTTCCTCTGCGTTCCTTCCAGTATATATGAGGGCTACCCCGCCTGCAGTTGGTTGCTTGAGCTGTGATTCTAGGGCCCCGGGTTACACCGTCCCTCTCGGCTCTCTCACACTCCTGGTGGTTTCAGCATCTCGGACGGGCTTTCCCCCCCATCTGGCTCGCATTGGCTCAGTACGGGTCTGCGCTCCTCAGCTTAGGCTCTTCCAGGACGTGCGGCTCTCTCCTGCTCAGCTTCAGCTCAACCTCCTGCTGTTCTGTGGCTTTTCTATCTCAGCTCCCTCAGCTGCTCTTGGTCTTTGCTTCTCAGCTACTTCAGCCTACTGAACTTCCTTTTCTCCTCCCCCTCTGTATGCGTGGGGATGTGGGCTGTGAGGGTGTAGTGTTTACCATGTCCTAACTGCCTGGCTGCAGTACCCTTCTGTGGCCACCTGTACGCAGGGGCGCCACATTCTCCCGGAGTTAAACAGCGCGTCCTCGCGCGACTCGACATTGGTTACCCTGAAAACATTTTTATATTATATATAACAATAAACATTATGGATTCTTGGTTTCTTCCCTTCCGGGAGGCACGATTCTTGGAACGTTGCATTAACTATAAACATGTGCATGGGTATATGCTCGTCATTACCCTCTTTCTTGTAAAATACACATTATAGACATTACTTCGTATAAAAGTATAAAATCTCTCTTCTTTTCAAAAAGTGCTAAAACTTTCAAAAATTCTCAAAAAGTGCGAAAGTCTCAAAAAGCAGCTTCAAAGTTCAAAATGCAGAGTTCGTGCATTACTTCGCATTTGCATCTGGTCTTAAAACCAAAGGGGAGCACACAAGTGTGCTTAACTATTTACAAGAAAGTTAGTATCACGTCATTGTCTATGATGCAAATGTTCAGGCAAAACATATAAGACAGACAGGGGAATGCTAGCATTCACTCAGGTAAGGTTGGGGGTGCAATAAGGAACAATGTACATTCACACTTACAGTTTCTTCTGTACTTCTTTAAGGACCCGTGTTCACTCCTTCTTTCCTTCCAGCTTGACCTTCCACGGAAGTGTTGGCGGTCCTCTCTTTCTGGGGAACATCTCAAGTCCTTGCAGGGCGTCGATCAGCAGGTAACTCTCTGGAGTCTGCGTTGCAACATCTGCTGTTTTCTTTACTGTAACGGTCTCAGCAGCAGGTACTGAATCTGTAGTAGGACCCGGGTTCATGATTGGGTCCGGTGGCATTTCAGGGTTAGTTTCCTCTAATGCAGGCATGTCGTCATAACTGGCATCTAAACATAGTCTGTGCACTCTTATGCCATACGGGCCTCTAGCTCCTTGGACAATAACATATGAGATCCGCTCACCAACTTGCACTTCCCTGTCCGGGTGCTTCTCTGGCAGGTGCTGTTCAACATCACGGCGGTTGATAAATATGTCACAGTCTATTCCTTCCTCGCGGGCAAAGGCGTATCCCTCCTCAGGCTTAACTTTGACGATACTGCCCTCATGCCTCTGGGAGCCGGCAACACTCTTGTCTCGCCTCGCAACTGTTTTTAAGTACTGGGTCAGGGTGACTAGTTCTCGCTTTTGCTCTTGCCTTTTCTCTTCCTCCTGTTCCCATCTCTTACCGCATCTTCTCAGGTACTCATTCCTGGTGACTATCTCTACGGGGCCTACTTCGCCTGCAGGGTCTCCCAGAAAGCCCATCATATCATCGCAGTCTTTGTCCCGTTCCCACCAGCAACGGAGTTGCTCTCCCTTTACCTCTACTGTCTTGGGCGCTGGTATCAGGGGCTCCGGCAGGGACAACCACTTCTCCTCTAGGGCTCCGAGCGGGTCGGTCTCTCGCTTGGCAGCACGCGGCACAGTCACATCCACTAGATTTCCTGTTCGGCATCCACCCTCGCTCTGCATGCGGTCACGGGTGTTGGCAACCCAGCCGGGTTGTACAGTTACCGACTCGTAGCTTCGCTGATGCTGTTCAATGTTAAGCTGGATCCGGGTACGCTGTTCGTGGATCCGGGTCATCTGCTGGGGCAGCAGCCGCAATATACCCCTCCAGGTATCTGGGACGTAGGGACGCTCTCCACCTTCTGCCATCTCTCCACGGTCACACAGGGTCTCTCCTCGGCTGGGTTCCTCCACTAAATCTTTCTGTGGGCCCTCCGGGATCACGCGTGGTCTTCCGGGTGCAGCGTTCTTCCAGGCGTCCTCCGCTTCCGTCCTCGTGTACTGGAATGGCGATTCCTTCTTTTCCGGTTGCCTGCTCCGCCCCCTCCTGATGACGATTTCCTTCTCAGTTCGCGCCAGCTTCTTGGTAGGAGGGTCTAGGGGCGGCGGCTCTTCTTTTAGAGTGACAGCTGGCTCTCCCGGAGTTAAGGAGAGCCAGGGCGGGACCTTCTTTTCGCGCCTTGGACCGGACCGGCCCACGATGGGAGTCTTAGGAACGCCTCCTCTGCACATGGCGCTAGTCCCCTGTGGCCGCCATTAGAGTCAGATTTTGGCGGGAAAAGTCCAGAAACAGTTCTTTTGGCGCACAAGGTCCAATTCTTTTGGACCGGGTAGATCCTGTTCGTGACGCCAGGTTGTGGAGCCCCAAGGGACGTGGGGTACTCGGTACCGGACCGATCTGCTGCTGGGGATGTCACTGGTGGCCTGGTCCGGACCGTGTCCCTGGCTCAGCACAATAAAAGGGGAATATTTACAAGGGATATTGTCACGGGTGACGCCACCCACTTGGTGCGGCCAGCGATGGGGCCGCCGCTGCTGCAGAACCTCCGGGGGTGATGGAATGGCAGCGGGGATGGTATAGTTCTAGTGGGGAGAACTGTATCCCCCGGGGCAGTAAGGAGTTAAAGTCTATTTGATGTAGTGGAGCACACTTACTTTGCAGCTGCAGGGATCTCTCCTCAGCGTTGGTGCTGACAGGCTGTAGCTCTGCAGGTTGAGATCTTTCCAGTGCAAGCCTGTATGGGAGGAATGGTCTGCAGATGGAAGCAGGCAGGAGACAATGCAGGGTTTCCAAAGCTTTACTTAAGTTCTTTCAAGCAGTCTACAGGTCATCTGCAATTCTTTACACAGCTCTTAACATTCAGTTGCATTCTCCCTTTCCGGGTTCCCTTCTCTCCTGCAGCCAGGCTCCTCTCTCCTTGTGACCCCTCACACAGTCTTTAAGTGTGCCTTTCCGGGCTATTACTCTCTCTCTCCGTCTTACACGGGTGTATGCGGACGCTGAACAGTATAGCGGTGACTCGGGCTTCTGTGAGTCCTAGTGTGTCACTGAGCTGCCTGTTCTTTGGGTTAGGAACTCCAGCTTGAAACTAAAGCTCCCCGTCAGTGAATCTGGGGATACCGGGTGGATCGTCGGTCCCCTTCAGAGCTGACACTCTGCCTTTGCCCAGCCTGCAGTAGTCTGCAGCATTAAACTACCAGGCTCCTTCCTCTGCGTTCCTTCCAGTATATATGAGGGCTACCCCGCCTGCAGTTGGTTGCTTGAGCTGTGATTCTAGGGCCCCGGGTTACACCGTCCCTCTCGGCTCTCTCACACTCCTGGTGGTTTCAGCATCTCGGACGGGCTTTCCCCCCTATCTGGCTCGCATTGGCTCAGTACGGGTCTGCGCTCCTCAGCTTAGGCTCTTCCAGGACGTGCGGCTCTCTCCTGCTCAGCTTCAGCTCAACCTCCTGCTGTTCTGTGGCTTTTCTATCTCAGCTCCCTCAGCTGCTCTTGGTCTTTGCTTCTCAGCTACTTCAGCCTACTGAACTTCCTTTTCTCCTCCCCCTCTGTATGCGTGGGGATGTGGGCTGTGAGGGTGTAGTGTTTACCATGTCCTAACTGCCTGGCTGCAGTATCCTTCTGTGGCCACCTGTACGCAGGGGTGCCACACTCTTACCTGCGATACATAGTAACATAGTAACATAGTAACATACTTTTTAAGGTTGAAGGAAGACTTTAAGTCCATCTAGTTCAACCCATAGCCTAACATGTTGATCCAGAGGAAGGCAAAAAAAAACCATGTGGCAACACTATACCATAAGATAAGGTAAAGAAACAACCTATGGTGTGTGTGTGTCAATTCCTCAACCTTTGTCCCTGCCATCCACAGAAACTGTGCCGTTACCTAACAGCCTGGCCAAATCCCTACTCCGTCCCTCCTCATCATTATCAAACTTCCAGGGATCCAGCTCCGCCTATGGGGAGTTTCAACACATAGCTGCCCATCCATCATCTCTGGAGGCCTCATGCAGCGCTGGTGCAGTCACCAGAAACCATCACAACAAACTATAATTATTCCCATTTAATTTTCCTCTTTTTTTAAAGCTGACCACCAGGGCCACTGGTCTGGGCAGGCTGCCAGTGACATCCCAACTGCAGCTGAGGGTCCAGATACCCGAGTCCACATAACCCTGGTGCGCGTCAATTGTACCTCACAATTAATTAATGTACAGCAGCAGTGACTATTTTGCAACAACCACGTTATTATTTTTTACCTGGAGAATTACAAACATGCCAGCCTGGTGCCCACACATGGTGTCCAGCTTGTGCTTCTGAACACAAATTGTTAACTGGACTCTCCTCATTGCAATAATTTCACACATGTGACCACTTACGGTGGTTTATTCACAGTGGGGCTTAGAAGGAGGGGGCATTTGGATTTGGGAGCGAAGGTTTCACTAGATTTTATAAAGTAGGAACCATTACATTTCCAGAGCCTTTACTCTACCGGTACATGGGAGCCCGCCTATATTTCCATTGACAGATGACGGACCTGAGTGGTGGCTGGTTTTGTGCGGGATAAATTAGGGTCTTATTAGTAACATTTTGGCATATAGAACATTTTTTGATTGCTTTCAATATAAGGCCAGGATCAATTTATGTGTTCTATGCTGGGCACTTATATCGGTTTTTTCCATGTAAATCCCCCAAAAATGTGATTCAAACGAAACCCCATACGGAACCACTTACTATAATGAGACTGATGGAAAAACTTCAGACTCCATCTAGCGTCTCTTTGACTGGTGTCCATCTTTTTACACATGTACAAAACAGTGGTCGTCCACACTTGGGAGCTAAAAAGATATCTAAAATGATGGTACACCACAGGAAGAGAGATCAGATGATGTCCAAAGTGTCTCCATCTGCCTTAGTATAGTATAGTGGGTTGTTCTGTCGGGGTTAGTCGGAATCACGGTTATTGGGATTTACACGGAAACCCTAATGTAAGTGCTCAGTGGAGAGCGCAGGATAAATGTGAACCGAGGCTTATTCCAATTTTTGGTAGGTAGAATGAACAAACAGACAGCAGCGGAGGAAAGTTCTTCTCTTTATTTTTGCACGGTTCACTCTGCGGTGTCAGTGATAAGCCAGATTTGTTCTTCGGGATGCTGCGATTACAGTGATACCAGATTTATATCATTTTTTATGTTTTGCTGCTTTCACACAATAAAACTGCTTTTTATAATAAAACCAGTAATTCACTTAGGCCGGCTTCACACCACATTTTTCTGCTGTCAGGCTGTGTTCGGTGTTTTGCAGGAAGCACCGGACAGAACCTGACAGCTCCGGACAAACAGACCCTCTGATCCTGTTTTCTGCCGGAATCATTAGTGCGCACGCCTGCTGTTGTCCAAGTGCTGAAATTTCAGCCCTGGAACTCTCCAGGTGCTGAAATTTCAGCCGACGGCTCTGTGAGCTGTGCTGTCCAGGTGCTGAACGAGTACGGCTGGAATTTCAAAGCTGCTGCTTGTTCAGCATCCGGCATCCGGCAATCTGATCCGATTTTATGTTGGGAGGATCCGATTTTGTCTGATTTGTGCCCTGGACAGAAAAAATGCTGCAAGCTCTGATTTTGTGTCTAGGGCAAAAAAAAGATATGTGCTGGATCCTCCCAGACAGGACAAAACCGGATGACAAATAGCTGCCATTCGGAATACTATGAATACTACTAGGAATACTATGGGGCCAAAATCGGATCCAGGGCTATCCAGTTCACACCGGACAGCCCCGGATCACAAAAACCGTGGTGTGAAGCCAGCCTTATTGTTTTGCTTTTTTGTGCAATTCACGGTGTAGTAAAAATGATAACACTGATTTATTATTGGGTCAATACAATTACAGAGATAAAGGCTTGACACGTCCGAAACGCGTTGCCTTTGGCAGCACGTGCATTCGCCAGCACCATTCTTCTGTGCGCCTTCTTGTACCCTTATTGAATAAATTGTTATGATTTATTATGGGAAGCTGGACCACTCTTCTACTTTCCTTATTGATTACAGTGATACCAGACTTACAGGCATATCCCTTTTTTATGCTTTGCTACTTTTACATACTAAAAACAATATTTTACTGACATGTATTTGTTTCTGCAAAGCCATATTGTGAGATCTGTAACTTTTTTTGCATGAGAGTTTTGCATTTTCATTTCTGCAATTTTTTTTTTTCATGTCGGACTTCTTGACCACTTTTTATTCAAGCTTGTGTGTGTCAGTATGATGAAAAAGCAACATTTTTGGCTTTTTTTTTAACTATTTTTTTATGTTGCTCACCATATGGAAGTAATAATATGACAGTTTTATAGATTGGGTCTTTCCGGCCATGGTGATGCCAATTATGTTTACTTGTTTTTCGAATATATTTGTTTTAATGCAAACGCTGCATTTTTAGTGGAAAAACGGGTTTTTGTGCTTTTTTTTGCGTTTTTAATTATATTTTATACTATTTATTTACCTTTTTGTTACTTTTTTACTTACTCTCATCGTGAGACATGAATATTTTTTACTTTGATTGCAGGCCTCACACACTGCTGTACTGTGGACACAGCAGCTCAGGAGACCTGTCAGTGACTCACTGACTGCACCTATAAGACCCTGCATATATTACCATCGCAAGGGGACGATTCCGCCTCAGGGGGTCTTTTAAACTCCTTTTAACCACTTAGATATTATGGTTGCGATTCACAGTGGTATTTAAGGGGCCAATCCTCCCTGATTGGTTCCAAAACTGGTTGGGACCCATCTGTCAGCAGCTGTCACCTGTTATGTACAGCTGTCACACGTAGGATTTTCGGCCACAGGAGGGCACTATAGACTTATTCCCAATTGTCATTTTAAAAAAAGTGATGAGGGAATAAGTACCCTTAACAACCACCATTTATATGTGTATCAGCAATCGTTAAGGAGTTAAACTGCCGATTAACCCAATATCTGCAGGTTAATATCATTAAGGGTTACTGCCTAGAAGGAGAGGGTCAAGCTATCTGATCATCCACATGTTTTGGTATAGCTGTAATTATTTCCCATTTTCTTTTGTTTTGTATTTGTTCTTGTCCTGAGTACAGATATGTCATGAATATACAGTATATATGATGGGACCTTCACTGTACTTTCTAATATTATTTCAGCTTTGTAAAGTAAGTCTCTTTATTGACCTCTAGTGGTAATTTAACAGCGTAACATACGATATTTCTGCTGGTGACTTGATATATTGATGCAAGGTAAGTGGAACTTTTTTACTTGATGGCTTTTGCAGTATCTACCTTAGGCGGCCGTCACACGCTTCAATATCGATAGCGATATTGTTAGTGATCACGTGCATGCGCGATCGCTAACAATATCGTTCACATCGCTGGTGAGATGTCACACAGACAGACTCACCAGCGATGTGGAGCAGCGAGATCGCTGGTAACTATGGTACACATCGTGTTATTAGGCGCCGCGCGGCGCTTAGTAACCCGACGTTTACCATAGATACCATCCCCCAGCATAGGCTCTGCCGCTGGGAGATGGATCATCGTGGTGTCACACACCACGATGATGCAGATTGATCAAGCGTTTATCGCTTGATATGAGCTCCGGCTCACAAATCTGCGATCAAACAATCAAGCGATTTTACATTGTAAAATCGCTTGATTACACGCAGCGACGCACAAACGATATCGCTTAAGCAATCAAAAAGCAGATCGCTTAAGCGATATCGTTCAAGAAATTGATGCTTGTGACGGCCGCCTTACAAATATAATTGGCCTGTGTTTACTTGCAGTCTATCTATCTATCTATCTATCTATCTATCTAGAACATCCAAAAAACAGACAGCACTCCTTCATCTAGTGAAGTGGACGTTTATTTCACCACCCCATGTGATGCAGATTTCAAAGTGATTTGCAGCGTTCTCCTGTGCTCTCATGCGGAGGACACTGCAGATCCATTGAGTTCCACGCATTATTGCTGATAAAACAAGCGCCCACGAATGCACAAAAAATGCATCATGTTGTGTTCAGAGTGTGCTTTTAAAAAACGCATCCGAACGCAAACACAGCCATACGCAGGTACTATGCGGTCCCATGTTAAACATAGAAACGCAATGCGCATGTATTTAGCTGCATTCAGTTACGTTGTGTTCCGAACGCAAATGTGAAAGAAGGGCGTCCCACAGAAGGAGGACTCGGAGGGCGGGTCTCATCCTCCTTGAGGTATCTGCAGCCATGGACAGCATCATACTCTGCAACCACACTTCCAGATGCCAGTGTCAATAGTGCCCATTGGAGAAAGAGCTTCTCTCTCCACCCACCAGGACTTGGAACACTTGGCCTCTGCTTCACCCTGGTTATAGCCATTAGGCTCGCAGGCCAGCTGCAGGGATTCAAAGCTGTGGGTAGTTAGTGGACCCTATTTTCTTTGACTCCTGCCGAGGCATAGTCTTTACCGTTCCATTTGGATGAAGCTTGCACTCACCAGCCACCACGACGGGTCCTGAGTTGGTCGCCTCTCGCTCTTCCGACTCCAGCTTTATTGTCCTATGTCTTTCAAGCAATGGCACCGACCCGGTTCCTCAGGGGCAACCAACGCCAAGTTGCGACTCACATGGTGGAGCCTCTTCCAACTATCCCATCTGTTCTCTGTTAACCTCTGCCAGTCCAAAACTGGGACTCAGCCAGGCACAGGGTTCTCTCTTAGGATGTCACCCTGGGGATAAGAAGTACTCACAGTGTCTCCCGGGGGCTGGATGTACTTTTGTGTCACCAAGCCATGACTCCTCCCATGATAGACCTATCTTTTCCTCCAAGTGGTGGTGGCCATGTTAAGTGTATGTAGTCGTAAAGATGCAGTGTCACTCCATTTTGGATTCAACCTTTAAACAGGGCCTTGTTTTTTGGTATGTGAAGTGATCCTGCCATCTACACTAAGTGTTGAGGTGTCGGTCGCACGGGGGCCAGGTAGTCAGGTTTGATTCCGGTTCAGACCATGGAGCAGCCCCAGTCACATGGAAGCACAACCCCCAGCCAACTTCCCGAAAAGTTTAGTTTATTATCACCCTTGGGAATGATTAAAGTATACAAAAAGTCAGTCATGCACTGCACTGCTAATACTGTCTCCACCTATCTATCCGTGTCCATGCGAACCTCCACTGTACACAATGGGAGAATCAGAGGCCAGGCTGATACTATACACTGGTCAACGTTCCTGCAGTTCCTTTTTCTTCTATTGTGGACTCTCTTACTCAACTACAATGTAGGCCTTTTTTCTTCACTAGGCCCCACCCACCAAGAGCATCCATAGTTATGAATCATAACCCACAGACACCGAGGAGCAATCTTTGCCCTTGCCGCTAGAGGGCCGCCAACATACACTTACACACATGGACTGTACACAATTATGCATACATAATTATGCATCTACTACAAGTCCCGTGGGTGCAGAGTAAGGGTGAGTCTAACATAATTTCACATCCCCTTACCTACCCACAAACTAAAGTGGATTTTATTGGAATTTTATGTATCATAATAACACTAAGTAGAAAGTATTTGTGAAGTGTAGGAAATAATACATGATTTTCTGAATATTTAAAAAATATAAATCTGAAAATTATAGTATGTCTTTGTATTTAGGCCACCTGAGACAATACTTTGTACTCCTGCAGGTCTTTTGGAATATGTATCTACTAACTATGCAGATCTAGAAATTGAAATTGTTTCCCACCCTTCTTTGCAAACTAGTTCTAGCTCAGTGAAATTGGGTGGAGGAGTCTGTGAACGGCAATTTTCAAGTCTTGCCACAGATTCTCAATGGGACTGGGCCATTGTAACACATGACTATGCTTTGATTTAAGCTATTGCATTGTAGCTCTGGCAGTATGTTTAGAGTCATTTTCCTGTTGAAAGATGAAGCTATGCCCCAGTATCAAGTGTTTTGCAACCTCTAGCAGGTTTTCCTTTAGAAGTGCCCTGCATGTAGCTCCATCTTCCCATCAACACTGACTAGCTTCCCTATTCCTGGTGAAGAAAAGCATCCGCACAGCAGTCTTTAAAAAGCATCTCCACAAGTACTTTGATTTCAACTAACCAAATCACCTTCTTCCACATGATAGCTGTGTCCCTTACATTGCAAACAGAAATTCTTATGGCTTGCTTTCAAAAATGGCTTTCTTCTCTGGTTAGTGAGGTCACCCGAAGCCACAGCTGAAGTACCATAGTTAGCGATTGCCATGGTACCTCAGCTGTGACCTCTGACAGTGCGGACATGGCTGCAGCTCTTGGTGCCATCATTCTGTGCTTGGAGGCCGCGATGAAAGGATTCTTTTTCTTGAGTGCGACCTCCAATGCAGAAAAGCTTAGATGCAACATGGGACCTTGTTGTGGATTATCGTCGGAGGAAGATGCACCCCTAGGTCAGAAGGCACTTAACAAGCTACTAGAGAAGCCGATGGTCGACCTGAGTATGGTCAAATATCATGTTGCGCAGGATCAAAACCGCAAGGATGTCTAGGTTCTGATATTGCTTGGTGGAAAAGAAAGATCAAAAGCTGCAGAAATACCATAAAGTTTTGAACTTGTAATGTTTGAACTATGAACCAAGGCAAACTTGACATTGTCAAAGCAGAAGTGGACAGTACAGGACTCGACTTATTTAGAATTAGCAAATTAAGATGGACGCAATATGGACATTTCCAGCCAAGCGAATTTTGGGTCTACTATTCTGGCAATGATAACCGAAGAAGAAATGGTGTCACATTTATTCTAAACCTAAAATTGGCCAGCACTCTCCTGAAATACAATGCAATCAGTCATAGAGTCATCTCGATACAACTACAAGGAGCACCAATCCATGTGCCAACAAGTCTACTTACCAAAAACAGATGCCGAGGACAGGGGCGGACCCAGACTGTAGTGGGCCCCGGTGCAAGAAATTTTTCGGGGCCCCCCCCCACACACGCACACACTCAGCCAGGCACGCACACACGTGCACACTCAAGCCAGGCGCGCACAACGTGCACACTCTGCCAGGCGCGCACACACGTGCACACTCTGCCAGGCGCGCACACACGTGCACACTCTGCCAGGCGCGCGCACACGTGCACACTCTGCCAGGCGCGCGCACACGTGCACACTCTGCCAGGCGCGCACACACGTGCACACTCTGCCAGGCGCGCACACACGTGCACACTCTGCCAGGCGCGCACACACGTGCACACTCTGCCAGGCGCGCACACACGTGCACACTCTGCCAGGCGCGCACACACGTGCACACTCTGCCAGGGGCGCACACACGTGCACACTCTGCCAGGGACGCACACACGTGCACACTCTGCCAGGGACGCACACACGTGCACACTCTGCCAGGGACGCACACACATGCACACTCTGCCAGGGACGCACACACGTGCACACTCAGCCAGGGACATACGGTCTAGATATGCATGCAGGACTTACAGGAAGGGACTCAGACTTGTGCCCCCCCCCCATGTACCCTACTTCTCCCCTCTTGTGTCCCCCATTCTCCCTGTTTCTCCTCTCTTGTGGCCCCCCCATTCACTCTGCTTCTCCCCTCTTGTGACCCCTTGTACTGCCTGCTTCTCCCCTCTTGTGCCCCCCATTCACCCTGCTTCGTCCCCCTTGTGCCCCCCATTCACCCTGCTTCGCCCCTCTTGTGCCCCCCCATTCACCCTGCATCTCCCCTTGTGCCCCCCATTCACCCTGCTTCATCCCTCTTGTGCCCCCCATTCACCCTGCTTCTCCCCTTGTGCCCCCCCATTCACCCTGCTTCATCCCTCTTGTGCCCCCCATTCACCCTGCTTCATCCCTCTTGTGCCCCCCATTCACCCTGCTTCTCCCCTTGTGCCCCCCATTCACCCTGCTTCATCCCTCTTGTGCCCCCCATTCACCCTGCTTCTCCCCTTGTGCCCCCCCATTCACCCTGCTTCATCCCTCTTGTGCCCCCCATTCACCCTGCTTCGTCCCTCTTGTGCCCCCCATTCACCCTGCTTCGTCCCTATTGTGCCCCCCATTCACCCTGCTTCGTCCCTCTTGTGGCCCCTGTTCCCCCACCCCTGCTCTCTTCGGCTCATTGGTGCTTACCTTGTCCTGCTCCCAGAGTGTCCTCAGGCAGCCGGCACCTCTGCAGCATCAGCGCTTCCGGGTCAGGAGGAGCTCAGCTGCTCTATCCAAGCTGAGCTCACACACTGATCCCGGAAGTGCCAGCACACAGGGGAATCAATGCAGGCAGTGTCCCAGCAGTATTCAATAAATCCTGGGCTGGGACACTGCCTGCTGCTCCGACACCCCCCTGCACCTGAGGAGAGAGCTCAGGGGGCGGGGCCCGGTGACGGGGCGGCGGTGATTCCTCACAGGAGAGGGGGGGCCCCTCCGGACCCCCCCCACCCAGGACTCACTCATATTGAATCCTCCTCCGCCTCCATTGCTTCTCCTTTTGCGGCCAATACCACCGACCTGTCAGGGAGCGGAACGGACCCGCCGCTGGAGCCTTCAGGGGCCCCCTAGCTGGCCGGGGCCCTGGTGCAGCTGCACCAGCTGCACCACGGTAGTTCCGCCCCTGGCCGAGGAGGAGGACATCAAACTATTCTATGATCAAGTTCAGGAAGAAATAGACAAGATGCTAAAACGGGACTTACTTATTATCATGGGAGACCTAAATGCCAAAATAGGTCATGGCAAACATGGGACAGTTGCTGAGAACTTTGGACTTGGTGAAAGAAACAAGGCTTTTGTATGACAAATCAACTGTTCATTATGAACATCTTCTTCCAACATCACAAACTGAGACTCTACACATGGACATCATCGAATGGGGCTTTTAAGAATCAGATTGACTACATACAGTTGTGACCAAAAGTATTGACACCCCTGCAATTCTGTCAGATAATACTCAGCTTCTTCCTAAAAATGATTGCAATCACAAATTCTTTGGTATTATTATCTTCATTAATTTGTCTTCAATGAAAAAACACAAAAGAGAATGAAGTAAAAAGCAAAACATTGATCATTTCACACAAAACTCCAAAATGGGCCAGACAAAAGTATTGGCACCCTCAGCCTAATACTTGGTTGCACAACCTTTAGCCAAAATAACTGCGATCAACCGGTAACCATCAATGAGTTTCTTACAATGCTCTGCAGGAATTTTAGACCATTCTTCTTTGGCAAACTGCTCCAGGTCCCTGATATTTGAAGGGTGCCTTCTCCAAACTACCATTTTTAGATCTCTCCACAGGTGTTCTATGGGATTCAGGTCTGGATTCATTGCTGGCCACCTTAGAAGTCTCCAGTGCTTTCTCTCAAACCATTTTCTAGTGCTTTTTGAAGTGTGTTTCGGGTCATTGTCCTGCTGGAAGACCCATGACCTCTGAGGGAGACCCAGCTTTCTCACACTGGGCCCTACATTATGCTGCAAAATTTGTTGGTAGTCTTCAGACTTCATAATGCCATGCACACGGTCAAGCAGTCCAGTGCGAGAGGCAGCAAAGCAACCCCAAAACAACAGGGAACTTCTGCCATGTTTGACTGTAGGGACCGTGTTCTTTTCTTTGAATGCCTCTTTTTTTCTCCTCTAAACTCTATGTTAATGCCTTTGCCCAAAAAGCTCTACTTTTGTCTCATCTGACCAGAGAACATTCTTCCAAAACGTTTTCGGCTTTCTCAGGTAAGTTTTTGCAAACTCCAGCCTGGCTTTTTTATGTCTCGGGGTAAGAAGTGGGGTCTTCCTGGGTCTTCTACCATACAGTCCCTTTTCATTCAGACGCCGACGGATAGTACGGGTTGACACTGTTGTACCCTCAGACTGCAGGGCAGTTTGAACTTGTTTGGATGTTAGTCGAGGTTCTTTATCCACCATCCACACAATCTTGCGTTGAAATCTCTCGTCAATTTTTCTTTTCCATCCACATCTAGGGAGGTTAGTCACAGTGCCATGGGCTTTAAACTTCTTGATGACACTGCGCACGGTAGACACAGGAACATTCAAGTCTTTGGAGATGGACTTGTAGCCTTGAGATTGCTCATGCTTCCTCACAATTTGGTTTCTCAAGTCCTCAGACAGTTCTTTGGTCTTCTTTCTTTGCTCAATCTGGTACACACAAGGGCACAGGACAGAGGTTGAGTCAATTTTAATCCATGTCAACTGGCTGCAAGAGTGATTTAGTTATTGCCAACACCTGTTAGGTGCCACAGGTAAGTTACAGGTGCTGTTAATTACACAAATTAGAGAAGCATCACATGATTTTTCTAACAGTGCCAATACTTTTGTCCACCCCCTTTTTTATGTTTGGTGTGGAATTGTATCCAATTTGGCTTTGGGACAATTGTCTTTTGTGTTTTTTAATTGAAGACAAATTAAATGAAGATAATAATACCAAAGAATTTGTGATTGCAATCATTTTCAGGAAGAAACTGAGTATTATCTGACAGAATCTCAGGGGTGTCAATACTTTTGGCCACAACTGTATGTGTTCGCCAAAGATGGAAGTCATCAACCATTACCACAAAAAAAAGGCCAGGAGCTGACTATGGAACTAATCATCAACTTTTGACAGCACAGATTAGAGTCATGCTGCGCAAACAGACAAGACAACAGGTCATTTCCAATTTCAATTTGACCGACATACATGAAGATTTTTGGAATGGTCTGCAAAACAGATTTAAATCACTGGACACAGAGACAGAAGGGACCCCCTCAGCCATAAGTAACAGAAGAATTCCTAAGGATCATCAAAGAAAGAAGAATGGCAAAAGGTAACAAGCAGAGTGCAGACAACATCAGTAAAAGACTAAAGAGAGCCATTTGAGCAGGCAAAGAACTTTATTACCAGAAAATATTTACAGAGATAGAAAACGAACATCTGAAGGTCAAGACCAAAAGATCAAAGAGATACAACAAATGTTTTAACAAAGAGTGGGAATGCTGAAAGACGTCAATGGGAACAAACTAACTGAGCTAGAACAGAACAATGAAAGATGGAAAGAATACACAGAACATCTGTACAAAAATGAATCATTGATATGGGAAGATACTGAGACTGCACATGATAAGCAACCAAACATCTTGAAAGAAGTCTTTGCTTCAATAAAGCTTCTGTAAAAATACAAAGCACCTGGATGTGGCAATATTCCAATAGCGCTAATAAAATTTTCTGAAGCAGTAGAAGTCATTGTCATATGCTCAGATTGCACTGACTGTGCTGGTGCTGCTGTGTGTGTTTGTGTTTGCATTTCTTTGGAGCTGCATGAGGTACAGATGTGAAGATCTTGTGCTCAGCTGCTGGTAATGTAGGTATAAATGTGAAGGTCTTGTGCTCTATTGCTGTTTGAGGTGAGGCTGGGAGTGGCTCACCTGGATTTCCCTCCCCCTGGCCTTTAAGTAGCCTTCCCTTTCCTCTGTCAGATGCAGTTGATAAAGTTATTTACTCTTGGTCACTGAGCTGTGAAGACCCCTTGTGGCTGAAATGAAGTCTCTCCTGAAATTTTATTGCCTTGAGAGTAGCTGGGATTCCTGACTCATGGGTGGAGGTAGGGGCCCTCAGCCTAGGGTTAATCAGGGGCTTAGAACAAAGGGTGGCAGCTCGGACCTTCTCACCATCAGAGGTACCTCAGAGAAAAGGGCAAGCCAGGGATGCCAGCATCAGGGTCATATTAGGCTCCCCTGACCCCCTTTGCCTATCTCCATCTAGTCACCTGATTTCCTTTCCTCCTAAGCGTGACAGTCATCACATGCCTGTATCAACAGATATGGACTACTGGTAAATGGCCCAAAGACTGGGCAAGATCAGGGTTTATTTCTATTCCAAAGAAGGGGATGCTACTAATTGGACAAACTATCGGACTATTGCGCTCATACCTCATGCCTGCAAAATACTGCTGAAGATGCTACAAAGACAGCTACAGCCTTACTTTGACAAACAGTTGCCAGAGGAACAAGCAGGATTCAAAACGGCATAGGAACAAGAGATGTAACTGCTAACATGAAATTGATAATGAAAAAGGCCAACAAATACAACAAGGAGCTCTATTTTTGTTTCATCGACTACAACAAAGCCTTCAAATGTGTTAATCACCAGAAAATTAGGAATGTCATGAAGAACATGGGTGGGCCAAACCATCTGATCAGCCTCTTTAGAAACCTTCACATCGACCAATAAGCAACAGTCCGAACAGAATATGGTGACACAGCATAGTTTAAAGTAGAGTGAGGTGTCAGACAAGGCTGCATCCTGTCACTATTTCTCTTCAATTTATATGCAAAAACTTTTTCAGGAAGGCTGGACTTGCCAAAAAAGAAGAAGGAATCAAAATTGGAGGAAGAAACACCAACAATCTAAGATACGCAGATTACACTGATAGCAACAAGCGTAGATGTAATGAAGGACTTAATACGGAGTGTCAAGACAGAAAGCTCGAACAGACACGACCATTCAAAAGTTTGGGTTAATTAGAAATTTCCTTATTTTTGAAAGAAAAGCACATTTTTTTCAATGAAGCTAACATTAAATGAATCAGAAATACTGTCTATATATTTTTAGTGTGGTAAATAACTATTCTAGCTGCAAAAGTCTTTTAATGCAATATCTACAGTACATAGGTGTATAGAGGCCCATTTCCAACAACCACCACGCCAGTGTTTTAATGGTACATTGTATTTGCTAACATTGAAAGAAGGCTAATGGATGTTTAGAAAACCCTTGCACAAGTATGTTAGCACAGCTGAAAACGGTTTGGCTGATTAGAGAAGCTATAAAATTGACCTTCCTTTGAGCTAGTTGAGAATCTGGAGCATTACATTTGTTTGTTCTATGAAACTCTCAGAAAAAGAGAACTTTCATGTGAAAGTCGACAGTCTATTCTTGTTCTTAGAAATGAAGGCTATTCCATGGAAGACATTGCCAAGAAACTGAAGATTTCCTACAACAGTGTGTACTACTTCCTTCAGAGGAGAGCACAAACAAGCTCTAACCAGAGTAGAAAGAGAAGTGGGAAGCCCCCTGCTGCTGCACAACTGAACAACAAGATAAGTACATTAGAGTCTCTAGTTTGAGAAATCGATGCCTCACAGCTCCTCATCTGGCAGCTTCATTAAATAGTACCAAAGTCTGAAATTCTGTAATTGCTGCAAAGGGATCATTCTTTGACGAAAGCAAAGTTTGAAGGAGAAAATTATTATTGCAAATAAAAATCATTATTTCTAACCTTGCCAATGTCTGGACTATATTTTCTATTCATTTTGCAACTCATTTGATAAATAAAAGTATGAATTTTTATGGAAAACACAAAATTGTCTGGGTGACCCCAAACTTTTGAATGGTAGTGTATGACTGCTACTCAACATAAAGAAGACAAAGATTTTGACTACTGCCAGGTACGACAAGGATATGTAGCATGTTGGTATGTATTAATGTTTTCTGATGTTATACGAAATCTGGTGCAATAACTTAGTTTGGCCATTAGAGGTCACCAAGTAACAAGAGAAGAAAGCACGTGGATCTGCTGCTAAAAACAGGAAGTGGGAAAACGAAAAAACAAAACAGACTGATGAGCTGAATGCTGAGAGGAGACCTCCCTGAGAGTTACGGAAGCACTGGGAGCGTTAAGTGATCCAAAGTGGACAGTGTGATCCAGAAGGAGCGGCTTCCATGAGTAAACTTGGATGTGTGACCAGTCACTGACTGTTTAGTCTGCTAGGGAAAGTTAGCAACAGTAATCTTCTTTGATATGCTGCAAATCCTAAGGTTACAGATGGATTGATAGGGAGCCTGTGTGAGCTCCTGTATGCCGAGACTCTGGTCAACGTGAATGCTATAGGAGAGCTTTGTGGGATACCTGCTGCATTGAGACTGATCTGAATCTTCACCTGCACCTGGATGTATCAGAGAATTTGATGACTTAGGAAGCTAATTAAACCTAGTGGCCAGACGTCAGAGTAACAAGTTCAGTTTTCTTTTTGACATTCAGTCAGGGAGTCCACTCTGAGCGCTCACAAAGAGAAAGACAGTGCACTGTGTAAATATTGTGTTGGTTCAAGCGATTCAAGTTTAGTTGTGTAATATACATATCGGAGGAAAAACAGGGTACCCAGAATCTATTGTAATTAAGGCGGGAGGTGGGTGTAAGATTGTATACCTGAGAGAACCACGTGTCACGGTCATGGTAGAAACCCAGGTAGGTCCTGTTTTGGATAATATAGGGAGTGGCGTAGTGTGGCGCCCCTGCGACCAGGGTGGCCACAAGGGGAACTGCAGCAAGGCAGGTGGAGACAGTTTGTACACCAAACGCCTTCAACACACACACCTACAAGACACGACACCCAACCCGGAGCCTGGGACTCTAGGCGGGCAAGGGGTGGTATGGTTTAGAGGGAAGTGGGTGAGAAGTAGGTCAGGTGACGGACCAGATACAAAAAGGAGGAACGAGGAGAAAGGAGTTAGTAGGCCAGTGGGTGCCGAGAAGCCAAGACCAGTGACAGAAAGTGACACTTCCCAGAAGGGTTAGGGCTCCCTGCGAGACACTGTTCCCGGGAGAGAAAGCCCGCTCCACAGCCCGCAGCCCCAAGAAAAGGAAAGACGGCGAACGGACTGATTTAACCGGGTTCGAGGGGATGGCAGCACTGACCGACTACCGGCGGGAGAGACTCCCCTGACGTATCCAGGTAGTCACACGGGTCGGAGAGAGCCCGGTGATCCCTTGAAAGACAGGGACACCCAAGGCTAGGCTGGGACCAGAGTGTCGGCTCTGAGAGTGACCGCAGCTACATGCTGGATCCCAGACGAACCGACGGGGGACTCTGATTTCAAGTTAGTTTCAAGTAATTCCCTGCATACAGAACTTTACTACATCTTTTCACCCTGTCAGGAGCAACCCCGACCCACGGCGGGCTCATCCATCTAGCTCATCCATCTAGCTGCAGCACCAACCATCCATCCTTTTGGTGGGAATAGCAGCAGCGGTGGTCCCCTCACTGACCTCAACCCGTGAGTGGCATCACGACAAACCCCTGTAAATAACCGCCGTGATACCCCCAAAGATACCCCGGTCCGGTACCGAGTACCCCATCCCAGTGGGCTCCACAGTAGTATTGGGGGTAGTTGTCCTTATGTCCGTGAAGCTGGCACTTAGGATCTCTCAGGCCAAATCATTTGTATTTTGTGGTTTGTGGCTGTTGTGGCCCATATTTTGTTGAAAGGTGAAATACTGTTATCTTTTTGCAAGTTGTAAAGAGAAGTTGGATTTGTATCATATCGTAGTCAGAGTCATTCATAGCAGTGCCGTATCTCACTCTTACATTCGACCAACATTCAGGTTGTTAAGATACATTTGAGATGGACAGCGTTGAACTAGAAGTGGGAAACGATTTCAAACTACTTGGATCAATGATCACTCAAGATGCAGCGAAAATACTGGAAGTCAATAGGAGAATAGCTATAGGAAAATCCACAATGAAGTCTCCGGACAAGGTCTTCAAATCAAGTAATATTTCACTGGCAATGAAGACATCGCTCGTATATAAGTCATAAATAGAGATAGACAGCACCACATACCAAACGGGATTCTTCATCAATTCTTTATTCCAGCACCCCAGTGCAAACGACGTTTCGGACTGTGTCCTTTTTCAAGACTCCCTGGTATAGGACGTGCATCACAAAGGAGGTCTGATTAAACCTCATTTATTGTGGGTGCTGTGGGCTTGGCATTTATTATCGCTCGTATATAGTCTGATCTTTTCTGTACTAACAGACAGAAGTGAGACCTGCATAAGAAAGAAACAAGACAGAAGAAGAATCAATGCCTCTGAAGCGTGGTGCTGGAGAAGGATGTGATCAATACCATGGAAGGCAAGAGAAACAAACAAATCAAGCCAGACATGTCACTCAAAGCAAGGATCACCAAGCTGCTACACTGTGTGCAGAATTATCAGGCAAGTTGTATTTTAGAGGATTATTTTTATTATTGACCAACAACTATTTTCTCAATCAACCCAAGAGACTCATAAATATCAAAACTTAATATTTTTGGAAGTTGGAGTGTTTTTTTTTTTAGATTTGGCTATCTTAGGAGGATATCTGTTTGTGCAGGTAACTATTACTGTGCAGAATTATTAGGCAACTTAATAAAAACCAAATATATTCCCATCTCACTTGTTTATTTTCACCAGGTAAACCAATATAACTGCACAAAATTTAGAAATAAACATTTCTGACATGCAAAAACAAAACCCAAAAAAAATTTAGTGACCAATATAGTCACCTTTCTTTATGATGATACTCAACAGCCTCCATCCATAGATTCTGTCAGTTGCTTGATCTGTTTACAATCAATATTGCGTGCAGCAGCCACCACAGCCTCCCAGACACTGTTTCGAGAGGTGTACCGTTTTCCCTCCCTGTAGATCTCACATTTTATGAGGGACAACAGGTTCTCTATGGGGTTCAGATCAGGTGAACAAGGGGCCAAGTCATTATTTTTTCTTCTTTTAGACCTTTACTGGCCAGCCACGCTGTGGAGTAGTTGGATGCATGTGATGGCGCATTGCCCTGCATGAAAATCATGTTTTTCTTGAACGATACCGACTTCTTCCTGTACCACTGCTTGAAGAAGTTGTCTTCCAGAAACTGGCAGTAGGTTCGGGAGTTGAGCTTCACTCCATACTCAACCCGAAAAGGTCCCACAAGTTCATCTTTGATGATACCAGCCCATACCAGTACCCACCTCCACCTTGCTGCCGTCTGAGTCGGAGTGGAGCTCTCTGCCCTTGACTGATCGAGCCTCTGGCCCATCCATCTGGCCCATCAAGAGTCTCTCTCATTTCATCAGTCCATAAAACCTTTGAAAATTCAGTCTTAAGATATTTCTTGGCCCAGTCTTTACGTTTTATCTTGTATTTCTTGTTCAAAGGTGATAGTTTTTCAGCCTTCCTTACCTTGGCCATATCCCTGAGCAGAGGCGTACCATTCGCGGACACAGGAGTCGAAAGTGAGACCGGGCCCGGAGGTACAGGGGCCTGGAGCCCGCCGACCGCTGCCCCAGCTTTACATAGATGTGTGTCCCTGAGGACACACATCCATGTCACTGTGCGACGCTCT
The DNA here is from genome assembly GCA_033576535.1 of Allobates femoralis. Classification (NCBI taxonomy): domain Eukaryota; kingdom Metazoa; phylum Chordata; class Amphibia; order Anura; family Aromobatidae; genus Allobates; species Allobates femoralis. Next base: position 600,121,662 of record JARQOC010000002.1, read on the forward strand.
GCTGGCCAGTCCCCAGGCAGCTGATCACGGCCGCCGGAGGATTGCAGCTCTGCCGCTTTAAATCTTCCGCGTCTGCTGCTGCTGCACTGTGATGAGGTCATGTGACCTCATCACAAACAGAACGGAGCTGCCGGCAGGAGCGGTGAGGCAGGGGGGCTGCAGCTCTTGGAGAGGGGGGAGGAGTGTATGTGTGTGTGTGTGTCACTGTGCGTGTGTCTGACTGTGTGTGACTGTGTGCTGAGACTTGTAGTTCTACAGCCAATAGACCACCTACAACACCCTATGCTGATCTTTATGGTTCTTCAGGCACAAAGCACTGACATGTCCCTATGCTGAGATTTGTGGTTCTACAGCCAATAGGCACAGATCTCTAAAGTCCCTATGCTGAGACTTGTAGTTGTATAGCTAATATGCACAGATCACTTACAAGTCACTATGCTGAGACTTGTAGTTCTACAGCCAACCGTCACAGACCACTCCAAATCAATTGTGCTTAGACTTGTAGTTCTACAGCCAAAACACCCAGACTGCTTAAATCCACTATGCTGAGACTTGTAGTACAGCCAATAACCCACTGACAAGCCAATTTGCTGAGACTTGTAGTCCTTCACCCAATGGACACAGATCTTTAACATTCCACTATGCTGAGACGTGTAGTGCTTTAGACAATTGAAATAACCTACTGATAAGCCATTGTGTTGGGACTTGAAGTTCTAAAATTGTACTCTGCCTGAGATGAACAATGCATTTAATGACTTTCCATATTATGCCTGGTACAATTAGGATCTGCCCATCAGACAATGCACAGTGCTTGCACACCAACCCAATGCCACTCCCTTATCTAACTGGATCCAAGGGAAGAACATCTCCTGTGAAACTGCATTATATTTTTGGAGGGCTGTGATGCTGCATTATATTATGAAGGGCTGTGATGCTGCATTATATTATCTGGAGGGCTGTGACGCTGCATTATATTATATGGAGGGCTATGAGGTGGCATTATATTATCTGGAGGGCTATGATTCTGCATTATATTAATGACGGTTATAAGCTGCACTATAATATATGGAGGGCTATGAGGCTGCATTATACTATGATGGAGGACCACATATACACCAGGATAAGGGCATATTCCAGGAGAAGGACCATATACAGTAGAATGAGGGACATTGATACATAATGAAGGGGAGAGAGGTCAATTTGTGAGTCTTTATATGATTTAGAATATACAAATAGAGTCTGTGGAGCCTCGGTTAGGAGTCTCAAACACAGGACTAGCCTGTTATCCCTCCAGGGAAGGACCCAGCCAAGGGGTGGCTCCTTACGGAGAACACCATAACCACCATATTAAGTGGCCCTTTCAGTCAATATGCAGCTGTTTTGCAAGATTAGAGAAATGGCAAGGGAATACTAAGGCCAGGTATCCATCCACAGAGAGCTGTTTCAGGGTGTTGCCCCTCATCATTGTGGAATACGATTCTGGTTAGGTGGGAGCAATGCCTAGTAGACCAACATCACAAAGCATTCACTGATCTCAGGGAGACCAGTCCAAGAAAACACACGGCCTCTCAAGCCTATACAGCTTGGAGTAGTACAAACATGTATAAAAAGTATCATGTGATCAAAATACTCATTTGCCTAATAATTCTGCACACAGTGTACTTGCTTACTTTGGAAATATCATACTAAAAGCCCCATAACATGGCATGACATTGTTAATGATATCACTTAAACGTCACAGATTTGGAGTCGCTCAAGTGTCATTGTTATGACCTCGTTACATGTGACTCTGCAAAATTGTAACAATAAATTGCTGGATTGCTGATCGCAGGTTTGAGAACATGTTCTCAAGCCACATGATCAACAATCAGTCAACCTGGTATATCGTTGTGTTTGACACCGCGATAACAATGTCGTTGACGACTTCGCCCATTCACAACAATGAACAGGGATCGTTCACGGTGTTTGCGAATGATACCTGCTCACAACATCGTTGGTGAGTCGTCCACAATATCTAGATGTGTCACATCTCACCAATGATGTCAAAACGATGTCTGAAAGACCGCGCGCCCACGAGATCATTGCCAACATTGTTCCAACGCCGTGCAGTGTAATGGGGCCTTAAGAGAGCAATCACTGGAGAAGGACATCATGGTCGGAAGAATAGTAGGTATATGGCGAAGAGGAAGACCAGCAGCCCAATGGCTTAATACTGTCAAGATAATGGCAGAGAAGACACTGGTGGACCTTTCTAGGCTGCACATGATCGATCTTCCTACAGAGCATGTATTCATGAAATCAGCATGGCTCGAGATTGGGCTAAAGGCTGATAAATAGTAAGAAAATCTAAATGTGGTAAAATTGTTGCAATACCATATTTACACAGCAGATGGCGATAAAACAAAAAAAGGACATGTTCTGCGTTCATAAATGCTATTTTGCTATATTGTTGATTTTTTTTTTGCTTTATCAACAATCTTGTGTCTATTGGTTTATGTATGATGTCTTAAAGGGGGTTTCCATGATAATGATATCAATATGCTGATAATTTTCTATGCTATTTTTTTAATCAAATATTTGGAAAATATAATTTTTTCACAATGTTGCCACTTGAATTGAGCAAAAAGATTTGCTCTTCGGGGCTGGACATAGGAGCAGGGTTGTCTTCACTTCTGTGTCCAATATAACTCTGGTATTTATTAGACTCTTTGTTGCTATCATGTCAAGGTGCAACACAAATCATGACATTGTGTAAGGTCAAGATAGCAAGAGCCCACATAATGTCACACCATTGTTGCAGGACTTTGGAAATGCAAGAGGTGTCAAGGAGGCCAGCCAAAAAAAGTGAAAAGTGCTCAGGGCCAACTGCCATAAAGGATTGGACATGATGGTTACTGGTCAGAGTAGGGCAAACCTTTTCATTTAACTCTGGTAGATACAAGTAGCCAATATTGTGTGTCAAAGCTGACCCACCCAGGGCCTTGGGGTACCCGGTCCTGGGCGTTAATCGAAGGGGTACTGTAGCGCCCCACTAGTCAGTGCGCTACAGAGGGGTACTGCACCCAAGACAGAGAGTGCAGTATTCCTGTCATGGGGGAGGTAATGTAGGTCTGAGGCTCCAATCTGCATTCACACACTTAGAGCAGGTGACTATAGGGTTAAATCCTTTGCTGAGAGACCCAGTCCCAGTGGGAGGAGTTTCAGGCTGGAGCAGTGTGAGCACGGGAAGTAGAGAGGCAGAACATCTGTGGAGAGAGACAGAGAAGGACCCTTTAGGGGACACCACAGGGAGGGTGCCCAGAAAGAGAGGCAGTCCAGACAGAGAGGGGCACGTAGAGAGTGATTGAGCACCCTGGCCCAGTCCAAAGCAGGGTACCGACTCCGAAGCAGTGCAGAGGTCCATCCCTGAGCCTCAAATACCGGTATGATCGACAGCTTCATAGGAGCACGATCCTCCCGTCATACGTGCGGTCCCCACCAGAAGCACCAAACCGGGTTGAGCCCCCTTAGAGAGAAGGGTATCTCATATCACCCAGCAGGCCTGGTAGTAAGCGGGATTCGTGCAGGGTAGCGCGAGGAAGGAGAGAGCGCAGAGGTAGGACGGAGAGAGATAAAGGAAGGAGCATCACTGGAGCCTCAGAGAGACATTGCTTCCTCCTATGACACCTGGTTCACTACCTGAGCGTACAAGCTGAAGATAACTGGAGTAAAGACCCATGCAGAGCAAGCAAGTGTCTGTGTTTCTTCCTGGTTAACTGTGACATTCCAGTCTCACATCAGAGACTGCGCTGCCCTATTCCACCAATCATCACACTACACTGCCCCGGGGACCCTACTCTACCTGTAGGGAGCTACAACACCTTGCTGCCATCCATCTCCCCCAGAGGTCTGAAGCTGCACCAGTGCCATCACCGGATCTACAGGTGTCCATTAACTTTAAATACCCCCTTTTCGTTGTCACCCAAGGGCACAGACTTGGGCACCGACCACCCGTGACATTCCTGCACCCGAGCGCCGAGACCTGAGTACCCGGACCCTTGTGGGCGCGACAGTAGTCACGGGCGGCCTGTGCCCGGGCTCGTGGCCCAGGTGGTCGCTGAAAAAGGGGTTAAATGAAAATAAAGAGTCTTCGTGATGCCACCCAAGGTGTCTGGTGATGGCACCGCTGCTGCTGCAGACCTCCAGGGATGATGGATGGGGCAGCTAGGTGGTGACGCTCCCTGTAAGTGGAGCGGAGTCCCCGGGGCAGAGATGGATGATGAATAAGGGATTCCTACACAGGGAGGCGGCTCTGCAGGTGGAGATACTGGTACAGTCTATGTGCAGGGCAGGATCAAGGGATGCAATGAAGGACACACACACACACTGGAGTTGTTTCTTTACCTTTACTGATGTTGCTGATTCAAGGTAATATCCAGGGTACAGTCCGGGTGATCGGGTGACAGTTCAGGATTTCCACACCTGATGAGTTGTGAGGCGAGGCCTCCTCTGTGTGTGTAAGTTCGGCCTGACTGAATCCTGGCCCTGACCTCTCCTGTGTTCCTCACTTGTATGGCAGGCAAGATGAACCTTGTGCTGGGCACCGCTAACTCCTCTGCAGGCCCCGGCTCTGTAGTTGCTGTGCTACAAGTGCTGCCAGGAGCCTGAAGTCTGCCTGGAGCTTTCTGCTGGCATAGGCAATCACTTTTTCTTGGCCATTCTTCTTCTGCGATAAGATAGCTCCTAATCCAACGTTGCTGGCATCAGTGTACAGCACGAACGGTAGGTTGTAGTCAGGATAGGCCAGGATCTCGTCTCCAGTCAGGGCCCACTTCTACGGTAGAATATCTGGGCAGTTTGACTTCCTCCTCCCCACAGTTTAATAGTTGTACAGGTAACCTCCCCTTGCGTACATCAACCACCCCCCTGGCTGTCAGGATTGTGGGTCGATTCTCTGAGAGTATGGGTTCAACCATGGCCTGGTAATTCTGCCCTCTGAGGCCTATTGCTGCCCGACACCATATCATGATTTCACTTCTTGGGGGTACATTTGTGCCTAGAATCATTTGCGTGTTTTTCTCACCACGGTCTGTTTCTACCACAATAAGACCTTGGCCCTGTGGTACCCCAGGGGTTAAGTGCCACAGAAACAACACCAAGGGTTAACTCCCCACACAACACCTGACACTGAACTAGCACCTCTAGGCCAGAAAGGGGGAGCTAAAGCAGCTCCCTTATATACTCTGGTATAATGAAGAAGTAGTTAGTTCAGTAGTAGCAGTACTGTGAAGAGAGCAGTTCAGTTCCTGGGAGAACTGAGAGAGAGACTGCAGTGTAAAGAGGCTGCCTCAGGCTTCTCTGCAGTCTGCTCCTCGATTCCAGGCCTAGCCAGGGTCTGAGGGAAGGAGTACAAGAAACAGAGGAACATATCTGGGAGACTGAGTGACTTCAAAACTCACCCGGAGGAGCGCACAGACCGGATACCGGATCCGAAACTGTGACTGACACACGCAGCACAGTAAACACCGGGATAGTGGAGGTTGTAGATCTACACTGTACCTCAGCAAAGCAACACGGCGGGGTCAGAAGCACACTGAAAGACTCAAGTTGCCTAGCAAATGGGGTACCTGTGAGGAGAGACAGGGCCAGCAGCTCAGCTGAAGCAGCAGCAGGGCCACACACACAGCGCAAGCAGTGGGAAGCTGAGGAGCCGGTCAGGATGGGAGCAACCCGGCCCCGTACAGACTCCGTGGACAGTTCTCTGCTAAAGAATATCTGCAGTAAAGACTTGGAAAATTTTCAAAAACCGTGAGGGTGTGTGATCCTTGTACTCGATGCCCTAATTTCCCTCACAAGCAGCCACCGTCTCCACTAATATCCCTATCCTGCAACATCTATAGCATCCATCATAGACTTTAACTACCACTGCCCTGGGGAACCAGGCTCTACCTGTGAGAGCCGTTCCATCTCCAGCTGCCAAACATCATCCCCGGAGGTTCTGCAGCAGCGGTGGTCACCCTGACCACAACCCGTGGGTGGCGTCAGACAAACTCCCCTGTAAATATTCCCCCATTTACTTGCGGAACCCGGGACACGGTCCGGACCAAGACCACCGTGATATCCCCAGCAGTACCCCAGTCCGATACCGACTACCCCGTCCCAGTGGGATTCCACAACCCTTTAACTCCACCCTCCCCACTTTTATTGTTACCTCTTTAAACCCAACTTGGTTTATTGGCAACCCATTAAGGCATAAATAATGAGGTTAGGATCTGGAGGGGTGAGTGCGGTATCGTCCCAGAACCTTTTGTAAAGGATATGTGGTATGGTGGTCACCTGTGACCCGGTGTCCAACAGTGCTGATGTGGGGATTCCATTCAGCGTGATAAGACAGTATTGGTCGACCTCCCACGTATTATCAAGCCAGTCAGTCGGCGGGCCTGGTCGTCTTATTCCTGGGGGTTGGTCCTTGGCCCAGGGGTTGCTAATTTAAAGGGCATGAACTGGCGAAGTGTCCCATCTCGTTGCAACGGCGACAGATGGGTTGTCCTGTACAGCTGTAGCGGTGTTGGTCCTCACACGGGGCAACGGTGCCTTCTTTAATCTCATCCACTGGACATCTTCAGGGCTGTCAGCTAGCAGGATCTTTCCTGACGACTTGAGCTCCAGTTTAAGCTGCATGGCCTTTAAGATCATGCCATATCTTTGCGTAGCTGTCGCACCTCCGAGCATAGGTCATTAGAATCACCAGGTGCTGCAGCCTGTAGACTAGTCTCTGTGGCAAGTGAGGAAGAGAGTGTCACCTGTAATGGAGAGGCTTTGGCTTGCCACAGTTGAGATGTGGGGTCAGTGGCTTCAGGGGTTTGCATTACTTTTATGGCCCGCTCCTTTAGGACAACAAAGTCTGTATCCGGTTGTTGTAGGGCCCACCAGTGCAGCTGTTTACTATCACTGGGAGATTGCAATCCCTGGATGAATTGATCAATTAGCATTTTATTTTTATCCTGCACACTGGTTGGATCTACCCGCTTCAGAGTCCGCAGTGCCTCCTGGAGGCGTAGGGCATAGTCTCTTATACTGTCTTGCGGCCTTTGCCTACAATGGTAGAATCTCATTCTCAGTTCAGCCTCAGTGCGGGTCTTAAAAACAGCTTTGAACTTCTTAAATATTTGTGCTACTGATTCTCGATCTGCATCTGTCCAGGATTCAACTTCCTGCTCTGCTGCACCAGTTAATTGTCCTATTACAACAGAGGCTCTTTGCTTGCCAGTCATTGCATACATATCGAGCACATTACAGATCTTTTTCTTAAACCCAGCCAGGGTGTCAGGTTTGCCATCGTATTGTGGTAGTCACGCCGCTCCCGAAACATACGACAGGGAGATTGGCATAATCGGCGCCACAGCTCCGGTTGCTGCGGTGGCTCCGCCGGCAGAGGTTCCAGTTGGTTGATTTGGGTTAGAGACTGTTGCATCGCCGTTCTCTTGCGCATCCATTCTCGCTCCCCCAGTTAACTTTAGCCAGTCTTTTATAAAAGAAATAGCAGTCGGCGTCTCCTCAGGCGGGGAGTTGAGTGCTTCGGGTCTTTCCGGATCGGGACACTGCGCTTCGTCAGTTCTCGGCAGAGAGCGGGGTGAGGCATGCCTTCGCGCCCTTTTGGCCGTAAAGCCCCCTTTCTTCTTGGTTGTGGTGCAGTTATGGCGACCCTATTTTAACGGTTAAAACACAGTCAATACACAGCACACAGTACCCGATGTTACCGGGCACGGGATCCTGTTCGTGATGCCAAAAGCTGACTCACCCCAGGGCCTTGGGGTACCCGGTCCTGGGCGTTAATCGAAGGGGTAGTCATGGGTGGCCTGTGCCCGGGTCCGTGGCCCTGGTGGTCGCTGAAAAAGGGGTTATATGAAAACAAAGATTCTTCGTGACGCTAGCTACTGTGTCCGGTGATAGGCACCAGCGCTGCTGCAGGCCTCCGGGGATGATGGATGGGCAGCTAGGTGGTGACGATCCCTGTAGGTGGAGCGTAGTCTCCGGGCAGAGATGGATGATGAATAAGGGACTTTTACACAGGGAGGCGGCTCTGCAAGTGGAGATGCTGGTACAGTCTATGTGCAGGGCAGGATCCGGGGCTGCAATGAAGGAGACACACACACTGGAGTTGTTTCTTTAACTTTACCGATTTTGCCGGTTCAAGGTAATATCCAGGGTACAGTCCGGGTGGTCGGGTGACAGTTCAGGATTTACACACCCAATGGAGTTGTGAGGCCTCCTCTGTACTGTGTGTGTGTTTAAGTTCTGGCCTGATTGAATCCTGACCCTGACCTCACCTGGGGTCCTCACTTGTATGGCAGGCAAGATGAACCTTCTGCTGGGCACCGCTAACTCCTCTGCGGGCCCTGACTCTGTGCAGTTGCTCTGCCACAAGTGCTGCCAGGAGCCTGAAGTCTCCCTGGTCCTCCGATTCTCTCTGCTGGGCTAACTGGACCTGCGCAGACTCAGAGTCTGGTGTCCGGGTTGCTTCTGTCTGTTGCTGGGGCGAACTAGTATAGTTCCTCTGCCTCACTCTGTTCCTTGTCTTGCCTCCGACCCTCACCCTAGGGTTCCTTACACTGGCTAGGCTTCCCTCTGGGATGGGCCTAGTGCGGCACGCTCACCACGACGTCTTCACAGTCCTCCCTGGAACTGCACTCTCTAACTCCTTACGCCAGGCCTAGATTTTATAGGGACCTTGCCTGAAGTCGGGTTGGAAGGTGTTGCATGTGTGGAGCCCACTGGGACGGGGTACTCGGTACTGGACCGGGGTACTGCTGGGGATGTCACGGAGGTCCTCGTCCGGACCGTGTCCCGGGTTCTCACAAGTAAAGGGATATTTACAAGGATAAGTTCGTCGTGACACCACCCACGGGTTGTGGTCATGAGGGGACCACCGCTGCAGCACAGCTCTGCCAAGAGGATGGATGGATGGGCTGCAGCCAGATGGATGAGCCCGCTGCTCCTGACAAGGAAAAAAGGTATTTTAAACAGTTCAGGGTACCTGGAATCAAACACGGACACTCAGGCAAGGTTCACCGGGTTTACTTGTCAGCTTCTTCACAAACAATTCACAGCAGTTCTTAATACAAGTCACAGTCAATTCACTCCGGTAACACTGAACCCACTGCAGCAGGCTGTCGCTCTGAAACCCCTCACTCCTTCTAAGTCCTTCCAGGCTGTAGTCTCTTCTCTCTTTCTTGTCTCCCCAGGTAGTATAGCGGTATCTGGATCCTTGTGGGTCCTCGTGGTTGCTGCTGTGCTTCCTACCCTTTTGTTAGCAACTCCAACCTAGAGTTAAAGCTCCCCGTCGGTTAATCTGGGAAGCCGGCTGAATTATCGGCTCTCCTCCAGAGCCGACTCTCTGCTGTGTGCCTAGTCTGAAGTAACCCTTTCCTGCAAGGCATTACCAGACTCCTTCTAGCCCGTGTGACTCCAGCACAGATAGGGAAAACTTCTCCACCAGTTGTCAGTGCTGCCGTGTTCCTCAGACCCAGTGCTGCTGGTCCGTTCTCTTTCCTCACACTCCCCTGGGATGCCGGCTATGGACGGGCTTTCTCTCCATGGTTTCTGTGACTCTGTGGATTTGCATCTCCATCAAGCCCAACCCCACCAGGATGTGTGTCACTCTCTGCATGGTGTTTTTTCAGCTCAACCTACCTCGGCCTACTCCTGGGTCTTTTCTGTTTAGCACCCTTGGCCTACTTGGTCTTTGCGTCTCAGCCTACTGTGGCCTACTAACTTCTTCCTCCTCTTTCTCCTCTATTTGTGCTTTCTGTCAACTGATCTACATGCATTCTCACCCACTTTCCTCTAAACCCACCACCCCTTGCCCAACTAGAGTTCCAGGCTCCGGGCTGGGTGCTGCCTCTAGTGGTGTGTGTGTGTCCGTGAATGTGTTTGGTGTACAAACCGTCTTATCTTTCTGCCTGGCTGCAGTTCCCTATGTGGCCACCCTGGTCGCAGGGGCACCACACATGTATAAGTGTACCTGATGTGGAAATCCCACCGTGCACCAGGTGTTTCTGTGGCAACTTTCCTGCAGGAGTGCCACACATCCACATTTTGTTGTAAGGTTAATTGATTTCACACCATATACCTGGGTTATTTGCCAATTAAGGGCAACAACTGTAAGGCCTTGGGGTACCCGGTCCCGGCGTTGTAGTTCACGGGGAATGTCACGGGACCTGTGCCCGGTCTCGCGGCCCTGGTGGTCTCTGAAAAGAGTCAATAAAGAATAAAATAAAGGTGTTTCGGAACCTAGGTTCCAGTAATGGTGCCGGCGCTGCAGGACAGACCTCCGGGTGATGATGGAACAGCACAAAGGTGATGCTCCCTGTAGTTGTAAAAGTTTATGTACAGTCTTTATGTGGAGCCCACTGGGACGGGGTACTCGGTACCGGACAGGGGTATCGCTGGGGGTATCACGGCGGTCTTCGTCCGGACCATGTCCCAAGCCCACAAGAAAAAGGGGTATATTTACAGGGATTTGTCATGATGCCACCCACGGGTTGCGGTCAGTGAGGGGAGCACCGCTGCAGCTTACTTCTGCCAGGAGGATGGATAGTGGGGCTGCAGCTAGGTGGATGAGCCCGCCGTGGGTTGGGCTGCTCATGACAGGGTATAGAATGGATATAACAGTTCTGTTTGCACGGAATCACACACGGGAGACTGAAACAGGGTTCACCGGGTTTTACTAACAGTTCTTCCTCAGTACAACCAGTTCACGTACAGTTCACACAGTTAACTTTGTACACTCTCTCTGAACCTTCTGCAGCCAGGTTTCCCTCCTTAGACCCTTTACCCTCTTGAAACCTTTAAGGCTTTCCTCTCCTCTGTTCTTCCCATGGGCTGTATGAGGGCAGCTCGGTCCCTTGTTTGGCTTCTCCCGGTGTATGTGTGGCGTCCCTGCGTCCAGGAGGCCACAAAGGGAACTGCAGCCAGGAAGGTAGGAAAGACAGTTGAACCCCAACACCCTCACAGCCCACACAACCCACATAGCAGTAGAAAGCAGCACCCAACCCGGAGCCTGGGAACTCTAGGCAGGCAAGGGGTGGTGGGTTTAGAAACAGTGGGTGGGCCAACACGCAAGTCAGGTGACAGAGGGTAGATATAGAGCAGGGGAGGAGAAAGGAGTCAGTAGGCCGGTGTAGGCTGAGCAGCAAAGAAAGAAGCACATGTCCTGGAAGAGTGGGGTGTAAGAAGCACAGAATCTGGAGAGCCAGTGCGAGCCACAAAGAGAAAGCCTATCTGGAGCCAGCACGCCAGGAGTGTGAGGGACGAGAGGACCAGTGACACTGGGTCATAGAACCACGGCTGAGATGGCAGACTGCAGGCGGAGAAGCCCTCCAATCGAACCCAAAGACCCGGTTAGAAGGAGTCTGATAGAGCCTCACCACCGAGGACTATTGGAGGCTAGGCTAGCAATAGAGTGTCGGCTCTAGAGGGGACCGTTGCTTCACCCGGAATCCCCAGACAACCGACGGGGGACCTTAGCTACACGTTAGGGTTCCTACCCCAAAGGACAGGCAGTTCAGTGACAACCCGGAGGACCCACAGGGACCCGAGTCACCACCATACTGTCCAGAGACGCACAACAAAGTGAGAGAGAGAGAGAATCAGAGCCTGAAATGGTCAGAGAACGAGTGAGGGGTCATAGAAAGGAGCAACCTGGCTGCAGAGAGTAAAGGAACCCAGAGGGGAGAGTGATACCCGTGTAAAGACTGTAAGATCTGAGTTGTGAACTGTAACTGTAACTGTGAGCTGTACCTGAGAAGTTTGAGAAGTAAACACGGTGAACCCTGACTCCGACTCCCTCGTATGTTTCTGCCTGCACATGATTCCCTCCAAACAGGTCTGCAGGAGATCCCCGCCTGGAGAGTCACAGCTTGTCAGCTCCAACACTGAAGGAGGATTCCTGCAGCATCTGGACAGTAAGTGCATTGCACCCAGCACGAGCCTGCACCATACCCTACACAGTAGACTCAACCATCACTGCCCCGGGGAACTCAGTTCTGCCCACGGAGAACTATTCCATCCTAGCTGCCATTACATCATCCCCGGAGGTTCTGCGGCAGCGGTGGCCCTAAACACGACTGACATTATCCCCTGTAAATATTCCCTTTTCACTGTCAGGCCAGGGACACAGTCCGGACCAGGAGCACCCATGACATTCCCCAGCAGCAGACCCGGTCCGGTACCGAGTACCCCGTTCCAGTGGGCTCGACATATGGGTAGCAAGCCTGGGTCCTATATGCTGCTGTTTCTCCAGCCTGCATGTTGGGTGACCAGACCTGAAAATTGTGCCTCCCTGTCAGTGTGTCCGTGTACCGGCGTGTAGCTACGGCCACCCAGAGCCGACTCTCTGGTCCCAGCCTAGCCTTGGGCGTCCCTATCTTGCAAGGAATCACCGGGCTTTCTCCTACCAGTGTAACTACCTGGGTACGTCAGGGGAATATGTCCTGCCAGTAGTTTAACAAAACAAAGTATTCACTGATCTCAGGGAGACCAGTTCAAGAAAACACTGCGGGCAGCCGGCTAAAGCGCTCAACACAGTGAATTCCTAGGCCCATTGCCCCCTGGGAATTTTGAATATGCAAATAGAGTCTGTGGAGCCTCGTTTAGGAGTCTCAACACAGGACTAGACAGATCTTCCACCAGGGAAGGACCTAGCCATGATAACCACCATATTAAGTGGCCCTTTGAGTCAATATCCAGCTCTTTACAAGCTTAAAGATATGACAAGGGAATACCAAGGCCAGGTATCCATCCACAGACAGCTGTTTCGGGGTGTTGCCCTCATCAGTGCGGAGTAGGATTCTGGCTAGGTGGGAGCAATGCCTAGTAGACCAACAAAACAAAGTATTCACTGATCTCAGGAGACCAGTTCAAGAAAACACTGCGGGCAGCCGGCTAAAGTGCTCAACACAGTGAATTCCTAGGCCCATTGCCCCCTGGGAATTTTGAATATGCAAATAGAGTCTGTGGACCTCGTTTAGGAGTCTCAACACAGGACTAGTCAGATCTTCCTCCAGGGAAGGACCTAGCCATGATAACCACCATATTAAGTGGCCCTTTGAGTCAATATCCAGCTCTTTACAAGCTTAAAGATATGACAAGGGAATACCAAGGCCAGGTATCCATCCACAGACAGCTGTTTCGGGGTGTTGCCCCTCATCAGTGCGGAGTAGGATTCTGGCTAGGTGGGAGCAATGCCTAGTAGACCAACAAAACAAAGTATTCACTGATCTCAGGGAGACCAGTTCAAGAAAACACTGCGGGCAGCCGGCTAAAGCGCACAACACAGTGAATTCCTAGGCCCATTGCCCCCTGGGAATTTTGAATATGCAAATAGAGTCTGTGGAGCCTCGTTTAGGAGTCTCAACACAGGACTAGACAGATCTTCCTCCAGGGAAGGACCTAGCCATAATAACCACCATATTAAGTGGCCCTTTGAGTCAATATCCAGCTCTTTACAAGCTTAAAGATATGACAAGGGAATACCAAGGCCAGGTATCCATCCACAGACAGCTGTTTCAGGGTGTTGCCTCTCATCAGTGTGGAGTAGGATTCTGGCTAGGTGGGAGCAATGCCTAGTAGACCAACAAAACAAAGTATTCACTGATCTCAGGGAGACCAGTTCAAGAAAACACTGCGGCAGCCGGCTAAAGCGCTCAACACAGTGAATTCCTAGGCCCATTGCCCCCTGGGAATTTTGAATATGCAAATATGCCAGTAGTTTGTCAGTGCTGCCGTCTTCCTCGGACCCAGCTGCACCGGTCCGGTTTCTGTCTTTCCCCTTCCTTTAGGCTGCAGACTATGGAGCGGGCTTTCTCTCCAGGGAACGGTGTCTCACAGGATTCTGCACCTCAGGGAGCCCTGACCCTCAAGGAAGTGTCACTTTCTTTATTCTGGTCTTTACTGCTCAGCCTTCTCTGGCCTACTCTTGTCTTTGCTGTTCGGCTCGCTCTGGCCTACTACCTAACTCCTCCTAGTTCCCCCCTTTTGTACTTGGTTCATCACCTGACCTACGTCCCACCCACTATGACTGGCCCCACCACCCCTTGCCCGCCTAGAGTCCCGGGCTCCGGGTTGGGTCTTGTGTCAGTGGGTGTGTGTTTGAAGGTGTGTGTGTAGCAACCTGTCTCCACCTGCCTGGCTGCAGTTCCTACTTGGGGCCACCCTGGTCACAGGGGCGCCACATTTACACAGGGAGGCAGCTTATCACACAGCACAGTTGATGTGGCCAGGGCTAGAGGTACTCGGACACCGGGACTGATGGGTTCTTGAATGGGGAGATCACGGGTGGTCGGGTTCCCGGTTCCGTGCCCTGGTTATCATTTGAGTAGATGGTGGGGGAGAAGAGAGTATTTACAGGGGAACGTGACGCCACTTGTAGTACCCGGTAATATGGTACCGGCGCTGAAAGCCGGCCGCTGAGGTGATGGTTGGTGCAGCAGAGAGTAGTCAGCTCCCTACAGGTGGAGCTATTACCTCAGGGCAGTGGTGAAGGAAGATGGTGAGGGAGGACAGTAATGGTGATGATGAGTGCAGTTGTAGTGCTGGATGGTGTTGCAGTTCTTACCCCTCTGCTGAGCTGCTAGTGATGCTGAGCCTTCCAGGCACCGGCGAGAGGAATAACGGAAACCAGTTCAAGTTTAACTCCACTTTACTAGGTACCGGTAGATGGTAAAAAGGAACACGGTACAGTTTGGTTTACAGGGTGGATGTTGCCAGCTCAGGATTCCCCCTATGGAGTCTCTAGATGTCTGCGATCTCTGTCTTTCAGGGTCTCCTTCCTTCTTCCTAGTTCTACCACCCTCGCAGAGCTCTCCCGCCTGTCCCTTGATCTCCCACGGTGGAGCACGGGTGTCCTTTGCCGGTTCAGTCAGGGTTTCTACTAACCCCCGCCACCGGTACTTGGGCCGTTACTCCTGTGATCGTGGATCTAATGTGGTCCTGAGGGTTGAGGTACCTTGTGGCGCTGTCAGCAACCCGGTTCCTAGGGCCTGCAGCTCGTCAGTCTGCAGAACTTCTATCTGCCTCGGCTTTCTGCGCTGCCGGTGTTCCTTCAATGCGACCAGCTGGCTCCAACCAATCCTGGCCCATTGCCTTCTGTCCTGGGCCCCCACTTGAAGATGGAGCTCCCTCCTGTTGGCTGTGCTGTCAGGCCTGTCCTTCTTGACTGCCTTCCCAGCACTAAATAACTAGAAACTGTCTCTCTCTCACTGCATCTTGACGCGGGCACGCCCAGGGCTGTGGGGTACTCGGCTCTCGGGACTCTCTCTGTCTCAGTCAGTCCGGGAAGTCACAGGTGGCCATCCCAAGGTCGTGGCCCTGGGGTCAACTTAAAATGGGGGAATATATACAGGGGATTATTTACAAGTTGTCTTTGTCGTGACGCTACCTGCTGAGTCTGGTGATGTTCACCAGCACCGCTCCAGTTCTCCGGTGGTCGGTGGTATGGCGGCTTAGATGGAATCCGCCCCCGCAGGCAGGACGGGACCACCGGGGCAGGAATGCTGTAATAAAACAGTTTATGTTTAAAAGGATGCAGCAGAGTCAAAGCTTCACTTCACCGGGTAACTTTTACTTGAACAGTTCTTTCTATCAGCTTACAGTTCAACAGTTCATTAGATGGTATAATGGCGAATGCTTTAGGGGTGCAATTGGGATTCTGGCTTGAGATGAAACCCTCCTTTAAGTTCCTTCCTTTTCCTTCTATTCTTGTTCCCAGTGTGAAGCCTAATCTCTTGTAGATGATCTGGTCTCCTACTGCTGATTCTAGCTTCTGTCTCCTCTCCCTTTTGTACCCGTCGGGTTAACCGTCTAGTGAATGCCGCAGCTGCCACTGCGCTTCTGGCTTCCCTCTTGTGGGACCTTGGGAGTCAGGGTCATATTTGTAATATCCCTGTTTAGCGGATTTTCTGTGAGACTTAGAGCACTCACAGTTGCGGGCTCCGGTACCCAAGTTTCTTCCTATGGGGCAAACTCTATCCTTTACTCACTTCCCCACTCAAGTTAACTCTGCAATTCTGAGCTTCCTTGGTTTGGGATCTGTGCTCTTTCAGGACCTCTCAGGCGAGATGGCCCTCTTGGTTTCCTGCAGGCTGTCTGCCTGCTCCTTCCACCTTCTCCTCCACCGACTTCTTTCTCCAACTCACTTACTCCTTCTGACTGACTAACTAACTGAGCTCTCCGATTCCCTCTAGAGGTCGCTAAGATCCTCCCTGGGTTCCTTCCACCACTATCCCTAGTGTGTGTGGGTGCTGCTCTAGGACTCCATCTTGTGACCATTGTCCCAATTGCAGTGGAGTACTACACCGCTTTTCTGGATGCAGTACCCCTTTTGTGGCACCTACGTAGTGGGGTGCCACACATCTACCCTAGGCTCCACCCCCTGTTGGGATCTACTAAATTACCGGTCCCCCCTACTCTAGTGGTCTAATCCTAGGTGTGTGCACGTACAGACTCTACAGGTTTAACCCTGAACTGACAACTTACAGGAAAAAGAAAAACACATTATTGTCACAGTGTAGTACTTCCCTGTGGCGCCTAGCCGCAGGGGCGCCACAGTCACTTGTTCTCTTCACTGCAGCAAGTGTGCGGCTCATCAGGCACAGGCAAATGAAGTACACGACACAGTAACTCTGAATGAGTTTACTGGCAGCATGTCAGGCAAGTTACAGATGACACAGTCTTTCAGGTCACTCTCTGGCCCGGGTAGTCACCAGGGAACCGGGATGACTCACTTAGGATCCTCAGTGGTGTGCCTGCCGTTCCTTTCCGGTCCCTAAAGAAGCTCGGGCCTCCAGTTTGGTGGCTCAGGGGTGAACACCCGCACCACTCTTGGAGCCGGTCCTCCGTTCAGGGACAGATCCCTCCAGTCAGTAGACGTACCTGGTCCGGATTCAGGGGCACCGCAGAACCTGGTGCCCTTGGGATCTCCTTCTATCCTGACGGCTGGCTGCATTGCGGGCTTTGATCCAGGGTTCTGCAACGGTGCATGGGGCACAGGCAGTGCAGGCCTGTGAGTCCCCATCAGCACCTGCTCCCTCCACCCCTGCAGCGCGTGGCCGCCGATCTAGGCCGCCAGAGTGCTACTCCCGGGAGGCAAGGGGGGCGAGGCGGGCTCATTCTAGGAGATCCAGCCAGAGGCCCACACCGGCCGGCACGAGGAATCTAAGGCAGGGCCACGATGCTCTGGAAGTGGCTGGGGCCAGCCAGCGGCCTTCTTCCGGTCCGTGGTCCAGGACTCGAAATATGACGGCGCCATGCGGCTGTCGGGCGCAGGACACACACCCCGCAATCGGCGGTGGACTGGAGCGGCCTTCCAGTTAGAAGGGACCTACACCAACAAGGGGGCAGACAGCAGTGCTCTATGAAGCCGGGAGCAGCCTGCGGTCACGGTCGGGGACCAGGGGGAGAATCATCTTCCTGAAGTCCCAGAGCACGGGGCAGGGGGACCCGGCCAGCAACAGCAGCGGTGGCTCCCAGGTCTGGTGGGGGTTGTACCCAGCGTGGGTCTTTCGCAGACACAGGGCCCATAGAGGTCATAACGGACCCTCCCAGGGTGGCAGGGGGAAGATCCCAGCAGTGTCGGGGTTTGGTGCAGCCCTCCTGCAGTCAGCAGGGTGGGCTTGAGGCTGGGGTTCCATCGGAGGTCTCCGGTCAGAAGAGGCCATGGGGGCGTTCGGTGACCGGCAGGACCCGGAGGGCGCAGGGAAGGTCCTCCAAGAAGCAACATCCAGCCAGGGGAACTGAGGCTGCCTCGGAGGCTAGGGGAGGAAGAAGTGGTGGGGGGGGCTCGGATGCAGCACCCCTGGTTGGCAATGACAGCAAGAGTGATGAAGAAGGAGAACCGTCGGATGGATCATCATCGGTCAGCAGAGGACTTCGTTTCAGCTGCATCAAGGCAGCCTGGTTAGAACACTTCTACAGTTAGGGCCAGAAATATTTGGACAGTGACACAAGTTTTGTTATTTTAGCTGTTTACAAAAACATGTTCAGAAATACAATTATATATATAATATGGGCTGAAAGTGCACACTCCCAGCTGCAATATGAGAGTTTCCACATCCAAATCGGAGAAAGGGTTTAGGAATTATAGCTCTGTAATGCATAGCCTCCTCTTTTTCAAGGGACCAAAAGTAATTGGACAATGGACTCTAAGGGCTGCAATTAACTCTGAAGGCGTCTCCCTCGTTAACCTGTAATCAATGAAGTAGTTAAAAGGTCAGGGGTGGATTCCAGGTGTGTGGTTTTGCATTTGGAAGCTGTTGCTGTGAGCAGACAACATGCGGTCAAAGGAACTCTCAATTGAGGTGAAGCAGAACATCCTGAGGCTGAAAAAAAAGAAAAAATCCATCAGAGAGATAGCAGACATGCTTGGAGTAGCAAAATCAACAGTTGGGTACATTCTGAGAAAAAAGGAATTGACTGGTGAGCTTGGGAACTCTAAAAGACCTGAGCGTCCACGGATGACAACAGTGGTGGATGATCGCCGCATACTTTATTTGGTGAAGAAGAACCCGTTCACAACATCAACTGAAGTCCAGAACACTCTCAGTGAAGTAGGTGTATCTGTCTCTAAGTCAACAGTAAAGAGAAGACTCCATGACAGTAAATACAAAGGGTTCACATCTAGATGCAAACCATTCATCAATTCCAAAAATAGACAGGCCAGAGTTAAATTTGCTGAAAAACACCTCAAGAAGCCAGCTCAGTTCTGGAAAAGTATTCTATGGACAGATGAGACAAAGATCAACCTGTACCAGAATGATGGGAAGAAAAAAGTTTGGAGAAGAAAGGGAACGGCACATGATCCAAGGCACACCACATCCTCTGTAAAACATGGTGGAGGCAATGTGATGGCATGGGCATGCATGGCTTTCAATGGCACTGGATCACTTGTGTTTATTGATGACATAACAGCAGACAAGAGTAGCTGGATGAATTCTGAAGTGTACCGGGATATACTTTCAGCCCAGATTCAGCCAAATGCTGCAAAGTTGATTGGACGGCGCTTCATAGTACAGATGGACAATGACCCCAAGCATACAGCCAAAGCTACCCAGGAGTTCATGAGTGCAAAAAAGTGGAACATTCTGCAATGGCCAAGTCAATCACCAGATCTTAACCCAATTGAGCATGCATTTCACTTGCTCAAATCCAGACTTAAGACGGAAAGACCCACAAACAAGCAAGACCTGAAGGCTGCGGCTGTAAAGGCCTGGCAAAGCATTAAGAAGGAGGAAACCCAGCGTTTGGTGATGTCCATGGGTTCCAGACTTAAGGCAGTGATTGCCTCCAAAGGATTCGCAACAAAATATTGAAAATAAAAATATTTTGTTTGGGTTATGTTTATTTGTCCAATTACTTTTGACCTCCTAAAATGTGGAGTGTTTGTAAAGAAATGTGTACAATTCCTACATTTTCTATCAGATATTTTTGTTCAACCCTTCAAATTAAACGTTACAATCTGCACTTGAATTCTGTTGTAGAGGTTTCATTTCAAATCCAATGTGGTGGCATGCAGAGCCCAACTCGCGAAAATTGTGTCACTGTCCAAATATTTCTGGCCCTAACTGTATTGATACTGAATATATGTCATGTTTAGGTGGGAATGTAGGGGGCGTATCAGTCGTTGGGGATGTGGTAAGTCAGCTATATTTATTGTAGAGTTTAGTGGCAGGCAGGGGAGGGGGTAACCTGCCGGGGTCTACAGTGGGAGCCTGGGTGGGTCCGGTCACGGGCTCGACGGGTGGTGGAGTTGAGGCTACGGTGCAGCAAGAGGATGGTGGCACGGGTTCAGCAGCAACGGTGCCGGAGGCAGCAGTCACTGTGACAGGGTGGAAAAAGAGAAGGAGGATGAGGTGGTGAGATTGGATGATAGGGCTAGGAGTGAGGTGTATGTCTGCTTTGAGAGCCTGTTGGGGGTCATCTCAAGAAAGAAGTGAGGGAGAGATTTGGAAAGGGAAATATGTCGAAGTTTTTTCGCTGCTTCCCCTTGAGAAGGTTAATTTGGATAAGATTAAGCTGAGTGACTATAAGGAGAAGGAGGAGGCGGAGAAGCGGCGTTATCGCCTTATACCTCGAATGTTTGCTAATTGGTTTCAAGCCTTTGGTATTTTGGCGAGTGTAGTGGGGGAAAAGGAGCCAGATCATTGTTCTGCCCTGTTTGGTTATATGGATGCTATCAGGGAGGCTTACAGGGTGTATTGGGGCTTGTCATGGTTGCGCTATGACGAGCAATTTCGGCAGCGTAAGGCTTTGCGTCCGAACATGCGATGGGACCGCAAAGATATTTCCTTGTGGTTGCGTTTAATGACAGCCCCAGTTTAGCCCTTTCGTGAGGGAGGGGGGTCGAGGCGTCAGGAACCAGGGTGGGTGCCTCGGCCACTTTCCACAAGGGTTGCTGTTGGCAGTATAACGAAGGGCAGTGTAAGTTTGGAGCATCATGCAGATTTAAGCAGGACTGTTCGGGTTGCGTAGTTTTGCCCGATGTTTTAAGAAAGGAAAAGGCAGAGATACGGCTGGAAAAAGGGAGGACTCTGGTGAGGGTCGAGGCGATGGCACCGGTTCTACGTAGATACTCTGATGTGGAGGCCGCCAAGTTGTTGCGTTCTGTTTTTTTGTTGGGTTTTTGTATTCCGTTGGATGCGGCGGATAGTTCGTGTCGGCCAAGAAATCTGAGGTCGGCCACGGCTCTTCCGGGGGGTAGTGGGGTCTAAATTAAGAAAGGAGGTGGTGTTGGGGCAGATGGCGGGCCCCTTTCATGATCAGCCTTGCGCAAATTTGAGTGTGTTGTCATCCACCATTTGTCCTATCCGGAGGGGACGTCGGTCAACAATGGTATTGGGCCGGAGTTGACTGTGGTGTGTTATGTATCATTTGATAGGGCGGTGGAGATGGTAAGGAAAGCAGGCCCGGGGGCATTGATGGTGAAGTCGGATGTGAAATCAGCATTTCGTTTATTGCCAGTGCACCCGGAGAGACAGCATTTACTGGGTTGCATGTGGGAGTAGCGTTTTTTTTTGTTGATCGTTGTTTGCCAATGGGTTATTCAATTTCTTGCTCTTATTTTGAAACTTTTAGTTCGTTTGTGGAATTGGTTGTGAGGGACGTGTCGGGTATGGATTTTATTATCAATTACTTAGATGATTTTTTCTGTGTGGGGCCGGCTGGTTCCTCGGTTTGTGCTGGATTGTTGTTTACTTTACAGAAGGTTGCAGGTTGGTTTGGTATCCCGTTGGCAAGGGATAAGACGGAAGGCCCGATTACGGTGTTGCATTTTCTGGGGATTGAAATTGATTCGGTGGCTAAGGAATGTCGGCTTCCTGAGAACAAGCTTACGGATTTGAGGCGGTCGGTGGTGGTGGTGTGCGGAGCTCGGAAAGTGCGGCTCAAGGAGGTGCAATCTTTGCTGGGAAAACTTGATTTTGCAGAATTATGCCGACAGGCCAGGTTTTTTGCTAGACGACTGTCGTTAGCTATAGCAGGCAAGTCATGCCCAAGGCATTTTGTGCGCATTACTAGAGAAATTAAGGAGGATTTGAGAGTGTGGGATGTTTTCCAGCAGAAGTACAATGGGCGCACATTATGGCTTCCACAAGTGGTGCCTAATAATGTGCTACAGTTGTATACGGACGCGGCGGGTTCGCTGGGATTTGGTGCCTTTTTCAAGGGACACTGGTGTGTGGGGAGAGGCCCGTGTTGTGGAGGGAGCAAGGCCTGGTGCGTAATTTGGTGCTTCTGGAACTGTTTCTCATTGTGGTAGTGGTGGAATTGTGGGGACAGGATTTTGCTGACAGGAAGGTGTACTTTCATTGTGAGAATGTTGCAGTCGTTTACACGATTAATTCCTTGTTGACTAAGTCGCCGCTGGTAGTAGCCTATTTACGTCATTTGGTCTGGCGGTGTTTGCAATAGAATATTCAAGTTGTTGCTGAGCATCTGTGGCGCCCCGCAACGAGTGCGTCACAAGGGAGTATTGCAGCCGCAATATTCTCTAGACAAAGCAGTGCAATAGTTAACTCAGAGATCCAACCCAACATACAACACCTAGAACAGAGGACCAATCATAGGTCCTGGTGGGTGGAGTGTTAGGGTAGTGAAGTAGAACAAGTCAGAACGAGACAGAATCTAGAACCTGACAAGAGCAGACTAGAACGAGGAGTGGGGGCTCCGCACTCCGTGCGGGCCCCTGGGCCGTCACCGGTCGGGTGTCAGCACCTGAGGCCTTAACCACCGGGAATGGGCATTTCTACACGGGTTCCCAAAAGACTCCCGTGCCCACAACTCACAGCCGGTTCACTGGTACCGAAGCTGGCAGCAGTTCACCTCTGTCACGCGAACCAGCCCCGTGGAGGAGCAGCTTTATAGGAGCACCCCACCACCAGCCAGTTTCCAGTCGTCTAACCAGCGGTGTACCCACTGAGGGACCCAAGGCTCCCCAAAGAATCCAGAACGTACATCATGGATAGGGCATTGAAGCAGCCTCCCCGTACCCGACCTGGTATTCCTGGGCGACGCTGGCAAGAGAAGCTAAGGAGGTAGAGAGGAGGTACACTGCGGATCTCTGAGGAGCACTATCACTGCTAAGTCCACCCGGTCTTCTACTCAACCACTGTAAGCCATGTACTGCCTGCTGGTTACAGTAAAGAACCGTTGCAGAGACTATCTGTGTCCGTGTCTCCTTATGAACTGTCCGTCGTTAACTGAAGGTAACCGCAGCTGCCGCACAACATCTTGAGCAGCTCCAGCCCCCGGGGATCACCGCTCAGCCTGTGGGGAGCGTAACATCTTGCTGCTGTCCATCACCCCGGGAGGTTCCGCAGCGTCGGTAGTCCTTACCGAATCTACTCATAGGTGGCGTCACGAAGAAAACAAATTAAAACCCCTTTTAATCTGTTCCCGTAAGACGACCTCAATTTTTGATCTGCACTACACCGGGCCCCACTACCGGCAGGCGCGGTCCACCCGTGACAAGGAAGGAGAAGAATCGCCTGTCTAAACCGGGAGTAACCCTGGCCCCTGGTGTGCGTCAGAAAATGGCGTCACGAACAGGATACGAGCAGGCCCGTTACCCAACGGGTATGTTGTGCTTAAACTGGACTTTATTGTCTACAATTGGACTTTGTTCGTCCCTAAAAGAACTTTCCCGCCTTTACACCATTGGGTCAAGATGGCGCCCAAGATGGCGTTCCCGCCACAAGAAGCCGCCACGTGAAGCCCAGGAGTGAGTCAACCCCCCCCTCACTGTGGGAGGGCTAAAGACAAAAGGCGCCAAACTCTTTGTCCGCCCTGATTGCTCGAGTCAACCATGGGGGCGGACCCCAAAGACTTTTCCCACGATTGGACTACAAAAGCCCAGAGGAGATGGGAGTGTCATACCTAGACACACCGACAGAGAGAGAAGACAACTTCACCAGCTCTACCAGAACGCCTTACCGGTTGATCGGGTGTGGTTTCCCTCCAAAGAAGAATGGCCAGCATGAGACTCCAAGACCTGATGCGGGAGGTCGAGGCGGAGGCCAGAGCAGCCATCAGCCAACCGGGTCCGGATCCTGCCCTTACTATAGACGGCAGCCCCGACTTCTGGCTAGAGGCTCTACAAGACCTCCGGGTGCGGTTACTAGAGACAGTGGAATGGACGATCCGTAGCTGGAGCGCGACCCTAGGCAGACGACTACACCATGCGATGCAGCAGAGCCGACCGGGTGCAGCTTCTCCAAGCCCAGACGACGTCACCAGCTTCTCGACCGCCTCACCCTCGCCTACCACCTGTCCTGCTCCGTTGCCTGAGCCAATGGACTGTGTCATTCCGGTGGAGGCCGCAACTCGACCCGTTCCAGCGACCAACATCGCAACCGATTCCGTTCTTGAGCCGGAGCTCATAACACGCTCCATGGAAGAACTCGATCTCTACCAGGTTCCCACTGAGGAACCCGCGACATGTTTCACCACTACAGAGACAGTCGCCTGTTTTGTCCCCGTACCGGAGGCCTCCTCTGCAACTACAGAGGCCTACCTGGTAACCGGGATTGAAACACCTTTACCTGCGGAAACAGATGAAGAGGCAGGCAGCCTGGAAGCCCTACAGGACGTCCCTACGGGAGGATCCGCAGCACCACCGCCCTGTTGTACAACGGAACAAGCTTTAACGTCTTTCATCATCGAGCAGCCTGATGTGATCATCGAGGAAGAGGTCGGAGAGGATGACGACGAGACCCACAGCACCGCTGAGGATTTCGACACCGGGTTCGCTTGGGGAGACAACAAAGAACTTCCTTCCGGGCATACAGCTCGGGTACACTGGTCGGGTGCACTGCCGACACCTTCCCCTGTGCCGTTCCACCGGGTTCCGATACAGACAGCCCGCCAAGTTCAAGCTTCCCGCCAAACCACCAGCTCCATTACTCATCTTTACACCCCGAGCCGTAACGACGGAGATATACGCCAGAGACGACGAGAGGAGTGGCAAGCCCGAGAACGCGCCAACATGGAGGCCCGTGCCGAGGCTCGCCGCCAGCCGCCGCTGCCTGATGAACTCCGCCGTGAAGGTAGAATTTCCACCTTTAACTTAAATACCGGGTGGGGGTTCGCTTGGGAGGTGGGTTTGAATGAGGAGGTGTTTGTGGGGCGCCGGGACGTTGAGTCAAACTTGCCAAGAGGACATCCCGATCGCGACCTATACCGGGGCGATATTATCACCTACGAGCGCTATGCTTGTGCAGATGGGTGGTTCGCTATCCGGGTGCGCCATCACCCTCAGAGCCAGTGACTTTAAAACTTGAACTTCATCAATGACTCTGTTCCCGTTAATCATTGACTGTGTGATCTTGCGGCTACAGCCTGGACTCTAGTTAAAGTACAGCCGACCGCCCGCCGGGTCCGCACAAAGTGATTACCTGTTTCTTTGCTTATATCACCAAAGCATATCTTTACCTGTTTTTCTATTTTAATAAAAGTGTGTCATATATGTATAAAAATGTAAAAACCTCTGTAATGTGAGTAGTTTGACGCTTGGGGACAAGCTGATTTAACCAAGGGGGAGTGTGGCGCCCCGCAACGAGTGCGTCACAAGGGAGTATTGCAGCCGCAATATTCTCTAGACAAAGCAGTGCAATAGTTAACTCAGAGATCCAACCCAACATACAACACCTAGAACAGAGGACCAATCATAGGTCCTGGTGGGTGGAGTGTTAGGGTAGTGAAGTAGAACAAGTCAGAACGAGACAGAATCTAGAACCTGACAAGAGCAGACTAGAACGAGGAGTGGGGGCTCCGCACTCCGTGCGGGCCCCTGGGCCGTCACCGGTCGGGTGTCAGCACCTGAGGCCTTAACCACCGGGAATGGGCATTTCTACACGGGTTCCCAAAAGACTCCCGTGCCCACAACTCACAGCCGGTTCACTGGTACCGAAGCTGGCAGCAGTTCACCTCTGTCACGCGAACCAGCCCCGTGGAGGAGCAGCTTTATAGGAGCACCCCACCACCAGCCAGTTTCCAGTCGTCTAACCAGCGGTGTACCCACTGAGGGACCCAAGGCTCCCCAAAGAATCCAGAACGTACATCATGGATAGGGCATTGAAGCAGCCTCCCCGTACCCGACCTGGTATTCCTGGGCGACGCTGGCAAGAGAAGCTAAGGAGGTAGAGAGGAGGTACACTGCGGATCTCTGAGGAGCACTATCACTGCTAAGTCCACCCGGTCTTCTACTCAACCACTGTAAGCCATGTACTGCCTGCTGGTTACAGTAAAGAACCGTTGCAGAGACTATCTGTGTCCGTGTCTCCTTATGAACTGTCCGTCGTTAACTGAAGGTAACCGCAGCTGCCGCACAACATCTTGAGCAGCTCCAGCCCCCGGGGATCACCGCTCAGCCTGTGGGGAGCGTAACATCTTGCTGCTGTCCATCACCCCGGGAGGTTCCGCAGCGTCGGTAGTCCTTACCGAATCTACTCATAGGTGGCGTCACGAAGAAAACAAATTAAAACCCCTTTTAATCTGTTCCCGTAAGACGACCTCAATTTTTGATCTGCACTACACCGGGCCCCACTACCGGCAGGCGCGGTCCACCCGTGACAAGGAAGGAGAAGAATCGCCTGTCTAAACCGGGAGTAACCCTGGCCCCTGGTGTGCGTCACATCTTCTGGGTGTTTGCAATTCTGTGGCTGACTCGCTCTCCCGGTTTCAGTTTTGCAAGTTTCGAGAGCTAGTGCCTTGGGCAGGTCTGCAGTATCCGGACGGCTTATGGAGTCTGGTAACATAATCGTGAGGCAGTTGATTCGCAGATCGGTGACCGAGGCTACTTGGTGCCGATACGGAAAAGTGTGGCAGGAGTTTACGTGTACGCTGCGTGAGGGTGGTGGTATGGATGATGTCCAGGTGGTGTTGACGTTTATAGGAAACAATTTTGAAGACGGGAGGTCTGCATCTGCGGTGTCGCAGAGGGTCGCAGCAATTCTGGTTTCGGCTGCTGGGAAAACAGGATGCGACTAAGGATTTTAGGGTACGCCAGGCGTTAAAGGGTTTTCGAAAGGGGGTTTGTGTGAGAGAAGGTCTTCGACCAGTTTCGGTGGAAGTGTTGGATAGGCTAGTAGATTGTTTACAGGGGGATTGTAGGTCGGAATATGAAGGAGCTCAATTTTACGTGGCTTTTGTGTTAGCCTTTTTTGGGGCCTTTAGAATTGGGGAGCTGGTGAGCCTGTCCAGGACTAGGGCGAGTGGTTTGGCATTAAGTGATGTAGCGATTTTGGATGAGAGGGTGGAATGTTGACTGCGGTGTTCGAAGGTGGACCAAGAGGTGCGAGGGCGGTTGCTCGTGGTGTATGCACTCGATGAAAGTCAATTGTGTCCGGTGACAGTGTTACGACATTTCTTGTCCTTTAGGGGCGGTTGACCAGGTCCATTTTTGAGACATGTGGACGGTTCCTTTTTCTCCAGATTTCAATTTGGGGCTTTGTTGAAAGAGTGTTTGGGGAGACTTGTTGAGCGTATGGTACGCATTCTTTTCGTATCGGGGTGGCCACGAAAGCTTCCAGTTGGGGGTTGGGAGAAGACGTGGTGAGATGCATCGGTAGATGGGAATCATCCCGTTTTCGTTTGTATGTTAAGCCTCATTTAGCAGGGTTGTGCCCAGCACTATCTGACCGGGGAGGGGGGGGGAATCTGATGCCGGTTCATGTATTGTTTTTATTGTTGTGTAGTTATGTGATTTTCTGGGCTGTTTTTTCATAATTTTTGTTTGTCGAGGCCCCTGCTTAATATGGATCCTAGGACATTCTTATGTATTTTGGGGGACCCGGCGAGCGGATGTTTGTCCAGAGGACCGCCAATTGGGATTGGACCAATTGATGGCGAGCGTGAAGTGGTTGGGACTTCGAGGCATGGACTGGGGAAGGGTATTGCCCGAATTTGAATACTTTTGCATGGTGAATCGACCTCTGGATGTGTTGGTCTTGCATGATGGGGGGAATGATTTGGGGGTGAGAGCGTCTCGTGAGTTGATCAGGGACATTAAATGTGATTTATTACGTTTATGGTGTTCTCACCCAGGTTTGACTGTGGTGTGGTCTGATATTGTGGTGCGTGAGAGGTGGAAGTTTGCAAGGTCAATTGACAAAATTAACAAGGCAAGAGTGAAGGTGAATACGGTGGTGGCGGTGTTTGTGGCCCATAATGGTGGTATTGTGGTGCGCTATAGGGAATTGGAGACGTCATTGCGGGAGTATCTAAAAGCAGATCGGGTGCACTTGACATAGTGATGGATTTATGTATGTTGGGTTTGAGAGAAGGTGTGAAGCAAGCGCTTGGTATATGGCGGGTCCAGGCCAAGTAAGGGGTCACTTGGCCTGTCCTGTGGCGGGGGTAGGTCTGGTCCAGAGGCAGTGAATCTTATATAGTAATTGTGAGGTGAGCCACTTTTAAGGTATAGTGGCTCCGGTTACAAGTACCTTGCAGGCACGGGGTTCTGCAAGGTTGGGGAATTGGTTCACGGTAAGCAATACCTCTCCCCTGGGGCCGATGTTGTGGCCAGGGACAGAAAGTTAGGAGGCTTCTGGACTGAACCTATTCATGTGTGATATGTGGAGTGCCTATTGTTAAGTTGAGACGCACGTTGGACGGTGTACCCGTTGGTTCTTATTAGTCTGTAAACAATAGGTGTGGCGCCCCACATGGTCAGGCATCACAGTGGGGTATTGCACCCGTAAAAGAGGTGTAATCTTCCCAGCTGCAAGTGGATCCTAGGTTAGTGGGTGGGACCCATTCCTGCTTTCCTGCACTCCCACATAGAGTAGTGGTGGGAGGTTACCCCGAGGGAGGGAGATATATTCACCTCTAGGGGGAATTAGTCAGTCTGAGAGTCAGGCAGAGAGCCTGAATCAGATAACTAGCGTCTGAGAGTATGGAGTCGTCGGAGAAGGAGTGTGGAGCAAGGCGAAAGGTTAACCCGAACAGCTCTATGCTGATCCGGAGGGAAGATGAGAGAGGATCCTGAGGGGGTCCTGAGAGAGGGTGCCTGACGACGGTGTCTGGGCCCTAGAGAGAAAGGGGGAACCCCAGCGTGGACCATACTCCAGGGAATTCCCCAGTCCGAGGAAACAGCCAGAGTCCATCTCTGAAAGTCGTCAACCAGCTGCTGCGGTCTGTTCACCGGCTGCGGCACACTGCCAGACGGAGCGGTCTGCCTGCTTTCTCACCACGAAGGAGGGGAGCCCCAAGTCTACCTACAAGGAGCCATTGGGTATAAACTCATCCTAGGCGGGAAGAAAGGACACAGGTTCATCAACTAAGGTTTACCACAGGTTCCACCATACTACCTGGCATCCACTTGCAGCCACCCATAGGGCTACCTGTTTGACTAACATCTTGCTCAACTGTGGACTCTATTTTACTGCTGACGTTTACAGTAAAGTACCCGGGAGAGAGTGAATTTGCCTCCGTATCTTTGTGCTGCAGAATTCAACCTGATTGCTTTTAGGAACGCTGCCCCGGAGGACCAGCTCCACCTGTAGGGAGCTTTGCCATCTTAGCCGCATTACCAACAACCTCTGGAGGACTGTGGCAGCACTGGTGACCCATCACCAGGTACTACAGGTGGCGTCACATGACAAACTGTAATCCCCTGTACATACACCCTTTATTGAAGTGTCGCCCAGGCCACGGGCTCAGGCGCTGCCACCCGTCACATCCCCGTGAAAGCACCCACCGAGCCTAATACTCGAGTACCCCAGGGCCTGAGGCTCGACATAGGCAATAAAGGCTGCTGTGGCCAATTTGTTAACCAAGTCACTAGCAGTGTTGTGTCGTTATTTAAACTAGGTTGAGGTGTGTTCAGATGGAAAATGGTCTATTAACGACTGGGAAATCCTCCTTCAACTGTCATGCTTTTATCTGCTGTGGATATGGTGCTTTTTGCAATTCATTTTTTATGACTCAGTATTTTTGTGGTCAAATCTGCAGCGTATCTCCATGAAGAATTGACATGCTGCAGATTTTCCAGCACTAAAATACGCAGCAGATTCGCTGCAGAAAACAACGCTCCATGCGGACAGAACTTCTCAAATCCCATAGACTTTGCTGAGAAAAGAAGCTGTTGCATATTTAGTGCAGATCTGCTGCATATATGCACCAAATACACAGCAAAATACTCATCGTGTGCAAATAACCTAAGGCCATGGGCACACGTTGCATTTTTACTGCAGTTTTTCATGCATTTGTGAGTGCAGATTTGTCATAAAACTTGATGTCAATGACAATCCTGAAGTGTAATGCATCGTTGAATATTTTCTCCTTGCATCTGGTGCAGAAATAAATCTGCAGCATTCTAGCTGCAGATTTTCCCTATTCTAAGGCCACGTGCACACATTGAGTATTTGAGTTTTTTACCTCAGGATTTGTAGCCAAAACCAGGAGTGGATAATTAAATACAGAAGTGGTGACGTGTTTCTATTAGACTTTTCCTCTGATTGCTCCACTCCTGGTTTTGACTACAAATCCTGAGGTAAAACCATCATCAAATACTCAACGTGTGCACGTGGCCTTATGAATGAGAAAAATCTGCACCAAAAATGCATTGGAAACACAGCAAAAACCCACATTTCTCCTACCAAGAGATGCAGAAATAATGCAGAACTTGCTGCACCAAATTCTAATTGTGTGCACATACCCTAAAAATGTTTTCCTCTTCTTTATGTGAGTATCCTATGGCTTCTCTGCTTTCCTTGCAAATTCCAAAAACACAAGGATAGGTGTTGTGTGCGGTTTCTGTCTGGTGGATGGATACCCTTTGTAGCTCTCAAGCGTGACACTACCACCCGGGGGCCAAAATAATGACACTATGGCACTTAGACCGTGGGGTGCCACAGATGCTTTATGCAAACATTTTTAGCTGTACTGTATTACTTTGCCAGCTTTGTGCTGGTAATAATCGCCGATGGACCATGGGATAAGTTGTTTGCAGTGAAAAGAACATATATTCTCGCGTATAAGCCGAGTTTTTCAGCCCAAAAATTGGGCTGAAAAGTCCCCCCCTCGGCTTATACGCGAGTCACTCGGTATGCTGTGGGGGGGCTGTGACCGGGTGCTGGAGGAGGCAGGGGGGGGCCGCGGTGACCGCGGGTGGTCACGTGGGGCCGCCTCTGTGGCGCCCCTGCGTCCAGGAGGCCATAAAGGAACTGCAGCCAGGCAGGTAGGACACTTGTTGCACAACAACACCCTCACAGCCCACACAACCCACGTACAGTAGGTGGCAGCATCCAGCCCTGAGATTAGACACTCTATGAGATTGAGGGGTGGTGGATTTGGAGGAGTGGGTTGGGCACACCCATAGTCAGGTGACTTGACAGTAGAAATAGGAAGGGGGAGGAGGAAGGTGTTCAGTAGGCCGAGGTAGGCTGAGATGCAAAGACCAGGAGCTGAGGAGCACAGGCCAGAGAACAGCAGCAGGTTGAGCTGAAGCTGAGCAGACAGAAAGACACACACGTCCTGGAAGAGTGAAGGCATAAGGAGCGCAGAATCTGTACCGAGCCAGTGTGAGCCAGAGGAGAGAGAAAGCCCATCCAGAGCCAGATCCCCAGGAGTGTGAGAGGACAGAGAGGGACGGTGATACCCGGGCCCTAGAAACACAGCTGAAGCTACCGACTGCAGGCGGAGTAGCCCTCCTATTATACCGAGAGACGCAGAAGGAAAGGAGCCTGGTAGAGCCTCACACTTGAGGACTGCTGGAGGCTGGGCTGAAGTAGAGTGTCGGCTCTAGAGGGGACCGTAGTTTACCCGGCATCCCCAAACAACACGACGGGGGGTTCTTAATTCCAGATTGGGATCCCTACCGCAAAGGACAGGCAGCTCAGTGACAAACTAAAGACCCACAGGGGCCCGAGTCACCGCCATACTGTCCAGCGTTTCACACACACACCCGTGGAGACTAAGACCGTAATAGCCCGGAAAGGACACTACAGACTGTGTGAGGGGTCACAGAGAGAGAGAAGCCTGGCTGCAGAGGGCAAAGGGAACCCGGAGAGGGAGAATGTGCCCGTGTACTAAGAACTGTACTTGAACTTTGTAAGAACTGTAAATGAGCTGTAAAGTGACTTGAAGAACTGAGAGTAAACACGGAAAACCCTGGAACTGCTTCCCTTGTGTTTCTGCATGAAAGTGATTCTCTCCATACAGGATACAGCCTGTCAGCACTAGCAAAGAGGAGAGATCCCTGCAGCGTCTGGAAAGTAAGTGTGCTACACACTCCACAATAGACTTAACCCTTACTGCCCCGGGGAACACAGTTCTACCCACTGGAACTATTACACCTAAGCTGCTATCCCATCATCCCCGGAGGTCCTGCAGCAGCGGCGGCCCCATCACTGGCCGCATAAAGTGGTGGCGTCACAACTGACAATCCCTGTAAATATCCCCTTTTATTGCCGAGCCCGGGACACGGACCGGACCAGGACCACCTGTGACTTCCCCAGTAGCCGACCGGTCCGGTACCGAGTACCCCCGTCCCAGTGGGCCGACACCTCATTAGTGCAATGAATATGCACGGCATCCCCCCGTCCATCAGCGGCGGGGGGATGCCGTGCATATTGCACTACACTGGCCCCCAGCAGTAATACACAGCCCCCCCTCCTTATTATGTGTCCCCTAGGCTGCGGCCCCCAACAGAAATACACAGCCCCCCTCCTTATTATGTGTCCCCCAGGCTGCGGCACCTGTCAAAATAACAAACGTTTCATACATCACCTTTCCGGCGCAGCTCCTCCGTCCCGCTTCTTCCTGCGTGTGCGGTGTCATGTGACCGGCGCAGGAGATGACGTCATCTCCTGCGCCCGGTCACAGCACTAGAAGCCGGCACAAGCAGGAAGAAGAAGCCGGGACCGGAGGAGCTGCACCGGAAAGGTGATGTATGAAACGTTTGTTATTTTGACAGGGCCCAGCCTGGGGGACACATAATAAGGAGGGGGGGCTGTGTATTACTGCTGGGGGCCGCAGCCTGGGGGACACATAATAAGGAGGGGGGGCTGTGTATTACTGCTGGGGGCTGCAGCCTGGGGGACACATAATAAGGAGGGGGGGCTGTGTATTACTGCTGGGGGCCGCAGCCTGGGGGACACATAATAAGGAGGGGGGCTGTATATTACTGCTGGGGGCTGCAGCCTGGGGGACACATAATAAGGAGGGAGGGGCTGTGTATTACTGCTGGGGGCCAGTATACTACTCCAGAGGGGGCCTGTATACTACTCCAGAGGGGGCCTGTATACACTGCACAGGGGCCTGTATACTACTGCACAGGGGCCTGTATACTACTGCACAGGGGCCTGTATACCACTGCACAGGGGCCTGTATACCACTGCACAGGGGCCTGTATACCACTGCAGAGGGGCCTGTATACCATCACTGCAATGCAGAGGGGGCCTGTATACCACTGCAGAGGGGGCCTGTATACCACTGCAGAGGGGCCTGTATACCACTGCAGAGGGGCCTGTATATACCACTGCTGAGGGGCCTGTATACCCTGCTGAGGGGCCTGTATACCGCTGCTGAAGGCCTGTATACCGCTGCTGAGGGGCCTGTATACCATTGCTGAGGGGCGCTATATACCAGTGACGGGGGCTATATAATAGGATGGGGGTCTGCTGCATTTCATACCCTAGGCTTATACGGAGTCAATAACTTTTCCCAGCTTTTGGGGGCAAAAGTAGGGGGGTCGGCTTATACACAGGTCGGCTTATACACGAGTATATACGGTAAGCAATACCAAGCACAGTCCTACTAAACAAGTATGGGCAAGTGTAAACACTAGAGGGGACCAAACTTTCATATTTTCCCATTACCCCAACAGTTAACATTTAGTTTTCTTGGAAAAGGTTCAGTATAACTTACAATTTATTCATTGAAAAACCTGCCAATTTCAGTTTTTAAGAGTCCAGTGGGCAGTTCTGCATAGTGATTGACAGCCACCTCTGATTGTCCATTGGACACCTAAAAATACAAAAGCAAGGATTTTATTGTAGCTATTCAAAGTTAAACTGTTTTTTTCCTCATAAAACTGTACAGCAATGAGTTCTGCATCTCCTGCTATATGCCTTTCTGCCCTCAAT
Organism: Allobates femoralis; assembly: GCA_033576535.1. NCBI lineage: Eukaryota > Metazoa > Chordata > Amphibia > Anura > Aromobatidae > Allobates > Allobates femoralis. The sequence continues at coordinate 600,155,279 of JARQOC010000002.1, forward strand.
TTAGGCACCAAGGTGACCAATATTGTAATGCTCACAGGGACGAGCATCAGAGAGTGGATCCACAGGGCCAAAGCAACGATTGCCACATCATGAAGGAATGAAGCCGAGAGGCTAGCTAAATATGGCAGCAGGACTAATGCAGATGCTGCGGCTACAGGACTAGTACAGATGAGCAACAGCAGGTCTGGTGTGACTGAGTGGGAGGATAGTGGAACTAGGAACAGACAAGTTCAGGCAAAGCACAGACACAGGATGCAGCAAGGGGACCTGACAACTAGTGTGCCGCCCCAGGGTATATGGGGTACTCAGGTATCTGGCCCTTGCTGAGGTTGGGATGTCACTGGTGGCCTGCCCAGACCCATGCCCTGGGGGCTATGCTTTTAAAAGGTTGTATAATGGGCATAAAGAGTTTGTGATGCCACTTGCAGATTCTGGTGACTAGACACCAGCACTGCCTCAGTCCTCCGGAGGGTGATGATATGGCAGCCTAGATGTCACAGCTCCCTGCAGGTGGAGCTGGGCCTCTGAGCAGTAATGCACCGATGATGGTGATGCAGTCTGTAGGAGCAAATTATCAGCAATGCATTATCAGGACAAACACACGGAGACTGTCACTCTACCCAGGTGCTTTACTGGAAACAGTTATGGTGGCAATACAGTTCACAGTGAAAAACAGTCTTTTCATGATTTAGCCGGCCGGGTAGTCACAGCAGGCTGCAAGAGCTCCAGGAGACTCCTGTGGTATGTCCTTCTCTTGACTGTCCCATGTCCTGTTGCTGATTCCTGTCCTCACACTACCCCTTACTACCAGGGGTGCTGCTGAGTTCCTGTGCTTCCCAGCTCTTAAGAAGGGGGGCTCCACCTTTAGTGGGAGATCCTGGTGTGGCGGTGCTGTGTGGACAGGGTATTGGGTCCGGTAGACTGACCCGCGACGGCTGGTATTAGTGGATCAAGGGCTAGACTCCCTACAGCACGTCCTCGGAGCCGGCTCGCCGTGGTGGATCAGGATTCCTCCCAGAGTATGGGTGCTCCGGTATGGGGGTCCCCTCTCTCTTCTCCTGGGCTGCCTTTTCTTCTTCTCCGGCCCCCTCCCTCTGAGACCCCTTATCACTCTCAGGGCTCCCTTTCTTCTTCTCCTCCTCGGGGCAAACTAAAACTTCCCATTTTTCTACCTCACTCCTCCCCTAACTCTCCCCCCAGGGACTGGGCTCCAGCCATTTGCCTAGGCTTGAGTGTGGGAGTACCAGGGTGGGAGCCTCCTACAAACTTTGCATTCCCACTTTGACAGGGATAACCGCACACTCTTGTATGGGTGCAGTACCCAAACTGTGACGCCTGACCAGTGGGGTGCCACACTAGCAGCATATCTCTATGGTATAGAACACGTTAATCAGGCACCTTCTAATTGTGGAAGGCACTTTAAAAACTTAGTGCTTCTCAGCCAGTTGGGAAAACTAACACCCCATCGACTACTCAAAGCCCTAATTAACATACGGAAAGGGGAGGTTATAAATTATTTTTTTAAATACAGTGGTAAGTGAATACTATTATACAGGGCTGAATAGGCAGGAAATTGAGAAGCATTTCCAAGTAGTGTGCATTAGCCTTTAAGAAGCAGTGTGTGCCGCATATGTGGCCTAAGTGCGCTCTCAGGAGACCAGTGCAGCGTGCGCAGTCACTGGGAGCAGGAACCATCAAATGCTGCCCGGACAGATGCCGTGGGACTACTGGATGGATGAGTATGTCGCAGCCACTGGTCTCCCTAGAGGAGAAAATCCCATGTAAATATTGGCATTTTAAACATTTGCATATGGAAAGAGGGCCAACTAGTTTGGTGAAATTAATGCTCCATCGACTAGTCAAAGCCATAATTAGCATAGAAACAGGAGGGTATAAATACTTTTTTTTAAAAAACATAGCTATAAGTGAATACCATTATATAGGGCTGAATAGGCAGGAAATTTAGTCAAATAGATGTGAATGCTGCTGGGTTGGAGGGCGTAGAGGACTTGACAGGATCCCTTTAAAAAGGACCAGTCACCCCCCTCTGGTGCTATACTAACTGAATGCAGCACTCAATGCAGCATGTATGCTGCATTTAGGGAAGGGGTCCCCCATGTCTCTACCCCCCTGTAAGTTGTTAAAAAGACTTTAGAAAGTGTATAGATAAGGAGTCCGGAGGGACTTACTCAGTAATAAGTCATCGCTGTTGTATGCTGTTCTCCCCGCCTCAGCTTCTGTGTGCTACCTCCAGCAATCTCTTGTTCAGCATCTTGAGGGCTGGAGGAGGGGAGGACACCAGCAGCAGTGATGACACATACAGGAGGCTGAACAAGAGAGGACTGGAGGCGGGGAGGACACCATACAACAGCGATGACTCTTTACTGAGTAAGTCCCTCCGGACTCATCATCTGTACACTTTATAAAGTCTTTTTATCAACTTGCAGGGGGCTTGAGACATGGGGGACCCCTTCCCTGAAAGCAGCAGGAACGCTGCATTCAGTGCTGCATTCTGTTAGCATAGCCCCAGGGGGGTGACAGGTCCTCTTTAAATGTGGAAATTTCTGCACATGGTGCTCATATTCAATACTAAATATATCAAGATTTATTTAAAAATTGTGTTCCCACTTTTTTTATCATTTGCATACCATTACCACGCCTAGCAGTTCTGTGACTTCCAAATGTCATACATTTTCCTTCTTGTTGCATTTTTAATTTATCCAATGCGGTGAAAGGTAAAATGGAAAAGACAAGCTGCTACAATTGCTGTTTTTTGGTTTCTTCTTAAAAATTCCTAAAGATAAACAGAATAAAAAAAATCATGAAGTCCTATAAACTCTAAAATGGTATTGACAAAAATAATGGCTTATACAGCAAAAACATACCCTGATACAACTAGGGCCGGCTCCAGGGTTTTTTGGGCCCCGGGCGAAACAGTCTTAGTGGCCCCCTTTAACACATACCATGATTCATGGTTATAATAAGAGGCAAGTGGGCTGTATATATAATATAGAGGCTCATACAGAACTTATGATATGGTATACAGGCTAATTTAGAACTTACCTTTGCAGTTTTCTCTTCAGCAGGGGGGAATCAAACTCGTGCGCTTACCACAAATTGAAGCTGAGCCTCCCCCACTGCCCTTTCAGACACAGCAGTTGGTGATTGATCTTTACAGGAAAAAAAGCAGAATATTAGATAGAATGATTGATTTTAGCATGGAATGCAAGCAGATTCCACACTGAAATCCACATCTACATTTGAATGTGTGAACAACGCTGCCCTCATATACTCCATGTACAGCATCTTTGCCCTCATACACCCCATGTACAGCATCCCTGCCCTATTATACCCCATGTACAGCATCCCTGCCTCATATACATCATGTACAGCATCCTGCCTTCATATACCCATGTACAGAATCCCTTCCTCATATATCCCATGTACAGCATCCCTTCTCTCGTATACTCCATGTACAGCATCCCTGCCCTCATATACCCCATGAACAGCATCCCTGCCTTTATATACCCAATGCACAGCATCCCTGTCCTCATATACTCCATGCACAGCATCCCTGACATTATATGTCCCACCTGCTGCACCCTGGTAGATATATTCCCAATGCATCTGCCGCGCCCCGGGTGTGGGTACTCAAAGACTGGGCTAGCGGTTCTGCCGGAGGAGTCACGGAGGTTGAGGCCCGCTTTGTGGCCCCGAAGTAGAGTTAAAAGCGTTTGGGGTAGTGATTTAGGTTGTTGCCGTGATGAACTAGAGCGGGTCCAGAGAAGAGCGACAAAAGTCATTAGAGGACTAAGGGTTTGCAATACAAGACAGGTATTAAACTTGGGTTATTTAGCTTGGAAAAACGAAGGCTTAGGGGTGATCTTATAATAATGTATAAATATATGAGGGACAGTACAGAGACTTTCTAATGATCTCTTTACTCTAGGCCTGAGACTGGGACAAGGGGCATCTCTACGTCTGGAGGAAAAAAGGTTTAATCATAATCACAGACGCAGATTCTTTACTGTAAGAGCAGTGAGACTATGGAACTCTCTACCACATGCTGTTGTAATGAGTGAGTCACTAATACATTTAAGAAGGGCCTGGATGCCTTTCTTGAAAACTATAATATATCAGTTAAACATACTAGATTCTTTGATAGGGCGTTGATCAGGAATTAGTCTGATTGCGTATTGAGTCAGGAAGGAATTTTTCCCCAATGTGGAGCTTAGTGTTGCCACATGGGTTTTTTTTGCCTTCCTCGGGATCAACATGTTAGGTATGGTTGAACTAGATGGACTTAAAGTCTTCCTTCAACCTTAAAAACTATGTTATATGTTACTATGTTACTATGATGCTGTGGCGCCCCTATGGCTAGGCGCCACAGGAGGTACTGCACCCCAAACAGAAGGTGTAGTGCCTCCGTAGTTATGGATTTGGGGTTTCCTTGTAGAGCCTGTCTAAAGCACCCATACACTAGCCCCCCTTAGCATAGGGACCATATATTCAGTAGGTCCAGGGGGTGGAGCTTAGAGTAGAGCGGGAGACTTGAATGACAGTTGAGCTAATTTTAGTCAGACAGTGCTGGGAAGGCAGCCAGAGAGGACGTGCCTGATAGCGTTCCTGACAGGAGGGCGCCTCTTAGAGAGAGGTGACCTGGGAACCGGAGGGGACGAACCAAGCCTGTTTGGAGCCAGCTGGGGAAGTCCGGGGTTGACACCGGCATACCGGAGCCGAGGCAATCAGTGGTCTATCCCTGGTTAGCGAACCGACAAGCTGTGGGACCGACAGAAGGGAGCCATAGCACCACAGACTGTAACCTTACCTCAATCCTATATTGGGTCCAGGAGACTTTAAGGAAAAGGACCGAATTCCGGTGGCAGGAGGATTTGCTTGTTGTCGCTCCCATCTGTACTGGTAAGGAACTGAATGTACTTAATTGTAGCAGACCAGTGGACTGGCGTAGGAGCTCTGCAGAGTGGTTAAAGAGAGTAAGAAGGAACACAGACCCCGAAAGCCATTAAAAGGGACCATCAACAGACTCTACAGCATCACCTTGCAATCTGTGGCTATGTCCCCATTCAATCAGACTGTGATTGTGTACTGTATCACCCACCCGGTACCAGTAAAGTGAAGTTTGAGTTGAATCGGTGTCTGTGCTCCTTTCCTCCGGCGCTCAGAGGGTCTCAGCATCATCAGAGGGGTAAGAACTAAGACTCCCCTCATCCATTCCCCGCTTCCCTGAGGTAAAGCTCCACCTGTGGGGAGCTGTACTACTCTGAGCTGCACCTCCATCACCTCATCCGCCGGCCGCAGCGCTGGTATACACATTACCAGGTACCACAGGTGGGTCACAATACCAATCCCTCCCCCATCATCATCACCTCCATCACTGAGGGTCCAGGGCATGGAACCGGTAACCGACCAGCCGTGATTTCCCCTTCGAAGCAACCCCTATCCCGGTATCCGAGTACCCCCCTACCCTGTCGACCGACTCAATGCCACCCATGGTATGCGGCTATTAGTGGCCGCTGCTGCGGTGCGGGCCCTCTTGGGATGATGGGAGTGCAGTGGTGGTGGTTTCGCTCTCCATGGGTGGAGCGGATCGCCAGGGCAACTGGGAATGTCTATGGCAGGTAGGCCATTGGAGGCAGGCCCGGACTGATAGGCGGGAGCAGCGGGACTCTTTCCACTGGGCTGGTGGTTGTGGAGAGGGTGGGGACACAGCACTCACTCCTCCGGCCGCAGGCCGGCTTCAAATCATTTTGAGGCCACCGCTAGGCATACTAAGCGGGGTGGGGGAGCAGCAGCGGCCGGACCGGAAAGTTAACGACACACCATCAAAGAGAAGGGACCACCAGGGCATGACAGCTCTGCTCTGACTCTACTCTGCTGTGAGGGCAGAGGCAAGGAGATTGGAGAGGGTCGGAGGAGAGGTGAGGGGGCGGCCCCAATCTCCTCCAGGCCAATCACCCCCACCTTTTCTGTGGGCCCGTCTTCAGTCAATCTCCTCTGGCCCCCATCATCTTTTCTGCATGCCCCGGAAGTCCTTGCACAGCGCGGGAGCCAGCAAGATATGAAGAATGGAGCTGCTGGTGGTGGTGAGTAGTGAGTAGTGTGTGTGTGTGTGTGTGTGTGCGTGTGTGGCGCCCTTGCGGCCCGGTCAACACGAGATGGCGCAGCAGCTGGGGCTGGCAAGTCGGTCACCCCACACACACACACCCAACACATCCCCCGGTCACAAGTCTAAGTTACTTCATGTCTAGCAACGGGATAGCGGGAGGAGCAAGGTGGAGGGTGAAACATTAGGAGAACATCCAGTAAGCGGTGGGAACCGAACACAACCACAGCCACACAACACCAGAGGCTTTTGGAGGCTAGTTGAGTGGAGAAGGAGAAGTAGTGAGAGAACAAGAGTAACACAGCCCGACGACATCCAGAGGGCCCGGTTCCGAGTATCCACGGCCCCTCTGGAGCAAGTCAGATCTGGAACAGGATGAATCGACCCAGCATCGCTGGGTCTTGTATGTCTTACAACAAAGAGACTGTTTCCTAGGCCAGAGCAATGGCGGCCACAAAGGAATAAAAGCTTGTGCTGGCTGGGGGGCGTGTCACGGTTCCGCACTGTGGGCCAGGCCAGCACACAGCGCAAATATGGCCCACCTCCTTCTGCCCTCCAAGAGTCGGGAGGGAGGACAATGAACTGTGTTGCTCAACCTAGGGGCGTGACCGCTGACGAAGGGGAAGAATCACGCCCCCAAAAGGAGGGAGCAGACGGAGACTTTTGCGCGGACCACAAGCTGGGTGCCAGGAAGCTTGGCAACCACGTGCGATCCAAAATGGTGGAGCGAGGCCTAGACATCACGGAGTGCAGGGTGGCAGCGGAAGACTCCCCCTGCTCACTATAAGCAAGTCTGATGATGGAGCTGGACCCCACCTTCCAGGAGGACGAGGTCCGGGAGCTCAGCCGCCAGCTGGGGCCATGATGGGATTCCCAGGGAAGGTGGTTGCAGGCAAAGAGCAGGTGGAGGTCATGCCATGGGAGGAACACCAGAGGCAGTGTATCGTCCGGTGGGAGGTGGAGGACGAGGAGCGGCGGCCCAACAGAGGGCCAAGGACGACGCCTGCAAGACCTAATTCACCCAATGGGCCTCGCACCGCGAAGGTGTGGTGACCGCCTTCCGCACTGGGGGAGGCTGGGGTTTTATCCGAGAGCAGGGAGCGAGCCAAGAACTTTTTGTTTCCTGGCAGGACATCGAGGCCCACCTGCCCATAGGCCACCTGAGCAGGGACCTGTGACCTGGGGACAGAGTGACTTTTGCCCGGCAGGAGGGGGAATGAGGCCCCTATGCCCTTCACATGGACCAGGTCCAGCCTGAGGCAGCCCTGCCCGCATGCCTGCAACCACCAGACCCGCTCCACCACCCATGCGTAGCTAGGAACTCAGACCACTGTGCTGGGGTACTCCATGCTGGCCCCACATGTAGTGCGAACCGCGAGGCACAACGTGCTGCCATGGCAGCCAGCGGAGTCGGGACTGGCGGTGGCATTAGTGGCCAACTTCTCCGTTTTAACCCCTTAGTTCTCCCTGTTGGAGTTCACTCCCTCTTAGCTTCAGTGTGCTCCCTGTTGGTTTTTGAGTTTTAAACCGTGCTGCTAATGTGTGTTTTTAGAGGGTTTTAAAATTACTTGTTCCTACTGCACCTGTGACCACAAACTAAAACCCATTCGGTGAGCCAAAAAATAGTGGTCCTATGCCCTGTTGCTCACCCAGGGCCACCATTGAGTTTGCTGTTGGTGGTTCCCCTGAAGACCAAAAGAACTGAACTAACTCTTACAATAACTCCTACAATCCAAAACTACCCAGTAAGCAATGCTTACCGGGCCAATGTGTGTGACTTGCACAATTGTGTCTGTCATTTCTTTTTTTATATACAGTGTATTATACTAGCTGTACTACCCGGCTACGCCGGGTTAATAAATAACTGCTGTTAGCTATAACAAAATAGAATTTGAATATGTCATATTAATGACCTGTAGGAAAATAGAAGCTGAGCTGTGATTGGTTGCGATAGGCAGCCTGATAAATCTCCAGCCAACTAGTAAACCCTCCCCCTGGCTGGGCAGTATATGTTACCTCACACATACACATAATAGACAGCTCATGTGACTGACATCTGCCTTAATTCCCTATATGGCACATGTGTTGCACATTGGCTGTTTTTAATCAGATGTTTATGTTTGGAAAATAAAGATAGCACACGTATGAGGCGAGTTGTGTGAGGCATGTGTGCACATCTGTGTCTGTTGTGTGGTGTGTGTGTCCCTGGGATTGGTGTGTCCTGGGGTGTGTGTGTGTCCCAGTGGTGTGGTGTGTCCCAGTGGTGTGAGTGTGGGAGGTGATTAAAAAGCACAGCAGAATAACACCCAATAATTGACATGCTCATTCTTTTCACGGATCCGTTCTTGAGCCCATGAACGGATCCGTAATAAAGCGCAGTGTGTGAATGCAGAATTGTGAAAAAACATTGACTTGGCTGGGTAGACACCGCCACTGGAAAAAAATGTTGGACAACCCTTTTAAAGGTTATATCTCTGAGCCATGGAGATGTATATTTGTGTAATTACTTTGTACCACTGACATAATCATGTTAGACGGTAGATAAGGATTATCTCACGTGTAGTATAAATACTGATTTCTAACTGCACTAGGAGATCCCATTCAATCTGGCAGCTGTATGCCGCTTGAGTTTCCCATAATCCCTGTTAATTCATCCGCCATTGTGCCACTCTCTGTGCACCTGTGACATGGCGGTCCTCCGCTTCCTCAGGATCTTCTGCAGGTGTCGTATTTGACGGTTCCCTTTTGTTTGTGTGTTCTCCTAATACTACTTGTAATCTTTCCTCAACCCAGTAATATAAATCTCAGGATTAATGACTACAGGCAGGATACATATACATTCTTTAGAACCAGATTATTTTTCTGAATGACTTCTTTTTAATTTTTGATGACTGAAAATACCATAAGGTCATCGTTGGTGAATCTAAACTAGGTAATGACAGAAAGAAATTCCTTATTGTTAAAATGGCTCTATTGACCAGAAAGTCAGTGGGTGGTTGATTCACACCGCGATAAAAGGCATTATTAATGATTATTTTTTTAGTACAGAAAAGCTTTGATTCTGCACTTTAAATAGTAGCTGAAGTTGCACGATATTTTTTTAGAAGCAAGTAGAGAAATAAAAAGCACCAAAGCAGCACAGTTCAGCGGCGTCATTCACGCACGGTGACGCAATTTTATTAAATCACATCCACTTCGCTTGGACAGTGAAACACAGCAGACGTTCTGTGCAAAGAAAGCAGTAGAAAAAAATGCAGCATTTAGGGGCATTCACACTAATCGAGGTCACTGATAAGTCAGAGGTTTTGTAACGCAGCAGCGACCTCAGCAGCGATCTCGCTATGTGTGACACGTAGCAGCGACCGGGCTCCCACTGTGACATCGCTGATCGTTACAAACCGTTCTGGACCATTTATTGGTCGTTGTGCTCCCGCAGCATGCATCAGTGTGTTTGATGGGGACAACGACCAACGACCTCAATACTACACGTCTGAGTGACAGGGTCCCAACGACCGCCGTATCATTGCTGCGTCACTGGTGAGATCTGATGGCCACTTTACACGCGACAACAGGAAGATAGAAAACGGCAGGTGTCGGAGACAATTGTACCTTTTACCTTCAAAACACCTTGCAGATACCTGAATTACACGCAGCCACTTCAAGGTGTTTTGAAGGTAAAAGGTACAATTGTCTCCGACACCTGCCGGTTTCTATCTTCCTGTTGCCGCGTGTAAAGTGGCCATGAGTGTTTGACATCTCACCAGCGACCACGTAGCGACGCACCAGCGATCCCTACAAGGTCGTATCGTTGTTCGGATCGCTGGAGTGTCGCTACGTGTAACGCGGCCTTTACGCTACATGTGAACACGGCCTAAATATCCAAGCAAAGTGGACGTAATTTAATTAAATCTCTGCCTGCTGTTAATCTAACAGAGCTGCTGAACTGAGGGTTTTGTGTTTTTTTTTTCTCCATGTGGAGCCTGAAAAAAAAAAACACATGTAAAAAAATTGTTGTTTTATGCACAAATTCAAAGCTTTTCTTTAGGGTTAAAAATGCGGATCCCCATCTGCACCAAAAATGCATTGAATAAGGGGTAATGCATGAAAGAAACATAGCAGACACATTAATCAGGGAACATTATTGCGTTGTGTGGTGGGGACACCTACAGAAAACGTGGAAATAAAAGCAGTAGGAAAGAACCCGCAGCCTTTACGCTATGTGTGAATACAGGTCTCAGGGTTACATTATTTTTTTTTACCTACCACAAATAATTGCTTTGTTGTTTGGGTCGTTACAATTACAGGGACACCAAATAAGTCCATGTTATCTGATGATTTGTGATGTTTATATATTTTTTTAAATTTTACATTATTTTATTAAAATTATTACATTGTAAATGTAAAATTATAAAAATTTTATTATTTCAATTGTTTTCTATTATTTTTTAGTAATTTGATAGAAATATACTGCATTTCAATGAATTAGAATATCATCAATGAGTTAATTTATTTCAGTAATCCAATACTGAAAGTGAAACACATATATAGAGTCATTGCAAACAGTGATCTATTTCAAGTGCTTATTTCTGTTAATGTTGATGATAATGGCTTATAACCTATTGAAAACCCAAAGGTCATTATCTCAGAAAATTGTGGCAGAGAAAGTCACCATCTTTCTTCACTTCAATAGTTAAAGTGGCCACTGGCCTATCAAAGGTCGATAGTTGGCGTCAATGCTAACGCCCTGCGCCAGCCTGTCCACAACCCACACAGAGCATCAAGAAGACACTGCTGGGCTGCTGACAGGTAAGAAGAATCTTTTTTTTAGTTGTTACAAAAGAGATGGCAATATTGGGACTGTATTGGGACCAGGATGAAGTACATGTGGGGAAGACGATTGGAGACATATGAGGACTAGGATGGAGCAAATATAGGGAACAGGATGGATCATATATGGGAACCAGAATGGGAGGCATATGGGGACTAGGATGGAGTACATGTGGGGACCAAGATGGAGCACATACAGTATGGGGACCAGGATAGAAGAAATATGGGACTATGATGGAACATATATGGGGGACAGGATGGGAGATATGTGGGGACCTGGATGGAGTACATATGGGGACTAGGATGGAGCACATGTGGGGACCAGGATGAAGCACATATGAGGACCAGGATGGAGCACATATGAGAACCAGGATGGGATAACTTTGAGGAATAAGATAAAGCACATATGGGGACCAAAATGGAGTATATATGGGTACCAGGATGGGGAACATATGGAGACCAGGAAGGGGGACATATGGGGACCAGGATGGAAGACATGTAGGGTCCAGGATGGGGAACATATGGGGACCAGGATGGGAGACATACTGTATGGGGGGATTAGGGTGGGGGAAATATGGGGACTATGGGGATTATTAATTTATGGTGGAAAGAGGAGGACATAATTAGTGTAAGGGCCAATTAAGGGACATTATTATTACTGTAATACATTTTATTTTTGAGGATACTGTTTTCAATGGTGGGGGCATGGAGTTCCAGTTACTGTGCAGGGTAAAAACTATGTCTCTTTTTTTCTTCACCTGGTGAAGTGTAGACATTGGGGGAAAAATTGGCAGTGTGTTCAAGAAATGATCAGTTATAGATATGTTATTTTCTGCAGAGACAAGTGCTTGCAGGACAAAGTGATCGTTGTCTTCACCAAATAGAGGAAAAAACAAAGGTGAATAACTTCACGTAGAGACATCGCTGGTAAGTCACTGTATTACTGTATAACCTGTACTCTTACACTATACAGTATAGTATATACAGAGCTCCTATGTAATATCACCAGTGATCCTTGTTTTACCTGTATACAATCCACTATACACAGAGCTCCTGTGTGATCACTGTATTACCTGTACACTGATACTCTATACAGTTTGCTGTGTATAATGTCACTGGTGATCACTGTGTTACCTGTACACTGATACTATATACAGAGCTGGAGTGTATAATGTCACCGGTGATCACTGTATTACCTGTACACTATATATAGGGCTTCTGTGTATAATGTCACCAGTGATCACTTTATTACTTGTACACTTACACTATACACTTTATACAAAGCTCCTGTGTGTATTGTCACTGGTAGTCACTGTGTTACCTGCACGCCATCTCCTAAATACAGAGCGCCTGTGTATAAGGTCACCAGTAATCACTGAATTACCTATACACCATCCACCATCCACAGGTCCTGTGTATAATGGCACTAATGGTAATATTAGCATTGTGGTTTTTATTAATGATTTGTATGTAGTATTCAGTCATTATGTGGTACTAATAGATGGTCTGGTCATGGTGTGGCAGAATTTTTCCCTTATATGTGTTGATATTCGGTCAATATTCGGTGATATGTGGTTTGGTCAGGGTGTGGCAGTTTTTGTCTCTTGTATGTGGTATTTTTCAGCCTCTACGTGGTGCTAATAAGTGGTCTAGTCATAGTGTGGTATTTGTCCCTTGTATGTGGTATTATTTGGTCATTATCTGGTGGGCATATGTGGTCTGGTTTTGGTGTGGTGATATTAATCCCTTGAATGTGGTACTATTTGGTCACTGTGTGGTGGTAATATTTGGTCTTGTCATGGCATATCGCACATATTTAGTCGGTGGCTACTGTGGCCAGAGATTAGATGAATCAGACAGTGGGTTGATACATGGACAAGAGCCTATCCTTTCCCATTTAAGCAGGTTTCCTTAAGTACTAATATTAAAACACTTGTAGAAAATCCCTTTAATATCATACATCATACTACGAAGTGACTGACAATGTGACTGTAACAATGAGGATCTGACAGGAGGCAATGAGACGCTACATTAAGATATACTTAGGGTGAGAAGGGTAAAGTGTTTTTACTTTTAGTTACTGTTATGTGTATTTTGTGATTGAGGAAAGTGTGTGCAAAAATGGGCATGGCTAGCAAAATGCATGAGGCATTTAAATGGGTGTGACTTTTTAAATGACAGATTCATAACACAAACTGGGAACCTGTTAAAAAATATTAAATCCAACTCCTGCCTATATCCAATCACTTAATCACTCATGACACCTGCATCTTTTAAAAACATCTCCAGAATCAGACTTTTTTCACCTTTGAAACTGCAACAACTCTGGCTTTCACACTCATTCATTCTAGTCTGGACTACTTCAACTCTCTACTAATCAGTCTCCCTGCTACTAAACTTTCTCCTCTCTAATCCAATCTGAAAGCAGCAGCCAAGCTCTTATTTCTGTCCATCCGCTACACCGATGCTTGCACCTTTTGCCAGTCATCGCACTTGTTCCCCATTCACTACAGAGTGCAATACAAACTTATCTCTCTAACCTACAAAGCTCTTCATAGTTCTGCACCACCATACATCTCAGTGTGCTGATTGTATGTTGTACGCCACTGGCTACGACGCATTATGGAGACCTTTTAGTTGCACTGGATGTCATTATCCCACTTTGTGACTCTTCAGTGGTGTACAAAAAGGCTGCAAATACTTTTTCATTTTTGCTAATTTGCGCAAATCGGAAAGTCTGAATTTCCGAGGACCTGCAAATTTCCACATTCAACTAGAAGTTGATTCTCCACTGACCAACTAGATCATCGGCCATGTTCACACACATGCGTTTTTTTGACCATCTCTGCGTTTTTGGGCTGTTAAAAAAAACGCAGGTGCGTTAACGCAGGGTACATTTGAGTGTAGCTGCGTTTTTCAGCTCCATTTGCGTTTTTTACCCCTAGTCCAAAAAACGCTGCATGCAGCGTTTTTGGGTGCTGTAAAAAAAACGCATGTGCGTTTTTTTAACATGGGGCCCTATGGGAAACGCATGGAAAAACGCATGGTACATTAGTACCTTTTAGTGCCATTCAAAAACGCATGCGTTTCCCATAGGGGCCCATGTTAAAAAAAACGCATGCGTTTTTGAAAAAACGCACATGCGTTTTTTTAACATGGGGGCCCAAATGGGAAACACATGCGTTTTTAAAAGGCACATTTATGCACCCTGCGTTAACGCTTGCGTTTTTGCCTGCGTTTTTGGTGAAAAAATTACTAAGTCCAAAAACGTGGCAAATCCTTTCAGACACACAAGGGACATTTTTTAGCACTCTTAAAAAAACGCAAGTGCTTTTAGGAGTGCTAAAAAAAACGCAAATTGAGTGTGAACAATGCCATCCTTTGTACCAATGTTACCTGAAACCCATACTAAACAGTAATGGCCACTTTACACGCAGCTACATTTCTAGCTTATCCACAGGTAACTTACTGGCTGCAGTGAAATCATGGAGACATGGTTCTATCTTGTTGCTGTGTACAAATGGAATAACGTCTCCATGATTTCACTGCAGCCAGTAAGTTACCTGTGGATAAGCTAGAGATGTAGCCGCGTGTAAAGTGGCCATAAGGTTGTGACAGTCCAGAAAGCAACACTGGAGTCAATGTGAAATTAGAACTTTGTTTTTTTTCATAGATAATGGTGGACTCTTTTGCAAGGACTCCGAAGTAAAAAAAATCTCACAGGCAACTATTACAACATCTAGTAGTAAAGAAAATTATATGGAATGAAAGACACATTTGCAAAGAATTGTGCCTTATTCAGTGTAAATTTAATCTTGGGACACATGTCAGGGTGCATGTGACATTATGACCTCATCTACTTGAGTTGGCTTTCTTTAATTTATAGGAGATCCCATTCGGTCAATCTGGCACCTCGGAAATGGCTTACACCACTACATCATCTGACTACATGTGCTTGTCTCATGTATGTCTGACTCTTTGAAATGTCCCTTCCTCGTCCCTTTAATCATCTGACACATTGGCTGTCACCATGGTGAAACCACACCATGCTTTCTAATGTTTCAGCAGCACTGATTGCCACGCTCCCCAGCAACACTCAGCGTCAGGTGGGGAGGGATCGAGTGAAGGGAGACGGTCCAAAGCCACAAGACCCCGAGCTAACGGAGGGAGGGCTGTGTGTCGTGGTGGCTGCTTATTGCAGCTCAGATGTCCTGTGCATGTTCCAAAATTACTTTGTGTCTGGACATTTATGGTATGGGTTACTTGTGCCTTCTTTTTACAGTCAAGGACATTGCTATATCCAGCCCAAAGAAATTATTCCTGTACTCTGCTCCTGCCAAACAGAAAATCCTAGCACAGGCCTAGTAATGAGATGGGTCATCTGATGAGATTCTTTCATGACTGCTCTCATTGCTTGTTAAGCAGGGCTTTCCCATTTTCCTATGCAACTAAATCAGCAGGTCAGATTGAGAGGGATTTAAAGGCGTTTCATTCTGCAAATTCAGATCATCATAAAAAGACAGTAAGCATATTAGTACAGCTATCAAGCAAAGAGAGGCAAAGTCAATGGATGGTGATTATTTAACTATCTGAACTAAAAGGGACATGGTGAAAATGTACATTGCTAGTATAGTTGTGGCCAATAAATATATAGATTTTTATTAATGAATTCTTGTTTTGTCTAGTTAGTGGACTTCATTTATTGGATCACAACGTTTTCCCCCAATGTTCTTCTACTAAGACCCTCAACTATAAACTGTAATCTGTGAAGAAGCCAAACAGTAAGGGTCACTTCACACACTGCAACATCGCTAGTGATGTTGCTAAAACATCACAGGCAGGGCCGGAGTCAGCACCAGGCATACCTGGGCAAGTGACGGGGCCCTGAACTGCTGGGGGGGCCCACTGGCCGTCAGGGACAGGCAGCCCTGACAGCCAGGGGCCCATTAGGTACAGACAACCATGAGAACAACCAGCCTCAGCAAGCAGCTGAGTGCTCAGCGGAGATGCCAGTGCACATGGCTAATTTGCATGCGATGCAGATTAGCCATGTGCTGGCTTCAGGGAGCAGTGGAGCTTCCTCCTCTGACTACAGCATGATGAGTCATCACTGTGCCCTTATCATACTGCTGCAGCCAGCAGGAAGAAGGAAGCTCCACAGTCCCAGGAGCCTTCTGCTATAAGGATGTGGTGGGGAAGAATCTGAGGAGGACACAGCCCCAGGGAGCAGATGGAAGGTGAGTATGATCAGGTTTTTTTTTTTACAATGTGCAGCAGGATGGGGATTATATGTACCATGGAGGCTGTGTGCTGGGGTATAAAGGCTGTGTGCTGGGGTATATAGAGGCAGTGACTGTGCTGGGGTATATAGAGGCTGTGTGCTGGGGTACAGTGGCGTAACTACCGGCATAGCAGCCGTAGCAGTCGCTTTGGGGCCCGGCGCTTGTGGGGGGCCCGGACCCAGGGCCAGCGTCAGCACCCGGCGCCCGGGCCCGACTGCTTGGAGGGGGCCCACCGGGCCCCTGAGGGCTAGGGTCACACTTGTGTTGTGACCCAAGCCTGACGCAAGTATTGTCTGCTGCAGCGCAGAGCGTTGAACGCTGTGCGCTGCCAGCAACTGAGCCCATAGAAACCCGACGTTTACATTGACAACCAATGGTTGTCATGGTAAACGTCGGGTTTCTATGGGCTGCCTCCAGCGCTATGCGCTGCAACATACTATACTTGCATAAGGCTAGGGTCACAATGCAAGTGTGACCCTAGCCTCAGGGGCCCCTGAGCACTGCCCCCACAGCCAGAGGCCAGAGCCATATCCAGGGGGCAGCTGGGGGGTCATTTTCAGGCTCCTGCTGCCTGCAGCACCGGAGGTCTCCCTCCTCCCCCCTCCACGGGAGCCGACAGAGCTGCACACACACACTGTGCTTACAGGACCTGTGATGATGTCAATGGATGGGGAGGAGTCAGGGGTCTCATGATCAGCTCCTCAGTGTATCCAGGACTGTTCTGGCCACCATGAATGATGCTCAAATAAGGTGAAGTTTGTGTGTGGTCAGGAGGGATTTACAGTGTGAATGTAGCAGAGGTGAGTGTGTACTAGGTGTATGGCAATTAGGTGAAGGTTATGTGTGGGGTCAGGAGGGATTTACAGTGTGAATGTAGCAGAGGCGAGTGTGTACGGAGCGGAGCCGTGTGTGTACGAGGTGTATGGAGCGGAGCCGAGTGGGTACTAGGTGTACAGAGCGGAGCCGAGTGTGTACGAGGTGTACGGAGCAGAGCCATGTGTGTACGAGGTGCACGGAGCGGAGCCGAGCGTGTACGAGGTGTACGGAGCGGAGCAGAGTGTGTACGAGGTGTACGGAGCAGAGCCATGTGTGTACGAGGTGTACGGAGCAGAGCCATGTGTGTACGAGGTGTACGGAGCAGAGCCATGTGTGTACGAGGTGTACGGAGCAGAGCCAAGTGTGTACGAGGTGTACGGAGCAGAGCCATGTGTGTACGAGGTGTACGGAGCAGAGCCATGTGTGTACGAGGTGTACGGAGCAGAGCCATGTGTGTACGAGGTGTACGGAGCAGAGCCATGTGTGTACGAGGTGTACGGAGCAGAGCCATGTGTGTACGAGGTGTAAGGAGCAGAGCCATGTGTGTACGAGGTGTACGGAGCAGAGCCATGTGTGTACGAGGTGTACGGAGCAGAGCCATGTGTGTACGAGGTGTACGGAGCAGAGCCATGTGTGTACGAGGTGTACGGAGCAGAGCCATGTGTGTACGAGGTGTACGGAGCAGAGCCAAGTGTGTACGAGGTGTACGGAGCAGAGCCGCGTGCGTACGAGGTGTACGGAGCAGAGCCATGTGCGTACGAGGTGTACGGAGCAGAGCCATGTGCGTACGAGGTGTACGGAGCAGAGCCATGTGTGTACGAGGTGTACGGAGCAGAGCCAAGTGTGTACGAGGTGTACGGAGCAGAGCCAAGTGTGTACGAGGTGTACGGAGCAGAGCCGCGTGCGTACGAGGTGTACGGAGCAGAGCCATGTGCGTACGAGGTGTACGGAGCAGAGCCATGTGCGTACGAGGTGTACGGAGCAGAGCCATGTGCGTACGAGGTGTACGGAGCAGAGCCATGTGCGTACGAGGTGTACGGAGCAGAGCCATGTGTGTACGAGGTGTACGGAGCAGAGCCAAGTGTGTACGAGGTGTACGGAGCAGAGCCAAGTGTGTACGAGGTGTACGGAGCAGAGCCGCGTGCGTACGAGGTGTACGGAGCAGAGCCATGTGCGTACGAGGTGTACGGAGCAGAGCCATGTGTGTACGAGGTGTACGGAGCAGAGCCAAGTGTGTACGAGGTGTACGGAGCAGAGCCGTGTGCGTACGAGGTGTACGGAGCAGAGCCGTGTGCGTACGAGGTGTACGGAGCAGAGCCGTGTGCGTACGAGGTGTACGGAGCAGAGCCGTGTGTGTATGAGGTGTACGGAGCAGAGCCGCGTGTGTACGAGGTATGTGTACCAGTGATAGCCCCCCGCGGATTCCGCTCCTATAGTCCCAGCCGCCTTTGCCGGCAGCATTCTTCTCCAGAGTCTCTTCTGCCGCTGTCTGCATTCTGCAGCTCAGCATGGAGGGGCACGATGTCATCACTGTGCTGATATGTGCAGAGCGACCGGAGGAGACCGGAGCGGCAAGAAGAAAGGTGAGGAGAAAGAGAGATCTGGACGGCCAGACACTCCGCCTGGCTGCGGTGCCACCATATGGCAGTGCGGCTCCATTGAGCTGCTTGCATTATTTGTGCGCTTCAGGATGGTTGTGTATATACCAAGCATCCTCAGACGCACAAAAATGCAACATTTTGCATTTGAAGGGTATTTTTAAAAAGCGCAAGGGAATGCAATCGCATTTTAGCCCGCTCCTAACAATGTGTAATATACTCACTGTCAGAAACAGCTCGTGCTGGTTTCAGCAGTCACTGTTCCTGTAAGGCTGCCTTCACATAGGAGTTTTTTTAAAAATGTGGCAGTTGCGTCATTTCCGCCTAGCGGCTGCACTTGCTGCACGTTGGCGGCAAGCCCCATGCATTGTCTATGGGGCTTGCGGTAAGTGTGCGGCAATATATATTATATATATATATATATATATATATATATATATATATAATATATAGTCCGCGATATGTACTTAAAGGGGGCCCACTGAGACCTTTTCGCCCGGGGCCCACAGAAACCTGGAGCCGGCCCTGCCCGGACCCAGCGCCGCTACGCAGCCGCTGCTATACCGGCAGCTGCGCCTGCGATACCTGTTGTCATTGTGTGTGGCCGTCAGGTGTGGGGGTGGGGGCCCGGCCGGGGGCGGCCGCGCCCGACGGGCCCCCCCTGGCGAGGTGGATGCCTCAGCCGCTCCTATTCAAAGCGGCCGC
This sequence comes from Allobates femoralis, assembly GCA_033576535.1. NCBI lineage: Eukaryota > Metazoa > Chordata > Amphibia > Anura > Aromobatidae > Allobates > Allobates femoralis. Next base: position 600,174,631 of record JARQOC010000002.1, read on the forward strand.
AGGCGCCGCACACAAAGATCAAGGGGCTGCCGCCGCCAGTCTGTAGCCTGCTGCCTGCCTGCCTGATGCTATGTGTTCTCTGCAGATCTCCGCCCCCTGGCCGGCCTGTGACCTCGCTCCGAGTGAGTCCTTCCTTGACTTGTCCTAACTTACTGACCGAGTGACCAGTCACTTACAGCACAGAGCAGACAACAAGCAGGATTAGAAGGAGCAGGAGCTGCTGCTGAACTGAGCCCGGAGGTGAGAGGCGCCGCTAATAACAATACTTATTGACAGTGAGCAGCCGGCAGCATGGGGGGCCTGTATATACCCTGTGTGTGTGCTGCTGCCAGGGACACTGAGGGGGGGGCCTGTATATACCCTGTGTCTGTGTGTGCTGCTGGGACACTGTGAGGGGGCCTGTATATACCCTGTGTGTGTGCTGCTGCCAGGGACACTGTGAGGGGGGGGCCTGTATATACCCTGTATCTGTGTGTGCTGCTGGGACACTGTGAGGGGGCCTGTATATACCCTGTGTGTGTGCTGCTGCCAGGGACACTGAGGGGGGGGCCTGTATATACCCTGTGTCTGTGTGTGCTGCTGGGACACTTTGAGGGGGCCTGTATATACCCTGTGTGTGCTGCTGGGACACTGTGAGGGGGGCCTGTATATACCCTGTGTGTGCTGCTGGGACACTGTGAGGGGGGGGCCTGTATATACCCTGTGTGTGCTGCTGGGACACTGAGGGGGGCCTGTATATACCCTGTGTGTGCGCGCCGGGACTCTGGGAGCTGTATACCCTGTGTGCGCGCCGGGACTCTGGGAGCTGTATATACCCTGTGTGCACGCCGGGACTCTGGGAGCTGTATTCCCTGTGTGCACGCCGGGACTCTGGGAGCTGTATATACCCTGTGTGCACGCCGGGACTCTGGGAGCTGTATACCCTGTGTGCACGCCGGGACTCTGGGAGCTGTATACCCTGTGTGCACGCCGGGACTCTGGGAGCTGTATATCCTGTGTGCACGCCGGGACTCTGGGAGCTGTATACCCTGTGTGTGCCGGGACTCTGGGAGCTGTATACCCTGTGTGCGCGCCGGGACTCTGGGAGCTGTATATACCCTGTGTGCACGCCGGGACTCTGGGAGCTGTATACCCTGTGTGCACGCCGGGACTCTGGGAGCTGTATACCCTGTGTGTGCCGGGACTCTGGGAGCTGTATACCCTGTTCTGGGAGCTGTATACCCTGTGCTGGGACTCTGTATACCCTGTGCTGGGACTCTGTATACCCTGTGCTGGGACTCTGGGAGCTGTATACCCTGTGCTGGGAGCTGTATAGCCTGTATATACCACCACTGGGGCCTGTATATACTACTGGGGCTGCTGTATATACTGCTGGGGCCTGTATATACCACTGGGGAGGCTGCTGTATACCACTGGGGCTGCTGTATATACTGCTGGGGCCTGTATATACCACTGGGGAGGCTGCTGTATACCACTGGGGCTGCTGTGTATACTGCTGGGGCCTGTATATACCACTGGGGAGGCTGCTGTATACCACTGGGGCTGCTGTATACTACCACTGGGGAGGCCTGTATACCACTGGGGGGGCCTGTATACCTGTGCTGGGGTCCACCCTCGGCTTATACACGAGTCAATAGATTTTCCCAGATTTTGGGGGCAAAAGTAGGGGGGTCGGCTTATACACGGGTCGGCTTATACTCGAGTATATACGGTAAACTGGGTGGCGTCAGACTGTTAACACCGATTCGGTAAGGGGGTGTGTCTTGAAGGGGGAGTGTCATTGGGGGCATGTCTTGGAGGGGGCCCCGTTCAAAAGTTTGCTATGGGGCCCTGCCAGTTCTAGTTACGCCCCTGCTGGGGTATATAGAGGCTGTGACTGTGCTGGGGTATATAGAGGCGCTGTGCTGGGGTATATAGAGGCGCTGTGCTGGGGTATATAGAGGCGCTGTGCTGGGGTATATAGAGGCGCTGTGCTGGGGTATATACAGGCTGTGTGCTGGGGTAAACAGAGGTGCTGTGCTGGGGTATACAGAGGCACTGTGCTGGGGTATATAGAGGCGCTGTGCTGCGGTATATAGAGGCGCTGTGCTGGGGTATATAGAGGCTGTGCTGGGGTATATAGAGGCTGTGCTGGGGTATATAGAGGCTGTGTGCTGGGGTATATAGAGGCTGTGTTCCTGGGTATATAGAGGCTGTGTGCTGGGGTATACAGAGGCTGTGTGCTGGGGTATACAGAGGCTGTGTGCTGGGGTATACAGAGGCTGTGTGCTGGGGTATACAGAGGCTGTGTGCTGGGGTATACAGAGGCGCTGTGCTAGGGTATACAGAGGCGCTGTGCTGGGGTATAAAGAGGTGCTGTGCTGGGGTATATAGAGGCTGGGCTGGGGTATATAGAGGCTGGGCTATATAGAGGCTGGGGTATATAGAGGCTGGGGTATATAGAGGCTGTGCTGGGGTATATAGAGGCTGTCCTGGGTGTATATGGAGGCTGTGCTGACTGTATATTGCGGCATATGGAGGCTGCTGCTGGGGTATATGGAGGTTGCTGCTGTGGTACATGGAGACTGCTGCAGAGGTATATGGAGGCTTTGCTGATGTATATGGAGACTGTGCTGGGGTATATGGAGGCTGCTGCTGTGCTGTATATATAATATGGAGGCTGCGATGGGCTATATATATTATTTGGAGGCTGTGCTGTATATATAATATGGAGGCTGTGCTGGGCTGTATATGTTATTTGGAGGCTGCTGCTGGGCTGCCACAGCTTCCAAATAATATATACAGCCTGGCACAGCCTCCACATACTATATACAGGCCAGCACAGCCTCCAAATAATATATACAACCCGCAGTCTCTATATTATATATACAGCCTGGCAGTCTCCATATTATATATACAGCCCTGAACAGCCTCTATATTATATATACAGCCCACCCACGACCCTCTATATTATATATACACAGCCTGCAGCTTCTATATTATATTAATGTATCATGGTTTGTGCTAAAGGGGCCCACTGATACTGTTTCTCCCGGGGCCCACAAAAACCTGGAGCCGGCCCTGGTCACAGGTTTTGTGACGTAACAGCGACCTCTCCAGTGATGTCACTATGTGTGAGAAATAGCAGCGATCAGGCCCCTGCTGTGAGGTCTTTGATTGCTGCACGCCGTTCAGGGCCATTTTTTGGTCCTTGGTCTCTCGCTAGTCAGCACGCATCGCTGCGTGTGATAGCAAGAGACCAAGGACCAGCGCTGCTTAGTTACCCGGTGTTTACCTTGGTTACCAGCGATGTTGGCTGGCTGCTGGTCGCTGGTGAGTCTGCCTGTTTGACAGCTCACCAGCAACTGCAGAGAGATTTTCCAGCGATCCCGGCCAGGTCGGATTGCTGGTGGGATCGCTGGAAAGTCTCAGTGTGTGATGGTGGGTTTACACGCTTCAATCTCGTTCCGATATCGCAACTCAATGCCGCGGGAGCGCGCATTTAGTGCACGTTTCTCCCGCATCGCATTGGATGTTTACACGCTGCGATATCGGAATACAACGTCCGTGCAATGTCTACGCCCCCCAACCCAGGATCGCACACTTAACATAGGAGTGACTGGGTGACGTTTCAAATCGCATCGTAGTTGTGCGTTTACACAGCACGATCCGACTCCAATCTCCCTTCAATATCGGGGCATTGAATAGCACGCTCATTCAATCCCTGATATCGCATTGACATCGTTCCTGCATCGTATTGGACGTTCACACCATACAACGCAGGAACGATCTCGGGTCCGACGATCGAACCACGTGACTTTTCATTGAAATTGTACTACGATATCGCAACGTGTAAACCCGCCATAAAGCGGCCCTAAGTGTTCAATTATCCTGCAGCTGCAGCACATGGAAGATTAGTCATTACACAATAACTATTCAAGTCTGTAGACTGCTCATTTCATGGACAGCACCATCCAGAGCAGGAGACATGCTTTCTAATTGCTGTCTACTCTGAGCAAAATATGAGAATCATGAACTGAGAACCTCCTGTATGATCACAGAATTTCCTACACAATGTATTGAAATGGGTTTTTGAAAGTGAACAACACCCCTATGATATGTGCAGATGGTGTTTGCATGGAAACTTCCTTAAAAAGCTTCCCATAAAAATGAACATAATGCACAGCAATGTCTAAACGACATTGCTGTGCATGTTCCATCAATTGACCGCGTCTTTAATTGCTTCAGGGTTCGGATACCCTAAATCCCTTACAAGAAGTGATATGCTCATTCTATACTTAGAAATACAGAGTAAAATGCGCTGGTAGCAAAGCCACCACAAGAACAATGGCAAAACCGCTGGCGAAGCCGATTCAGGAGAATGATAGCTGGCATCTTCCTGACATACGGTAAACTTTGCCTGGGAAAACTCAACAAGTTCACTGGCATCTAAATGTTTTTTGTATTAGCTCTAATTCCTAAGTCTGTTTAATAATACTCATTAGTGCACTTGGACACATTTTCTTTATTATTTTAGATATCAACTACTTTATTAAGGGACTAATGACAATGTGCATACAGTAAATGCTGAGTTATCTGTAAGTGCAGCCAGTGACCCAATAATGCTGTCACCTCAACTGACAGCACCAAAGTGACTCCATTAGCACCAGCAAAAAATATCTTAGAACCTCTAAAATAATGCAACTATAGCATTATACTATACATTTTCATTTTTTACATACATCATTATTCATTGTGGCAGTCACAGTGTTCCTACAACACTCCATAGTAATGACAAGCTATATCTACAGCCATACATCCAACTCAAAAACCAAACTAAAAGAACTCAATATCATAGAGAAAAAAATGAAGTTTTTTTTCAGCTCACCACACTACAGTCCTCCTCCAGCGTTGATGGATCTGGTTCATTGCGCGTGGAAGAATACCCTTGGTCTTGAGCGACAATGCTGATTAGTGAGCCCCAAAGCAGAATACAGGACCCAGTTTCAGCTAGGAAGCCTTAGTTATGGATAACGCTGCACTGGGCTTTTAATCAAGAAAAATAAAACTGTGTTTTAAAAAATTCCTGTTTCCTGCTGTCGCTGGAGTACAACTATTTCAATAAAAAAAACTCAATACTTTCCCCCCAGACAGAAGTGGACATATTATTGGGCAACCTTTGCAGCCACACAGGGGCCCAAAAGGTAAAGGGGTCCATTCACCTCAAAATTAGCAAGTAGCTTCTGCCAGTGCCACAGACACATTATTGGCTACTAAAGGTGAAAATATTGCACCTGAAGCCCCATTCTTCTGTGTCCACCCCCACCCCCACATTAGCACACTTTAAAAATAGAATATTATCCCTTTCAGTAAGGCTGCCTTCAGACTTGCAGATGCATCTGCAGCGTTTTGCAGATGCATCTGCAAGCATCTGCATGCAGACCGCGGCCCCTATGTTTATAATGGAGCGCACGGCGGTCTGCAGATGCTTGCAGATCGCCAGTGCGCTCTCATTGCCTGCCATTAGTGATCTGTGCGCAGGCGGATGCCTGCGTACAGATCACACACTCTCGCCCGCACCAGAGTCGCGACATGCTGCGTCCGGGTGCGGACGCGGGACACCGGAAGGAAGCAGATATGGTCCGCATCCGCACCCGAACGCAGCAAACGCTGCCAAACGCAGGCACTATGCGTTCCTATGTTAAACATAGGACCGCAGTGCGCATGCGTTTGAATGCGTATGGGAACGCAGCATAAGCTGCGTTCACATACGCAAATGTGAAGGCAGCCTAAGGCCATGTGCACACCTGAGTATTTGATGAGTTTTTTACCTCAGGATTTGTAGACAAAACCAGGAGTGGAACAATCAGAGGAAAAGTCTAATAGAAACACCTGCACCACTTCTGTATTTAATACCACTCTGGTTTTGGCTACAAATCCTGAGGTAAAAAACTCATCAAATTCTCAACGTGTGCACATGCCTTAGGCTCCATTCACACGGTCTGTTTTTTGGTCTGTTTTTGGTCAGCAGTTTTTGTAATCATAACCAGGAGTGGGTGATAAATCCAGAAGTGGTGACGTGTTTCTGTTATTCTTTTCCTCTGATTGTTCCACTCCCGGTATTGGCTACAAATACTGGTGAGCAAAAACAGAGCAAAAAACAGAGCAAAAACAGAGCAAAAAAAGAGCAAAAAAAGAAGAAAAAAAGAGCAAAAAAAGAGCAAAAACTCACAGTGTGAATGGAGCCTAACTCTTTTCCCCAAAAACTTCAGAGCCGTTTCTTCGATCTTTGCAATATATTGCTACCATCTGCAGTCTCCTATCCGTGTTGTGGCTTTTCTATCTTCTATGGTGCACAGGAGAACTGCATTAGGGGCCGTCACACGCTAAGATATCTCTTGCGATATTGTAAGCGATCACGTGCACGCGCGATCGCTTACAATATCGTCACATCGCTGGTGAGATGTCACACAGACAGACTCACCAGCGATGTGACCAGCGAGATCGCTGGTAACTATGGTACACATCGGGTTGCTAGGCGCCGCGCGGCGCTTAGTAACCCGACGTTTACCATAGTTACCATCTCCCAGCATAGGCTCTGCCCTGGGAGATCGTTCATCGTGGTGTTATACACCACGATGAAGCTGTTTGTAAAATCGTTCATCGCAAGATCTGAGGTCCGGAGCTCAGATCTCGATCTTGCGATTTGAACACTTCTCGCTCGTCGTATCTTGCCGTCACACGCAGAGACATCGTTCACGCGATTTTTAATCAGGCGCGTTCAAGCGATATCTTTCAAGATATCGTAGCGTGTGACGGCCGCCTTACATGTACAGAGAGATCAAAAAGGATATCATCAGAGCTTTCAGGAAAATGGAAAACACACATTGGCAGGTTACCAGGTGTTTTTATTCTTCTAAATTACAGAAAAGTGATTTTGTTGGGCTTCAGAAGAGTAATTTGCGTACTTGCCAAATCTCCTAGGAAATCTGTGAGTCTCCCAGAAAAAATGGAGACCTCCCAATTTCCCCGGTAGAATTGGCAAATCTCCTGGGCACAGCAGAAGCCGCCTGGTCAAGCACTCCCTCAAGGTGCATCAAGACATCTGACATATTCTCCTCAAAGAAAACATTGAGTCTCAAGAGTTTAGTCAGTACTGGATTTGCATCTGTGCAGTCTGACAGCAAAATATGGCTTAGATCTTTAAATCTTTTTGTAAAAGTAATACATTTATTAGTAAAGAGCATCATTTTGTCTTTTAAAGGCTGGTGGAAATATGAGAAAAATGAGGTGGCAAAGAAAAGTGACTTCCATGTCCAGTGAGCTATGCCATAGTTATCTATCACGTATTCACTTTCCATAAATTTGGTGCTTTTTAGGTTGCATGCAACATTTGCGTAAATTTGAAGCAATTTAATCGATTATCTACAAGTATGAATGATGCACCGTACCACATTCTGCTTTCTATGATTTTTGCATTTTTTTGTGCAACTGTACTGAAGAGGAAATCTGTTGGAAGGCTTGCATTGTGTTGTTTTCCTACGTCTGAGACTTGGTAACCTCTTCAAGGCTACATTCAGCTGACGCTGCACCATCATGGGCTGTGACATAATCACAAGGTCAATCCTACTGTAGACATGGGGCTGAGTGAGATCACTAGAGGGAGTCTCGCATAGCTACTGGTGACTGAGCACAGCAATGCTGATAAAACGGTACAGTTGTGTGCATTCCAGAGGAGGAGGTGGATGGGAATTCACCTTTGACTTCTAATCAGACTAAAGTGACATTTTGCACATAATAAGCCAAATACAGTAAAAAAAAAGTAAGGTTCCACCTTTGCGTTACAAAAACTATGGGTATTGGGCATCTTTGAAATATGTTTTAGGCTCATGCAGATGTCCGTGAATCTCGGTCCGATCACAGACCACAATGCAAAGACTGGCCGTGGGTCTCTATGAGACTGTCACATTCAGATTGGGAGACCCGCAGCCAGGCCATGCATTGTGGACTGTGATCAGACAGAGCCACGGACATCTACATGAGCTGTTGTGTTTTTGCAATGGAACCGTGGATGTGTGATGTTGGATAAGAAGCTGTTCTTGCCTGGAAGTAGTCAACAAGCAGGCTAAGAGATACTAATCATTTTTGTCTGTGTGTTTTCTTTTACTATATTAGTATTTGCTTTCATCCGATACACCCTGTGCTGCAAGACCACCTTTTTCTGTGCTGAGAGGTGTGTCCACCATGCAGCCCAGGGTGCTCCGTTTGCCTACCCACTACCGCGGGGACGGTCTCCAATGAGCAGGGAGATTGGTGCCCATCATGCAGTTCCTTGCTGTCTGCTCATTCACCTATACAGCTCCCCATTCCCGTTACTCAACCTACACGTGGTCCCACGCCATCGTCCTGCACTTCCTCCACCTCCTTCTGCTCCTAAGGCCTGTGGTCTGCCTACAGAGTCTCTGGGAGTGTGATTAGGAGATGCACTCTGCTCACTCCTCAGATTTTAAGGGCCAGTACACTTGATGCTCTTTTCACCTAATTTCCCCTTCTGACTAGCTACATCTATATATGGCACCTGCCCCTTAAAGGAGGTGCCTGAGCAACATCAACTGTCCTTTGTTGTGTTTCTTTCCCTCAGGTCCCTGTCCCGATCCCTGCCTTTGCACTCGTTATTGCATTACCAGTTTTACCTATACTTCTTGTCTCATCTAGAGCCTGCCAAGTGTGCCTGAGGTCTGTCTCACCAACACACTACTAGTACATCCTGCTGTGCACTTGCCACGTTGCTTTGGAGCTCGTTACAGCAACTCCTGCAGGACCTGAAGTCTATTACGTCCACATAGTCCTTCCATTGGCTCGAGTACTGCTACACCTGCTCCAGCACCTCAACTCCTGGACTACTCAGTTGCCTTGTTGTCCTGAGCCTTGTGCCAGCTACTCATTGAATATTACCTATCTGTGTTCACCATCCTGTCTGTACTGGCAAGATTACTCATTAAAGACTTTGCTTTATCACTACTAGCACTTCAGGCTTGTTACTATCTGTGTGTCAGCCTCCACTTCGGTGGTCCAGTGGATCCACATCACCACTCCCACACCTTCATGTGCCTCACATCATCCTACACTTTAGTACTTCATGTTAGGCCATATAAGTCAGATGTGTCCTGTCCAATTTTTAATCAGATACCAAACAGACAGTATCAGATGTTACTTAAAATGACAGTCCAGATTAATTATTTTTCTCTTGGTTCGACTGCCATGAGAAAATAATCGCAGCATTCATTACCTTCTTCAAAGTCTTGGATGAGACTCACCCATTAGGGTATGTGCACACGGGGGGCTGGTTAGTGGCGGCGGCGGCTGGGCGGACCCGACAGGAAGCTCCGGAGCCGTCCACCGGCTTCCTGTCGGGTCCGTGCTGCGGGAGACGGGCGGGTGTGCGGCGGTGCACAGCGGGTTAGCGCCGGCGGTTCTGCAGCGGCTGGAAGCAGCACATGATTCTGCTTGCAGCCGCTGCAGAACCGGCCGGATTATAGAACATGCTCATTCTTTGCTAACCCGCTGGGAACCCAGCGGGTTAGCAACGGATGAGCATGTGGAAACTGCCGGTGTGTGCACACCAGGGGTCGGTTTCCATAGGTTTATATGTTAACCCAAAAGCCGCTTTTGGATTAACATAAATTTACATAAATCTCATGGAAACCGACCGGCGGTTTCCGCTGCTAAACCTGCAGTAAACCTCCAAGTGTGCACATAGCCTTAAAGTGCATAAAAAAATGGAATCCCTCACAGAACATCCATGAGGTATCCGATATCCGATTTTTATGGATACATTTCTATTTTAAACCTAGGAAACGTTTTTCATGACATATATTTTTTAATGCAAATGTCTGAAATAGATAACACAAGGATGTAAAAAACGGACACACAAATGGCACATAGTTAAAAATCGGAGAAGTAGTTGAAAATCGCTGAAAATCACTGGGTGAATCTTGGATGATTTTTCGTGCTCTTGTCATATTATTATACCATTTATAGTCTTTATAAAGGTCTATAAATGATTTCACATAGAGTCCTTCTCTGTTTTTGCGCCACAATTTAATCATCTGCGCCAGTTGTAACAAATTGGTCCATCGGAATGGGATGTATAAACTTGATCTATTTGCTTTCTACATCTTTTTTAGTAAATTGTGTCCCCCTTGTAATTACGATGCTTCTGGCTCTGATTAATTTCACACTTTTAACCACTGAAAAGTCCTAAAGGTACCGTTACATGACATGACGTTGCAGCGATGTCGGCTGCGATATCACGGGAGCGCGCATTTTGCCAAGATCACTTTTGAGATGTCACATGTAGAGATATCCTAGGCGACGCACCTCTGATTTTGCAAGCAACTTTCGCTCGCTGTGTTATGCACAATCCAGCAAGCGATACTTATCAATGTAGTGAATTGGGGAAATCGCTCTTAACATCGCTATCGCCGTGTCACACAGAGCGATGCTAGCAGATGCAGATCGCTTGAGCGACGTCGCCAGGTTGTTGAACATGTTCATAAACATTTGGCAACTCCATTCAAGCGACCTATTGTAGTTGAATTGTCCAGTTGCACAGCATGACGCACTAGCAATATCAACTGCAACAGCAATGAACACGAGGCTTTTAAGTGATATTGCGGGCGATATTGTGTCGTCTAACGTTACCTTAAGAAACATCATGGGCGGCATGATGGCTCAGTGGTAGCACTGCAGCCTTGCTGGGTTCCTGGGTTCAAATCCCACTAAGGACATCATCTGCAAGGGGTTCATATGTTCTCCCCATGTTTGCATGGTTTCCTCTGGGTTCTCCAGTTTCTCCCACACTAAAGACATACTGATAGGATGCTTAGATTGTGAGCCCCAATGGGGACAGTGTCGCAAATATATTTTAAGCGCTATGGAATTAATAGTGCTATAAAAAAGAATAAATATTATTTATGACAAGGGGAAATGTCAATCCCAGTTATCAGTTACATTTTACATTCTCAGGAGGAACAGATCAATACAGAAATATAAGAAAAGATGTTCCATTCTTGTAAGGCGGCCGTCACACTCTTCAATATCGTGAGCGATATTGTAAGCGATCACGTGCATGCGCGATCGCTAACAATATCGTTCACATCGCTGGTGAGCTGTCACACAGACAGACTCACCAGCGATGTGGGGCAGCGAAATCGCGGGTAACTATGGTACACATCGGGTTACTAGGCGCCGCGCGGCGCTTGGTAACCCGACGTTTACCATAGATACCATCTCCCAGCATAGGCTCTGCCGCTGGGAGATCGTTCATCATCGTTCATCGTGGTGTCACACACCACGATGAAGCAGATTGTTCAAGCGTTTATCGCTTGATATGAGCTCCGGCTCTCATATCTGCATTTCTCATATTTACATTGTAAAATCGCTTGATTGCACGCAGCGATGCACAAACGATATCGCTTAAGCGATCAAAAAGCAGATCGCTTAAGCGATATCGTGCATTACATTGAAGCGTGTGACGGCCGCCTAAAATACATATTAACATTTTCAGTGGTTGATACCTTTTAATGGCTAACTAAGAAGATGGTAAAAAATAGCAAGCTTTCAAGACTCTATGGCCTCTTCATCAGGCTTAAGGTACCTTCACACGCTGCAATATTGCTTGCAATTTCACTGGCAATTTGCTGGTTGCAGTGAAATCATGGACACATTGTTTTATTTTGTTGCTGTGTACAAATGTAACAATGTGTCCATGATTTCACTGCAACCAGCAAATTGCCAGTTAAATCGCCTAGCAATATTGCCGCGTGTGACGGTACCTTTAGAGATGCCATAGAGTCTCGAAAGCTTGCTTTGCTTTTTCTTACCATTTTTTCAGTTAGCCATTAGAAGGTATCAAACCACTGAGGACTTTCTATTGGCTAACATGGTACAAACATTTTTTACCTGGTAAAATACATACAATTTTAATATGTGTCATGTATCTAACATGTCCATAGCAAAGTTCACTCATTCATTTGACATCTTTTTTTGTACTGTAATCTTTACAGTTAAAAGAACCAACGACATAACCGTAATGTGTGGGTGTGTGTTTACGTGGAACATTTTGTGCCGACTGCCAACTGCAGTATCTTGTATCTTTGAGGGACCGATAACATTTTTTTTTTCGCTTGCTATAGATCCCTTGATCGCTAGAGGCAGTGCTGGGCCTTCTATTTCAGACCAGCTGGTGCCATTTATCATACGTCCTTTACATGTGTCATTGTGTCATACTGACAATTACTGCTGCCACTGGTGTTGTAACTCATGACAAGTTGACATCCTGCAGAATTCTTTTCTTTATTCATATATTTTTAATTATCATTTTTAAGTAATCAGCTACATGTAAGTCCTTGCTTGTCCATACTTACTTGCTGTGACTCAGAACTTTTTCTGGCCTTTACATTGTTACAGTTAGACACAGAGCCATTCATACCAGTGACTTCAATCTTTCTAAAGTAGAAAATAACTTACTGAACTGCAGTATGAATGCCATACTCAAAGCCTCAGTGAGTACAATCTATAATTGTGCAGATTAAATGGGATACAGTGCCTACAAGTAGTATTCAACCCCCTGCAGATTTAGTGGTTTGATAAGATGCAATAAGTTAGAGCCTTCAAACTGCAAACGAGAGTAGGATTTATTAACAGAAGCATAAATCTTACAAACCAAAAAGTTATGTTGCTCAGTTGAATTTTAATAAATTTTAAACATAAAAGTGTGGGTCAATTATTATTCAACCCCTAGGTTTAATATTTTGTGGAATAACCCTTGTTTGCAATTACAGCTAATAATTGTCTTTTATAAGACCTGATCAGGCCGCACATGTCTCTGGAGTTATCTTGGCCCACTCCTCCATGCAGATCTTCTCCAAGTTATCTAGGTTCTTTGGGTGTCTCATGTGGACTTTAATCTTGAGCTCCTTCCACAAGTTTTCAATTGGGTTAAGGTCAGGAGACTGACTAGGCCACTCCATCACCTTGATTTTTTCCCTCTTGAACCAGGCCTTGGTTTTCTTGGCTGTGTGCTTTGGGTCGTTGTCTTGTTGGAAGATGAAATTACGACCCATCTTAAGATCCTTGATGGAGGAGTGGAGGTTCTTGGCCAAAATCTCCAGTAGGCCGTACTATCCATCTTCCCATGGATGCGGACAGATGGCCAGGCCCCTTGGCTAAGAAACAGCCCCACAGCATGATGCTGCCACCACCATGCTTGACTGTAGGGATGGTATTCTTGGGGTCGTATGCAGTGCCATCCAGTCTCCAAACGTCACGTGTGTGTTGGCACCAAAGATCTCGATCTAGGTCTCATCAGACCATAGAACCTTGAACCAGTCTGTCTCAGAGTCCTCCAAGTGATCATGAGCAAACTGTAGACGAGCCTTGACATGACGCTTTGAAAGTAAAGGTACCTTACGGGCTCGTCTGGAACGGAGACATTGCGGTGGAGTACGTTACTTATGGTATTGACTGAAATCAATGTCCCCACTGCCATGAGATCTTCCCGGAGCTCCTTCCTTGTTGTCCTTGGGTTAGCCTTGACTCTTCGGACAAGCCTGGCCTCGGCACGGGAGGAAACTTTCAAAGGCTGTCCAGGCCGTGGAAGGCTAACAGTAGTTCCATAAGCCTTCCACTTCCGATGATGCTCCCAACAGTGGAGACAGGTAGGCCCAACTCCTTGGAAAGGGTTTTGTACCCCTTGCCAGCCTTGTGACCCTCCACGATCTTGTCTCTGATGGCCTTGGAATGCTCCTTTGTCTTTCCCATGATGACCATGTATGAGTGCTGTTCACAAGTTTGGGAGGGTCTTAAATAGTCAGAAAAGGCTGGCAAAAGAGATAATTAATCCACACATGTGAAGCTCATTGTTCTTTGTGCCTGAACTACTTCTTAATACTTTAGGGGGACCAAACAGAATGCTGGTGGTTTGAGGGGTTGAATAATAAATGACCCTCTGAATTAACTTTAACGCTGTAAAAAAAAAAAAAAAATTAACAAATCTTTTTGGCTGCAGTGCATTTCCCATTCCAGGCTGATCTACAGTCCAAATGTCACAATGCCAAGTTAATTCCGCATGTGTCAACCAGCTAAATCTGCAGGGGGTTGAATACTACTTGTAGGCACTGTACATATAGCTCACAACTGAATAATGCAAGTGAAGGGGGGAAAATTTGATCCATGATTAAAAAAAAACAAACCCATTATAACACCATTAGACTTAAGGCCCAGTTACAAGGTACAAGATCATGAACGATATCGCTCAAACATCACGGGTTTGGAGTCGTTCAAACGACATCGTTAGGACGTCATTGTGTGTTAGGCTGGTGTGGCGCCCCTGCGACCAGGGTGTCCACATAGAGAACTGCGGCAGGCAAAAGATAGACGGTTTGTACACCAAACACCCAAATGGACACACTCACCCATAGGAGGCAGCACCCAACCCGGAGCCCGGAACTCTAGGCGGGCAAGGGGTGGTGGGTTTAGAGGAAAGTGGGTGGGAAGCATGTAGATGAGGTGACAGATAGTACAAGTAGAGAAGAAGAGGAGGAAGGAGTTAGTAGGCCAGAGTGAGCCGAGCAGCACCGACACCTGAAAGACAGAGACATGCCGTGGTGGGATTGGGCTCCCTGGAGACGCAGAATCCACAGAGTCATAGAAACCATGGAGAAAAGCTCGTCCATAGCCGGCATCCCAGGGGAGTGTGAGAAAAAGACCAGACCAGCAGTACTGGGTCCGAGGAACACAGCAGCACCGACCAACTACAGGCGGAGTGGTTTTCCCTGATTTGTGCTGGAGTCACACAGGTTACACAGAGCCTGGTATCACCTTGGAAGAAAGGGCTACTGCAAGCTAGGCACACAGCAGAGTGTTGGTCTGGAGGGAACCGATGATTCACCTGGCTTCCCAGACAAACCGACGGGGAGCTTTAACTTCAGGTTGGAGTACCCAACACAAGGGTTGGAAGCACAGCAGCAACCACGAGGACCCACAAGGGTCCGAGTTGCCGTTATACAATCTGGATAGAGAGAACAGAGAGGGAGAGAACAGCCTGAAAGGACACTTAGAAGGAGTGAGGGTTCTCAGAGTGACAGCATGGCTGCAGAGGGTTCAAGTGTTCCCAGAGTTAACTGCATTGTGAACTGTGTTAAGAACTGTTCCGTGAGCTGTATTAACTGTGAAGAGTTTGAAAGTAAACACGGTGAACCCTGCTTCAGTGTCCGTGTCTGATTCCAGGTATATTGAACTTTTCATACCTTTTACCCTGCCAGGAGCAGCCCGACACGCGGCGGGCTCATCCATCTGGCTGCAGCCCCATCATCCATCCTCCTGGCAGAGCAGCGCTGCAGCGGTGGTCCCATCATGACCACAACCCGTGGGTGGCGTCACGACAAACATTATCCACTATATATATCCCCTCTTACTTGTGAGAACCCGTGAACGCCGGACCAGGACCTCCGTGACATCCCCAGCAGTACCCCGGTGCAGTACCGAGTACCCCGTCCCAGTGGGCTCCACACTGGCTTCTCACTACAGTTTTTTCACTGATCAGTGTCTATCCAGTTTGTGTGCCAAAACTCGGAGAGGAACCAGAGAGGAACTTGCAGAGAAAAACTATAATTGAAAGATTGACACCTGTTCTTAGTTTTGGAGACACTACTGGTTTTGGCACACAAACTGGATGACACTGATCAGTGAAAAAACTGCAGTGTGAAGCTAACCTTACACCGAGATACGACTACAATAAATCATTGGATCATTGATCGCAGATTTGAGAACATGTTCTCAAATCAAACGATCCTCGATCAGCCAACCTGTTGCATTATTGTGTGTGACACCGTGATAACGATGTCGTTAACGACTTCGCCTATTCACAACAGTGAAAAAGTATTGTTCGCTGAGTTGTGCGAACGATAGCTGCTCGCCACATCGTTGGTGCGTCGTCCACGATATCTAGACGTGTGACATCTCACCAACGATGTCAAAAACATGTCCTAACAACCGTGCTCCCGTGAGATCGCTGGTGATATTGTTACAACGCTGAAGCGTGTAACGGTACCTTTAGTCTGAGTTGAGGAAGAGAGCTTTTGCTCCGGTTTTTGTTGATCTGTTTTTGGTGCAAATGTGGTGCCCCACTGGTGGGGACGCCACCGAGTGGTACTGCACCCATAAAAGAGTGGTAGTATTCCTGTGACTAGGGAATTGGGATGTTGCACAAAGGTCCCTCACGTAACATATCCACACACATCCTAGGTAGAAGACTGTGGGTGGACCCGCTTCAGGGAGGACCTAGTCCCATGGGAGGAGTGACAAGCAGAAAAGTGTGTGGGTGGGAGGAGAGTTAGGTTAATCTGAGGAGAAGTGTTGGGGAGTGAGGAGTGTGGGATGGCGGAGAGGCCATCAGGAAGGAAGGAGATCCTAAGGGCACCTGGTATTCCAGTGCGGCTGAATCCGGAGCCGCTACAATTACCGACCGGAGGGATCTGTCCCGAAACAGAGGACCGCTCTGAGAACGGTGCTGGTGTCTATCCTCGAGCCGTCGAACCAGAGGCCTGAGCTTCTAGAGGAAGTGCGGCCGGCGCATTCAGAAAAATGGCACCATATAGGGTCTGGGGGACCCGGAGAAGAGTCCTCCGCAAAGAGATCCGTATATGCTGGCTTCAGGCTCTGCACGGGGGGCGCTGAGAGAGACAGGAGAGAGCGCAGGAAGGGACCTGGACAGGAATGGCAGGCATTCCACCAAGGTTCCTGACTCCTGAGTAAAGCATCCTGATTACCAGTGACTACCCAGGGCAGGCAGACCCGAAAGACTGTGTTATCAAAGAACTGCCAGTAAATTTGTACAGAGTAAAAAGACTGTGTGGCCTCCTTTTCTACCTCCACCTGAGGAGCCGCCGACTGCAGCAGGGAGGAGAACCAGTGACAAGGCCTGACGTGGCTGCATCCCTGTGTGAAACCACAAACTTCCACTACTGCCCCGGGGATCCCATTCCACCTACAGGGAGTGTAACCATCCTGCTTTTCCACCATCACAGGTCTGTCCCACAGTGCCGGTTACATTACTGGAACCGTAGGTGGTGTCACAAAACACTTTTATTTTATATTCCATTGACTCAAAACCCCTTTTTTGCGACCACCAGGGCCAAGGGACCGAGCAACAGGCCCCGTGACATCCCCCGTGAACTACAATGCCCCGGATCGGGTACCCCACGGCCCTGGGGTGGGTCAGCTTTTGGCTTCATGAACAGGATCCGTGCCCAGTGAAACCGAGTACTGTGCACCTTAAACTTTGCTTTAAACCGAACTTTATTGTTGAACCCCAAGATGGCGGGATCAAAGACTTAACGCCATGTGCAGGCTCAGGGCATGCCTCGGCCCCTCATCGTTGGAGGGCCCTGCCAGAGGCGTGAAATTCCAGACCCGCCCGAATTGTCAAGGAAGAACCAAGGGGGCGGGCCTGAGACTAAAGTACCCCTGTTGGTATTTATAAGTGGCGGCAGGAAAAGTGAGGCAAAAAGAAGGAGTCGATGAAGTATGGATGTGGTCCACAGGCCTGTAGTAATGGCGCCAGCTAACCAAGGAAACCCGACTCATCAGGTGGAGGAAGCGGGCAGCCCTGGAATTGCTGAGCAGGGTGCTGCCTCGTTCCTGTTGCACGGAAGAAAAGACGTGTTCTGGGAAGCTGCCCTGGAAACCTATGGAACCAATTAAAATGGATTGGATCTTTAGGCGCAGGAGCGCACATGTCCGCACCGTGTTGTCCCGACGGGCAGGGCATCAAGAGTCCAGTGACCCAGAGCTGGAGCCAAGGGCGAGAGACTAGGCCATGGGTGAGCCCAAGGTTGCCAGCAGCGACCAGCAGCCGGACCCGCAACCCATCCATGAGGAGGAAGTCGGGGCATCCGGGCCCTGCACCGAACCAGAGGTCCCTGAAGTGCCTGCCCTTGATGAGGTGACCAGAGATGAGCCGGATGACCCAGAGGAGGTCGCCGAGCCTGAGGAGGACATCTTGGAGGTCCCTGCGGGAAAGTCCGACGTGGTGGTGAAGGTCGAGAGTGAGGAGACATCCACTAGCCGAATCCCGTAGAGGAGGAACCCTTGGAAGATGAGACCGAACTCAGGGCATCCGGGCCCCACGCTCTGTGGTGAGATCGTCACCAACATCGACCAGTTGGGAAGGTTGGAGCCGCCGCAATGACCAGGGCGCACAATCGTGCTCCAGTTTCAGCCCCAGAGCAGCCTGACTATGCCCATCAGTGGTTCCTGGTCGATGAGGCGGAGAGGCAGCGCCGCCGTGAGTGTTGGTGGGCCCAGGAACAAGAGAACCTCCTAGCAAGGAACCGAGCCCAAGGGATGCCACCAGTTTCGCAAGAAGACTGTAAATCAGGTACTGTGGTGGCATTTAACTTGGACAATGGGTGGGGTTTCATCCGGGAGCCGGGGTCCTTGGAGGAGATTTTCGCTAGCAGATGAGACATTGAAGCACACCTTCGCAAATAGGGTGAACTATGAGCGACACCTTGTTCCCAGAGGGTGGTATGCTCTGTGAGTTTATAAACTGGTAGAATAAAGAGAAAGTAAACCCGGTGTAAATAGTTATATTTGAATGCTGCTTTATGACAATGAAGGACGATAAATGAACTTTTATTGTGTTGAGCCTGGACTGAAACCGTTAAGCGATGGACTCAGTGACTGTATGTGCTATTCAAATAGCCCGGTGGTTAAAAGGACACTGTTGAGAGTGAAGGACAATGACCACTGGGACTGTATTGCTACCCGACCCCGTTTTGGCTGGTATTGTGTTTTTGATTTTTCATTATTGTTGGTCCCGTTGAAGTGGTAACATTAAAAGTAAAAGTACCTCCCGTAAGGGAAGAAAAGCACTGAGTAATGTTGTTTGCATGTTAATAAAAATGTAAAAATTTTAATCTGTACTGGGTCGGGTCACTTACAGACGAGTGAGTCTAACCAAGTGGGAATGTGACACTCCACTGGTCAGGATGCCACGGAGGGGTACTGCACCCATAAAAGAGTGTGTAGTATTCCTGTGAATAGGGATGTTGCACAAAGGACCCTCACGTAACACATCCACATGCCTCCTAGGTAGGGGACCTTGGGTGGCCCTGCTTCAGGGAGGACCCAGTCCCATGGGAGAAGTGACAGGGTAGAAAAGTGTGTGGGTGGGAGGAGAGTTAGGTTAGTCTGAGGAGAGCTCTGTTGGGGAGTGAGGAGTGCAGGACGGCGGAGAGGCCGTCAGGAAGGAAGGAGATCGTAAGGGCACCAGGTAGTGCGGTGCGCCTGAATCCGGAGCCGGTACGATTACTGACCGGAGGGATCTGTCCCGAAATAGAGGACCGGCTCTGAGAACAGTGTGTGTGTCTATCCCCAAGCTGTCGAACCGGAGGCCCTGAGCTTCTAGAGGAAGTCGCGGCCGACCCCTGGCGCATCCAGAAAAAGGCATCTGGGGGACCCGGAGAAGAGTCCTCCGCCGAGAAATCCGTGTATGCTGGCTTCATGCTCTGTGCGTGGGAGCACTGAGGGAGACAGGACAGAGTGCAGGAAGGGACCGGACAGGAACGGCAGGCATTCCACCGAGGGTCCTGAGTAAAGCATCCTAATTTCCAATGACTACCCAGGCCAAGCAGACCCTAAAAGACGTGCTATCGAAGAACTGCCAGTAAACTTGTACAGAGTAAAAAGACTATGTGACATCGTTTTCTATCTCCACTTGAGGAGCCGCCGACCGCAGCAGGGAGGAGGACCAGTGACAAGGCCTGGCATGGCTGCATCCCTGTGTAGGCAGGTACACATATAAGAAACAGAGGCATTTAAAGGGATCCTGTCACCTCCAAAACACCACCTAAGCTTCAAAATCATGTCCCTGCAGCATCCCATCACTAATCCCACACTTCTTTTGTCTCAGAAAAGCATCCTGTGAAAGTGCAAAAAACTTTTTATAACTTACTCATTAGCGATGTTAATTAGCAGGGGCTATATTCTTTAGTCCTTATGGCGGGCCCTCTTCGTCATAAGATCACGCCCTAATATGCGTGATCTTCTATTCATATTGTATTCAGCGCCTCCCTGGTCTCCTCGTCGCTGCTGTAATGACGCAAATCACGTCATTTCCGGCATCGGGTGACGTCAGTACACCCACGCCGCTCTGTAGGCTTCAAGCACCGCATTGCGCATGCGGTGCTTGAAGCAGTACACAGCGGCGTGGGTGTACTGACGTCACCCGATGCCGGAAACACTGTCTGACTGACACGGAAATCAGATTTTTTTTTTCTGTAGCTTCCTTCTGCTTTCTAGTGCATGTAGAATGAATAAAGAAAAAGATTTATTGGAATTCAAATGGCGCATGACAAATGCCAGGTACTCTATATTACTGATCAATCACACTGCATCTTTCACTGCTGCTGCTGGAATCTACTTCATGTTTCTCTCCCCATCGATTGAATCACTATATTATTTGCAGGCATCTTCATTTATCTTCTTCACTGCTGCAATTGCACAACATATTATTGTCTGGAGTATTTATCCAATGTTTTAGGTTTCTATCTTCCTATTGCCATTGCTAAATTGTGAGCTCTGACATCCTCTCACTATCCTAAATCACCCTAAAATGGCTGTTACTGTGACACTAGTCACTACATGGACAGGCCGTGAGTTGTCATAAAGTGTAGTCAAGTCACAGTCCAAGGTTAGAACACCAGGAATATAGCAGATCAAAGCAAATGGTCAAGGCAAATGGATGGTCAAAGAGGTCCAAGGTTTGAGAGGAACAAATCAGAACACAAAGCACAAATGATCGTGCTAACATACACCACTGAGCAAAATGCTACTACTGGCAGAGATATGTGACTAAATGCTCGGCTATCTAGATGGGCAATAATGCTGAACAGGGAAAACCTAAATAAACCCAGCACCTCTCAGTCTCAGATTGGACACCTGAATTGTCAATCAATACATCGACAGCTCAGCATGCACCAGTAATAGATTGAGAACTAAGCTGTCACTCACCAAACTGAAAACTCAGCACTGCACTGATTACATAGTGCAGTAAGCTGTCATGACTGTTACAGTCCCTGCTTAAGCTTTTATACAGGCTATGATAGTCCCTCCTGATTGGCTACACTATATCATGTGACATAATAGGTGGAGTGTATTATGTCAAAGCCAGTGAAATTGTGTCTGAAGTCTTGTAAGCCTTCTGTGGTACCATAAATGTTTCGAAAAGCCTATATGGCTACGTTCACACGTGGCGTATTTGCCGCGTATATGTGCAGTGGCGCTTTTTTGTACAAAAAAACACAACTGCATTCACACGCCGCGCTTATTCTGGCGTGCTTTTCCCGAGCCCATGTTATAATGTGGCCTATGGGAAAAGCGCGCCGAAAAAAGGCACAAAGAATTGACATGGTCATTCTTTTTGTGGACGTGATTTGCAGTGAAAGCATGTCCGCAAAAAGAAACCGAAATACTCGGCATGTGAGCGCATTTCAGAAAAAAACAATAGCTTTTGCTGGAATGCGTTTCCAGAGTTCAGTTTCAATGCATTTACGCAAGCGCTCAAAAGCGCTGTGTAAATGCGGGAAATACGCGGCAAATACGCCACGTGTGAATGTAGGCTAATTGTGGTAGGCATTTTTTGGGTGATTTATGCGAGATAAAATGCAAGTGATCAGGGATCTACTTTTTTTTCTTTTTTTAATCAGGTTAATTTTCATTGAATTTAGGATAATAAAAATGATTCACCATATACAGTAAACCAAGAAAATCCACAAAACATAGATCAAGAGACAAAACATAGATCAATACTCCAGTAACAACATATTAGAAAAGTCATAACCTCATTCCCCCCTACAACATTGCATTGGTGCATATGATCAGCCAAAACATACAATGACATTTGTTACTACTTAAATGCCTTTTATCCAATTAGGAATTCAAAACTCAACATTCAACAAAGCGTCCTACCAGTAGAGATGCCCCTAAGGGCCACGTCACGCACACAGATATTTGTGCAGATATTGTTCACAGATCTCTGGTTGCAGTGAAATCATGGACACATGGTTCAATTTTGTGGCTGTGTACAAATGGAGCAATCTGTCCATGATTTCACTGCAACCAGAGATCTGTGAACAATATCTGCCCAGATATATGTGTGTGTGACCCCAGCCTAAGACCTACTTTTAAAAAAACTTTGACACAAATTTGATTCACGTTGAATTGATTATCCCTATTGAAAGTTACAGAGTCCTATAAAATGGGGAACAGTTAGAGAATCTTGTATACGAGGCTCAGTGGATAGGTGGCGCCCCTGAGGGTCCAGTCGCGAGAGAGGTATTGCACCTCAGTCAGAGGTGTGGTGCCCCACTCTCGGGTACGGAGGGGACATAACCTGGTACCCACACACCAGCATCCAACAACGCACCACTCCAGGCCAAGGGATTTGGGTGGATCCTTTTTAAGGAGGGCCCTATCTCAGGCTGGAGGGGAACTAGGTAGAGGGTGTGGGTGGAGGAAGAAGAGAAGGAAAGCAACAGGAAGTAAGAGTAGATATAAAAAGGAGAAAAACAGGAAGGAAGGGAGGAGAGACCAGAGAGAGTAGTGAGGGGAAGGGAGCCGTGGAAAACGGCAGGACTATGACGAAGAGATGTCCTGGTGACTGGAGCCAGAGGATCTCGTCCCAGGACAGGGAGGGGAGAGAGAAGCTCCAGAGAGGAGGAAGGAGCTCCGAAGGGAAGGCTCTGTCCAGGGAAGTGGGACTACCTCGGGTCGCCATGGGAACGTGGCTGGAGGAACCCCAATCCAGTGACTGCCCGGAGGGACTTGCTGGAGGAGCTAGGCCACAGAGGGGACCGGCCTCAGACTAGTGGAAAGAATTTAAGCTACAACTAGCAATCCGGAGGCTGTTGTGTCTGTATGTGCAGCAGCCAAAACCACACATAATAGCTGAAAAGGTGGCCACAGAGGGCCAAGGGGACAGAGAGAAAGTCACCTGACAGGGCCCAAGGCCACTGGCTTAGGACACTGCGTGTGAGGCGCAGGGCAGGAGGGCGAGAGCCAGCGCAGGAGTCAACCTGGAAATGTACACATGAAGGGGGTATCGGACAAGTGATGCCAAACTACCCAGGAGTGCCTGGATCCCTTGCTTGGAGGGCACAGCACCAGGCTGGCTGGTGTGCCTACGAACTGTGAGTAAACTGTGAAGACTGCACCCAGCTGTGTCCTCTAATTTATTCATGACATCACCTGCCCTGTGTTGAATTGATAACCACCTACTAATAGACTTTATAACTGCCCTGGGGCCTCCCGCTCTACCTGTGGAGAGCAGAACATCTAGCTGCGTTACCAACAGCCCCAGAGGATCTGATTGCAGCGTCGGCTATCCATCCCCAATTGCCGAAAACCACGGGTGGCGTCACAACTTATTTCCCTTATAAACTTCCCCCCATCCCAATTTGTGTGATGGTGCCAGGGTCACGGAGTCGGGTGAGCCCCCATGACATCCAAGAGAATCTGAGGGCCCGGTTCTGAGTGCCCCACGGCCCTGGTGGGCGCATCAGATATTTCTGGGGACATGATAACGTGTGCAGTGTATAGTATAGGAGATGAGAACTATATAGGAATACAGTGTATGTATATACCTATGTATAGGAAGCAGAGGAGACATCTAGTACATTGAGGAATTCTTTCTGACGTGTGTTCTGTTCATTTAAGCAATGTCACTGTGCTGTACTGTGGACATGTTGCTATAGTATATCTTGTAGTGTAATGCATGTTATGTTACTGGTTTTATTTTTGGAGAGGACAAATATAGTTATGCCTTAATGACTAGGCTTGCTTGGGCTTTAAAGCAGTTGATGACCCAGTAATTTTTTTCTACCTCATTTTAAAACAGCCATACCTTTTTTATTTTTCCCTCAATAAGAGCCTATTTTTGTTATATTCAGTAGCACCATTTTGGGGTATATGTGACTTCATATTTGATTTTAATAACTTTTTTAGGGAGAGAGAATGCAAACCATCATTTTAGCAATTGTTCTTTGCATTATTTTTACACTGCTTACTCCGGGGTTCAGGGGACATTTGTTCTTATTATTTTTAGAGAGTGATGAACATGCTTTCAACCCTCAGTGAGCCGAATTGTTGGGAGACATAACACAAGAAAATTTGATGTGCAAACCAGGGCACCTTCTTATTACCGAGAACTGAAAGACATTAAAGGGAATCTGTCACCCCCCCAAGGGCATTTTATACTGTGCCCACCAGGTTACACATGATGTAAATGTGGTTCTAGTAACCCCAGTATGTGCCCAGAGTGACCCCACATACTTGTGATATGAAGCTATATTCTGTGCACAGCTGGCCTCCTATTGGGTCACTGAGGCAGCTATTTGGGTCATGGTTGGGAAACGTTTCGCGCCCCTTTGGCTGCTAATCCCTCCCTGCATCATTCAAATCTCCCACCCCTCCTCTCACTGGCGCATGAGTGACAGGAGCACTCACGCCGGCGCAGTGGAACGGGTGTCAGTGGGCCATAGAACAATGCTGAAGTCTCACGAGACTTCACTAATCTCGCGAGTCCAGGGCCAGATAGGTTCATGGCTAGTTTCTCTAAAGCATTTTCTGACCTTTTAGGTCCAACCTTGTTGGAGGTATGCAACTATGTTTCTGTTGGTGGCTCTTTTCCCCCTCAAGCCCTTATGGCTCATATCGTGGTGATATCGAAACCAGGTAAGGATCCATCCAGTTGCACTAACTACTGCCCAATATCCTTAATCAACCTGGATGTAAAACTTTACGCTAAGATGATCATGAACAGGTTGAAAGTTAGCCTCCCAGATCTGATTGATAAGGACCAGGTGGGATTTGTCCCCGGGCGCGAGGCCAGGGATAACACGTCCAATCAATTGCACTCATTGATGGAGCTAGACAAAGGGGGATCCCCATGTGCATCCAGTCCCTAGATGCTGAGAAGGCATTTGACAGGGTGCACTGGGTGTTCATGTTCAAGACTCTCAAACATCTGGGCTTAGCCGACACCACTATCCATAGTATTGGAGCCTTATATACATGCCCCACAGTGCGAATCAGGATAAATGGTTCCCTTTCTGAATCATTCAACATCAGAAATGGCACATGCCAAGGCTGCCCGCTTTCCCCCTTGGTCTATGTCCTCTGCATGGAGTCTTTGGCCTCGGCGCTCAGTGGTAATCCATCCGTCCAAAAAGTAAGATCGACTGCTGGAGATCACAAATTAGCTCTCTTCACAGACGACCTTCTTCTCTTTATAACGAACCCCTTAATTAGCATCCCCAATATTCTTTCAGACTTACAAAGATATGGCCATCTAAGCAATTTTAAAATCAACATGGCAACTAATATTCCGTTTGACTGGAAATCTGAAGCTCTAGGCTGGCTTCACACTGTAGTTTTTTCACTGATCAGTGTCCATCCAGTTTGTGTGCCAAAACCAGGAGTGTCTCCAAAACTCAGAACAGGTGTCAATATTTAAATTATACTTTTTCTCTGCACGTTCCTCTCTGGGTTTTGGCACACAAACTAGATGGACACTGATCAGTGAAAAAACTGCAGTGAGAAACCAGCCTTAACGATCTGGGAATTAAACTGAAACATGACCCAACCAACCTTTTTACCACTAATTTCCACCATATACTTAGACAGAATCCAACCTTTCTAAATGCCCCAAATAAACTCTGACATGGGTAGGAGGAATACACACCATTGGAATGGATATTCTATCCCGCCTACTATATCACTTCCAAGCAATCCCTTTCCTACTCCCGACTTCTTTCTTCTCCAGACTGAAGACAATGACTTTAAAATTGGTCCCATGGTAGACTGAGATTATCATACCGTTTACTGAGCAGACAGGTGGAGAGAGGGGCGGTCGGCTTGCTGGACATTCAACTGTACCACCCCGCGACTTTGGCAAATGTACACTCCCTGACAGAAGTTATGTCGCTTATCCATGTTATGTAAATAAAAGCTTATAACCTGACATTAAATTCATCCATTGGATGAATAAATTACTCTTTTGAAAGCTGAAACCCACCGAAATGTGGTTTAGGTTAAGTAAATAAATTGGCATCAATGCTGAAGTATTGATCATTTAATGAACACAGAATGGTCAGATTTTGGCAAGACAAAAGTTTTGTCGCCCACAGAAAGTAATGTGATATTCAAACAAAAAATACAAATATCTGTTGCATAACATTGGTGAATGAATTATGGTGCTATTAGAGTCATATTTAACATTTTGTGTGACTTCCATGAGCTTGAAGGACTGCATCCCTGCAGTTCAACAATGATTCTTACAATGTATTAATGAAGTCATCAGTAATAGCAAATAATGCAGTCTTGCATGCCTCCCAGAGTTCATCTAGATTCTTTGATTTTGTCTTCCAAGCGTCCTCTTTCATCCTACCCCAAACATGCTCACTGATGTTCATGTCTGGTGACTGGGCCCGGCCAGTCCTTGAGCACCTTAATCTTTTTTGCCTGGAGGAACTTTTTGTAGAGATGGATGTATAAGATGGAGCACCATCCTGCTGCAGAATTTGACCCCTTTTATGATTTGGAATATAAGAGGTAGTTAATACTTCTTGATATTTTAGGCTATTGATATTGACTTCCACCTTGCAAATGTTTTGCACACCCCCATACTGAATTTAAGCCCAGACCATGATCTTTCCACCACCAAATTTAACTGTTTTCTGGGTGTATTTTGGATCCATACGTGCTCCAGTAGGTCTCCTGTAGTATTTGCGGCAGCTGTGGTATAATTCTACTTAAGATTCATCAGAGAAATGCCACCGTCTGCCACTTTTCCAGCATCCATCAGTTTAGCAGGCTGTGGGACTTTGCAAATGCCACATTGGTTTTAATTTGCCTTTTGTTTAGTGCTGGCTTTTGGGCACTGATTCGACCATGGAGACGATTTTGAGACAGAATCCTACAAACTGTTCTAGTTGACATAGGGACTTGAGGTCACCAGGCCTGTTGGAGCTCTGCTGCAGTGGAAGAGGGGCTTGCTTTGGATTTTCTAATCAACAAAGGTTCCTTCTGAGCAGTTGTCTTGCGGGGTCTGCCGGACCTGGGCTTGTCAAACACATCTCCAGTCTTTTCAAATCTTTTTTTAATTCTTTGTACTTGACGCTGAGACACATTAAATGTGCCTGCCACCTTTGCAGTGGATCTGGTCTTCAGCCTCTTGATAATCAAGGCTTTGGTCGCAGGGTGGATTTTTGGCATGTTGTCAGAGCTCAAGTTGCAGTTCAAGTGAAAGTCTGGGGTGCTGGGCTTTCTTTTTAGACACACCCACTAATTAACCGATCATTTACTGAGCACAGGTGAGGATGTACACTAGGATTGGGTGCATTCTACGACAGGTGACAAAACTTTGTCTTGCTAAAATCTGACCATTCTGTGTTCATTAAATGATCAATAATTCACCATTGATGCCAATTTATTTTCTTAACCTAAACCAAATTTTGGAGGGTTTCAGCTTTCAAAAGAATAATTTATACAACCAATAGATGAATTTAACGCCAGGTTATAAGCTTTTATTTACATAACATAGATAAGCGACATAACTTCTGTCAGGGAGTGTATCTTGTATCTTTTTCAGATGGAGAAGATAAAGAAATGGGTAGTGGTTGAGTCCATGTTTACCCAAACCCCTCCCTTAGCCATGATTTGGACTCCAGCCTCGAAGTTATCTACCCCATTTATTGCAAGACATTAAAAGCTATTCCTTCAACGCCATAACAAGCACCTCTGCCTGACGACCATTCAAGGACCCTTGACCCCCATTTATGGAAAACCCCAATTTCAGGTGGAACGAGGGAGATCCTCATTTTTAAATATACCACAAACCTCATATCCAACCGTATCCATGTATCTTACACAGGCAGGGATAAAAGACCTATCGACCTTATTTCCCACGACGGCACCCCCCTCAGATTCTTTGTTTTTATACGCTAGATTGATGAACTACATCAGGTCGATTCAACCTATAGACATCTTTCGTCCTTTGACACATTTTGAGCGAGGTGCATAGAGTGGGGTTCTCTAGATCATGCGGTCTCGGTACTGTATTAAATCTTCCAAGACGCTATAGGCAGAACCCTTAATAACATCCCCTCGTTGGGACATTGGGAGAGAATTTATGCCCGCTGAGTGGGTTTTTGTACTTATACATAAAGCCTCCATTTCAGCAGTTTCCCAGGAACATAATTATAGAGTGGCGGCGAGGTAGTACAGATGTCCGTGGATGTTCATGTTGTTTTCTCAACTACCTCTGACTTGTGCTGGAGACCATGTGGTTGCAGGGGCTCTTATCTTCATATTTGGTGGAGTTGTGAACGTATTCACCCCTTCTGGACTGCCGTGGGAGACCTCCATAGGAGGTTACCTCTTAGCACATGACTTTACAACGGAGCTGGCACTCCTAAACCACACTACTATGTCCCTATCCAAATTCAAAAAAGCCAGCTTCGTCATTTCCTGATGGCTGCAAGACGGTTGATCCCCAGATTCTGGAAGAGGGAAGACTGTCCGACTCGTCAGGATTTGGTAGTAGAACTTAATGACATCTTCCGGATAGAGGAACTTGCCAGCTGCAGCTTATGCAGATAAGGACAGTATTGCAAGACATTGCGGATCATGGGCCCCTTGGAGTATGTATAAGGAATCCTCAGACTTAGAAACATGGCTGTCTCGAACGCAATAATTCGATTTCGTACACCATTCCATAATCTTCCCCAGCTGGCTTGATATTGATCCCTGCTCTTTCTTTTAACCCTTCCCTCTCTCTATTTTTTCCTTTCTTTCTCTTCTTTATCCTATCTGATTTCACACCTATTTTCCGATTACCTTACATATACTAAAGGCACACTCGAAAGACAGGCCTAATACAGAGATGTTTTGTATTATTGCCATTGAGAGTGATTTATTATCTCTGCTGTCTTTGGTGACACACTGTTGAATATTGTATTCTTATTTGCAGGCTGCAGTTCTGGGTTTTCCTCTTTAATATCTCCTCAATCACCAGTTTGGTTTTACTATAGAAAATGTTTATTCCAAATTTATTCATGCAAAACAAAGTACATGCCCTGGTGCGTATTAACCAAGGAGTTTGCATGCTATTTTTCACCGTTTCATTTTGTGGGGATTTCCCCACTCTGCTGTATTTAATATGTTGTTGAAGAGTCAATATTGTTTTCAATAAAATGTGATTTAAAATAAAGTGCATGTTCTGTAGTTGACTATAGATTGAAGCTTGAGGGATAGGTCAACCAATCCATGGAGTCACCAACTTTTGTGTGGATAACGATGTCACCACTCAACTCAAGATTAGCTGTGGCCATGATCAGTTGCCCAGACTTCATCATGAGATGCCAGAGGTGTTCGCATATTTACTCACATTTTGGTTCACGTAGTCCTGCAGTTTTTGTGTAAAGTCAGTTTTCATGGGGTGGTTAACTTTATCTTTAAGAAGGAATGGTTGTCCCTTGTTTCTATCATGATATAACAGACGGCCTGGAACCAGCAGTGCCTATCACCTTTGGTTTATTATATACGCCATGGTTGTCTGTAGTACCTTGCGCATCCATTGTACACAACCTTACCAAACATAAGACCAAGAGTCATGCTAAGATACTTTCTTTCTGAACTTGGTAATGGGTGGAAAGTCTTGATTTGCATGTGTTTTTGTGTGGCAGAGTCACTGGTACAATCATCAGGGAATTAGGGTGTTGGAGAGGTTTCTTCATCCTGATAAATCTTATGGTTGCTGGTGTGGTAGACTTTGCTCAGTAACTTGCCATTCTTAAATTTTACTTGTCCTTTGGTCAAGGATTCCCCAACTAAGTAGTATCCAATCTAGCGTGATTTCATCTTTGAATTCATTCGATGAATACGGTGCTGGTTCTTGATATAATGGTGCCAGCAGTGATATTTTTGTTGGTCACACGCGTCAATATCGCTGTCAATATCGCTGCTGCACGATCATGTTGCAGCGATATTGACGCGTGTGACAGGACACATCAATTATCGATAAATCGCTGGTTGATGGTCGCCAGGTTTTCAGATTGGACCGAAAACCTGGCGATGGTCGCCCGGTGTACACGCATCGCTGCGTGTGACACCGGGAGACGCGATCAGCCAGCTCCCTACGCCTCTCAGCAAGCTCTGAGATACCCGATGTATACCTTAGTTACCAGCCTTCTCCGCTCACCGGCTGCTATCCAAGGTACACAGCGGGTAACTAGAGACCTACGGATGCCTGTAGACATCGTGGAAACAATATTTAAATAATTTCCACGATGTCGCTGGTAAAATGATCGCTGGTGAGTCTGCCTGTGTGACAGCTCACCAGTGATCAGCCGTCAATGTCGCCAGCGATCAGATCGCTGACGACATTGACATGTGTGACGCTGGATTTAGGCCCCTTTCACATCAGCGGTAATCGCTGATTGCGGCAGTTGTGGTGAAAAAACGCAACTGCCGCGATTACCGCATAACGGCCGCACTTGCGGTTCACTTGCGGCAAGCCCCATGCTATGTCTATGGGGCTTGCGGCAGGTGCAGCCGCGTTTTTTTTTTTTGTGGCCGCATCTGCCGCAAGTGCCAAAACTGCACTTGCCGCACCTGCCGCACACTTACCGCAAGCCCCATAGACATTGCATGGGGCTTGCCGCAGGTGAACCATTTTTCTTTGTTTCTGTTGAATTCACTGAGAAGTCAGATGTTTGTCACAGTGCCTCCCTTGTCTTATCCATCAATTAGATGTTATTCAAATGTTCCTAGACCTATGAAAACAAATTGAAGGGGTAACCAAATCTACGGGCGTAGGAGGTCATAAGATATATAGAATTAAGGCTGCCTTCACACTTGCAGACCCCTCCATAGCATCCTGCAGAGGGGATCCGCAGGCTGAGCGCAGGCACCTCAAGTCCCTATGTTTAACATGGAGACGCAGGTGCCTGCACTCTGATGCAGATTGGCGTGCGCACCCTGTGCACACCCATTCACTGCAATATATGATTTGTACGCAGGCGGATGCATGTGTACAAATCACACACTCTCGTTCGCACCCTGAACGCAGGCACCTGCGTCCTCATGTTAAACATAGGGACTTGCAGTGCCTGTGCTCAGCTTGCGCTTTTCCGCCGCAATACACAGCAGCGGGGAGCGCAAGTGTGAAGCCAGCCTAAGTCCATCAAGAGTGGAGCCTCCTTGCTGGTTTTGGGATGTATGACAAAACATTTTAGACAGGATTTGACATGTTGGCACATATCATTCTTCATTCCCTTCCAGTAAGAACAGTCAGAGTATGCCGCGTTTTTTTCGCGGCCACACCTACCGCAAGGGCCGAAACCACATTTGCCGCATCTGCCGCACCCTTACCGCAAGCCCAATAGACATTGCATGGGGCTTGCCGCAAGTGTCGCCGTTATGCGGTAATCGCGGCAGATGCGGTGAAAAAACCGCTAGTGTGAAAGCACCCTAAGTCGGTTAAAAAATGTTATCTTATTTAAAAGGACTCATAAAATAGAGTGGTATATTGTAGCCTGAAGGGGTATAGTTTCACCTAGGATACTTAGGTATAGTTTGGACTAGGGCAGTTGATCCCTCATAGTATACTCTGGCCTAGGATAGTTTCTCCCCCGGCGTATACTCCGGGCCTGGAGGGGTATAGTTTGGCCTAGGCTACTTTAAACCCCCAAGTATAGTTTAGTCTAGGACAGTTTATCCCCTGGGGTATACTGTGGCTTGGGCCAAAACATACCTGGATTTGATCTGGACATGGGTTAATTTGACCTGTTACAACAGAACACTAGTTTGTAGAGAGCTAAAGTGACTGTGACATCATGCAGTGAGATCATAATATATCACTTTACTTGAGAAGAACTTGTGCCATGATAAGTATACAGCTAGATATCCTATTATCAAGTAACAACAGAATAAACAGTGTACAATGTTTAAAAGCAATCATAACAGGTCACATATCAGCATCTTGTCTTTCAACCATGCCAGAAGAAAAGTAGAGTCCATTTCAACCAATTATTAGTCACGTTTCCAAAACAGGTTAGAAAAAACTAAGAAAATCAATTTGCTCTACTTTTTGTCTGCAGTAGTATTTACATATGTTCATATTCAACTAGATTATTGGCAACAAAGGTGGATTGTGGAAATTGATATCGATAGGGGTTTGATTTCATACCACTTAGGGACTACAAGCATTTCTCTAGTGAAAATAAAATTGACTCTGGGTCCTTAACTTTAACTTCCAATGACAATGTACAGCAGCGGCATACGTCACTCAGGGTTAAGGGACAATCTTCTCCTTTAGCCTGAATACAAAACCCAGGCGATGGGCTCAGAGTCCATGACAGCAATTAGATGATGAACTGTCTCCTTGTCTACCATCCTAGCATGTAGCACGGGCAGGCAACAAGGCTCTGTTTTGTTTCTGCAGCCTATGAACACACAGAGGACAGTATTGTGAGTGCTTCAATATGGCTGTTGGGCCGTGAGCACTGTTTCAGTTGGGATTGCCTCAGCCAAGGGAGCCCCAATCCAAACTCTACTATGGCAACTCTTCATTTATTTGTTAGAAAGTGTTCAAAATTATATCACACAGTTGTAAGGGGAAGATCTAAAACGGGTACACCACATCATTTTTTGGTCCAAGAGCCACAATGTCATGCTGAACCAATCCGAAGGGCTGCAAAATAATTTAAAGAGATAACACAATAGCAGAATCAAGTTTAGAGTATTATATTTAAGAATTTGGGGAGTTTCTGCAAAAATATCAGTGTGAACACAGCCAGTTTACACTGAGTCTTTAGAGAAGAATCTCAACTAAATCCTCATAATTTCAAACCTAGCATGGATTGCTACATGATCAGTACCACTACACATCACCAAGCTTAGTACAGTGATCAATTGTAGCTCCAAGTCAGACCCATGATACACTTGATACCGAAACTTGCAACTCCCAGTATGTCCTTAAAGCGCCACTATAGCGTTCCTTATTGTTTCTTTCAGCACTGAAGTGGTGCTTTAAATGTAAATAAATGTAAGCCACCTGCACCCTAGTCTTATACTAACCCTCTGGCAATTTCATCCTTTTTTGAAGCTGCTGAGGTCCCGCAGCATCAACATGCACCTGTAATTCTGACTGGCCAGAAATTAATTAAAAGTTACTTGGCAAGCTCACAATCTATCTCTATGAGAGCCAGAATGAGTCTCTCATAGAGATGAATTGAAAAGTGACCTCTGGCGTCATTGGCGTAACTTGAAGCTCATCAGTCCTGATGCAAAAGCTCCTATGCGGCCCCCAATTATTGCAAATCTTTAATAGCATTGGTCATTTTCTATAGGCCAAAGGGACTTTTGGGGCCCCCTGCACCGATTGTAGTTACGCCCATGAAATGCTGGAGCTGCCAGCAGGTCACTTTTCACAACAAATTGACCGTAGCGTTGCTGAAAAAGGATTAAGGCAGTGGAATGTCATCCCCCTGACTTGCCCGGTGGCCGTGGGGTTACTCGGGGCTGAGCTGTTGGGTTACTGCCGGTGGAAGTCACGGGGGTCGAGGCTCGGCTCTGTGGCCCAGGTCGTGTTATAAAGTTCAGAGGTTTGTGGCTTAGGGGTGATTATCATGACACCACCCGTGGTTTGCGGCTATTGGTGGTCGCGGCTGCTGTGCAGGACCTCTGGGGATAATGGGAGGGCAGCTGTGATGGTTTCACTCTCCACGGGAAGAGCGGGTCCCCAGGGCAATCGGTATAGTCTATGGCGGTGGTAGGCCAATGAGAGTGCAGGGCGTAGGGCGCGGAATGATCAACAGAAACAAGGGTTGAAGTCTCCGTTACCTTTACTGGTAGAAGTAGCAGGTTCGTCCAGGGTACCGTCCACAAGAGATGTTGGAAGTCCAGGCACCTTTGAGCAGGTTGGGGTTTTTCTCACCCGGTGAGCTCTGAGGCCTCCCTTTTGCGCTACTCTTGGTGGGCTCTGGCTGACTTTTTTTTTTTTATTCATCATATAAGAGACTTTTTGCACTTTTTATCTATCCATGGTGCAGTTGGGCCCCTAGGGGCGCCATTCATCTAGTGGTGCAGAGGTATCGTACTGTGCGGCCCAGTGCTCAAAAGCGGAGCGGCTGGGTCGCTTTCAGACACTCTGCATCATTTGTATCAGTGTGAATGGTGTTCTAAGCGGGCCCAGTGTATGCATGGCAAATCGCCTCCCACACATAGCTGGTAGAGGTGGTTTATTAGCCTGCAGCTGGGCTTGCTTTACAATTGGGCTCTGACTGCATCCTGAGAGTGCATTTTGATTCTGTTTTTGGCATAGATGGTAAGTTCTCTGGCTGACTGTAGCTAAGCTGCGACCCTCTCCTCCTGTGTAAAGTCTCTTGCCCATATGGCAGGCAGCTTGAGCCCTCCCTAGGTTACTCTCCTCTGGCCGCTCTCCTTGAGCTCTATAATGCTGCTGTGCCTCCTAGGCTTCATGGTGGAAGGGCAACTTGGAATTTCCCGCCCTCCGATGTTGGTTGCTGGGCCTAGAGTCTCTCACAACCTCGGTCTCTGGTGTCCGCTCCTGGCGCTCTGCTCTGGGGCGAGGCAGGCTAATGTCAGCAGGTCTACTTCTCCACTTCCTCAGACCCTCTCCTACGGGTCCCTCACGCTGCCTAGTCTCTGTCCCGGGATGAGCCTTACTGTGTTCCAGTCCACAGGACCTCTTCACAGTCCTCCTTGGAAGTGAACTGTTTAACCCCACCCCCAGACCAGAATGTATAGCAGGGGACCTCTCCTTGGACTTGGGTTTCAGAGCTCCCCTTTCTGACCTGGAATTGGGAAGGTGTTGTGTGTGGTGGGCTTACCTGGTGTGGAGACCCTTCCCTTGCTCTCAGGCATGGCATGGTCCCCCGGGGTAGGCGATGCCATTGTGGCAACCGGACTCTGGGGTGCCACACCACATCCTGCACTGCTCCATAATGTCCCCTGACACCCTATACCTCTCCATAATGTCTCCCACACTCTGCATTGCTCCATAATGTCCCCTTATGGTGCGCGTCATTCTCGGTGATGCGCAGTTTGCCTTGGTGTAATGCCGCCTTCAGTACCTTTTGTAGAGGACATATGGAATTGATGTTATCTGGGACCTGGTATCCAACAAGGCGCTGAAGGGAATGCCATCCAACACGATTGGGATGTCCTCCCACGAACTTGTCATACCAGGCTGAAGGACCTTGAGAATTCATTCCTGAGGAGCGGCCCGCCTTCCCAGGGGATCCTCGTTTAAAGCACATTCCCGGGCAAAGTGACCTGGCTCCTTGCAACGGCGGCAAATGGGCTTTCCATCCGGCTGATAGCGGTCGCTGGGTCGTCCTGTCGTCGCTTGGTACTTCCTGGGCCTCATCCACGGGACATCCTCCTTGCTGTTCGCCAGCTCGATCTTGGGTGCAGGCTTGGATCCACGCAGCTCCTTGATGACTTTAGCCATGGAAACAACAGTATCTGTCAGGGCATCTAGCTTTTGGTTGAGGAAATCATTAGAGATAGGCTCTCTGTATTCAGCAACAGTCTCGGACATGGCAGATGTCGCTGATGCTCCTGGCTGCTGAGGTGCTGCTGTAGGGCCTTGAATAAAATTTATATCCCGGGGCTCCTCTGTCTGCTGGAGGCGGATGACTCTACCTTTTAACTCGGTAAAAGTCATTCCAAGATTCTGGATGATCATCATACTCAACTGTCCTCTGTGAGAAGGGGATAGGAGACCCTCTATGAACTGATCGATTAGCATTTTGTCAGCTCCTGGGGCTAAGGCAGGTTCTGCTAGTTTAAGTGCTTTGAGCGCTTCTTGCAAGTTTAAAGCATAGTCCCTTGCGCCATGGGCGTACCCAGGAACAAAACTAGGGGGAGGGCGGGGCAAGCTATGAACGTTCCCGCCTCCTGTGGTACTCTGACATGCCGTCCGGAACATCATATCCGGCCCGATGCATTGTGGGGGCAGATCACGTGTTTGGCCCGGCTCCGGCGCATGCGCAGTGCACATATTGAAGCTGCTCTTACATGTCATAAGCCCCCACAATGCACTGGACCAGATATGACGTTCCGGCCAGTGTGTCAGAGTACCACAGGAGGCGGGAATTTCAAAAAGAGGTGGAAACACCAGAAGGAACGCTGACACCCTTTAAAGGGAACCTATACAGGACAACACATGCTCATTAAATACACATCATACATATTTTTGACATAGAGATACAAACCACACACCCACATACACAGACAAAAGCCACACACAGGCAAGCCATAAGACACACACAGGCATGCCACACACAGGACACACAGAGACACAAGCCACACAGACACAAGCCACACACAGACACAAGCCACACACAGACAACACAAGCCACACACAGAGACAAGCCACACACAGAGACAAGCCACAGACAAGTCACACACACAGACACAAGCTACACACAGGCAGACACAAGCTACACACAGGCAGACACAAGCCACACACACACACACAATCCACACACACAGACAAAAGCCACACACAGGCATGCCACACACAGGACACACACAGACACAAGCCACACACAAGCCACACACACAGACACACTAGCAAGACACAGACAAATGCCACACATACAGACACAAGCCACAGACACAGAGACACAAGCCACAGACACAAGCCAGACACACACAGAGACACAAGCCACACACACAGACACAAGCCACACACACACACAATCCACATACACAGACACACACGCAACACACAAATGCCACACACAGACACAATCCACACACACAGACACAAGCCACACACACAAGCCACACACACACACAGACACAAGCCACACACACACAAGCCACAGACACAAGCCACACACACACACAATCCACACACACACACACACAAGCAACACACAAATGCCACACACAGACACAAGCCACACACACAGACACAAGCCACAGACACATGCCACAGACACAAGCCACACACACAGACACAAGACACACACACAGACAAGTCACACACACATGTCACACACACAGACACATGCTACACACACTTGCCACACACACACATGTCACATACACAGACAAGCCACACACACAGACATGCCACACACAGACACATGCCACACAGAGACACGCTCCTCTGTGGTGCAGGGAGGACTGGTGTGCAGCTTCACCTGCCTACAGCAGCTGGGTCCCAGCCCGTCCTCCACTCTCTCTGCCGGGATTGCCCAGCAGCAGATCTAGAAAGAAAATGGGAATGCAGGTGTGTCACGGTCCGCGCTGCTCCAGGCTCAAAAACTCACAAATGAGTCAGAAAATCATCAGGCAGATTCTCAAGCTTTATTCCTTTTCCTTCTACGTGTTTCGACGCCTTGCCTGGCACCTTCCTCAGGGATATTAGGTAAGCAGCAGATCTGTCACATGGTGGATTGAAGCTGATTCTGCTCTTTTATCTTCCAGCACAGGTGACTACTCCTCTGTTCCTATGTGTTCTCTCTCACTTGTTCTATTCAAAGGTGCGCCATGCAGTAGGATAAGAGCACTGGCCAATCAGCTCTTCTATCAGGCTGATATGACAGCGTTCATTGGCCAGTGTTCTTCTCCTGCAGGACAAGCCCCCTCCCCACGTTGTTGAACCCGGAGGGTAAAGGCCACCGCACACCTATAATCATTGGTGCACCTTCCTTCCCCCAGTATGAAGCAGCACCGCCACTGCGTGAGATAGTACCGTAGGTTGCCAGGGCCAATGCAAGCACCAGCCGGCATCTGATAAAACTAGGTGCGCCCCTGCTTCTGGAAGGGGCAGCAGCCCCCCCCTTCCCCCTGCCCCACACTGGGTACACCCATGCCTTGCGCTCTCTTTAGGCTTTTGTTGACATCCAAAGAACCTCATTTTAGCCCAGGTGTCAGCAC
Organism: Allobates femoralis; assembly: GCA_033576535.1. Lineage (NCBI taxonomy): Eukaryota > Metazoa > Chordata > Amphibia > Anura > Aromobatidae > Allobates > Allobates femoralis. Next base: position 600,212,656 of record JARQOC010000002.1, read on the forward strand.
TGGACTCAAATGCTGCTTTTAGTCCAGCCACAAGATGCTCTACAGTATCTTTGTCGGTGTCCAGTCAGGACGCTACTTCTCGCCGTGCATTGCCGGTTAACTGTTCAATAATCATACCGACACGTTGGGCTTCAGTCAGGGGGTACATAACACATTTATTCTATTAATAAAGTCATTGAGGGTATTGGGCTCACCTGAGTATTGTGGTAGCCACATTTCTCCCGAAGTGTATGGCATCAGGAGCGGCATGATAGGTGCTGCTCCTTGCGCCGCAGCACCGCCGGGTGCTCCTCTGTTATCCGGTGCTGCAGCACCGCCGGGTGCTCCGCCGCTGCTCGGTGCCGCAGCATCTCTTTGTTGCGACATCCTGTGCCCCCTTAGTTAAGGTTGACCCTTCCTGTCTTCCGCTTCTGTCCGGATGTCTACTAAAGGTTCCGATGTGCCCCCTTTTCTTCCCGAGCATTGCGCGTTCTGTAATGGCGGCAATTCAAAAATACAGTTCTTGTGGCGCAGTTTAAATTCTGTGCGCCGCGCAATGGCGGCAGTTTTAATGCCCGGTTTACCAGGCACGGTAGATCCTGTTCGTGACGCCAAGTTGTGGAGCCCACTGGGACGGGGTACTTGGTACCGGACTGGGGTATCACAGGAGGTATCACAGTAGTCTTGGTCCGGACCGTGTTCCGAGCCCACAAGTAATGGGGGTATTTTCAGGGGAGAAAGTCGTGACGCCACCCACGGGTTGTGGTCAGGGTGACCACTGCTGCTGCAGAACCTCCGGGGATGATGTTTGGCAGCCGGTGATGTAACGGCTCTTCGCGGGCAGAGCCTGGTTCCCCGGGGCAGTGGTGATAATAGTCCATAAATGGATGCAGGGCAGGGGTAGTAGTAGAGATGACAGTTTGTGAGGGAGAACAGGGTTTGCAAGGATCATACAGACTCACGGTTTTGTAGTTTTCCAAGTCTTTACTGCAGATGTTGTTCAGTAGATATTGTCCACGGAGTCTGTACTGGGGCCGGGCTGCTCTCACTCTGACCGGGTCCTTGGCTTCCTACTCCTGCACTTTGTGTGTGGCCCTGCTGCCGCTTTAGCTAAGCTGCTGGTCCTGACTCCCCTCACGGGTACCCACTTGCTAGGTAACTTGAGTCTTAATTTTGTGTTTCTGACCCCGCCGTGTTGCTTCGCTGTGGTACAGTGAAGATATGTAATCCTCATCCGGTGTTTACTGTGCTGCTTGTATCAGGCACAATGTCGGATCCGGTATCCGGTCTTTGCGCTCCTCTGGGGTGAGTTATAGGATAACTCTGTATCCCGGGTGTGTTCCTCTGCTTCTCCTACTCCTTTCCTCAGACCTTGACCGGCCTGGAAGTGGACAGTGGACCGTGGGTTGGGCCTAACGCAGACCTTTTACATCCAGGTCCTTTCCCTCAGTCCTCTCACGAACTGAACTAAACTGCCACTTCCTCTCCACTCCAGAATATGTAGGGAAGCAGATTTAGCTCCCCCATCTGGCCTGGAGGCGCTAGTGTAGTGTTGTGGGTTGTAAGGGGAATTAAACCTTGGTGTTGTTTCTGTGGCACATTAACAGTAGCTGCAAAGTGGATGAGATGTCAGCAAATGTCACCCACATGCTGTGCTTTTTGGGCAGAAACTGATCTACGTGGTGCATTTCTATAGTAGATTTGATGCAGATTTATTGTGGATTATCTCTCTAAAGGTACCGTTACACGGCACGACATCGCTCAAAAGTGACGTGTTGAAACAACATCGTTAGTGCGTCGTGGCGTGTAACTGAACGATTCAACTACGATAATTAGTCAAGTTGGAGTTGACAGGTTTATGAACATGTTCAAAAACCTGACGATGTCGTTCAAGCGATCTGTTAACATCGTTCTGTGTGACACCACGATAATGATGTCATGGACAACTTTGCCCATTCACAGCAATAAGCAGGGATCGTTCGTGGGGTTGGCGAACGATACCTGCTCACAACATCAAAATTTATTCAAGACAAGGTTCCACCAGATTAGCATTGGAATCAGAGGTAATTCAGACAAGCACTTACTCTCCCTTATTGCCAACAATGCGGGCGGCAGTGAGGCTTTGGAGGACAATGGTTCCGTCCCTTATTAGGGTACCTCGAGCGTCAATATCGGTATATGCTATCGAGTCCCATATCCCATATTTAAACCTTCAATTATGGTGGGATGCGGGAATCCAAACTTTGGGAGAGATGGAGGGAAATATGGGGCTCCTCCCATTTGATCAACTATCCAATAAATATACTGGGATACGTAGACACTTCTACCAATACCTACAAATTAGACACCTATTTGATAATATTTCATCTCTAGGACGTACTGACTCTGGGGAGGGGAGAATAAACAAATGCTTTCTGGCCTCGGATTTAAATACAAGGGGAATTTCAGCGTTTTATAAGTCTATAATAGTCCCAGTTGAAAGAATCAAAGCCCCTTACATGGAGAAATGGGAACAGGAGCTGGGAGAATCAATAGATTTAGAAGCCTGGAGGAATAGTATAAAGGAGATCAAAAGAGTGTCTTCATGTATAAATCACATGGAACAATTGAAGAAAACGCAACTGAGATGGTATTGGTGCCCAAATAGAATTGTTAAGTTCAGCCCGCACCTCTCATGCTTATGCTGGCGAGGTTGCGGACAGGTAGGCTCTCAGAAACATGTTTGGTTTGCGTGTCCGGCTCTTGCCTCTCTTTGGGCAGTAATAGCGCAGGTGATCTTGGAAATTACGGGAGTCGCGGTACTAATTAATCCTTGTATGGCGATTCTTCATATTGGCTTGGAAAATATTCCAAGTCAAATAAGAGGGTTAGTATCGCACATATTGATAGCAACCCGTATATTGTTGGCAACGAAATGGAAAGAAGTTCCTCCTCCAAATATAAAAGAGATAATAGAAAGAGTAAATTTACACTGTAAATATGAATTAATGTTGGTTCAATCTAACTCAAGGAAAAGAAAGGTAACAATGATGTGGCAGCCCTGGGTAGTTAGTAAATATTATATAGCCTAGAAAAAGGGTATGGATACTATGATGTCGTTATGAGGTTGATTTGATTTGATTACGATGCAAATAAGCTAGTTTTGATTTATTGTATCATAATACTAATTTATTTATAACAATTTGCACTTTACCCAGAAGTGTTTGGTGCAACATCGATTGTATGATCCTCTTTTCTCTTCCCCCTTTTGTGTTCTCTCCTCCTTTACTGTTATTATTGTTACATGTGATTTGGCTTCTATTGTTTGTTGTTATGTTGTTAAATTATGTGGAAAAAAATTGAAAATAAAATATTTTTAAAAAAAAACATCGTTGGTGAGTTGTCCATGTTATCTAGACGTGTGGCATATCACTAGCGATGTTGAAATGATGTCAGAAATGACTGCGGGCACATGAGATCGTAGACGACATAGTTTCAACGTCGTGCCGTGTAACGGTACCTTAACGCAACTGGAGTGCTTAAAACTGTAGAATACAAAGTATTGTTGCAGCTTTTGCCATGATTACCTTAGTGTCTGCAACAATATCAATAAGTCCCAATAAAACAATAAACACACTTCTGTAGATCCATTGCCTGATCCTCTACGGCAGGGATGGGGAACTCCAGACCTTGACAACCGCCAACTGTGCAGGTTGTCAGGATGTCCGTAGCATTGCAAAGCGGTTGGAATTATCACCTGTGCAATGCTAAGGCCCGCTTCACACCATGGCACAATCAGGTCCGGGGCTGTCCGGGGGCTGTCCGGGGTGAACCTGACAGCCCCGGACCCGATTTTGCTGTAATGTCGCCCTATAGGGCCGGATGGAGATGGATGGCAGCTATCTGCCATCTGGTTTCCATCTGTCCAGGAGGATCCGGGACAATTCAGATTTTTCTCCCGGACACAAAAATGTTGCAAGCAATTCGGATCCTCCCGGATTAGGGGCAATCCGGCGCTCCTTAGCATGGGAGTCTATGGCACTGGATTGCCCAGATCCGAGAGGATCCTGGATGATCTGGGATGATCCAGGAACCGGACACCGGCGGCTGAAGTTTAGCAGTGAGCGCTGCTAAACATCAGCACCATCGGCTGTCCCCTGCTGTAATTTCAGGACTGCGGCTAGCTCCCTGCTAGCCACGATCTTGAAAATGCAGCAGCTGCGACTGCTGTCAGCAGCATCTTGCTGAAAACCGAACCGGAAGGCATATTTACCCTCTGGTTCTGTTTGCAAATCGGGTCCGGGGCTGTCCGATGTGATTTGGACCTGATGTGATTTGGACCTGTGGTGTGAAGCCAGCCTTATGGTACCTTCAAACACCGCAATCTTGCCTGGGAATCCTAAAGGCGATATGTCGCCATGGAGCAATCGCCGTGAAAATGACTCACAGTTGTGGCGTGTGATTGGGGAATTTTGCGGCGATAAATCGCCTCTCGCCTGTCGCCTCGTCCCTGAGCACTGCTCTGAAATCAGCCTCAGTCATGAAGGCGATATTTCCGTGTTATGGCGTGTGATAGGGCGATAGTGATGAAATCAGCGTCGCCTATCATTTCCCGTAGGCGTGCCACAGCATGCTGTAGTCCGTGCCCCGGCTGCGATGATTGGTGGTGGCTACTGTGTTCCCATTGGCTGTCAGTTGACACTGCGCCATATTTGAGCATGTATTGGTGCCAAACTCTGACAGATAATGGCGTCATGTATTATCCAGCCTTCCAGAGCAGGCTGACCAATCGTAACGCTGTAGCGTTGTCCATTGAGTGTGTATGGGGCGCGATGTAAACCACTGTGGCACGCCTATCTACTTGCCGCGCTGAACATGTACGCCCACATTGTCTTTGGAATTGCGGCGTGTGAAGTGGCAAGGGAATGAGGCAAGATTGGTTCCACTGTATGTGAGGCGATTTCCAGAGCGACACATTGCCTTAGCTTCCGAGCGCAATTGCTGCGTGTGACGCTGCCATCGGCGATCTGAGGTGGGCACGAAAAACATGACTGCACACATTGTATTGCCATATATCACCAGCCGCGATTGCGGCGTGTGAAGGTACCTTAAGGAAATCCTGAAAACTTGCACTATTGGCAGCCCTCGAGGCCTGGAGTTCCCCACCCCTGTTCTATGGGGTATGTAAGAGTAACCACCAAATACTGAACCTTATCAGAGACTGTAGCCATAATGGTACACTAAAGGTACCTTCACACACAGCAATCTCGCCTGGCGATCATAAAGGCGATATGTCGCCCCGGAGCAATCACCGTGAAATTGCCTCACAGTTGTGGCACGTGATTGGGGAATTTTGCAGTGATAAATCGCCTCTCAGCCGTCGCCTGTTTCCTGAGCACTGCTCAGTAATCAGCCGCAATCATGGAGGTGATATTTCCGTGTTGTGGCGTGTGATAGGGCGATAGTGATGGAAACAGCGTTGCCTATGATTTCCCGTAGGCGTGCCTCAGCGTGCTGGAGTCCGCGCCCCGTCTGAACTAATTGGTGTGGGCTACTGTGTTTCCATTGGCTGTCACTTGACAACACGCCATATTTGAAGAGCTGTCCGTTCAGCACTACACACATCTTCAGCTACACAACCGTACGCAAACTCAGTGCAGAGCGGGCTGACCAATCGTAGCGCTGTTGCGTTGCTAATGAGCGCGTATGGTGCTCGGTGTAAACCACTGTGGCAAACCTATGTCCTCGCCGCACTGAACATGTGCGCCCACATTGCCTTTGGAATTGCGGCGTGTGAAGCGGCGATGGAATGAGGCAAGATTGTTTCCGCTGTAGGTGAGGCGATTTCCAGAGGACACATCGCCTTACTTTCAGGGCAAGATTGCGGCGTGTGATGCCGCCATCGGCGATCTGAGGCGACCATGAAAAATGTGCACGCGCACGTTAGATCGCCTCACATCGCCAGGCGAGATTGCGGCATGTGAAGATACCTTTAGGGTATGTGCACACATGCCAGGTTTGTGCCGGTGGGCGGCTGGGCGGACCCGACAGGAAGCTCTGCAGCCATCCACCGGCTTCCTGGCGGGTATGTGCGGCGGGTGTAGGGCGGGTGCAGGGCGAGTGCAGGGCGGGTGCACAGCGGGTTAGCGGCGGCGCTTATGCAGCGGCTGGAAGCAGTACATGATTCTGCTTGCAGCCGCTGCATAACCGGCCGGTTTATTGAATATGCACATTCGTTGCTAACCCGCTGGGAACCCAGCGGGTTAGCAACAGATGAGCATGTGTAAACCGCCGGTGTGTGCACAGCGGGTGTCGGTTTCCATAGGTTTTAATGTTAATCCAAAAGCCGGTTTGGATTAACATAAATTTACATAAAACTTATGGAAACCGACCGGTGGTTTACACAGCTAAACCGACCCTAACCCGGCATGTGTGCACATACCCTTACACTGGTGTATAAAAAGTAGGTCATCCAAACAAGTAGGACTTTTTTTTTTCTTACTTGCCATTTGTATGCTGTCAGTATGCAGTCCATTTTTTTCTCTATAGTTGTTATTCATTTACAGTCATTTATAAGATCATTTACACTGTTCTATTCAACAGAATGGTAATGTATCAATAGAAAACATATGTCACAGGGAAGATCCATGTGGCATCTCATTTTTTTATTGCACCCATAGACTTGAATAGGTGCGTCTTGTACAATTGACGCATCCACTCACATCATTCTGCAATGTTTTCCTCACGCTGAATACAGTTAAGAAAAAAATTGACGATCTACACTGACTTGAGTAACATTAGCCTGAGTGAAATATATTTTTTCTAGATTGCACTAACCAGTTATACACTAGTGTGTGCAAACCCCAAAGCCCCATACTACCTAAAGAGACCATAGCCACGAAGCATTATACGCCCCAGTGAAAAAATAAAGGAGTCTCTTGTCTGCACCAAAAAGTGTCTGACATTCCTGTGAAGTACAATACAAGCCTTTCTTAGTGACAATTTAAAAGGGAGTCTCAAACTGAGCAATGAAAGGAATACAGAATGAAAAACATAACCAATATTCTCTTGTATATGCAGTAAGGCTGAGTTCACACGCGGCAAATTTTTTTGTGGGCGCATTTTTTCTCGTGTTTTTGCAGTGCTCTTTTGCGTTGGTAAAAAAACGAGGTGCATTGACACACCGCGTTTTTTTACGGCCAAGTTTTTCCCCCAGGATGTGCACGAGGAAGTGATGTCACACAGGGGAGGAAGAATCCTGTGTTCCTCCCCCCGTGTGACATGTCAGGGCTGTAGTATTGCTTTCCCAGTGTATCTAAATACACTGTGAAAGCAAAATAAAAGAGAAAAAAATGTATTAAAAGTAAAAAAAAAAATGCTCACCTCTCCGCCAGCTGTCCGGGACCAGAGGGGAAGACGTCTGATGGCTGCCAGGACTTTAAAATGTGATTGGCCGGTAGCAATCGGCTGATGCATCACGTGATTTATCACCTGATCGCTACCGTCCATTCGCGTTGTAAGGTCCTGGCAGGCAGCAATTGGACATCTTCTCGGGTCTCGGACAGCCGGCGGAAAGGTGAACATTTATTTTTTTTATTTTTAATACAGGTTTTATTTTGCTTTCACAGTGTATGTAGATAGACTGGAAAAGAAAAACTTCAGCCCCAACATGTCACACCAGGGGAGAAACATAGGATTCTTCCTTCCCCGTGTGATATCACATCTTGCTTTTCCTCATGTGCCCGCGTTTATAGGTAGTGGAATAGGCATTGTCTGCGTAATTCCAGCGCTTATAATAGGGCCTACGGAGGAAAGCGTGCGCATATTTGCGCAAACAATTGACAAGTTCATTCTTTTTATGCACGAGTTTTCGGCACTGAAAGCGCGGACGAAAAAAGCGCATTTCATTCGCTTTGCTAGGAAACGCAGACGCAGATGCGCTTTTGAGGGAAAAGCGCGCATAAAAAGACGCATAAAATACACATAGTGTGAACGCAGCCTAAAACAGTCTTGAAAAATTGTTGAGGGAGCCGAGCTGGGCCTTAGGGCACGGACACACTGGCGTGAAAAGCGGATGAGTGCAATGCGAGAAAATCTTTACAGAATGAGCGGACGAGTGCAATGCGAGAAAATCTTTGCAGAATGAGTCAGAACACATTAACTTGTGTCTTCAGCTTTTTTCTCATCCAGAATCTGGATGAGAAAAGAGTTGCAGTATGCTGCGACAGTATGCGATTCTCGTGTGAGACTCGCCAATGCAAGACGGATAGCACACTACAGCACACGACAGCACAGGGAAAGCACAGGAACAGCACAGGGACAGCGAGTTTAGCATGGTGCTTCTCATGCTGGAAAAAGAATAGAATAGACAGGATAGATAGGATAGAATAGCTAGATCAGGCTCACCTGTCTCCACTGCTACTTCAGGGGCCGCCTATTAAGCTAATTGCATATTCACTGCACTGTCACATAAACAGCCTATCAGAGAAGCTCATACTCTTTGAGAGCCTCTGTGATTGGATGTTGTAGTGAGACTGGATTTCCTCAATCTGGACAGTGATTTTGCTTGGTGGCCATACAGATTAGTGTATGGCAACCAATCTGGTGTTATAGGATGCTAAATAAATAACCATAAAAAAAATGCGTGGGGCTTCGCAGCATTTTTAAGTCTAGCCCGATGAAGGCTGACAGCTGCGAGCTACCACCCTCAGCTGCCTAATTTTCCCTTGGCTGGAAAAAAAAGTGTGCTCTCCGCCCTATTTTTCATTGCCAGCCAAGGTAACACTAGGCAGCCAAGGGATGGTATTTTCAGCGGAGTGAGGGCCTATTGTTATAGGGCCCCATCACGCTAAAGCATAGCAGCCTGCAGCCGCCCCTGAAAATCATGCATTAATAATATGCTCCATTTCCAGGCGCCTTACCAGGCTCTTCCAGTGGTCCTGGTGGCAGGTGGAATCCTGGGCAATAAGGAGTTAATACTGCGTGGGGGTAATACAGATGGAGTCCTTAAGGGTGTCTGTGTGTTTATTTCTTTATTTCTTTGGTTTCTTTTTTTGACCCTTTATTGGAGATTCTTAATGGCTGGGTCAAACTTGGCCTGACATTAAGAATATCGGGCTTAATAACAGCTGGTAAAATAAAGCTGGTATTAACCCCTTATTACCCAGCCTTTCACCCGCCACCAGGGCCGCTGGGTGAGCTTGTTAAGTTGCCTGGAAATTAAGCTTCTTATAAATGCGCCATTTTCAGGGGTGGCTGCAGGCTGTTATTCTTTAGCATGGGGGGGCCTAAAACAATGGGCCCTCACCCCGCTGAGAAGACCAGCCCTCAGCTGCCTAGTTTTACCTTGGCTGGCAATAAAAAATAGGGTGGAGCTAGGGCTGGGCGATTAATCGAATTAATTCGATTAATTCGCCCCCTGCTATGTCCACGATTGTAGTTCTGTTAACAATCGTGTAATTCGATTTAAAATGGCCGCCGGAGCGCTGTTTAAAAGATCCGGGCGGCTAGTAGTGGCTTCCTAGCGGTATACCCGCGGCCACTGCCGAGGGGAGGGGGTGCTGTCAGAGCCCAGCCCCTGCTACAGCGGCGGGAGATGTCCTGGGGGGAGGGGGGTAGAAGTGCTGTCAGTGCCCCGCCCCCCCCCCTGCTGCAGCCGCTGGTGAGGCGAGTTGTCCCCGGCCGGGAACAAGTGACGGTACACCGGGGCTCATTACCGGGCTGTGGGGGCGGAGCACAGCCGGGGAGAAGCGTGGTCTGAGGGGCGGCTATGGCGAGTCCTGCCGGGCACATCCTGGGGGGACTACTGCTCCCAGCATGGAGCCGGCTGGTGAGGTGAGTTGTCAGCCGCACAGTGCGGAGCCCCGGCCGGGAGCAAGTGACGGTACACCGGGGCTCATTACCGGGCTGTGGGGGCGGAGCACAGCCGGGTAGAAGCGTGGTCTGAGGGGCGGCTATGGCGAGTCCTGCCGGGCACATCCTGCATCCTCCCAGCATGGAGCCGGCTGCACGCCCGACATAGCCATCTCTAGTACTGCAGAGCTGCACTCACAGCATTAACCCCTCCTGATCCTCAGAGCTGCACTCACAGCATTAACCCCTCCTGATTCTCAGAGCTGCAACTCACAGCATTAACCCCTCCTGTACTACTGCAGAGCTGCACTCACAGCATTAACCCCTCCTGATCCTCAGAGCTGCACTCACAGCATTAACCCCTCCTGATTCTCAGAGCTGCAACTCACAGCATTAACCCCTCCTGTACTACTGCAGAGCTGCACTCACAGCATTAACCCCTCCTGATCCTCAGAGCTGCACTCACAGCATTAACCCCTCCTGATTCTCAGAGCTGCAACTCACAGCATTAACCCCTCCTGTACTACTGCAGAGCTGCACTCACAGCATTAACCCCTCCTGATCCTCAGAGCTGCACTCACAGCAGTAACCCCTCCTGATTCTCAGAGCTGCAACTCACAGCATTAACCCCTCCTGTACTACTGCAGAGCTGCACTCATAGCATTAACCCTTCCTGTACTGCAGAGCCGCACTCACAGCATTAACCCCTCATGCACCTCAGAGCTGCGCTCACAGCATTAACCCCTCCTGCACCTCAGAGCTGCACTCATAGCATTAACCCTTCCTGTACTGCAGAGCTGCGCTCACAGCATTAACCCCTCCTGCTCCTCAGAGCTCCAGCTCACAGCATTAACAACTCCTGCTCCTCAGAGCTGCAGCGGAGGGTGCAGGAGGGTGCTGCGGAGGGTGCAGGAGGGTGAGCAGCAGGCTGCGGAGGGTGCAGGAGGGTGCTGCGGAGGGTGCAGGAGGGTGAGCAGCAGGCTGCGGAGGGTGCAGGAGGGTGAGCAGCAGGCTGTGGCGGGAGGTGTCTATCTGAGGCCGGGGACGAGCCGCCATGTACTAGGCCCCAGCACTATTCTACTGCAGCCTGACACCCGGACGCCAGAGGCCGTGCAGTGTGTGCGGACCGGCTGCTACATATAATGTTATGTTATAATATGTAGTGTTATGTTCTATATATATTGTACACTGTGTGCAGGCACTGCCACCTATATTGAGTGTTCTATATATACTGTACACTAGGGCTCCTAGGGCTAGTGTTAGGGCTAGGGTTAGTGTTAGGGTTAGGGCTAGGGCTAGGGTAAGAGCCTGGGCTGCAGACAAGAGGAGGGGTGGGAACACCCAAGGGAAGCAGGACGCTTCCCTCAGTTACCCTCCTCTCCTGTGTCACAGGGTCACGGGGGCCCCCTCTTTATTCATCAAAGAAAAGCAAAAAAAAAAAAATAGAAAAAAAAATCGAGATTTAAATCGAAAATCGTCCATAGGTTTAAATAACATCGAGATTTTGATTTTTTCCAAAATCGCCCAGCCCTAGGTGGAGCCCACATATTTTTTTTGCCAGCCAAAGGTAAATTAGCTAGCTGAGGGTGGCAGCTCACTGCTGTTTGCTTTCATCGGGCTAGACTTAAAAATGCTGAGAAGCCCCACGCATTTTTTTGTTAAATATTTATTTATTTATTTATAACGCCAGGTTGGTTGCTATACACTAATGTGTATGGCAACCAAGCAGAATCACTGTCCAGATTGAAGAAATCCAGCCAGACTACAAAAGCCAATCACAGAGGCACTAGAATATGAGCTTCTCTGATTGGCTGTTTGTCTGACAATGCAGTGAATATGTAATTAGCTTAATAGGTGGCCCCGGAAGTAGCAGCGGAAGACAGGTGAGCCCGATTTAGCTATTCTATGCTATCTATCCTATCTATCTGTGTATTCTATTCAATCAATCTATCCTGTCTACTCTTCTCTAACTTTATACAGCATGAGAAATACCATGTTAAAATCACATTACACACAGACCACACAGATGTCACACTGACAGCACTCGTGTTGTTATCTGAGAAACAAAACGCACAGTCACACAGCAGTTGCATGCCACACAGAACAAAAAACATATGTCACTAGTCCAACTCTCCTGGGTGAAAAAGGACCGATTTTTTAAACACCAGTGCTTTCCCACCCTTAGTAGTCACCGGCGAGGCTGAGTTTCTGCTGCAGTACAGCAGTCTATGCCACGGCCGCCTCCCCGGTGCTGCAAACGTCTCTTGAGTCACAGTTCCCTTCTGTGTATGAATACACAGACATATGTTGCTTGCTTGAAAATTTTGTAACTTTACTTAAAGTCTTGATTACCTGAGGTTTCTCAAACAATATTTCCCACAACGGGTTATTCCATATTTACAGTGACTGAAAATTTACTGGCCGACCGCTTCCCTGGCACTTGGGCTACCGTAGATACACTGAAGCCATTCATCCTCTCTTCCAGTGCCATTATAGCTGAGCAGTGTCAAATAGTCTCTGGGGTCCACTCCATTAGACTCACAGGGATTTAGCATAAGCTATTGGAATAATCAAAGAAACACTGCACTGACTCTAAGGGCCTGGGGTACTTAGTAGCCGGGCCGGCAGTCTTTCAGGGAGGCCACAGTGGCGGTGGCCCAGCTCCGTGGCCCTGACCGAACAAGTGATGGGGGTATTTACAGGGGATTAGTAGTCTTTACGTGACACCACCTGTGGTGCCTGGTCAGGTACGACCAGCACTGCTGTATGTGCCCTGGGGGATAGGTGGTGTAGCAGCAGAGATGGAACACTTCCCACAGGTGAGCGGGCCCTCAGGGGTTGAATGTGAGAGTCTTTGGGAATGATGGTGGTTATAGTGCTGGGTGCAGCAAGGAGGGCGCAGGAAATAAACAAGAGGACACAAAGGGGATGCAGTTCCTTTACCTTTACTGTTGATATGTAGTGAAGTCCGGGGGCACTGGTTACCAGGTCCAGGAGGGTCGGGTCAGCCTGGAAGCAATCGGAGTCCACCCCGCCAGGTGGATTTGGAGGCCTTACTGCTTCGCTTCTCAGTTTAGGGTTTCGTTGCCTGTGAGCTAGCATACGGTCCCTTTCCTCCACTTCTGCTCTAAGCTCCCGATTGGCAGATGGTGTGAACCTATATTGGATACTGCGGTCTTGGTTGCAGATCTGGCTCTTGTTATACCATTGCACTGTCAGGTCCCTGCTTGCAACCAGGAAACTTGCAGTCTCTGTTCTCCAGATTCGGTTGCCGGGACTTGCAGTGCCAGTACAACCCAGGACTCTGGCATCCTCCGTTGCACTGCCTGGGGTGACTCTTTAACAGCTCTGCTCCCCAGGACCTTCTTCTCCTCTCTTCTTTTTCAACTGCCTCCTCTCCCTTCCCTCTCGCACTCTCTCTAACCCCTCCCCCTTGCCAGAGAAGGCAGCACCATCCTCAAACTAGGGTCATGAGCTCCCCCTTCAGGTCAGGAATTAGGATTTTTGTGTGAATGTGGGGTTTAACCTAACGTGGGGATCTCCTCCTGCTTCCAAGCATGATACCACCTCCTGTGAGGAGGCAACACCACTGTGGTAGCCGGACCCTAGGGGCGCCACAACAGCACTCATCCACTTTACACCTACTGCCCGCTCACTAGAGCCTTCAGATCTTCAGCATACTGAGAGGAGTCTTTGAGGATTCGCTGAGGTGAAACAGACACCACCCAGGAACCTACAGACTCAACCCTTAAGGGAGGCTGTGCTTGATTCACCATGTGTCATGCTCCTGAGTATAACTCGAGGGTCTGGCCAAATTTGTTCTTGGGGCCTCCACTCACCATGCCTTCCACAGGTTTCTCCTCTGTCACTTGTCTCTTCTGCTCACCATTTTGCAAACCCTTTTTGTTTCCCTAACTCCACCCTTATGGGGTGTATAAAACTCCAGACCATAATTCACCTATTTAGGAAAGACCCCATCTTCTGTCTGGGGGGAAGTAAGTAGAGGGAGTGGAAAGAGAACTGTTCATAGAGAGAGGAAGAGGAGGAGGTAGACAGTGGGAGTCGTGAAGTGGAGTAGTAGAGAGGGACTCCTAGGGGACACGGGAGTGGAGGATCCATTCATGGGGCCCCGAATCCAGACCCGACATGAGTCGGGCGGAGGGACTGGTTGCACGAGGGGACCGGCCCCAATCTGGTGGCCACTAGCTGTGCATACTCGCTGAAACGGTGGCCAGACCTAGAGTCAGGGGACGGGTCACCCATTGCCTGAAAAGACCCACAGCCACCTACTTGGGACTTTGTGCACAAAGACGCAAGGCAGGAGAGGCGAGTAGCCAACATGGGAGAATCAACAAGGAGAGCTTACGACAGGGTGTCTCAGAGGAGTGGACAAAAGCTGCCTGGGAGTTGGTTGAATCGCTGACCTGGAGGACACGGTGCCCCTGCAGGTCTGGACTGCTGAACCGAACTGTGAATAAATACTTGAGAACTGCAACCCTGGTGTCCTTCAGTTATTCCCCACGCCCTCCTGCACCATCGCACAGTTACCATCACTGTCCCAATAGACTGTTACACAGTACCCTGGGGCCCTGCTCCACCTGTGGGGAGCGATACTATCCCAGCTGCGATTCCATGTACCCCAGAGGTTTCCAGATTCCATAGGTGATGTCACGAATATGTCCTGTAAATCCCGCCCCCCCCTTTACTGCACGGACAGAGCCACGGAACCGGGTCACAGCCACTGTGACCTCCCCAAGACAGTCGACCGGTCCGGCTACCAAGTACCCTCCCGGCCCTTACGGCCCATTACAAATGCGATTAATAAGAAAGCTTGGGACAGGAGGGATATCATGGATGTATACAAATTAAATAATTTAATACTTTCCAGTATTGTTTGTTTCATGCTTTATTTCATCTTTGTGAAAGATATTAGTGACAAAAAATAATATTAGAAAGATATAATTACCGTATATAATAAAAGGCAGACAACAGTGATTGATTTCATGACTGCACATCTTGAGTTTCTCCAGTCACTAAACTCTGCCATCATCTTAGACTCCACCATAATAGCCAATAGATGAATACAGTAAACTAAAGTCATAAGGATATCCATCAGCATGACAAACAGTGACAAAGACTTATTTTAGACACATACACTGAACGAAAATATAAACACACTTGTTTTTCTTCCCATTTTTCATGAGCTCTCTCAAATATTGTTCACAAATTAGTGCAAATTTGTGTTAGTGAACACTCCTTCTTTGCTGAGATAATCCATTGACCTCACAGTGTGGCATATCAAGATACTGATTGGACAGTGTGATTACTGCACAGCGTGGAGTAACTCAGGCCAGGGGCCCGATGCGAAAGCTCCAACGGGCCCCCAATTATTGGAAATATTTAATAGTATTAGTCTTTTCTATGGCCAAAGGGACTTTTGGGCCCCCCTAGGCTGCAGGGCCGGTGCGATTGCAACCCCGCTCTATTGTAGTTACGCCCCTGCTGCACAGCTTTGCCTTTGACTGGACACAAAAAAAGGCCACTAAAATATGTAGTTTTACCATACAGCACAATGTCACATATGTTGCAAGTTTTGAGGGTGCATGCAATTGTCATGCTGACTCCAGGAATGTCCACTAGAGCTGTTGCACATGCATTGATTGTTCATTTCTCTATGATGAGCCCCCTCCAAAGGCACTTTAAAGAATTTGGCAATACATCCAACTGGCCTCACAACCACAGAACATGTGTAACCACACCAGCCCAGGACCTCCATATCCAGCATCTTCACCTTAAGGTTCATCTCAGACCAGCCACCCAGATCATCTCAGACCAGCCACTCAGACTAAGGCCGGCTTCACACCACGTGTTTATTGGACGCAGGGCTGTCCGGGCTGAACCGGACAGCCCCGGATTTGATTTTGCCCCCATGTATCCCTATGGCACCGGATTTTGCCTATTTGGCGTCCGGTTTGCTGGTTTTCCAGGAGGATCTCGTTTTGTCCGATTTTTGCATCAGACACAAAACAGGAGTCTGCATCCTTTCTTGTGTCCGATGCAAAAATCAGTCAAAACCGGATCCGGCGCCCATAGCATGGGAGTCTATGGGCTCCGTATCGCGCCGGATCCGGCAGAAAAACGATCCGGTTCCCGGACGCCTGGTGCTGAACGAGCGACAGCTCTGAAATTCAAGCGGCGCTCGTTCAGCACCTGGACAGCGCATCTGAAAGAGCCAGGACTGAAATTTCAGCACTGTGGCTAGCTCCCCTCCAGCTGCCATACTGAAATGCCAGCACTGGACAGTGGCAGATCTGCTCCGTTATCCACCTTAAAAAGAGCTAAATAAACTCTAAAATGACTGATTATATAATCTGCAGTGTAGAAGGTCTTGCTGATTATATGTTCGGTCTTTCGAGTCTTTCCACCCCTTTTCTCCCATGCAGATCACAGTCCCGGCTATCTCCCATGCACATCGCAGCACCCCCCCCAACTCCAATGCACATCCCAGCACCACTCCCTGTCTCCCATGCACATCCCAGCACCACCACTCCCCGTCTCCCATGTATATCCCAGCCCCCCGTCTCTATGCACATCCTAGCACCCCCCATCTCCATGCACATTCCAGCACCCCCAGTCTCCCATGCACATCCCAGCACCCCCCACCTGCCATTCACATCACAGCACCCCGCACCTGCCATGCACATCCCAGCACCTGAGTCTCCCATGCATATCCCAGCACCCCTATCTACCATGCACATCCCAGCACCATCCCCCCATCTCCCATGCACATCACAGCAACCACCCCGATCTCCCATGCGCATCCCAGCACCACCACCCAACACCCCTTTCTCCCAAGCACATTCCAGCACCTCCCCCGCCTGCCATGCGCATCCCAGCATCCCCTATCTTCCATGCACATCCACCCAGCACCCCCCTTGTCTCCCATACACATCTATACCAGCACCCCCCCACCATGCACATCCTAGCACCCCCACTGTCCCCATGCACATCCCAGCACCCCCTGTTTCCCATGCACATCTATGTCAGTAATCCTCCCCCTCTGCCTGCCATGCACATTCCAGCACCCTTCCTGCCATACACATCCCATCACCGTCCTGCCATGCACATCCCAGCACCCCCATGCCATGCACATCCCTGCACTCCCCCTGCGATGCACATCCCAGCACCTCCTTCCCCGTCCTCCCGTATCTTCGGCTGTGTGTAGCACCTACCTGTTCCCGGCTACGGCGGCCTCTCTCCTCCTTTGCTGAACACTGCACTGATGCCATCAGAGAAGGATTAAACTTAGCCTCCTGCCGTGACATCAGGAGCGTATGCGCTGAGCCACACACCGGGTCACAGAGAGCCGCCTGCCAGGAGCTTCCACTGAACCTGGAAGTGCAGTGGGACAAGGTATCATTTCATCGAGTGTTTTATAGACGCTGATGAAATGATATGGAGGGAGCAGTGCTGCCTCCGCTGTTGTGACACCCCCCTCCCCCGCAAAGACTCCGGTTTTCTGGAGGGGAGGGAGCAGTAAAAATAAAAGCAAAATAAAATTTCACATCTCATTCCTGGTGCCGCCCTCCTCCAACCCAGCACCCTAGGCACGTACCCTCTGGTGCCTAATGATATATACGCCCCTGCAGACAGCTGCTGCAACAATTGGTTTGCATAACCAAAGAATTTCTGCACAGTCAGAAACCATCTCAGGGACACTCATCTGTATACTTGTCGTCCTCATTGGGATCTCCACCTTACTGTAGTTGTCATTGTAACTGACTTTGCTCACATTCAATGGTGTCTTGCACATTGGAGAGGTGTTTTCATCATGGATGAATCCTGGTTTTCACTATACTGGATAGATAGCAAACTACATGTACTGTGTTGTGTGAGTGAGCGGTTTGCTGATGCCAATTGTAAATTGAGCGGCTCATGGTTGCTTTGGAGTTATGGTATGATCCGGCATATGTTATGGACAACAACAACAAGTGTATGTTATTGATGCCATTTTGAATGCACAGAGATACCGTAACAAGATCCTGAGAACCAATTTTGTGCCATTCCTCCATGCCCATCACCTTATGTTGCAGCATGATAATTCAGGGCCCCATGTTGCATGGATCTGTGCACAATTCCTGGAAGATGAAAACATCCCAGTTCTTGCATGACCAGTGTATTCACTAGATATATCACCCATTTAGCACATTTGGGAAAATCCAGATTGGGATTTGCTGCACCCTCCATCAAGTTTGCAGGGCGGAGCTGAATCCTGTCACAGTGATGGCTCCCGGCAATCCACTGGTTGAGAGGCAAATGTAAAAAGTGGAAGATAACAAGGTGAATCGCTTCTTAGTTCAGCTATGGAGTAGTAGCAGAGGTGGTTGCTGTCCCATAAGAATCACAAACACCATAGGTTTCTTGAACGATTAAGAACCTTTACTTCATATCATATTTTACTCCAAAACTGAACATGGACAAAACAGAATTCATCATCTTTCCCCCATCTCACTCTACCCTTCCAACAGACCTATCCATCAAAGTCAATGGCTTCTCATTTTCCCCTGTCCCGCATGCTCGGTTCCTCGGCATGATCCTCAACTTTGCCCTCTCTTTCAAGCCACATATCCAAACCCTTGCCACCTCCTGCCGACTCAAAAATATATCCCGGATCCGTACATTCCTTGACCAAGAAACTTCAAAAACACTCGTGCATGCCCTAATCATCTCCCGCCTCAACTATTGCAACCTCCTACTCTCTGGTTTCCCCTCTAGCACTCTTGAACCACTCCAATCTATCATAAACTCATAAACTCTGCTGCCTGACTAATCCACCTGCCTCTCCTCTCTGCCAATCCCTTCACTAGCTTCCTATTGTCCAGAGGCTCCAGTTCTAAACCCTAACTATGACATAGAAAGCCATCTACAACCTGCCTCCTCCATACATCTGTGACATGGTTTCCTGGTACTTACCTAAACGCAACCTTCGATCTTCTCAAGATCTCCTTCTATACTCCCCTCTTATCTCTTCTTCCCACAACCGCATACAAGATTTCTCTCGTGCTTCCCCATACTCTGGAACTCTCTACCCCAACACATCAGACTCTCGCACACTGTGGAAACCTACGATAGGAATCTGAAGACCCACCTCTTCCAACAAGCCTACAAACTGCAGTGATCCTCAGTCTATTCAACCACTGCACAACCAGCTCTACCCTCTCCTAGTTTAACCTCATCCATCCTTTGTAGACTGTGAGCCCTCGTGGGCAGGGTCCTCTCTCCTTCTGTACTTGAGTGTGCCTTGTATTGCTCATGTTTATTGTACTTGTCTATGTGGCACCCCAGAGTCTGGATATGCCACAATGTCATTGCCGCCCTCGGAGGGTAGTGTCATACCTGAGAGCAACAGAGGTTATCAACACCAGGCAAACCACACCTTTCACACAACACCTTTCTGCCTCCAGGCCTGAAGGGGAGCTCTAAACCCAGATTCAGGGCAGCTCCCCTATAAATTCTGGTCTGGGGCAGGGTTAGTGAGTTCAGTTCCTAAGAAGACTAAGGAAGGCATCTTGTGGACTGGAGCAATGCTAAGCTCGTCCCAGGAAAGCCGAAGCTTAGCTTGAGGGACCCGTAGGCTAGGGTCTGAGGAAGTCAAAGAGAGCCTGGGGAGTAGAGCGGTGTCGAGCTCACCCCAGTGTAGAGAGCGCCAAGAACCGGACATCGGAGTTCGAGGCTGGGCAGGGCCTAACGTCCCGGCAGCCAACACCGGAGGGTGGGGGATTCCAAATCCCCTAGCCATACCAAAGTGCCCACAGGCGAAGCAGCGTAAAGAGCCCAGGAGTAGCCCCCAGAGTAGTGGAGCTGGAGAAGGCCTCGAGCTGCCTGCCATACCAGCACCACGCAGGAGAGAGAGAGGGCTGCAGATTAACTTAAGCAGCAGCAGGGACTCGCAGAAAAAGCGCAGCAGGGAGGCCTCAGAACTTGTCGGGTGAGGAGAACTCCGAGTTGCCAGGTTGCACGGCCTCAGAATAACATCACCTGTCAGTGTCCCGGCTTCCACCAGAACCAACAGTAGAGGACCTGAGGAACGAACAACCGTGAGTCTGTCTATTACTTTGCGCCCTCCGTTTTGCACGCCAACGACCTTTCAACATCTACTGCTTTAGGGACCCGCTCCACCCGTGGGGAGCCACTCCATCCCAGCTGCCCATCTGTTATCCCTAGAGGTTCTGCAGCAGCGGCGGCTACCAATAGCCGCAAACCACGGGTGGCGTCACGATCCATTATCCCTAAAACTTCCCCCGCATTTTTAAGTGACTTCGCAGGGCCACGGAGCCGGGCCTCAGCCCCCTTGCGTCCCCCGAGAGACCAAACCAGCCCGATTCCAAGTACCCCACGGCTCTGGGAGCGAGTCATCTATGTATGCCCTTTTCACATGTAAAGCGCCATGGGATAAATGACGCTATAATAAATAATAATAATATCAAATGCTAAGTCCACAGTGAACATTTACTTAATCTCTCCTCTTCTTTTGCTCTGAGAGTTTCTTAGCCGCGGGGATCTGTATAAAGTTCTTTGTTTAAAGTGCGGCCTTCCTATTCTTCACCATACGTAATCACTATAGGATAGAAACAAACAGGTGATGTAGTTTCTCCTAAAAACGCAGGGATCGTATCGTCACAATTGCATCCTCACTCCTGCGTCTAAAGCAGCTACATAAAACTTCCAGAAAATTCCTAACCACTAAGGCCCCTTTCACATTAGCATTTCTGTCCGGATCCGGCAGATTTGGACAGAAAGCCGCATCTGTTGCTTTTGCTGCCTAACGGCTGCACTTGCAGTCCACTTGCGGCAAGCCCCATGCATTCTCTATGGGGCTTGCGGCAAGTGCAGTATTGCTGCAATCCTGCAGTTTCGGCCGCGAAAAATAACCGCGGTCAGCTGCGGTTATTTTTTGCGGCTGCAACTGCCGCAAGTGCTGGATTGCGGCAATACCGCACTTGCAGCAAGTCCCATAGACAATGCATGGGGCTTGCCGCAAGCGAACCGCAAGTGCGGCCGTTAGGCGGCAAATGCGTTTTTCTGTTCGGATCTGCCAGCTCCAGACAGAAACGCTAGTGTGAAAGGGGCCTACGCGACCTTTGACCATATAAGGAACTTGTAGTTTTCAAAAAGGCCAGCGAAGGGCAGTGTGGGGTTAGACAGGCTACCACACTCGGAGCTAAAGTGTAGGAGTTACAATACACAACATTATCTATTATATAATCACGAATGGGTTTTTTGCCCCTTTTGAGTCCGCTCGCGCTGCGAGTCAGCGTGGTCATGTGGATACGCCCGAAGCATTGGCCGCGCAGCGGCCATTGCGAGCAGTTCTAAGGCGACTCGCTATGCCCGCGCAGCGGGCATGGCGAGTCGCCTTAGCAGCGCGAAGCATTGGCCGCGAAGCGGCCATTGCGAGTCAGAGACTCGCTCTGCTAGAATCCCGATGCATGTGCATCGGGCACCCAGCTAGTACATTATAAAACAACACATGGCATACTGTGGGTCACTACACATATACGATCATGTGTTCCAGTTCCAGGTAATATCCAGCAATTTCATACAGCCAATGATAGAGAGTGAGTAAACATTCCACAGGCCCCAATAAACAACCTGATCAACTCTATGCAACGGAGATGTGTTGTACACTGCATGAGGCAAAACTTCCCCCTTCGTCCCCCCAATACTGTAAAACTGAAGATTTTGGGGTGTCATTTTATTGTGGCCATCCTGAAGTACACCAGTGCAATAATCATGGTGTATAGTCAGTAATTTAGAGTAATTTTTGAACAAATTTGTGAATAATATGTGAGAGAAAAAGGTCTTTTGTGTACGGACAAACAGTCTTAGATCTTTTCAGTACAGCTCATAAAAAATTGGAGCAAAAACAAAAGTGTTGCATTTATATTTTTATTCAGTATATATATATATATATATATACAGTGCTTTTTTGTAAAAAAATATTTCCTGGTACGCCTCTCGGAGCCGAGGGAGGGGGGTGGGGGGGCGGGGTTGGAGGCGGGCTGCCATCTGGGGTCGGGCAAGATTAATATATTTAATATATTAATATGTTTGCTCAGAATGTTGCACCCGGTCTTATTTTCAGGGGGGAGGCATACACACACAGGGGCATAGACTCACAGTACGGTGGCTCAGTTGTTAGCACTGTATACAGTGTCTCAGTAGTTAGCACTGTACACGGTGGCTCAGTGGTTAGTACTGTATACGGTGGCACAGTGGTTAGCACTGTATACGGTGGCTCAGTGGTTAGTACTGTATGGTGGCTCAGTGGTTAGCACTGTATATGGTGGCTCAGTGGTTAGTACCGTATGGTGGCTCAGTGGTTAGCACTGTATACGGTGGCTCAGTGGTTAGTACTGTATACGGTGGCTCAGTGGTTAGTACTGTATACGGTGGCTCAGTGGTTAGCACTGTATATGATGGCTCAGTGGTTAGCACTGTATACAGTGGCTCAGTGGTTAGTACTGTATACGGTGGCACAGTGGTTAGTACTGTATACGGTGGCACAGTGGTTAGTACTGTATGGTGGCTCAGTGGTTAGTACTGTATGGTGGCTCAGTGGTTAGCACTGTACACGGTGGCTCAGTGGTTAGTACTGTATACGGTGGCACAGTGGTTAGTACTGTATACGGTGGCTCAGTGGTTAGCACTGTATATGATGGCTCAGTGGTTAGCACTGTATACAGTGGCTCAGTGGTTAGTACTGTATGGTGGCTCAGTGGTTAGCACTGTATATGGTGGCTCAGTGGTTAGTACTGTATGGTGGCTCAGTGGTTAGCACTGTATACGGTGGCTCAGTGGTTAGTACTGTATACGGTGGCACAGTGGTTAGTACTGTATACGGTGGCTCAGTGGTTAGCACTGTATATGATGGCTCAGTGGTTAGCACTGTATACAGTGGCTCAGTGGTTAGTACTGTATGGTGGCTCAGTGGTTAGCACTGTATATGGTGGCTCAGTGGTTAGTACTGTATGGTGGCTCAGTGGTTAGCACTGTACACGGTGGCTCAGTGGTTAGTACTGTATACGGTGGCACAGTGGTTAGTACTGTATACGGTGGCTCAGTGGTTAGCACTGTATATGATGGCTCAGTGGTTAGCACTGTATACAGTGGCTCAGTGGTTAGTACTGTATGGTGGCTCAGTGGTTAGCACTGTATATGGTGGCTCAGTGGTTAGTACTGTATGGTGGCTCAGTGGTTAGCACTGTATACGGTGGCTCAGTGGTTAGTACTGTATACGGTGGCACAGTGGTTAGTACTGTATACGGTGGCTCAGTGGTTAGCACTGTATATGATGGCTCAGTGGTTAGCACTGTATACAGTGGCTCAGTGGTTAGTACTGTATACGGTGGCACAGTGGTTAGTACTGTATACGGTGGCACAGTGGTTAGTACTGTATACGGTGGCTCAGTGGTTAGTACTGTATGGTGGCTCAGTGGTTAGCACTGTATATGGTGGCTCAGTGGTTAGTACTGTATGGTGGCTCAGTGGTTAGCACTGTACACGGTGGCTCAGTGGTTAGTACTGTATACGGTGGCACAGTGGTTAGTACTGTATACGGTGGCTCAGTGGTTAGCACTGTATATGATGGCTCAGTGGTTAGCACTGTATACAGTGGCTCAGTGGTTAGTACTGTATGGTGGCTCAGTGGTTAGCACTGTATACGGTGGCTCAGTGGTTAGCACTGTATACGGTGGCCCAGTGGTTAGCACTGTATACGGTGGCTCAGTGGTTAGCACTGTATATGGTGGCTCCAGTGGTTAGCACTGTATACGGTACGGTGGCTCAGTGGTTAGTACTGTATACGGTGGCTCAGTGGTTAGTACTGTATACGGTGTCTCAGTGGTTAACATTGTACGGTGGCTCAGTGGTTAGCATTTTCGCTGCCGTGCTATGGATTTTATAGTGTAATATAAGTGCAAAAAAACTTTATTCTTAATATTATGTCACAATACCGGGATCTGAGGATCTTCTATTTGGAGGTCAGGGGCTCTCTGATGCCATGTTGCTGTCTGTCTCACTGTCGTCCTCTTTTGACACTGCAGTGCGGTGGACAAGAGAGCATTAACTGGTTAATAACAAGAAGTATGGAGTGTGTACTAACTGAGCCATAAATCCTCCCGTCCTCTGCACACCCCCCTCGTCCTCTGCACACACCCCACGTCCTCTGCACACACCCCTCGTCCTCTGCACAACCCCCTCGTCCTCTGCACCCCCCCACGTCCTCTGCACACCACCCTCGTCCTCTGCACACCCCCCACGTTCTCTGCACACCACCCTCGTCCTCTGCACACCCCCACGTCCTCTGCACACCCCCCTCATCCTCTGCACACACCCCACGTCCTCTGCACACCCCCCTCGTCCTCTGCACACCCCCCTCGTCCTCTGCACACCCCCCATGTCCTCTGCACACCCCCCTCGTCCTCTGCATACCCCCCTCGTCCTCTGTACACCCCCCTCGTCCTCTGTACACATCCCCATGTACCTTGTAAAGTCAGTCCCAGTTCCTAATCCGGCAATTCTTCTTCCCGGGCAAAATGTAGCTCCGCCCACCTGAGTCACATGTGCGTGATGTCATGGCAGGTCCTGTTCCACCCGGCATCTGTCCCCACCGACCTCAGCCAGCGTCACGCACCAGCAGTGCAGCATAATAGTGAGGTGAGTCGGGAGGGCGCGATGACCGCTGGGGGGGCGACAGGCAGCAGATATTCCGGTACGCCGTACTGGATCGCACCAGGTTTTCCCGGCAGGGTTTATTGTGCACACTTCTCACTTAGTGTTACACCTGAAAACATCAAAGTAAACGTCTAAGGCCGTCTGGCCACTAACTAAACATTAGAATCCTATCTACAAAATAAACCTAAATAGCAAACAAAGCACACGTCTCCTTACGTTATCAGCTCCTCCGTCCAGCAGGCCAGTAGACAACTGAATCCTTCCAGCCCCTTGATTATAGCAGCTGGTCCAGTCAGGAATCAAAGCCTGGACTGACTGTCTGGAGAGGAGCAAGCAGTTTTCTCTTACCCTGAAACAGACAGACTTTATTAACTACCTGTCTGCTGGGACAAATCTGTATGCCTTCCCCAACTTTTCCTATGCTGTTTTTGCACAGGCTGACTGCACCATACATGTATATATTGTATATTGGGAGTATTGCCTGACATACAATATCAAAAGAAGACCTTTAGGCATATGTAAGCTATTGACCTGATTCTAACAAAAGGTTGCAACTTAGCGTATGTTCTTTTTTTGCAGGATGCCCTTTCATAGAAAAACTTTTCCATACAGTAAACTTAAAAAATGTAGAAAAAAGGTAAGTAACAGCACAATAAACTGCTGCAAAGTCAACATTTTCAAAAAGGAACTTTAGTATTTTTATATAATAATTTGAGCAAAATATATAGGTGCACTGCCATAACATGGCAGCCTACAGTATTTTTAATAGGTCCCAACTTTATTAAGCGTAGCACTGCATGGCCACCTGCTCCACTGCAAAACTACATCTGCATGTATAGCCATTTGGTGCACAACGGCCAGGGGCTGGCTGACCCAGGGGGCAGATGCCCCCCAGGCCAGTGATTAAGCAGCAGTTTTGGGGCTGCGTAGCCATCTGTTATGTTGCTCTGGGAGGCCGCTCTGCCCCTGAAGCTCACTGTTCATGGGCCACTGCTGTGTGCTTGCCCCCCAGGGCGAAATTTGCAAGCCAGCCCATGACAACGGCACCCTTGCTCATAGGAGGATTATAATGAGGGTAATCTGGGCTGCCGTCTAGGGCCCAGGATTCTGGGCAGTTGCACAGCTATTTTCAGAACTCCCATATAAATAAATGGAGAAAGACTTGCATGCACACCCATCTATCTACTGACAGTGGCACAACCAGGCCTCGTTCTCAAGAAAGATATGGGTCCCCTTGGTGGAATCTCCATCTATCAAATAGTTATGTCATATCCTGAGGATGAAAATGAATGTTTGAGATGTGAATAATCCAAACACTTATCGAAAACAACTTACTTGCTGTCACCTGTGTTAATCCGTTTACCTGCAAAATGCGAAATGAGCGGCCTTTTGCTACCTACAATTAATTTCTTGCTTTTAGAACCTCTGCCTTAGAGGCATCAAGCCATAGTAACGAGAGGATGGAGCTTTCTTCTTCTGGCGCTGACTTTATCTGTAAAATACAAATACAGTGAGGTTCAAAACAAGCAGGTGCATGAATTTCTTGGAAATAATACACTCTCTCCTGGCCTCAGGAAACGCTGAGGAATTAGCTGGGAATAAGAGAAGGCCGGCTGCCTAGCAACCCGTATGCGACCAGATCCCACTAATCCCCTGTGTGTTCCCTAACCTTGATACAGGGGCCTGCTACATGTTCTGCAGCCGGAAGAAGGAGCATTGTCCAGCATAATAGACGTCCCCTGTACATCCAACCACTTCAACATGAAATAAGTCAACTACTAGACCTTTGTGGTCATTGTGGCATCATGGACTATTCTCTTTATAATACAACAATACTTACCTAGAATTATTCTAAGCTTTAAAAATCATATTCAACCCATTTTATGTGTTTACTGAAATAATAACTTAACTGAAATATTCATTAAATGTTATACCCTTTTCATTCACTTTAAGTACCTTCATTCAAATCATAATTCTTCTCTGAACATAACAATGTCCTTTTACTGTTATATGTTATCCTGAGCTTAACAGTGCCGATGTCAGAAATTCTGGCTAGATTTTCATATACGGTAATCCATTTTGTCGGCAGCCACTTACATTTGACCTTTAACCTTTAGATAGCTGACAATTTTAGTTTTAATATAAATATTAATAGTGATGGACAAATAGTGAAATATTCGGGTTCGGATTGCCCTTGCTGAATATTTTGAACTGTTTCAGTATTCACTATGAATATGAACCTAATGCAAGTCAATGGGAAACTGAATCGAATACAAATACTGGAACAGTTCAAAGTACTCGGGCAATCCGAACTTGAATGCTAAACTATTTGCTCATCACTAATTACATTAACTCTTAAGCACCATAATGGGGCTTAAGCACCATTAACTCATTACATTTAGTGCCATTTTTAAATGATCTGCTTTTGTTATTTCCTATCCTTTTTCCAAGAGACATAATTTTTTTTATCTTTGTGTCTACACAGACATACGAGGGCTTATTTTTTCTTCTTATTGTAATATTGAATGACACCATTTACCTTACCATTGTCACGGGGTGATTTTAATGGACAAGGGGATAAGGTAGCTGAATGGCAGTGACAGGCAACAGGTAATTGGAATACTAGTCTGAACCTTAGACTGGGGGTTCTTAGCTGACCTGTTCCCAGAATTACCTCTGAAAGTGAGTATGTCTGGGCTGCCACCCTTGCCCTGCTCCTGACCAGCCCTAGGCTAATACCTTCTTACCTCCACACCAGGGTTTGAGGCCAGAACGAGCAAAATTCAATACACAATGTTGAACTGCAAGGAAAAGGCAGCTTCAGCAGAAACTGCACACAGCCTCTATACAGCTCCCGTGAGCAAACAGAGTATGAACTCTACCAGTGACATTAGGTGATGGCTCATACTTAAAGGTTGAAGGAGTGGTCAACTACATCACCTGATACACACAGTAACAGCAACTATTACTGCAGAGCCACAGCAACAACATTAACCCTTATTCTACAAAAGGAAATTTACTCCATTAAAACTACTGCAGAGCAGTTCACAGAGACTGTAGGGTATTCTACATGTGACAAACATATAATGTACTGAAAAACAGAAAAAAGATGATGGAATAATGATAAACCCAACATTATTTACTGGGTTTTATTTTTACCAAGTCCAGTGCACGGTAACAATGAACTGGAAACATACAGTGCCTACAAGTAGTATTCAACCCCCTGCTGATTTAGCTGGTTTGATAAGATGCCAATAAGTTAGAGCCTTCAAACTGCAAACGAGAGTAGGATTTATTAACAGAAGCATAAATCTTACAAACCAAAAAGTTATGTTGCTCAGTTGAATTTTTATAAATTTTAACACAAAAAAATGTGGGTCAATTATTATTCAACCCCTATGTTTAATATTTTGTGGAATAACCCTTGTTTGCAATTACAGCTAATAGTCGTCTTTTATAAGACCTGATCAGGCCGGCACATGTCTCTGGAGTTATCTTGGCCCACTCCTCCATGCAGATCTTCTCCAAGTTATCTAGGTTCTTTGGGTGTCTCATGTGGACTTTAATCTTGAGCTCCTTCCCCAAGTTTTCAATTGGGTTAAGGTCAGGAGACTGACTAGGCCACTCCAACCAACACCTTGATTTTTTCCCTCTTGAACCAGGCCTTGGTTTTCTTGGCTGTGTGCTTTGGGTCGTTGTCTTGTTGGAAGATGAAATTACGACCAATCTTAAGATCCTTGATGGAGAAGCGGAGGTTCTTGGCCAAAATCTCCAGGTAGGCCGTGCTATCCATCTTCCCATGGATGCAGACCAGATGGCCAGGCCCCTTGGCTGAGAAACAGCCCCACAGCATGATGCTGCCACCACCATGCTTGACTGTAGGGATGGTATTCTTGGGGTCGAATGCAGTGCCATCCAGTCTCCAAACGTCACGTGTGTGGTTGGCACCAAAGATCTCGATCTTGGTCTCATCAGACCATAGAACCTTGAACCAGTCTGTCTCAGAGTCCTCCAAGTGATCATGAGCAAACTGTAGACGAGCCTTGACATGACGCTTTGAAAGTAAAGGAACCTTACGGGCTCGTCTGGAACGGAGACCATTGCGGTGGAGTACGTTACTTATGGTATTGACTGAAACCAATGTCCCCACTGCCATGAGATCTTCCCGGAGCTCCTTCCTTGTTGTCCTTGGGTTAGCCTTGACTCTTCGGACAAGCCTGGCCTTGGCACGGGAGGAAACTTTCAAAGGCTGTTCAGGCCGTGGAAGGCTAACAGTAGTTCCATAAGCCTTCCACTTCCGGTGATGATGCTCCCAACAGTGGACACAGGTAGGCCCAACTCCTTGGAAAGGGTTTTGTACCCCTTGCCAGCCTTGTGACCCTCTACGATCTTGTCTCTGATGGCCTTGGAATGCTCCTTTGTCTTTCCCATGTTGACCATGTATGAGTGCTGTTCACAAGTTTGGGGAGGGTCTTAAATAGTCAGAAAAGGCTGGCAAAAGAGATAATTAATCCACACATGTGAAGCTCATTGTTATTTGTGCCTGAACTACTTCTTAATACTTTAGGGGGACCAAACAGAATTCTGGTGGTTTGAGGGGTTGAATAATAAATGACCCTCTGAATTAACTTTTAACGCTTTAAAAAAAAAAAAAATTTTTTGTGGCACTGCATTTCCCACTTCCAGGCTGATCTACAGTCCAAATGTCACAATGACAAGTTAATTCCGCATGTGTCAACCAGCTAAATCTGCAGGGGTTGAATACTACTTGTAGGCACTGTAATTCTTTGTGTCATTATGATTCCAGTATAGCAAGCTTATACATTTAAATATAGACATTTATATAGGTTGGGCCATTTATATGGATGCACCTAAATAAAATAGGAATTTTGGTGATATCTACAGGATAGTTATCTGCCGCGACACTACTATTTTCATGAAAATTGTAAATTAATAAGTGGCACTAGAGAAAAGAGGATCATGAGTATAATGCAAGTGTATAATGTAGAAACTGCCCTGTGCTAGATATGAAAACGGAGATCTTAGTCTCGTTAGTAGCCACTAAGGAATAAGCCTGGCATCCACTTCAACGAGCCTCCACTGCCAGGTCCTGACACTATGCCCTAATGGAATGGTGAGTGGTGAATGGATTTATATGTCCACGGATGCAATTAAAAACAATGATCAGGTGTGTGTTAGGATCTCACAATGGTGTCCTTGTGTGTCTACCAGACTAAAGAAATGAGAAATAGGGAAAAATTATATATAATGGGATATAATGGTTGGTGATATCAACTTCCTGTTTGGGGCACATTAATATATAAGAGGGGGAAATTTTTCCAGAAGGGTGGTGATCATAGCAGCCATTATGAAGTTGGCAGTTGTGGATCCAACTTTATTTTTTTAACTGGGAAGAGGGTCATGTGACACATGAAACATATTGAGAATTTCATAAGAAAAACAATGGTGTGCTTGGATTTAACGTAACTTTATTCTTTCATGAGTTATTTACAAGTTTATCTGAATCATTAGCAGTTTCAGATATCCAGTGGCATTGAGGTTTCCATTGATGAAGAATGGCCCCACTATCTTTGTACCCCACATACCACACCATACCATCAATTTTTGTGTTCCAACAGTCTTGGAGGATCTATCCACTGTGGTTTAGTGTCAGACCAATACCGATGGTTTTGTTTGTTAACTTCACCATTCACAAAAAAAGTTTGCCTCATTACTCATCTGAAGGCAATTGTCTATGCTGTGAAGATACGAGATGTGCAGCATCTGAAACAACGATACCGGAAGCCTGTGCTAGCATTTCTTCTGCGGTGCTAGTATCAGAGTGGGAGAAGAGGGTTGCATTGACAATTCAACACAATGGGCAGTACTTTGAACACATTTTATAAGTAGTAATAAACCTGTAAATAACTCATGAAAGAATAACGTTACATTGACACCAAGCACACCATTGTTTTTCTATTGAAATTCTCAATAAGTTTGATGTGTCACATGACCCTCTTCCAGGGCCGGCTCCAGGTATTTGTGGGCCCTGGGCAAGACAGTCTCAGTGGGCCCCTTTAACACACATACCACGATTCATGATTGTAATATAGAAGCTGTGGGCTGCGGCTGTGTATATAATATAGAGGTTCCTGACTGGCTGTATATATAATATTGAGGCTGTTCAGGGCTATATATATAATATAGAGGCTGTGGGGCTGTAATATAAACATGGAGACTGCTGGGCTGTATATATAATATAGAGGCTGCTGCTGGGCTGTATATAAAATATAGAGGCTGTGGGCTGTCTATATTTAGAGGCTGCGCTGGGCTGTATACACATAACTCTGGGCTGTATATATTATTTTGAGGCTGCTGAACTGTATATATTTGGAGGCTGTGCTGTATATATTATTTGGAGTTTGTGGCAGCCCAGCAACAACCTCAAAATAATATATAAAGCTCAGCAACACCTCCATATTATACATACAGCACAGTCTCCAAATACTATATACAGCCCAGCACAGCCTCCAAATAATAAATATAGCCCAGCAACACCTCCATATTATACATACAGCACAGTTTCCAAATACTATATACAGCACAACCTCCATATTATATATACAGAACAGCTCAACCTCCATTATATACAGCAGAGCTTCACCTCCATATTATATATATTACTCAGCAGCAGCCTCCACATAATATATAATATGGTGGTTCTCCTCCTGCTATATATGTCCCTGCTCCTGGTATATCTGTCCCCATCCTGGTCTCATCTTGGTACATATAATCCTTCAACCTGCTTCACACAGTAAAAAAAAAATACATACTCACGTTCCCTCTGATCCCCCGGGGCTCGTGTCCTCCTCAGATACTTCCCCACCGCATTCTTGCAGCAGGCTCCGATCTGTGTTTCCTCCCTGCACAGCTGCACCAGTGTGATGAGGTCGCTGGGTGATGACTCATCACTCTGCTGCAATTGTCTGAAAATGACAGAAAATAAAAGCGTAATACCACGGGCGCCAATGTCGCCCAGAATATCTCCTTCACTTATAATGGCCTCTGTCTAGTTCTTTAATGAAAATTTTAAAAAAATTCTGCAGCAGAACTGTCAATGTGAAAGCGGCCTAAAATGACACCTGAGTGCCACCATTTCCTCCTGTGTGGAAGGGGCATGTCCAAATTGTCCCATGCTGACAGCTGATTGGTCACACCCCAAACTGGTGACACCCAGCTGTAAATCATCAATTTCTCAGAAGAATAACAGAGTAGCAGGCACTATAGGAGATGCTGCAGAGGTGTTAGTGCAGCCAGGTGTGTCCTAGGGCAGATGTATGTGACTGTAGCCATACATGGAAGACAGTGCCACCACTGCGCCCACACAGATAACAATCATCCCTGCCCCAGATGCCAGGGGCAGCACACAGTCTCGTTTATGCCCCCGGATCCAGATCTTCTATGTGCAGCATACATTTTGAGGAGTCCTGCGTGGGAACAGCCATTGTCTACACAACTTGTGAGCAGCTGTTTCCCGGGCACAGCCTCCACACTGGCACAGCAGGGCACGGCCTCCACACTGGCACAGCAGGGCACAGCCTCCACACTGGCACCAGCAGGGCACAGCCTCCACACTGGCACCAGCAAGCACAGCCTCCACACTGGCACCAGCAGGGCACGGCCTCCACACTGGCACCAGCAGGGCACAGCCTCCACACTGGCACCAGCAGGGCACAGCCTCCACACTGGCACCAGCAGGGCACAGCCTCCACACTGGCACCAGCAGGCACAGCCTCCACACTGGCACCAGTAGGCACAGCCTCCACACTGGCACCAGCAGGGCACGGCCTCCACACTGGCAACAGCAGGGCACAGCCTCCACACCGGCACCAGCAGACACTGCCTCCACACCGGCACCAGCAGACACAGCCTCCACAATGGCACCAGCAGACACAGCCTCCACACTGGCACCAGCAGGGCATAGCCTCCACACTGGCAGCGGCAGGCACAGCCTCCACACTGGCAGCAGCAGGCACAGCCTCCACAACCGGCACCAGCAGGGCACAGCCTCCACACCGGCACCAGCAGACACAGCCTCCACACTGGCACCAGCAGGGCACAGCCTCCACACTGGCACCAGCAGGGCACAGCCTCCCACATCGGCACCAGCAGGGCACAGCCTCCACATCGGCACCAGCAGACACAGCCTCCACACCGGCACCAGCAGACACAGCCTCCACACTGGCAGCAGCAGACACAGCCTCCACACTGGCACCAGCAGACACAGCCTCCACACTGGCAGCAGCAGACACAGCCTCCACACTGGCACCAGCAGCACAGCCTCCACACTGGCACCAGCAGGCACAGCCTCCACACAAGCACCAGCAGGCACAGCCTCCACACAAGCACCAGCAGGCACAGCCTCCACACTGGCAGCAGCAGGCACAGCCTCCACACTGGCAGCAGCAGGCACAGCCTCCACACTGGCAGCAGCAGACACAGCCTCCACACTGGCAGCAGCAGACACAGCCTCCACACTGGCAGCAGCAGGCACAGCCTCCACACTGGCAGCAGCAGGCACAGCCTCCACACTGGCAGCAGCAGACACAGCCTCCACACTGGCAGCAGCAGGCACAGCCTCCACACTGGCAGCAGCAGGCACAGCCTCCACACTGGCAGCAGCAGACACAGCCTCCACACTGGCAGCAGCAGACACAGCCTCCACAATGGCACCAGCAGACACAGCCTCCACACTGGCACCAGCAGGGCACAGCCTCCACACTGGCAGCGGCAGCACAGCCTCCACACTGGCAGCAGCAGACACAGCCTCCACACTGGCAGCAGCAGACACAGCCTCCACACTGGCACCAGCAGGCACAGCCTCCACACTGGCACCAGCAGGCACAGCCTCCACACGCACCAGCAGGCACAGCCTCCACACAAGCACCAGCAGGCACAGCCTCCACACTGGCACCAGCAGACACAGCCTCCACACTGGCACCAGCAGGCACAGCCTCCACACTGGCACCAGCAGGCACAGCATCCACACAAGCACCAGCAGGCACAGCCTCCACACTGGCACCAGCAGGCACAGCCTCCACACTGGCAGCAGCAGGCACAGCCTCCACACTGGCAGCAGCAGGCACAGCCTCCACACTGGCAGCAGCAGGACACAGCCTCCACACTGGCAGCAGCAGACACAGCCTCCACACTGGCAGCAGCAGGCACAGCCTCCACACTGGCAGCAGCAGGCACAGCCTCCACACTGGCAGCAGCAGACACAGCCTCCACACTGGCAGCAGCAGGCACAGCCTCCACACTGGCAGCAGCAGGCACAGCCTCCACACTGGCAGCAGCAGGCACAGCCTCCACACTGGCAGCAGCAGGCACAGCCTCCACACTGGCAGCAGCAGACACAGCGTCCACACTGGCAGCAGCAGGCACAGCCTCCACACTGGCAGCAGCAGGCACAGCCTCCACACTGGCAGCAGCAGACACAGCCTCCACACTGGCAGCAGCAGACACAGCCTCCACACTGGCAGCAGCAGGCACAGCCTCCACACTGGCACAGCAGACACAGCCTCCACACTGGCAGCAGCAGGCACAGCCTCCACACTGGCACCAGCAGGCACAGCCTCCACACTGGCACCAGCAGGCACAGCCTCCACACTGGCACCAGCAGGCACAGCCTCCACACTGGCACCAGCAGGCACAGCCTCCACACAAGCACCAGCAGGCACAGCCTCCACAACAAGCACGAACAGGCACAGCCTCCACACTGGCAGCAGCAGGCACAGCCTCCACACTGGCAGCAGCAGGCACAGCCTCCACACTGGCAGCAGCAGACACAGCCTCCACACTGGCAGCAGCAGACACAGCCTCCACACTGGCAGCAGCAGGCACAGCCTCCACACTGGCAGCAGCAGGCACAGCCTCCACACTGGCAGCAGCAGACACAGCCTCCACACTGGCAGCAGCAGACACAGCCTCCACACTGGCAGCAGCAGGCACAGCCTCCACACTGGCAGCAGCAGGCACAGCCTCCACACTGGCAGCAGCAGACACAGCCTCCACACTGGCAGCAGCAGACACAGCCTCCACACTGGCAGCAGCAGGCACAGCCTCCACACTGGCAGCAGCAGGCACAGCCTCCACACTGGCACCAGCAGACACAGCCTCCACACTGGCAGCAGCAGACACAGCCTCCACACTGGCAGCAGCAGACACAGCCTCCACACTGGCAGCAGCAGACACAGCCTCCACACTGGCACCAGCAGACACAGCCTCCACACTGGCAGCAGCAGACACAGCCTCCACACTGGCAGCAGCAGGCACAGCCTCCACACTGGCACCAGCAGACACAGCCTCCACACTAGCCCTTACCTTCACCCCCTGCTGTTAGGTGTCAGTCAGGGAAAAGTCATGATGCAGCAACAAAACTTCACAATAAAATTCCGGCGGAGATGGCACAGAAAACTCACTCATCACTGCTCTCAGAATGCCCAGCTGAGAGAGGGGCAGTGTGAGTTAGTGTGAGGGCAGATGGAGAGCCTGTGGGCCACCTCGCTGGGCACAGACTATATCCTCCTCTATACTTGCAGGCCCACACACTGGGGTAACCAACGCTGCACAGCAAAGGTATGGCAGAAAGATGTGGGGGCAGCCGTTCTGCACGAGGTCACCAGACCAGGAAGGAGGAAGCTCCTCCACAGCTCCGAGTCAGCACATGGCTAATTTGCATCGCATGCAAATTAGCAAATGAACGAATTTGCATCGCATGCAAATTAGCCCTGTTCATTTGCTTCGCTAATGGAGCACTCAGCTACTGGCTGAGTATGCCTGATGGGCCCCTAGTTCTCAGGGATGACTGTCCCTGATGGGCCCCTGGCTGTCAGGGCTGACTGTCCCTGATGGCCAGTGGGCCGTCCAGCTGTGCAGGGCCCCGGCACTTGCCCGCGTATGCCGGGTGCTGACGTCGGCCCTGCCTCTTCCCATTGAAAAAAATAAAGTTGGATAAAAAATGGCCGACTTGAAAAATGGCCGCCATGGTCACCACCCATCTGGAAATGTTTTTCCCCCTCCTATATATGACTAGCCCAGGGGCCTATGGGGACTCGGGTGTCTGGGTCCTGCTGTGGTTGGGATGTCACTGGTGGCCTGCCCAGACCCGTGCCCCTGGTGGTCAACTGGTAAAGGAATTAGGGAATGGTAGTAAGGAGAACAAAAGTTTGTCGGGATGCAACCTGTGGCTTCTGATGATTGCACCAGCACTGCCTTGGGCCTCTAGGGATGATGTACGGGCAGCTAGGTGTTGAAGCTCCCCACAGGCGGAGCTGGGTCCCCGGGGCTCTGGTAGTAGACGGTTAGGGATGACAGCAGGGAACTGGCCTTGCTGGCAGGCAGCTGAAATAGTCTCTATAAATGGCAGGGTCAGGGGTAGAGGAATAGACACACACACTGGAGATTGTTTCTTTACCTTTTACTAATGGAATTAAAGGTAAAAGTCCAGTACACTGCCGGGTGTTCAGGTAGCACTTCTGGATCTCCACAGTGAGTGGATATAAGGCCTCCTCCTCTGCTCTCCTCTCACCTGCGCTGTGTTGGGTAACCCTCGTTGGACTGCCGCAATAGACTCTCTTGCGGTGCCTGGCTCCCTTGTTGATGGTTGCACAGATGTCCGGGAGACTGAAGTCTCCACATAAAACCGGCATTTTCTGCTGGGCTGGGTGCTCTCCTGCAGACTTGGACTCCAGTGTCCGGGGTGCGTTCTGGAGTGAACCAAGACGGCTCCTTGGTCCGCAGGCTGCTACTTCTCCATTGTTCCTACGTCTCACCTTCAACCCCACTCCTAGGTCCCTGCAATAGCTAGACTGATGGCTGTTCAGTTGTCTCTGGCTCGGGCCTAGCGAGGCTCCGACCACCAGAACGTCTTCACAGTTCTCCTAGCGAATACACACTCTGTCTAACTCCGCCCCAGCACCAGTATTTATAAGTGATCTTGCCTAAGAGCAGCAAGTTGAGCTCCACCTACTGGGTTGGGGTGAAAGGTGTTGTTTAAACTTGTGTACCCACTGTGGAAACCTATCCATGCGGTAGGTGAGTCTGTGGTTACCTGTGTGAGCACGGCGCCACATATACTAATGTGCCACAAACAGGAAGTTGATATCACCAACCATTCCCATTTTATTTAGGTGCATCCATATAAATGGTCCACCCTGTATATTTACTTTTTTTTTTTTTTAAAGTTACAATTTTGTAAAAAAAAAAGATTGACTTCTGTTGCCATTTCTGAGACTTGTGCCGCTGAGCTGAGTGATTGGTTTCACTATTATCGACTTGACGTCACCGCTGCTGCTGCTGCCTATACACAATCGTGGAGCAGAGTGCAACTACATCAGTGAGACTATTAGCGTAGTTTAGTTGAAAGGGGAAAACAACTTGAAATTATAAACTGCTAGCTACCCACAGCCATCACTACAGTAACCTAAAAGCTTACTATAGATTGTTTTTTCACTGACATGACATCCCTGTAATCACCTGTCCATTTTGTAGCATTTTACTGACTCGGAGCAAAATGTATAGCTCGATACACTTCAATAGTCTTCCTGCTACTTCTTTATGTAGTAACATCATTATTATACACCAAAGGCCCAGCTCTATTGGCAACCATATGTACTAATACTATACTACTGCCTCCACCATGTGTAACACATGATTACTGTGGCGCCCCTATGGGAAGACGCCACTGGGAGGTACTGCACCCCAAACAGAAGGTGTAGTGCCTCCATAGTCAGGGGTATGAGGTTTCTCACAGAGTCTGTCATAAGCACCCATACAATAGGCGACTTTAGGACAGGAGACCGTATATTCAGTAGGTCCCGGGGGTGGAGCCTAGAGTAGAGCGGGAGACTTGAGAGATAGTGAGTGACAGAGTCAGTCAGCGAGAGAGTGAGCAGGAGGACGGACGTCAGGAGACTGCGTCTATGACAGAAGGGCAACTCTTTGGAGAGAGGTGACCCAGACACCGGAGGGGACAAACCAGGACCGGTTGGAGCTGGCTGGGGAGTCCTGGGTCAACACCAGCATACCGGAGCCGAAGCAGTCAGTCGGTCTATCCCTGACTGCAAACCGACAAGCTGTGGGACCGACATAAGGGAGCCATAGCGCCACGGATTGAATCCCTACCTCAATTCCAAATTGGGTCCAGGACACTTTAGGTAAAGGAACGAATTCCGGTGGCGGGAGGATTACTCTTCTGTCGCTCCCGTCCGTACCGGTAAGGAACCGACTGTACCTAACAGTAACAGACCAGGGGACTGGCGAAAGGGCTCTTCAGTGTGGTTAATGAGAGTTAAAGAGGAACCCAGACCCCGGAAGCTATTACAAAGATACCACTGACAGCCTCTGCAGAGATTCCTCAAAATCACAACCCGTAAAACCAGACTGCACCGTGTACCTGTTTTCATCTGGTGACAGTAAAGAACTTCTTGAGCTGATCTGGTGTCTGTACTCATTTTCTCCGCCGCCCAGAGGGCTCCCACAGCATCGAGGTGAGGACAACTACTCCCCTCATCTACCCCGCTGCCCTGAGGTAAAGCTCCACCTGTGGAGAGCTGTACTACTCTGAGCTGTACCTCCATCACCTCAGCGGCCGGCCGCAGTGCTGGTATCCACGTTTCCAGTTACCACAGGTGGTGTCACGTTACCGTTTCCCCATCCATCATCATCATCCCCACCATCCCCGCCATTGAGGGTCCAGGGCACAGAACCGGGAACCGACCAGCCATGATCCCCACCGAAGTAACCCCCTGTCCCGGTATCAGAGTACCCCTACCCTGTCAACTGACTCAATTACCATACTTCCTTTCTTTATAATTCCAGAAACGTGTTTCAGAACTGAATGGCTATTGTTTTAGTAAAATCTCATCTGGCTTTTCCGTTCTTATCTGTTTTACTAATGATATTAATGTGGATGGAGATAATTAAGGATCACTGAGATACTTGGTAATCGAAAATGGCTGGTGTATTTGAAGTAATGCCTAGGTGGGGTAGACTCTAGCATGTTGTAAGTTTCCATAGACCCAAAGCAGTACAGAATGCTCAAGCAAGAGCAACCAGACATTTTGGATGTGACCCACCCCGTGGGGGCCGTGGTGTACTCAGAGCCGGGCCTGACGATGTCGGGGATGTCTGTCACAGTGGCGTGATCCAGTCCGTGGCCCCAGAGCGGTCAATTCAAAGGGGTATTAGGGGACGTCTTTGTTACTAAAAGGGGGTTTACTGCACGTGGGACCTGGGGATACAATAGTTTCAGTTGTCTCATTTGTCTCATAATAAATGGCTCTGTAAGAAGGTGGTCATGTTCCTGCCCCTTAAGACACCGATTGTGTGGTGGCCATGTTGTGGTCTGAATTGTAGCATGCATCTTTGTATGTAACGTGATGTGATATGCATAGTCATAAGGTATAGGAAATCTAAGTAGATGTAGCAAGTGGCCTATGGCACCTTAACTCCTTCCTCTTGGAGGAGCATTGACATGGAGCTGCAAGTAGGAGAAATAATGTCCTCTGAAAGTATTGCGGACCTGGGCTGGGATACCTTAAAACTGACAGTACCAGGAAGAACAGAGGTGTAACGCTGGTGGCCCTGTATACGCCAGCATCCCAAAACTTCCCAATGCCGATTTCCCTGCAGACTCCTCTACCCCAACCACCAGGGACACTGATGCCTTTACCTCTCTGTCTGCCCACTTGCCCTTGCAGGTATCTAGGTGCTGATTGGTCCTCTGCTCTCCTGCACAGCTATACACGTGTGTCTAGGACCCCTGTTGTGCTGCTTTGCCGGCCATGTGTATTGCGGCTATCAGTTCTACTCCACAGCAGACCATGTTTGTATCGACCAATGGCTTCTACCAAGGTACCTAGTCCACAGGTCCCGTGCATGCTGTGTGGGGTTTCCTGGTCTCCAGCCTTGTGTGCACCTTAAATAGTTGTCCCCAGTCAATTGTTGGGAGGCACCAATTATTTAAGGCTCTCTTCCCCTGTTTGTCACCTGAGCAACTCATTAGGTTCCAAACGTAGTCCAGTGTGTTGGTCCAGCCTGTTGTCCTGGTATGTCCATATCCAGGACCAGTCCTTCCTGTAACCAATTCTGTGTCTGCTGATGTCCTTGAATCCGTCCAGCCTGAATTTCTGTGTCTGTCCTGTCTATGTTCCTGGACCTGTCCTACCTGTGTTCCTAGTCCATTCCTGTGTCCTGGTATCAGCCAGAACCTTGCACCCGTTCCTGTGTCCTGTCTGAACTCTTGTGTCCTACCTGGAGTCCAATGTCCCACTTGACGTCCTGTGTCTTGTCTGAAGTGCAGTGTTCTACCTGAGTATGATGACCTGCAAGCGTTTGGTATACTGTATGTGTCTGGCTCACATTGCATCCAACATATTTAGGTATCTGCGTATTCAGGGACCAGCATGTCCAGTGATGGCATATCCTGAGTCCAGAGATTCCAGCCTTGCCCGTGTGCCTGCACCTGCCTAGTCCGTGTTCCTTGTGTCCTGTATCTGCACCTTAGGTCCTGTGCCAGATGATCTCTCCCTGATGTGTGAAGCCAAATGATCTCTGCCTTATGTCCAGTGCCTGATGATCTCTACCTGATATTCTGAGCCAGATGAAGACTCCCTGATGTTTGGTGCCAGATGACCTATGCCAGTGCCTGATGCTGGTGCTCAATGTCCTGAGTCAGGTGACCTCTCCCTGATGTCCTGTGCCTATACCTGATGTCAAGATTCAATATTCAAAGAAGCTTTATTGGCAGGACTAAATACACATCGGTTTTGCCAAAGCAAGTGTACAAAAGGGAATGGGGATAGGGACTGTGGGGTTGTTGGGCAGGGGCTGTAAGGAAGGTGGATGGCGCATATAACTTATGTCCTGTGCCTACAGCTGCCATGTATGTGGCGCAGTCCTATTTATGTTCCTTTGTCAGCCCTGTCTGGCTTTAGTACCTGTCCAGTCCCATGTTTGCACTCCTTTCCTGTTGTCACCCAAGTTCACTCAACTGCCACAGTCCCATAAACAATGCTCCGGGAGTGGCACCTGGTGTCTACTGTCAGCCAAACCCATCTTCATCATCTGAGACTCTGTTGAAAGCTCAGTAGGCACTTGGGCT
Source organism: Allobates femoralis (assembly GCA_033576535.1). Taxonomy (NCBI): domain Eukaryota; kingdom Metazoa; phylum Chordata; class Amphibia; order Anura; family Aromobatidae; genus Allobates; species Allobates femoralis. The sequence continues at coordinate 600,253,367 of JARQOC010000002.1, forward strand.
GCCTTCACACTTGCGTTTGTGTCTGCATGTGGAGGGCATGCAGAGGCAAACGCAGTGCAATGCAGCGGAGAATCTTTGCATGCGTTCACATAAGTATGGTGCCTGAGCAGCCAATCAGCTATCTCTGGGGGCGGCCTGGAGGAGGAGATCAGAGGTGGACATTTGCTCCTCCTGGCACAGCTGATCTCCCGCCGGTGTCAGCGGGGAGAAACAGCTGATCTGACAGCTGTTTAAATCTCCCGCGCTGACGCCCAAATAGGTGATATCAGGGCAGGAGATATGAAACAGCTGATCGCTGCTTCAAATCTCCCACGCCGACATCACCTATTCGGTGTCAGCGCGGGAGATTTAAACAGCTGTCGGATCAGCTGTTTCTCCCCGCTGACATCGGCGGGAGATCAGATGTGGCTCTGCATGATCTCCCGGTGGCTGCCGCTGATCAGCGGCAGCCACCGGGAGAGATTTCAATGAGATCCGCAGCGTTCTCCTGCGCTGTCATGCGGAGGACACTGTGGATCCATTGAGATCCATGCATGGTTTGTGCACTTGCGCCTGCGACCGCACAAAAAATGGAACATGCTACGTTCTGAGTGCGCACAAATTGTGCGCATCTGAACGCAAACGCAACCAAACACAGTCAAACGCAGGCACATGCGTTCCCATGTTAGACATAGGAACGCAGTTCGCAAGCGTTTGGCTGTGTTCAGTACGCTGCGTTTGCAAACGCAAGTGTGAAGGCAGCCTTAGTTAAGCCTCTCCGACATCAGGGTAAGCCCGGGCCCCTCTGTGGTCACTTCTGCTCACACTCTGCAAGCGTTACAAGAGGTAGTCCAGGAAGAACAGAAAATAATCCTTTTAGTGTACTGTGCCATGGAACTGAACTATGGAAAGTATTGTGCCCATTATTATGTGTTTCAAGTAGATGATAATGGACCCTTAAGTAAAGTTCTTTTGTATGAAACAAAAGGGGTGTCCCCTGATTTACATGTGGCGGTTCCTCAAATTGAAGACTTCAAAGAAGTTGAGGACTGCTGTCTGCAAGTGATTGCAATGCATCCCACACATAGTCACACATTTAATCATTGACATACAGTAGATGAATTTTCTGTAGAGGGCCAGAACTTATGGAGTAGTAGCTCATCCGTGACTTCCTCCCTTTGGCACCCTACAGCTATGTCAGTGCCATGTCTAAATCCCGAGATTAAGAGGGAAGCCATAAACGAAACCATGGAAGCACTACTGAACCTAGTGACTCTAACTGCGAAGTAATACTAAAGCATGAGCATAAGTGGCTCTGTGCGTATAAGTGAATTCTTAGTGTCATCTGCTGTTTTTAATATCTAACATTTCCACCACACATGGATGTGACTCATTCTGTTACTAATTAATTAAAAGAAACTCTGGCCAATAGTGACATCACCGTGGCTTTATTTATTAATATAGATACTAAGCACACTACATTGGTTATACTTTCCTTATTTAGGGGTTTCAAATATTCACTGTGACTTTAACATGTAAACTCGGACGTAATTATCTGAAGAATGTTTCCAACATGTTGTTATGAATCGCTACATATTACAAGGAAGGTGCCGGCAAGCACAGGGGCATAACGCCACCGTGAGCAGGCCTGTACTGGATGGGGCCCGCAAGTGAGAACACCCACTTCAGCTGGATGCACGTCCAATGCACATTCGGTTTAAATGTATTACAGCACAGAGACTGGTTGTGTCCCTGCACCGCTATACTTGATGCTGGTCAATCAGATGCCAGCAGCTATTGCTTGCATGTCAAGCATTAGCGTTGCAGGTCAGTGACGTCATGCTTCATCCATGGCAGGAACGCCAATGTCAGCTGGTGGCCTCTGCACCGGCTATAGAGGAGGACACTGCACATTGTGGGAGCAGAGGAAGGTGAGAAGAAAGTTGGTTTTTTAATGCATTAGAGCAGTGTTTCCCAACTCCAGTCCTCAAGGCACACCAACAGGTCATGTTTTCAGGATTTCCTTAGGATTGCATAGGTGATAATTTAATCACTTGCACAGGGGATAATTCCATCATCTGTCTAATGATAAGGAAATCCTGAAAACATGACCTGTTGGTGTGCCTTGAGGACTGGAGTTGGGAAACACTGCATTAGAGAAAAGCAGCAGAATGGGGATATGTAACAGGAAGAAACCCAAAATGGGAGACACAGGGAAACCCAAAATGGGAGATACAGCCCCGGATCCAAAAAATCGTGGTGTTAAGCCAGCCTTAGGCTGGTTTCACACTGCAGTTTTTTCCCTGATCAGGTTCCATCCAGTTCGTGTGCCAAAATCAGGAGAGGAACTTCCAGAGAAAAAGTATAATTGAAAGATTGACACCTGTTCTGAGTTTTGGAGACACTCCTGGTTTTGCCACACAAACCGAATGGAACCTGATCAGGGAAAAAACTGCAGTGTGAAAACAGCCTAAGGCCCCTTTCACATCAGCGGTAAGCGCTGATCATGGCAGTTGCGGTGAAAAAACCGCAACTGCCACGGTTACTGCATAATGGCCGCACTTGCGGTTCACCTGCAGCAAGCCCCATGCAATGTCTATGGGGCTTGCGGTAAGTGTGCGGCAGGTGCGGTATAGTTGCGGTTTCGGCACTTGCGGCAGATGCGGCTGCAAAAAAAACGCGGTCTGCCACGGGTTTTCCCGGCCGCATCTGCCGCAAATGCCAAAACAACACTTGCCGCACCTGCCGCACACTTACCGCAAGCCCCATAGACATTGCATGGGGCTTGCCACAGGTGAACCGCAAGTGCGGCCATTATGCGGTAACTGTGGCAGTTGCGGTTTTATCACCACAACTGCCGTGATCAGCGCTTACCGCTGATGTGAAAAGGCCCTAAAGGCCACTTCACACACACAGATATCTGAGTCCAATATCTGAACAGATCTCTGGTTGCAGTGAAATCATGGATACATTGCTCCATTTTGTGGCTGTGTACAACATGGAGCAATGTATCCATGATTTCACTGCAACCAGAGATCTGTTCAGATATTGGACTCAGATATCTGTGTGTGTGAAGTGGCCTTTAGATGTCTAAAAAGCCATTGAAAGTCATGACACCAGCTAAAAACTATCAGTAATCAGAAAGCAATCCTGCCATTTAGTGAAAAATGTCAGCTGATTCAACTGATGGCCTATAAAAAGGTGTCTTATTTCCAAGATGGCACACATCTTATGATAGATAGAACCAGTGAGTTGCCTCAAGATGTTCCAGTATTGTTGGGATCATATTCTAGAAGTATACATAATATAATTTCACTATAAACTTACCAAACCCAGGTACTCCATACAAAATTTAAGACAGTAAAGTGAAAATAATTGTCAATAGTTTTACAATAGCCAAAAACCACCTGTCGAGAGCTACCGAATGACCTGGAATCAGCAGGTGCATGTTACGTCACTGTCGGACTCGGTGACCTTTATTCCTGTCCCAGCCACTAGGTGGTGCTGGATTTCTTAAGCTAGTGGTGTCAGTGATAGAGGAGCCTTGTCCTCATCGGGACCCTGCTCCTTTGGTTCTTGCCTCTGTTGCTGGGCATCGCCATGCTCCTCCTGTGGGTGATGCTGGTTACAGGAGAGAGGTCCTTCAGAGGCATCTGGTGGGCACAGTCTTCATTCCTCTAGCAGAAGTGGGGTGGTTGGTACGAGTTGTGCATCACTGTCTGGCCTGCTTGTAGGGGCAGTCTGGATGTCATCAGGCTGTGAGCTCCAGCCAATGAGGGGGGACCGATGCCCTTCAAATACCTTGGGGCCTGTCCTGCAAACCGCCAGGTATATCCTTGGTTTTCCCAGCTATCTAGTTTGTGCTATATTATATTGACTCTAACCTTGCCTGAATTTTGACTCTTCTACCGCCTGACGATTTTGTACTTTTGCTGCCCTCCCAGTTTGGATGCTGCCTTCTGCCTATGCATTTAGATCCCGACTTTGTCTATTCCCTGACTTCCTAGTCTTCTCCCTATTCTGGGACTTCGCTGCTCCAGTCTGTTGCTCACTTATAGACAGCTCCCTCCTGGGCTCCGGTGTAATTCCAAATCCCTGCATAGGTATAGGGGTAAAGGGTCTGCCTTACCAGTAGCTTAGCTTTTGTGACCCACCCCAAGGCTGTGGGGTACTCGGAACCTGGGCATTTGCAGTGGGGATGTCACGGGTGGCTTGCCCGAGCCCGTGGCCCTGGTGGTCGCTGAAAAATGTGTAAAAAAAAAATAGGTGAAAAACAAAATAAAGTCTTATGAAGCTACCTACGGTGTCCAGTGATGACACTGGCGCTGCTGCAGACCTTCGGGGATGATGACTGGGCAGCCAGATGATAACGCTCCCCGAGTGACGGCGCAGTGTGGAATGATTGGGACTTCACACAGGGAGGTGGCTCTGCAGGTATAGTCTCTGGGTTGGACAGAGTCAGGGAATGGAAGAACTGACACACACATGCTGGGATCTGTTTCCGTACTTTTTACTGGTGATAAAGCAGGCACTGTCCAGGGTACACTCCGGGTGGTTGGGAAGCACTTCAGAATCTCCACACCTGATGAGTTTTGAGGCCTCCTTGTCCCTGTTTGTGTGTCTAGTTCCTGACATGTCTATAACCCTGGTCTGACCTCTCCTGTGCTCTTCACTTGTATGGCAGGGTTGAAAACCTTTGGTTGGGTACCACTCCTCTTCTGCAGTCCCTGGCTCTCTTCAGTGCTGTGCCACAATGTCCCCAGAATACTAAAGTCTCCTGTTCTCCGGTGCTATCTCTCTTGGGCTGACTTTCCCATGCAGACTCGGACTCCGGTGTCCGGGTTGCTTCCTGGGGTGAACCGATATGGTTCCTCTGCCCCTTGCCTTGCCTCCGACCCTCACTCTTGGGCCCCTGCACTGGCTAGTCTTCCCTCTGGTATGAGCATAGCGCAGCTCCGTTCACCAGGATGTCTTCACGGTACTCACTGAAACTGCGCTGCCTAACTCCTCCCGGGCCTGAATTTATAGGGGACCTTGCCTGAAGGCAGCAAGTAGAGCTTCCTCTTCAGGTCTGGGGTGAAGGTGTTGTATGTGTAGAGTACTTGATGTGGAAATCCCTCTGTGCACCTGGTGGTTCTGTGGCGACCTATACTGCAGGGTGCCACATTTGCAGTGGATAATCATCACAGTACAGTTGTTTCAAAGAAAACAACTAATGCACTCAACCTCCATGGTCTTATACACTCAGCATGCAGGACTCCATTCGTGAACAAAGGCATGTTCAAGGCATTTAAAGTTTGCACAACAACATTTAAACAAACCTGTGAAATACTGGGATAATATATTCTGGTTAGAGGAGATTAAAATTTAACTCTTTGTATGGCATAGTACACACCATGTTTGGATGCCAAAAGACACTGCATATCACTCCAAAAATACCATTCCAACAGTGAAGTTAGAAAGTGGAAAAATCATGGTGTGGGACTTTCTAGCATAGTTATATAATTGAAGGATGAACAAATGCACCGAGACATTCTTAATAAAAATCTGCTTCCAGCTACCCAGATGATGAAGATGAAATGAGGGTGGACATTTCAGCAAGACAATGATACAAAACACACTGCCCAGGAAATTCTCAGTTGGTTTCAGAAAAAGAAAACAGAACTGCTAGAATGGCCCAGCCAAATATTCAACCCTGAATCCAATAGAAATGTATGTAGGAACTAAAGCTCAGAGTTCATAGAAGGGGCCCTTGGAACCTTCAGGATTTGAAGAAGTGTTTGTGTGGGAGAATGGTCAAAATCACATCTGAGCAATGCATGTAACTCCGTGGTTTCTCCATATAAGAGGCGTCTTGAAGGTTACATCACCAACAAAGTCTTTTGAATGAAGTATTAAATAAAGTTCAGTAAGTGTGTTCAGCCCTTTAAAATTGTGTAATTTCTCATTATTACATATAACTTAATTTTTGGTTTGATTTCTTTGCCTGTGTGGTTTGGATGGGTTGTTACTGACATTTGGTAAGAGATTCATGCGAATAGCATCTTCAGAAATATATTTACTTAGAAAATTGGTGACAGGTTCAATACTTATTTCACCTGCTATATATACCAGTAAAGGCTCAAGAATGTATTACATATATACCAGGATGGGAGACCTTATACCAGGATGCTGCCATGAATGGAGGACATATATACCATGATAGGGGACATATACACCAGTGGGGGACCCATGATGGAGGTCATTTATATCACGATAGGCCATATATACCAGAAAAGGGCCCAAGATGGGAAGATATATATTATGAAGTGGACATATATATCAGGATGGGGGATTTTAACACCAGGATGGGAGACATATATACCGTATATCCTAAAGAGTCCCTGGATGGGGGCCATGTATACCATAATGTGAGACATAAATACCAGGAAGGGGCACAGGATGGAATACATTACTAAGTAATGAAGGAGGGCATGGGCAGCACATATTTACATAATTTATGAAATGCAACAAGGGCCCCTTGATATAATTTAGAATGTAACAAGGGCCCATACATCTGAACAACATGCAGGACAGGGGCCCCAGGTCAAATTTCGCTCCCTTACCTCTTTCATAAGCCAGTTTTATCTAAATTGTTTTTGCATATCTCTAGCTATAAATGCTGTATACATTTTTACTATCAGAGAGAAAGCACAGGAATTTGTCTTACTCTAAGAATCTTTTTATACAAATGCTGCGTCATAATGTTTCCTTTCTAGTCACTTTCACTACTAAAAATAAGATAGAGGGGGTTATGAGTGGAGGAAGTTAGCAATAATCATATGATGAGTAAACACTGGCGTAAGTGAGAAGCATAATAGAATCTGCGGTGAAAAGAGGAAACCCTTCCTAAAAGAGGAAGAACCGGAGCTAAGGCAACGATGAACTCTCAAGCATCTCAGACAGCTTAAGTGCCACTTCTCCGCTCCCGGCAAAGCAATGTTTCAAGTCAACCTATTTTTAACATTTTTCTGCCATCTCATATCTAATCAAATACATCTGCAGTGTTAGATTTGAAATATCTGATTCATATATGTAGATAAGTGAAATATCACAAGAATGAACATATTGGCCCTTATTCATCAAAGTGTTATTGTGGTGCCCCTACGGACTGGTCGCCACAGTGATGCTGCACCTGCTCCACAGGTGTGGTATCACAGTTCTCAGGGGCGGTCACAGAGTGTAATGGGCCCCTGTGCAAGAAATGTTTTGGGCTTCCCCTTCATAGTGCAATAGTTATGTAAACATATGGATTGTAATATTTATAAATGCTGTGTATTTTAGTGCAGGAAAATCTGCAGCATATCAAGTCTTGCTGTGAGTTTTCCCACACTAAATCAGTGTTTCCCAACTCCAGTCCTCAGGACCCACCAATAGGTCATGTTTTCAGGATTTCCTTAGGATTGCATAGGTGTTAGTTTAATCACTTGCACAGGGGATAATTCCATCATCTGTCTAATGATAAGGAAATCCTGAAAACATGACCTGTTGGTGTGCCTTGAGGACTGGAGTTGGGAAACACTGCACTAAATAGACTGTATGTATAATATTGAGGCTGTGCAGGGTTGTACTTATTCTCTGGAGGCTACTGCTGGGCTGTATATATTATTTAGAGGACAGTTGCAGAATCCAAATAATATATACAGCTCAATAGAGCCTCCAAATAACATATATAGCCCAGCACAGCCTCCAAATAACATATATAGCCCAGCACAGCCTCCAGATGACATACAGCCCAGCGCAGCCTCCAAATAATATGTATAGCCCCCGTGCTGTGCGCTCCGCCTGATGGCTGTGGGCCCCTGGGAGCTATGTATTTGCCCCTGACAGGGGCCCAGGCCTGCTGTGCACTCCTCCCCCATGCTTTCCCTCCTAACCCGTGTGGCAGACGGCCACTGATCACAGTGCCTGACTGTATGAGCTCGGAGAAAAACACTGGTCTCCAGCACCTCCTGTACTGCACTTCCTGTAGGAGATCATAGAGTTCTGCTCCCAGCTCAGCACTGTCATGCAGGGGCATACATAGAAATCATGGGGCCCCATAGCAGAATTTCTAATTGGGCCCCCCCAAAAAAAATATTTGCCTGGGTCATATAAGAGCAAATCTCAAGACTTTTCAGTCCCTACAAACTAATTTTCCTCTCACTGAAGCCTTTAGATTCCCTTTTAATTGTCCCCATAGAGTATGATGGTAACAAAAGTGCCCCACAAACACTGTATAATCCCCCACAGTGAATTCCTCCAAAGTACCCTCCACACACAGTATGATGACCCCACTGTACCCCTCTACTACACCAACAAAGTATGGTGACATCCAACTGTGTCCTCCACACAAGCCTTCCAAGCGAAAATGGGTCTACATACAGAATAATGGCCCCTACTATCCCTACAAATAGTATAATGGCCCCAACACAGCCCTACGCACAGTATGATGTACCCCCACACAAACTCCACCAGTAAGATGGACCATGCACAAACCATCACACTGTGTAATTGCTTCCATATAAGATAATGACCCTCAAATAGCACTTCATAGTATAAAGGCTCCCTCATAGCCGTCCACATATTATAATGGACCCCACATAGTTCTCCAAATAGTATAATGGTCTTCACAAACTTTACCAAAAATTATAATGGCCCCACATAGTCTTCTATATGGTATACAGGGCCCACATAAGTCCTCCATATCGTATAATGCACTGCATAGTACTCCATATATTATAATGCACCCCATATTCCTCCACATATTATAATGCACCCCCCCATATTCCTCCATATTGTATAATGCACTCCATAGTCCTCCATATGTTATAATGCATCCCCATAGCCCTCCACATCATATAATGCACCGCCCATAGTCCTCCATATCATATAATGCACCCCCCATAGTCCTCCATATCATATTATGCACCCCCATAATCCTTCATATTGTATAATGCACTGCATATTATTCCATATCATAATGCATCCCCAATAGTCCATCATATCATATAATGCACCCCCAAAGTCCCCCATATAGTAATGCACCCCACATAGTTCTCCATTTAGTATAGTAAACACGTAGGCGTCAGGATTAGGGACATTATTATATAAAGGGCCCAGCATAGAAGTCATAATTAAAGTGACATTTTTAAATAAAGGGTCCCAGAATTAGGGACATTATTAAAGGTAGGCACCAGAATGGGGGTATTATTAAAAAGATGGCAGGACATTAATACAGAAAGGTGCTTTGATAGGGACATTTTAAAATGAAGGAGCCAGGATTGAGGACATTATTACAAGAAGAGGCCAGGATGGGGGACATAATTAATTAAATTGTTCCAAGATGGGGACATTATTAAATTAAGGAGCCAGAATTGAGGACATTATTATAGCAAGAGATCAGGATGGGGACTTAATTAAAGAAAGCACCCAGAATGGGGAAAATTAATACAAGAAGGAACCAGGATAGGAACATTATTAAAGGAATGAATTAGCACATCTTTATAGGCTCTAGAACATACAAGAATTCATACCTCTGACCAACATGCAGCTGTTGGTCCAGGTCCAAATTATAAACTGGGGCCCATCGGAAACTAGTTATACCACTGCTGTGCCCGCTCTTCATAGACATTAATACAAACATACCATTAGGACATGTGCACAGTTTTTTTGCTGAGTTTTCGGAGTAGAACCAGAGTGATAATTCCTAGTTTTTGAGGAGGATTTAGATTTCTGCTCAGTTTCTGCTCCAAAATGCTTTAAAAATCTTGATGTTAACACCTTAGATTGTGAAGAAATCTAGATGAAGGGAACAGAGCGCACAATAGGGTGATACCCTAGGGAGGAAGAGTGGGTAAGAGCTTGGTTAATGCTCAACTGGTGAAGCGCCAGGATTGGCTCATCAATGGAGGCATCAGTTCTGGGGTGGCTTCGGTATGCGATTTTTAGGCTTGGGAGAGCCCATTAATCACCTGACCCAATCTGTCTGCTTCACCTTGTCTGATGACCCAATTTGAGGGGGACCCCATGTTATTTTTTTACTTATTTATTTATAAATAAACTAGCTGTGAGCCCGATTCTAAAGAATCGGGTAGTCTAGAATCCATATATAGTTTATTTAGTAATAGTTAGGGGAGTGCGGTGAAATTAATTGTGTGTATACAGGCGGCTCAGTGGGTAGCAGAGTATAAGGTGGCTCAGTGGGTAGCAGTGAGTGCGGTGGCTCAGTGGTCAGCAGTGAGTGCGGTGGCTCAGTGGGTAGCAGTGAGTGCGGCGGCTCAGTGGGTAGCAGTGAGTGCGGTGGCGCAGTGGTCAGCAGTGAGTGCGGCGGCGCAGTGGTCAGCAGTGAGTGCGGTGGCTCAGTGGGTAGCAGTGAGTGCGGTGGCTCAGTGGTCAGCAGTGAGTGGGGTGGCTAAGTGGGTAGCAGTGAGTGCGGCGGCTCAGTGGTCAGCAGTGAGTGCGGCGGCTCAGTGGTCAGCAGTGAGTGCGGCGGCTCAGTGGTCAGCAGTGAGTGCGGCGGCTCAGTGGTCAGCAGTGAGTGCGGCGGCTCAGTGGTCAGCAGTGAGTGCGGCGGCTCAGTGGTCAGCAGTGAGTGCGGCGGCTCAGTGGTCAGCAGTGAGTGCGGTGGCTCAGTGGTCAGCAGTGAGTGCGGCGGCTCAGTGATCAGCAGTGAGTGCGGCGGCTCTGTGGTCAGCAGTGAGTGCGGCGGCTCTGAGGTCAGCAGAGGACGGCGGCTCTGTGGTCAGCAGAGGACGGCGGCTCTGTGGTGAGCAGAGGACGGCGGCTCTGTGGTGAGCAGAGGACGGCGGCTCTGTGGTGAGCAGAGGACGGCGGCTCTGTGGTGAGCAGAGGACGGCGGCTCTGTGGTGAGCAGAGGACGGCGGCTCTGTGGTCAGCAGAGGACGGTGGCTCTGTGGTCAGCGCAGGACGGGGACTCTGTGGTCAGCGCAGGTCGGGGGCTCTGTGGTCAGCGCAGGTCGGGGGCTCTGTGGTCAGCGCAGGACGGGGGCTCTGTGGTCAGCGCAGGACGGGGGCTCTGTGGTCAGCGCAGGACGGGGGCTCTGTGGTGAGCGCAGGACGGGGGCTCTGTGGTTAGCAGTGAGTGGGGTGGGTGAGTGGTTAGCAGTGAGTGGGGTGGCTCAGTGGGTAGCAGTGAGTGGGGTGGGTCAGTGGGTAGCAGTGAGTGCGGCGGCTCAGTGGTCAGCAGTGAGTGCGGCGGCTCAGTGGTCAGCAGTGAGTGCGGCGGCTCAGTGGTCAGCAGTGAGTGCGGCGGCTCAGTGGTCAGCAGTGAGTGCGGCGGCTCAGTGGTCAGCAGTGAGTGCGGCGGCTCTGTGGTCAGCGCAGGACGGCGGCTCTGTGGTCAGCGCAGGACGGGGGCTCTGTGGTCAGCGCAGGACGGGGGCTCTGTGGTCAGCGCAGGACGGGGGCTCTGTGGTCAGCGCAGGACGGGGGCTCTGTGGTCAGCGCTGGATGGGGCCTATGTGGTCAGCGCAGGACGGGGGCTCTGTGGTCAGCGCAGGACGGGGGCTCTGTGGTCAGCGCAAGACGGGGGCTCTGTGGTCAGCGCAGAACGGGGGCTCTGTGCAGGACGGCGGCTCTGTGGTCAGCGCAGGACGGGGGCTCTGTGCAGGATGGCGGCTCTGTGGTCAGCGCAGGACGGCGGCTCTGTGGTCAGCGCAGGACGGCGGCTCTGTGGTCAGCGCAGGACGGGGGCTCTGTGGTCAGCGCAGGACGGCGGCTCTGTGGTCAGCGCAGAACGGGGCTCTGTGCAGGACGGCGGCTCTGTGGTCAGCGCAGGACGGGGGCTCTGTGCAGGACGGCGGCTCTGTGGTCAGCGCAGGACGGCGGCTCTGTGGTCAGCGCAGGACGGCGGCTCTGTGGTCAGCGCAGGACGGGGGCTCTGTGGTCAGCGCAGGACGGGGGCTTTGTGGTCAGTGCAGGACGGGGGCTCTGTGGTCAACGCAGGACGGGGGCTCTGTGGTCAACGCAGGACGGGGGCTCTGTAGTCAGCAGAGGACGGCGGGTCTGTAGTCAGCAGAGGACGGGGGCTCTGTGGTCAGCGCAGGACGGGGGCTCTGTGGTCAGCGCAGGACGGGGGCTCTGTGGTCAGCGCAGGACGGGGGCTATGTGGTCAGCGCAAGACGGGGGCTCTGTGGTCAGCGCAGGACGGGGGGCTCTGTGGTCAGCGCAGGACGGGGGCTCTGTGGTCAGCGCAGGACGGCGGCTCTGTGGTCAGCGCAGAACGGGGGCTCTGTGCAGGACGGCGGCTCTGTGGTCAGCGCAGGACGGGGGCTCTGTGCAGTACGGCTGCTCTGTGGTCAGCGCAGGACGGGGGCTCTGTGCAGGACGGCAGCTCTGTGGTCAGCGCAGGACGGGGGCTCTGTGGTCAGCGCAGGACGGGGGCTCTGTGGTCAGCGCAGGACGGGGGCTCTGTGGTCAGCGCAGAACGGGGGCTCTGTGGTCAGCGCAGGGCGGGGCTCTGTGGTCAGCGCAGGACGGCGGCTCTGTGGTCAGCAGAGGACGGCGGCTCTGTGGTCAGCAGAGGACGGTGGCTCTGTGGTCAGCAGTGAGTGGGGCGGCTCAGTGGTCAGCAGTGAGTGGGGCGGCGCAGTGGTCAGCAGTGAGTGCGGCGGCGCAGTGATCAGCAGTGAGTGCGGCGGCGCAGTGGTCAGCAGTGAGTGCGGCGGCTCAGTGGTCAGCAGTGAGTGCGGCGGCGCAGTGGTCAGCAGTGAGTGCGGCGGCTCAGTGGTCAGCAGTGAGTGCGGCGGCTCAGTGGTCAGCAGTGAGTGCGGCGGCTCAGTGGTCAGCAGTGAGTGCGGCGGCTCAGTGGTCAGCAGTGAGTGCGGCGGCTCAGTGGTCAGCAGTGAGTGCGGCGGCTCTGTGGTCAGCAGTGAGTGCGGCGGCTCTGTGGTCAGCAGAGGACGGCGGGTTTGTGGTCAGCGCAGGACGGCGGGTCTGTGGTCAGCGCAGGACGGCGGCCTCTGTGGTCAGCGCAGGACGGCGGCTCTGTGGTCAGCGCAGGACGGCGGCTCTGTAGTCAGCGCAGGACGGGGGCTCTGTGGTCAGCGCAGGACGGGGGCTCTGTGGTCAGCGCAGGACGGGGGCTCTGTGGTCAGCGCTGGACGGGGCATATGTGGACAGCGCAAGACGGGGGCTCTGTGGTCAGCGCAGGACGGGGGCTCTGTGGTCAGCGCAGGACGGCGGCTCTGTGGTCAGCGCAGGACGGGGGCTCTGTGGTCAGCGCAAGACGGGGGCTCTGTGCAGGACGGCGGCTCTGTGGTCAGCGCAGAACGGGGGCTCTGTGGTCAGCGCAGGACGGCGGCTCTGTGGTCAGCGCAGGACAGGGGCTCTGTGGTCAGCGCAGAATGGGGGCTCTGTGCAGGACGGCGGCTCTGTGGTCAGCGCAGGACGGGGGCTCTGTGCAGGACGGCGGCTCTGTGGTCAGCACAGGACGGCGGCTCTGTGGTCAGCGCAGGACGGCGGCTCTGTGGTCAGCGCAGGAAGGGGGCTCTGTGGTCAGCGCAGAACGGGGGCTCTGTGCAGGACGGCGGCTCTGTGGTCAGCGCAGGACAGGGGCTCTGTGCAGGACGGCGGCTCTGTGGTCAGCGCAGGACGGCGGCTCTGTGGTCAGCGCATGACGGGGGCTCTGTGGTCAGCGCAGGACGGGGGCTCTGTGGTCAGCGCAGGACGGGGGCTCTGTGGTCAGCGCAGGACGGGGGCTCTGTGGTCAGCGCAGGACGGGGGCTCTGTGGTCAGCAGAGGACGGCGGGTCTGTGGTCAGCAGAGGACGGGGGCTCTGTTGTCAGCGCAGGACGGGGGCTCTGTGGTCAGCGCAGGACGGAGGCTCTGTGGTCAGTGCAGGACGGGGGCTCTGTGGTCAGCGCAGGACGGGGGCTATGTGGTCAGCGCAAGACGGGGGCTCTGTGGTCAGCGCAGGATGGGGGCTCTGTGGTCAGCGCAGGACGGCGGCTCTGTGGTCAGCGCAGAACGGGGGCTCTGTGCAGGACGGCGGCTCTGTGGTCAGCGCAGGACGGGGGCTCTGTGCAGGACGGCGGCTCTGTGGTCAGCGCAGGACGGGGGCTCTGTGCAGGACGGCGGCTCTGTGGTCAGCGCAGGACGGCGGCTCTGTGGTCAGCGCAGGACGGGGGCTCTGTGGTCAGCGCAGGACGGGGGCTCTGTGGTCAGCGCAGGACGGGGGCTCTGTGGTCAGTGCAGGATGGGGGCTCTGTGGTCAGCGCAGGACGGGGGCTCTGTGGTCAGTGCAGGACGGGGGCTCTGTGGTCAGCGCAGGACGGGGGCTCTGTGGTCAGCAGAGGACGGCGGGTCTGTGGTCAGCGCAGGACGGGGGCTCTGTGGTCAGCGCAGGACGGCGGCTCTGTGGTCAGCACAGGACGGCGGCTCTGTGGTCAGCGCAGAACGGGGGCTCTGTGGTCAGCGCAGGACGGCGGCTCTGTGGTCAGCGCAGAACGGGGGCTCTATGCAGGACGGCGGCTCTGTGGTCAGCGCAGGACGGGGGCTCTGTGCAGGACGGCAGCTCTGTGGTCAGCGCAGGACGGTGGCTCTGTGGTCAGCACAGGACGGGGGCTCTGTGGTCAGCGCAGGACGGGGGCTCTGTGGTCGGAGCAGGACGGGGGCTCTGTGGTCAGCGCAGGACGGGGGTTCTGTGGTCAGCGCAGGACGGGGGCTCTGTGGTCAGCAGAGGACGGCGGGTCTGTGGTCAGCGCAGGACGGGGGCTCTGTGGTCAGCGCAGGACGGGGGCTCTGTGGTCAGCGCAGGACGGGGGCTCTGTGGTCAGCGCAGGACGGGGGCTCTGTGGTCAGCGCAGGACGGGGCTGTGGTCAGCGCAAGACGGGGGCTCTGTGGTCAGCGCAGGACGGGGGCTCTGTGGTCAGCGCAGGACGGCGGCTCTGTGGTCACCGCAGAACGGGGGCTCTGTGCAGGACGAAGGCTCTGTGGTCAGCGCAGGACGGGGGCTCTGTGCAGGACGGCGGCTCTGTGGTCAGCGCAGGACGGCGGCTCTGTGGTCAGCGCAGGACGGGGGCTCTGTGGTCAGCGCAGGACGGGGGCTCTGTGGTCAGCGCAGGTCGGGGGCTCTGTGGTCAGCGCAGGACGGGGGCTCTGTGGTCAGCGCAGGACGGGGGCTCTGTGGTCAGCGCAGGACGGGGGCTCTGTGGTCAGCGCAGGACGGGGGCTCTGTGGTCAGCGCAGGAGGCGGGAGTGACGCGAGGTGGGCGGAGCCGAGGCGGGAGTGACGCGAGGTGGGCGGAGCCACGCCGGGAGTGCCGCGAGGTGGGCGGAGCCACGGCGGGAGTGACGCGAGGTGGGCGGAGCCACGCCGGGAGCCGTGTAGCGGGATGGCGGCGGGGTAAGTATACTGGAGTGTGTGTGTGTGTGTGTGAGTGTGTTTATGTGAGTGTGTATGTGTGTGTGGTGTGTGTGTGTGAGTGTGTGTGTGTGTTGTGTGTGTGAGTGTGTGTGTCCCTAACGCACTTCCGTATGTTTGGCAGCCACGTCCACGACGACGGAAGTGGTGCCGAATATGACGGAAGTGCGCTACGGCAATTATAGATTAGATAATTTAAAAAAACAGCATAGGTTGACCTCTGTGTTGGATTTCCTGCCAAGGTAAAGCTGTCTGCTGGCTACAGCTGCCTGCTTTACCCTAGCGGGCTAAAATAAATAGATGAGACCCCACATCATTTTTTTTTAATTAATTATATATTTTGTGGTGAAATACCAGGCAAAACACCCTTTAGTGCCACATTAAAGACACTAAAGGGTGCAAGCTTAGAATATGTGGGGGGATGAGACTTATATAGCTGTTTGTCTTCTATCTGTGTATTTATTTATATCTCTCATCATGGGCGTACCCAGGATCAAAACTAGGGGGGGGCAAGCCATGATGCGCCCGCCAGAACGTCATATCCGGCCCGGTGCATTGTGGGGGCTGATCACGTGTTCAACCGCACCCCCATAGTACTCCATACAGTATAATGCACTCCCATGGGACTCCATCAAATATACCGTAATGCATCCCCATTATCCATAGGACTCCATCACATATAATGCACCCTTATAGCACTCCATCACATATAATGCACTGTCATAGGACTCCATCACATATAATGCACTGTCATAGGACTCCATCACATATAATGCACCCTTATAGCACTCCATCACATATAATGCACTGTCATAGGACTCCATCACATATCTTGCACTGTCATAGGACTCCATCACATATAATGCACCCTTATAGCACTCCATCACATATAATGCACTGTCATAGGACTCCATCACATATCTTGCACTGTCATAGGACTCCATCACATATAATGCACCCTTATAGCACTCCATCACATATAATGCACTGTCATAGGACTCCATCACATATCTTGCACTGTCATAGGACTCCATCACATATAATGCACCCTTATAGCACTCCATCACATATAATGCACTGTCATAGGACTCCATCACATATCTTGCACCCTCAAAGGACTCCATCACATATAATGCACCATCATAAGACTCCATCACATATAATGCACCCCCATAGTACTCTATCACATATAATGCACCCCCACAGTACTTCATCACATATAATGAACCCCCATGGAACTCTATCACATATAATGCACCCTCATAGGATTCCATCACATATAATACATCCCCATAGTACTCCATCATCACATATAATGCAGCCCCATAGTACTCCATCATCACATATAATGCACCCCCATAGGATTCCATCACATATAATATATTCCCATAGGACTCCATCACATATAATGCATCCCCATAGTACCTTCATCACATGTAATGGACCCCCATAGTACCTTCATCACATGTAATCAACCCCATAGTACCTTCATCACATGTAATCAACCCCCATAGTACCTTCATCACATGTAATCAACCCCATAGTACCTTCATCACATGTAATCAACCCCCATAGTACCTTCATCACATATAATGCACCCCCATAGTACTTTCATCACATATATACCCATAGTACCTTCATCACATATAATGCACCTCCATAGTACCTTCATCACATATAATGCACCCCCATAGTACCTTCATCACATATAATGCACCCCCATAGTACCTTCATCACATATAATGCACCCCCATAGTACCTTCATCACATATAATGCACCCCCATAGTACTTTCATCACATGTAATGCACCCCCATAGTACCTTCATCACATATAATGTACCCCCATAGTACCTTCATCACATATAATGCACCCCCCTAGTACTTTCATCACATATAATGCACCCCCATAGTACCTTCATCACATATAATGCACCTCCATAGTACCTTCATCACATATAATGCACCCCCATAGTACCTTCATCACATATAATGCACCTCCATAGTACCTTCATCACATATAATGCACCCCCATAGTACTTTCATCACATGTAATGCACCCCCCTAGTACTTTCATCACATATAATGCACCCCCATAGTACCTTCATCACATATAATGCACCTCCATAGTACCTTCATCACATATAATGCACCCCCATAGTACCTTCATCACATATAATGCACCCCCATAGTACCTTCATCACATATAATGCACCCCCATAGTACTTTCATCACATGTAATGCACCCCCATAGTACCTTCATCACATATAATGCACCCCCATAGTACCTTCATCACATATAATGCACCCCCATAGTACCTTCATCACATATAATGCACCCCCATAGTACCTTCATCACATATAATGTACCCCCATAGTACCTTCATCACATATAATGCACCCCCCTAGTACTTTCATCACATATAATGCACCCCCATAGTACCTTCATCACATATAATGCATACCCATTACATACCCATACATATTATCTCCCATCAGTTGTCACATTGATTAAAAAAAGAAAATACTCAACCCTTTCCTCAGTCCTCGATGTTCTCTGCTCACAACTCCAGTCTCCCCAGCGTGTCTGCGGCTCTGCAGGACCCGGGCAGCGCCAGCGCTCAGTGATGACATCATCGCTCCCCCGACGTCCTGATCGGAAGCGCAGCATACAGCGGCGGCCGGTATTACACTACAGGAGCAGGAGCGGCGTCTGTGGGGAACCCTCACTAGCAGCAGGTAACCTCTGCCAATGCCGTCAGCTGGTTGCCACCGCATGACAGGTGCGCCCCTGCGAGGAGGGAGAATGGAGCCCTGGAACCCGTCAGGCTTCTAGGGGGGGGCATCGGCCCCCCCCTGCCCAACGCTGGGTACGCCCATGTCTCTCATATCTACAGATGAAACCAGTTTGCAGACACTATATAAAAAGACACATATGCTTCTTTTTCTCACTATTTGACATGAAATAAAATACCTTAAAGAGGACCTGTCACCAAACCAGGCATGGTGATCTAATTACAGCACTGAATGCAGCATGTTTGCTGCATCCAGGCAAGGGGTCCCCCAGCCCTTGAGCCCCCCTGTCCCCCGAGTAAATACACTTACAAAACTTACATCCTGCAGCCATAAGGGAGGTGGCTAGAGGCTGGAGCCAAAGGGCAGATTCACACCCCCTGCATGTTTAATCTGCCCACCGCTGCCTCCCTGATGCCTATCATTGTCTCCCTCATCTGCAGCATAACACAGAGCTTATTTTAGAAATGGCCACTTAGCCCCGCCCCCTGTGGTGACGCCACCGCTTATACCATTGAGCATTGTTAACCATAGAGCAGGGCGGGTATAAGCGGTGATGTCACTGCAGGATGGGGGGCGGCCGGCCTCCTGCTCTGACGACACCACCTTTCCCCGCCCTGCTCTATGTTAACCATACCAGCACGTGTATATACTTGAAAAAATGCTGCAGCACTCCGTCATTTGATGTATCTTATTGCCTTTATTTTGGCACAGGTACCACAGGTACCATAGGGCAACGTATCGGGCACATGCGCCCTTCATCCAGCTGGATGAAGGGCGCATGTGCCCGATACGTTGCCCTATGGTACCTGTGGCCGAAATAAAGGCAATAAGATACATCAAATGACGGAGTGCTGCAGCATTTTTTCAAGTATCTATCTATCTATCTATCTATCTATCTACAGTTCAAAAGAGGGTCACAGCACTTCCTTCTTTAGCAAGGGATGTTTATTCCAGCTCAGGCATAAGGCGACGTTTCGAACTATGCTAGCTCTTTATCCAGCTGGATAAAGAGCTAGCATAGCTCGAAACCTCGCCTTATGCCTGAGCTGGAATAAACATCCCTTGCTAAAGAAGGAAGTGCTGTGACCCTCTTTTGAACTGTATGTATATTTGAGGCTGGAAGGAGCCTCAGGGACGCTCTGCACTCTGCTGAAAGACCAGCCATACACGCTGCTTCTATTCTATCACTATTTATCTATCTATCTATCTGTTCTGTCCCATTCTGATGACTGCAAATCCCAAGCGCTTCAATCACCAGACTTTTAGATGATTGAATACTGGTACTTACATCACCAAACAATGGACAGACAGTGTCAACTCAATCGTTACTACAGCTGTAGAAAGACCAGGAGAAATGCTGTAGTTTTCTTCCCAATCTTGTATTAGTTACAATGGAACGATAGGTGAAAAGGAATAATCTGTACAGGGTTGCACACATGTGTCTTCAGTAATGGCTTTTCTAAATTAAACTGGTGAAGAAGGGAGGGGCATCCTGTACAGAGGCCAACTAAGGGAGGGAGGTAGGGACAATCTTAGTACGCAGTCTAATCTGCCTGGTAACAGTAAAGGAATTTCCTAGTAGGAGGAAAAAGACACAGTGCAAAAAATAGACATTGCAGGATGTTCCCATTCGTGGGACACAACACTATCTATCTATCTATCTATCTATCTATCTATCTATCTATCTATCTATCTATCTATCTGTCTAAATAGAAACTTGACAAAGGCTTCTGGTGAGGCCGAAACGTTGCACCACTAAGGGCTAAAATAAATTTTGTCCACTTTTTTTGATTTTCTGGATGTGCTGCCTGTTTTTTTGGACTTATCTATCTAAATAGTAAATCAAGAAAAATAGGCAGCACTCTCTTTATCAAGCTGTCACCATCGAAATGTTGCCACCTGAGGATCAGTAAAGTATCCAATTTTTTTTAACATTTAATTTGGAGTGCTGCCTATTTTTCTTGATTTACTATTTCGGTTGATTGGACATTGCTGAATAGGTTTTGCACCAATTATATAATTTTGGTAGTGCTGCCCTTTTTCTTGATCTATCTATCTATCTATCTATCTATCTATTTATGTCTATTCTAGCTTTTTAGAGAATGTAAAAGATGATGTTAAAAACTCATGGCATATGCCATCCATGTGCTGTCTGTGTGCTGCATGTTTTTCTCGTACCCATTGACTTGTATTGACGAGATACGCAGCCACTCGCAACATGTTACAATTTGTCCCACACACTGAATTTTGACCAGGATAAACTATTGCAATAATGTCTACATTCTGGTCCCCATATTGTATTTATGGCCTCACCCTTGTCCCATCTTGTAGTAATGTCCCGATCCTGGTCCCCCTCTTGTAGTAATGCCTCCATCCTGATCCCTTTTTATAGTAAGTCCCCATCCTGGTTCACCTCAAGCAGTAATGTCCCAATCCTGGTCCCCATAGGTAGTATTGTCCCCACCTTGTTCCCCATTTTGTAGTAATATCCACATTTTGGTCCACCTCTTGTAGTTATGTGCCCAAAGTGTTTCCCTTCTTGTGGGAATGTCCCAATCCTGGTCTCAATATTGTAATATTGTCCCCACCCTGGTACCCATATTGTAGTAATATCCTCATCTTTTTTCCCCTATTGTACTATTGACCCCATATTATAGTTATGTCCACATCCTTATCCCCATATTGCAATAATATCCACACCCTAATCCCCATATTGTATTTATAACCCCACCGTGGTCCTATCTTGTCGTAATATCCCCCATCCTAGTCCGCATTCTGGTCCCCAATATTTAATTAATGTCACCATCCTGGTCCCTCTTCTGTAGTAATGTCAAAATTCTGGACCACATAGTGTAGTAATGTCCACATTTTGGTCCCCTTGCTTTTGTCATGTGCTCCATCCTGGTTCCCCTCTTGTAGTAATATCCCAGTCCTGGTCCCCATATTGTAATAATGTCCACATCCTGACCCCCATATTGTAATTACGGCCACACCATGGTCCCATCTTGTAGTAATGTCCTAATCCTGGTCTCCATATTATAGTTGTGGCCACACCCTGAACCCATCTTGTAGTAATGTCCCCCATCCTAGTCCTGCTCTTGCAGTAATGTCCCCACCCTGGTCTCCATATTGTTGTAATGCTCACATCCTGCCCCCCTTTTTGCAGTAATGTCCCCATTCCGGTCTCCTTCTTGTAGTAATGTCCCCATCCTGGTCCTCATATTGAAATAATGTCCACATCCATGTCCCTATATTGTAGTTATGAGCCCAACCTGATCCCATCTTGTATTAATGTCCCCATTCTGGTGTCCATATTGTAGTAATGTCCCCATCGTGGTCCCCCTCTTGTAGTTATGTCTCCAACCTGTTTCCCCTCTTGTGCTAATGTCCCAATCATGGTCCCCATATTGCAGTAATTTCTTCATCCTGGTGTACATAATGTAGTTATGGCCCCACGCTGGTTCCAACTTGAAGTAATGTCCCCATCCTAGTCCCCTTATAGTAATTTCTCCATTATGATACCATCGTATAGTAATGTCCCCATCTTGGTACTCATTTTGTAGTAATGTCCCCACCCTTGTCCCCATATGGTATCTATGACCCCACCCTTGTCCCATCTTGTGATAATGTCCCCATCCTGGCCCCCATATTGTAGTACTGTCCACACCCTGCTCCTCATATTTTAGTTATGGCCTCACCCTGGTCTCATCTTGTAGTAATGTCCCATCCTGGTCCCTTTCTTGAAATAATGACTTAAAACTGGTCCCCAAAATTACAGTTATGTCTCCTATCCTATTCCTCATATTGCAGTAATATTTCCATTCTGTTCCGCATATTGTAATAATATGTCTATCCTAGTTTCCATGTGTCCATCCAATGTCCCCATTCTGGTCCCTATCTTGTAGTAATGTTCCCTATTGTGCAGCTGTAAACATACACATTAAAAAAAGATCCTTCTCACCTGCCCTCTATTCCTTTGGTGTCCTGTGTAGTTCACAGCTCGGGCAGCACATGGCAATAACATTATTTGCCATCATGCAGATGCCAGCTGCTGGTCTCTGATTGACCGAAGGCTGGCATTCGTATTGCGCTGCAGAGATCTGGTCTCTGTGCCATGATACATTTTGATTGAATGTAAGTGTCACACCCCAGCCCGCCGCGGGCTCTCTTTCCTCCGGGTTAGATACTTTTCCCCCTAGTGAACCACAGCAGGTTCTCAGTTGTTTTTTCGGCTGATTAGTCTACTGTTCCTCAGGCGGGGAGTTGAACGTGCAGAGGACTTCCGGCGCAGCGCTTCCTGTGTTGCGCTGGCTGACGTCAGAGCACGGGGCAGGGTCTCTCTTTGCGCCCTTTCCAAGGTTCTGCCAAAGACGGCACACCCCTTCATCTTCTTGTGCAACTGCATAGGATAACAATGGCGGCAGTACACAGTTCAATAAAGTCAATGGCACACAGTAAACCCATTGGCATCGGGCACAAAATCCTATTTGTGATGCCAAGAGATCTCTATAAGTATATGTAATAGCATAATGGCTAGAATGAGTTGCAGGGCTCTGTGCACACCTAATACAGATATGTGAAAAAAGACATGGCAGAAACTGCTTGAGACTATAAAGAAACTAGAGAAAACTTAGCTTTAGCATCGGCCGCTGCGAAAGTGCCCGATAACCGCGTCAAGGTGTTTCTCATCTTATCGGGTCCTAACCGTGTGCCTCTCTAGCGGTATAATGCTGCATGTGTGGGTTTTTATGCCTCTGTATGCAAATTATACAATTAAACCGGAATTGAGGGGTTGTCCTGGACCTAGCTACAATAAGATGGCAACCAAACATGGCTACAGGGTGGGGCAAGGGAGCACAAATAATTAAGGAATGACTGGCATCACCTTGAGTGTAGGTGTAGCAAGAAAAAATTATGAACATTAAAGTCAGAATCCGCTGCAACACTACACACTATGAGTATATGTAATAGCATAATGGCTACAATGAAAGGCAGGGCTCTGTGCACAGCTAATACAGATATGTGAAAAAAAACATGGCAGAAACTGATTGAGACTATAAAGAAACTAGAGAAAATTTAGCTTTAGCAACAGGTAAAACAGTTCCCCAGGGCAACTGGTATAATCTATGGCGGTGGTAGGTCGTTGGGGTGCAGGACTCAGGGTGCGAAATAACCGACAGACACACAGGGTAGTTTCCTTTACCTTTACTGTAGCAGTAGGTAGAAGCCAGGGTACGATCCACAGATGATGTTGTGAATCTGGGTAGCCTGGAAGCAAGTTAGGGATCTTCTCCCTGCTGTGCTCCTCTTTGCTGGTCCTTGCTGCCTGTAGCTAAGCTGTCGACCCTTTTCTCCTGCTGCAAAGTCTATCACCAGTATGGCAGGCCGCTCGAGCCCTTTCTGGGTCCTAATTCTTTGGCCACTGTCCCTGAACTCTCCAACGCTGCTGTGCCTCCAGGTGCCTTGGTGTGGCTGGGAGTCGTGGAGTCTCCTGCCTCCAGTTTTGGCTGCTGGAACTGGAGTACCCTCACACCTCTGATTCCGGTGTCCGTTTCTGGCACTCTGCTCTTTGGTGAACCGGGAAACTGTCTCTACTACCAGGTCTACTCCTCTACTTCCTCAGACCCTCTCCTATGCGTCCCTCACACTGGCTGGTGGTTACCCTAGGACGAGCCTGACACCGTTCCAGTCCGCAGGATGTCTTCACAGTCTGCCTAGGTACTGAACTACCCAGCTCCACCCCCAGGCCAGAATTTTATAGGGGAGATCCCTGAACTCGGGTTTCAGAACTCCCCCTTCTGGTCTGGAGTCAGAAAGGTGATGTGTGAGGTGGCTTACCTGGTGTGGATACCCTATCTTTCTTTCAAGCACACATTATACCCTAGGGAGGTAATGCCATTGTGGCAGTTGGACTCTGGGGTGCTACATAAGCCTATGGACATTCAATTTAAATGAAGCATTGACATCATCAGTCCCCTGAACCTGGCTGCGATTGTCAAGGGGTCTACGCTTCCTGCGGGCCCCAAAAAGCAACCTCAGGGGCTTCATGCGGCCCAATGACAGCATGTTTCACGTCCCCACTTTAAAGCCTAGCATACAGTTGTGGCCAAAAGTATTGACACCCCTGCAATTCTGTCAGATAATACTCAGTTTCTTACTGAAAATGATTGTAATCACAAATTCTTTGGTGTTATTATCTTCATTTAATTTGTCTTCAATGAAAAAACACAAAAAGAATTGTCCTAAAGCCAAATTGGATACAATTCCACACCAAACATAAAAAAGGGGGTGGACAAAAGTATTGCACTGTTAGAAAAATAATGTGATGCTTCTCTAATTTGTGTAATAAACAGCACCTGTAACTTACCTGTGCACCTAACAGGTGTTGGCAATAACTAAATCACACTTGCAGCCAGTTGACATGGATTAAAGTTATTAAAGTTAAGAGTATTATCTGACAGAATTGCAGGGATGTCAATACTTTGGCCACAACTGTACAGTCATGGCCAAAAGTTTTGAGAATGACACCAAAATTATATTTTCTCATGATCTTCTGCCCTCTGGTTTTTATTTGTGTTTGTCTGATGTTTATATCGTATACAGAAATATAATTGCACTCATATTACGAGTACCAAAAGGTTTTATTAACAGTTAGAATGAGTTAATGCAGCAAGTCAATATTTGCAGTGTTGACCCTTCTTCTTCAGGACCTCTGCCATTTAGTTATCACCTTTGCTTTATGGCAAGGTGCTCCATCATGCTGGAAAAGGCATTGTTGGGCGACAAACTGCTCTTGGACAGTTGGGAGAAGTTGCTCTTGGAGGGCATTCTGGTACCATTCTTTATTCATGGCTGTGTTTTTAGGCAAGACTGTGAGTGAGCCGATTCCCTTGACTGAGAAGCAACCCCACACATGAATGGTTTCAGGATGCTTTACAGTTGGCATGAGACAAGACTGGTGGTAGCGCTCACCTCTTCTTCTCCGAATAAGCTGTTTTCCAGATGTCCCAAACAATCGAAAAGGGGATTCATCAGAGAAAATGACTTTACCCCAGTCCTCAGCAGTCCACTCCCTGTACCTTTTGCAGAATATAATTAGGTCCCTGATGTTTTTTCTGGAGAGAAGTGGCTTTTTTGCTGCCCTCCTTGAAACCAGGCCTTGCTCAAAGAGTCTCCGCCTCACAGTGCGTGCAGAAGCACTCACACCTGCCTGCTGCCATCCTGAGCAAGCTCGCACTGCTGGAGTCCGATCCGCAGCTGAAACAGTTTTAAGATACGGTCCTGGCGCTTGCTGGTCTTTCTTGGGCACCCTGGAGCCTTTTTGACAACAATGGAAGCTCTTTCCTTGAATTCTTGATGATGCGATGATTGTTGGCTGAGGTGCAATCTTCTGCTGCGATACTCTTCCGTTAGCCATTTTTGTGCAGTCATGATGCTCATGTGGTTCTTAGAGTAACCTGTTAACTGAAGAAACAATGATACCAAGCACCAGCTCCTTAAAGTGCCAGTGGTGTCATTCTACTTTCATGACTGATGATCGCACCCTGTCCACAACACCACACCTGTGTTAATGGAACAATCACTAAAACGATGTTAGCTGCTCCTTTTAAGGCAGGACTGCAATCATGTTGAAATGTGTTTTGGGGGTTAAAGTTCATTTTCTAGGCAAATATTGACTTTGCAAGTAATTGCTGTTAAGCTGATCACTCTTTATGACATTCTGAGTATATGAAAATTGCCATTAAAAAACTGAAGCAATAGACTTTGTTAAAATATTTGTATCATTCTCAAAACTTTTGGCCATGACTGTATATTCTATCAAGGAAGCTGACCACCTTAAAACATTTGACCTAGTCAGCTTGTCTATTTTATTGGCGTCGGATCAATAATGGACATGCTGCAGATTTTTCTGCATCCAAAATCTGCACCATACGCAGGAGAAAAATTGTAGAATGGGCACACCACTTCTGAACTCTCAGACTGTGCTAGTGTCGAGCCACAGCCCCTGGGGTACTCGGGTATGAGGCTCGGTGGGTGTTTCACGGGGATGTCACGAGTGGCAGCACCTGAGCCCGTGGCCTGTGTGACACTTCAATAAGGGGTTATGTACAGGGATAAGAGTTATTTGTCACGTGACCCACCTGTAGTACCTGGTGATGGGTCACCAGCACCGCCACAGTCCTCCGGAGGGTGATGGTATCGCGGCAAGGATGGCAAAGCTCCCTACAGGTGGAGCTTGTCCTCCGGGGCAGCGTTCCTGTAAGCAAACAGGTTGAATTCTGCAGCACAAAGACACAGAGGCAAAGTCACTCTCCCGGGTACTTTACTGTAAACAGTCATCAGCATACAAGTCCACAGTTCAGCAAAAGTTGTTAAAGGAACAGGTAGCTCTACGGGTGGCTGCAAGTGAATGCCAGGTGGTATGGTGGTACCCATGGTATGCCTTAGTTGATGAACCCGTGTCCTTCCTTCCCCACCTAGGATGAGTCTATACCCAATGGCTCCTTAAAGGTAGACTTGGGGCTCCATTCCCTCGTGGTGAGGAAGCAGGCAGACCACTCCATCTGGCAGGATGCCGCAGCTGGTGAACAGACCACAGCAGCCGGTTGATGACTTCAGAGGTGGACTCTGGCCGTTTCCTCGGGTCCAGCGTTCCCGTGGTGGACTGGGGAATTCCCTGGAGTACGGTCGCTCCACGCTGGGATTCCCCCTTTGCCTCTACGGCCCAGACTCCCGCGTCAGGCACCCTCTCACATGATCCCCTCAGGATCCTTTCTCATCTTCCCTCCAGATCAGCGTAGAGCTGTCCAATTACCTTCCGCCTCGCATCCACACTCCTCCTCGATCCTCTCCAACTCCAACTTACTCCGACTGTTCTAACTCTAACTACTACTCCCCCTAGAGGTGAATATATCTCCCTCCCAGGAGTAACCTCCCACTCCTATTCTAATGTGGGAGTGCAGGAATGGGTCCCACCCACCAGCCTAGTATCCACTTGCGCTGGGGAAAATGATACAGATTTGATACTGGATTTTCTGCACCAAATACGCAGCGTGGGCACTGTTACAAGAACATAATTGACATCTTTTCGTTCACTATCACCTTTTACCTTCTTATCTGCTCTAATATTGGCGTCTTTTTTACTGACTCAATGGAATGTAATGCACATTTGCATACCAAAAAGGGAGATTATGATCACTTTAAAATAAAAAGGTTCGAACAATTTTTAATTATAATTTTACTGCCTTTTTTTTTTTACTTTCGAGAACACACAATTTTCAACAAGCAGCTGAATCCTTGAAATAAATGTCCAGCGCTAAGAATTCCCTACGCTGAGCACAGAACCTTGAGACATGAGTCATACTGTACAATGTAAACAGTAAAACCACTGGAACTTGCCGAGTGTTTATGAAGAAAAGCACACAACACAGAGGAAAGTTTATGTTTGCAGTGCGTCATAGAACAGGATCTGGGGTCTCCATGTTAGCGCAAATATCACTGTGTAAAAAGAGATTATAAAAGGAGTTCAATCTAAAAAATAGTTTCCGGATCCGGCAAAGCAAATTAGTTCTTGGTCTATTAATCTTTATGCCGACCTTCAAAAGTCAGTGTCATACATTTAAACACTGTGGCGGCGATTCATTATGACTGTTTTACCCGCCAGTGTTAATGAAGGTGTTGGCAGCGGATTATTCAGGATACTCTCCAAGCGTGTGACAACAGAGCTTCTTTATTTAGGAACAAATAGGAACAAATATGATAAGCTTAATAGATCAGAAATAAAACATATCTTACGTGTCTCAGTCTCTGTGCAGCATCTGTAGCTGCTTTTCTCTCATACACAGACACAGGAAACTAGATACAGTCACATGCTCTTCCAGTGGATCCTCTGGGAGGTTTTGTTTTGTTCTAACTTTCTTTATCTACAACATACAAACCTAGCAACTAAACACTCATATACAGGAATGGAATTGCTGCACTAAACATATTCCAACAAAAGGGCTGAATTCATTAACGGATTATCGCATCTTGTGGTGTGCGCCTTGTTACTCCACTCATTTCTGGAATAAGAATAGGAATTGTTGGCTCTTTGACCCACCTGGTTCCTCCCCATCCCCACAAATTTTGGCAGATCTGTTTAAAACTAGCGTGAAGCCGCCAAAAGTCGTTAATTATTGTGCTGCTCAGCGTTGCGTCCCCTATATTGTCTCATTGCCCCTCGTGAAAAATGAAGCAACTTTACAATGAGTCTTAAAGATCAAAACATATAATTTTATTTCTACAGCTCCTATGCAAAGTGTTTTAATGGAAACAAAAACTAGATAGAAGTAAAAAATAGGGTTTTTCTTCTGCACTACCAATGAAAATCATCCAAGACAGTCCAAAATGTAGATTAAAAGGATTTATTTGCCAATACGTTTCGTAGTAGCTTGCTACTTCCTCTGGACAAAATCACATTCAATTCAGTGTCCGACTAGTGGGAAGGGCCATCTAGTGGGGGCAGCATTACTAAATACATTTGTATTGAGCAAGGCCCCCGTCTGTTTGTGTCCACCATTTGTGTTCCATGTAGGTAAATTAAAGATTGGCTTCAGGACTGAGATACCACAGCAATCTCAGAACACACAAAAATTATGCCCAGACATGGATTTGCCCCCCACCCGTGTAGGCAGCAGCGTTAACACAAATAGTTGCTGCTGGACATGGTTTTATGGTTGATGGTCCTTTAATTATACTTGTCAGCTACAATGTGCATCTCATCAAGATGGCGGTGCAGCATACAAGCATCCAAACATGCACAGATACTACGATAAGAACGTTGCACCGTGCGAGCGTGCACACATACTACAATTGGGACATCGGGCAGGCAGCATATCAGGGTACGGTAAGTTTGACTAGGCTATGTGGCAATATACACCTGACCCAGTCTTTCCTATATGGGGTACATACACCAGCCCCAGCATCTCCTATGTATTGTATACACACCAACCTTAGTGTCTCTTAATTGGTGTATTTACACCATCCCTAGAGTCTCCTATGTAGTTTACACCATCCCTAGAGTCTCCTATGTAGTGTATATAAAACAGCCCCAGGCATCTCCTATGTGATGTAGAAATACAAAACCCCAGCATCTGCCATGTGATGCATATACACCGGTCCCAACATCTATATAGTGTATACACACCAGCCACAGCATCTACCATGTGATGCATATACACTAGGCCCAGAATCTCTTATGGGATTTATATACACTGGTCCTAATGTACCCTATGTGGTGTATATATACTGGCCACAGTGTCTCCTGTGTGGTGACTATACACCTGCCCCCATGTCTCCTATGTGGGGTACATACACCAGCCCCAGTGTTGCGCCCCTGCGGTCCAGTCGCCATAGTGGTATCGCCTTGCTAACAGGTGGTGGTATCATGTCCAGAGGTAATTGGAGCTCCCTATACTAGGCAACCCATGCATCCACACATCCCTGTCCAGAATGGGGAGCACAAACACCTAATTTTTAGGTTGGCTCACTCTTCTGGATAGGGGGAGAGGTTAGACTAGTAAGGAAAGGGAAGAGAAGCACGAGGAGTTGCCTGGGGTTGGAGCTGCTGCAAGCTCACTCCAGGATTGCCAAAAGTGGGACACCAGAGTCCTAGGCTATCTAGAGATTGCAAACCCTGGAAGCAGAATCTGGAGATCAGCAGACTGCAAGTCTGCTGGTCAACCTTAGAACCAGCAGCACAACATTACAGAGAGCTCAGAGCTGTGACTACCTGGACAGCTAGCAAAGAGATCACAATGCCTGCTGGCTGGAGCTGTTACACAGAAGAGAAACAAAAAGGACAGATTGGTTCATGAGCTGCTGAATCCCCAAACAGGCAAGCATAGAAGGAAGGCTTATTCTAGTGGAGTGGACTCTAGCTGTTTCTGGACAGACTGGACCCAAGACCTCGTGGCACTACTCTGGATTCAACTTGTAAAGGTAAAGACTGCATACTCCTGCCTGCTGCCCCTCTCACTACAAACCCCACCATCACCTACTATAACACCACAGGGACTAGCTCCTGCTGAGGAGAGTGCTCCATCTAGCTGCACTACCCTGTGGACCACTACCTGCAGTTCTGGTCAGCTCTGACCAGATCCTCAGCTGGTGTCTGTCACGCTGGGGAGTGCTGGGGTACCCAGAAGTAGGATGGAGCTGGGCGTAGGGAGTCAAGAGAACCTGCTCTGGCCCTGATACTGGGGTCCCTGACTCGCCCTGTACTTGGAGGTACCTCTGAAGGTGAGGAGGTCCGAGCCACCAGCCTAATTCCTTAACTCCTGAGAAGCCCTAGGCATAAGCCCCTACCTCCACCAACGGACCACGGAACCCAACAACGTCCAATAGAGAGTAAGGCAGCAGCTCTGGATCAGCATCCACTCACAACAGGTCACAGTCCAGAAATGAACTGAATCAGCGACAGCAGGTGGATGTCAGCTGACCCATTTAAGACCGAGGGGCGGGGAGCAGCCAGCCAGACACATCCCTCAGCTCATCTAAGCATGAGCCATATCCATCACACACACCTGCAGCAACCTCACCTGTAGAGCCGCACACTGCAAAGCAGAGTAAAAAAAGGCTTAATTTAAACCACAGCAGCAGCACTTCCATAGCAAGGCAGTCAATACATGACAGTGTCACAACAAACTTTATAAATGTTATCCCCTGTAAATATCCCCTTCTACTTGCTGGGCAATCGCCACCATGATATTGACGCGCCCCAGGGTTATGTGCACTTGGGTATCTGGGCCCTCAGCTGCGGTTGGGGATGTCACTGGTGGCCTGCCCAGACCCATGGCCCTGGTGGTCTGCTTTAAAAAGGGGGAATTGAAATGGGAATTGTTTAAATGTTTGTTGTGACACCACCTGCAGATTCTGGTGATGGGATACCAGCTCCGCTTCAGGCCTCTAGAGGGCGATGGTACTGCAGCTTTGATGGAACAGCTCCTTGCAGGTGGAGCTGGGCCTCCAGGGCAGGAGTGCACCGATGATGTAGATGCAGTCTATAAAGATAGATTATCAGCAATGCAGTAGTGGAACAAACACACAGAGACTCTGTCACTCTACCCGGGTACTTTACTGGAACAGGTCTGATGACAATGCAGTTCACAGTAGAAAACAGTCTTTTGCAGGAGGTAGCTGGCCGGGTAGTCACAGCGGGCTGCAAGGTCTTTCGGAGTCTCCCGTGGTATGCCTTCTCTTGACTATCCCAGGTCCTGCTGCTGATTCGTGTCCTTGCACTATCCCCTTATGACCAGGCCCGTTGGGGTGCTGATGAGTTCCTGACTTCCCAACTCTTAAGAAGGGGGTCCTTTACCTTTGGGTGGGCAATCCTGGCGTGGCGGTGCTGTATGGACAGGGTGTCGGGGCCTGTAGACCAACCCGCGATGGCTGGTATTGGTGGCTCAGGGGCTAGACTCCCTGCACCGCACCCTCGGAGCCGACTCCCCATGGTGGGCCAGGGTTCCCCCCGGAGTATGGGTGCTCCGGTATGGGGGTTTCCTCTTTCTTTTCCTGGGCTGCCTTTTCTTCTCTCAGGTCCCCTCTCTCCCAGGGCTCCCCTTTCCTTCTTCTCCTCAGGGCAAACTAGAACTCCCCGTTTTTCTACCTCCCTCCACC
The DNA here is from genome assembly GCA_033576535.1 of Allobates femoralis. Classification (NCBI taxonomy): domain Eukaryota; kingdom Metazoa; phylum Chordata; class Amphibia; order Anura; family Aromobatidae; genus Allobates; species Allobates femoralis. The sequence continues at coordinate 600,285,200 of JARQOC010000002.1, forward strand.
CTAACTCTCCCTACAGGGACTGGGCTCCAACCATTTGCCTAGGCTCGAGTGTGGGAGTGCCGGGGTGGAAGCCTCCTGCAAACCTTGCATTCCCATTGTGACAGGGATAACTGCACACTCTAGTAGGGGTGCAGTACCCCTACTGTGACGCCTGACCAGTGGGGTGACACAATAACCAACGATAGACTATGCCGGGCTACAGAGTACCCTAGACTGCGCAACCCACGACACCAGCATCTGCTATGTAGTGTATACACACCGACCTTAGTGTCTCTTAAGTGGTGTATTTACACCAATGCTAGAGTCTCCTATATAGCGTATATAAAACAACCCTAGGCATCTCCAATGTAATGTGTATACACCAGTTCCAGCATCATGTCATGTGTTGTATACACACCGGGCCCAATGTTTCCTATGAGGTGTCACAGCATCTGCTATATGTTGCATATACACTGGTCCCAGCACCTCTTATGTGGTGTTTATCTCCCCTCTGTACCAGTCCGTCACTGTTAGTTTGTTCATTGTATTTTTAAATTGTTTGTATGTAACCCTTTCTCATGTACAGCACAATGGAATTAATGGTGCTCTATATATGAATAATAATAATAAGCACTGGTTCCAGTGTCACCTATATGATGTATGTATACTGGCCACAGCATCTCTTATGTGGTTTATATTCACCAGCCCTAGAGTCTTCTATCTCAGGGGCGGACATATCATTGGTGCAGACTGTGCAGTTGCACAGGGGCCCAAGAGGTTAGGGGGTCCACAGCAAGTGGGATTGTGCATTATAGTGATCTCTTTTACTGCAAAGGTCCCATATATTGTTCTTGCACAGGGGGCCTTTTCTGTCTGTGTCCACCAGTGCTCTATGTAGAATATATACCCTTACCACAATGTCTCCTTTATAATGTACAGTTGTAGCCAAAAGTATTGACACGCCTGCAATTCTGTCAGATAATACTCAGTTTCTTACTGAAAATGATTGCAATCACAAATTCTTTGGTATTATTATCTTCATTTAATTTGTCTTCAATGAAAAAACACAAAAAGAATTGTCCTAAAGCCAAATTGGATATAATTCCACACCAAACATAAAAAAGGGGGTGGACAAAAGTATTGGCACTGTTAGAAAAATCATGTGATGCTTCTCTAATTTGTGTAATTAACAGCACCTGTAACTTACCTGTGGCACCTAAGAGGTGTTGGCAATAACTAAATCACACTTGCAGCCAGTTGACATGGATTAAAGGGAACCAACCACCTCAGATGACGTCTATAAGCGGATAATCCATGTCCCTGGACCCTACCTACACCATTGCAGCTATCTTTTTGCTAAGAATATTGATAACAGCAAACCGAAATAAACAGTTTATAAGCTTACATGACTTCACTACGAGAGGGCGTCTCCCTTGGGCTCCAGTACGAGAGGGCTGTGTCTCCAGCAGCTTGAGTGACTTTCCTCCCCCTCCCTCTCTGTTTGCAGCACGTCACTGAAGGACGTGATATTATCTTATTGTGGGCGGGCACGGACGGGAGCTGGCTTGCGTGCCCGCCCACAGAAAGATAATATCACGTCCTTCAGTGACGTGCTGCAAACAGAGAGGGAGGGGGAGGAAAGTCACTCAAGCTGCTGGAGACACAGCCCTCTCGTACTGGAGCCCAAGGGAGACGCCCTCTCGTAGTGAAGTCATGTAAGCTTATAAACTGTTTATTTCGGTTTGCTGTTATCAATATTCTTAGCAAAAAGATAGCTGCAATGGTGTAGGTAGGGTCCAGGGACATGGATTATCCGCTTATAGACGTCATCTGAGGTGGTTGGTTCCCTTTAAAGTTGTCTCAACCTCTGTCCTGTGTCCTTGTGTGTACCACATTGAGCATGGAGAAAAGAAAGAAGACCAAAGAACTGTCTGAGGACTTGAGAAACCAAATTGTGAAGAAGAATGAGCAATCTCAAGGCTACAAGTCCATCTCCAAAGACCTGAATGTTCCTGTGTCTACCATGCGCAGTGTCATCAAGAAGTTTAAAGCCCATGGCACTGTGGCTAACCTCACTAGATGTGGACGGAAAAGAAAACTTGACAAGAGATTTCAACGCAAGATTGTGCGGATAGTGGATGAAGAACCTCGACTAACATGCAAACAAGTTCAAGCTGCCCTGCAGTCTGAGGGTACAACAGTGTCAACCCGTACTATCCGTCGGCGTCTGAATGAAAAGGGACTGTATGGTAGGATACCCAGGAAGACCCCACTTCTTATCCAAAGACATAAAAAAGCCAGGCTGGAGTTTGCCAAAACTTACCCGAGAAAGTCTAAAACGTTTTGGAAGAATGTTCTCTGGTCAGATGAGACAAAAGTAGAGCTTTTTGGGCAAAGGCATCAACATAGAGTTTACAGGAGAAAAAAAGAGGCATTCAAAGAAAAGAACACAGTCCCTACAGTCAAACATGGCGGAGGTTCTCTGATGTTTTGGGGTTGCTTTGCTGCCTCTAGCACTGGACCGTGCTTGACCGTGTGCATGGCATTATGAAGTCTGAAGACTACCAACAAATTTTGCAGCATAATCTAGGGCCCAGTATGAGAAAGCTGGGTCTCCCTCAGAGGTCATGGGTCTTCCAGCAGGACAACGACCCAAAACACACTTCAAAAAGCACTAGAAAATGGTTTGAGAGCTAGCACTGGAGACTTCTAAGGTGGCCAGGAATGAGTCCAGACCTGAATCCCATAGAACACCTGTGGAGAGATCTAAAAATGGCAGTTTGGAGAAGGCACCCTTCAAATATCAGGAACCTGGAGCAGTTTGCCAAAGAAGAATGGTCTAAAATTCCAGCAGAGCATTGTAAGAAACTCATTAATGGTTACCGAAAGCGGTTGATCGCATTTATTTTGGCTAAAGGTTGTGCAACCAAGTATTAGGCTGAGGGTGCCAATACTTTTGTCTGGCCCATTTTTGGAGTTTTGTGTGAAATGATCAATGTTTTGCTTTTTACTTCATTCTCTTTTGTGTTTTTTCATTGAAGACAAATTAAATGAAGATAATAATACCAAAGAATGTGTGATTGCAATAATTTTCAGGAAGAAACTGAGTATTATCTGACAGAATTGCAGGGGTGTCAATACTTTTGGCCACAACTGTACGTACCTGTCCATCACCTTAGAAGGTATCCCTTCACTTGCCTTGCTAGACACTGGATCCCAGGTGACCACCATCCCGAGTATCCTTTATAAACGGTTCTGGTCTGAAACTGAACTTGACCCTCCAGACCCTAACCTATTATTGCTACCAATGGGTTACCTGTCAACATATTGGAGTGCTGGGAGGTAACAGTAAAGGCGGGGAGGGTGGAATTAAAGAACCAAGGACTTATTGTGGTTGAGACTACTATTATTGAGAGGAACCCACATATTACTTGGTACAAATGTCATTGGTAATTGTTTAGGAGAAGTGCTGTTCTTACTCCAACAGATTGCAGACACTGCTCATCAGGGGCAGATGAGGGCTCTTCAGAAGGAAATCAGAACCCTCATGTACCAGCAACAGGTAAACCTAACAAGTGGTGAAATTGGTAGTGTACAGGTAACAGACCCAATTCCTATTGTGGTACCACCAAGAAGTGAAATGATGATCTGGTGTTGGGTAGCAATAGGCCTTAGAGGGCAGGACTACCAGCCGGTAGTGGAGTCAGTGATGTCTGAAAGTAGTCCCACACTCTTGACAGCCTGGGGGGTGGTTGATGTACGCAAAGGAAGAGTACCTGTAAGCATACCATGTAGACAACAACTCAATACATGCAGTAGAAACACAGACTCAACCAGGTTCAGATGAGGATCACAACTCCAAGAAGCAGTTAGAGAATTGGTGTCAGGAACTCCATGTAGGAACTGATCACACACCTTCTCACCAGAAACACAGAGTTTATCGGGTAGTTCAAGAGTATGAACAGGTGTTTAGCAAGCATCCACTTGTTTTTGGGAGGACAAAAGGGGTACACCATCACATACCCACAGGAAACCATCCACCCATTAAAGAGCGATACAGGCCTATACCACTAGCACACTACCAGAGAGCTAAAGAGATGTTGCAGGACATGGCAGGGGTTCATCAGAGATAGTTGTAGTCCCTGGGCAGCTCCACTGGTCCTGGTTAAAAAGAAAGACGGTAGTATGAGAAATATGTGTAGACTATAGGCAAATTAATTGCGTAACACACAAAGATGCTAACCCGTTACCCCGTATAGAAGAGTCACTTGCTGCATTGAAGTCTGCTAATTACTTTTCAACCCTAGATCTTACTAGTGGGTACTGGCAGGTCTCCGTTGCAGAAGGGGATCGTGAGAAGACAGCCTTCACGACACCGATGGGACTATGTGAGTTCAGCAGCATGCCATTCGGGCTGTGTAATGCGCCAGGAACGTTCCAGAGACTGATGGAATGTTGCCTAGGCCACAGAAACTTTGAAACCATGCTTCTCTACCTGGACGATATCATAGTGAAGACTATCTGCAACATCTAAGTGAAGTGTTTGAAGCATTGTCTAAGTACGGGATGAAGCAAAAACCGTCAAAATGCCACTTCCTGAAACCAAAAGTTCAATACTTTGGGCATGTGGTCAGTGCAGAAGGAGTAGCAGCAGACCCTGACAAGGTCACGGTCATCAAGGACTGGCCAGAATCAACTACCTTTAAAGAGGTACGCCAATTCTTAGGACTGGTACAGGAGATTCATCAAGGGCTACACGAAGATAGCAGCACCCATGCAAGATCTCCTGGTAGGACCTGTCTAAGAAGGGCAAGATCAGAGGTCCTCCATTCTGGTGGGGACAGGAACAAGAACAGTCTTTTTTTTTTTTTTTCAATCAGATCATTTTTATTGAAGTTTTCAGAACATACAACACAATATCCAAAACCCCCAACTTCCAATATCACCCTTCCCCCCCACCCCACCTCCCCTTCCCACCCACAAACTCTCCTGAGCACAACGTCCAATCAGCAAAGTAACTAATCATAATACTTCAGCATCATCGATTAAATGAAAACAGAAAATACTAAAAATATTTTCACCTGTGGGTTGTCGGACACAGTTCAATTAGCATAACATAGGAGGATTACACACATTTAGCTATATTCCACACCATAATACTTTACACATCAGTAATGTGGCCATACATGCAACGAATTTAGAATGTTCATAACATAATATCCATGGAAAGTATGCCAGTCACCCCAAATTTTGTCGTATTTACGCAATGCCTTGCGCTTTTTATAAACTCCCTGTTCCAATCTAAGTAGCAACCGCATTTTGTCCAGAAATTCTTGTAACGTAGGAGACGAAGGGCTCATCAAGAACAGTCTTTTAAGTGGCTGAAAGAGGCCCTGACTGGAGAAGAGATCCTGGCCTACTCTGACTACAGTCTACCATTCCTATTATACACCAATGCCAGCAACGTGGGATTAGGAGCTGTTTTATCACAGAGACAGAAAGGCAGAGAAAGAGTGATAGCCTATGCCAGTGTGGCGCCCCGCACCGAGTGCGTCACAAGAGGGTATTGCAGCCAAAAATGCAGCAGCAATATTCTCTGACTCAGCAGTCACACGGTTAACTCAGAGATCCATACCCTGCATGCATCACCTAGCATAGAGGGCCAATAAGGTCCTGGTGGGCGGAGTGTAGTGGTAGTGTGTAGTGGAAGTTTAAGTTTAGTTTAGAGTCCAAGAGAGACTGGAAAAGGAGTAACAGCAACGTAGAAGAGGGAAGCAAGATCCCCTGCTCTACAACCTAGGAGAGGGGGTTGCACAGTTCCGTGCGGCCCTCTGGCCACCTTCCCCGGCCGTCTCCCTACCATCACCCCGGTTGAGCACCATCACCCTTGGTGCCTAATCAACCGAACCCGGGCATCAACATGCGGGTCCAAAAACATCCCGTGCCCGTCTACAGCCGGTTTGCTGGTACCGAAGCTAGCAGCAGTTCAGCTCTGCTATGCGAACCAGAGGAGTGGAGGGACCGCTTTACAGGAGCACCCACCACCACCATACTCAGTCGTCTAGCCAGCGGTGTACCCACCAAAGGACCCAAGGCGCCCCAAAGCATCCGGAACGTATACTCCAGATAGGGCATTCAAGCAGCCTCCTTGTACCCGATCTGGCATTCCTGGGCGACAACGGCATCATACTTAGTTAGAATGGAGGAACACCGAGTATCTCTGAGAAACACTGGTCATTGCTGAGTCCACCCGGTCCACTACCCTTAACTGTATACCATGTACTGCCTGCTGGTTACAGTAAAGAACCCGTTACAGAGACTTACAGTGTCCATGCCTTCTTATGAACTGTTTATCCACATGCTAAGGTAACCATAGCTGCCTCAGAACATCTTGTGCAGCTTCTGGCTCCGGGGATCACCGCTCAGCCTGTGGGGAGCGTTCCATCTTGCTGCATTCCATCCCCCGGAGGCCCCACAGCGCCGGTAAAGTTACCGGAACACTCATAGGTGGCGTCACGACAAATTAACCCCTTAATCTGTTCACCTAACGACGTCTCATCATTTTGATCTGTACCACTGGGCCCCACTGCTGGCAGGCGCGGTCCATATGTGACAAGAAGGAGGAAGAAAAACGCCTGTCTACAGGAGTCCCGGCCCCGGTGAGTCACCAGCAGGAAGCTCCGTCCTACAGAAAGGAATCCAGTGAACTACAGCTCATTCAAACTGGACTTCCCAGCCTTGGCCTGGGCGATTACAGAACCGTTCAAGCACTACCTGGCAGCTTCAAAGTGCAGGGCTTTCACACATAACCCCCTGACACATCTGGACACTGCAAAGCTGGGAGCAATGGAGCAACGCAGGATTTGCAAACTATGATTTCACCATCAAGTAAAGGGCGGGCCATAAGAACTCCAATGCTGATGCCTTGTCCAGAATACCTAACTTACCAGATGCGGGAGAAGACATAGATGAGCTAGAAGAAGTAGAGCTACCAGCCTTCCACCGCCCAAGTGCCTCCCAGTGTCATCAAACAAGTCAGAGACGTCAAGAGACAACAGTGAACCTGTTACCTCACCATGGATGGAAGGAGACATAGGACAGTGACCCAGTTGTCAGCTTAGTCAAAGAGCTGATAGCTAAAGAACATTCCTGCCGGAGTCCAGATGCTCCACAAGAAGCAAAACACCTATGGAATGAGAAAGGAAAACTGTTTGTCTACCAAGGGAAACTGTGCAGACGTCACATCAACCCCAGAACCCATGAAATGGTCTGGCAGAGAGTGGTACCCAAAAGAGATGTCCAGATGGTGTTGGAGGCATATCACAATGATGCAGGAGACTTTGGTTGGAAGAAGCTAGAGATGTTGCTGAAAGGCCGCTTCTACTGGGTTGACATGAGAGGTTCCATTGAGAGATGGTGTAGAAATTGTGGACCATGTAACCTGAGAAGAAAGGACCAGGGAAGCCAAAAAGCACCATTACAGCCAATTGTCACCAAGCAACCCCTTGAAATAGTAGCCTTGGTCATGTAAAGCTGACACCCAGCAGATCAGGTTTCACCTACGCTCTTACCATGGTAGACCACTACTCCAGATTCTTAGTGGTAGCACCAAAGACTTAAAGCAGAAACAGCAGCCAAAATCTTTCAAACCTACTTCTGGAGACCACACAGGTATCCAGAGCAGGTATTGACAGATCAAGTTTCTACATTTGCATCTGAACTGTTTCAAGAATTCTTGGGCTTATACGGTTGCAAAAAGATCAGAACCACACCTTACCATCCACAAACAAATGGACTGTGTGAGAAAATGAACAACATTGTCATCGATATGTTGAAGCCATTACCCCTTGAAGAAAGAAATGGCCAGAAAAACTACCTGACCTAGTGGACATGTACAACCACATACCTGTAATTTCCACCAACTACACACCAGCATACCTGATGCGAGCAAGACCTGGAAAACTCCCAGTTGACCTAGAGAAGGGAATTGTAGTACCAAACTCAGATGCTTCTGATGAAGATTGGGACTCTCAGCAGCAATACAAGAAGGTACAAGAATGTGTAGAAAAGAACTTAGAACACATCAGGGACAAACAAGAAAGAGACTACAACAAACATGCACCAGCTGAACCCTTGATATCTGGTGAAATGGTTCTAAAAAGAAAAAGAAGAACTCATAAACTAGATGACCAGTGGGAAGCTGAACCCTACACTGTCCTTCAATCTAACTTTGACAACAGCAAAACTTGCGTACTTAGCCGTATACTACCTCGACAATTTCATGAGATCACCTCAAGAAATGTCCAGAACAGCTGAAACCGCAAGAAGAAGATTCCTACTCAACTCCAGTTGAAGAAAAGAGAGAGAAAGTAATCCACACTGTACTAAGAGACTTCCCAGAAGATTGGCCTCAATGTGATGGAGCCATCATAGTACCAATACTCTCCTTTTATCAATCAGTTGAAGAACAAGTTCCAACCCTAGAAGAATCAAGAAGAGGAGAAGAACCCATTCAACTACAAGACGTACAGCCTGTTGTACCGGAACCAGAGATTCCTACAATCGGTGAACCTGCCAGTCCTACAGTGAGACTAAGGCCTCACAGACAACTACCTGCTTTACCAGCTCACACAGAATTGTGTACACCACATGAGACAGGTGTGTAGTAGGTCATGTCGCAGTACCCAAGGCCATGCCCCATCCAGGTACGGAGAATGGGTATAAAATGCATAAGTGTGAAGCAGCAGGGTAAATAGTGACTTAAATATAAAGATGTGAATAGTATTGTATAGAAGGGTGGAGGAACTGGGCACAACCCCATGCACATTAAGTTAGGAACAGAAAGTGCCTGGGGTGGAGAGAAGGCAAGACCAGGACGCCTAAGCAGAGACACCCGTAGGGAAACTGTGGGTAAAGTTTGTTAACCCATTAAATGTTTCAAGCCTACAGAGACTTTACTGTGAGGACTTTACCCTTTTTCCCTGGATTCCCCTGACTTACCATGGACCACAGCCACAAGACTGGTGGAGGCGAAACTATTCTTTCTTTTCTTTTACAGCCTGCGGCAGATGGACTTGTGCCGTAAGGACTGCTTTTTCCTGTTTTCACCAGGTTTTTTCAGTGGTTTTTGTACATTTTTCAATTTTGAGACTCTGTTATGATACCCGTTATTGTTACTGTTATGATGTTACAAAAATCTTTACTCAGTCCGGGAGTAATGAAGGTAACTAGGGGAGAATGTGGCGCCCTGTGCCAGGTAGCCACAGGACCAGCTAGTGCACCAACGGATTTCCACATCTGGTATCCACATACACACAACATCTTCCACTCCAGGCCTGTAGGGGAAGCACCACTGGTTGCTGTTAAGCCAGATCCCCTATAAAAATACAGGTGCAGGGGGTGGAGTTAGCCAGAGTTTGCAGTCGCTAGGAGAACTGTGAAGATCAGCTCAGAGCCTAGTGAGCAAAACTAGTTACCGGAGCCGTGCTAGGCCTGAAACCAGTGCACCACCAGAGCCAGTCTAGAGAGTGAGGACATAAGGCAGAGGCAAGAAACAGTACAGCAGGGGCAGAGGAGCCATACCGGCTCACCCCAAGAGAACACCGGACACTGGAGTCCGAGTCTGCAAGGGAGAGATTAGCCCAGCAGAGAATCCCTGTACACTGCGGAAGCTTAGCTTCCCGGACACCCGCTGCACTCCCCATTTGAGAACCAGGAGCCGCAGAAGAGGTAGCGGTAGCCAAGTGAGAGCCCTTAGTGCAGCAACACGGGTGTGAGAGAGACAACAGAGGTCAGGCCTGGTTTCACACATGCCAGACTTCAGGACAAGGGAGCAGGACACGGAGGCCTATAGCCCACTCGGTGTGGAAATCCCGGAGTGCATCCTTCAACCCTGGAAGTGTACCTGCAAACCACCAGTAAAGGTACAGAAAATACTTTCTTGTGTGTGTGTCCATCCTTCCGGCCTGTCCCACACAGCAATGACTGCACTTCCCTATTCCACCATTCTACCCTTACAGTCCCGGGGACCCTGCTCCACCTGTAGGGAGCCATAACACCTTTCTGCCCGCCCATCACCCCAGAGGCCCTAGCAGCGCCGGTGCCATCACAGGTGGCGTCACAACAAACATTAACTCTATTTCCCATCACAAACTCCCCTTTTTAATGTCACCCCAAGGACACTGCCTGGGCACCGACCAGCCGTGACATCCTTGCACCCAACCGCCTGAGATATGAGTCCCCAGCCCCATGTGGGCCTGACACCGGGACTCCCAGGCCATGCACTAAGAACCATTGTAGTGGGGATGGGTGGAGAGGAAGTAGTTAGAGGGAGCACCTGGGAAGGAATGAGGTCAGGAAGAATACACATAGATGATGTGGGACATGTGACAAAAGGTATAAGTAGAGTGGGAAAGATCTAGAAAGGAGAAGATACAACTGAACAGCAGAGAGGAGAGGTTGCTGCAGAGAGAGAAAGGAGAGTGAAGGAGCGAGAGTCGAGTTGGAGGGAAGCTAGAGCAAGAAAGCCTGTCACACAAGGAAAAGAACTTGTGAGAAGTATCCAGAGGCAAGACTAAGGAGCAGAGGCAAGAACTAGGTAGCTCCAGGAGGAAGAGAGAGTCCCAGAGACATGGGAAGTGAGCGATCCACCTGTGGGGCTCGAAACCATTGTCAGCCGAAGGCAAGTGGATGGACCAGGCCGAAGAACAGGGGCACGGGAAACCCCAATACTAGTGGAGAAGACAAACAAGGCTCAGCTAGCAACCCGGAGACTGGGGGATTTCCATGAGAACACAGTCGATATCCGTGCACATCTGCTGAAAAGCTGACAAACATAGGGCTAAAGGGAGATACTGCAGGTTTACCCCTAACAGATGCCCAGTCACTGGCTCAGAGCTCTGTGTGGCAAGGCGCAAGGCAGGACGGGCGAGGCAAGCGCAGTGTGAGATGGCAGAGAAAGGACAGAGAAGGGGAACCGGTTACATACCATCCTACTACCTAGGAGTAGCTGGATCCTGCCTCCGAAAACCCAGTGCTCAGCAGGTTGGTGCACAGTAACTGCGAGTTAAAGATCTGAAGACTGCACCCCGTTGTGTCTGTGAATCTTAATGCATCGTGAACACCAGAAACACGACTACCAACTCACTCAGGTACCTTCTGCTGCCCTGGGGGTCAGCCCTACCCATAGAAGGTTTAAGAACATTGCTGCCTCCATACCATCGGCCCCTAGGAGAACTGTTGTGCAGCGGCGGCCATCTATAGCTGCCACCTGCGGGTGGCATCACGTAAAAATACAAGTATCCCCAGGTCCAGTTATCCCTTCTCAGAATGAACCCTCCATGCCAGATTACCATCCCTGAGAGAGAGAGCTGTGGAGCCCACTGGGACGGGGTACTGGGTACCAGACCGGGTCACTGCTGGGGTGGGGAATGTCACAGAGGTCCTGGTCTGGACCGTGTTCCAGGTTCACACAAGAAAAAGGGGAATATTTACAAAGGATACAGTTTGACGCCACCCACGGTGTGTGGGCAATGATGGGACCACCGCTGCAGCTCTTCTTCTGCCAGGAGGATGGATGGATGGGCTGCAGCCAGATTGATGGCCCGCCGCGGGTCGGGCTGCTCCTGACAGGAATGAAAGGTAATAAAACAGTTCTTTATCCCTGGAATCAAACACGGACACACGAGCAGGGTTCACCGAGTTTACTTGTCAGTTCTCTGTAAGCAGTTCACAGTATTCCTCAGTACAGTTCACTTCTTAACACGAGTTACAGGCATTCTACTCCGGTTTCCATTAAACTCCCTGCAGCCAGGTTGTCACGCTCCGACCCCTCACTCTCTCTAGTGTCCCTTTCCAGGCTGTGGTCTCTCTCTCTCTGTTGTCTCCGGACAGTGTTGCGGTAGCTCGGACCCTTGTGGGTCCTCGTGGTTGCCACTGTGCTGTCTGTCCTTGGGGTAGGAACTCCAACTTATAATTGGAGCTCCCCGTCTGTGAATCTGGGGATACCGGGTAAATCTTCGGTTCCCGTCAGAGCCGACACTCTGCAATCTGCCTAGCCTCCAATAGTCTTCTCCCGCGAGGCACTATCAGGCTCCCTCTGACCCGTGTGATTCCAGTTTCAGTAGGGAAGACTACTCCGCCGGTAGTTGGTCAGTGCTGCCGTATTCCTAGGACCCAGTGCTGCTGGTCCGTCTCTTTCCTCACACTCCCCTGGGGTGCTGGCTATGTACGAGCTTTCTCTCCATGGTTTCGCTGACTCTGTGGATTCTGCATCTCCATCAGCCCCACTCCTCCAGAACGTGTGCTTCCGTCTTTCCTGCTCGGCACCCTCTGGCCTACTCACTCCTTTCTCCTCCTCTTCCTCTATTTCTACCTTCTGTCACCTGCCCTACATGCTTCCCACCCACTGTCCTCTAAACCCACCACCCCTTGCCCGCCTAGAGTTCCGGGCTCTGGTTTGGGTGCTGCCTCCTAGTGGTGTGTGGGATGTCTGTGAGGGCGTTTGTTGTGCAAACTGTTTTTTCCTTCTACAAGAAGAGGGTTGTGAAGCTCCACCACCCTATATCCACCAGGATTCCCAAGCAGTGAATTAATGGCAGACGTCCATCAATGAATGAGAAAGATAAAATCCACTGCCACTTGCGGTTATTTATTTTTATTTTCTTAAATGTGAAACATACAGATGCCCCTGTGGGGCTGCTATACGCGTTTCGGAGATATACTCCTTATTCGTTAGCTCTAAAGGTACCTTTACACGCTGCTACAGCCGGGGGGAAACAACCGGGTTTATGAGGCAAATGTATCTTGCACCGTGAAATCAACCCAAGGTAGCGGCGTGTAAAGGCGGTTGTTGCCACTCGTCACTCGCGGCACCTGTTTCAGAGCAGTGCTCTAAAACAGGTTGATTTCAACCCGATGGTAACGGCGTGTAAAATACGGTAGGGTAAGGTTTATTTGTCACCTAGATAACTCCCCGGGGCGTGAGACAGCCTCCGTGAAACCACCCCCCTTCAGCGATCATTGGTGGAAGCTCCTGCGTTGCGATTGGTTGTCGCTGCACAGGGCGGCATATTTAAGGAGCTGACCAGTCACACTACACAATTGCTCGAGCGTCATGTATTAATCAGCCTCCTGTGCTGGCTGGCCAATCATGATGTTATTGCTTTGTCCTATCAGCGTACGAACGTCTCGTAATCCACAATTCTGGCACGCCTATGTGCTGTCCCTGCTGCACCAGGTCCTCCTATATTACCTTCTGTCGCGGCGTGTAAATGAGGTAAGGTGCTTTACAGAAGGTAACTTTAGGCACCCGGCGGTGCATCCAGAGATAGATTCAACCTTCTGTAAAGCACCTTGTAGCGGCGTGTAAAGGCGGTATCGGGTACCGTTTGTAACTGTTGGTGCGTGCTCGTGCACGTGAAGCACCCAGTTGTTTCCACCTTGTTGTAGCAGCGTGTAAAGGTACCTTAAGGGTACCTTTACACGCCGCTACGACAGGATGGATACAACCCGCTACAGGCTACAAATGTAGCTTGTAGCGTCAATATAGCCCGTAGTAGCGGCGTGTGAAGACGGGACGTGACAGCCGGCAACAGATACATCTGTTTCCGAGCACTGCTCGAAAACAGATGGCTACAAAGCCGATTGTAGCGAGCTGTATCGGCGTGTAAAGAGGCTACAGAAGGGATGTCTGGACACCAGGCTATGTAGCTGGAATGTAGCTGGGGCGTGACACAGGCTCCGGGTTACCGCGCCCCTTCAGCGATCATTGGAGGAAGCTCCTGCATGACGATTGGTAGTCGCTGCATAGGGCGGCATATTTAAGGAGCTGACCAGTCACACTACACAATCGCTCGAGCGTGCTGTATTAACCAGCATCCTGCGATGCCTGCCCAATCATGATGTTCTTGCTTTGTCCTATCAGCGTACGGACGTCTTGTAATCCACAATTGTGGCACGCCTATGTGCTGTCCCTGCTGCACCAGGTCCGCCCATATTAGCTTGTTGTAGCGGTGTGTAAATGAGGTAAGCTAAGCTACAGATGGCTACTTGAGACACCGGCGATGTAGCTAGCTATAGATGTAACGTAGCGTAGCGCACCTTGTGGCGGCGTGTAAAGGTGGTGCGTTTCCCGTTTGTAACCGTTTGGCCGTGCTCGTGCACGTGAAGTAGCGGGTTGTATCCATCCTGTCGTAGCGGCGTGTAAAGGTACCCTAAGAGCTAACGAATAAGGAGTATATCTCCGAAACGCGTATAGCAGCCCCACAGGGGCATCTGTATGTTTCACATTTAAGAAAATAAAAGGAAATAACCGTAAGTGGCAGTGGATTTTATCTTTCTCTGTCTTTTCCTCCTACCTGGCTGCAGTTCCCTATGTGGCCACCCTGGTCGCAGGGGCGCCACAGAGCCACCAACAGCGAACTTTTAATGACACCGCCAGGGTCACAGAGTCGGGTCTCGGTCCCTGTGATCCCAATTATGAAGCCTCAAAGCCTGGTTCTGAGTATCCTAAGGTCCTGGCGGGGCATGTCAGACCCATACACAGTGACCGACCCGCACACAGTGACAGGACCGCACACAGTGACAAGCCTGCAAACAGTGAACAGGCCCATACACAATGACAGGCTCGTATCCTGTTACAGGCCTATACACAGTGACAGGCCCGTACACAGTGAGAGGCGCATACACAGTGACAGGCCCCATACACAGTGACAGGCCCCATACATAGTGACAGGCCAAGTACACAGTGACAGGCCCTGTACACAGTGACAGGCTTCATACACAAACACAGGCCCTGTATACAGTGACAGGCCCAAACACAGTGACAGGACCGCACACAGTGACAAGCCTGCAAACAGTGACAGGCCCATACACAGTGACAGGCCCGTATACAGTGACAGGTCCGTACACAGTGACAGGCCCGTATGACTCACCGTGTGCCAGGGGACTCAGATCTCAGGTGCAGTCTGTAGGTCACGGTCTCGGTGCCTGAGGCTGTGGGCCCGGTGGTCAATAAAAAAAAAAAAGGGAAAAGAAAAATGATAAAGAGGGAATAAAGTTTTTGTTCGTGACGCCACCTGTAGGTTCCGGTGATGGCAGCGGCACTGCTTGATCCTCCGGAATGATAGGCGGCAGCAAGATGGAGTCGCTCCCTACAGGACGAGCAGGGTCCCCGGGGCTGTAGGTTGCAATGGTGGAATAGGGCAGCTCAGTTGTTTCTGTAAAGCAATGCAAGTGAATGGCAGTTCTTGAATAAAGTTTGGGCACGCTGCTCACTCTGCACGGGTTCTTTACTCTGGTAATCGGCAACTTTACAAGGCATGCGATGGTGTTGGCTGAGGCAGTGGACCAGGTGGTTCTGGCAATGAGCAGCGTCCCTCTGAAGCTCCTCTGGTGCCCTTCTCTATCACCATCTGTCCCTTCTCTTCGCAGCTCTGTTATATCTAATTAGGAACACTGAGGGCCTTCGGTTGGGTCACCGCCGACGTCTCCCCACGGGCCCTGGCCTTCAATTGTGGGTGCCCCTGGTATAAGCTACGGTAGTTGGTAGTTGGCGGGTCGTGCTCCTATAGACACATCGACCACTCCCGTTTGTGGTTCAGGGATGTAGCCTGCTGGACCACCTCGGAGCCGGTACTCCGAGTTCTGTGGACTGGGCCAAGATAGTCGATTATCCTCTCTATTCTTTGGCCTCTCTCTCTCTTCTGGGCCACCAGGTTGAGGTGCCCTCCCTGTTAGCTGTCTCCATTCTTTTCTGTTCTTCTCCCACTCTGCTACATCTGCTGCTTTCACTTTGCTTTCTCTGTGCTGCACGGCCCTGTGCAGCCACTTTCTGACTTCTCTGCACTCACTTCCTGGTCTAACTCCTTGCTGCTCTCCCCCTCACTATATAACCTAGCTCTCCTCCCACCGGGACCAGTTACCCCAGCAACGGGTGTCTGATTGGTCCCCTATCACTAGGTGTATGTGTGTGGTGTTGGAGCTTCAGGATTCTTCTACTCACTACCAGAACAAAGGATATGGCACCTTCATTCAGGGGTGCAGTACCCTTTTGTGATGAACTCTTAGTGGGGCGCCACACGTACACAGTGAGAGGCAAATACACAGTGAAAGGCCCCATACACAGTGACAGGTCCATACACAGTGACAGGCGCCGTACACAGTGACAGGCGCCGTACACAGTGAAAGGCTGCGTACACAGACACAGGCCCTGTATACAGTGACAGGCACCGTACACAGTCCCTGTATACAGTGACAGACACATACAGAGTGACAGGCCCCATATACAGTGACAGACCTGTACACAGTGACGGGCGGTCCCTTACACACTGACAGGCTGCGTACACAATAACAAGCCCCGTACACAGTCACAGGCCCCCTACACAGTCACAGGCCCCCTACACAGTAACAGGCCCCGTACACAGTCACAGGCCCCGTACACAGTCACAGGCCCCGTACACAGTCACAGGCCCCGTACACAGTCACAGGCCCCGTACACAGTCACAGGGCCCGTACACAGTAACAGGGCCCGTACACAGTGACAGGCCCGTACACAGTGACAGGCCCGTACACAGTGACAGGCCCATACAGTGACAGGCCCCATACACAGTGACGGACCCCATACATAGTTACAGGCCCGTACACAGTGACAGGCCCATACAGTGACATGCCGTGTACACAGTGACGGACCCCATACATAGTTACAGGCCCGTACACAGTGACAGGCCCGTACACAGTGAGAGGCGCATACACAGTGACAGACCTGTACACAGTGACAGGCCCTGTACACAGTGACAGGCTTCGTACACAGACACAGGCCCTGTATACAGTGACAGGCCCCGTACACAGTAACAGGATCCGTACACAGTGACAGGCCCGTACACAGTAACAGGCCTGTACACAGTAACAGGCCCGTACACAGTGACAGGCCCCTACACAGCGACAGGCCCCATACACAGCGACAGGCCCCATACAAAGTGACAGGCCCCATACACAGTGACAGGTGGTACACAGTGACAGGCCCCATACACAGTGACAGGCCCCGTACACAGTGACAGGCCCCGTACACAGTGACAGGCCCCGTACACAGTGACAGGCCCCGTACACAGTGACAGGCCCGTACACAGTGACAGGCCCATACAGTGACAGGCCCCATACACAGTGACAGGCCCTGTGCACAGTGCCAGGCCCCGTATACAGTTACAAACCCATACACAGTGACAGGCCCGTAAACGGTAACAGGCCCTGTACCCAGACACAGGCCCTGTATACAGTGACAGGCCCTGCACACAGACCCAGAACCCGTATACAGTGACAGACACATAGACAGTGATAGGCCCTGTACAGAGTGACAGGCGCATATACAGTGAAAGGCCCCATACACAGTGACAGGTCCTGTACACAGTGACAGGCCCCATACACAGTGACAGGCCCCATACACAGTGACAGGCCTGTACACAGTGACAGGCCTGTACACAGTGACAGAACTGTACACAGTGACAGGCTCTGTACACAGTGACAGAACTGTACACAGTGACAGGCCCCATACACAGTGACAAAACTGTACACAGTGACAGGCTCCATATACAGTGACAGGCCCCATACACAGTGACAGACCTGTACACAGTGACATACCTGTACACAGTGATAGGCTCCGTAGTCCGTGCACATTGACAGGCCCCATACACAGTGACAGATCTGTACACAGTGACAGGCCCCATACACAGTGACAAAACTGTACACAGTGACAGGCTCCATATACAGTGACAGGCCCCATACACAGTGACAAACCTGTACACAGTGACAGACCTGTACACAGTGATAGGCTCCATAGTCCGTGCACATTGACAGGCCCCATACACAGTGACAGGCCCCATACACAGTGACAGATCTGTACACAGTGACAGGCCCCATACACAGTGACAGACCTGTACACAGCGACAGGCCCCATACACAGTGCAAGGCCTGTACACAGTGACAGAACTGTACACAGTGACAGGCCCCATACACAGTGACAGGCTCCATATACAGTGACAGGCCCCATACACAGTGACAAACCTGTACACAGTGACAGACCTGTACACAGTGATAGGCTCCATAGTCCGTGCACATTGACAGGCCCCATACACAGTGACAGATCTGTACACAGTGACAGGCCCCATACACAGTGACAGACCTGTACACAGCGACAGGCCCCATACACAGTGCAAGGCCTGTACACAGTGACAGAACTGTACATAGTGACAGGCCCCATACACAGTGACAGGCTCCATACACAGTGACAGGCCCTATACGCAGTGACAGGCCTGTACACAGTGATAGGCCTGTACACAGTGACAGGCTCTGTACACAGTGACAGGCTCTGTACACAGTGACAGGTCCTGTACACAGTGACAGACCTGTACACAGTGAAAGGCCCTGTATACAGTGACAAACCCATACACAGTGACAGGCCCCAGGCCCCATACACATGACACGTACAGTGACAGGCTCTGTACACAGTGACAGGCCACCATACTACAGTGACAGACCTGTACACAGTGACAGGCCCCATACACAGTGACAGGCCCCATACACAGTGACAGACTGTACACAGTGACAGGCCCCATACACAGTGACAGACTCCATACACAGTGACAGAACTGTACACAGTGACAGGCCCCATACACAGTGACAGACTGTACACAGTGACAGGCCCCAGTACACAGTGACAGGCCCTACACAGTGACAGGCCCCATACACAGTGACAGGCCCAACACAGTGACAGATCTGTACACAGTGACAGGCCCCGTACACAGTGGACAGGCCCCTACACAGTGACAGGCCCCATACACAGTGACAGGCTGCAGTACACAGTGACAGGCCCCATACACAGTGACAGGCTGTACACAGTGACAGGCCCAACACAGTGACAACTGACCAGAGACAGACCTGTACACAGTGACAGGCCCCATACACAGTGACAGGCCCGTACACAGTGACAGGCCCACACACAGTGACAGGCCCCATATACAGTGACAGAACTGTACACAGTGACAGGCCCCATACACAGTGACAGAACTGTACACAGCAACAGGCCCCACACACAGTGACAGACCTGTACACAGTGACAGAACTGTACACAGCGACAGGCCCCAACACAGTGACAGGCCCCGTACACAGTGACAGACCTGTACACAGTGACAGGCCCCATACACAGTGACAGGCCCCATACACAGTGACAGGCCCAACACAGTGACAGGCTCCGTACACAGTGACAGAACTGTACACAGTGACAGAACTGTACACAGTGACAGGCTCCATACACAGTGACAGGCCCCATACACAGTGACAGGCCCCAACACAGTGACAGGCTCCGTACACAGTGACAGGCCCCATACACAGTGACAGGCCCGTACACAGTGACAGGCCCCACACACAGTGACAGACCTGTACACAGTGACAGAACTGTACACAGCGACAGGCCCCATACACAGTGACAGACCTGTACACAGTGACAGAACTGTACACAGTGACAGGCCCCATACACAGTGACAGGCCCCATACACAGTGACAGGCCCACACACAGTGACAGGCCACACACAGTGACAGGCCCCATACACAGTGACAGGCCCCACACACAGTGACAGGCCCCATACACAGTGACAGGCCCCACACACAGTGACAGGCCCCATACACAGTGACAGGCCCGTACACAGTGACAGGCCCCATACACAGTGACAGGCCCCACACAGTGACAGGCCCCATACACAGTGACAGGCTCAATACACAGTGACAGGCCCCATACACAGTGACAGGCCCATACACAGTGACAGGCCCTATACACAGTGACAGGCCCCCCACACAGTGACAGGCCCCCCACACAGTGACAGGCCCCATACACAGTGACAGGCCCCATACACAGTGACAGGCCCCACACACAGTGACAGGCCCCACACACAGTGACAGGCCCCACACACAGTGACAGGCCCCATACACAGTGACAGGCCCCATACACAGTGACAGGCCCCACACACAGTGACAGGCTCCATACACAGTGACAGGCCCCAACACACAGTGACAGGCTCGTACACAATGATAGGGGCTCTTCTCTGTGTCTACTTGTGTTTCTACTGTACTGTCACATGATAGCGTTAATCATACAATCCTATTAACCATTTCTGCTCTGGTAGGACCATGTCTCTAACCTCCACCAGCAGTGGAGTCACAGGAGATTCTGTATTATGTGAGCTGACGTCTTGAGAAGTCTATTTCAGAAGATAAGGACTTGGCATGCACAAAGTGTCTGTAATTAGCTCTCCTTGTGCAGGATGAGCCTATAAATATAAGCTGCCCCCATTGTTGTCTGTGGAAGAAGTGCTGGAGCTTGTGACACAGAAGGCATGAGAGTTATTTTGGTCCTTTCTTCTGCTCGCCTATATTTAGCTCATTGATGCAGATACAGGGATTCCACTGACGTCAATGGAGCTCTGCGCTGACGTCACCGGCCTCCTCCCCGGTCAGGAGAAGGAAGAACCTGGCAGAGAGAATGCGAGCAAGGCTGTGTGCTGTGCGCAAACAAAGGGGCATCATATTTCCATGCCTGTCTCCCTGCCTGGGCAATGGGCAGCCGGCTGCAACAGAGCAGGAGCTGCCACGGCACAGGAGAGGCAGGAGGCAGGCACAGGGAGGGGGCGAGGGCAGTGAGTGACCCGGGATCCCCGCTCCTCTGCCCGCAGGTGGATGTGCCCGGCTGCTGTAACCTGATCGAGGCCAGAGTGTAAGTACAGAGGCTGCTGTGCTCCTGAGTGTAAGTACAGAGGCTGCTGTGCACCTGAGTGTAAGTACAGAGGCTGCTGTGCTCCTGAGTGTAAGTACAGAGGCTGCTGTGCTCCTGAGTGTAGTTACAGAGGCTGCTGTGCACCTGAGTGTAAGTACAGAGGCTGCTGTGCTCCTGAGTGTAAGTACAGAGGCTGCTGTGCACCTGAGTGTAAGTACAGAGGCTGCTGTGCACCTGAGTGTAAGTACAGAGGCTGCTGTGCACCTGAGTGTAAGTACAGAGGCTGCTGTGCACCTGAGTGTAAGTACAGAGGCTGCTGTGCACCTGAGTGTAGTTACAGAGGCTGCTGTGCACCTGAGTGTAGTTACAGAGGCTGCTGTGCACCTGAGTGTAAGTACAGAGGCTGCTGTGCTCCTGAGTGTAGTTACAGAGGCTGCTGTGCTCCTGAGTGTAGTTACAGAGGCTGCTGTGCTCCTGAGTGTAGTTACAGAGGCTGCTGTGCTCCTGAGTGTAGTTACAGAGGCTGCTGTGCTCCTGAGTGTAGTTACAGAGGCTGCTGTGCTCCTGAGTGTAGTTACAGAGGCTGCTGTGCACCTGAGTGTAAGTACAGAGGCTGCTGTGCACCTGAGTGTAGTTACAGAGGCTGCTGTGCACCTGAGTGTAGTTACAGAGGCTGCTGTGCACCTGAGTGTAGTTACAGAGGCTGCTGTGCACCTGAGTGTAGTTACAGAGGCTGCTGTGCACCTGAGTGTAGTTACAGAGGCTGCTGTGCACCTGAGTGTAGTTACAGAGGCTGCTGTGCACCTGAGTGTAGTTACAGAGGCTGCTGTGCACCTGAGTGTAGTTACAGAGGCTGTTGTGCACCTGAGTGTAGTTACAGAGGCTGCTGTGCACCTGAGTGTAGTTACAGAGGCTGCTGTGCACCTGAGTGTAGTTACAGAGGCTGCTGTGCACCTGAGTGTAGTTACAGAGGCTGCTGTGCACCTGAGTGTAGTTACAGAGGCTGCTGTGCACCTGAGTGTAGTTACAGAGGCTGCTGTGCACCTGAGTGTAGGTACAGAGGCTGCTGTGCACCTGAGTGTAAGTACAGAGGCTGCTGTGCACCTGGAGCCCAGGATTAGTCTACACTTCTTATTCTGGTTGTTTCTGTTTTTGTTGTATAGGAAACTTTGTGAAAGTCTCTTTTCAGATTACATTATAGGGTTAAAAAAAGACAAGTCCACCAAGAGCTACCCAGAGTCTTCTAGGAATTCTCCAGGTGTGTTCTCTTGCAGGTGGTGGAGACCTAATGGTGGGTTTACACTCTCAGATATCTAATGGTGGGTTTACACACACCAATTTATCTGTTCAATATCTGAACCAATCTCTGGTTGCAGTGAAATCATGGATAGATTGCTCCATGTTGTACACAGCCACAAAATGGAACAATGTATCCATGATTTCACTGCAACCAGAGATTGGTTCAGAGATTGAACAGATAAATTGGTGTGTGTAAACCCACCATGAAACGATATAGTTTGGAATGTCACTTGACTGCAACGATGAATGATAAAAGTGAGGTCCTGATGGTGGGTTTACACGCTCAGATATCTGAAACGATATCGATTAAACGTCACTCTTTTGACATCGTTCAAACGATATCGTTTTTGCATCGTTGCGTGTAAACGCAGGATATCTGAAGGGAAAACCGTTTGATCGGACATCTCAAAAGTGTGCTGAGAACCTCACTTTTATAGTTCATCGTCCAATTAACGCTCCAGCAAAGTGCAGCATCGTTCAGTGTGACACGAAGATGAATGATATCGCTCTGAATTCTCCTATTCCTGCCACTTTATCCAATCGTTTACAGAGTTGTAATGAATGACACTGGCGTGTTGCCAAATTACACATCGTTAATGATATCCTTGCGTTTGACAATGCACTAACGATGTACAAGCGATCGCAGTCACGTGACATTCCAAACAATATCGTTTCAGATATCTGAGCGTGTAAACCCACCATAAGCTGGCTTCACACTCCAGTTTTTTCACTGATCAGTGTCCATCAGTGTTTGTGTGCCAAAACCCAGAGTGTCTCCAAAACTCAGAACAGGTGTCAATCTTTCAAATGTAGTTTTTCTCTGCATTCTCTGGTGGGTTTACACGTTTCAATATCGTTGCGATATCGCAACTCAATGGCGCGGGAGCGCGCATTTAGTGCACGTTTCTCCCGCATCGCATCAGAGGTTTACACGCTGCGATATCGGAATACAACGTCCGTGCGATGTCTACGCCCCCCAACCCAGGATCGAACATTTAACATGGGAGTGAATGGGTGACGTTTAAAATCGCATCGTAGTTGGGCTGTCACACAGCACGATCCGGCTCCAATCTCCCTTCAATATCGGAGCATTGAATAGCACGCTCATTCAATCCCCGATATCGCATTGACATCGTTCCTGCATCGTATTGGACGTTCACACCATACAACGCAGGAACGATATCGGGTCCAACGATTGAACCACGTGACTTTTCATTGAAATTGAACTCCGATATCGCAACGTGTAAACCCACCATTCCTCCCCTGGTTCCATTCCTGGTTTTGGCACACAAACTGGATGGACACTGATCAGTGAAAAAACTGCAGTGTGAAGCCAGCTTATGATGGGTTTACACGCTCTGATATCTGTGACCAACTTCTGAACAGATCTCTGGTTGCAGTGAAATCATGGACACATTGTTCCATTTTGTGGCTGTGTACAACATGGAGCAATGTATCCATGATTTCACTGCAACCAGAGATCTGTTCAGAAGTTGGTCACAGAAGTTGGTGTGTGTAAAGCGGCCTTAAAAGTACCGTCACACGCGGCAATTTTGCTAGCAATTTCACTGGCAATTTGCTGGTTGCAGTGAAATCATGGACACATTGTTCCATTTGTAGACGGCAACAAAATAGAACAATGTGTCCATGATTTCACTGCAACCAACAAATTGCCAGTGAAATTGCATGCAATATTGCCGTGTGTGACGTTACCCTTAGACTTGGGATCCACATGGAAATCCTGAACAGTGAGGTAAGCCGAGCTAGTATATCTGCAGAACCCCTGTGATTCTATGGAGTTAGAGGAGCGCCCATAGGTTTATTATTGGTTCCTATATATATCACTATTGTTACAGCTGCTGTTTTATTTAGTTTGTTTTATTTTTTGAATCAGGTTCATTTTTATTGAATTGAATTTAGTAAAATAAAATTGATTTGTCATATAAAGCAAGAAAATCCACAAAACCTAGATCAATACTCGAGTAACAACATATTAGAAAAGTCATAACCTCATTCCCCCTACAATATTGCATTGGTGCATATGATCAGCCAAAACAATGATATTTGTTACTACTTGAATGCCTTTTATCCAATTAGGAATTCAAAACTCAACATTCAACAAGGCGTCCTACCAGTATGGATGTCCCCGACATGTGTTTGTGTTTTATGATAAACTAGATGGGTGCCCGATGCACAATGCATCGGGATTCTAGCAGAGCGAGTCTCTGACTCGCAATGGCCGCTTCGCGGCCAATGCTTCGCGCTGCTAAGGCGACTCGCCATGCCCGCTGCGCGGGCATAGCGAGTCGCCTTAGAACTGCTCGCAATGGCCGCTTCGCGGCCAATGCTTCGCGCCGCTAAGGCGACTCGCCATGCCCGCTGCGCGGGCATAGCGAGTCGCCTTAGAGCTGCTCGCAATGGCCGCTGCGCGGCCAATGCTTCGTTCGTATCCACATGACCACGCTGAGTCGCAGCGCGAGTGTGGTGCGCGAAATCCATTCGTGATTATATAGTAGATTAACTAAAGTTTTTGTTATTATTAAGGGGATATTCTGGCCTAAGCAAGTTAATACACATAAACTGGAAACCTGGCGAATGTCAGAATGGGGATAGTGCCCCTGTTCTCCCCCAACTCCGGCCAGGGTGACAGTGGGCACATGCACCCCACTGCTTTTTTCAAGTGTATGGCAGTGATGAACACAAAGCTCAACTGTCCTTGGTGCCATATGCTTTGAATGGAGCAACAGTATGTATGACCCGCCGCTGCATTCCTCTTCTGGCAGCCTTTCTGTCCAGGTGATAGGTGGTCGGTGGTCCCACTGATGTAACATTTTATCACATAGTCATTGGGTAGATGATCACTTGCTTAGACTAGACTGTGACTTTAAGTTGCTGTTAATATACTATAGAAGGCCTGCATGAATCAGATACTGGCTGTGTTATTGCAGACATGTACGTTTCTGAAACGCTGGAGCGTTTGAAAAGTTGGCTGTATCTCTTCTATGCTGTCCCATTAGGCCACTGGCGGCTGCTCCCTGCCCACATCTCCTTGACTGACTCCTCACTATGCAAACTCATAGATCTGTCAGTCAAGGGGTTGGGGCAGGAGAGACCACCATGGACTCGTCATCTGAGGCACATAGTATCTATCTTGCGTTTCAGAATGAAACATTCATGTATGTAATAACACAGCCATGCTGTGATTTATGCTGGCTGTGGTTCATGTAGCATAAATCAGATGACAGCTTGCCTTTTAAATATCTTTATAGATGTCCCCCTCTTGAAATTACAGCTATTATTAGGATGGAAAAAAAAATTATAAAGCAACCCTGTTTCACTGTCAGTGGTCATCTGGTTACTGTTACAGTGGTCACTAGTGACTAGTCACAGTCTCCTCCTAGTTAGGGTATGTGCACACAATCCAGGGACACTGCGTTCTGAATGCAGTGTCTACAGACCTGAGGAAAGCTGTAGGAGATTGCAGCTGCCTTGTGCCCACGATCTGTGTTTTGGTACGGGACGGCCTCTCCCTGCATTCACCCTCTGGGGCTCGCTTCTGACACCGCAACAATAAATTAACATGCTGCGGATATGCGGAAGCGCAGCAACGTAGCTGAAATAACACTGCCTACAATAGAAGCATAGCAGGCATGTGATTTCTTGGAATCCCATCAACTATGCTGGTACAGTACAACACAACGTTTTGGATGCACCAGTAATATACTGTGTCCAAGACGCTGCTCTTACTGATCGTGGGCACGCAGCCTTAGCAGGCCTACTCTGCCTTGATTGTAGTTCTACTTGGCATGTGAAGCTAGCTGTACAGCCGCATGTCAGCGAGTCTTAAAAGAGCCTGTCAGTGGGTTCAACCCTCCTAAACCATCCACATGGGCATGAAGGTCTTAGAAAGTTGAATAAAATGATACCTTAACACAGAGGTCCCCAACTCCAGGCCTCGAGGGCTGCCAACAGTGCAGGATTTCTCTAGTACTGCACAGGTGTTAATGTGATCAAATGCACAGGTAATGATTCCAAACCCTGTGCAATACTAAGGCTGGCTTCAGACTGCGTTTGAGATCCGATCCGTAGCTGTCCGCTTGAAGCAGACAGCCGCGGACCGGATCAGCACACAGGACCGGGGGGCTATTATGCCCTCTGGTCCTGTGTGCAGCACACGCAGCTGCAGCTGCTGACAGATCAGGACCGCGGCGCCCGCGGTCCTCACCTATCAGCAGCAGGAACTGCGTGTGGCTGCACACAGGATCGGAGGGCATAATAGCCCCCCAGTCCTGTGTGCTGATTGCTTCAAGCGGACAGCTACGGCTCGGATCTCAAACGCAGTCTGAAGCCGGCCTAAGGAGATCCGGAAAACATGCACTGTTGGCGGCCCTCGAAGACTGGAGTTGGGGACCCCTTCCTTAACATATGTGATCTAATGTCTTCTTCCAGAGAAATATGTAATGAGCTGTTAAGATCTATGGGCCTGTACACAGATCTCCCCGAGAATCTGACTCCAGAGCCTAATATAAACAGGGGGCAATACCAGTGTGAGGCATGTAGATCAGGAAAGCAGATTGTCAGTCATTACATGTCTCCCACTGATCACATCCCCTTTAATTTAAAATAAACTATGAAGGCTGATTCTGTGTGAGATCAGTGCTCAAAGCTCTTAACAGGTCATTTACTTATTAGAAAGATGAAGCTTTCTCTGTAATAAGGCATCAGATCAGAGATGCCAAGGTATCGGGTTATTCAGCTTCCTAAGACCTGCATACCCCTATGGACTGCTTAGCTTTCACATCAAGATTTTTGTGTGTCCGTGTGGATTCTGCTTTTTGCAGGACCACACAGACAGGAACGGACAGACACGGATCGGAGGACACTTATGTGTCTGATCCAATTTTGTGACTGATCCGATTTTAGTATCTTTGAAGCCGGAGAAATCATTCTGTGCATGCGTGGTGCACTAAATTGGATCCGAGAAAAGATCCGATTTTTTTTTTTTAGCGGATCTGACAACCATGGACTCCCATGTAATTTCTGCGGACAGCATCGGATCCATGCCTGTCCGATTGTGTCCGATTTGACCAAAATTGCAACAGACTCAGATTTTGAGGACGGGAAAAAATCTGATCCATCACAAAACTGACACAATCGGAGGCCATTTAAGGACCAATCCGATCACATCTGTGCCCATAGGGATACATGGAGGCCAAAACAGATACGTGGCTGTCTGTCTTACAACGGACAGCCACGGGTGCAAAAAAATCTTAATGTCAAACTAGCCTTAGGAGGGTTGATCCTACTCACAAATTACTTTTGAATAACTACAACTTTGCTGACATTAAAAATTTAGCAAAACATTGAAATAATGTACGGCTACGTTCACACGCGGCGTAATAGCCTCGTATTCCTACTTTTATGCGGCGCTTTAGAGCTTGCATAAAAGCAGTGCCCCAGAAAGCTGGAAACGCCTTCCACCAAAAGCTATGGCTTTTGCTGAAAGGTGTTCAGATGTGGCGTTTTGCCGCGTATTTTTGCACAGAGGCTTTCACTGCAAAAGCACCCGCCCAAAAAGAATTGTCATGCCATTTCTTGGCATTTTTTTATTTTTTAGGCGCGCTTTTCCCATAGGCTACATGTTAACCTGGCCTCGGGGAAAGTGTACCGAGAAAAGCGCGGGTCGGCATGCAGTAGCGCTGTCGATTATGCATGACTAATGCAAACAGAAGCAGAGCTTTCTGTACCAGGTGGCCAAAGGCTTTTAGGTCATTTTCACTTGTTCAGTATTTGACATGCCTTTTTTGTTAGCCAAACTCAGGGATGGAATTTGCATTTTTCACCCACTTCAATAGTTTCATAGTTTTAAGGTTGAAGGAAGACTTTAAGTCCATCTAGTTGAACCCAATAGCCTAACATGTTGATCCAGAGGAAGGCAAAAAAACCCCATGTGGCAACACTAATCTCCACATTGGGGGAAAAAATTCCTTCCTGACTCCAGATACGGCAATCAGACTAATTCCCTGGATCAACGCCCTATCAAAGAATCTAGTATATATAACCGGTAATATTATAGTTTTCAAGAAAGGCATCCAGGCCCTTCTTAAATGTTAGTAGTGACTCACTCATTACAACATCATGTGGCAGAGAGTTCCATAGTCTCACTGCTCTTACAGTAAAGAATCCACGTCTGTGATTATGATTAAACCTTCTTTCCTCCAGATGTAGAGGATGCCCCCTTGTGACCCTGTCGCAGGACTAGGTGTAAATAGATCATAGAAAGGTCTTTGTACTGTCCCCTTATATATTTGTACATTGTAATCAGATCGCCCCTAAGCCTTCATTTTTCCCAACTAAATAACCTCAAATTTAATAACTTGCCTTGGTATTGCAGACACCCCAGTCCTCTAATAACCTTGGTCGCTCCTCTCTGCACCTGCTCTAGTCATTTTTATTATTATTATTATTATTATTATTATTATTATTATTCATTATTATAGTGCCATTTATTCCATTGCGCTTTACATGTGAAAAGGGGCATACATAGACAAGTACAATAAACATGAGCAATACACAGCACACACAAGTAAAGGAGAGAGGACCTTGCCTGTGAGGGCTCACGGTGTACAAGGGATGGGTGAGGATACACTAGGAGAGGGTAAAGCTGGTCATGCGGTGGTTCAGTAGACTGAGGCTCATTGCAGGTTGTTATCTTATCGGAAGGGGTGGGTCTTCAGGCTCTTTTTGAAGGCTTTCACAGTGGGAGAGAGTCTGATGTGTTGGGGCAGAGCGTTCCAGAGTATGGGGTAAGCAAGGGAGAAATCTTGTATACGGTTGTGGGAAGAAGAGATAAGAGGGGAGTAGAAAAGGAGATCTTGGGAGGATCAGAGGTTGGGTGTAGGCAAGTATCGGGAGACCATATCACAAATGTATGGAGGGGACAGGTTACATGGCTTTGTATGTCATAGTTGGGGTTTTGAACTGGAGCTCTGGACAATAGGAAGCCAGTGAAGGACTTGGCAGAGAGGAGAGGCTGGGGAATAGCGGGGAGACAGGTGGATTAGTCGGGCAGCAGAGTTTAGGATAGATTGGAGAGGTGCAAGAGTGCTAAAGGGGAGGCCAAAGAGTAGGAGATTGCAATAGTTGAGGCAAGAGATGATGAGGGCATGCATGAGTGTTTTTGCAGTTTCTTGGACAAGGAATGTACGGATGCAGGAAATATTTTTGAGTTGGAGTCGGCATGAAGTGGCAAGAGCTTGGATATGTGGCTTGAAAGAGAGGGTGGAGTTGAAGATCACCCTGATGCACCAAGCATGAGGGACTGGGGAAAGTGAGCAGCCATTGACTTTGATGGATAGGTCTGGTGAAGGGGTAGAGCGAGATCTGTTTTGTCCATGTTCCGTTTTAGAAAGCAAGCAGAAAAGAATGATGAAATAGCTGACACATTGTGGGATTTTGTTCAGTAAGGAGGTGATGTCAGGTCCAGAGAGGTAGATCTGTGTATTAGCGTAGCGATCATACTGCAAACCGTGGGATTCTATGAGCTGTCCCAGGCTGCAGGTGTAGATGGAGAAGAGTAGGGTCCTAGAACTGAGCCTTGGGGAACACCGACAGACAGGGTGAGGTGAGGAGATGGTGTGGGAGAGGGAGACATTGAAAGTCCGATGTATTAGATAGGCGGCTGTCACACGGTTCAATTTTGCGAACGATATCGTTTAAGCGATCTGCTTTTTTATTGCTTAAGCGATATCGTTTGTGCATCGCTGTGTGCGATCAAGCGATTTTACAATGTAAAATCGCTTGATTGCTTGATCTCAGATTTGTGAGCCGGAGCTCATATCAAGCGATAAACGCTTGAACAATCTGCTTCATCGTGGTGTATGACACCACGATGAACGATCTCCCAGCGGCAGAGCCTATGCTGGGAGATGGTAACTATGGTAAACGAAGGGTTACTAAGCGGCGCCTAGTAACCCGATGTGTACCATAGTTACCAGCGATGTCGCTGCCCCACATCGCTGGTGAGTCTGTCTGTGTGAGAGCTCACCAGCGATGTGAGCGATATTGTTAGCGATCGCGCGTGCACGTGATCGCTTACAATATCGCTCACGATATTGTAGCGTGTGACGGCCGCCATACAACGAGATCCAAGACAGGGCCAAGCCTGTGCTATGCTATAGTCCAGCTATGTCCTTATACACCGGAGACCAGAATTGTACACAATATGCTAAGTGTGGTCGCACTTGTGACTTATATAGAGGTAAAACTATGTTCTCCTTTTTTAATGCATCTCATTATTTTATTTGCCTTTGCAGCAGCTGCCTGACACTGTTCACTAGAGTTTCTCATCCACTCATACTCCCAGGTCTTTTTCAGTGACAGTTTTGCCCAGTGTTTTACAATGAAGCATATAATTATACATTTTATCTCTTCTGCCCAAGTGCAGGACTTATGTTTATCCCCATTAAAGCTCATTTGCCATTTCTCAGACCAAACCTCCAGCTTACATAAATCCTCCTGTAATATAAAATTGTCCTCCTCTGTATTAATTACCCTGCAGAGTTTAGTGTCATCTGCAAACATTGAGATTCTACTCTGTATGCCCCCTACAAGGTCATTAAAAAATGTTAAAAAGAAGCGGGCCCAATGCTGACCCCCGTAATACCCCATTGTTAAGTGTGATTTAGTCCGAGTGTTCCATTAATAACCACCCTTGTTTCCTATCACTGAGCCAGTTTTTAACCCAGTTACACATATTTACCTCTATCCCCATATTTCTCATTTTATGTATCAGCCTTTTGTGAGGCACTGTATCAAAAGCTTTCGAACAGTCCATATAGATAACATCTACTGCATTTCCTTGGTCCAGACCCAACACTGAACAAGTGAATGTGGCCTTAGGCAGGTTTATTGAGCTTTTCTCAAGAAAATGTTGCAAGTCACAAATCTGCACCTGCTCATGGGAGGTGCACATGTAATTTTCTAACATCTAAATCTGCTTTATTTGTATGTGGTTAAGTTAAGCCTCTTAATACCTTTTGGAGCATTTAACTCCAGTTATTCTTTTTATTTCTAAGCTGATGTATATTACAAGTGAAATTACATTCCCAAAGATCAGAATTCACCAACAAAAGATTTGCATTGCCTGGTTCAATGTCCAGTCCGGTCGATAGTCTTCACTTCGGCCTGGCATACTGGGTGGCTCTGGCGTCTACTAGGTCATGTGACATAATGCCAGGCCTAGGCAGTAGTCTCATAAAGCATCTTTAGATGTATCATCAATAAAAGGCAACTGATTTAAAGATGGTCTTCTGAATCAATTTCGACATTCTCTGTGTATTCTACAGGAGATACGCTGTGACCACAGGTGTCTGCAATAGATTATTTCATCCCCGTGACTGAATTTTAAATCAGCAGTTTATGCATGTTTATGGTGAAGTTGAATTAAAAAGTTGTCAGGTGAAGGTGTTCAGTCAACAACATTCTTGTTTCTCCTCTTGAATCTTCCTTTAGCTCTAAAGGTACCGTCACACGGGGAGATATCGCCGGCGATGTCGCCGAGATCTGCCTGTTCAGGCGATGTTGAAGCGACATCGCCTGTGCGTCGCCGCGTGTAACAGGGCGATTGAACGGCGATTAATCTCTGGTTCTGAGTTTAGAGATTTCCCAACAGTGTCGGGAAAGCAGGCGATGTAGCTTGAGCGATCCGTATACCTACTGCCGTGTGACGCAGCGATAGCAATGGCACAGGCGATGTCTGTGTTCAGGCAATCCATTCTGTATGCCACATTGACGGTGAGGTGGTGCTGTGTGACACGGCGATCTGAAAAGCACACATCGCTTCAAGGTTGTTTCAGGCGGAATCGCCTGATCGCCCTGGGTTGCCGGCGATATTGCTACGTGTGACGTCTCACGAGCGATGCTGAAGCGATGTGCGCATTCATGAGATCACCGCAACATCGCCGGCGAAATCTCCCCGTGTGACGGTACCTTATGGGTACCGTCACATCTGGCGACGGCCCCGGAGATGGCGGCGACGGGCGGGAGCGCGCACGTTTTTGGCGACCCGCAGCATCGCCACCCTCTATTTACATGGGAGACCTCTCCGGCGATGGGTCGGCGAGCTGAGAGGCGGCGTCGCCGCCGGGGTGTCTCGAAAACTCCAGCGGCGATGCAGTACAATGGGGGCCTATGGCTCCCATCGCCTGTCAGCTAGCCGGCGGCCGTTTACATGCGGCGATGTGTACACATCGCCCCAGATCGGCCGCTTGGTTTCAGAGCACTGCTCTGAAACCAGGCAACCAGTAAAAGGCGTCGCCATCGCCCATTTACATTAGGCGACGCAGGGGCGATGTTGCCGCCGACAGGCCACGCCTCTACGTTGCCTATGTAATCGGCGGCGATGTCGCCACTTGTGGCGTGGCCTTAAGGTACAGGTGAGCTAGTGTCCTAAACATACTGCAAATATAGCCCATACACCTTTAATAGCTATTTGAACCACTTTTATTCAGCCATTTTCTCTGACTCCTATACACTTAGGCTAGTTTCACATCAGCGGTTTTTTGTAAATCTGGCAAAATTCCAGTATTTTTGCAAAAACCGGATCTCGCAAAAGTGCAGTGGGATCGCAGCAAGACTGCATTCTGCCTAATGCATTTCCTATAGGACTTACGGACATGTGTGGCACTTGCAGCGAGTTTAAAACTGCAGCTTAGCAGCAGTTTTTGTCCATTGCTATAAGTGCCGGATTGTCCGGATTGCGGCAAAACTGCAAGTGCCGCCTATATCCGCAAGTCCTATAGGAAATGCAGTAGCTCAAATGCTGTCTTGCCGTGATTCTGCTGCAAGTGTCCTGACTCCCCTCATTGTGGCTTATCTACAGTGAGAACAACGGAAGGGGCATGTTCTAATCAAATATGTCAAATCATTCTCCTAACCCCCACAATATGTTATCAGGTGAGGATTTGGCACACCCTCTATAGACATAAGATTCTGAGATAAACCAGTTTCTGCTTTCTATGCTTTAATGTAAATGGGTTATTTAAAGGAGTTGTCCGGGATTTTTGGATAATGTCTATGTGTATCCAGGCTGCAAAATGTTGACCGTTTGTAATATACATCCAGTCAACATTATGCACACTGTCAGTGGAGGAGGGGACTGCTGTATGCAATATAGTGTGTGCGCTCACCCTGTGGCCCTGTATTATGATGTGCGCTCACCTAGTCCCCTGTGGCCGCTGTCAGTGGAGCCAAGGACCACAGCTGCCAGCTCTCTGTGCATAGACCAGACTGGCTCCACTGCACAGAGAGCTGGTCCTGTCTATACCGAAGCTGCTGGCCCTTTGTGCATAGTGCAACCGATAGTCCCCTACTCCTCTCTATCTCCTGCAGTACAGAGTATATTACAAATTGTCAACATTTTTCTGCCTGGATACACATAGAAATTATCCAAAAAACCAGGACAACCCCTTTTACGTGAGCCATGGTTGGCCAGATGGCTGAGGGTTAAAATGTCTTCTTTAGGCTGCCTCACAGAGACACATTATCTCATGTGAGATTATGTTCATGACACTCATCTAAAACTCAGAACAAATTGTGGGCAGAGTGTCCGTTTACTGTGATACAATTCTCTCATGTGAGAATCGGAGCACAGGTGAGGAGAAGATGGAGAACTTAATTTCTCCATCTTCTCCATTGTCTGTGCCAACATAAATCAGACTGCAGTCGGATGACATTCAAGTGCAGTCTGATGTTTTGCATGTATCTGTAGATGCAAATGAGTGAGTCCCGTCCAATATGCACTGACAATTGCAGCATGCAGTGTTGTTTTTCTCCTGCTGTATCGGCAGTAACACATTGAATAGAACACGGCCATACTATACGAGTTTTTAGATGGTGAAGCTTAGGCTGAAGTCACATTATCTTATGGCATCCGATGTGTGAACATCAGATGCGGTGTGCTAATGACACTTGGCTCAGGCTCTGCTGTGAACGTGAGCTGGGTAACTGTGATCCGATTCTGCGATCAAATCACAGATGCGGAGGAGAGGGAGAGATTAATCTCAAGTCCTCCATTGCTGACCTTGGCGTATGTCGCGCTGCACTCAGATGAGTGCAGTGCACTGTTTCACTCTCACCCATAGACTTGTAAGTCTGAGCTGCCTGATAGTCGAAGGGTGAGTGCCCACAGGACGTTTTTGCTGCGTTTCTGCATGCAGAAAACCGTTGGTTTTATGGTAATTTATGCTAATTTGTTCCTGCGGTTTTGATTCCCAGCAAAACCAATGTGTTTCACAAACGCTGTGCCCACACATTGGTTTTGCAAGTGTCAAGAACTGTCAAATCCCTGCGTTTTTGGTGCAGATGGGAAAGAATTGACCTGTTGTTTTCCTGCGTTTTTGCTAAAGTCAATGGAAAAAACGCAGAAAAAAAAACCCACAGAAAAAACGCGCCAGAAAATGCAGACGAGCTCATAGCTAATCTCCTGTCAAGGACTCTAGGATCCTCCGGTTTTGCTGCGTTCAGGACTGCTTAAAAAACGTCCTGTGGGCACATACCCTAAAATGGGCCTGAGTGCAATGCGAGATTTTCTCTCATTGGACTCATGCAAGTTACACGCTGGTGTGTATATATGATTTGGCTTCCTTGTATTTTCAAATTCAATGCTGCCTAAAATCACAGTTTTGTTGCAAACAGAAGTTGTTGATAGAAAATCACAAATTATTACTAGACCTTGACTTTGAGTGCAAGCAAAGTTGATTCACAGCAAAACCTGTCGGTTCAGTTGTCCCTGCGTCTTTCCTGTCCAGCCCTCTGCACATGAGTGTATTTCACCTTTAGTTGGTTACATTCTTGTAAAGTTGTAAATATTGCCACCAGTCACACAACTGTATGCGGTAAAGGTGAGCAAAAAGGTCCACATTGTACTCTGCAGCAGCCGGACCATGGCAGCATGAACTTCCTTTGCCATCACTTGAATGCCAACATTCCGGGCATCACTTTAGATTGTTAGACCCCGCAGAATTATGACATTATGGTACCGATAAACGAAGTTTACACTGCCCTGCTCCAGCTACCACCGAGTGCTGACCTGACTGCTTGACCAGGGTCCTGTAAATATTTTTGCTCAATGGTGCATAGGTATGCAGTTTCTGTTCCATTTGGTATATTATTTTAGTTGGTAGAGTTTTTGCAATTTTTCTGCTGAACCTTTTTAAAGTGAACCTGCCACCTCCCTAGTGCTTTACAAACTGAAACAGCACCTTCAGCAGTGTCTATGCTGTGTTCTGTGAAGGTGTCTATACTCCTCTCACCCCCTGTACTCCGAAAGAAACACTTTATAATATTTCCCGCCATGTAAATCATTACTTAGGTGGTCCGAGGGGCTGTCACTGTGTCCTAACATTCTGCCGGCCCGGTCCTACAAGCCTCCTCTGTGTTGGCCGCCTCCTCTTTTCTCTTGTCCCCTTCTCTTCGGTTCATCTTTTCACGCAGGCGCACAGAGTTCAGCCGGAGTGCGGGGAGACCGGCTGTCATCATTGCGCCACCGTAAAGTGTCACATACAGCAGAACATAACAGGGCGGGCTCTGGTGCCTACACTTCATGCAGGCGCAATGATGATAGCCGGTCTCCCGCACTCCGGATGAGCTCTGTGTGCCTGCATGAACAAAGATGAATCTGCGCAGGTGGTGAAGAAGAGGAGGCTGACACAT
This sequence comes from Allobates femoralis, assembly GCA_033576535.1. Taxonomy (NCBI): domain Eukaryota; kingdom Metazoa; phylum Chordata; class Amphibia; order Anura; family Aromobatidae; genus Allobates; species Allobates femoralis. Next base: position 600,320,949 of record JARQOC010000002.1, read on the forward strand.
AGAGGAGGCAACTGACCTGTAGAGGAGGCGGGGAAGACCGGCCTGGCAGACATGTAGGACACAGTGACCTGGCGGGGAAGACCGGCCTGGCAGAGATGTTAGGACACAGTGACCAGACTCCTCGGACCACCTAAGGAATGACTTGCATACATGGCGGGAAATATTATAAAGTGTTTCTTTCAGAGTACGGGGGGGAGGAAAAAGTATTACCGTACACCTTGACAGAATGCAGCTGAAGGTGCTGCTTTCAGTTTGTAAAGCACTGGGGGGTAACAGGCTCACTTTAACATTCTTTGTCAACCAAGAAGCAATGTACCATAATGGAATATAAACTTTATATATTTCATCTTTTTGAATAAGATCACGTGCATGACGGCGTAAGCTTTTTTACTCACATGTTGTTGCAGAGTTGAAGAGACTGAAAATATATGGCAAACGTTTCCTTTTGGTTACATACCTAATCCAGTGTCCAAGAATATATTTAGGTATAGGAATCGCCATAGACTTTTATTCAACTGCAGTTGATAAACGTTAATGCATTGCACTCTGTGTTTTTTGTCGAATCGTTTACATGCACTCTGACATATGGAATAATTTCTATAAAATGCTTCCCATGCTATTATTTCTATATTACCAACATTGGCATTATACCAAGTATAGTTTTACTGATGTTTCATTAACAATTTTAGCCCTATATTCTAGAAGTACAAAATGCTTATCCGTGTGCACTTCCTCCTATAGCATAGACAGATGTCTAGATTTAATATCAGTCTGACTTCACATAGTGTATTCGTCACTTGATGATCTAATGACCCTGCTTGTAAGACAGTTTGTTTCAGATGCATTGATAGAAGTGTCTGCAGAGACTCAACAAAAGTGTCTGATTAGATAATGACCAGCAAAGTGAACTCCTATAGTAGAAAGAGTGCCGGGAACGAGAAGAGCTAGTGCTATATGCTAATATTAGCCATGAGTGAGTTTTGTTGCCCTATTTCTCATTACATGTCCTATGCCACTTTTTCTTAGTACTCTTTGTTGCGCCATTCCTGTCATTCTTCCTTGAAATACATGAAGAAAATGCTAACTGGTTCTTACCTCTCCAATTTCACTAAAGGGGTGTGTTCCTATCAGTATTGACGGTTAGTTAAGCTGAATACCAACTCCTATTTGCCAATTTTTTTCAGATATTTCCAGGAGGAAAAATAAAACAGTTGTCAGAAACGACTCCCGCTTTGTCCATTTTAATAACACCGTGCTCGAGCGGAATCACATGTCCGGTTTTTGTTTTTAACAGACAGAACACGACACGTTTACATGTGTGATTTTGATCTGATTGGCAGATCAAATTCACCCATTCAAGTGAATAGGTCCACAAGAAAAGTGGATGGCGCTTGAATGCCATCCGTGTGTCATCCAGATGTCTATTTTGCAGAAGAAGCTTTGAATGACTTCTATAATTTATTTTTCACTGGAGAAAAACTGATTATGAACAGATTGTAGAAACTGAGACATAGACCAAAAAAGGGATCCAGCGCGCTAAAAATGGGTGCGAAGTCAGTTTTTCACATATTATGTATCAATATGGCCCAGCTGTACATACTGAATATATCGTTAATGCCTTAGGGCAAAATAATGTAAGTCAGCACCAGGGTAACTGTGTTTTGGTGGGGGATCAGTAGCTATGTTACATAAGCAGCATCTGTCTCCGACAGCAGACGTGAGTAGGGTTGAGTTCCAATTACTGCTGTTAACCATTTAGATGCTACTGTCAATCTCAAACTGGCTTTTAAATGGAACCATGTGACACAAAAACAAGGAACTAATGAGTTATCGATATCTTAGTACCTATGGACTGAGCTTCGCAGGAGACCATGATATTTACTATACACTGCAATACCATGGTATTGCAATCTATACAGTCATGGCCAAAAGTGTTGGCAACCTTGAAATTGTTCCAGAAAATGAAGTATTTTTCCCAGAAAGTTATTGCAGTGTTTTGTTTTACACATACACATACACACACACACACCCCACACATAAAAGAGAGGAAAAAAGGCAAATTGTACATAATTTCGCACAACTCCAAAATCAGGCTGGACAAAATTGTTGGCACCTTCATCTCAATACTTAGTTGCATAACGGCTATCAATCACTTCCTATAACCATTAACAAGCTTCTTATACCTCTCAACTGGAAGTTTGGACCACTCGTCTTTTGCAAACTTTTCTAGGTCTCCTTTAACCAACAGCAATGTTAAGATCTCTCCACAGGTGATCAAAGGGATTTAGATCTGGACTCATTTCTGGGGGGCTTCTTGAAGTATGCTTGGGGTCATTATCCTGCTGTAAGACCCATGACCTAGGACAGAGACCCAGCTTTCTGGCATTGGGCGCTACATTGTGACCCTAAATCTTTTGTTAAGCTTCAGCTTTCATGATGCTTTCCACACAGTCCAAGCACACAGTGTCATCAGCAGCAAAAAAAAATCTTTGAATTTCCACCATATTTGACTGTAGGTTTTGTGTTCTTTTTTTTTTCTTTTTTTTATAAGCCTCATTTCATTTTCCGTAAACAGTAGAATAATGAGCTTTACGAAAAGCTCAATCTTGGTCTCATCTGACCAAGACACTTTCCCAGAAGGATTTTGCCTTATTCACATACATTTTGGCAAACTGCAGTCTAGCTTTTTTATGTCTGTGTCACCAGTGGAGTCCACCTGGGTCTTCTGCCATAGTGTTTTATTTCATTTAAATGTGGTTGGATAGTTTGCGCTATCACTGTGCAGGCGGTGAAGAAGATTCAAAATGAGCCTGCAGAACAGCTTGAATTTCTTTGTAACTTCATTGAGACTGCTTATCCACCATCTGAATTATCCTGCGTTGCAATCTTCCATAAATTTTTCTCTTCTGTCCACATCCAGGAAGATTAGCTACAGTGCCATGGGTTGATTATGTTGTGCCCTGTGGACAAAGGAATATCAAGCTTGAACCTGTAACCTTGAGATTGTTGATATTTTTCAACAATTTTGGTTCTCAAGTGTTCAGACAGTTCTCTTTCTATTCTTCATTATTTATGTGGCACACACAGACACACAATGTAAAGATTGAGTCACCTTCTCCCCTTTTTATCTGGTTTCAGGTGTGATTTTCATATTGCCCACACCTGTTAGGGTACCGTTACACGTCGCAATATCGCAATGCAACATCGACCAAAATTCACGTGGTGTGGTAGTTGCAGTTCATATCGTTCGTGTGTTGTCGTGTAACAGGGCAATGCGACTGCAATAAATCGCAGGAACGATATCGCAATAAGATTGTGCATGCTCTTCAACCGTACAATGTTGCATATGCGATGTTGCATATGCGATGTGGCATGATCGTGCTGTGTGACGGCACAACTACGATGTTGAACGCAACTTCCCCTATTCACTACAGTGTTAATTCTCGGTCCCTGGGTTGCTCATACCCAGCGCACAACAGTTGCATACAACATCCTAGTTGAGTTGCCTGCCGATATCTCCCTGTGTGACATTTCCTATGCGATCTTGGACAAGTGCCAAAAACGTGCACGCTCCCGTGAAATCGTATGCTATATCGGAACGATATTGCGACGTGTAACGGTACCCTCACTCTCCACAGCTGAGTTTGAGAATCACATGCTTGTAATAAAGTTGTTTACTCACAATTTTGGAAAGTTGCCAATAATTTTGTCCAGCTCAATTTTATTTCTTTGTTGTGACATTATGTCCAATTTCCCTTTTTTACAGTTTTCTTTTTTATTGTTTCCAACACACAAAGGAAATATATATCTGTATAGCAAAGCATATGTAAATGCAATAATTTTCTGAGAGAGTTAATTTTATGGAACAATTTCAGAGGTGCCAACACTTTCAGCCATGACTGTAATATAACCAATCAGATGATCGCAGATAAAGTCCCTTAAAGATATTAACAAAATAAAAAAAAAAAATATTCATATTCAAATCAGACTTCTTTCTTCACATTTAAAAAACATATCTGAAACCGCAACATACAAAAAAAATCCGCTCTATCAAAGTAAAATATTAATGAATGAATTTGGTAAACACTATGAAGAGAACAAAAGATTAAAACAGAATTTAATGGGGTTTTTTGTCTTTTTTTTTTTTTTTGGGCACCTCACATCCCCAAAAAAGTGCAATAAATAGACAAGCTATTGCATGCACCCGAAATGGGTACCAATGAAACCAGCTAGGCTGAGTGCAGCCTTCTGGTGTTTATAGTATGTCTCTGTGTGTGTAGCCCTGCGCACTTCATAGCTCTGCCCCCTCTGTTTAGCCCCCACCTCCTTTATAATTTGCCAGATGCATACATATGGCCCACTCAGCAGGAAGCCACACTCTGCTCCCATTATACCACAGGAGGCTGTACACAGCCCCCAGTAGACGGCAGGAGGCCTGTCTACTTTATGACTTTTATGTGCAAAATAATTTTTTGTTAAACCATTCTATTTTGGCATAGTTAAGAAAAATTAGTTACGGTACTATCCGAGGCACCTCATTTGACTTAGGAAATGTCCTAGACTATGTTTTGAGGAGAAATTTCAACCCTATGCTTCAATCAGTTACTGAAAAAAGGCCTATTCACTGTTTGTATGTGTAAGGTAATAAATACTGTTTTGACAGTTAGCCTTCACATTTATTATGTGACCTATAACTTACCATATATGGAAGAGAATAAAACAGCAATGTTTAATAGAACGGAACAAATGCAAATCCACAAGTAGAACTCAGGAGACACAAATATAGTGACGTGACACGGAATGTTATGGGCTAACATTCTATTGTGACATCACTGTTTTTTTTTTTTTTTTTCTGTTTCATATATGTAAGTTATAGGTCACCTGATAAATATGCAGGATAACTGTCAAAACAGTATCTATAACCTCACACATACAAATAGTGACAGGCCTTTTTCTTTGGTGACTGACTGCAAAGCGCGGGGTTAAAATTTCCCCCCCCCCCAAAACATAGTTTATGATGTACCCCGAGTCTGCTGAGGTAATTTGTGATTTTTTTACTTGCAAAGTAATCATTCTACTGTATTACCTTATAACTAAGGCTGGCTTCACACCACGGTGTGATCCGGATCAGCACACAGAACTGAAGGGCCAAATGTGCCCTCCGGTCCTGTGTGCAGCCGGATGTCTGTAATTGCAGCCGCAGCTGCTGATTTTTCAAGACCGCGGCTAGCATGGAGCTAGCCGCGGTCCTGAAATAACAGCGGCGTGCAGCCGCCAGTGTCCAGTTCCCGGATCCTCCCAGTCCGGGGCAATCTGGCCCCATAGGCTCCCATGTTAGGGAGCGCCGGATTGCCCCGGCTCCGGGAGAATCTGGGATCCGGCAAATTGGGGAGATTTTTCTCCCTGGACAAAAAAATTATGCAAGCATCATTTCTGTGTCCGGAGAGAATAATCTGTAATCCCCCGGATTGTCCCGGAGTGATGAAACCGGATGGCAGAGAGCTGCCATCCGGCTCCATCTGGCCCCATAGGCTGCTATGGAACCAAAAACTGGTTCGGGGCTGTCTGGTTTACACCGGACAGCCCCGGATCAAAAAAAAAAGTGGTGTGAAGCCAGCCTAAGAACAGTTACGAAAGTTTTTTATTGCCATAACCATAGTGACTTAGAAAACCTGGATTCTGGGTCATTTTTGCCCTACAATCAATGCTGTAAAAACAAAACCTGAAAAAACAATTACAGAGTTGCATTTTTTTCTGTTATTTCATCCATTTGGATTTTTTTTTCAGTATTTTAAGTGCATTGTATGGGGTCATTCAAAACTACAACTTGCCTTGGAAAAAAAAACAAAAAAAAAAAAACAAGCCCTCATTTGGTTTGTTGACCGGAACAAATGAAAGAAAGATAATGCTATTAGATGAAAGGGAGGGGAAATGCAGACGTAAAATGGAAATTTGGCTATGGAGACAAGGGGTTAACTTGTAAGAGATTTGGTAGTGGGGATTTAGGAGCAGAAATGACATTCTACATAGAGCCCAGGGACACTTGTATAGTACAGATGGGAATGATTAGTAATTCATCAGATCTACATATTGATTGAAATATAAGCCGGTTGTGCTATGTAGCATATTAATACGCGTCTATCAACGCTTGTGCTAGATGTGCAGCTTCTGGTATCGGTTTTTTTTTTTTTTTTGTTACAAAACATAATTTCTCAGTCAGGAAAGCCAGTGTCGGGGCGCACGGTCTACAGATATGTCAGAGGCAGCGAGGCTCCATCTGCCTCATCGTCATGGTAACTGTAAGATCGGTGACTGCTCCACGTTATCACGCACAATCAACCCGCATGCATAAAATAACCCACCCTGGTTAGGATTATGCTCAAATCAGATGTTACAACCATTTTTCCACATACCATAGCAATATTAAAGCCTTAAAAATAACATCATTCTAAGGCTGACTTTTGTTTTGTCTAAACTACACTAAGGTTAAAGCGTGTCTACGTGAAGACAATTCCATTAATGAGACCACAATAAAATACAGCCAAAAATATTTAATAGAATAGCCCCCCTACATTACATTTCTGGTCTGATACTGCAACCCAAAGATTGAGGGTGGATACAGGAGGGCCGCAGTGTAAGAACTGTACTGGTGTCCTTTTTTATCCAGTAAGGCTACGTTCACACTATGCGCTTTTTTGCGCGCACTTTTCAAAAAAATGCAAGTGTGTGTGCGTCTGCCGGCAAAGTGAATGTAAATTCACTTTTGCCGTACAGACGCCGCGTAAATATACGTAGCACTTTTATGTGGGAAAGCGCGGGCGTAAAAAGAATGACCATGTAATTTCTTTACACACCTGCGCCCGCGCTTTCTCCCATAGGAGCCCATTATTCCCGCTGGAATTACACACCACCGTTAAGAGAGTGCACAATTCCAGCGGGGATATGATGTCACACAGGGCAGAAAGAAGCCTCCACTGACTGACATCTGTGCCAGCCCCTTTTGGGTTTCGTAGTGTATTAATATACACTGCGAAACCCAAATGTGTTAATAAATAATAATAAATATAAATAATAAAGATTGAATACTTACCTCTCTGCCGGGTGTTCCGGGAGCCGACACAACCGCCAGCTACCGACCTTCCAGGGCCTTGGAAGATCTGTGATTGGCCGCTCGCGGTCATGTGATTTGTAACGTGCATATGACGCACATATCACATGACCGCGAGCGACCAATCACCGATCTTGATAGGTCCTGGAAGGTTGATACATGCGGCTGTGTCGGCTCCCGGAACACCCGTCACTTCTCCCTTGCGTTGGGGGAGAAGTGAGCCTGTAAAAAAAAAAAGGTGTGAGAATGCATCAAGTTTTTTTTTTTTTTACGGCCCTTTTTTGCACGGGTGCAAAACGCTACAAAAAAGCCCAAAAAATGCGCATAGTGTGAACGTAGCATAAGACTGCTTTCACTCTGGCAGATTTGCAAATCCATGTCCATCCGTTTTGAAAGTGATAGCCACGGACCCGTTATGGCCTCCCATGTTATCCTATAGGCACGGATTGGTCCTAAGTGGCCATCCATGTGTGTCAGTTTTGTAACAGATCCGTTGGTGTCAGCTTTTTTTCATGTAACCAGAAACTGAGACGGCTTTGTTTCTGGGCTTCGAAAATCGCGGTCATCAACTGACAGATACATATCTGTCAACATGAAATTATAATGGCGCTCTATTGAGTATGTATCCGTGAAACAGAACTGTTTTGCTGTACCGAGCATGTACTGGGGACCACTTGTGATGTAACCCGCAAAGGTTATTAAACAGAGCCGCAAGTAAACTGGTGAGTGCCGTCTTTTTTCCACTATATACATTTTCATAAACCGCTGTTGATTGAGCAAACACGGGAGTCGGTGCAAGCCAAGGTGTTATAGGCAGGACCTGACAGGTCATAAAAATAGGTTTGGTAGCAATAGTGCCGGGCAAATCTTTTCTCCTTTATGGTAATTATAAGTAGTAAACTGCATTCAAGTTGACTTTGATCCTCCTAACGTATTGTGCCCTTGTGTAGCTGGCATGTCTGCCCCTACCTAAGGTCGGGGTCCCACTTGCAAGAGACATGCTGGAGTCTTATATCACCCGACAGGAGCGTGTCAGCTGCATGTATTTCTGGTTTCCCACTACCGTTTCTTTTCAAATCAGGCAAGATCAGGTTTTTTAGCAAAAAACTGTTCCTTTCAGGATCCAGTTTTTTGCCCATTCACTTTAATGATGTCATGTAGAATCCTATTGCTTCAGGTTGCTACCTGACACCATTAAAGTGAATGGGCAAAAAGCTGGATCCTGGAAGGAACAGTTTTTCGCTAAAAAAATAAAACCTGATCTTGGCTGATTTGAAAAAACCTGAAGTATTAAACCAGATGTGATGCGAGTCTCCCGCATGTCTCTCGCAATTATGACCCCGGTGTATGAGTTAAAATTCTACATATATCATTATTAGGCAAGTGAGTGACACGCCCACCAGGGCCATGGGGTAATCGGAACCGGGCCAAATAGTTCTTTCTGGCAATGTCACGGGGTCGTGACCCGGCTCCATGGCCCTGGCGGTGTCATAAAAATGGGGAAGGCATTATATGGGAATTAACATAACGCCACCCTTTGGTTTTGGCAATTGGGGATGGATAACTGACGCTTCGGTCATATCCTCTGGGGCTGTTGGTAACGCAGCTAGATGTTCTGCTCTCCACGGGTAAAGCGGGAGGCCCCAGGGAAGTTCATACAGTCTATATAGGGAATAGGGGACGGTGGGGTGCAAGACTGAGGACGTAAGAAATCAATGGAGGACACAGCAAGGTGCAGTCTTTAGGTTTTACTCACAGTTCAGACGAGCTCCGGGTCAGGCTTCCTGCCAACTCTCGGATAACTCGGAAACACTCTATAGAGATCCCCTTTTAGTGTTACTTCCTGGATCTTTTCTCAGCGCTGGCTCTCGCCAACCTGCCCAATGCCTCACACTCAGTGTCCCGAGCCAGCAACCTCCTGTTGGGCGACGTCATCCTACTCTCCTTGACCCTATGTGGCTGTTTTTTTGACGAATAAGTGTGGCTTGGGCCGCTGCACTTAAAGTCACCGCAGCCCCCGGTTTGCTAGATGAGTCCTTCAGTCACTGTACTAGTCTGCGGCCCGGTCCTCTTTCTGCAGCCTGGTCCCTCCTCCCGACTCTTATCAACATCGGCCTGCATATCGTGATTCTGTCCCTCTAGAGCTCTTCTCTGGCTCCGCTTTTGACTCTCTCCTTCTTTGGCCCTGGGACAAGCTCAAACTGTTCCAGTCCACAGGACACCTCTCTCTGTCCGTCCTCTTGTGCAAGTCTCCTGACACCAACTCCTCTTGACTCCCTTTTTCCCTCCTTTTTCTCTCTACATCTGTCCGACGTCAGTCACGTCCTGTACGTCCTTCGTTGTTCTTCCTTCTTCACTACTTCCTCGTGTGTTCTACTTCTTCCACCTGCACCCTCTACCAGGTTCCACTCCAGCATGGCATGGGGGCCCTCCCTAAACAGGGTCCCCCAAATCCCAGGACATGGGTTGGTGTGGTGTTGGATGCTGGTGTGTGGGTGCCGGTGGTGTCCCCTCCTTACTCGAGAGGGGGTACCACACCGCTGGCTGAGGTGCAGTACCTCTGTGGCGACTGAACCCTCAGGGGTGCCACATCAATTTAATACAAAATTACCTACCCCAAGCTGTATAAACTTGAGTGCTTCTTGGGGTGCCTGGGGCATAACTATAATTGATGCAGGGACTTCAATCACACTCGGGCCCTGCAACCTATGGGGCTCAAAACTTCCCTTTGGCCCATATGAAAACATTTTTTCTGTTAATAACACATCATAGTTGAGAGCCCTGTTGGAGACTTTGCATTGGGGCATACAAGTTTCAAGTTATACCAGTGTTCGGTACGTTTGTATGAGGGAGGGTGAGGTGTAAAGATATCAAGACCCCTTATCAAGGTGTGCAGAATTATTCGGCGGTTTGTTTTCCTCACGTGAAGAGATTTGAGTCTGAAAAGTCCAAAACCGTTACAAGTCTTATGGTGGAAACACCATGCGAGCTGCATGCAAGTATTTCACGTGCGTTTCGCATGACTCACCCGGATTGGCCCCTTTCTCTCTGAAAGGGAGATAACTGCTCCACAGAAACACAAACAGTTGATGTACTCCCATCCAGAGAGGTGGGGGCCATTCCGGGTGAGTCATGCAAGATACATATGACATATTCTCATGCAGCTCACATAAGTGTGTCTCTGCCCTTAAAGGGGACTCCAGTAAGAGAACTTTTTAGTACTGTTCCTGTCCTGCTGCATGATGAAGCAGAGCCGTACACTGCAGTTCTAGGATCTATAGATCACTTAAAGTTGATAAAATCATATCTGCTTTTCAGCTCTGACTTTCACCCACCCCCCCCCACCCCGCACCCCCCTCTCTTGGGATAGAGAATTTTCAGCCTGGCATCTTTATATAGGAGCAGAAAGCAGGAGGTGTGTTGGGGGCATGGACCCTGGAAGCTGCAGGATCATACTACATTCAAGCTCCCTCACATTTCTGAATATGGATGGGGTGTGGTAGAGGGCACTACAATCCTTTCTCTGATATACCATCCTATGTGATGGGCGGTCCAGGCTTGAAATGGCAATCCTTTCACGAAGCAGATACAGCTACACGCTGTAAACTTCTGTATGATTATACATAATGTGTACTGTTATTATGAGGCTAGGACCAGAGGCAAATCATTACATTGATCGATTCAGCTCTGCATGGTCTCCCCACCCCCATAGGAACATGGTAGCTTCCTATCCCTCCAACTTTCAATAGATCATCATCATCATCATCACTCCTCACTGGAATGTAGGATGATTCTGCAGCTCCCAGCATCCACGCCCCCGACATACCTCCTTCTCTCACCAGCAGCATGAATCTCTTAAAGTACCGTGACACGCCGCCATATGGCTTCCATATCGCTGTCAATTTGACGTGAGCGCGCACGTTTCGGGTACTTTTTGTACACCATTGTGGAGCTGTCACACGTAGTGATCTCACGTGTGATCGCAGGCGATCCTGCGTTCCAGAAATCTTCTGCAGAAGACCGGAGGGAATCTTCCCTTCACACATCGGCGCGTCACATGCCACAATCGTTTGCAGCAATGTGGGCATACTGTCTAGATAGGGGCATGCTAGAGCGTGTTTCACCACGCCCCTATCACTGCGATTGGTGGATGGAACTGTGTTCCCATTGGTCACCCTTGCGTGAACGCACGGGTCATCAAATAAGGCACAGCCAATCGGAACGCAGTATTACCCACCAATCACCGCTAATGTGGCGCGTAAAAAACACACATCCAAGCACGTCTATGGGATTTATTTCAGGATCGTGTGTACGTTGCTATCGCCCTGTCACAGCCACAATGCACTGAAATTGTCTGGTGGATCTCACCTGATTTCCCTGCAGTGCAGGGCAATCAGGTGACACTCCACCAGCGATTTCTCGCCATAGAATCGCCCAGACACATGCCACTACGCACATGAGATGTGGTTTCCACATCCCGAATTCGGGAATTGCCACGAAATCGCGACGATATGGCGTTGTGTGACGGTACCTTTTGGGCTGAAATTTCATGTCCCATGAGGGAGGGGGAGATCAAAGGAGCAGGTATAATTTTATTGATTTATAAGCGATCTATAGATCCTAGAACTGCAGTGTACAGCTCTGCTTCATCATGTAGCAGGGCAGGACTGTACTAAATTTTCTCTCTCCTCGGAGTTCCCCTTTTAATAGGGTTTTGTCAAAGCAAAATGCAAGGAGGTATCAAAAACAAAGCAGCTTTATTTAAAGCATGACATACCAAAAAGATGCAAAAAATGCATCGTGAAAATGCAGGTTGCCTAATTTATATCATAAGGGTATGTTCTCACGGTCCGGAGGAGCTGCGTGTTGGACGCGGCTCCTCCGGACCTGACGGAAGCCACGGGTGGTTGCAGGGAGACCGCAGCCTCCCTGTACTCAGTGTGCGGCGGGTGCGGGGCGGCTTCTCCCTGCAGTCACCCGATGGGAGCCGCTTCCGACTCCGCAGCATGAAATAAACATGCTGCGGAGAAGCAGACTACCGGCAACCTGCACCGCAGCTCCAAACACGCTGCAGGCGGGTTACGCATAGTGAGGATGGGATTTTTTGAAATCCCATCCACTATGCTACTACTGTACTACGCAGCGCTTTGGACGCAGCGCAAAGACGCTGCGTCAAACGCTGCGTCTCCTGATCGTGAGGATGCACCCTAATAGGTTCAGAAATGCTGCAACATGAAAAGCTCATCGTGGGAATGTAACCTAAAATTGCAGAAATACAACTGCACAGGTTAATATGTATATCGTGTATAAACCAGGTATTTTTAGGATTGCACAGTTTCAGCAGTTATTTTTTTTTTTATACGGACCTTTATAACAGGTGTTCATGCTATTTACTCACGTTAGAAGTCTTACAGAGAGGTGTATGGCACAGGAGAACGAGGGCAGACGTTCGTTACTTGAGCGATATCTCAGCCCAGTCAGATCCCATTTTGCATACTTCAGTGGCAGTACGGTATTTTATACACTAATTTAATTTGTTATCCACAACTCGCTGTGATTGACAGACCATCTGTCATGAGCCACTCTTCCAAACTGCTGATGTACGCCCAACCTTGCTTTGTTATTGAACAGTCTACATCTGCTAATTGTGTTACATGAAATAACCTAATAATGGGGCTGTTTTGGCAGGTCTGTCGTCTACGGAACCACAATGGTCGTTTTTTTTTTTTTGTTATCCGTTTTATTCTGAAATACTGGCTTTAATCATGTGCACTAATGCTATCTAGTTAAAATGTTAAAAATCATTTTGTACGGCTACATCCTTTGTCATTCTTTATTATAGGTAAGATAGCAGGAGGAGGGTTCTTTTCATCGGCTTACTGCTAAAGGCGTTCGTTAAAAAAGAAAATCCCTCTGCGAAGAGGAGCTGGTGTTCTCCCATCTCCTGGAGATTAGCGGGGGAAGTCAATCTGCATCCATGCAAACAACCTGCAGACATGTTCATTTCTGCTGATAGCTCTTCATAACAGTTCACCTATCACCGCCGGGGCATAACTACAACAGGTGCAGGGGTTGCAATTGCACCTGGGCCCTGGAGTCTAGGGGCCCAAAGGTCCCTGTGGCCTATAGAAAAAGATTATTGCTATTAATGATTTGCAATAATTGGGGGCCCCATTGGAGCTTTCGCATCAGGCCTCATGAGCTTCAAGTTATGCCACTGATTAAGACCTATCACTCTAAGGGTGCCGTCACACCTGGCTACGGCACCGGAGATGTCGGCGGCGACTGGCGGGAGCGCGCATGTTTTTGGTGCCCCGCCAGCGTCGCCGCCACCCGTTCCCACGGCGATTCCCCGGCAAGCTGACAGGCGGCATCGCCGCTGGGGTGTCTCAAAACCCCAGCGGTGATGCAGTACCCATCGCCTGTCAGGTCGCCGCAGCTGTTTCAAATCACTAATGTGAAACCAGGCAAGCACTCAGAGGCGCCGACATCGCCCTTTTACATTAGGCGACGCAGGGGCGATATAGGCGCCGATAGGCCACACCCCTACATCGCCTAAGACATTGGCGGTGCCGTCGCCAGGTGTGACGGCACCCTTATGGGATCCACTTGAAATTCCACTTTAAAAGAAAATATTCTTCTATGCATCCACCTATTCATTTCATAAGTTCTTGTAGTGTAGATTAATGTTGAAATTCAGCATTTACTATACCTAGCAGAATAAGATTTTTAACCACTATATAAAAGGGAACATGTCATCTTGAGAAATGGTATCTACCTGTAGATATGGGATAATCTGCAGCTCAATAGCAATTAAAGCACCACTCTAGCATGTTTATTTTTCTTTATTCCAGAGCTGGAGCGGTGCTACCAACATAAGGTCCCTGCACTTAGTCTTTTACTCACCACCCGTCAGAAGTCAGCTCTTCCCAGCATCGCTCCGGTCCTGCTCCACCATTTTGTTGACCGCAACGTGTGATTGACCAACAGTCTGAGATAATGGACACAAGGTTTTAATGCAAGTCTATGAGACCCTTGTTATGGCTTTCTTAGATTTACATTGAGTTGTGACTTCCCGATTGCTGTGCGAACACTGGCACTATCTGGCAAGTCATAAACTGCTGGAGTCCAACTGGATAAAAGAGAAAGATGGAGGCTGGTAAGTATCAAACTAAGTGCTGGGATCTTACATTAATGGCACAACTCCATTGATACAATAGTGCTTTGAATCTGTTGAAGATTACTTAATAATAGTACAGGTAAGGGGAGAAAATTAGGTTAAATTCTCCCTCCAGCAGCTTGCTTCAAGTCATTGGGGCTGCTATTCCAGCTGTACCCACTGACGGCTTGCTGTACACACACACACCACAGCGCCGGCAAGTCATCGGGACAGCTATTACCACTGTACCCACTGATTGACAGGATGCTGTACACACACACGCTGCAGAGCTGGCAAGTCATCAAGACAGCTATTACCACTGTACCCACTGATTGACAGCATGCTGTACACACGCAGAGCAGGCAAGTCACCGGGGCAGCTATTACCACTGTACCCACTGATTGACAGCATGCTGTACACACACACACACCGCAGAGCAGGCAAGTCACTGGGGCAGCTATTACCACTGTACCCACTGATTGACAGGATGCTGTACACACACACACACACGCAGAGCAGGCAAGTCACTGGGGCAGCTATTACCACTGTACCCACTGATTGACAGGATGCTGTACACAAACACACACACGCAGAGCATGCAAGTCATCGGGGCAGCTATTCCAGGTGTACTCACTGACTGACAGCATGCTGTACACACACACACCGCAGAGCAGGCAAGTCATCGGGGCAGCTATTCCAGGTGTACTCACTGACTGACAGCATGCTGTACACACACACACCGCAGAGCAGGCAAGTCATCGGGGCAGCTATTCCAGGTGTACTCACTGACTGACAGCATGCTGTACACACAGCGGAGCAGACAATCGTTCGCTGTGCCGAGTATTGATTACAGCTGCTGTTACTATAATAATACCTGAAATCGAGCAACGGTAGGAAGAATAAACCAGCCTAACGATTAAACATTATTTATCTGCAGATTACCTCTATTTATGCAGTTGCATAATGTTTCTCAAGGTGACAGGTTTCCTTTAAATGTATAATTATGTAACTAACTACCTTAGGTTTTCAAGATTTACTACATTGTGGTTCCATAAAAAGGAAGCTGTAGTGACTGTCACAGTGGAAATACTATAAGCTTAATTTGTAGGTCACTAACAGTATTGGTAATGGTATCTATGGGAAATTGTGGGTGTCACATGATGTCACGCATGAAAAACTGAATCATTCTGCCTTTCCTGAATACACCGTTTGCATGGTGTATTCTGTATGTGACAGCTATGAATGGCCTTAGAGGGCAATAACGTAGCAAAATAAAATTCTGTCCCGTTCTTCTACTTTACAGTATGGACTATGCATGGCCTTTTGTATTTTAGCCTATTGACTTCAATGAGGTACAACCACATAAAAATAGTTTTTACATGCCTTACCACACCTGTATTTTTCAATAGGAAATAGAACTAGAAGTATGGTAACAGGTGTATGAACTTGGCCTAAGGCAGACAGGCAGATAAAGGCTGTGACCTAACTACATGCAATGAGCCATTCCTCCACAGTGATCCGATTATTGCCTTGTTGACGTACTAGTCAGTACCTGCAGTTATAGCGTGTTAGGTTATACCTCGTCTTATGTCTTGTGAAGCCACCTGATGTTCATGATCGGCTTTTGCATTACTGTGGAATGGAAATATGATTATCCTCATAACATTTTTGCTACCTGCGTACTCTAGCTTGTTCAGCAGGGCTTCAGCGAGTTGCATTAAACATAAATTACTTGTTTCTGTAATAAATCAGGCTGTAAAAATAACTGGTGCAACCCCTATTAACTTACTGCTGCCAAATTGGTTTTGGCAAAATTATACTGAGATAATAGTTAAAGGGTTTGTCCTCTACTAGGACAACCCCTTCTGATTCCACATCTCCCCCAGGTAAAATAAATGACCCTGTGCTCACCTCCTGTGATGGCGTCGCTCTAGCGATGTCAGTAATCCCGGTTTGCTTTCCTGTGACATATTGACATCATGCAAGCTCCGTGTCCAATCATTGCCAACTTCTCTCTCTCGACCATCAGATACAGGAGCAATCAACAGGAAGTGAGCAACAGCTGCAGCGTCACTTCCTGTTGATTAACTCATTTGGTCTGAAGGCGGGGAAATAGGAGCCTGCAGTGATTGGACCCAGAGGTTGCATGATGTCAATATTTCACATGAGACCAAACCGGGATTACTGACAGCGCTGGAGCGACGCCATCACAGGAGGTGAGTACAGGGTCATTTATTTTACCTGGGGGAGATGTGGAATCAGAAGGGGTTTTCCTAGTAGTGGAAAACCCCTTTAAGGCTAACTCGTAAGGATTGATGGCACCACAACTTTAAGGTACCGTCACACGCCGCCATATCGCCGATGAGATCGCTGGCAATTCCCAAATTCGGCGATGTGCAAACCACATCACATGTGCATAGTGGCTTGTGACTGGGCGATTTTATGGTGAAAAATCGCCAGCGGAGCATCACCTGATTGCCCTGCACTGCAGTGAAATCAGGCGATATCCACCAGGCGATTTCAGCGCATCGTGCCATGTGACAGGGCGAAAGCGACGTTCACAGTGATTCTGAAATAAATTCCGTAGGTGTGCTTGGATGGTGTTTTTTAGCGCCGCATCTGCGGCGATTGGTGGGCGATATTGCGTTCCGATTGGCTGGCCGTGTCCAAGGTGCCGTTCACGCAAGGCTGACCATTGGGAACCCAGTTCTGTCCACCAATCGCAGTGATAGGGGCACGGTGAAACGCACTCTAGCAAGCCCCTATCGAAATAGTATGGCCACATCGCTGCTATGATTGAGGCGTGTGACGCGGCGGTCTTCTGCAGGCGATCTCCGGAACGCAGGATCACTGAAGACTGCACTCTAGATAGCTACGTGTGACGGCTCCACAGCGTTCTGAAAAAAGTACCTGAAACGTGCACGCTCACGTCAAATCACCGGCGATATGGAAGCCACATGGCGTCGTGTGACGGTACCTTTAGTAACTGGCTCTACATGCTGAGCAGGATTTTATATAGCAATATTAACCCTTGTCTAACACCACCAAATGCATATGCAGTCTGAACAGGGTCACATTGATCCCATGGTACAAGGCAAGGTTTAAACTCCAGGTGGTGTCTTATTGACATCCTATATGGTGCAGATGTATTTAGTGAGTAGATGTGGTCTTCATTTTGTATTTCTTGTGGGATCCTGAGACCTATTGTAGTTTGAATAACAAAAAAAAGTAAGAGGCGAGTTTATATATCACACTCACACACACATTCACACACACATTCACACACACATTCACACACACATTCACACACACATTCACACACACATTCACACACACATTCACACACACATTCACACACACATTCTCACACACATTCTCACACATACACACATACACACATTCTCACACACACACATTCTCACACACACACATTCTCACACACACACATTCTCACATTCACACACACACATTCTCACATTCACACATTCACACATTCACACATTCACACACTCACACATTCACACACACATTCACACACACACACATTCACACACATTCACTCACACACACACATTCACACACACACACATTCACACACACACACATTCACACACACACACATTCACACACACACACATTCACACACATTCACACACACACACATAACACACACACATTCACACACACATTCACACACACATTCACACACACATTCTCACACACATTCTCACACATACACACATACACACATTCTCACACACACACATTCTCACACACACACATTCTCACACACACACATTCTCACATTCACACACACACATTCTCACATTCTCACATTCACACATTCACACATTCACACACTCACACATTCACACACACATTCACACACACACACATTCACACACATTCACTCACACACACACTTCACAAAACATTTACCACAACACATTCCACACATCACACATTCACCACATTGACACACAACACATTCACACACCCCTTTATACACAACACTACACTACACACATATACACATATTCACACACACATCAACCCATTCTCAACACAACATTCTACACACCACATTATCCACACACAACACATCTACACACACACATTTCCACACACCTATTTCACATTATCACAATACATTCTCACATTCTTCACATTTCCATTCACACTTTCACACACACACATTCACAAACATTCACAACACAAATTACACATTTCACACACACACACATTCACCACACACACATTCACTCACACACACACATTCACACACACACATTCACACACACACATTCACACACACACACATTCACCACACACACATTCACACACACACACATTCACACACAATTCACCACACACATTCACACACATTCACACACACACACACACAACACACATTCCACACACACACAAACACATTCTCACCACACACACATTCTCACACACACACACACACACATTCACTACACACATTAATACACACATGTACATACACATATATATATACATATACTCACACGAAAAAGGCAGCACCAGTTATATATCAAATGGAGTTGCAAAGTTTCCCAGGCACAAGCCAAACCTGAAAGGTAGAGACAAATGACTGGAGGTAGCACCCCGACATAGTGCAAATGATAGGGCTCTATTGGTCCATGTGGTGACATCTCAGTTCACTTTGTGAACCTCTCTCAAACTTCCAATGTTTTTTTGTCGCCTATCTATCCATATATGTGTGTGTGT
Source organism: Allobates femoralis (assembly GCA_033576535.1). NCBI lineage: Eukaryota > Metazoa > Chordata > Amphibia > Anura > Aromobatidae > Allobates > Allobates femoralis. The sequence goes on from JARQOC010000002.1 coordinate 600,339,971, forward strand.
ATATATAAATGGGACATACAGACACCACATAAAGCCTACCAATTCCATATCCGGGAGGATTTTTCTTCCTTTTCTAACTGTAAGGGGTTTTCTTTGTGATTGTATATTAATTCCTCTTCCTGTGCTGGTTTTATTGTATGGAAGGAATGTATAGAATCTGCTTGTATTATCACTGAGGTTAGGGAAAACACCAAAAGTTGTAAATTGTCGTCAGCAGGGGCCCCCTCACATCAGGCTTCTGTCAGTACTGTGCTTCAATTTTCCACTGTTCAACAGCACGAACAGAAAATGTGGAAATAAGTGAATCATCCTGGATAGTTTTTGAGACGGTTATCTAACATCAGTGCATGACTTCTAAAGCAGGAATCTTCCTACTCACTGTAAGAATCAGACATTTCTAGTCTAGAAAACAGACTTGGGCTATGTTAAAGGTTTTCCACTCCGTATATACATTTTCATCATCTATCTGCGAAAAGTGATCAGTCTTTGATCTGTGGGGACACCATTGTGACCCTCAGTTTACAAGAACCGGGGTCTAAAGGTTTCCATACACATTAACATTGTCTGCTCCCGCATGATGCGTCCAGCAGTCTAATGTGTATGGAGACTTTTCCCCGACAGATGATGTTGGGGGAGTGAAGGATTAGTCTGTTGAAGTACAGCAGCCGATTCCTTTTATCAGTGGGGAGAGAAGTCACAACCAGAGAAGTCAAAACACAGGAACGCCTGACCTTACCCCGTATGGGGGAATCTGGAGTTACTAATAGGGAAGCATCTTATGTAATGTGTATGGGGGCCTAAAGCTTAAAGATTATCCCCACCTCATGACCTCAATGAGAACTTTGAATGGAGGAGCAATCAGATATTAACATTATGGATTGATGGATGCAGCTGAATACAGCACTTTTGTTATCAGCCCTTACCCGTAGCCATTGAATAGCCAAGCATTGAGGTTGGGATTTGTGATGGGTCTCATTCTTAGTGATCGGTGGGGGTCTCACTTGTTGAGTGTCAGTACAGCCTGATGGTGTCATGTTCATGTTCCTAGACACTCACAAGTATTCACCGATCTCAGGGAGACAGTCCAATGAAAACACTGCGGGCAGCCGGTCTAAGCGCTAAAGACCAGTGAAATCATGATGCATTGCCTGAATTTGAATATGCAAATTGACATGAAACCTGATTTAAAAGTCTAACACGGGACTAGCAGAACATGTTCATGTTCTGGTAGACTGTGAGCCTCGTGGACAGTTTCCAACCTCTCTTCTGTATGACTTGACATCCTTATTATATATTGTACCTGTCCTCGTCTACCTCTCCATGTGTAAAGCGCCATGGACTATGGCGCTATATAAATAATAATATAATAATTATGACATCCTCTGACAGATAATCATCATTTTTGACATTTTATTTTATTAATAGGTAAAAAAAGTATCTCAGCACAGTACTTTTGTTTTAACATGGTATCTACAGTAATCAGTTGACTTATACAGTTGCATATACAGAGTGCAGTGGCGTAACTTGAAGGTCATGGGCCCTAGTGCAAAAGTTCCAACGGGGCCCACAATTATTGCAAATCTTTAATAGCAATAGTCTTTTTCTATAGGCCAAAGGGACTTTTGGGCCCCCTAAGCTCCAGGACCCAGGTGTGATTGCAGTCTCTGCACCTGCTGTAGTTACACCCCTGGCTGAGTGATTACATTTGGAAAATGCATTGCCATATACGACGTTCTTCAGAAACACAAAGTGAACGTTGTACGTGCTTCTGCTCTGTACAGTTATATCACTACTTGTAAGAACAACTGTGTGTTCCAGAGTTGCTCTTGATTATGTAATCTGTTTGAAACCAGTATCAAATGTTCAATTCCCCAGCTATCAGCATAGGTAGTTTTGTGCTCTAGTCTAGCAAATGGCTGAAGTTGTCTTACAAAAAATGTATTTATTGTGGAGCTTACAATTTTTCATGTTCTATAAAATATTGTTAGTTACTGATCTGATGTTCATTCTGTTCACTGATGGACACACGCAGAAAGGGGCCCCTGTATAAGAACATATATTGGGCCCCTTTACATTCTATAGCGCATCAAAATACACAATTCCACCTGCTTTGGATGTGTAAGTGGGCCCCCTAACCTTTTGGGCCCCATAGGTTGCCCCTGATTCTGTTCCTCCACCAAACAAATACTGCACGTTTAACCTGTAGATATATGGAGGTAAGTAAATCAAACTTTTTTTGCAGCACTGGAGTGGTGCTTTAAATCGAAGACCCCAACCCCCTATCATATACTCGCCCTCTGGCGCCTTCACATTAAATTGGTGTCGCTCCGGTCCCATGGAGCCATCTTATGATCGTAACTTCTGAATTGGCCTGAAGTCAGAAGTTACATCACCAGCTCTCAATACATGTCTATGAGAATCAGAACAAGGCTCTCATAGAGATGTATTGAGTTATGACCTCCAGAGGGCGCTCAGTGAAATACTGAAGTTGCCGGCAGGTCACAAACCACAGGAGACCGACCAGAGCAACACTTGGAAAAGGTAAAGCTGCCAGAAGGTGAGTATAAGAAGGGATCAGGATTAAGATTAAAAGCGCCACTCCAGTGGTGAAGTAAAAATAAACGGAGAGGAGCTTTAACGTCCATAATGTTTTGTTTAGCTGTATGTTAGTATCCCTTGCAAATGACTATATTCTTGACTTTACATGAAGGTGAAGGATACAGTTAGGCAAAATAAGAGACTAAAAAGCAGAAATTACAAAATGCAATGAAATAAACATAATCTCTGGATTTCTAGAATGCCATCTGTGCAGACTTTGCTTTTCCTTAACTTATTGAAGCATGATGAATGCATGTAATTTTAAAGTGTTTTTAGGCAGTGGCTAGGATCCCAGAAGGTTGTTGGCAAAGCATTCCATAATAATAACCACCATCACATTCCAAAAAGCAGCAGCCCTGGGCCTTTTTCCAAGAATCCAACGCAAACATGCCATAAAGTTGTATTAATTACGCATGTGTGTGGACCTGCTTAACTGAACCCAGAGAGGACTCCCAGAATAGAATTTAACAATTGGAAAAGTGCATAACCTATTTCTGTTCGCACTTCCCTTTGCTGCGGTGGATTTCCATATCTACCATTTCCATTGCCAGCTTGTGACAGCATAGGAATATGTTTCCTGTGCAGAGCTTGGGTCCTTATCAGGAACACAGTGCAGTGTGCAAACAGGTATCTTGATTATAAAGTGAAAAGGAGAAGGTGAAAATATAACCTACTACTTTCTATTTCTAAAAAGATATGAAACGTGGGGTTTTTCTTAGAATGTATTTTTCTTGGCTAAACATGTTTTTTTTTTTTAAATCAGGACCAGAAGTGTATGGCAACCCATCATTTCAAGTCTTTAATAGTATTGGTTATTTAATATACGCCAAAGGGACTTTTGATCGCAACCCCTGCACCTATTGTAGTTACACCCCAGGCAGTCCCAACACCCGCCCCCCAAGCCCATCCTAAAGCCCAGCCATTCACTTCCTATTAAAAAATTATTTGTTTTGAAGAAGATAAGAATATTAATTTTATATTATCTTGGTTTGTCTTGGCATCTCTGTAGACTCCAAGTGGCTGTGGTTACCTAAAGGTACCTTTACACTCCGCAACTATCACTGGCAATTGGTATCAACCATACGCACGTGTGCAAGTTTTTAATGATTGCTAACGATCGCCGATGCCGCATGTACTTGCCGCAATTGCGTCGTCAACCCAAGGTAACGTAGTTCCCCGGAAGTTGAGACTGATCCTGCGTGAAAAATCCGGTTGAATCCCGTCGCCCCCTTCACACGCCGCAATCAGTAGGGGAATGTGGGCGTATATATTCTGCGCGCAAAAACATAGGCGTTACAGAGTTGTGTATTCCGTGACGCTAACACGCTGATTGGACAACGCAATAGCGTCATGATTGGCCAGCCTGCGCAGGAAGGCTGGCTAATACATGACGCCATTGCAATTGTGTAGTGTGAATGGACAGCTCTTTAAATATGGCGCTCTGTGAAGGGACAGCCAATGGTAACAGTAGCCCCCACCAATCATCGCTGATGGGGCGCGGTATCCAGCACGCTGTGGCACGCCTCTGGGAAATCACTATGTGACGTAGATTCCATCCCGATCGCCCGTTTACACGCCAATACCAGGGCAATTCACCATTTGGGTTGCCTTGGATTTTAGAACACGGCTCGGAAACCGCTACCCGGAACAACTGCGAAAAACCCGATCACTTTCCCAAATTACATGCCGCAATTTCGTAGCAATTTCAAGGGGCAACCATGACAAAAATCCCGATTGCCAGGCAGTTGCTACACCTCGGTAGCGGCGTGTAAAGGTACCTCATGAGAAACGCTTATGTCGCTTGCAGGTTTTATGCTTTTAGAGCCTACTTGCACTCTGAAGCTGGCCAGATAGCTGGATCTGGCAAGCTTCAGCCACCCTGTGAGTCACCCATGCCACAGAATAAAAGCTGCCTTTGCTAGCAGCTTTAAGAGCACTCAATTTGACCCAGAGGTGATTAGTCCAAACTGTTAATCTTCAGGAGTACACTGCTTACCAGGAAGGTGTGCTCCTGAAGATAAAACAGAACCACCATTTAAAGGAGTGCTCGCTTGCCTAAAAAATCTCCACAGATCATTGATTGTACCCCCAATGATATTGAAAAATGATTAGGCCATGTGCACACAGTGCGTTTTTTTTTATGCATTTTGTTTTTTGGTGCAGTTTTGTCACAGTTCACTGTATGCCTATACTGGCAGTCAGTGAGAATTCTGAAGTTTTGTGCATATTTTTCATTGCAGGTTTCATGCAGAAAAAAATCTGCAGCATGTGAATTCTTGTCTGTTTTTGCAGCATTTTTTTTCACCCATTAACATCAATGAAGTTAGGTAAATGATGTGTTGGCACCAGAAGGAGTAATGTGAAGGATTCTCTCCCTCGTTCTCTTTCTCTTCTCTCTCCCTCTAGATTTGTTTGTATTGGTTTTATGATAAAAAAAATTATACAAAAATACGCAGGCAAAAAATGCACCCTAAACGCATTGTTTCTTTTGTGCGTTTTTCTGCCCTGCGATGCAGATATCATGCAGAGAGTTTCTGCCCCAGATGCTCAGCGTGCTCCCATAGTATAGGTGTTTTTCATAATGACTTGAATATCAGCCTCTGCTTTTAAACAGCTGCACCACAGGCCATACTGAGAGCTTGTCATTAGTGATGAGCGAATAGGAAAATATTCCAGTTCGGATTATTCAAACGGAATACTTTTCACTATTCGGGTATTCATGTCCAATACTGAACCTAATGCAAGTCAATGGGGAACTCTAACATAGTCGATCTGATTCTCACGCAGAGAGACTATATGAGTTAGACACTCTGATCTATGTTTGATTACAATGTCAGCATAGGCTAGTTTAACACTAGCATTTTTGTGAATCCGGGGGGATACGGGTAAAACCTACAGTACATCCTCTGTGTCCCCTGTACCCCCCTGCAATGATGCACCAGTATTATCACTGATCCAGGCTCACAGATCAGTGATAATACTGGTGCGGGAGCATTCAGTTGCTTCCGGGTTTTCCGCCGAGTTTGTGGACAAATAACACTCCCCCTAGGGGGCGTGTCATTTGCAACTGTGTTCTGGGCATGCCCAGATGCAAAATCCGGATCCGGGGGTCTGGATACAGCTGGAGTCCCCCAGATCCGGGTTACATAGAGCACAATCTTAATTCGACATGCATTGTCCCGGATCTGGGTGGTCACAGCTTTTGACGCGGAGATCAAAAATGCACTAAGTTGCGTTTTTTGGATTCGGTGGGGGGGAAACTGGGGCCACCCGGATCAGAGAAAAAAAAGTGCAAAACAGGATGCACCCACAAGTGCCTGCAACCACATTGAAAGTCAGGTGGACCAAAAATGGATGCAGGTGCATCCAATTTCAACCGGATTCACACGGGTGGCAAGAAACGCCAGTGTGAAACCAGCCTTGGTATCTGATTCTCTCGAAGGACAGAATCCTAGCACAGGTAAGGAGATGGCGCTATTTCTCCATTTTCTCCATTCTTTGAGTTCGCGGAAATCAGACTGCACTCAAATATCTTTCAAGTGCAGTCCGATGATTTCCACGCACCCATAGATTTGAATAGGTGCGTGCCATCCGATCTGTGCTGCCACTCGCAGCATGCTACACTTTATTTCTCGTGCCGATTTGGCGCTGATCGGAACTGCCCTATAGTGTAACACTGGTATGGGTGCTATCTGATTAAAATATTACATAGCACATGCACATTTATATGGTGGTGTGAACAAGCCCTAAGAGAAAGAGTTCGGCTGTTGCATGCATGTGCGGCTACCTGTCCACTCGCAGCATTTCAGAGCCTCATTCTCAAAATTGGAGGCAAAGCTGTGGTAAAGAAATCACCAAATAACATACTTTTGTCAATACCCCAAATATATACTTTTAATCTATTATTGGTGTATAATTCAGATTTTTGTATAAAATGTAGAACTTCTATAGCTCATTTCTTCTGACCAAGGTACTACGAGATGAAATCTCTAAGATGAAAACGCATCTAGATAATTCTGTTGAACAAACTGATGGGTTTCTTGAGCGGGACTTGAATGTTCCCAAGTGTTTATCGTTCTTGGCATCTCTTTAACCCATAACTAGAGATAAACCCCTGTAGAAAATCAGACGGCAACATCACATCTCTGTATCTCTCTCTCACTGATGTTGAGTTTTCCTACTGACGTAAGCGGGTGTTATCTCTGATGATTACTACTCGTATGCATGACTGCTTGACCATATGCAGTATAGAGAGTAATTGCTAAGTAAGTGTGATATGGATTTTCTTTACACATCTAAGCTGGCTAATGACCCATAAACCACAGAGCGGAACAAGAGGCCAATGAGGTTATTATATATACATAAAACATACAATATTGTACATGTATTTCATTTTTATAGCCAGGGTGACAAAGCAAAAAAAAGTGAATGTTGTTTAAGGGTGCAGCAGGTATGTTGAGCCTTTACAAATTCTAATGAATCATTTCTTAGTATGACAACTTGTATAGCTACCATGTAACACCAACGGATTGTCCTCTAATTTTCCTAGAGTACTGATCGGCAGGCTAGTTATGCCGTCATAATTAAAGGGGGTATTCTTATCTTGGCTATTTAAGCCATATCCAGAAGATATGTCATAGATCCCTAAAGGTACCTTTACACGCCGCAACTATCATCGGCGATCAGTAGCAACCGAATGTGTACGTTTTGGACGGTTGATACCGATCGCCGATGCCGCATGTACACGCTGCAATTCCGTCGTCAACCTAAGGGACCGTGGTTCCCTGGAAGTTGAAACTGATCCTGCGGGAAACATCCGTTTAAATTCCATCGCCACTTCACACGCCGCAATCCACAAAGGAATGTGGGCGTACATCTTCAGCGCCGCAAGAACATAGGTGTGACAGAGTTGTGTATTCCGCGCCCCAAACATGCTGATTAGACAACGCAATAGCGTCATGATTGGCGAGCCTGCGCAGATAGGCTGGCTAATACATGACACCATTGCAATTGTGTAGTGTGAATGGACAGCTCTTCAAATATGGCGCCCTGTGAAGGGACAGCCAATAGAAACACAGTAGCCCATCTCTGATGGGGCGTGGTCTCCAGCACGCTGTGGCACGCCTCTGGAAAATCACTAGGTGACGCAGAATCCATCCCTATCGCCCGTTCACACGCCAAAACCAGGGCAATTCACCTTCAGGTTGCCTCTGGTTTTAGAACAATGCTCTGAAACCGCAACCGGGAGCAACTTCGAAAATCACCACCGGGTTCCCCAATTACACGCCGCAACTTCGTAGCAATTTCAAGGCAACCGTGATGGAAATCCCAATTGCGGCGTATAAAGGTACCTTAATAGATTTATGTCCGACATATCGATAACCAGGAGTTCTGTCACTGGGAATGGACCTGCAAAAATTGACGAGCATCTATCAGCCTTTTGAGGCATATATATAATTTTCTAAGTTGGTAACACCGATTTAAAGAGAATGTGTCACCAGGTTTTTGCTATCCCATCTCAGCGCAGCATGATGTAGGAGCAGAGATCCTGTTTCCAGTAATTTATCCCTCACTGGGCTGCTTGATGACGTTTTAATAAAATCACTGTTGCAGATGTATCAGTTCTCAAAATGCTAAGCTCGGTGTAACCCCACCACACCACTTCTAGGCAGATTTCTGTGTATACTGTGCATAGGAAGAAATCTGCCTATTAGTGATGGGGAGGGGACCCCATGACCTCATGAGTATGAAGGTCTACAGGGCAGCAGGTTTATTACTCCACTAGTGATGATCTCCTGCTGATAAACCATTGATTTTATCAAAACTACAGCAAGTAGCCCAGTAAGTCATTATAAGTCGCTGTCTCTATATCATGCTACAGATTCCTTTTAAGTGAAGTTTTGCCCCCAGGACCCTAGAAAAGCTGGGTAGAAACACTGGGTATATATTAATGGCCATATTAGCCGCCAGCTTTCCCAGTATATATGTGGCTCCATAATATCCAAGTACCAAGTAGTATTTTCACAATGTAGCAAAAATAAACATTTTACTATTTTATATTTTCAGATTATTTTTATTTTATTTTAGATGTAAAAGCTCTTTAATGCTAAAAAGCAAATGAGTGAAAGCGAGCGTGTATATAGAAAGCGAGCTGTGTACTGTATTCACGCTGTAGTTTATTGCTCAGCTTGCTCCCCTTCTTGGCGGCTGTCATGGTAACAAGCGTGAGTATGTTGCTAAAAATGCCTGGGTCAATAGTTACAGGCCGGGCAGGTTACTGTGGTGCTATGTGAGAGGCCTCTATACTGCTGACCATGATTGCTGTGACGGCTCACATTGATCACAAAGCCCAGTAATGCCGTGTATCACCGTTACTCAATGCTTCTAGCAGCCACTTGCTTTATTTTTCCTTTTTACGACATTCGGTTCAGCAGACAGTGAGTTCCTGTGGAAGAAGAGTAACCACAATTGTATTTTGTGGTCTACTAACATGGGGCGTTTCTCCACTCCCTAAACTCATAAGCACTCACAGTATTTATGACATTGTTACTATTCTAATATGTCTACTTTCTACCCAACTTTAGCTTATCTCGTAGACTAATCTCTATATGATCTGCGGAAAATGTTTGTTGTTTTTTTTATGGGTAACTCCTATGGTCATATACCCAAAATAATCAGAACCAATAGTACCCATCTTTACCAAATAATATGTTCATATACTTAAAATAATCAGAACCATTAGTACCCATCTTTACCAAATAATATGTTCATATACCCAAAATAATCAGAACCAATAGTACCCATCTTTACCAAATAATATGGTCATATACTTAAAATAATCAGAACCAATAGTACCCATCTTTACCAAATAATATGGTCATATACTTAAAATAATCAGAACCAATAGTACCCATCTTTACCAAATAATATGGTCATATACTTAAAATAATCAGAACCATTAGTACCCATCTTTACCAAATAATATGTTCATATACCCAAAATAATCAGAACCAATAGTACCCATCTTTACCAAATAATATGGTCATATACTTAAAATAATCAGAACCAATAGTACCCATCTTTACCAAATAATATGGTCATATACTTAAAATAATCAGAACCAATAGTACCCATCTTTACCAAATAATATGGTCATATACTTAAAATAATCAGAACCAATAGTACCCATCTTTACCAAATAATATGGTCATATACTTAAAATAATCAGAACCAATAGTACCCATCTTTACCAAATAATATGGTCATATACCCAAAATAATCAGAACCAATAGTACCCATCTTTACCAAATAATATGGTCATATACCCAAAATAATCAGAACCAATAGTACCCATCTTTACCAAATAATATGGTCACATACTCAAAATAATCAGAACCAATAGTACCCATCTTTCCCAAATATATGCTTGCTCGTATCAGACATCAGCATGTAAGTGTGTCTTATTTTGGTAGAGGGATGAATGCACCAGATATTGCAGAATAGCTGAGGCTGCCAAGGTGACGGTAATTTGTGTGCTCCTCGCTAGAGATGAGCGAACCTTTCAAGGTTCGGTTGGTTCAGTTGCTGAGTTTCCTGGCGTTGAGCAAACCTGTTTGGAGTTCAGATGCTGAACAGCACTGGAGCGAGCATTGCGGTACTCAGGTACACTCGGTGCATGCCGGGTGCAGTGTTTCATCGGCTTGCACCGGGGTTAAAAGCACAGTTTTTGAGTGTGGTGTGCGTCCAAAATTAATTAAAATGAAAAAAAAAAAAATGGCTGCCTGTATATTGGCGGAGAGCTGAACTGCCAATCAGGGACTTCCATTGAGTTTCGGGTCAAGTTCAGGGTCACGAACAGTGCGCCAAACAGTTTGACTGCACCACCCGAACTTCAAAAGGTTCACTGTACTCCTGGCCATAATAATCCTATTCAGTTGAAAGGAACGATGCAAGTGAGATTATTGACAAATCGTTTGCTGAATGTATTTTTGTTGGACATTTAGACTGTGCCCACTCATTTTTGGTGGGTTTTTGATGCTGCATGTTTTCACGGTGTCAAAAATGCAGCATCGTAAAGTTCCAGTAAGGCGGCCGTAACACGCTTCAATATCGAGAGCGATATTGTAAGCGATAACGTGCACGCACGATCGCTAACAATATCGCTCACATCGCTGGTGAGATGTCACACAGACAGACTCACCAGCGATGTGGACCAGCGAGATCGCTGGTAACTATGGTACACATCGGGTTACTAGGTGCCGCGCGGCGCTTAGTAACCCGACGTTTACCATAGATACCATCTCCCAGCATAGGCTCTGCCGCTGGGAGATCGTTCATCGTGGTGTCACACACCACGATGAGGCAGATTGATCAAGCGTTTATCGCTTGATTTGAGCTCCTGCTCCCATATCTGCGATGTAACGATCAAGCGATTTTACATTGTAAAATCGCTTGATCGCACGTAGCGATGCACAAACGATATCGCTTCAGCGATCAAAAAGCAGATCGCTTAAACGATATCGCTCACGATATTGCAGCGTGTGACGGCCGCCTAAAGTAGATGGGATGTATAGAAATCAATCAAAAGGGAAGAATCTGGGCACTAGAGGGCTGGATGTAATTTTAGGCTGGTCTCAGCTCCCTGCAGTCAGGTGTTGCACAAATCTGAGCAGAGCTTTAGTCAAATATTTAGAAGAAAAGACGGCACTCGCCATTGATAGGTTCTTTTAATCCATTTCTTTCTTAGAAAGTGTAGGTTACATACGTTTAAGTGGTGGAGGGAGGTGCGGGGAGGACGACGGGCACACGTTTCGCCTGGTTAGGCTTCCGCGGGACCCATAAATGTATGTAACCTACACTTTCTAAGAAGGAAATGGATTAAAAGAAACCTTCTATCAATGGTGAGTGCCGTCTTTTCTTCTAAATAGATGTATAGAAATTTCGGGCCAACTGTGCTTTTTCTTTTTTTTTTTTTTTTTTTTTACTTGCCATAAACTGACCAGCGGTGCATGTTTCAAACCGCAACATGAGTTTCTCTTATGGTCAGAGTTTTATGTGCAGATTTCCCTATAGACTTGCATTGGATGCAGAAAAAACACATCCGCACACGAGTATATCAATACAGATTTGTCAAATATCAGGAGGAATAAAAAACAAAGCTTTATTTAAAACATGACACCCCAAAGACACAAAATCTGCAGCAATAAAAACACATACAAAAATCTGCACAAACACATGTAGAACAATGTAAGGCCCCTTTCACATCAGAGTTTCTTGTTGATTGCAGCAGATCCGGCAGATTTACCCCATCTGCCGCCTAATGGCCGCACTTGCAGCACACCATGTTTGCAGTCTGGTGCGACAAGTGTGGTTCTGCCGGATGCAGCAGATCCTGCAGTTGCGGCGGCAAAAATAAAACCTGCTGCTGACGGCATTTTTTTTTTTCACGGCTGCAACTGCCGAATTTGCCGGATCACACCAAAACCGCAATTGCCACACTTGCCACAAGTCCTATGACAATGCATGGGGCTTGCCGCAAGTGTGCTGCCATTAGGCGGCAGTTGCGGTAAACCTGCCGCAATCAGCAAGAAACTCTGATGTGAAAGGGGCCTTAGAAACCTAATTTACAAAATGGGTGCAGGAATGCTGCAACCTCAAAATCTCACCAAATCATCATCATTGGAACGTAGCCAAACTTCCATCAAAAACTATGACAAAAGTGAAAACTGAAAATGTTATGGCTTGCTGGGCAGTGTATTTGATACACTATGTAATGCAACCTAATAACTCTACATCCAGACTGGTCTCATTAAAGGGAATCTGTCAGGTCACAAATCCATATGTAACTGATATCATTTTCTAATTCTTCTGGTGAAGCTCATTCTATTCATGTATTTCTTTTACTTATACTCACCTTCTATCCTCTGTAAAATGCAAAATAAGAGATTCATTCCAACTGTCAATCACCGTGAGTAATCACTCCTCTGCTGCCCACTCCCCAGGGATGAATATTCATGTAATGACATCACTGTCTGCTCTCCAGGTAGCAGCAGCTCTGCAGTTCTGACATCTTCATTTCCCTCCAGCATGAAGCAGTGTCATTTTGAGCACATCTGAGACATGTGTAGTATGTGCAGTCTGAGATATTTCTATGTGTTTATATGAACATTTGTTAATTTGCACAGCAGATGCACACATTACATGAACATTTGTTTTCCTGCAAACATGTAAACACATAGAAATCTCTCACAGATAGCACACACTGTAGCACAAACACCTCCCCCCAGCCTGCACAAGATTTTCAGTGGCTGACTTCAGCACAGGGGGAGGGAGGGAATACCAGCTTGGATAGGCGTGGTTATGTAAATAACATTTACATATGATGGACTATTTGGCAGTGAAAGTAATGAAACGGACTGGTGCAGACTGCTGGATGTGAAGATGCTTATAGCAAGAGAACTACAAAGGGTTCAATAATGATTTTTACATGTTTTAAAAGGTCTGCCCAGGCACTATTCAAGGGTACTATTAGTATCATACTTAAAGGGAACCAACCACCCCCAATGACCCCCCCGGACTATTAATATCAGTGCCTACACACAGCACATACATGTGCTGCACTGATTTTGGCTAAAAAAACTGTTTTTTAAAACTAAAGATAATGATTTTTAAAGTTTAAACCGGAGCGACGGATGGGCGGTACTTATCTGTGGCAAACGACGATATCTGATGTCACTCATCTTCCCTGTCTCCCCTCGCAGCAGTTATGGCCACCCCTTTGTGCAGCGTCACAGCCCTGTGCACGGGCTCGCATGCCCGTGCACACGTCATCATCTGCAGCCGGGAAGCGAGCGCGCGCTCTGACTTCCTGCGCTCGGCTATGGAAGACAGAGCGCGCGCTCGCTTCCCGGCTGCAGATGATGACGTGTGCACGGGCATGCGAGCCCGTGCACAGGGCTGTGACGCTGCACAAAGGGGTGGCCATAACTGCTGCGAGGGGAGACAGGGAAGATGAGTGACATCAGATATCGTCGTTTGCCACAGATAAGTACCGCCCATCCGTCGCTCCGGTTTAACTTTAAAAATCATTATCTTTAGTTTTAAAAAACAGTTTTTTTAGCCAAAATCAGTGCAGCACATGTATGTGCTGTGTGTAGGCACTGATATTAATAGTCCGGGGGGGTCATTGGGGGTGGTTGGTTCCCTTTAAAAATGACCTGACAGAGTCCCATTAACACCCAGTACAAACACTAACTACCGCTTCTTTCCTGAAAAACCACATTTTAGCCTCATCAAGTTTAAGCACAGAGGATTTAGATGTTTCTTGACAGTAGCTGATTTATTGAGAGTAGAGGAGATATTTAGCCATTAGGTTTTGTACCAGACTTTGAGGGGCAGAGGTGGAAAATAAATTGTGCGGCAGAAGATTACATACTTTTGTTTCTAAACTAAATAGAATAGGTAGGATAGAAAATCATTCCATCTGAAAAGACTGACGTACGAAATGCAAATTAACCGACACTTAAACAATGAGTGTGAGTTATAATTACCAAAGCCAGAAATACATCATTTTGCACACAACATGGCTAATATAAAAATCTGTTATGCGCAACAGAACAAAAGTTCAGAAAACATCCATTAAAGGGGGCCAGGGCTTTGATAATTAACACCTACCCTGGCCTTCAATGATGTTGACGGTCTGACCCCCGACACCTCCACTAATATAAACAGTGGACAGAGTAGGAGTTGCCTTTCTCAAGTGTTGCTTCTCAATCGCTTAAAGATGTTGTCCAGGTTTTGCATGAAATTCTGCAGCCACTTTGCATGACTGTAGACTTGTGACTCGTCATACTGTGGGTGGTCACATGACCAAAGGTATGCGATATGTATATGGTCGGAAATATGCAAATGGAATATTTGCAGTCACATGACTGCCCAGTCTCGCTGCCAACATCAGAGAATCTAGACAGTTCTCTGAAGATTCACAAGTCAGTTATCCCATAGAGTAACTGCAGACTTTCAAGCCAAAGGGAGCCCCTTTAAATTATCTTTCTGTCTACCTAGAATAGAAGATCAGTTTCATAGTTTTTAAGATTGAAGGAAGACTTTACGTCCATCTAGTTCAACCCATAGCCTAACATGTTGATCCAGAGGAAGGCAAAAAAAAAACATGTGACAACACTAAGGGCGGCTTCACACCACGATTTTGGTGTATCCGGTTCTGTCCGGTGTTTTGCAGGACGCACCAGACAGAACCTGACAGCTCTGGATAGAACAGAAACTGAGGGCAAATATGCCCTCCAGTCCTGTTTTCTGCTGTAATCAGCAGATCGCAGGGTTCAGGAGTGGTCCCTGCTGAAATTTCAAAAGCACATCCTGAAATCTCATGCGGGGAGCTCTCCAGGTGCTGAAGTTCAGCACCGACCGGCACTAGGCTCCAGCACCCAGCGTCCGGGAAGTGGACAGATTTGTGTGTCGTGTCCGGCGCAATCCGTCGCCCATAGGTTCCCATGTTACTGGGCGCCAGAACGTGCTGGATACGGTTATGTGCGACTTTTTGCCCCAGACACAAAATCCCTGCAAACAGCAATTTTGTGTCCGGGGGAAAAAACGATTTCCCCAGATCCTCCTGGACAGATGGAAACTGGATGGCAAATAGCTGCCATCTGGCCCCATAGGAATACTATGGGGCCAAAATGGGATCACCAAAACCGTGGTGTGAAGCCACCCTAAACTCCACATTGGAGAAAAAAAAATCCTTCCTGACTCCATATATGGCAATCGGACTGGTTCCCTGAATCAACGCCCTATCAAAGGATCTAGTATATATAACTTGTACTATTCAATGGTGAAAGAAATAAAGCCGCAAACTCACCAGATGATGAAATGGAGTCTCCTTTAATGTGCAGGGAGGGGGAGCAAAAACCATGGACAACAATGACTGTTTCACACTGAGGACCCGTAGAAGCGCTCTCAGCGCGAAACGGCCACTGTTGTCTGTGTTTTTTTGCTCCCTGCACGCTATGTAACCCGCGTCTGCACATTAAAGGAGACTCCATTTCATCATCTGCTGAGTTTGCTGCTTTTTTTTGTCTTTCACCATTGGATGTTTGGATGGACTTTTCATTGAGCCGCCACCTCCAAGTGGAGCGTCAGTGTCCCGCAAGTGCGGTGTGTCTGAAATTTGGAGTTATTGCGTGGTGCTTTTAGTCTAAACCTGTAATATTACAAAGTCCTTAACGTTTACATATATATTGTTTATTTTTTAACCTTATGGTTTAATTATTTGTATTAAATATCTAAGAGCATACAATAATATCAGGTAAAACACAGTGATGAGCTCTGTAAAGTGCTGTGGGGTTAATGGTGCTCTATAAGTAAGTAAAGTAGATAAATTGCATCAAGAAGGTATACCTTCTATAAATGTGAGAAGGTAAAAAGGAATACTAACATGCCCAATAATATCCAACCACTGCTGGAAACTGTCAACTAAAGGCACAACAACATAATAAAGGTGAGCCTCAATGTCAGTCATTTACCATAACAGTGGTGGTAAAGTCAACAAATGTACAAACCAAGCATTTTAGAGCCTTTTTTGCTTTTTTTTCTGTCCCTTCTGCATTTCACAGAAAAAAGGATCTCCTACTGTTCTTTGGAAAAGGCTGTTATTGACAGATCTTTTGTATTTATTGACTCCTTCCTTAGTACGGCGAGAGCAGAAACTGAGAAGAAATAGAAACATGTTCTATAACAGTACCAACCAGCTGCAAACATTTCCATTGGTCATTTCAGTAATACAGGGATATAGCTGGATCGCTAAGAATTATTGTTACCTCTATGGCATCATTTAACATCCTGCTATATGTACGGTAATTATGTGGTCAATTGGAGCCACAATGATTAGTAGACGTATGGCAGCCTCTGCCTGCCATAGATGCTTTTCAGTAGCTTATGTTAGTACAAAGATGTACTGTATAATATCATGTATTTAAGGACACTTCCCAAAGTCTGAAGCTTTAGGTCTTAGACAAACATTACGATTTTATCAGTTTTATTAATGTGTGTGTTTTTACCATGTTTCATATGTGATTTTCTCATAAGCAAAAAAAAATAAAATACAATAAACCCCTTCAAAGCTTCTATTATGCATTGCAATATTAAAAACAGACATCACTCAGATGGCATGTGTGTGCTATCTGATGTTCATGGACCCATACACATGTATAGGATGGCATGTGTGTGCTATCTGATGTTCATGGACCCATACACATGTATAGGATGGCGTGTGTGTGCTATCCGATGTTCATGGACCCATACACATGTATAGGATGGCGTGTGTGTGCTATCTGATGTTCATGGACCCATACACATGTATGGGATGGCGTGTGTGTGCTATCTGATGTTCATGGACCCATACACATGTATGGGATGGCGTGTGTGTGCTATCTGATGTTCATGGACCCATACACATGTATGGGATGGCGTGTGTGTGCTATCTGATGTTCATGGACCCATACACATGTATGGGATGGCGTGTGTGTGCTATCTGATGTTCATGGACCCATACACATGTATGGGATGGCGTGTGTGTGCTATCTGATGTTCATGGACCCATACACATGTATAGGATGGCGTGTGTGTGCTATCTGATGTTCATGGACCCATACACATGTATGGGATGGCGTGTGTGTGCTATCTGATGTTCATGGACCCATACACATGTATGGGATGGCGTGTGTGTGCTATCTGATGTTCATGGACCCATACACATGTATGGGATGGCGTGTGTGTGCTATCTGATGTTCATGGACCCATACACATGTATGGGATGGCGTGTGTGTGCTATCTGATGTTCATGGACCCATACACATGTATGGGATGGCGTGTGTGTGCTATCTGATGTTCATGGACCCATACACATGTATGGGATGGCGTGTGTGTGCTATCTGATGTTCATGGACCCATACACATGTATGGGATGGCGTGTGTGTGCTATCTGATGTTCATGGACCCATACACATGTATGGGATGGTGTGTGTGTGCTATCTGACGTTCATGGACCCATACACATGTATAGGATGGCATGCATGTGCTATCTGATGTTCATGGACCCATACACATGTATAGGATGGCATGCGTGTTGTATCTGATATTCATGGACCCATACACATGTATAGGATGGCATGTGTGTTGTATCTGGTGTTCATGGGCCCATACACATGTATAGGATGGCATGTGTGTGCTATCTGGTGTTTATGGACCCATACACATGTATAGGATGGCATGTGTGTGCTATCTGGTGTTCATGGACCCATACACATGTATAGGATGGCATGTGTGTGCTATCTGGTGTTCATGGACCCATACACATGTATAGGATGGCATGTGTGTGCTATCTGGTGTTCATGGACCCATACACATGTATAGGATGGCATGTGTGTGCTATCTGGTGTTCATGGACCCATACACATGTATAGGATGGCATGTGTGTGCTATCTGAATTGAACCACATTTAGACCACCCCCATGCTCGATACAAGTGTATAGACTTTCAATATTGTCTGCAACAATCAGCATGTCTGATTCCATAAAGATACCGTTTAATCCAGGCATGCCCGCCATGTTGCGGTTGGTCGTTAGCGCTAGTCCTCTTCCCGCTCTCGCATCCCTTACTCAGCCCAATTGGAAAGCCCCTGCTATTAGCTCTGGATAGCCCTGAATGCGGCGCTTGTGATTTGCTTAGCATTTTAAGAGGAGGTGTGGTCTGTTGGGGATGGCACGCCATTTTACCAGCTTAGCGCAGTGGCTGCTTGTTGATGCTCAGGTGGCAGAGATAATAGGTTAGCAATCGGTGCTTGACTCCTTTGCTATAAGGATGCAGAACTGTGTCTGCACACAGAACCACAACTCTGCCAGCCATCATTGTGTGTGCGTATCAGGGCCGGATTTAAGAGGTGGGTGGCCCCGGGCCCATTTTGTAGGGATGCCCATCTTTCAAGGTGTTGCAATATGTAATGCAAAAACACAAAATGAAACGAACGCAAGTATATTTACAAAAATCATTTACGCAGAGTACCGTATATACTCGTGTATAAGCCGACCCTTGTATAAGCCGACCCTTGTATAAGCCGACACCCCTACTTTTGCCCCCAAAACCTGGGAAAACCTATTGACTCGTGTATAAGCCGAGGGTGGACCCCAGCAAAGGTATACAGCCCCCAGCAGTGTGGTATACAGGCCCCCTCAGTGGTATAAAGCAGTCTCCCCAGTGGTAGTATACAGCAGCCTCCCCAGTGGTATATACAGCAGCCCCAGAGCGGTATACAGCGGCCCCAGAGGGGTATACAGCGGCCCCAGAGGGGTATACAGCGGCCCCAGAGGGGTATACAGCGGCACCCAGTGGTATACAGCCCCCCCCTGTGGTATACAGGGCCCCCCCTTGGTTGTGGCAACCTGTAAAAGAAGATCTCATTATACTTATCGTGTCGCCACCGCCGCCGCTCTGTCACCGTCACCGCGCTATTCCGGGTCTTCAACCTTCCTTCTCCGGCGCACAGACAATGACGTCATTTCCTGTGCGTCGGTGAAGGAAGCATGAAGACCCGGAATAGCGCGGTGACTGTGACAGAGCGGCGGCGACACGATAAGTATAATGAGATCTTCTTTTACAGGTTGCCACAACTAAGGGGGGGCCCTGTATACCACGGGGGGGCTGTATACCACTTGGTACCGTATATGACCCGTGTATAAGCCGAGGGGAGACTTTTCAGCACATTTTTTGTGCTGAAAAACTCGGCTTATACATGAGTATATACGGTAATTCAGGTAAATTCATTCTTTTTTTTACAATCCAGGCACTTTTCTTGAGTTTTGTGCTGCAAAATCACTAATGATGTTACTAAAGTCCAATTCACGCAGTATATCTGACTCGATGCTCATGATAGCCAAATTTACAAGTCGTTCCTGCTTCATGGATGTCCTCAGTCGGTTTTCAATTAATTTGAGTTTCGAGAAGGAACGCTCACCACTGCAGTTTACCATCAAAATTAGATATATGCTTAGAGCTATCGCAATATTTGGCAAAGTGTCCTGCACACCCTTTTCCTGATATCTTTTGGCTCCTCGTCTGTGAATAAATTGGCAAATGTTACAAAGTGACACAGTTCATCGATAAATGTAATGTCCAAGTCATCTGAATAAGACCTGACGAGTTGTTCTGCTGTGGCCTTAAGCTCGTCTGAAGACAGTTCTTTCAGATGGCTAAAAAACCGAAATTTGCTTGATATATCTTTATATGCTTGAAGGTGTTGGTCAAGAGAGGCCATAAACTGATCAATGATAGGCAAGAAAGTTTCTGTTCTGTATTTTTCAGAAGGGCTGAGTTGTACTTCTTTCGTATGGCCATAATCCAATTGAGACACACATTTCCGCGCTTGTTGAGTTATCGTCTGAACATACTCAGATGAACCAGATAGCTCTTCGCCTTGCTTCTCATTAATTTTGAAGTAGTCACGCTTTGATGCAACATAGTTTTTTAAGGCCGCTTCACACGCAAGGGTATCCTGAATGATATCCTTAGAACGATCACGTGACAGTGATCGTTCCGACATCGTTAGTGCGTTGTCGCACACAAGGATATCGTTAATGATATCCCATTCGGCAACGCACCAGTTAAATAGGAGAGAAAGGACTGAACGATCTTTTAAAGCGGCAGGAACAGGAGAAATATGAACGACATCGTTCAAAAAGGTGTCACACTGAACGATGTAGCTCCTTCCAGCAGCGTTAATTGGACAATGAACGATAGATTTGAGGTCAGGATCTCAAATCTTGGATGAACGATCCAAGTATTTTTTCATCCTACATCATTCGTTTACACACAATGGTGCCCGATCGATATCTTTTGAACGATCACAATTTCATGACGTTTCTAGGATATCGTTCAGGATATCCTTGCGAGTGAAGCGGCCTTTAAGCTGATCAGTGACACCACAGCAGTGTTTAGTTCGAGTTTTGCGTGCTGTAGATTTTTACTAGTAGCATCTGTTCTTTGCAGGATATCATTCCAGAAGGTGGTGTTAATACCAATTTCAAGCTGATTCATTTGTCTTAACAGTCCTGCTTCACACCGTCTACAGCTTTTTTCTTCAAAGTCATCAGCAATCTGTTTAAGTACATCTTTAATCTGCTGATAGTCATGCTAATTTCTCTTTTGTTAAATGTTCCTTATCATTAGAGATGGTTCGCAGCAAAGAGACGTTTATTTTACATGTTTTGAGATATTTATCCCTATATTGGTGGGAGGTCCCCGCTTGGTGGGTTGGCCTGGGCCCCTTGGGCCCCCCTAAATCTGGGTCTGGTCTGTATGCTTGTGCCAAGCTTGCCATTAATGATTCTTATCTGGATTCTTCTGTGTGGTTCTTGTATATATGTGTGATGGTGCTGAAATCCTTGTGTTTGAGGCAGGCACCATTTTGCCATTCGCTTCAGGCAGCAGAGAGATTAGGTTCATCCCTGGTCTCACTATCCTAAGGAAACATGGGTGGATTAGTAGCAGTGTTATTATCTTCCTGGTCAGGGGCAAGGTCACAGTATCCTATGGTCACACTATTGGATCAGGACTATTATTATCTGCCTGTTTTGGTGCAGGATCGCACTATCAAATGGTCACACTGGTGGATTAGTAGTAATAGTATCTGCCCGGTCAGGTGCAGGGTCACACTATCCTATGATCACACTGGTGGATTAGTAGTAGTGTCTGCACGGTCAGGTGCAGGGTCACACTATCCTATGATCACACTGGTGGATTAGTAGTAGTGTCTGCACGGTCAGGTGCAGGGTCACACTATCCTATGATCACACTGGTGGATTAGTAGTAGTGTCTGCACGGTCAGGTGCAGGGTCACACTATCCTATGATCACACTGGTGGATTAGTAGTAATAGTATCTGCCCGGTCAGGTGCAGGGTCATACTATCCTATGATCACACTGGTGGATTAGTAGTAATAGTATCTGCCCGGTCAGGTGGAGGGTCATACTATCCTATGATCACACTGGTGGAATTAGTAGTAGTGTCTGCACGGTCAGGTGCAGGGTCACACTATCCTATGATTACACCTGACCTGGAGAGTTAATAATACTGCCACTTCACCAGTGTGAAGTCACACTATCCTATGGTCACACTGTAGTAGTGTCTCCCGGTCAGTTGCAAGGTCACACTATCCTATGGTCAGGTGCAGGGTCACACGATCCTATGATCACACTGTAGTAGTGTCTGCCGATCAGTTGCAGTGTCATACTATCCTATAATCACGCTAGTGGATTAGTAGTAGTAGTGCAGAGGTCCCCAACTCCAGGCCTCAAGGGCTGCCAACATTGCAGGTTTTCAGGATTTCCTTAGTATTGCACAGCAGTTGGAATCATTACCTGTGCAGATGATCACATTAGCACCTGTGCAATACTAAGGAAATCCTGCACTGTTGGCAGCCCTCGAGGCCTGGAGTTGGGGACCTCTGTAGTAGCGTCTACCCAGGTCAAGTGAAGGGTCAAACTATAAGATCAGTAGTATTATTACCCTATGGTCAGGTGAGGTCACACTATCCTATGGTTAGGGTAGGTCACACTATCCTATGGTCACACTGTAGTAGTGTCTGCAGGATCAGTGCAGGCTCACACTATCCTATGTCAGGTGCAGGATCACACTATGCTGATATGAATCACACTGTAGTAGTGTCTGCAGGATCAGGTGCAGGCTCTCACTATGCTATGATCACACTATCCTGTGGTCAGGTGCAGGCTCATACTATGCTATGGTCAGGTGCAGGCTCACACTATGCTATGATCACACTGTAGTAGTGTCTGCAGGATCGGGTGCAGGCTTTATGCTATGATCACACTGTGTGTCCCGGTCAGGTGCAAGCTCACACTATGCTATGATCATGTGGAGCCCACTGGGACGGGAGTACTCGGTACCGGACCGGTCTGCTGCTGGGGAAGTCACGGGTGGTCCTGGTCCGGTCCGTGTCCCGGGCCCACACAGTGGATGAGGGAATTATTTACAGGGGAAATGTCACGTGTGACGCCACCCACTTGGTGCGGCCAGTGATGGGGGCCGCCGCTGCTGCAGAACCTCTGGGGGTGATTGAGTGGCAGCGGAAATGGTATAGTTCCAGTGGGAAGAACTGTATCCCCGGGGCAGAAAGGGTTAAGTCTATGGTGAGGTTGTAGCACACTTCACAGACGCTGTAGGGATCTCTCCTCCTGGCTGGTGCTGACAGGCTGGATCTGTATGAGGGAGAATGGGGTGCAGATAGAGGCAGACAAGCGAGGTAATTCAGGATTTTCCAAAGCTTTACTCTTTGTTCTTTCCAAGCAGTTTACAAGTCATTTGCAGCTCTTTACAGGTTCAAGCATTCTTAATACACGGGTTCTTTTTTCCTCTCCGGGTTTCCTTTTGCTCTGCAGCCAGGCCTCTCTCTCTGTGACCCCTCACACAGTCTGTAGTGTCCTTTCTGGGCTGTTTACGGTCTCCGTCTATACGGGTGGTGTGTGGTACGCTGGACAGTATGGCGGTGACTCGGGCTTCTGTGAGTCCTAGTGCGTCACTTAGCTGCCTATCCTTTAGGGTAGGGATCCCAACATGAAGCTGTGGTCCCCCATCGGTGTTTGGGAATGCCGGGTGAACTACGGTTCCCTCTAGAGCCGACACTCTACTCAGCCCAGCCTCCAGCAGTCCTCAGCACGAGGCTCTACCAGGCTCCTTCCTTTCTGTTCCTTCCAGTATCATAGGAGGGACTTCTCCACCTGCAGTCAGTGGCTTCAGCTGCTGTCTAGGGCACGGGTTCCACCGTCCCTCTCTGTCCTGTCAGACTCCTGGTGGCATCAGCATTGGACGGGCTTTCTCTCCCCTCTGGCTCACACTGGCTCAGTACGGATTCTGCGCTCCTAGCCTTGCACTCACAGAACGTGTGATTCTCTTTGTCTTTACAGCTCAGCTCACATCGGCCTACTGCCTTCCTTCACTCCTCACCCTCACTATATACTGTCAGTCACCTGACCTCTGGTGTGCCCAACCCACTCCTCTGAATCCACCACCCCTCGATCTCATAGAGTTCTAATCTCAGGGCTGGATGTAACCTTCTCCTAACACGTGGGTTGTGTGGGCTGTGAGGGTGTTGGTGTTCAACAATGTCCTACCTGCCTGGCTGCAGTTCCCTTTGTGGCCTCCTGGACGCAGGGGCGCCACAATCACACTGTGTACACTGTGTGTCCCGGTCAGGTGCAGGCTCACACTATGCTATGGTCACACTGTAGTAGTGTCTGCAGGATCAGGTGCAGGCTTTATGCTATGATCACACTGTGTGTCCCAGTCAGGTGCAGGCTCACACTATGCTATGATCACACTGTAGTAGTGTCTGCAGGATCAGGTGCAGGCTTTATGCTATGATCACACTATGTGTGTCCCGGTCAGGTGCAGACTCACACTATGCTATGGTCACACTGTAGTAGTGTGTGCAGGCTCGCAGTATCCTATGATCAGGTGCAGGATCACACTATCCTATGATCACACTGTAGTAGTGTCTGCAGACTGCAGGATCAGGTGCAGGCTCCCACTATCCTATAGTCAGGTGCAGGATCACACGATCCTGTGATCACACTATCCTATAGTCAGGTGCAGGCTCACACTATCCTATGATCACACTATCCTATGGTCAGGTGCAGGCTCACACTATCCTATGATCACACTATCCTATGGTCAGGTGCAGGATCACACTATCCTATGATCACACTATCCTATGGTCAGGTGCAGGCTCACACTATCCTATGATCACACTATCCTATGGTCAGGTGCAGGCTCACACTATGCTATGATCACACTATCTATGGTCAGGTCAGGCTCACACTATCTATGATCACACTATCTATGTCAGGTGCAGCTCACACTATCTATGATCACACTATCCTATGCGTCAGGTTGCAGATCACACTATCCTATGTCAGGTGCAGGCTCACACTATCCTATGATCACCTATCCTATGTCAGTGCAGGCTCACACTATCTATGATCACACTATCCTATGGTCAGGTGCAGGCTCCCACCTATCCTATGGTCAGTGCAGGCTCACACTATCCTATGATCACACATCCTATGTCAGGTGCAGGCTCACACTATGCTATGATCACACTATCCTATGTCAGGTGCAGGCTCACACTATCTATGATCACACTATCCTATGGTCAGGTGCAGGCTCACACTATGCTATGATCACACTATCCTATTGTCAGGTGCAGGCTCACACATCTGATCACACTATCCCTATTGTCAGGTGCAGGTCACACTATCCTATGATCACACTATATCCTAGGTCAGGTGCAGGCTCCACTATCTATATCAGTTGCAGTTTTTTTTTTTTTTTTTTTTTTTTTTTTTTTTTTTTTTTTTTTTTTTTTTTTTTTTTTTTTTTTTTTTTTTTTTTTTTTTTTTTTTTTTTTTTTTTTTTTTTTTTTTTTTTTTTTTTTTTTTTTTTTTTTTTTTTTTTTTTTTTTTTTTTTTTTTTTTTTTTTTTTTTTTTTTTTTTTTTTTTTTTTTTTTTTTTTTTTTTTTTTTTTTTTTTTTTTTTTTTTTTTTTTTTTTTTTTTTTTTTTTTTTTTTTTTTTTTTTTTTTTTTTTTTTTTTTTTTTTTTTTTTTTTTTTTTTTTTTTTTTTTTTTTTTTTTTTTTTTTTTTTTTTTTTTTTTTTTTTTTTTTTTTTTTTTTTTTTTTTTTTTTTTTTTTTTTTTTTTTTTTTTTTTTTTTTTTTTTTTTTTTTTTTTTTTTGATCACACTATCCTATGTCAGGTGCAGGCTCACACTATGCTATGATCACACTATCTATTTGGTCACATACCTATAGTCAGTGCAGGCTCACACTATCCATGATCACACTATATATGGTCAGCAGGCTCAGATATCATGTCCACTATCCTTAGTCAGGTGCAGGCTCACACTATCCTATGATCACACTATCCTATAGTCAGGTGCAGGCTCACACTATCCTATGTCACACTATCCTATGTCAGGTGCAGCTCACACTATCCTATGTCACACTATCCTATGGTCAGGTGCAGGCTCACACTATCTATGATCACACTATCCTATGGTCAGGTGCAGGCTCACACTATGCTATGATCACACTATCCTATGTCAGGTGCAGGCTCACACTATCTATGATCACACTATCCTATGTCAGGTGCAGGCTCACACTATCTATGATCACACCTATCCTATGTCAGGTGCAGGCTCACACTATCCTATGATCACACTATCCTATGGTCAGGTGCAGGCTCACACTATCCTATGATCACACTATCCTATGGTCAGGTGCAGGCTCACACTATCCTATGATCACACTATCCTATGTCAGGTGCAGGCTCACACTATCTATGATCACACTATCCTATGTCAGTGCAGGCACACTATCCTATGATCACCTATCCTATAGTCAGTGCAGGCTCACACTATCTATGATCACACTATCTATCACACATCCTAGATCACACTATCCTATAGTCAGGTGCAGGCTCACACTATCCTATGATCACACTATCCTATGTCAGGTGCAGCTCACACTATGCTATGATAAAAAAAAATATGATCACACTATTTGTCCCTAGGTGCAGCTCACACATCTATGTCACACTGTAGTAGTGTTGCAGCTGCATATCCAGGGCTCCACTATCCTATATCAGTGAGGCTCAACTATCATGATCCACTACCTATAGTCAGGTGCAGGTCACACATCCTTGATCACACTATCCTATAGTCAGGTGCAGGCTCACACTATCCTATGATCACACTATCTATGGTCAGGTGCAGGCTCACACTATCCTATGATCACATATCCTATGTCAGGTGCAGCTCACACTATCTATGATCACACTATCCTATGGTCAGGTGCAGGCTCACACTATCCTATGATCACACTATCCTATGTCAGGTGCAGGCTCACACTTCTATGATCACACTATCCTATAGTCAGGCAGGCTCACACTATCTATATCACACTATCCTATGGTCAGGTGCAGGCTCACACTATCCTATGATCACACTATCCTATGGTCAGGTGCAGGCTCACACTATGCTATGATCACACTATGCTATGGTCAGGTGCAGGCTCACACTATCCTATGATCACACTATCCTATGGTCAGGTGCAGGATCACACTATCCTATGATCACACTATCCTATGGTCAGGTGCAGGATCACACTATGCTATGATCACACTATCCTATGGTCAGGTGCAGGCTCACACTATCTATGATCACACTATCCTATGGTCAGGTGCAGGCTCACACTATCCTATGATCACACTATCCTATGGTCAGGTGCAGGCTCACACTATGCTATGATCACACTATCCTATGGTCAGGTGCAGGCTCACACTATGCTATGATCACACTATCCTATGGTCAGGTGCAGGCTCACACTATGCTATGATCACACTATCCTATGGTCAGGTGCAGGCTCACACTATCCTATGATCACACTATCCTATGGTCAGGTCCAGGCTCACACTATCCTATGATCACACTATCCTATGGTCAGGTGCAGGCTCACACTATCCTATGATCACACTATCCTATGGTCAGGTGCAGGCTCCCACTATCTATGATCACACTATCCTATGGTCAGGTGCAGGCTCACACTATGCTATGATCACACTATCCTATGGTCAGGTGCAGGCTCACACTATCCTATGGTCACACTATCCTATGGTCAGGTGCAGGCTCACACTATCCTATGATCACACTATCCTATGGTCAGGTGCAGGCTCACACTATCCTATGATCACACTATCCTATGGTCAGGTGCAGGCTCACACTATCCTATGGTCACACTATCCTATAGTCAGGTGCAGGCTCACACTATCCTATGGTCACACTATCCTATGGTCAGGTGCAAGCTCACACTATCCTATGGTCACACTATCCTATGGTCAGGTGCAGGCTCACACTATGCTATGATCACACTATCCTATGGTCAGGTGCAGGCTCACACTATGCTATGATCACACTATCCTATAGTCAGGTGCAGGCTCACACTATGCTATGATCACACTATCCTATAGTCAGGTGCAGGCTCACACTATGCTATGGTCACACTATCCTATGGTCAGGTGCAGGCTCAACTTACTATGATCACACTATCTTGGTCAGGTGCAGCTCACACTTCCTATGTCACACTATCCTATGGTCAGGTGCAGGCTCACACTATCCTATGATCACACTATCTATGGTCAGGTGCAGGCTCACACTATCTATGATACATATCCTTGTCAACTATCCTATGGTCAGGTGCAGGCTCCACTATCTATGATCACACTATCCTATGTCAGGTGCAGGCTCACATATCTATGATCACACTATCTATGATCACACTATCCTATGATCACACTATCCTATGTCAGGTGCAGGTCACACTATCCTATGATACATTAGTAGTGTGCAGATCAGGATCAGGGGCTCCACTATCTATGTCAGGTGCAGGTCACACATCCTATGTCACATATCCTATAGTCAGGTGCAGGCTCAATACTTGATCCATATTATGATCACACTATCCTATGTCAGGTGCAGGCTCACACTATCCTATGATCACACTAGTGGTTGAGACTGCAGGATCATCAGGTCCACTATCCTATAGTCAGGTGCAGGCTCACACTATCTATGATCACACTATCCTATAGTCAGGTGCAGGCTCACACTATCTATGATCACACTATCTTGTCAGTGCAGGCTCACACTATCTATGATCACACTATCCTATGTCAGGTGCAGGCTCACACTAATCTATGATCACACTATCCTATGGTCAGGTGCAGGCTCACACTATGCTATGATCACACTATCCTATGGTCAGGTGCAGGCTCACACTATCTATGATCACACTATCCTATGGTCAGGTGCAGGCTCACACTATCCTATGATCACTATCCTATAGTCAGGTGCAGGCTCACACTATCCTATGATCACACTATCCTATGGTCAGGTGCAGGCTCACACTATGCTATGATCACACTATCCTATGGTCAGGTGCAGGCTCACACTATCCTATGATCACACTATCCTATAGTCAGGTGCAGGCTCACACTATCCTATGATCACACTATCCTATAGTCAGGTGCAGGCTCACACTATCTATGATCACACTATCCTATGGTCAGGTGCAGCTCACACTATCTATGATCACACTATCCTATGTCACACTATCCTATGGTCAGGTGCAGGCTCACACTATCTATGATCACACTATCCTATAGTCAGGTGCAGGCTCACACTATCCTATGATCACACTATCCTATGATCACACTATCCTATAGTCAGGTGCAGGCTCACACTACTATGATCACACTATTCTATAGTCAGGTGCAGGCTCCACTATCCTATAGTCAGGTGCAGGCTCACACTATCCTATGATCACACTATCCTATGTCAGGTGCAGGCTCACACTATCCTATGATCACACTATCCTATAGTCAGGTGCAGGCTCACACTATCCTATGATCACACTATCCTATGGTCAGGTGCAGGCTCACACTATCCTATGATCACACTATCCTATGGTCAGGTGCAGGCTCACACTATGCTATGATCACACTATCCTATGGTCAGGTGCAGGCTCACACTATCCTATGATGATCCACTATCCTCATGTAGTCAGGTGCAGGCTCACACTATCACTATGATCACACTATCCTATAGTAGGTGCAGGCTCACACTATCCTATGATCACAACTATCCTATGGTCAGGTGCAGGCTCACACTATGCTATGATCACACTATCCTATGGTCAGGTGCAGGCTCACACTATCCTACTATGATCACACTATCCTATGAGTCAGGTGCAGGCTCACACTATCCTATGATCACACTATCCTATGGTCAGGTGCAGGCTCACACTATCCTATGATCACACTATCCTATAATCAGGTGCAGGCTCACACTATCCTATGATCACACTATCCTATACTCAGTGTGCAGGCTCACACTATCCTATAGTCAGGTGCAGGCTCACACTATCCTATGATCACACTATCCTATGGTCAGGTGCAGGCTCACACATATGCTATGATCACACTATCCTATGGTCAGGTGCAGGCTCACACTATCTATGATCACACTATCCTAATGGTCAGGTGCAGGCTCACACTATCCTATGATCACACTATCCATATGTCAGGTGCAGGCTCACACTATCCTATGATCACACTATCCTATAGTCAGTGCAGGCTCACACTATCCTATGTATCACACTATCCTATGGTCAGGTGCAGGCTCACACTATCCTATGATCACACTATCCTATAATCAGGTGCAGGCTCAGACTATCCTATGATCACACTATCCTATAGTCAGGTGCAGGCTCACACTATCCTATGATCACACTATCCTATAGTCAGGTGCAGGCTCACACTATCCTATGATCACACTATCCTATAATCAGGTGCAGGCTCACACTATCCTATAGTCAGGTGTAGGCTCACACTATCCTATAGTCAGGTGCAGGCTCACACTATCCTATGATCACACTATCCTATAATCAGGTGCAGGCTCACACTATCCTATAGTCAGGTGTAGGCTCACACTATCCTATAGTCAGGTGCAGGCTCACACTATCCTATGATCACACTATCCTATAGTCAGGTGCAGGCTCACACTATCCTATGATCACACTATCCTATGGTCAGGTGCAGGCTCACACTATCCTATGATCACACTATCCTATAGTCAGGTGCAGGCTCACACTATCCTATGATCACACTATCCTATAGTCAGGTGCAGGCTCACACTATCCTATGATCACACTATCCTATAGTCAGGTGCAGGCTCACACTATCCTATGATCACACTATCCTATAGTCAGGTGCAGGCTCACACTATCCTATGATCACACTATCCTATGGTCAGGTGCAGGCTCACACTATCCTATGATCACACTATCCTATGGTCAGGTGCAGGCTCACACTATGCTATGATCACACTGAAGTAGTGTCTGCAGGATCAGGTGCAGGGTCAGGTGTATGAGGTGTGACAGTGTGACATCACAGGCACCTGCCATCCTCCCGTCTCATCTATGTAAACACTGTCGCTGCCTATGGATTCCCTTGTGCCGTAAATATGCCGAGAATCCCAGGGAAGCCTCCTGCCCCGGCTCTATCCGCCGGGTGATGACGTCCATTGGGGTCTCCCCTCCCCTGGCTGCTATTTCAGGGCCGCGTCCCTGCAGCCGCCTGGCTATTAATAGAGCGTCAGCTATTAATAGATCAAACAATGCGGCCTGCGTCATAGGAAACGGCGTGCGTCACCCAGATACATTCCAGCGACGTGCCGGAAAGGCCCCGCCCCCTCTCGCCTTCTATGGAGAGTGGAGAAGAATCACCCTTGTGCGTCATGCGCTCCCTGCCCGAGGCCCCGCCCCTCCCATGCGTCACAGAGGCTTTAATAGAATGTAGAATGCAGGAGCGGAGCACAGTGAGCGGCACAGCAGCTCCGGAGACAGCAGTGCTAGAGAGCAGACAGCGGCCGTGCACCCTGCGGACAGCCCGCACCGGGGACCTGCAGCTGACACGTCTGGTAGGTTATCAGCAGGCACTGGTGACAGCGGGCAGCCCGGGGTCTCTGTGTCTACAGGTGCACAGTGGCTGCAGCCGGCAGCAGTGTCCTGGTGCAGGTGTTGACCTGCCATGTCCATGATGGTTGTGATCCTGGAGCACCTGCACATCCTGTGGCCCCTGTGTCCTGGTGCTGCTGGGATCTCTGCCCCCACTCCCATCAGCTCAGGGTGAAGTGATCCTTATTCCCCATGCTCAGATCCCCTTTATAGTATGTGATCCCAGGGAATGTGATGTGGATGGAGGATTGCAGGAGGCTGTGATGCTTTGTGTCCGGCTGGATATCAGGAGCTCATCTTCAGCCTTTGTTTTCCAGTGCAAAGTGCTTTCTTGGCTCTATGCAGCCTCCTATCTCCTGGTTGCCTTTCCTCAAGGGAACAGTCTAACCTATAAGGCTCAGAAAGCGGTGTGATTGTGCTGGATCACAATGGGGTATGTCAGCTGCTGTGTAGGAGAAAGTAATGAATCCAGGCTGGTGGGCAGCGCTGGCACCTGGGGACTGCTGAAGTTACAGATGTGCACTGGATCCCAAGATGGGTCAGGAAGTGTGCTTCTGTATGTCTGCACGCTACAAACGTACCATCATAGATGTGCAGCTGCTGCAGAACCTCTTTACACATTACTGTCAGTGCTATGCTTCATGACACTCACTCCGTTATGTAAAGAAACAGAAAACTCATTACCAGGTCTTCTCCTTCCTAAGGATCCCTGCAACAGTCATAAGATCCTTGCAGGATATATATATACATATATTAATATTATTATTATTTTATAGAATAATGCTGGGAGTTGTAGTGAATTGATGGCGAGGTGCTCATTACTTTGATTTCTTGCATTCTCAAGCCCTTTTTTCCCCTAATTTTTCCTTGACTATGGGATCAATAAGTGATTTCTTTTTCGTCTCTTCTTTCCCCCTTCTGCTCTCTTTTTGTAGCATTCATTAGTCGGGTTCTAAGGCTGGATACATTACATCTGGTTACTGCTAGACGTCTGTTTAGAGTTGCTGCATGTAATGGCCATACGTGTCAGACCCGCCGTCATTGACTGATAACCTGAGCCTCGCTGGCCTGCACTCAGTTATTAGTAGTGTTGACAAGGAAATTTATGGCACTTTGTGCTCAAAAAAGAAGCGACTGATGCTTCGCAATGTCAAAGGAGCCTTGTGTAGGACAGCATTGGCAGCAGAATTAGATCCCCTGTTTCCTACTGAAACCATACTAATGAACCATCGCCACTTGTGCCAACATTACTTCTGTTTTAGATCTGATTCTAGATTGAGCATTGGGCTGTTACTTTCCTTGGGTGGGGGGATTTAGACCTAATTTGCCATAAAGGCAAGTGCAATAATAAAGTGTCTAATACGGATTTACAGTATTTAGGTTTTATACGTAATGGTGTGGCTGGACGTCTGATAGATGGAGGAACCTGACTATAACTGTAATTCAATTGTCTTTTAATACCCATGTCTATCTAGCTATAGATGAGTTTGGCTGAAACCCTACATTAATGAACATTTTCCTGTTTTGTATTGTTTCTCCAGAAATGCCCTGTATTCAAGCTCAGTATGGCAGTCTGTCTCAGTGTGCAGGCCCCATTGACAGTTATGTTCCAGACATCCTAAACTCTGAGTTCAGTAAGTTCACCATGGACCTTGTTAATAGTGAAATTGCAGCTTCCACTTCATTGCCCAGTTTCAGCACCTTCATGGACGGTTACACCGGAGAATTTGATGCTTTTCTGTACCAGATACCTTCTTCAACACCCCAGTCATCACCAAAGGTGGAGGAGTTTCAAGTGTTCGGTTGTTACCCAGGCTCTTTCACAAATCAGGTGGATGAAACCATGTCGTCAAGTGGTTCAGATTATTACGGAAGCCCTTGCTCCATCCCATCTCCATCCACACCAGGTTTCCAGAATCCTCAAGTTCCTACATGGGAAAGCTCCTACGGAGCCTACTCTCCAACTCAGAGTTTCGACAGCATGAGGCCATGGACTGATCATCATAAAAACAGCATTCCACAGTCTTCGTTTTTCTCTTTTGGAACACCATCTCACAGCCCAAGCATGGCTCCTAATTTATTAAAGATGAACCAAGGTCCACATAGACTTGAACAGCAGGTTTTGGATCCTGATGTGTTTGCACTAGCGCAGAGCTCTTCTGCCGGATTTCCCACTATCCCTATTGGTCAGGGGCCTGTGGCATTGGATAACTCGGTTATATTGGACAGTCCATTATCTCCCTCCAAAGCACGGAGCCCCAGTTCAAATGAGGGGCGCTGTGCTGTCTGCGGAGATAATGCTTCTTGTCAACATTACGGTGTACGAACTTGTGAAGGATGCAAAGGCTTTTTTAAGGTAAGCTTTTACCATTTGGCCTCGGCTATTATTGATTGTCATGAAACTAGATTAGACTTTGATTGCCTCACCTCTTGGTCTCCCCGTGTGCTCATTGCCCCGCAGACTTGGCAGGTGGTCTTGGCACATAAATTTGGTTCTGAGCCACCCTGTCTTTGCACTACAGCTGATACGCGTTCCTAGGGATGAAGAAAAGGGGCTCGTCCCAAAACTATCCTATGATGTTAAAAACCAGCTGTCGTACCCGTGTACAGTTTCTTGGCCCGCTTTTGCAGCAGTTGATCATCCCTGCTGCCTTTTCCTAACGTCAACCGAAAGGATTGAGCTTGGGCAAACGGGGGATAAGAGGAGGAACCCAACACCAATTATACAGTGGATAGAAGAGTAGAAGTTTCCATTAGGCAGCAGGTGTTGGAACAGTGTGAAATAAACTGTCCTCCAGAACTGAGGACTGGAATCCTATAGTCTACATTTAACCATACACAATGACTTTTGTAGTGTAGATGTATTCTTGTGTACCCTGGTAAACAAGTATAGGAGAGGAAGTCTAAAGTAGACTATGAAATTTTTAGGAAAATGTGTCCATAGAGAGTCTTAAAATTCTTATATATTTATATGCATTAGGCCACAGTCCCACTGGCGTGAAACATGCTCTAATCTCTCATCGCATCACCCAGAATGGCCACCCACTTTCCGGATAGGAGCATGTCAGCTGCATGTATTTCTGTGTGGCTGACACGCTCCTGTCCGGAGAGCGGCCGGCCGTGCCGAGTAATGCGATTCGAGACTCGCGCATGGAACCAAAGCCTTATGCATCTATTATATAATCACGAATGCAGCGAGTGCCCCTTTTGAGACCGCACTCGCTGCGAGTCAGCGTGGTCATGTGGATACGAACGAAGCATTGGCCGCGCAGCGGCCATTGCGAGTCGCTCTAAGGCGACTCGCTATGCCCGCGCAGCGGGCATGGCGAGTCGCCTTAGCAGCGCGAAGCATTGGCCGCGAAGCGGCCATTGCGAGTCAGAGACTCGCTCTGCTAGAATCCCGATGCATTGTGCATCGGGCACCCAGCTAGTATGTACATATGTATATTGCAGATTATCACAGGTCTTATACTATTATATTCCCAATCAGTTGCATATGAAGGGAAGCCCACATATCCTTCTTGAATAATTAAGCAGCCAATACCACTTTGTAGAAAAGTAGTTTGGCGTATTTGTCTACGAACATTGTAAATTATTTCATAAGTCCATCAAATTCTGAAAGTCTGTAAAGACCAATAATTCTGGAGGTCTTTACATAATTAATACTCTTTGGCCAGTATAGTAAAACTCTACATAATAATAATCTTTATATAGCGCCAACATATTCTGCAGCGCTTTACAATTCATAGGAATACAGGTGTCTTCTGAGAGGCTCATTTCTGGCTGGGGTCCCCTACATTTCCAGTGATCACTCTCCCTATCTCCAGCATTAGCAGTGTCTACAGTTTCAGCTTTCCCCCCCCAAAATAATTTTGTCTTTGCATTTCTTGGTCTTGATCCATCTGTGTTGTAGGTAAATCGGGTGCTTTAGAGGAGATGCTCAGCTAATTAAGATATGTGAATCACTCCCTTTTGCTTGGAGCCAAATGTCAACTTGATATTAGGAACAGTCCGACACTAGAGAAATGTTACAAAAATAAATAGGAACAGACGGGGCTTTGTGTTGGTCTGGCATCTTGCTTCCCCTGACAATTGTTCCCTTTTTTCCCCACAGAGGACTGTACAGAAAAATGCCAAGTACATCTGCTTGGCTAACAAGGACTGTCCCGTGGACAAAAGGCGCAGGAATCGCTGCCAGTTCTGTCGGTTTCAAAAATGCTTAGCAGTGGGAATGGTAAAAGAAGGTATGTATGGAATATATTGTGTCAAATGTCCATAGGATATTCCCATTTCAGTTTTGACACATAATGATGTTTATGTGCAACTGCAGAATTTGTTAAATCCTATAAAGTAATAAGTATCATAGGGACAGTTTCCAAAAAATGGGGCACAAAGTGAAATGTTAGTAGATGGAAACGTTAAAGGGTTGTCTAGCTGGTCAAGGGTAAATACATATTTTTGAGCCACATCTCTACTGATCTCCTGCCGCTTTAATTCTGATGCTCCCCGTAATCCCTTCTGCTCTCTGGCCCCATTTAACATGTTAAAAATGGCCATCCAGCCAACCACTTGTCACATAGGTAGCCCACCTCACCGCAGAGTAGCTGAGCAGCAATTCCTGCATGTTGAATAGGAAGGAGAGAACACCCGGAGCGGCAGTCAACTAACCAGGAATGCATTCCTTTTTCTCTTTTTAGTTGTACGTACAGACAGTTTGAAGGGCAGGAGGGGTCGCCTTCCGTCAAAACCGAGACAAGTTTCAGACTCTTCTCCAGTTAGTCTCATCAACTCCCTGGTGAGAGCGCACATAGATACCATCCCCAACTCTAGCAATCTGGATTACTCCCAGGTAAGTCATGAGTGAGGTCTGGGACAACACATATCGACATGGGATAAAACCCATGAATTATGCCGTACAATTATTTGAGTTCAATGACTTATTTTGCTGTTCTTCATATCAGTACCAAGAGAACGTCCCGGTTTTGTTGGAGAAGGAGAATCCTGTTGATGTGCAGCAGTTCTACGACCTTCTCTCTGGTTCTTTGGAAGTCATCCGTAAATGGGCAGAGAAAATCCAGGGCTTTGCCGAGCTTCCGAAAGAAGACCAGTACCTTCTTCTGGAGTCTTCTTTCCTGGAACTTTTCATTCTTCGACTTGCTTACAGGTAAAGCACCTGTCAGGGGCTAGAAGACCTCGTGCTTTCTGGGTTGCTAATTCTGTTTTGCGTTATGGAGAATCTCCTTGAGCAGGGGTCTCAAACTCCAGACCTCAAGGACTGCAAATAGTGCATATTTTCAGGATTTCCTTAGCATTTGACAGTTGGAATCATCACCTCTGCAGGTGATTAAACTACCAACTGGCAAATGCTAAGGAAATCCTGAAAACATGCATTATTTGCGGCCCTTTAGTCCTGTCCTAGAGGAAGACATGATAAAACTAAGTTATTTATAGATTTATGAGGTTGTCACTGATATGTTAAAAATGTAGTTTAATTATTGGTCTTACAATGTAATGAACAAAAACAAAAGGTAGAATATACGTTCGACCTAGTGACATCCTTTTACTAATTAACTTTTATCAAATTATATCTCAGCAAGACAAGTTTTCTTGTATAGGAAGTTTTAGACGAAAAAATGTAATGCTTACTGTGTAATAATGACTTTTATTTTCTATCAACAGCTCGAAACCTGAGGAGGGAAAGCTGATCTTCTGTAATGGTGTGGTGCTTCATCGCATGCAGTGCGTCAGAGGGTTTGGCGAGTGGATAGACTCCATCATTGACTTTTCACACAGCCTCCAGCGTATGAACATCGACGTCCCATCATTTTCCTGTCTTTCTGCTCTTGTTATCATCACAGGTAAGACCAAAGCTTATACAGAACACTTCTAGTTGCAGTCAAGGGCTTGATTTAAAGCGTAGCCATCATTTTTATTTCATAAATCAATAGTACACATGAAAATAAGAAACTCTGTAATATGTCTTATCAGACAGATTTGTTGTTCTCTGCCAGAATTAATCAGTTATCAAAATTCTCAATTCTGAGGTAAAATCTGTATTGAGTGAAGACTTTCCCATTACTGAGATAGAAGATGACAGCTGTTACTGATGAGATTCTATGTAGATAAAAAGGGAGGAGCTACAGGGAGAGCTCCACCTTTCCTCCCATCATCATAGAATCTCCTCAGTAACAGCTGCCATCTCCTATCTCAGTAATGGGAAAGTCTTCACTCAATACAGATTTTACCTCAGAATTGAGTATTTATAAAATGACTGATCAGTTCTGACAGAGAAAGGCGCAAATATGTCTGACACAATGTATTACAAAATTGCTTATTTTCAATCTGTACTTCCTTCTGAAATAAAAATTAAAATAAGGGTTACGCTTTAAATTTAGAACTCCAATGTATCATTTTATCCTCTTCAGATTATCAATATATTTATGTCAATAGAAGATTCCATGTACTTCACCATTATCTTCTGCAAATTCTCCTTTTCCTATGAACGAAAAACATCTGGATTCTCCCCAGACAATTCATTAATTCTCCCTCTTAAGAGGTCGTCACACACATCAATGTTGCCAGCAATTTCATCGCTGACAACATTGAAGGCTGATCGCTGGTGAGCTGTCACACAGGCAGACTCAGCGATCAGTATCAGCGAGAACGCTGGTAACCATGTAAACAAGTGGGTAACTAAGCGCCGTGCAGCGCTTAGTTACCCGCTGTTTACCATGGATACCAGCTCCCAGCGCTTGCTGAGGCGCTGAGAACTGGCTTCTCACTCGTCTCCCGGTGTCACACTCAGCGATGCTGCATGTCCACCGGGCGACCATCACCAGGTTTTAGAGCAGGTTCTAAAACCTAGCGACCATCAACCAGCGATTTATCTGTCACACACATCAATATCGCTGCAACGTCATGTGCAGCAGCGATATTGCAAGCGATATTGACGTATATGGCGTCCCCATTACAGACATCTGACTTATTAGTACGTCATATGCCAAATCCCTGACTTTGATGCAGGCTCAGGAAATGAGCCAGCATCTTTGCCGGCAGATGATGGGCCATCATCCGACTCGATCAGCTGTGTATAGAGTGGAGCTCTGCCTGTGTTTGTTCTGCCGCTGTCAATCTGTGACAGCATATACAGCACACATCCCGAGGGGCATGCTGTTGTAATCGCCCATAGATTTACCCACAAAGTGATTGCAGGGCACAAATAGATTGTGACAGTGTGGAGTCTGCTGAAGACTCCCCGTGCCCGTCATGCTGGTACTCCTGTAAACGCCAGCCTGTTGCTAGCATTCATAAGACCTATGTTTTTGCCACAAACAGTAATACTGTGGCATTGCCATATATATCACAAGCAATCAGATGATCTAAGGCTCTCCCCAATGAAGATTAAATAACAGGAATGATTATTTTGTTCTTTTATCGTTATGTTTGTAAGAGTCTGACCTTTTCAAAGTATATAAAATTAACCCACTTAGTTAATGGTGTAACAAAAAAAAATCAACATGCCAAATTACAGTTCAGCTGGTCTAAATGGCATCAAAAAATGCAGTAAGAGGCGATATACCCCCAAATAAGATCAATAAAAGTGTCTGTAATGGGTGCAAAAAACAAAGCCCTGACACCGTTCCATAGTCTAAAAATTTCAAACCATTATTGCTAATCAAAAAATGGCGACACCAGCAACATTTATTTTTTTTACTCAAATTTCCATATTTTTTTCCCACCACTTTAATAAAAACAAACTATGTATATTTGGTATCACTATAATCATAATGACCTGGAGAATCCTATTTCCAAGTCATTTTTACTATGTAATGAACGCTGTAAATCAATAATCCAAAAAGCTATTTTGGCATTGCAACTTTGTTTTTTCTATTAACTATTTTGCTGGACTTGGAATTTTTTTTTTCTTCTTTTCAATACATTAAATGACAAAATAGATTCATTTAAAGTACAACTCATACTGCAAAAAAAATAGTCCTGATATGGCTATATCAACAAATATAAAGGTAATGCTCTTAGAAGAAGGGGAGAAAAAAATAATGTAAAGATGTAAAAGCAGAAAATGTCCATGTCGGGAAGGTATTAAATAAATGGCTGTACAGTATAATATTATCCATTTATTTGGAATTTCAGTAACTATTTATACCCCCCAAAACAGGGAAGGCTGTCAGTGCCTTATTCACCTCTCCCCAATGGAAAAAGAAATGCATGCTCAGCCAAACTGAGCATGACTGTACATGGCGAAAGGTTGCCAGCCATATGTGTATTCGGATGACTGTTATTACAATTGTATGTTCACCTTTATAAAAGGAGTGCAATTTAAAAATGGGTGATAGTGTTGACACTCTAATATAATGTGTAGGTCTGCATTGTCATCTAAATGGTTGCATGCTGCCTTTTTGTAGTTCTTAATTAGTGGTTTTCCCACGAGCAAAGGTAATTTTAAAGTTCATTTTAATCAATAGAATTTGGAATAATAATGATTTCCACAATTGGATGTGTTAAAAAAAAATAAATAAATAAAATGTCCATGTCTGACTATACAGGAACATGGTCTGATCATACCACATCTCCTGTGCTGAGATCTTATATATGTGTCCCTGCTATGTACTGTGTAATGGATGTGTCTGACCGTACAGGGACATGGTCTGATCACCACATCTCCTGT
The DNA here is from genome assembly GCA_033576535.1 of Allobates femoralis. Taxonomy (NCBI): domain Eukaryota; kingdom Metazoa; phylum Chordata; class Amphibia; order Anura; family Aromobatidae; genus Allobates; species Allobates femoralis. Next base: position 600,379,901 of record JARQOC010000002.1, read on the forward strand.
GCTTAGATCTTATATGTGTCCCTGCTATGTACTGTTTAATGGATGTGTCTGACCGTACAGGGTCATGGTCTGATCATACCACATCTCCTGTGCTGAGAGAATCTTATAATGGATGTGTCCCTGCTATGTACTATGTAATGGATGTGTCTGACCGTACAGGGTCATGGTCTGATCATACCACATCTCCTGTGCTGAGATAATCTTATATATGTGTCCCTGCTAGGTACTGTGTAATGGATGTGTCTGACTGTACAGGGTCATGGTCTGATCATACCACATCTCCTGGGCAGGGGAGGACACACAAGAGTAAAAAGACATTACAGAATGGGATCACAGTTGATTTTTTTTTTTTTTTTTTTTTTTTTTTTTGGTAAAACATTTCCCTGCCTGTTTTTAAATAAATTAAAAAAAAAAGTTTTACCTCCAAAAACAAATTCTCCCCTCCATGCATAGTCACACTGCCATTACACAGCACATAACATGTATAGATAATATATAAGATTATCTCAGCACAGGGACATTTATTTATTTATTTATTTTTTTTAAACCCCTCCAATTGTGAACATTATTATTATTCCAAGATCTATTGATTAAAATGGACCTTAAAATTATCTTTGTTCGTGGAAAACCCCTTTAAATCTCAGTGCATTTGGACTATATGGATACAAGGACACACATGTAGTTAGAGGTCAGAGCATGTCCCATCTCACTTGTATGTATCCTGCAATGATGGTATATGCATAGTAGTTAGACTTCAATACTGCTCACTTTTTAGATGTTGCATCTACCAATATTAATTTACGGTATATTCTTTATTCTCTTATAGACAGACATGGCCTGAAGGAATCCAAGAAAGTAGAAGAGCTGCAAAACCGGATAATTAACTGCCTTAAAGAGCATGTACCATCAAGCCTGACTGAGCAGAACCGATCCAACTGTCTGTCCAAGTTATTGGGCAAACTCCCTGAGCTCCGCACCTTGTGTACACAGGGTCTCCAGCGTATTTTTTACCTGAAGTTAGAGGATCTGGTCCCACCTCCTCCTATTGTGGAGAAGATCTTCATGGACACACTGCCCTTCTAAACCAGCACTGCACTTTTTTTTTTTGTTCTTACGTGTACAGAGAAGAGGAACGCCACGTGTGGACGGCAGAAAATCCTGTTACAAACTTGTGGAACCTTGTTCTTTGATTTTAGGTGCCTAACCCAGTTGATCCTTTTTGTCTTGGGGATTTTCTGGGTCTTATCTGAAGACTTAACTTTTATTATTCTATAATATCCAGATGTGCCTTTGGCTAAAAAAACAGACTTTTTGTGTTCATCTTTTATTTCACTTTTAAAGTATTTTTTTTAAATACTTTCAGAATTGATTGGACTCCTATACTGCCTTTCCTACAGCACTCGGGGACTGGACCAGTCCTTCTGTAAAAGACTTTAATTTCATAATATAGGGGGGGAGCAGGCGCCACCTCCCCTCTGTTATCCCACCCGTCTTGCAACAGGCCGGTAGGGATGGACTCCATTTCAGTCACAGCCAGTTTGTAAAGTCTTGTACATAAATGAAGCGTGAACTGTACATAGTATTAAAAAGTATAAAGCTACCCCTTGTTATGGTCACTATGGTTTTCACAGTGTTCTGGACTGTGTGTAAATATGTGTAATTTTTGAATAGAAACATTTATATTTGTGTATCCTACTGGATTTACAATGTGTTTTTTCTGATTAATATATATTTAATATATTGAATAAAAAATGCTGTAATAGTATCCAGCCATCCCTTATTAATTGGTTTTGTATCTCTAAATCAATTGAAACACCTGTGTAGTTTTAGTGACTGAAAGATTCTTATATAAGTGGTGGATAACCCTCGTAGAAGTGACGTGCACCTTGCTGTGCCTATGATAATTAATGTTGATAAATCGAGATGGGCGAACCCGCAGATGTTTGTGGGATCCGGACAGACTTTTAAAAATAAGTATAGGATGGGACTTGACCCCAACTTGAGCTTGAACCCCATCAAAGTCTAAGTGGACCTGAAGTTTAGTGCTATAAAATGTCAGTAAGGGCTAGGGGGTTCTAAAAGGAAGCAAATCGGCAATTGAAGCAGGAAAATCATACTTGCGGCACTGTTCAATGTATACTATTGGGGGCAGTGTATATTTATATAACTGAACTTGCACAGATGCCACTAGGTTGGCACATTCTCTACCCATTCCTCCCAAAAATTCAGTGTTTTAAGAAAATTGATTGTGATCACACCATATTTTTTTTTTTTTTAGGGTTTAACCCCTTCCCGACCTATGACGTTGGACAACGTCATGGGCCGGAAAGGGGCTTTGATGTGAGCTTCGGCGCGGCGCTCACATCAAAGCTCCGACATCTCAGCTGATCTCATCAGCAGAGATGTCGGGGTGACATCCGATCGGTGCTGTTAACCCCTTGGATCCCGCCGTCAATCTCTGACAGTGGGATCCAAGTCGATAGTATCGTGGGATCTCCGGCGCTCACGTGACAGCCCTGGGTCCTGGCTAGACCCCGGAAACTGCGCTCTGACAGCATCCTGTTGTGGTTGGCAGGGGCTGCCAACCCCAACAGGTCCGCGATTCAGAGAGATACAGATGAGCTGCAGCTCATCTGTATCTCCCAGAAGCGATCGGACTGTGCAGCAGGGTGCCTCTCGAAGAGGCAGTGTAAAACTAAGAATTAATAAAAACGTGTTTAAAAAAAAAAAAAGTTCAAATCACCCCCTTTTTCCCCCAATCACATATTAAAAAATTATTAAAAGTATTAAAAAAATTTAAAAAATACACGTTTGGTATCATCTCGTTCAGAATCGCCTGATCTGATCTATCATGGCATTAAATCCGTTAAGGAGAGCCGTAAACTCCGTAACGAAAAAAATGGTCCTAACGCCAAAATTCCGTTTTTTTTTGGTCGCCGCAACATTGCTATAAAATGCAATAACGGGCGATCAAAACTGCGGATCCCCCCAAAAATGGTATAATTAGAAACGATAGCTCAAGACGCAAAAAATAAACCGTCACCCAGCCCCAGATCCCAAAAAATGAGAACGCTACGGGTCGCAGACCATGGCGCAAAAAGTCAGTTTTGTTTTTTGTTTTTTTCAAACTTCTGAATTTTTTTTCACCTCCTAGATACCAGTATAGGTATGTACATGTTGGGTGTCTACGAACTCGTACCGACCCGAGGCATCACCCCGTCACATCAGTTTTACCATATAGTGAACATGGCGACTAAAATACCCAAAAAACAAACGTGTTATTGCACTTTTTTGCAATTTCACTGCATTTAGAATTTTTTTGCAATTTCCCTGTACACACTATATGGTAAGTTTAAATGATTTGCAGAATGAGATGTACTTTCATATGCAAAAAACAAGCGGTCATATGTCTATATTGACGGAAAATAAAAAAAGTTATGGCTTTGGAAGCAGGAGAGTAAAAAACGAAAATGAAAAAATTCCAAGGTCATGAAGGGGTTAAAGGGGTTGCCTTGGGTCCAATTATGGTTACAATTGCAAAGTGCATGTAAAAAAGAAGCAACTTTTACTACTTAGTAAAAACCGTTTTCACTGCCTACATTACCAGCCATCTGGGTAACCATCTCCTAGGCACAAAGCACATGCTCAAAGCTGTTCTGTCAGTCTGCAGGAGGGCAGCGCACCGACCACCACTAACAGCCAAGAAACCAGGGGAGAGAGGAGCCATGTGCTCCATAAGACAGAAGATGAGCACCCCCTTTATGAGTATTTTATTTTCAGGACTTTTTGGTAATAAGTTTCATTTTGATTTGTATTTGCTGAACAGCACGTATGTGGGGCCATTAACTTATGGTATTACTATAGTAGTGTAATAAACAAGAAACGCGTTTCTTTATTATAGCGCCATTTATTCAATGTCTCTTTACATTTGAGAAGGGGCATATATCGTCAAGTACAATAATTATGAGCAATACAAGGCACACACGGGTACAGGAGGAGAGCGGACCTTGCCCGCGAGGGCTCGCAGATATAAATGAAGATGACAGCATCTAATTTATAAAGATTCTCATTTGCTCCTGTCATAGGAATCACATATTTAATGTGAAATGCATTAGACTAATAATTTATAAAGCTAAGGAAAGGGATGAGTGAGCTGCACCAGATGTAGAGGAGTTATCTAAAGTGACTAGCTTCTGTGAAATGAGCTATAGGCTAGGCTTTACTGTAAACTAACACTAGAACTTAGAATAAGATAAGTCTGCATGCTGTTAAGGAGGGAAGGAAAGTCTTCTGTGGAGTCTTAACTCTACATCTATAAATAAGTGAATAATGCTTTATTTGCAATTCCCAAATAAACTCTGATTGAGCAGCCGCAGAGAAAACAAATTCACCGTGGTTGTCCCGGAGCCCATTGAAGACTACCTATAAATTCAGTTTACAGCTGTCTGTAGCTTGTCTTTGGCCAGCAGCCTTTGGGCTACAGCAAAACAATCTGGAGCCGGGTGATGAGATGCAGGGAAACTTTAGAGAATATGGTTTCTCTGTTCTAGCTGAAGGACACATTAATGTAAGTTAATAGGAGTATACTGGAGATTGCAAAATTTAGCAATTTTTTTTTTTTTGTAATAAACTGCATTGGTAAAAAGCCAAGCTTCACTTTGAGGGAACCTAAAAAAGGTTCCTCGAGAAGCATTAATCAGACTATATTTCAGCTGACTGCCAATGTAAAGTGGTGTCCTTTCCATAGGCCATCAGTATTGGATCAGTGAGGGCTCGAATCTTGGAAACTGAAAGGGGCACAAGCAAAGGCCGCCCCCACTGATCTTATATTGATGGCCTACACTAGGGAAAGGTCATCAGTTTTAAAAAGCTGGATAACCCCTTTAACCTTTTCAGTAATACGGTGACTTTCATAACTAAACTATACAACTGCCCATGTGATTCCCCCTGACATTCATACCACCATTGGTGACCACTTTGTCATGATGTAGACTTGTTGAACAAGACGTATCATTTTCATATTACAAAATACCAGAACATTTTCTGAAAGTTCAAAGTGTAAAGCTCCATTCTTTTAAAGAAGAAGCAGGCAACAATGTGAATTATGTTTGGGAAGAAGGCACTTTAATCAGACGTGTAAAATATGGAAAAAAAACGTTTACTCAAAACTAGAGAATATCAGGTAAGCGCTCGCATGTCCACGTTCAGGTCTTTTGGGTTCTGTATACATACGGTAGTTTAAAGACATGTTCCTTGTACCTGGATTATCCTATTGCGGGTTCTATATACATGTGTTCATGTGTCCTTTGGTTCCCTGCCATATATATATGGACGGTAAGGATGGTTTTTAATTACAATACATACAAGTCAGAGGGAAAGCTCAAGTGATGGCCAGAAGACACCTTGACATCTTTTTCAGCGATTGGCCGATACTTTTGCTTGAAGAAAAATTAACAATTTCTTCGTGTTGAATGGAGCTCAAAAAATCCTACGAAAATGCTGGAACAGCGATTGAAAATGTAAAAAAACATGAGAAGGCCAAAAAGAAAATCCTACCGCTACAAAAGCTGCTTTGGGGAGTGAATAAACATCAGTAGAAGCGCTTTCTTCTTGGCAAAGATACTGTGTGCGCTGAATTAAACCCTGGAGAGCGCATGTCTCGAGCAGATGTTCTGGCTGTGTTATTCAGCCATCATCTGCCTCTAAGGGTACCTTTATGGCCACTTTACACACACCAACTTATCTGTCCAACTTCTGAACAACTTACTGGTTGCAGTGAAATCATGGACACATTGCTCCATTTTGTGGCTGTGTACAAATGTAACAATGTGTCCATGATTTCACTGCAACCAGTAAGTTGCAAGTGAAATTACATGCAATGTTGCAACGTGTAAGGGTACCTTTACAGTCTCTGTGTAGAGTGGGGCTTCATCCATGGTTATTAACCAGTTAAATGCCGATGTCAATCTCTGACAGGGTGGCTCGTATTTATTTGTGACTTACGGCATGGCATGCATGTGGTGTGATCGCAAGGCACCAGTAGGCTGCCATGATAGCTGGGGATCTGCCTAAAGGCCCAGTTACACACACAATTGTGCAGAGATTGTTCACAGATTTCTGCTTGCAGTGAAATCATGGACACATTGTTCCATTTCTCCTTCGCCTCATTGGGGGACACAGGACCGTGGGTGTTATGCTGCTGTCCACTAGGAGGCGACACTAAGCAGAATCTGCAAAAGAGTTAAGTGGCTCCTCCTCTACAGCATATACAGCCTAGAGCAGGAAGAGCTTCCCCAGTTTTTGCTTAGTGTCGAAGGAGGCACACCTACATCTATTTTTTCTTCCAATGAAGAAAAGTGGGTCCGGCGTGGCCCCCGGCATGCTCCCTCCTCGGCCACCCACTGTTGGGGCGCTGGGTTGAGGTTGAGAATCCTTACATATGCCGTACTCCTTTCTCGGCCTCCCACTGTTGGGTTGCTGGGTTAAAGTTGAGACAGCCCAGCATAACATCCACCTTCCTCACTCCCTCGGGGTCCTGAGTTGAAGCCAGAGCTGGACTTTCTGCCAGATGACGTCCCCCTAATCACCCTCTGGGTGCTTAGGCTGAGGCACCACAGGTATCAGCAGCACATGCTGCATTCTGGGCTGGGACTCTGGATGGATGCCTGCAGAAGCACAGGCTCAGAGACGACCCCCTAATCTCCCTATGGGTCATTAGGCTGGGCACCACAGGTACCAGCAGCACATGCTGCACTCTGGGCTGGAATTCTGGAGCAGTCCCCCCTAATCACAGCAGTCCCCCTAATCACCCTGTGGGCTATTAGGCTGAGGCACCATAGGTACCAGCAGCGCAGCTGCACTTATCTACCCCAGGATCCTGGTGGGGTCCGGGTACAGCCCCACTCAGCCCTGCAGGGCCAGAGGTGTCTACCTGTCCCCCCTTCTCCCTGCACAGCTTCCACAGCCCAAGGCAGGGAGAAGAGGTACTCAGCTTCCCCTACGCTGCCCTGCAAGAGCAGGCAGCAAGGTACCTGGGGTGGCAGGGACCCGTCATGGCCCCCCTCGCTGCCAGACCGGCGGTTCTGGATCCATCCCGGACCTCCGCGCCGACCCCCCCCGCCATTGCGGGGCCGCAAATCACGCTAGGCCCCGGCTTCAGGCCTAGCGTGGAAGGCACCGCCTATCCCCGCCCACCGCCCGCCCTCCGGATCGCGTCAAATGACGCGGCGCCGCATCACGGAGAGGGGCGGGAAGTTCCTTTGGGCGCTTGTTATGCGCGCCCATTCAGGTTCCCGCCCCCTCCTTGTTCCTCCCGGCGGCGCCAAAAACGCTCTGGGCGCCATTAGGATGTGGGCACAGCACACTGTTAGGCACGGCGGCCATATACAGTGTGTTATGGCTATGGGGGCATATATCAGACCAGCAGGGATTGTCTCCCTGCTGCAGCTCTCTGCCCCCTGCACACCATGAGTGACAGGCTGTGGGCACAGCACACTGTTAGGCATAGCGGCCATATACAGTGTGTAATGGCTATGAGGGCATACAGGTTATGGGGGCATATATCAGACCAGCAGGGTTTGTCTCCCTGCTGCAGCTCTCTGCCCCCTGCACACCATGAGTGACAGGGGGGGGGGGGCAGATGCAGGGCTGTCAGCAGGGATATGAGTCCCTGCTGCAGCCTCCTCTCCCCCTGTACACCATGTGCAGACTATGCCACGTGTGACAGGCTATGCCACGGGTCACAGGCTATGCCATGTGTGACATGCTACATAGGCATTTACGAGGGCCAGTACAGCAAGTGGGCTGACCGACGTGTTCTGCCCTGAAATACTCTGTGCTGCTGTGAATACAGTTTTTTGTGAATATTTCAACTTCATCAACTGCTGCAGCACAGTGCTGTCATCACCAACATCACAATGATGTACCGTGCCCTACAAGATCTCCCCTGACATACTCTGTGCTGCTGTAAACCTTTTTGTCAGCAGCTACACATAATCTCAGTGAAGAAATTAGGCGTCAGACTGTTCTCAGTACGCACAGGGGAGAAGTGATCCACTCAATGCCCTATGGATGTAATGTGTTTATTTTGTGTCGTTACGATGACACGGCTTCGCCTATGTTCACATCCAGCGAGCAGAGTTCCTCTGCCTAGTGCGGGTGACACACTAATAGGCACAGCCTGGCTTTCCTTGCATCGTGTCAGCCAATGATGCCAGTACCTATCAGAGCACATAATGCTACATCTAGGTAGACAGTTTTTACGTCTGTGACTATGTCACAGCTTATGGGAAACTAGCATGCAGCAGGATGATGGCTCCGACGTCTGATGGTTTTCGCAATCCAACCCCAGACTCGGACCTTTATGCATCTCCAAATCAACGTCCCATCTCAAAGGAAGCTAAATGTCGATAATTCGAACATTCAACTGTGTCTCGCAGGACGCAAGATCCCATGGGACCCTCAGCGCCCACTTACCATAAGGGAGTTTTGTTGGATTTGGACTCCATGGCAAGGCTCGTACGGTACCCTATCTGACAACAGGTTTTTCCCTAGGGTCACAGTTCTGCTGAACAGAACACAACAGTGAGCATCGGAGTCCGCTACCATGCCTTGAGGATGCCAATCGCAGCACCAGACGGTGCCTCACTCGCAGTCAACAATCCAAATTGCAACCTCTTGAGAATTCATTTAACGGATCATCGTCTAGATCAACCCAAACTCGATCAACGCACATGTAGCGATCACAGACAACCCTCAATTCAGGGAGTCGTTATGCCTGTGCTACACGCAGAGCGTGTTTAAAGGTTCTATGCCTGTGCCACACACACAGCAGGGTTTTAAAGGCTCTATCCCAAATATCTTGTAGCCCATAAACAAGAACGTGCAGTACGTCCCGTGCTAGACTGACACAGCTAGACAAACATACCTGGGACAGATTTTTCCGCACAGATTCTCTCCGCTACATAATAATGTTTCATGGAACACGGAGAATACCTTGTATCCTTAGATATACAGGATGACTACCTGCATGTTCCACTTGCAGCCACTTATCATATTTACAATTTGCAAAGGCCATTCCTAAGTGTGGCGTTCCCGTGCACACTTGTTACAGTTCCCTAAGTGGTCACAGAGGTTATGGCAGTTGTCTGGGTTTTTCCTGCATCCAGGGACGAGGTCACTCTTCCATACCTGGAAGTTTACTCCTCAATACACGACCTTCAGGGATTGAGAACGCAGCGTCTCTGTTACGGTGAACACTTTATTAGGACTTGGTTGGGTGGTCACCCTCCACAAGTCTACGCCAGTTTTCACTGCAGTCTTTAGTATTTTCGAAACGCAGTTCAATATATTCAAAACACTAGTCAGACTTTTCCGAGACTAGGCATAGGCACTTCAACTGGAAGTCCGCACTCTCCTTCAACGGTCACCTCAGCCTGTCAGAGCTGACATGACGGTCAGAGGCAGGACGGTGGCAGCACTGGTAGTTATTCCTTGACACAGCTGCTCCTCAAGCCCCCCAGTTATCCATGCTCACGTCATGAGATGAGATGGTACGATCTCGTATCAAGAGTTGTCATCTTCCAGTACCAGCAATATGGTATCTTCTGTGGTGGCTCAGCCACTCACTAGTACGCAGGGGAAGTATCTTCTTCCACCAAGTTGAAGGGTACTGTTCACGGACGTGACTCGGACAGAGTAAGGCGCGATGTACCTACATCTCAACACTCTGAACAATTGATCCTGATCGGAATCAACGATACTCATCGTCCTTTGGGAGATTTGGGCGAGATTCCCAACACTGAAGGTTTTATCCCTTCTTCTGGCGTACCGCAATTTCAGAAGGCAGTCTGACGATGCCATGGCTGTGGCATATGTCGCTTCCCTAGAGCGAATCCCGAAGTTCTCAGGCAATGAAGGACGTTTACCACATTCTTCACTAGGCGGGATTCACAAACTCAGTATTACCGGCTACTATTCTACGCTCGTAGATGATTACACCAAACGGTTCCTCCGTTGCCAAGGGCTTACCTCAGAATAGGGTTCCTACATCTAGGTGTCTTCAAAGAACTCTGGCATCGTTAGAGAACTCCGGGAACATCCGTAGTGGAGTCACACCTCATTACCAAGGTTCCTAGCTTCATAGCCAGGTCCCACGACCCACAGTCATAGACGGCGGAAGGTCTAATCTTAGACTGGACCAAATTCCAACTCCACTCCTTTTTTTCCCAGACTACCACTATCCTAAGGTAGTGAAGATAATCAAACTGGACTGTCGACAAATCATCCTTGTGACCACACACACTAGCCCAAGCGCGCTTGGTATGCCGATCTCGGTCACTTCATAGCTGACGTGCTATGCCACCTACTTGATCGTCCAGATCCACTCTCGGAAGACCGTCTTACCATCATAATCCATCGGCTCTGAATTTGACAACGTGACCCTGGACACCTGGGTGTTCACATAATGTTGTCACAACCTCAATCAGAGCGCGGACACTGTTTTTTTCTGAAGAGATATTCCATCAACATGGGAAATCATTCTCTTTCCTTTCTTCTTGTGCTTTTTATCACCTCAGCACGGTTTCCTCCCAAGGATTCCCAGTCCCACGCAATCGGATCTGCACTCGCGCCTGTTCCTTAGGTCCTCTCAAAGGACAAGTTTCAACCTTTTTCATACCCCTATCGGCATCGCCTTGTTACCAGACCTCAATTTTCATCTTTTCTTCAAGGAGTCTGCTGACTTGTTCCTCCCTTTCAGTCTGCTAGACCCAGGGGTCCTGACCCTCGTCCTTGCAGGTTTTACGCTACCCACATTTTAAGCCATGGGGGACAAATCCCTTTGTTTTCTCACACAGGGAGTTGTTTTTTTCTGGATGGCAATTGCCTCTCTCCGCAGAGTCTTTAAATTTGCAGCGTTTTCAGGTAAACCACCTTTTTTGTTTTTTCTGGTCTCCCAGACAATGTTGTCCTATGTCTGGTTGGTTTTTTCCTCAAGATGATGGTGTCCTTTGTTGTCCGCCTACCTGAATATATATTCTGACGGCCTAAGTCCAGCGCCAGTTTCATCCGGTCAGAATTACGCTACGTTACTAGACCTTGGTCAGAACCCTACGCATATACGCGCCCAGGACAAGTTCCCTTTAGCAATCTCTTTTCCTTCTTCCAGAAGGATAAACACAGCAGGCAGGCCAGGTTCTACAAATACTTGATCAAATGGCTTAAATCCACCATCCATGCTTGTTGCATTGTTAAAAAAAGTGAAACATAAATTAATATCGTTTATATTATTAATTTTTAGGTGGCACCATTCATCCATGGTGCTGTATCCTTCCGGCTGCGGGCACAGCACATTCTACTATGTCTGCTGGGGTCTCCTGGGCTACTGAGCTATTAGGCACCAGGAATTACCACAACAAGTGCGTAAGGCATCCACGCGGCCAGCATGCTCATGCTTGCCAGACGCTTTAGGTTTTCACTCAGTCCTCTGCAAAGGCAAGTCTGGGAAACTGTACCCTCCAGGTGGCAGTAGCCCACCTGTAGGTGCATCGTTATTTTTATCATTAGTGATTTTCCATTGCTGTTCCCACCCAGGGACTGCTTTAGGACGTCCCACGGTCCTGTGTCCCCCAATGAGGCGAAGGAGAAAAGGAGAATTTTGTGTACTCACCGTAAATTCCTTTTCTCTTAGCCTCTAATTGGGGGACACAGCACCCACCCTGTTGCCCTTTCGGGCCGTAACTAGGTTCTCATCTTACTCCTGAGAGGTTATATAGTTGCCTGTTTATTTTACAGGCCTGCTTATACTGTTATTACGTAGTTGCCTGTTCGGTTACACGTTTTACCTTACCGTTATTATGTGGCTGCCTGTTTACTTAACAGGCCTTATTTTACTGTGATTCTTGTCTTTCTTCTGTTAATTCTCCTACTGCTTTAGCACAAAACTGGAGAAGCTCTTCCTGCTCTAGGCTGTATATGCTGTAGAGGAGGAGCCACTTAACTCTTTTGCAGATTCTGCTTAGTGTCGCCTCCTAGTGGACAGCAGCATAACACCCACGGTCCTGTGTCCCCCAATTAGAGGCTAAGAGAAAAGGAATTTACGGTGAGTACACAAAATTCTCCTTTTTGTGGCCGTGTACAAATGTAACCATGTGTCCATGATTTCACTGCAACCAGAGATCTGCGAATAGTTTGCACAATTATCTGTGTGTTTAACTGCCACGTCACACAAATCAATTTGATGAACGATATTGTGAGCGATCACATGCACTCGCAATCGCTAACAATATCGTTCATATCGCTGGTGAGCTGTCACACAGGCAGACTCACCAGCGATGTGGACCAGCGAGAACGCTGGTAACCATGGTACACATCGGGTTACTAGGCACCACGCGGCACTTAGTAACCCGATGTTTACCATGGATACGATCTCCCAGCATAGGCTGTCCAGTGCTGGGAGCTCGCTGATCGCCGGTCTCCCGGTGTCACACGCAGCAATGCTGCGTGTCCACCAGCCGTCCAACAATAGATTGTGAACAGGTTCACAAATCTGCGATCAAACAATCAAGCGATTTTTCAAAGATATATTGCTTGGTTTCATGCAGCGACGCACAAACATTATTGTTTAAGCGATCAAAAAAGCAGGTCGCTTATGCGATATCATTCATCAAATTGATGCGTGTGATGTGGCCCTAAGACTCCTGTGCCTTTTATTATAATACTACAGTTGCAGGCTGACTGTCACAGGAGTTCATAGGAGATTATGATTTCTCACTGCTATGGATAGTACAAGCGATCGGAAGATCGCTGGTTCAAGTCCCTAAAGGCCACGTCACACGCTTCAATATCGTTAATGATCGCACGAGCGATCTCCCGTGAACGAGATCGTTCGGACAATCTTTCGCAATCGTTGGTGAGATGTCACACGTTTACATATCGTGAACGAGGCACCAACGATGTGGCGAGCAGCTATCGTTCGCACAACCCAGTAACGATACTTGTTCAATGTTGTGAATAGGCGAAGTTGTTCACAAAATCGTTATCGCAGTGTCAGACACAACGATGCAGCAGGTTGAACGCTGGTTAATTGAACTACGCACAACGGATTTGAGGTCAGGATCTCAAATTTGTGGTGAGCGATCAAACGATTTTTCGAGAAAAGATTGGTTACACGCAACAACGCACAAACGATATCACTTAACATTTAAAAAACAGTGACGCTTTCAGCTATGTCGTTAACGATATTGAAGCGTGTGATGTGGCCTTTAGGGGACTAACAAATTGAAAAAAAAAAAACTGTAAAATTAAAATCTCCCTCCAATCGTCCTATTAAAATAAAGCAACTAAATAAATAAATAAACAAAAAAACACATATTTGAGATTGGTGCATTCAGAAATGCCTGATCTATCAATATATAAAATACATTTATCCATAAAGGTGCAACGAGAAATACAATTGAAATGCCACAAGTACATTTTTCTGGCAGCCACAACACTGTAATAAAAGACAGTCAAAACATAGTATCTACCACAAAATGGTATTAGTAAAAATGTCAGGTCAGGGCACAAAACACAAGCCCTCGCAAGTCCAGACTTTTTTTTTTTTTTTTTTTTAACATAGTTAAAAAAAAAAAACAATACATGCTTGGTATCTGCTTAATCATCCTAACCTGAAGAATCATATTTGCAGGTAAAGGTACCGTTACATGATCAGATATCGTGAATATCGTTTAAACTTCACCGGTTTGGAGTCGTTGAAACGACATTGTTAGGACATCATTGCGTGTGACACTGATATATGACTATGGCGGCCGTCAGACGCTTCAATATCTTAAATGATATCGTTTAAGCGATCTGCTTTTTGATCGCTTAAGCGATATCGTTTGTGCATCGCTACGTGCGATCAAGCGATTTTACAATGTAAAATCGCTTGAATGTTTGATCGCAGATTTGTGAGCCGGAGCTCATATCAAGCGATCATCGCTTGTTCAATCTGCTTCATCGTGGTGTGTGACACCACGATGAACGATCTCCCAGCGGCAGAGCCTATGCTGGGAGATGGTATCTATGGTAAACGTCGGGTTACTAAGTGCCACGCGGCGCCTAGTAACCCGATGTGTACCATAGTTACCAGCGATCTCGCTGGTCCACATCGCTGGTGAGTCTGTCTGTGTGACAGCTCACCAACGATGTGAACGATATTGTTAGCGATCGCGCGTGCATGTGATCCCTAACAATATCGCTCTCAACATTGAAGCGTGTGACGGCCGCCTAAGATAAATTGTTGGATCGTTGATCGCAGATTTGAGAACACGTTCTCAAATCAGATGATCCATGATCAGCCAACCTGCTGCATCGTTGTGTGTGACACTGCGATAACGATTTCGTTCACGACTTTGCCTATTCACATCAGTGAACAAGTATCGTTCGCTGGTTGTGCGAACGATAGCTGCTCGCTGGATCGTTGGTGCGTCGTCCACGATATCTTGACGTGTGACATCTCACCAATGATGTCAAAATGATATCCTAACGACTGCACGCCCCCGAGATCGTTAGTCAGATCAATTCAACATTGCAGCGTGTAACGGTACCTTTAGTTTTACTGTGTGGTGAACAAGGGAAATAAAAAAAAAAAAACTTTTTGTGGAATCAAACGCCAGAATCCTTTTAATGGTCAAAACTAGAATGATAATGGGATCTATGGCAGAAAAAAAAAGCAAAAACTCCTTTCAGTTTAAGACTATACATAATGCTCATATCTTATATATAAAGCTGAGTGTATGTATGTGTTATGTGTGTGTGTATGTATGTAGACCCCCCCCTACATAGCTCTGCCCTCTTGGTTAGCTCCGCCCCTTCATAATGTGTCGGATGCATATGGCAAACTGCATTGTCCGACCCGGTCCACAAACAGGCCTTGGGATCAGAGGTTGGAGACTTGTTGAGAAAATGGGTGTTGATAGAGGTGCTTAGGAACCAGGAGGGAAGGAGATTTTATTCTCCTTTGTTCCTGGTTCCGAAGCCGGATGGTACTTTTAGAACTATCATTAATCTGCATAAATGAAACTCCTTCCTCAGATTTCAATCCTTTAAAATGGAGTTAATCCAATCTACAATTTGGCTTCTGTTCCCCAGGTGTTTCATGGTGGTTCTACATCTAAAGGATGCATACTATCATCTTCCAGTTCATCGAGACCATTAGCAGTTTCTGAGAGTGGCGGTATATCTAGAATTCAGACATCTCCAGCTTACCGCCATGCTGTTCGGTCTCTCTATGACTCCAACCGTCTTCACAAAGGTGATAGCAGAAGTAATGGCTTATGTCCGACAGAGCGACACTCTTGTTGTTCCATATTTAGATGACTTTTTAATAGCAGGGAAGTCTGAGGCTAAATCATGTCGTCCTTACAGGAATTAACTGGATAATAAACTGGACAAAGTCAAGACTAACTCCTACCAGGTTGAAAAGCTTTTCACTTAGACTCGGTAGCCCAACAATGTTTCCTGCCAGAAGACAAAGTGCGAACCATACTTGCCAAAGTGTGCAAGGTGGTGAACAACCCAGAACTATCTTTAAGAAATGCTATGTGCCTGATGGGTACCTTAACCTCCTGTATCCCAGCAGTCAAGTGGGCACAGTTTCACTCAAGACCTCTCCAACAAGAGGTTCTGGGAGCAGACGAGGCCCTGCAAGGTCAACTGGAAGGTGTGGCGCCCCTCTGGCGGGACGCCACAGGGATGTACTACACCCAAACAGAAGATGTGGTGTCTCTGTAGTCGTGGATGAGGAGGAAACCAAGAGTCTGCACACAAACATGCTCACAAGACACCTTAGTACAGGGGACTGGTATTCAGTAGGTCCCAGGGGGGTGGAGCTTAGATGAGCAGGAGACATGAGTGACAGTTACAGACAGAAGTCAGACAGTGACAGGAGAGGAGAGAAGACAGACGCAGGGGACCCTGCAGCCGTGACAGGAGGGCACCTCTAAGGAGAGAGGTGACCCAGACAAAGAAGTGGGACACTCCAGGACTGGTTGGAGCTGGCTGGAGAGTCCAGGTCAACACCGGTAAACCGGAACAGAGGCGGTTTGTTAACGGTTCATCCCAAACCGCAGAGCGGCAGGCTGTGGGCCTAAAGTAGGAGCCACAGCACCACAAGGCTAAATCCCACCTCTCTCCCAAAGTGGGTCCAAGACACTAACAAGGAAAAAGGACTAAAAACCAGTGATGGGAGGGATTGTCTTCTCACCGCTCCCATCCGGATCGGAGAAGGGCCAGAAGTACCTTTTAGAAGGTAAAAATATAAGCGGTCTAATGGAGCGCTCAGGCACAAAAGCAGCAGGCACTGGGATGGTTTTTCAACAGACCTTTATTCAGGCTCCCCTCCTACTCCACAACATGTTTCGATAGATTCTATCTTCCTCAGCACAACCGATAAGGTGAGTGGCCACCTATTAGTACGCCACGCTAAAAAAAGCCCCTGGTAACCGCACTATTGCGCCCCTTTCTCTTTCTTTTCTCTTGCAAGAAGTACCTTTTAGTAACAGGCCTGGGAACTGGCGATCGGGCTCTTTAGTGTGGTTGACAAGAAAGCTAAAGTAAAACACAGAACAAGAAAGTTATTGTAGAGACACCTCTGACAGACTCTGGAAAAGCCTCCAAAATTCGCAGCTACAAACCCTGGTGAGCCTGACTGTACCGTGTACCCTTATCATCTGGTACCAGTAAAGAACTGTTTAAGCTAATCTGGTCTCTAGCATCAATTATTCGTCACCCGGAGGGCCTCCACAGCATCATAGAAGCTGGGGACTACGACTCCCCTCATCAACCCCGCTGCCCTGAGGTAAGCTGCCTGTGGGGAGCTGTACTACCAAAGCTGCTTCACCATCACCTCAGCGGCCGGCTGCAGCGTTGGTAATCATATTGGCAGGTAACACAGGTGGCGTCACGTTCCCGTATCCCCAAGTTCCCCAACCATCACCCCCATCAGCGAATTGAGTGCCCAGGGCACGGAACCGCGACCTGACCAGCTGTGATCTTCCCCCCCCACCGAAACCATCGTCCCGGTATCCGAGTAACCCCTTCCCTGCTAGTCCGACTTAATTCTGGCGTCACAAACAGGATACTGTTCCCGGTAAAACCAGGTACTGTGTGCCTTAAATTGGATTTTTATTGACTGAACTTTATTTCACTGCGTAGGCCCAAAATGGCAGGCCTAGAGATGTGACTAAAATGTGCTGGCCCAGGGGCGCGCCTTGGCCCCTCATCCAAGGAGGGCCATGCAAGAGGCACCACACTGTTTCCCTGCCCCCCTTGCCATCAAACAACCAAGGGGGCGGGTTGGGAACCACCGCACCAACTCGGGACAATAAAAAGTAAACAGTGCGGCTGGAAGGCAGAACGAGAGACATTGGCAACTAACAGACCTGCTACCCGAGCACGGCCCGGATACCATGGCAGCCACAAGACTTAGAGACCTGGTCCGCGAAGTCGAAGAAGACCTGAGGGCAGACACTGGAGCTTCAGGGACACTGGCACTTGGAGAAGAGGGTAACGATGCGGCCCTCTGGAGTGTAGCCCTCGACGATTTGCAGGCCCAGGTAATGGAGGTCGTGGAATGGACAATCTGAAGGTGGAGCGCCAACATGCAGCTGGAGCTGAGTCAGCATGCGAGACAACAGCAGGGACATGAGCTGGACCCGGAACCGGGGGTGTCGGTAGAACCAGAGACCGAGCACCCGGTCAACGGTGAAGTCTACGCCCCCGCAGAGCCGGACTCAATCACCGCTGAGGAGACCAAACCACCTGAGACCAGCAACCCACTACCCAGTCAGGAGAACCGCAAGCCCGATACCAACGAGGATGAGGAGCCTCCCGTACCGGAAAACCTGATCCGGTTCTCTGAGGAGCCCGACCTGATTGTGGAAGACTTTGAAGAAAAAAGCTCTAACAACCAGGCGAGTTCCGGAGAGGACGACCGAGAGGAAGGAGCAGTCGGCGGTGCAGATGCGTCCGGGTCTCGTGAGTTATGGTGGGCCGATCGCCAGGACCGAGAGGAAGGAGCAGTCGGTGGTGCAGAGGTGTCCGGGCCCCATGAGCTATGGTGGGCCGATCGCCTGGAGCAACCAACATCCCGGGTCGAAATGGAGATGAGGCGATTTGGAGGCCAATCTTCAGCCCCAGCCTCGCACTAATGGCAACCCGTCGGGATGCCACAGTTCCAGGATGATGAGGCAGAGCAGCAGAGGTGGCAAGAAGCATGGTGGGTTAATGAAATGGAGACCCACCAGGCCTGCGCCTTTGCCCATACCAAACCACCATTACCTGTGGACCAAAGGAAGAAAGGGACAATTACAGCCCTCAACCTGGTTACCGGATACAGCTTTGCCCGGGAAGTAGGCCGCTATGTAGACATATTCATGGGGAGAAGAGACGTTGAGCCCACCCTCCCGCAAGGCCACCCCGACCGGGATTTGTACCAGGGTGATGTGATCACATATGAACGCTATGCAGGACCCCGAGGCTAGTACGCAATCCGGATCAGTAAGTGTTGAACAGTTAAGATGATCCCGGTTTTGTGTTAAATGTATATAGTTAACTGTATATTTCCCCTGATTAACCCATAAAAAGGCTCACATGGACTTGAATGTGAACTTTTAATGCAGAGCCTGATTGAATTTAAATCAGGTACTCAATACTCGACCCCCGTTGGGCCAATGTGGACTAGAATAAATATGTTATTTGCAACATTTGAAGCCCAGTGCCTCCCGCAAGGGAAGAAGACAAAATAATCGCATTGTTTTTGTTATGTTTAGTTGTAACCCGGTTAATATGTTAATAAAAAGTTAAGCTCAGACCCAGTCTGGTTGTGACACTTGCGGACGAGTGTAGTTCACCAAGGGGGAATATGATGCCTCTCTGGTGGGACGCCACAGGGACGTACTGCACCCCAAACAGAAGGTGTGGTGTCTCCGTACTCGTGGATGAGGAAGAAACGCAGAGTCTGCACATAAAGACGCTCACAAGACACCTTAGTACCGGGGACTGGTATTCAGTAGGTCCCAGGGGGTGGAGCTTAGATGAGCGGAAGATGTGAGTGTCAGTTACAGACAGAAGTCAGTCAGACGGTGACAGGAGAGGAGAGAAGACAGATGCAAGGGGCCCTTCAGCCGTGACAGGAGGGCACCTCTAAGGAGAGAGGTGACCCAGACAAAGAAGGATGACACTCCAGGACTGGTTGGAGCCAGCTGGAGAGTCCAGGTCAACATCGGTAAACTGGAACAGAGGCGGTTTGATAACGGTTCATCCCAAACCGCAGACCGGCATGCTGTGGGCCTAAACTAGGAGCCACAGCACCACAAGGCTAAATCCCACCTCTGTCCCAAAGTGGGTCCAAGAAACTAACAAAGGAACAGGACTAAAAACTGGTGAAGGGAGGGATTGTCTTCTCACTTCTCCCATCCGGACCGGAGAAGGGCCAGAAGTACAGTGGTGTTCAAAAGTCCTGCATAGGCATAGGATAAATAGATTTTTCAAGTTTTAAACCTTTTCTGTCGAATATCTTCGATGCTAATATGACATATTATATATGGTTTTGTTCAGAATACAATTTTGCATTCTCTCCTTGTAATATTTTTAGCTTTTGAAGCAGTTTTGCCTGAAATTATTGCAACAATATGGGAATTGAAAGCACAACTAAATATTGTACAGCTTCAGATCCAAAATTAGCCAATCACAGATGAGGTTCTTGTGATCAATCATAACCTGGATATGGCAGCCAATCACTTTCCATTACATTGCATCACATCTGCTGCTTTGTTTGTTTGTTTTATCTGTTGGTCTATCTAGTGAATCATACTGTAGAGCTTTTTGATGGGAGCCTTCAGATTTTTGTCAGCGGTGGATTGTGTGCGAGTTGTGGTGCTACATGAAGAGGGTTATACTGGCCCCCAGATCGCTAGGAAGGTCGGCTGTAATCAGAGTACAGTCGTAAGAATTTTGCAGAAACATAAGCAGCTTGGAATTAGCCAGGACAGGCCCAGATCTGGTCGGCCCAGAAAGTCAACTAAAAGGGAGGATAGAGTACTGATAAGAACATCCCTTACCAATGGAAAGCTCACCTCTCCTCAGCTTCTGCGAGAATGGCAAGAAAAGTGCAATATTGAGGTAGCAACATTAACTGTTAGGAAGAGATGTTTGGAAGCAGGATTAAGAGGGTGCAAGGCCCGAAAGAAGCCATTGATGCCAGCCAAACAAAGA
This sequence comes from Allobates femoralis, assembly GCA_033576535.1. Classification (NCBI taxonomy): domain Eukaryota; kingdom Metazoa; phylum Chordata; class Amphibia; order Anura; family Aromobatidae; genus Allobates; species Allobates femoralis. The sequence goes on from JARQOC010000002.1 coordinate 600,400,157, forward strand.
CAAAGGCGAAAACTGTGGGCATTGAAATATTCAAAATGGAGGAACGAGGAGTGGGAAAAAGTGCTATTTAGTGATGAAGGAACTTTTTGCATTTTAGGAAATGATGGCAAGTCTTATGTGAGAAGGTTTCCACATGAAGAGTACAAGCCAGAGTGTTTGAGCTTCTCTGTGAAATATCCGATGAAAGTAATGGTCTGGGGCTGTATGGCAGCCAATGGTGTTGGAAGGCTTCATATTGTGGAGGGTTTGGTTAATGCAAAAAAATACATAGACATCCTTATTAAGAAAATGCTGCCTTCTGCTCAACACCTGTTTTCAGGGGATTATATCTTCCAGGATGATAATGCTCCTTGTCACAGAGCTAAGACAGTAATGGAATGGAAAAAAAAGAACAAGGAGGCTACTATTGACTGGCCAGCCCAGACCCCGGACCTCAATCCAATTGAAAATCTGTGGCACAAGGTATCAATAGAGATATCTAAAAAACAGCCAAGGACCAAGAGAGAGTTGATTGAGGCTCTGATACAGGCCTGGAACCACATCATCACTCGTGAACATCTGCAGAAGCTTGTTCACTCAATGCCACAGAGATGCAAGTTGGTGCTCAAGAGCAAAGGCTGGCCAATAAAGTATTAGAAGCTGAAGATGCACTCAAAAGGCCCTTTTCAGGACTCTGAATTAAATAAAAAATGATAAATCTTAAAAAGTAAAATTTAAGTCTGTGTGAACTTGCATTGGAAGTTAATGAACTTAGAAACCTGTTCACCATTCTACTCACTGTACAGGTGTAGGTATGGTTATGCTGTAAAAAAAAATATCAAAAATGCGCATACCATAACAATTTATACACTTGGGACATTCAAAAATGAGTATGGCACACAATGAGGGATTACAAAAACATATATGTTCCACCAGATTCACTGTAGAGATGCAGAAGTATGAAATATATAGTTTTCTTCATGCCTATGCAGGACTTTTGAACACCACTGTACCTTTTAGTAACAGACCTGAGGACCGGCGATCAGTCTGTTTAGTGTGGTTGACAAGAAACTAAAGTAAAACTCAGACCAAGAAAGTTATTGTAGAGACACCTCTGACAGACTCTGGAAAAGACTCCAAAATCCACAGCTTCAAACCCTGGTGAGCCTGACTGTACCGTGTACCCTTATCATCTGGTACCAGTAAAGAACTGTTTGAGCTAATCTGGTCTCTAGCATCAATTCGTCGCCCGGAGGGCCTCCACAGCATCATAGAAGCTGGGAACTACAACTCCCCTCATCAAGCCTGCTGCCCTGAGGTAAGGCTCCCCCTGTGGGGAGCTGTACTACCAAAGCTGCTTCACCATCACCTCAGCAGTCAGGTGCAGCGCTGGTAACCATATTACCAGGTACCACAGGTGGCGTCACGTTCCCCTATTCCCAATGTCCCCAACCATCACCCCCATCATCCAATTGAGTGCCCAGGGCACGGAACCAGGACCCGACCAGCCATGATCTTCTCCCCCTCCGAAGCCACCGTCCCTGTATCCGAGTAACCCCTTCCCTGTCGGCCCGACTCAAAAGGCAGAATGTGTGTGTCAGTATCTGCAGTAAATTCTCTGTCTTGGTGGCTGAATCCAGTTCACTTTTCCAGAGGGGTTTCGTGGGTCCTAACACCAGACTTCATAGTCACAACCGATGCCAGTTCCTCAGGGTGGCGGGCCAACTTACGAGATCTCCTAGCCCAACACCAGAAGAAGCAAGGGGCTCATCCAATCTGAAGGAGCTAAGAACTGTCAAGTATGCCCTCCTCAGGTTCTTGTATCACCGTCGCAATTCCCATGTCAGGATCCAGACGGGCAATACCACGGTGGAGGCTTATGTCAATCATCAGGTGGGGACTCAATCGCCTTCTCTGATGTCCACCACGGAGGCTATATTTCGCCTAGCAGAAGAGAATTTTCTTTCCCTCTCAGCCCTGCATATCAGGGGAGTAGACAATATCAGACCCGATTTTCTCAGTCGTCACTCTATTCACCAGGGGGAATGGAGTCTGAACAGGGAGGTTTTCAGACAAATAGTGACATTATGGGGAGTACCAGAGATAGACCTCTTTGCGACCAGGAGAAACAGACAAGTCAGGCGGATTGCTTTCCTACATGCAGCAGACAATCCAGAGGTGTTAGATGCCCTTCAAGTGCCTTGGACATACAAGATGGCCTATGCCTTTCCTCCAGAAGAAAGAGCAAGAGTAATTTTGATCGCCCTGTTCTGGCCCAGGAGACCTTGGTCGGTGTCCAACCCATGGATTCTTCCAACGGATCGGGAGCTGCTCTCTCAAGGTCCATTCTATCACCTCCAAGTGGAGGGGCTCCATCTGACGATCTGGAGTTTAAGCGGCAGCTTCTGAGACAGAGAAGGTTCTCTGACACCTTGATTTCAACTCTCCTCCAAAGTAGGAAAGCTGTAATCACTAATCTTTACTGCAAAGTTTGCCAAAAATTCTTACAATTTTAAACAGGGTTCCTCACTGACCAAGCTCCTATCCCAGCTAGTTTAGAATTCCTGCAGAAGGGTTCTGAGTTGTGCCTGGCGGTCAGCACCTTAAAGATCCAAATATTGGCTTTGGGGGCAGTACATAACTGTAATATTCCAGGAGAAAGGTGGGTCTCAAGATTCATACAGGCCTGTGAGCATAGTGACCCTGTGCACATCCCTAGACTAGTACCCTGGGACTTGAACCTGGTTCTGGACGCTTTGACTGGACCCCCCTTTGAACTCTTAACTTCGACTTCACTCAAACTTCTGACCTTGAAGACGGTATTACTGGTAGCTTTGAATTCAGCTAGATGGGTGGGTGACCTACAGGTCCTCTCGGTAGAGCTTAATCCAGACCCCTCCTATCTCCATAAAGTCTCTTCCAAGTTTCATCGAAACCAAGAAATAGTCCTATCCTCCTTTTATAATAATCCTTTTATTCCAGAGGAACATAGGTTCCATACGTGAGATGTGAGGAGAGCAGTGCTTGAGTACATTGCTAGGACGCAGCCCTGGAGGAAAAGTAGCGCTTTGTTTGTCTCATTCCAGGGTCATAGGAAGGGGCCTGGCACCACAAGAAACACTCTATCCAGATGGATGCGAGAAGCAATCTGCTCTGCCTATTCCTTAAAAGGTGAGCAGCCTCCTGACGGCATTAAATCACATTTTACAAGGGCCATGTCTGCTTCCTGGGCAGAACGTGCTAGTATACCTATAAATTTAATTTGTAAGGTGGCTACCTAGGCCTCTCCTTCCATCTTTGTTCGACACTATCGCCTTGATTTGTCTTCTTCTTCTGACCCCGATTTTGGGAGAGCAATTCTCAATACTGTTGTCCCTCCCAGGTGATGGTCTCTGAAAGTCTCTCAGTGGGTGCTGTCATGGTGATAGGAAAATCTGAGATTACTTACCGGTAATCGTATTTTACGGAGTCCATGACAGCACCCACTCACTTCCCACCCATTAGTATTTATTATTATTATATTTATTCTAGTGTGAGTATTCACGGGTTTCAACCCTTAAGGCAAGGTGTTTGAGTTGCCCTTTTTTCACACTTACAGTGATGATATCCTACTTGTACTGATTATGAGGTTTGTGTGTTTATACGGTTATGGTGGTTCCTCCAATTTCTCTGTAACCAACTGAGGAGGTTTTTATCTGTAGGTTTCCTGTCCTTGTGGGCGGATGTCCTCTCTCAGTGGGAGCGGTCATGGACTCCGTAAAATACAATTACCGGTAAGTGTAATCTCAGATTTGTATGTGTGAAGTTATAGATACTCTTTTGACAGCCTACATATTTATGAGGTGACCTATAACTATATATGGAAGAGAATAAAACAGTGATATTCAATAGAATGGATCAAACGCAAATCTACATGTAGAACTCTGGAGATACAAATACCGCATAAATACAGTAACTTAATACGGAATGTTAAAGGCTAACGTTCTAGTGTGACATCACTGTTCTGTTCTCTTCCATATATGGTAAGTTATAGGTCACCTGATAAATATGCATTCTAACTTTCATAACAGTATCTATTACCTCACACATACAAACAGTGAATACGCCTTTTTTTTTTTAGGCAACTGACCGTAAAGCATGGGGTTAAAATTTCCCCTCAAAACATAGCCTAGCATGTTCCCTGAGTCAACTGAGCTGGCAATATAAAAACTATATTTTCTGTCTATTTACTTTGTAACTTTTATGTGCAAAATAATCATTCTATTTTGTTATAACTAAGAACAGTTAGTTACTATGCGCAGGCAATGCCAGGCTTTACTGCTAGTATAATATAATGATGCCTTGGAGTTAAATGCACCAAATTCATTAAGTGGCTTGCGTCTAATTTGATGCTTCTTACAAATGCCTGTAAGCTCTTCTGCCAAAAATGTTACACCAGCCTCATGCTGGCACACATTTCTGGCTTAATGTACTCCAGTGGTGTAAATGATATTGAATTTTTGGGGGTGAAATTGCCCTCTTACTCCTCACCTTCCCTCACTTTTCAAACAGTTGAACGAACTGATCAGGATTTGTGTATAAACTCTAAAAATCACAATCTTTTTGTACAATTTTGAGTTGCTCAAAAATGTCACATTTTATGTAGTTAGCTGCCATAATTCTGCAATAAACTGCTCTTTGATTTGGGGTCTTTAAAACTGAAGCAGGTTAAACTAATGTTCTATAGTCAGATGATTCTCAACTAAAAATCTTTGACCAACCCAAATCGCTTTAAGTCAAGTATAAAAGCAAATACAGAATTCCACAACGAAAACAAATTATTGAAGGAAATGTGCATTGTACAAAAAATAAATCCAAAGAATTTATGTTCATCTGCCTGTAAACTGAAGAATATCTCCAGATTGCTAAGGAGTAGCAAAAGTATTGAATCTAAGTTTTGCAATAGGGAAACTTAGAAAATTATTAGGCAAAAGTATTTCTCTTAGTCTGAAATCATACTGTCTGTGTGATATGCGAGTCTCTTGGAAGAGTGTCGGATCATTAACCCTGATCAGCCACCCCCTATCTGGACTGGGAGTGTAGAGCTGCATAAAAATACAAGCAGCTGACATTCCCATCCTGACAGGGAGAGGCCATTCCAGGTGACTGATCCGAGACTCAGTCGACTGCCTCGCATGTCAAATGGATAGTGTGATTCCAGCCTAAGGCTGGAGTTACACGGCCGTATCAGGTGCACAATGATTAAATCTAAATATCCGGACTAGGCATCGGCTCTCCTGACCTGAGCGTGACAGCTATATAGAAATACATAAAGCTGTCACACTCAGGTCAGGTGAACTGCGGCAAGGAGACCAGGGCAGAAAAGGCATGGCTACAATAGGCCTGAGAAAAACTAATGGGATATCCGAACCCATAGTTTGCTATGGGATCATTCACTTACATCTTTCACTTACAGTTGTCGCAGAAGACTCTTCAAGCAGCCTGATCAGAAAACACTAAAGGTACCTTTACACGCCGCCACAACAGGATGCATACAACCCGCTACAGGCTACAAATGTAGCTTGTGGCGCCAATATCGCCCGTAGTAGCGGCGTCTGAAGACGGGACGACACAGCCGGCTACAGATACATCTGTATCCGTGCACTGCCCATAAACAGATGGCTACATCGCCGATTGTAGCGAGCTGTATCGGCGTGTAAAGAACTCACAGAATGGAACTCTGGACACCCGGCGATGTAGCTGCAATGTAGCTAAGGCGTCACCCAGGCTCCGTGTTACCGCACCCCATCTGCGATCATTGGTGGAAGCTCCTGCATGACGATTGGTAGTCGCTGCATAGGGCGGCATATTTAAGGAGCTGACCAGTCACACTACACAATTGCTCGAGCGTGCTGTATTAACCAGCCTCCTGCGATGCCTGCCCAATCATGATGTTCTGGCTTTGTCCTATCACCGTACGGACGTCTTGTAATCCACAATTGTGGCACGCCTATGTGCTGTCCCTGCTGCACCAGGTCCGCCCATATTAGCTTGTTGTAGCGTTGTGTAAATGAGGTACGCTGAGCTACAGATGGCTACTTGAGACACCCGGCGATGTAGCTAGCTGTAAATGTAGCGTACCTTGTGGCGGCGTGTAAAGAGGGTGCGTTTCCCGTTTGTAACCGTTTGGCCGTGCTCGTGCACGTGAAGTAGCAGTTGGTATCCATCCTGTTGTGGCAGCGTGTAAAGGTACCTTACATGTTGTATTTTTAGATGTTGCTTACTAGTTCTTTAATAGAAACTGGCGAAAAAGTCAGATGAAAACTAAAGCCGTTTTGACATTGGATGTGATCATTTGAAGCAACCAAAAATATTGATGACCCAGATATAAGGAAATGTTGGTATTTCGTTAAATTGGGCCTGTTTTCTAATAATGACCACCATCCACAGCCAGTGAGTAAAGAACAAAGTAAAGTTTTGATTATGCTGACCTTATCCTAGACCAATTTTGGGAACTGCAACTATTGTCGTGTACAGACACCCCCGAGGCTGCCAGACCATTGACTCCACCATGAGTTAAGGTCAGCCTTCGGAACTCCAGTCCATGATATATATACTGTATATATCTACTATATAATTGTCTAATGTTGTCTGTCTGTCACAGAAATCGAGCGCCAGACAGAGGCCGCTTATTGGTGGCCCCCGGAGGCGGGCACTAATGAGCGCAGACTATGCAAATAGGCTTGAGAGTTCGAATTTCGCGCCAATTTGCAGCCCGGCCGACGGTGGCCGTAGCTCCCAGCTGGCGAGCCGCCAAACGGAGCTCAGCCGCGGCTACCTGTGGCACAGAGTCATCTCCCAGCTGGTGAGCCACTGACCTCTGTGCAGCAGTAGCTGCGGCTGAGCTCCGGTCAGCAGCGAGCCAGCTGGGAGATGACCGCAGCGGTGGTGCCCTTCGCGGCATTCCATCCGCGCGCCAAGCCGCAATACTCTTCTGATTGGTTGCCGCGGCGACCAATCAGAGAAGTAGCGTGGCTTGGCACGTGATTTGAATGCCGCTCCTCTGATTGGTCGTCGCTGAATGCAGCGACCAATCAGAGAAGCAGCATGTGGTTTGAATACCACTTCTCTGACTGGTCGCCGCGTTCAGCGCCGACTAATCAAAATAGCTGCGCTCGCCATGGGCCACATTTTATTTCAAATGTGGCGGCATGGCGAGCGCCGCTATTCTGATTGGTCGGTGCTGAATGCGGCGACCAATCAGAGAAGCGGCATTCAAACCGCGCGCCGCTTCTCTGATTGGTCGCCGCGTTCAGCAGCGACCAATCAGAATAGCGGCGCTCGCCCTGGCGCCATATTTAAAATACAATGTGCTCAGTGTGCTGTTCCCTTAATATCTTTATATAGTTCAATACACTGTTTCATTGTTACCTGTTTCATGCTTGTCTGCTGCCACCTGCTGACCAGTAGCTTTGTGTCACTCCCTCGCTCCTCCTTTTACATTTTTTCTAGGATGTGGGAGTGTCCTGCAGCCTTGTGTACTACCTCACTTCCTGGCATCCATTTTACACCAGCTACCAGTGTGAGAAGGACACATATCCCTTGGGCTGCAGAAAGCAAAGTCTTTTGACCAGCAGCAGCTTCAGCAGCAGCTTCAGCAGCTCAGTAAGTGGCTCCAAGGGTAAACACCCACAAGACAATTACCCTACTGCTACTTGTACCATCTGCATTGTATCACCTTACTGTCTTCTGGTACGGTTCAATAAACCACCGCTGATTCATCTCTGCGTCCACGCTTGACTCCATTCATCCGAAGCTGCACTTGGTCCTGTCTGCCTCGCTTCAAGGATAAGAAGGTAATACTTCTCACACCATAACTTACTGCGCACCTTCATTCTACTAAAGCGGGGACTGAACACTCAGTGTATTTCAAATATGGTGCCATGGAACGCGCTGCTATTCTGATTGGTCGCTGCTGAACGAGGCGGCCAATCAGAGGAGCGGCGCACGGTTTGAATGCCGCTTCTCTGATTGGTCGCTGCTGAACACGGCGACCAATCAGAATAGCGGCGCTCGCCCTGGCGCCATATTTAAAATACAGTGTGCTCAGTGTATTTCAAATATGGCGCCACGGAACGTGTCGCTATTCTGATTGGTCGCTGCTGAATGCGGCGGCCAATCAGAGGAGCGGCGCACGGTTTGAATGCCGCTTCTCTGATTGGTCGCCGCGTTCAGCGCTGACCAATCAGAATAGCGGCATTAGCCATGCCGCCATATTTGAAATACAATGTGCGCCTTGGCGAGCGCCGCTATTCTGATTGGTCGGAGAAGCGGCATTCAAACTACTCGTCTAGACTACCCGATGCTTTAGAATCGGGCCACCATCTAGTATATATAAACATATATATATATTTCTTTTGTTTACCTTAGTCACCCTTAAGGTACCTTTACACGCCGCTACCGAAGGTTAGAAACCACCGGGTGTCGCACGTGCACGAGCACGTTCCAACGGTTCCTAATGGTAGCTGATACCGCAATTACACGCCGCTACAAGGTGCTTCACAGTAGGTTTTTTCTATCCCTGGAAGCACCGACGGGTGCCCCAGGTTACCTTCTGTAGAGCACCTTCCCTGATTTACACGCCGCTACCACAAGGGAATATAGGAGGACCTGGGGCAGTAGGGACACCACATAGGTGTGCCAGAGTTGTGGATTACGAGACGCTCGTATGGTGATTGGACAATGCAATAGCATCATAATTGGCTAGCCAGCGCAGGAAGGCTGGCTAATACATGATGCTATTGCAATTGTGTAGTGTGATTGGTCATCTCCTTAAATATGCCGCCCTATGCAGGGACAACCAATCGTAACGCAGGAGCTTCCACCAATGATCGCTGATGGGGCGCAGTATCCCGGAGGCTGTGTCACGCCCCAGGGAGTTCACTAGGTGACAAAAATACCTTCCTGTTCCTCGATTACACGCCGCTACCATAGGGTTTAAACCAACCTGTTTTTGAGCACGGCTGAAAGACAGGTGTCGACAGTGACCGGTGGCAACAACCTGAACTACACGCCCTACCTCGCGGTGTTTTGACGGTACAGGTACCTTTACACGCCGCTACAGAAGGTTAGAAACAACCGGGTGTTGGAGACAATTGTACCTTGCACCGTCAAAACACCGCAAGGTAGCGGCGTGTAATTCAGGTTGTTGCCACCGGTCACTGTCGACACCTGTTTTTCAGCAGTGCTCAAAAACAGGTTGGTTTCAACCCGATGGTAGCGGCGTGTAATCGAGGAACAGGAAGGTTTTTGCGACACCTAGTGAACTCCCTGGGGCGTGACACAGTCTCTGGGATACCGCCCCCCTTCAGCGATCATTGGTGGAAGCTCCTGCGTTACGATTAGTTGTCCCTGCATAGGGCGGCATATTTAAGGAGCTGACCAGTCACACTACACAATTGCAATAGCATCATGTATTAGCCACCCTTCCTGCGCTGGCTGGCCAATCATGATGCTATTGCTTTGTCCAATCACCATACGAGCGTCTCGTAATCCACAACTCTGGCATGCCTATGTGTTGTCCCTGCTGCCCCAGGTCCTCCCATATTGCCTTGTGGTAGCGGCGTGTAAATGAGGGAAGGTGCTCTACAGAAGGTAACCTGCGGCACCCGTCGGTGCCTCCAGGGATAGAAAAAAACCTTCTGTAGAGCACCTTGTAGCGGTGAGTAAAGGCGGTATCAGGTACCGTTAGGAACCTTTGAAACGTGCTCGTGCACGTGAGACACCCGGTTGTTTCTAACCTTCTGTAGCGGCGTGTAAAGGTACCTTACAGGATACAATTGTCTCCGACACCCGGTGGTTTCTAACCTTCGGTAGCGGCGCGTAAAGGTACCTTTAAGAAGAGCCAACTTTGAGTGGGGGAAGCACCAACCTTAGGGTGTAAATACTTCCATTGTCAGGTAGAAACAGTATGTGGGGCAGATACAAAAATCTGATCTGTACAACTTTTGCAGCCCATCCATTGTTTGTTATATGTTGTTGTTTACTTGCATGTTGGTCCAATAGACCATTTTAAAGGAATTTAATAAAGTACCTTTTATACATATTTTGAAGTTGGCAGTAAAATATCTTGAGCCCCTTTCAGTCTCTTCTAACATCCACCATGGTCTCCAATTGCCTGTCATCCCTGAGTGAGAATGAACAATCTCAGTTTGTAGACATTATAGCCAGGGGCGTAACTACAATAGGTGCAGGGGTTGCAATCACACCCTGGTCCTGAAGCCTAGGGAGCCCTAAAAGTCCCTTTGGTCTATAGAAAAAGACTGATTCTATTAAAGATTTGCAATAATTGGGGGCTTCGTTGGAGCTTTCGGAGTCCATGAGCTTAGGGTTACGCCATTGACTATAGCTGCCATATTTGATACTCGCATACTGCTGTCTATGTTAACAATTCAATGTATGCATAGTTTTGAAACTTTGATTGCAATGTAGTTGCTGAATGTTTTGTTTTTTAGACTTTTTTTTTATAAAAAAAAGTTTTAACAGATGGTGGCTCTTTGCAGAAAGAGAAAAAAGGAAGACACAAATTGATCCCACATACTCTGTAGTTAACTAGGAATTGCTCATTCCATTTACAACAATATCAATTATGGAGTGTATTTAATTACACATAATGGTACCTTTACACGCCGCTACCGCGGGTAGCAACAGGTAGGCACAGCACGTGCACGTTTTCAACGGTTGCTAACGGTACCTGATACCGCAAATACACAGCGCCACAAGGTGCTCCACAAAAGGTATTTTCGTTCCCTGTAAGTGCCGATGGGTGCCGCAGGTTACCTTCTTTGGAGCACCTTCCCTGATTTACACGCCGCTACAACAAGGGAATATGGGCGTACATATTGTGCGCCGTAACTACATAGGCGTGACAGAGTTGTGTATTACGCGACGCTCGTACGGTGATTGGACAATGCAATAACATCATGATTGGCCAGCCAGCGCAGGAAGGCTGGCTAATACATGACGCTATAGCAAATGTGTATTGTGACTGGTCAGCTCGTTAAATATGCCGCCCTGTGCAGGGACAGCCAATGGGTACACAGTAGTCCCCACCAATGATAGCTGATGAGGCGTGGTATACATGACGCTGTAGCACGCCCCAGGTAACTCAAATACCGTGCCTGTTCCCCGATTACACGCCGCCACCATAGGGGTTATACCTGCTTGTTTTTCAGCACAGCTGAAAGACAGGTATCCAAAGAGACAGGAAGGTACAACCTGAATTACACGCCGCCACTTCGCGGTGTTTTGAAGATAAAAGGTACAATTGTCTCCGACACCTGCCGGTTTCTACCTTTCGGTAGCGGCGTGTAAAGGTACCATAACAGTTTAGTGAAACAATTAATAAAGTGTTTTTTATATAATTTATTGTGATTACTGGTACCGCAAGTGATGGGAGATATGTGTCAACCAGGTTATTGAGCTCCATGATGATGTGAGCTATGGCTGAGTCACCATATCCCTCCTCCTCAGGGTGTGGTCAGAGAAGTTAAACGTTCATCTCTGTGTTTTTTTCTGTGGTGTGAGTTTGGAGTGTGCAGAGCACAGTGTGCAGTTCTAAGCAGCAGAGCTGATCCGAGTCGATTGGACTGAGACTTCATTTGTTTCCTTTTGCTGGACAAGCATTTGATGTTTTGTTTTGTTCGTTCGGTTCATGACGGCTTCCTGTGTCTACTTGGAATGGCAGCCTTGTGAGTGGATCTATCAGAATTGGTGGAGAATGCGGGTATGACACCCAAGAAGCACACAGATTCACTACAAGCAACCTGCATTTCCTGGGTGAAAGCAGCCACAAGCCTGAAAACGCCATCAGTCAGCATGGAGGACCTGATTAAGCACCTGGTGCAGGTGCAACAAAAACATTAGGAGCTAATGGCTGAGGTACTCTGTGCAAGGGCAGCCGCCCCACCCCCAGGTCAGGATGATGACTCCAGCGTCCGGAAAGCAGTAAGGCGTTCACTACAAAAGATGACCCTGGGGGATGATGTGGAGGCCTTCCTAAGGGTCGTGAGGGTCGCAGAGCGGGAGAAACTTCCACCGGGACAGTGGACGGAGGAGTTGGTGCCATATTTAATGGGAGAGCCCCATAAAGCTCATTATGACCTGACCTTACAGGACGCTCGGGAGTATGCAAAGCTAAAGACTGAGATCTTAGCATGCCTGGGTGTGACTATGACTGTTAGAGCTCAGCGGGTTCATCAGTGGGCATATCATGGCAACAAACCCTCCCGCTCCCAGATGTTTGACTAGCTGCATCTCATGCAAAAATGGTTGCAGCCGGAATCCTTCACCCCAGTCCAAATGGTGGAACGAGTGGTAATGGACAGATTTGTGCATGCTCTCCCGAAGCCAGTACAAACCTGGGTTGCTCAGGAAGATCCCCAGAATGCTGATGACCTGGTGAGGCTGGTGGAGAGGTACCAGGCAGAAGAGAGTACCTTGGGGAAACCTCGGGACTTGCCAGCTACACATTGGGGGGTACAAACAGTGTCTGACCCCCAAAGGAAGGGTAGTAGAGCCACGGGTGGAGGGAGCCCAAGGTCCCAAGGAGCAGGTGGAGGCTTAACAAAAACCGCGACTAGTCAAATAATCTGTTGGAGTTATCAAGGCCCCGGTCAAGTAGCGCCCATTGTTCCCTGACCACTAAGCGCATAGACTGCAACATGTTTTGGCAGTCCTCATATTATGCCTACCCGGTCTGCAGCGTTGACAGCGAACCCAGAGAAGGCCCGCAAGCATGTCTTGTGGAGGTGAATGGGGCTCAAGTGACAGGACTATTGAACTCCGAAAGTTTGGTGACCCTGGTGAGGGCCACACTTCCCCATCAACTAATACCGGGTAAATTGATGGGCATCCACTGTATCTATGGAATGCCAAAAATTACCCTTTGCTATTGTGAATATACCAACAAACTGCGGGACAGAGTTACATGAAGTCGGGGTGATGAAAGACTTATTGCACCCGATGATAATAGGGCGGGCCTTTTCTTTGCTTTGGGACTTGTGGCAAAAGGAAGCAATACCCAAGGATTCTTGTGAAGGACAGTCGGCCCACCAAGAGACCTTGCCGCAGCCGGAGGCAGATGAGTTTCCCCTGGGTGTATTGCTCAGTGATGAGGATGAGCCGGAGTCTGGTGAAGCTGACTTCCCGGAGCTGACGATGTCCAGCGGGAATTTTAGGATTGCTCAAATGCGGGACTTGACACTCAAAGGGGCATTTGAAAATGTATCTGTTATAAATGGGGTTGCCCAGGAGCTGGGAGCTGACACCAGATTCCCTCACTTTGCAGTAAATGGGGAGTTGCTATATCGGGTTACCCAGATAAGAGGTGAGGTAATAGAACAGCTGTTGTTTCCAGGGCCCTATGGACGCAAAGTACTACACATGTCCAATTCTCATGTCCTGGGTGGTCACCTAGGGGTAGATAAGACCCAGGAGCAGATCCTCTGGATGTTCTATTGGCCTGGGTGTCATCGTGAGATTGTAAACTATTGTAAGTCGTGTCCTACATGCCAGTTGACCGCCCCTGTTGCTCACTTCTGTAGTGCCATTACCAATTATAGAGGTGCCATTTAATCATATTGCTGTGGACCTGGTGGGCCCCCTGGTCAAGTCTGCAAGAGGCCACCAGTACATCTTAGTAGTCCTGGACTATGCGAGTAGGAACGCAGAGGCGGTACCTTTTGAGAAATTCCTCTGCTAAAAATATAGCCCGAGAATTGGTGCACATCTTCTCTAGAACGGGACTTTCAAATAGATCCTAACAGATCAAGGAACCCCCCTTTATGTCCAAGGTTATGAGGGAACTGTGTAGGGCACTACAGATAACGCAATTGAAAACCTCAGGGTAACATCCGCAGAATGATGGCTTCGTGGAGAGATTCAACAAAACGTTGAAGTCCATGCTGAAGAAGGTGGTCGAGAAAGACGGCCGAGACTGGGACAGTCTCCTTCCATATCTGCTATTCTCTATCAGAGAATCTTGTATGCTCGTGTGGTGCCCCTGCGGTCTGGTCGTCACAGAGCGGTACTGCACCCACTCCACCAGTGTGGTATCCCCGTCTACGGTAACCAGGGTTGGTAAGACCAGTCAACTACAAACACACCCAACACACACCCGGTCCCAGGGGAAAGTGGGTGAACCCAGGTAGTGGGATGGCTCAGGCAGCCCATGGGATATCGGGGGAAGAAAGGTAGTGGGTGGAAAGTGAGCAGGAAGCAGTTAGGGAAAGGAAAGGGATAAAGGCAAAACACCACACGGAGTAGTGGTCAGTCGGAGGAGGTCAATATGTAGGAGGAGGTCGGTAGGGAGAGAGACCAGATAGGATGGACCGGGAGGACTGAAGTAAAGATTAAGCTTGTCCCGGATCCTGAGGCAAGAGACCACAAGGAGACAGGGAGCCCTAGGGGTACGGGCAGTGAATGATCCACCTATGTGCCTGAATCTGAAGTGAAGCGTGGGGGCAGGGCGAGCACCAGGGACCCGGCCCTGAAGGTGGCGAGGGTACTCCAAGCTCCAACTATGGAACCGGCTGCACATGGCCTTCCCTGGCTGCAGGTTGAGTGGAGATAACCATTGCTGCAACTCGGTCTCCAGAGCTGACCACAACTCCTCAGCTGTGTGACTCACATTTCCCAAACTTTTCAAGGTAAACACCGCCTGAAGGCATTGAGCCCTGCTGCCATCATAGTAAGGAGGTGTGCTGGATTTCTTGTGCACAATTACAACGCGGGTGGCATTACCAGACAGACTTTGGGCGCAGGTGGAGGACCGAGACAAGGTTGAGGAGGCAGAAGAAGTGGAGGAAGTGCTATGTACCGAGGATTGATGCACAACTCATGGGGACGGTAAGACTTGTACAACAGACCCTTCTCCAGCTCTCACCATAGTTACCCAGTGCCCAGTCACCGACATGTAACGCCCCTGTCCATGCTTACTGGTCCAAGTGTCTGTGGTGAAATGCAGCCTGTCACACACAGAGTTTCTCAAGGAAGCGGTGATGTTGTCTGAGACATGCTGGTGTAGCGCAGGCACGCCCCTCTTGGAGAAGTAGTGGCGACTGGGCATCAGGTACTGGGGCACTACAACGGACATAAGGTCTCTAAAATCCTCTGTGTCCACCAGGCGGAAAGGCAGCATTTCTGTAGCCAACAGCTTGCAGATGTTGAAATTCAACTGCTTAGCTTTGTCATGGCTAGGAGAAAATGGTCTTTTACTTGTCCACATTTGAGGGACGGAGGGCTGGCTGCTGTGCTGAGACGGGGTTGAGTAGGGTGTCCCCGGCAAACTGTTGGTCTGTGAGGGAGGTGCAGGCGCAGATATAATGTTGCCTTCATCCAAAGGTGGTGCTCTCGATGTCTGAGAGAGCTCAACACCAGCAGCATATTCCACTTCAAAAACAAGTGACGACCTGGCAATCACACTGCCTGTTGCAGGTAAAGAGGTGGAAGGTCTTTGTCCAAAAGCATGAGTGACAGCTGTCCCCACAGTCACATAGGATGAAGAGCACGCGGATGCACTTGATGGGGCAGACGGTGGTTGGGCCGCCCCTCTAGCCCACATTGTAGCACAGTGAGCTTCCCACGGCGACTTGTGCTTCATATGCATGTGACAGTTCATGCATGAATTACTCAAACTATTGAGTTTTTGGCCTCTACTCAGAGAATGGTGACAAATCTTACAGATCACATGAGTTGGGTGATCCTTGGTGATGTCAAAAACACCCTGGCTAGGCAAGGCTTAGAGCCCATGCTCAGAGGCAGAGTTGTGGCTGCAGATGCTGTTGTTGATGTGCTTCCAGTACTCCGTCTCTGTCCAGGAAGGCACAACTTAACGTCTTAGTCACTAGCATCCTCCTCCACCTCCTCTGCTGACCTCATCGACTCGCTGACTGTGGGTTCACAGTAAGTGAGATTTCCAACCTCAGCATCTCCCTGTGCGTTATCACACCCCTCGTCCTCAGAGACAACCTCCTCCTGCCCTGACTGAAAAGTTAAGTTGTCGGTCCAATCAGGTATCTGAGTCTCATCAGCATCTTCCTCATTGTCAAAGCTTCTGGGCATCAGTGCAGATAATTTCCTCGTCTGGACTCACTGCAGCTTTGAAGAAGACCTCTGATTCCCAGGCTATAGTGTGACTGAACAGCTCTGCAGACTCAACCATCTCTGTTACCCCATACTCAGTAGGGTGGCTGGAGACTTGGGAGCTGGGAGGAAGCAAGTGAAATTGGGGTGACACCTCAGAGGACTGGAGGGTTTGGGTTGTTGAAGTTGAGGTGGAGGAGAGGCCACTTGATGGAGCACTTGAGATGTTTTTGTGCCTCATCTACAATAGGTATCGATGGTCGTGTCCATAAGACAGAGATCATATCAGATTGTCCACGGAAATAAGTAGACATCTTACTTTGGCTGGAAGATGATCTTTCTTCAGCAGATGTTGCTGTTGCTTTACCACCTACCCCACGGACACAAACTTTTTTGCCCTTTCCACCATGCCTATTCCCTTTCCACTAGCAGCAGGCCTTTTGCCACTCATTTTGTATGTGAACAAATTGGCAACTCTGCAGTTGTTAGGAAAAAAAAATTAGGATGGAAATCGAGCAGAGCTAAGTGGCCAAACAGTGGTACTAGGCCCAAACTATTACCTGGGCTAGGTGCAGTTAAAAATTAGTCTGAACTAGACAGGCGGTGTAGTGTGTTTCACAAGTGGGCTACACACCACTGTCTAAATGACACTGCTACTAGGCCCAAACTATTAACTTGGCTAGGTGCAGTTAAAGATTAGTCTGAACTAGACAGGCGCAATAGCTTGGTTCACAAGTGGGCTACACCACTGTCTACCAGACATTGCTACTAGCCCAAAAAAATGGCCTGGACTAGCTGCAGTAAAAAATTGGCTACTGGATAGACAGGCGGTATAGCTTACTTTACAGCTGCGCTACACTGCTGACTACCAGACACTGCTACTAGCCCCCAAAAATTGCCTTGACTAAGTGCAGTAAAAATTGGCTACTGGATAGACAGGCTGTGCAGCTTACTTTACAGCTGGGCTACACAGCTGACTACCAGACACTGCTGCTAGCCCCAAAAAATTGTCTTGACTAGCTGCAGTAAAAATTGGCTACTGAATAGACAGGCGGTGTAGCTTACTTTACAGCTGGGCTACACCGCTGACTACCAGACACTGCTACTAGCCCAAAAAAATAGCCTGGACTAGCTGCAGTAAAAAATTGGCTACTAAAGACAGGTGGTGTAGCTTTCTTTACAACAGTGCTACACTACCTGCCCTAAAGGATTGTCTGAGCTAGATTTGGCCAGATGCTGTGAAAAACACTTGCACAGCACTGGCGCACACCTGACTGGCAAAAACTAATAGGAACTGCTCTAACCTAGCCCTCAAAAGAGCTGATATTATAACTAGTCCCTATTTCTATGAAGAAGCTCACAAAAGGGCTGATATTTACAACTAATCCCTACTCCCTACTTGTCTGAAGTAGCCCTCAAAAGGGCTGAGATTCTAACTAGTCCCTACTCTCTAAACCTATCTGTCTATCTAACTTGAGATTCACGCACTATCCTAAGGCCCTTTCACATCAGCGTTTTTTGAAATTCGCGGCAGATGCGGTGAAAAAACCGCATCTGCCGCGATTACCGCATACCGGCTACACTTGCGGCGCGGTTGCGGTAAACGCCATGCAAAGTATAGGCGTACTTGCGGCAGGTGCGGCAAGTGCGGTTTTGCACTTGCAGCAGGTGTGGCCGCGAAAAAAAACGCGGCTGACCGCGTTTTTTTTCGCGGCCGCACCTGCTGCAAGTGCAAAACCGCACTTGCCGCACCTGCCGCAAGTACGCCTATACTTTGCATGGCGTTTACCGCAACCGCGCCGCAAGTGTAGCCGGTATGCGGTAATCGCGGCAGATGCGTTTTTTTCACCGCATCTGCCGCGAATTTCAAAAAACGCTGATGTGAAAGGGCCCTAACTCTTTTTAGCGCCCACAGCAGCAGTAGCGGTGCCTGACTGACACACAACTGCAGCACTGAGGAAATGGTGGCGATGAGGAAAATGTCTGGGTCTTATAGGGCAAGGACATGTGACATACACAGCCAATGACACATGCCCTTGCTTGTGTGCAAAAAATGCACTTTGCTGTGTGTGTGTGATTGGCTGACAGCCTGCACCGCCCCACTGTATATGCAGTTAGGAGTAAAAAAAAAAGGAGATCAACATTATTTCTGCAGCACTGATCTAAACCCTGCCCCCCGCACACTATACACTGAAACTGGATATTAACATTCATTAAGAGTATTAGGGTTAGGGTTAAGCTTTTGGTGATCGAAGCGTTATCGAACATAACCTCAAACTGCCGAATTTCAAGCTAATTGTTCGCATTTCGTCGAATGACTCGAGCACCGCCCAAAACAGCTCGAATTTGAGATTGGCGAACATTTCGAATCAAACATCCCTCATCTCTAGTGTTCAGTTCAACACGAAAAAAATGGTGACAGGTCCTCTCTAAAAGTGGAACTACAGAAATACAGGCTTAAAGTGGAAGGCAAAGTAAAGTTCCAGAGTAAGGTCATAACGAGTGCCGAGGCCTATAGTGCATATTCGTCGACAACACACTGCTGACTCAATAACTGTCCAAACAGTCTAAACATCTTCTAGCTGCACAGAGGTTCCCAACTCCAGGCCTCAAGGCACACCAACAGTGCAGGTTTTCAGGACTTCCTTAATATTACACAGGTGGTAATGTGATCATCTGCACAGGTGATGATTCCAACCCCTGTGCAATACTAAGGAAATCCTGAAAACCTGCACTGAGGTGTGCCTTGAGGCCTGGAGTTGGGAACCTCTGCTCTAGCATTAACATCAGCATAAAAACTGTGCATCTGAAGCTTAATGGTATTGGTTTCAATGGCCAAGCAGCTGCATGAAAGCCTTACTTCTCCAAACACAACGCTATGTGTTAGAAAGAATGATCTAAAGCAAGAAACCAAGACATCACTTGACCCTGGAGAAGTAGAAATAAGATCTATGGAGTGACAAATCCGGCTTCTCTATCTGGCAGTCTCTCATGTATGACTCTGGGCTTGTTGAATGTCAGGAGAACATTACCTGCCTGACGGCATTGTTACAAAGTTTGGAAAAGAAGGGACATAGGTCTGTTTTTTGGGGAGATAACATACGTCCCTTAGATCCAGTGAAGAGAAATCTTATGCTTTAGAATACCAAGATATTTTAGACAATTGTATATGTAGTGACTGTCGCTGCGGTCCCTGCGTCTCCTCTGCAAGGAGACATCCATGGCACTCTCCTCTCTGAGAGGCCTTCTGGGTACACACTAAGGCTGTGTTCACACTGGGCGTTTTTGGGCTGTTTTTGCTCATCAGTTTTTGTAGCCAAAACCAGGAGTAGAGCAATCAGAGGAAAAGTCTAATAGAAACACGTCACCACTTCTGGATTTAATCACCCACTGCTGGTTTTGGCTACAAAAACTGTTGAGCAAAAACAGCCCAAAAACGCCCAGTGTGAACACAGCCTTAAGTTGCACGAGCGACATGCCACCTTCTCTTAAAGGGCTAGTGTGTCCTACCCAGAAGTGCTTCTCAGGCTATGGTTGAGAAATGTGGTGCACCGCGAATGCAGGCGTCGGAGAGGGGTACTACACCCGTAAAAGAGGTGTAAATTCTCTAGACTGTGCGCCCTCTCCCTGTTGTACCCGTATGACTGATTTGTCGTCATTGTAACCACTTGTCTCCGTCTACTTTCTCACTTGTAAAGCGCCATGTAACCTAATGGCACTATATAAATACTTAATAATAATAATAATAATAATAATAATAATAATAAATACTCCAGCTGCAGGTGGAACCTAGGATGGTGGGTGGGACCCATTCCCAGCACTCCCACATTAGTTTAGGGTGGGAGGTTACCCGGGAGGGGATAAATTCACCTCTAAGGGGATCAAGAAGGTCTTTTGTCTGAAGTCTCTCAGCTGAGGGACCGGGAGGAGATGGAGGAAGAGGAAAGGTATTAGGGAGATTAAGCTTAATGGAACGAGGCGGATGGTCAAACCGGGTCGGTTTCAAGCCGAACCAGAGGGAAGGAGAGCGAGGATCCTGAGGTACAGAGGATCCTGAAAGAGGGAGCCTGATAAGAGAAGTCTGGGCCCTAGAGAGAAAGGGAGGTCCTCAGAGTGGAGCGCCCATACTCCAGGGGATACCCCAGTCCACCGAGGGAATGCCGGGCCCTGGGATCCGGCCAGAGTTCAGCTTTGCAGTCGGCAACCGGCTGCTGTGGCTTGTTCATCAGCCGCAGCACCCTGCCACCGGAGCAGTCTGCCTGCTTCCTCACCAACGAGGGAGGGGACTCCCGGTACTACCTACATGCAGCTACTGGGTATAGATCGATCCAAGGCGGGGAAGAACGGACACGGGTTGGTTAACGAAGGTACACCAAGGGTTCCACCATACCACCTGGGATCCACTTGCAGCCACCCGTTAAGCTACCTGTTCTTGTAACATCTGAATGCTGAACTGTGAACTATAACTGATGCTGCTACAAGTTAACAGTAAAGTACCCGGGAGAAAGTGACTTTGCTTCTGCCTGTATTCTTCTGCATCAACCTGTTCCCTTTACAGGAACGCTGCCCCGGAGGTCCAGCCCTGCCTGTAGGGGCTTTGCCATCTAGCCGCAATACCATCCACCTCCGGTGGACTGTGGTGGCGCTCGTGACCTATCACCAGAAACTGCAGGTGGCGTCACGAGAACTGTATATAGCTTATCCCCTGTAAATACACCCTTTTTGAAGTGTCACCCAGGACACGGGATCAGGCGCGACCACCACTCCCCATGACACAGGAGCGATAACACCTTGAAGCCTGATACCTGAGTACCCCAAAGCCTGGGGCTCGACAGAAGCACAGAGTATTTAAGGTACTTTCCCCCTATGGGAAGTACCTGAGCAACGTGGTCTATATTTTACAGATATGGTACTAGTTCTCAGGTTCCTGTTCCCATTCCTGTTTCCATATATCACGTACCTGTGTCCGCTAATCTGTGTTTTTGACCTAGTCCCCTGCCTGTACCCATTGTACATGTTGTTCCACTACACCTGCTGTATTTGCCTGAACCAGCTATGCCATCATACCTTCTGCACATGCCAGTACTAGCCATACCGCCATACCATCTGCACCTGCTAGCATCAGCTGCCTGGCAGAACCTATACACCAGACACTGTCTATTGTAGCCTGACACCTGGAGTCAGCTGTCGTGGTATCGAGATCCCCTAGGGTTGCACCTAATGGCTCCCTATCAGCATAGCTGAACCTATCTATCTGAGGCTCTAGTGAAGAATTAGTAGCTGTTCAGGTACGCTCCTCAAGGTGAGGATCAATTCTAAGGCCCTATGAGTCCACACTCAGATGCTCAGTCCTGCGAATGTTACAGTATGCTTATAAATTTGTGAGAACAGTTTGTGGAAGGCCCTTCTCTGTATGGCACGACTGTGCAGCAGAACACAAAGCAATGGTTAGATTAGTTTGGTGTGGAACTACATGATTGGTTTAACAGATTCCTGACCTCAACTCCATGGAACACCTTTGGGGTCAATTTGAATGGATAATGTGAGCAAGGCCCTATCCACAACACCAAAGTCTGACCCCACGTATATTTTTTATGGATGATTGGGCAAAAATTCATAAAACAGACTCCAAACTCTCATAGATTTCACAGAAGAGTGAATGTTGTTTTAGCTTCAAAGAGGGGACCAACATGATATTACTTGCTATAGATTTAGAAGGGAACATCATAAAAGCTCTATTAGGAGTAATGTGTCGGTGTCCCAGTACGTTTATCCATAATGTATTCAGTACTCTCTGTGTTATTGTTGAAGTCCAAAGAATGTTATACCTCTGCGATTATTACAGTGAGTCTATGTTTCATTGCAACCATTTGGTAAATTCAGAAAAGTTCATTTTTTTCTTATTAATGTACACTCCGCACCCCATCTTGAATGAAAACCCCCCAGAAATGTAGATATTTGTACAAATTTATTAAAAAAAACCTGAAATATCACATGGTCATAAGTATTCAGACCCTTTGCTCAGACACTCATAGTTAAGTCACATGCTGTCCATTTGCTTGTGATCCTCCTTGAGATGGTTCTACTCCTTCATTGGAGTCCAGTCGTGTTTAATTAAACTGACAGAACTTGATTTGGAAAGGCACATGCCTGTCTATATAAGACCTCACAGCTCACAGTGCATGTCAGACCAAATGAGAATCATGAGGTCAATGGAACTGCCCAAAGAGCTCAGAGACAGAATTGTGGCAAGGCATGGATCTGGCCAAGGTTACAAAAGAATTTCTGCAGTACTCAAGGTTCCTAAGAGCATAGTGGCCTCCTTAATCCTTAAATGGAAGAAGTTTGGGACCACCAGAAGACTTCCTAGACTTAGCCATCCAGCCACACTGAGCAGTTGTGGGAGAAGAGCCTTGGTGAGAGAGGTAAAGAAGAACCCCAAGGTCACTGTGGCTAAGCTCCAGAGATGCAGTACAGAGATGGGAGAAAGTTCCACAAAGTCAACTATCACTGCAGCCCTCCACCAGTCAGGCCTTTATGGCAGAGTGACCAGACGGAAGCTTCTCCTCAGTACAAGACATATGAAAGCCCGCATAGAGTTTGCTAAAAAACACATGACAGACTCCCAGACTATGAGAAATAAGATTCTCTGGTCTGATGAGATGAAGATATAACTTTTTGGTGATAATTCTAAGCGGTATGTGTGGAGAAAACCAGGCACTGCTCATCACCGGCCCAATACAATCCCAACTGTGAAACATGGTGGTGGCAGCATCATGCTATGGGGGTGTTTTTCAGCTGCAGGAACAGGACGACTGGTTGCAATTGAAGGAAACATGAATACAGAGATCTCCTGTATGAAAACCTCTTCCAGAGTGCTCTATTGGCTGAAGGTTCACCTTCCAACAAGACAATGACCCTAAGCACACAGATAAAATAACAAAGGAGTGGCTTCAGTACAACTCTGTGACCATTCTTGACTGGCCCAGCCAGAGCCCTGACCTAAACCCAATAAAGCATCTCTGTTGAGACCTGAAAATGGCTGTCCTCTAATGTTTACCATCCAACCTGACAGAACTGAAGAGGATCTGCAAGGAAGAATGGCAGAGGATCCCCAAATCCAGGGGTGAAAAACTTGTTGCATCATTCCCAAGAAGACTCATGGCTGTACTAGCTCAAAAGGTGCTTCTACTCAATACTGAGCAAAGGGTCTGAATACTTATGACCATGTGATATTTCAATTTTTCTTTTTTAAGAAATTTGCACAAATATCTACATTTCTGGCTTATTTCAGTGTAGATGGGGTGCTGAGTGTACATTAATGAGGAAAATAATGAAGTGTTTTGAATTTACTAAATGGCTGCAATTAAACAAATAGGGAATCATTTAAACGGGTCTGAATACTTTCTGTACCCACTGTATTAGAACTACCTCTACTATGACCACTATTCAGCCTCATAAACAGCAGATATGAAAGCTGTTAAATACCGTATATACTCGTGTATAAGCCGAGTTTTTCAGCCCAAAATTTGGGCTGAAAAGTCCCCCCCTCGGCTTATACACGGGTCATATACGGTAGTGGGGGCTGTGAAGGCTGGAGGAGGGGGGGTGAGGCTGCTGTAAGAGCAGCCCCGTCACGTGGGGCCGCTCATTATATATGCACTGCTTCCCCCTGTCAATCAGCGGCAGGGGGAAGCAGTGCATATGCCCCCCCAAAAGCTGGCACTGTCCCCCCTTGTAAGGCCTCCCCCCCGCTGCTTATACATTACCATCCCGGTGTTCTGATCGGCGCCGCTCCTCGGTGCTGCGTCTTCATCCTCCGCGCTGGTTGCATCCATCCGGGTTCTCCGGCTGTCGCAGCGATATGACGTCATCGCGCGACCGCCGGAGATCCTGGATGCAGCCAGCGCGGACGGGAGGATGAAGACGCAGCACGAGGAGCGGCGCCGATCAGAACACCGGATGGTAATGTATAAGCAGCGGGGGGGAGGCCTTACAAGGGGGGACAGTGCCAGCTTTTGGGGGCTGTTGGTACCCCCAGGGGGCTGCTGGGTACCCCCTGGGGGCTGCTGGTACCCCCTGGGGGCTGTTGGTACCCCCAGGGGGCTGCTGGGTACCCCCTGGGGCTGTTGGTACCCCCTGGGGGCTGTTGGGTACCCCCTGGGGGCTGTTGGGTACCCCCTGGGGGCTGTTGGTACCCCCAGGGGGCTGTTGGTACCCCCAGGGGGCTGTTGGTACCCCCAGGGGGCTGCTGGGTACCCCCTGGGGGCTGTTGGTACCCCCAGGGAGCTGCTGGGTACCCCCTGGGGGCTGTTGGTACCCCCTGGGGGCTGCTGGTACCCCCAGGGGGCTGCTGGGTACCCCCTGGGGGCTGTTGGTCCCCCCAGGGGGCTTTTGGTACCCCCAGGGGGCTGTTGGTACCCCCAGGGGGCTGCTGGGCACCCCCAGGGGGCTGTTGGTACCCCCAGGGGGCTGCTGGGTACCCCCAGGGGGCTGCTGGGTACCCCCTGGGGGCTGCTATATGTACCCCTGGGGGCCTGCTGTATACCACTGGGGCTGCTGTATACCACTGGGGCTGCTGTATACTACCACTGGGGCTGCTGGGGCTCCTGTATACTACCACTGGGGCTGCTGTATACTACCACTGCTGCTGCTGGGGCTCCTGTATACTACCACTGGGGCTGCTGGGGCTCCTGTATACTACCACTGGGGCTGCTGGGGCTCCTGTATACTACCACTGGGGCTGCTGTATACTACCACTGGGGCTGCTGGGGCTCCTGTATACTACCACTGGGGCTGCTGGGGAATCTGTATACTACCACTGGGGCTGCTGGGGCTCCTGTATACTACCACTGGGGCTGCTGGGCTCCTGTATACTACCACTGGGCTGCTGTATACTACCACTGGGGCTGCTGGGGCTCCTGTATACTACCACTGGGCTGCTGTATACTACCACTGGGGCTGCTGGGGCTCCTGTATACTACCACTGGGGCTGCTGGGGCTCCTGTATACTACCACTGGGGCTGCTGGGGCTCCTGTATACTACCACTGGGGCTGCTGGGGCTCCTGTATACTACCACTGGGGCTGCTGGGGCTCCTGTATACTACCACTGGGGCTGCTGTATACTACCACTGGGGCTGCTGGGGCTCCTGTATACTACCACTGGGGCTGCTGGGGAATCTGTATACTACCACTGGGGCTGCTGGGGAATCTGTATACTACCACTGAGGCTGCTGGGGAATCTGTATACTACCACTGGGGCGCTGTATACTACCACTGGGGGGCCTGTATACCACACTGCTGGGGGCTGTATACCTGTGCTGGGGTCCACCCTCGGCTTATACACGAGTCAATAGGTTTTTCCAGATTTTTGGGGCAAAAGTAGGGTGGTCGGCTTATACACGGGTCGGCTTATACACGAGTATATACGGTATGTGTTCAATAAAGTGTGCAAAAAGCTTTTGTGATGCTCTTAAGAGGCATTGGCATGGCAATGTAGACTTGGTTGTTCAAAGATTAAATGATCTACTCTCCATGTAGAATACAGGATCTGCTAATGCTATATCTATCAAGTCTTATGTCCTGTGTCTGACAAGGTCCCGGCAAAGATTGCAGGACAGCTGCAATACTCCAGTGTGAAGAGATAGGCCTGACCCCGGGAAAGGATACATTCCTCCCAGACCACTAACCAATAATGGGGCAACTCATTTAACCTTAACACTTCTTTTGAGAACAGACTATAAAGCTTGTAGACCATAAATTGCTATGTGAAAGAGTATACATAGAAGAACCAGAGAATTTCTCAGCATGAAACCTAATGCATATAGGATACTCTACGTATGATGGAAGACTTCCCACGGGGCCTGCATTATTACCATTTCTACATCCTAAATATGTCCTCTTTCCCCATTAGCTGCTAAATTTCCCTGATGTCTATCTGTAGGGATATTCTTAAACTAGGTATGTGCTAAATGAAACTGTATGCTACTCACATTATTAAAAAAATGCATTTACCCTAATAAAAAATAAAAATGTAAAATATTTGGGAAATAGTATCTGTTGGGCATAAGATAACATTTTGATTGTTGGGATTAAGATCTTTAGGAACTTGCGAAGAAAGGAACTAAGATCATTTTGTATTTTGTCCTCCACTCTGGATCACAGAGGTCAGAGAGGATTCTTAGCAAGTAGGGAAAAGGCGAGAGTCGCATCTGCTTACTAGTCTTAAGGAAGACTTCACTCATTAGAAATTCCAATATCAGATCATATCTGGGGCCACAAGGGACTGGGTACTCAGGTCTCAGGCGGTCGGGTGCAGGGATGTCACGGGTGGTCGGTGCCCGAGCATGTGCCCTTGGGTGACAATGAAAAAGGGGTATTTACAGGGATTAAAGTTATTGTCAGTCGTGTGCCACCTGTAGGTCCGGTGATGGCACCGGGGCTGCTGGGATCTCCGGGTGACAGGCGACAGCAGGGTGTTGGAGCTCTCTACAGGTAGAGCGGGTTTCCCGGGGCTGTAGGGTATGATGGTGGAATAGGGCAGCACGGTAGGAATGGGGCAGCGTAGTCATTGTGGTGTGGGACAGGTTGAGGAAGGGACACGCACAAAATAAAATCTTTTACTGTACCTTTTACTGGTGTTCTTGCAGGTACACTCTCCGGGTTGAAGGCTACAACTCAGGATTTCCACACCGAGCGGGGTATAGGCCTCCTTGTCCTGTTCCTTGTCCCAAAGCTTGGCTGGCATGAAACCAGGCCTGACCTCCTGTTTCTCCACACCCGTGTTGCTGCACTGAGGGCTCTCTCTCGGCTACTGCTATCTCTCCT
The DNA here is from genome assembly GCA_033576535.1 of Allobates femoralis. Taxonomy (NCBI): domain Eukaryota; kingdom Metazoa; phylum Chordata; class Amphibia; order Anura; family Aromobatidae; genus Allobates; species Allobates femoralis. The sequence goes on from JARQOC010000002.1 coordinate 600,427,086, forward strand.
GCGGTCCCTGGCTCTCAAATGTGGGTGCTGCGGGTGTCCAGGAAGCTAAGCCTCCACGGTGTACTGGATTCTCTGCTGGGCTCCCTGTTGCAGACTTGGCCTCCAGTGACCGGTGTTCTGGTGGGGTGAGCCGGTATCGCTCCTCTGCCCCCTCTGTAGTGTTCCTCGCCTCTGCCTTCGGCCCTCGCTCTCTGGACCCTCACACTGGCTCTGGCCTAGCACGGCTCCGATAACCAGTTTTAGCTCACTAGACACTGAGCTGAACTTCACAGTTCTTCTAGTGACTGCACACTCTGGCTAACTCCGCCCCCAGCACCTGTATTTATAGGGGATTTGGCTTAACATCAACCAGTGGGGCTCCCCCTATAGGCCTGGAGTGGAAGGTGTTGGGTATATGTGAGGTAGCAGATGTGGAAATCCCTTAGTGAACTATTTGGTTCTGTGGCTTACCTGGCACAGGGTGCCACAATCAGACCTGAGTTATTTAAACTGTCAAGCGCTGTCAAGAGTGCTGTCAAAGTGTAGGTCGGACAATACCCAGTTTGAACACCGACTGACCCAACGGACAAACTCACAGATTTTCTCCATGTTAATGGAACCGGCTTAGAAAAAAACCCAGAAAATACTCGGACACAGATATTTTTTCACTGGTGAAATATGAGTTTTTAATTTTTTTTGTCTTAATACAGTCTTAGGCCTCATTCGGACATCAGTGTTTTTCATGTATGCAAAAAAATCAGTATTTGAGTCATCAGTGTTTTGGATCTGAGTGTCATCAGTGTTTTTCCTATATGGATACATAAATAAACTACAAAGCTTCTCTTAGCCTTTGCAATGGTAAATATGGACAGAACCCATGTTTTTTTCATGGCACCATTGGTATTCTTCAAATGTGCTGATGGAAAACAACGGACATGTGGATGACAGCATAGATTATATTGTATATATTGTATTGCATCCGTGAAAAAACTAATACAATACTTATGTGCAACACGGATGTCCGAATGAGGCCTTAAAGAGAGATAAAACTTGAGGGGGATGGGTTCCTGCATTTTTATTACAATATTTACTGCTGTGTGTGAATGTCACCTTTTAGTCTGGTTTCACACTACCGTTTTTCGGTATCCGTGTGAACAGCTTAAACTGGATCCACCCACATCCATTTACAGCCCATTGGGGCGGCAGGCACTTGTGGGTGCATCCAGTTCTTTACTTTATCCCCTGATCCGAGTGTTCATGGTTTTTGCACTGAGACCAAAAATGCATTTTGTAGTGATTTTGGTCTTCGTGACAAAACTGTGAACACCCAGATCTAGGGCACTACAGGTTAAATGACATTGGGGCTCTATTGAACCCAAATCCGTCAGACTCTGGATCATGCTGCATCTGGACGCTTGATTCGAGTTTTTGGTCTAAGCTTGCCCAGAACCAAGTCTGAAATGACATGTAATTTTCCACCGGATCCTGCAAAAAAGGTACACATCCGGATGCAGCTGATCTGTGAGATGAATCAGTGATAATACCGATGCATCCAGTTTGTCAATTGCAGGGGAATCCAGGGTGATTCCTGCGGATTCCAAAAAATGATAGTGTGACACTAGCCTAACATTTTATTTTGTTGCATTGAAAATACTTCATGACAGTTCAACAGATTGACTACAATCCTACGGTATGTAAAATCACACATCACATAAGAAATATAATTATGAGCTTAATATTACAGAATGCTAAAAGATTATATTACATTGCAATTAAAAAAGTAAAATGAATGATACGTGGGTGTGCATTCATGCTCACAGATATATCAAATCTCTGAAGTTCCTAGCCAGGAAAATTCTTGACCATGTCGCCATCCACATGGTGAGTGATGAGTGACATTTACTCAGATGGATCGCAACTGCACCACGGGGGGTAAGAAACGTTGTATTCACTGGCATGAACCCGTGTCACACAGAGAGACCTATGCCCCCTGTGGGATATGTCACCTGGCTCCTCGAGGAGAGCGCCCGCATGATCCTGATACCTTCACCTAATGCTGAGCAACTTTCCCCGCACTATCATGTCTCAAAGGTGCCGTACAGCCTCCCAGATATGGAGCAAGCACTAGTGTTTTTATCACAATATTGCTCTAATGTGTCATTTAAATATGAAGTGAAATTAACATTAATTTTAACAGATGGGAAATGACAACAAAGCTTATATTAATATCTCTGAGATAATCATATTCACATATCGCTTTATATTAATATTTGAGAGTTGTGTGTATTCAAATTATAATAGCATAGTAAAACAAGTTTATTAGATAATTATAGGCACATTTCAGACAAAAACTAATTTAATTTAGAAACAGCTATCCACGAAGGAATTTCCCCAAATATTAGTCAGGAAACGATATCGGCAATTTAATCCTGAAACAGTTTCATTTGAGTCTTGACCAGGTGATTTTATATTTATGGTCAAACCTGCAATTTCATGTCATAGAAAAACTGTAATGGACCTAAACTGGTGCCATAGACCATCCTAAGTGACATACCAACAAAACGAAATAAATAGCAAGATACAGCATGGAAATTGAGTCCTAACCTAGTAATTGCTGTGCCACAGCCAAATTGGTTCCGAGACTAAGGGCCCTTTCACATCAGCGGTATTTTCAAATCGCGGCAGATGCGGTGAAAAAAACGCATCTGCCGCGATTACCGCATAACCGCTACACTTGCGGCACACTTGCGGCAAGCCCCATGCAATGTCTATGGGGCTTGCGGTAAGGGTGCAGCAGGTGCGGTTTCGGCACTTGCGGCAGGTGCGGCTGCGAAAAAAAACACTGCAAGCAGCGGTTTTTTTCGCGGCCGCACCTGCTGCAAGTGCCGAAACCGCACTTGCCGCATCTGCCACACCCTTACCGCAAGCCCATAGACATTGCATGGGGCTTGCTGCATGTGTGCCGCAAGTGTAGCGGTTATGCGGTAATCGCGGCAGATGCGTTTTTTTTCACCGCATCTGCCGCGATTTGAAAATACCGCTGATGTGAAAGGGCCCTAAAACAGTTGAACCCAACTAATATTGTGGTGCTGAAAACCAATATTATGCTTACATTTGCTGATTGGCTCTAAATTTCAAGATCCAGAGAAGGTTGTAACTACTTATGATACCCTTCATGAAATTATTCAAAAGCATGACACACGTTAATATGATTCATATTTATAAATCCATTATCAAAATCGTGTGTATCTGTTTTGGACGGTAAATAACACTCCTTTCTTACATTTAAACAAGTGGAAACTACTACTGGAGTTTATGTTATACTAGCTGTAGTACCCGGCTACGCCCGGGTTAATAAACAACTGCTGTTAGCTATAACAAAATAGAATTTGAATATGTTATATTAATGACCTGTAGGAAAATAGAAGCTGAGCTGTGATTGGTTGCTATAGGCAGCCTAATAAATCTCCAGCCAACAGTAAACCCTCCCCTGGCCGGGCAGTATATGTTACCTCACACATACACATAATAGACAGCTCATGTGACTGAAATCTGCCTTAATTCCCTATATGGCACATGTGTTGCACTTTGGCGGTTTTTAATCAGATGTTTATGTTTGGAAATTAAAGATAGCACACGTATGAGGCGAGTTGTGTGAGGTGATTTGTGCTTATCTGTGTCTGTCTGTGTGGTATGTGTATGTGTGTGTCCCTGTGGGGGGGGTCTGTGTGGTGTGTGTCTCTGTTGTGTGTATCTCTTTGTGGTGGTGTGTGTGTTCCTGTGGGGTGAGTGCATGTGTCCCTATAGGGTGTGTATGTGTGTGTCCCTGTGGGGAGGGTGGGTCTGTATAGTGTGTGTCTCTGTTGTGTGTGTCCCTTTGGGGTGAGTGCATGTGTCCCTATAGGGTGTGTTTGTGTGTGTGTCCCTGTGGGGGGGGGCTGTCTGTGTGGGGTGTGTGTCTCTGTGTTGTGTGTATGTGTGTGTCCCTGTGGGGGGTCTGTGTGGTGTGTGTCTCTGTTGTGTGTGTCTCTCTGTGGTGTGTGTGTGTCCCTGTGGGGTGAGTGCATGTATCCGTATAGGGTGGCTATGTGTGTGTGTCCCTGTGGGGGGGGGGGGTCTGTGTTGTGTGCGTCTCTTTGTGGTGTGTGTGTCCAATGTTGGGGCTGCACTTTAGCGACTATACACTTGCTGTTACTCTTTGTGTGCGTGTGGTGTGATATACTTGTCCCCAGGCCCGGACTGGTAGGCGGGACTACCGGGACTTCTCCCTAGGGGCCGGTGGTGGGGGTGTGGCCGGGGGCCGGCGCTCCTGCTCCTCCCCCGTAGGCCGGCTGTAAGTCACTATGCGGTGGCCATCATCATGCACAGATGTAGCCCAGAGTCCCCGGCCCTGTCACTACCTGCCTGCGCGCTCTGCACCCTCTCCTCCCCTCTATTAGACAAACTACGGTAATCTGTCTTTTGGGAGGAAGAGGGAAGGGGTGTGTGCGGGGGTCGGGGGCCACACCTCCATACATGTAGAGACAGGGAGCTGAATGACCTCGGAAATACCAGCACCTGCATTTCCGGGGTCAGAGGAGCTCTAATCAGCTCCCTGTGTCAGAGAGTCGGTGCAGTGCAGTGACGTCCTCATTCTCAGCAAACTGCAGGTGCAGGACGTCACCACAGTGTGAGGAGGAGGAGACATGGGGGCCAGGAGGAGGACGAGCCTTGAATCAGCAGGAGGACACAGGAGGATCGACCCTGGAGGCAGGAGGATGACAACAAGCCTGGAGCCAGGAGGATGACAACAAGCCTGGAGCCAGGAGGATGACAACAAGCCTGGAGCCAGGAGGATGACAACAAGCCTGGAGCCAGGAGGATGACAACAAGCCTGGAGCCAGGAGGATGACAACAAGCCTGGAGCCAGGAGGATGACAACAAGCCTGGAGCCAGGAGGATGACAACAAGCCTGGAGCCAGGAGGATGACAACAAGCCTGGAGCCAGGAGGATGACAACAAGCCTGGAGCCAGGAGGATGACAACAAGCCTGGAGCCAGGAGGATGACAACAAGCCTGGAGCCAGGAGGATGACAACAAGCCTGGAGCCAGGAGGATGACAACAAGCCTGGAGCCAGGAGGATGACAACAAGCCTGGAGCCAGGAGGATGACAACAAGCCTGGAGCCAGGAGGATGACAACAAGCATGGAGCCAGGAGGATGACAACAAGCCTGGAGCCAGGAGGATGACAACAAGCCTGGAGCCAGGAGGATGACAACAAGCCTGGAGCCAGGAGGATGACAACAAGCCTGGAGCCAGGAGGATGACAACAAGCCTGGAGCCAGGAGGATGACAACAAGCCTGGAGCCAGGAGGATGACACAGGAGGAGCAGTAAGTATACACAGCTCATGGACCTGAAGATGGGGGTGGGGGGCAGGAAGGCTAATTTTCTCCCCATTGAGGAATAGCAGGCTCTCCTGCTCCAGCCCTGCACAGCCTGCAGTGATCACTCCCCCATACACATCTGATTGCCTTCTACCTATATGTGATTCATTAATTATTAATGCACATAACTGCAGCCAGACCTCAGTGTAAATATGATCCCTGCAGATACACGTCCAGATACAGAGGGCAGTATATACATCCTGGGCTCCATTAACTCTATATGATCATTGTTCTTACACCTAGGTGAAATATTTCATGGCTGCAGGAATAATTCTGCTTAATAGACCAGTCTAAGGCTGCCTTCACATTAGCGTTTGTGAACGCTGCGTACCGCACGCAGCCAAACGCTTGCGCACTGTGTTCCTATGTTTAACATGGGAAAGCATTTGGCTGTGTTTGGTTGCGTTTGCGTTTGGATGCGCACAATTTGTGCTCCCTCTGAACGCAGCTTGTTGCATTTTTTGTGCGGTCGCTTGTTTTATCCGCAAGCGCCAGCAAGCGCACAAACAATGCATAGATCTCAATGGATCCGCAGGACAGCGCAGGAGAACGCTGTGGATCTCATTAAAATCTGTCCCGGTGAGGTGAGGTCGGCGCGGGAGATTTGAAGCAGCGATTAGCTGTTTCTTATCTCCTGCACCGATATCACCCTATTCAGTGTCAGCGTGGGAGATTTAAAACAGCTGTCAGATCAGCTGTTTCTCCCCGCTGACACCGGCGGGAGATCAGGTGTGGCTCTGCATGATCTTCCGGTGGCCACTGCTGATCAGCGGCGGCCACCGGGAGAGATTTCAGTGAGATCCGCAGCGTTCTCCTGCGCTGTCATGCGGAGGACACTGCGGATCCATTGAGATCCATGCATTGTTTGTGTGCTTGCGGGCGCTTGCGGATAAAACAAGCAACCGCACAAAAAATGCAACAGGCTGCGTTCGGAGGGCGCACAAATTGTGCGCATCCGAAGGCAAACGCAGCCATACGCAGGCACATGCGTTCCCATGTTAAACATAGGAACGCAGTGCTCAAGCGTTTGGCTGCGTTCAGTACGCTGCACTTGCAAACGCAAGTGTGAAGGCAGCCTAAGAAAAGAATGGGGAATATAAGTATAACTACAGACCATGACTTACATACCCGAACCTTGGAGGAATAGCACATGAATCACATATGGTACCTTTACACGCCACTACTGCAGGTTGGAAACAACCGGGTGTTTCACGTGCACAAGCACGTACCAACGGTTGAAAACGGTACTCGCACCGCCTTTACACACCACTACAAGGTGCTCTACAGAAGGTGTAAGCCATCTCTGGATGCACCGCCAGGTGCCTCAGGTTACCTTCTACAGAGCACCTTCCCTCATTTACACGCCGCTACAACAAGGTCATATGGGCGGACCTGGGGCAGCAGGGACAACACATAGGTGTGCCAGAGTTGTGGATTACGAGACGCTCGTACGATGATTGGACAATGCAATAACATCATGATTGGCCAGCCAGCGCAGGGAGGCTGCCTAATACATGACGCTATTGCAATTGTGTAGTGTGAGTGGTCAGCTCCTTAAATATGCCGTCCTGTGCAGGGACAACCAATCATAACGCAGGAGCTTCCACCAATGATCGCTGATGGGGCGCGGTGTCCCGGAGGCTGTGTCACGCCCCAGGTAGATACCTAGGTTTCGCAAAAACTCTCCTGTTCCTTATTTACACGCCGCTACCATCGGATTGAAATCAACCTGTTTTAGAGCACTGCTCTGTAACAGGTGCCGAGAGTGACCGGTGGCAACGACCTACTTTACACGCCACTACCTTGGGTTGATTTGACGGTGCAAGATACATTTGTCTCCCAAACACGGTTGTTTTCAACCTTCTGTAGGGGCGTGTAAAGGGACCAATAAAGTCATATTTTACTCTGTACCCAGGACCTTCAATCTGTCTGTGTGCCTGAGCACAAAAGTTATTATATGTATATAGTGTATAGGATAATACATCTAGTATGGAAAATATGTAATGTAACATGGAGTAAATTACGGTAAATAGCATACACTATATAGTCTATAAACAGTATAATGGTACATTTACACGCGGCAACAGGAAGATAGAAACTGGCATGTGTCGGAGACAATTGTACCTTTACCTTCAAAATACCTTGAAGTGGCTGCGTGTAATTCAGGTATCTGCAAGGTGTTTTGAAGGTAAAAGTTACAATTGTCTCCGACACCTGCCGGTTTCTATCTTCCTGTTGCCGTGTGTAAATGTACCATAAGGGATAGTAGTGTACAACATCTACTAATATCAAATGTGCAAAGTGTAACAAAAGATCAATAATAATAAAAATTACGAAATGTCTATTATATAGCATAGGATACATTATATAATACAATCTATGTAATGCCTAGTAAACAGCATATAACATAGTAAATAATATATGGTAGTATATAAGGAAAAGTACAGTACTGTACAACATGTGGTATAGTAATATGGAGAGTGTGTATATACTGTATAAATTAGAGCAGGGGTCTCAAACACGCGGCCCCCGGCTTCAAAGTGCGGCCCGCGGCACCGTGGACAATGTAAGGACGCCGGGATCCACTGTGCAGGTGGCCACCACGGTGCAGTGTGCTGGGGACTGCTGCTTTATTATCACTTCCTGCGGCCTCTACGACAAGCTCCGAGACTCCTTCCCTCAGCTACATCAATGGAAGCTGGCGAGCCAATCGGATCACAGACTCGCAAGTGACGTCATCCAATCAGAAACCTCAAGTGACGTCATTCTCCAACAGAAGGAGGCTCGGAGCTTGTCGTAGCGGCCGCAGGAAGTGATAATAAAGCCGCAGTCCCCAGCACTATGCACCGTGCCGGCCCCTTACACAGCTCACCGTGGCGGCCCCCTGCACAGTGGATCCCGGCATCGTTAAGGTGTGTGTGTGTGAGGGAGAGCGTGACTGTGTGTATGAGAGAGAGTGTGTGTGTATGAGTGTGTGTATGAGTGTGTATGAGAAAGTGAGTGTGTGTGAGTGTGTATGAGAGTGTGTATGAGAAAGTGTGTATGAAAGTGTGTGTGTATGAGAATGTGTATGAAAGTGTGTGTGTGTGTGTGTGTGTATATGAGAGTGTGTGTGTATGAGTGAGTGTGTGTGAGTATGTATGAGAAAGTGTGTGTGTATATGAGTGTGTGTATATGAGTGTATGTATGAATGTATGCATGAGTGTGTGTATGTGTGTATGAGAGTCTGTAAAAGTGTGTGTATGTGAGTATGAGAAAGTGTGTGTGTGTATGTGAGTGTGTATGAGAAAGTGTGTGTATGTGAGTGTGTATGAGAAAGTGTGTGTGTGTGTGTATATGAGTGTATGTATGAATGTATGCATGAGTGTGTGTGTGTGTATGAGAGTCTGTGTAAAAGTGTGTATGTGAGTGAGTATGAGAAAGTGTGTGTGTATTTGAGAGTGAGTGTGTAGAAGAGTGGATGTAGAAGAGTGGGTGTATATGAGTGTGTGTGTGTGTATGAGAGTATGTATGAGAGAGTGTGTTTGTGTCAGTGTGTATGTGCGTTTATGAGTGTGCGTGTGTGTGTGAGTGTGTATGAGAGACTGTGTGTCTGTGTGTGTGTGTGTGCGCAAAAAGAAGCGAGACCAGGTTGGGACATCACTACAAAGTGGCATCATGATGGGGACATTACTACAAGAAGAGGACCAGGATGAGGACCTTACTACAAGATGACAGTCAGAATGGGGACATTCCTACAAGATGAGGACCAAGATGGTGACATTACTACAAGAATGACCATAGTGGGGGACATTAATATAGGATGGGGACCAGTATGAGGACATTATTACAAGAAGGGGACCAGGATGGGGACATTATTACAAGGGAAGACCAGGACGAGAACATTACACAAGATGAGGACCAGAATGGGGACATTACTACAAGAAGGGAACTACGGTGGGGACATTACTAAAAGGAGATCAGGATTTGATCGTTACTACATAGAACGAAAATTCTGGAATTACTAAAAATGTCACTTCGTAATGCAGCCTCCGATATCAATTTTTTTCTATGTGCGGCCCACCAACCCAGCCGAGTTTGAGACCCCTGGATTAGAGTATATCATGTATCGCATCCACTGTAACGTATTGTAGTGCAGAAGACAAGGTAAAGTACATAGTCATATAGAAAGTGTATACTGTGCTATGTATAATGTATGGTATATAGAGAATACATGCTGATATATATTTTATGCTATGTAGTATATAATGAAAGCTATCTAGTGTAGGTTGTGTATACAGTGTACGCTATGTCCTGTATAATGTGCAGTGTATGGTGTATACTTTGTACTTTATAGTGTGCGCTCTGTGGTGTGTAGTATATAATATACCATATCATGCATAGTATGTATTATATCACTATCTGTATTGTTATATACACACTGCACAGCACCACTTCTCCTTTCCTGTATACTGGGTGTAATCCTCATTATCTGTATTATTCTGTATATACACTGCACAGTACCACTTCTCCTGTCCTGTATACTGGGGATAATCCTCAGTATCTGTATTATTCTGTATATATACGCTGCACAGTACCACTTCTCCTGTCCTGTATACTGGGTGTAATCCTCAGTGTCTGTATTATTCTGTGTATATACGCTGCACAGTACCACTTCTCCTGTCCTGTATACTGGGTGTAATCCTCAGTATCTGTATTATTCTGTATATATACACTGTACAGTACAACTTCTCCTGTCCTGTATACTGGATGTAATCCTCAGTATCTGTATTATTCTGTATATATACACTGCACAGTACCACTTCTCCTGTCCTGTATACTGGGTGTAATCCTCAGTATCTGTATTATTCTGTATATATACACTGTACAGTACCACTTCTCCTGTCCTGTATACTGGATGTAATCCTCAGTATCTGTATTATTCTGTATATATACTCTGCACAGTACCACTTCTCCTGTCCTGTATACTGAGTGTAATCCTCAGTATCTGTATTATTCTGTATATATACACTGCACAGTACCACTTCTCCTGTCCTGTATACTGGGTGTAATCCTCAGTGTCTGTATTATTCTGTATATATATACTGCACAGCACCACTTCTCCTGTCCTGTATACTGAGTGTAATCCTCAGTATCTGTATTATTCTGTATATATACACTGCACAGTACCACTTCTCCTGTCCTGTATACTGGGTGCAATCCTCAGTATCTGTATTATTCTGTATATATATCACTGCACAGTACCACTTCTCCTGTCCTGTATACTGGGTGTAATCCTCAGTATCTGTATTATTCTGTATATATACACTGCACAGTACCACTTCTCCTGTCCTGTATACTGGGGGCAATCCTCAGTATCTGTATTATTCTGTATATATACACTGCACAGTACCACTTCTCCTGTCCTGTATACTGGGTGTAATCCTCAGTATCTGTATTATTCTGTATATATACACTGCACAGTACCACTTCTCCTGTCCTGTATACTGGGTGTAATCCTCAGTATCTGTATTATTCTGTATATATACACTGCACAGTACCACTTCTCCTGTCCTGTATACTGGGTGTAATCCTCAGTATCTGTATTATTCTGTATATATACACTGCACAGTACCACTTCTCCTGTCCTGTATACTGGGTGTAATCCTCAGTGTCTGTATTATTCTGTATATATACACTGCACAGTACCACTTCTCCTGTCCTGTATACTGGGTATAATCCTCAGTATCTGTATTATTCTGTATATATACGCTGCACAGTACAACTTCTCCTGTCCTGTATACTGGATGTAATCCTCAGTATCTGTATTATTCTGTATATATACACTGCACAGTACCACTTCTTCTGTCCTGTATACTGGGTGTAATCCTCAGTATCTGTATTATTCTGTTATATATACACTGTACAGTACCACTTCTCCTGTCCTGTATACTGGGTGTAATCCTCAGTATCTGTATTATTCTGTATATATGCACTGCACAGTACCACTTCTCCTGTCCTGTATACTGGGTGTAATCCTCAGTATCTGTATTATTCTGTATATACACACTGCACAATACCACTTCTCCTGTCCTGTATACTGGGTGTAATCCTCAGTATCTGTATTATTCTGTATATACACACTGCACAGTACCACTTCTCCTGTCCTGTATACTGGGTGTAATCCTCAGTATCTGTATTATTCTGTATATACACACTGCACAATACCACTTCTCCTGTCCTGTATACTGGGTGTAATCCTCAGTATCTGTATTATTCTGTATATACACACTGCACAGTACCACTTCTCCTGTCCTGTATACTGGGTGTAATCCTCAGTATCTGTATTATTCTGTATATACACACTGCACAATACCACTCCTCCTGACCTGTTGTCAGAGGCGGTATTGGACTTTGACTCTTAGCATTTAAATGTTGTTTCAATTGATTATCCCCAATATTCTCTTCTGTACAGGTGATGACTTTCCCTTCGCTGCGGATTTGACCGCTGGGACCCAACAATCTGAGAAACGTGGCTTTGAACAGTAACATGTGAATGGAGCTGCGGCTGATTATTCCCTCTGCTGCACCATTCACATGTGGCTCTTCAGATAATGACTAAGAAAGTGATGAGGCCACGACAACGTTAAAAGCAGATTTCACTGATCGGGGCTGATGGGTGATATAGTATGTGGGCTGGTGGGATCATTTTTCCAGGGCTGCTTTTTGGTCCCAGTCCGGCCCTGCTTGTCCCCGTGCGTGGTGAATATCTCATGTTGGGGCCCCACCTTAGTGACTATATGCTGGTATGTGCTGTTAGTTTTTGGCACTATCATTAAGTCCTTCTCATTCACAACTGTCAACTGGTAACTGTCATTTTTTCCCCATTATGTAGATAGGGGCAAAATTGTTTGGTGAATTGGAATGCGCAGGGTTAAAATTTCGCCTCACATTATAGCCTGTGACACTCCCGGGGTCCAGACGTGTGACTGTGCAAAATTTTGTGGCTATAGCTGACAGCTGTCGATTTTCCTCCAACACTTTTCCATTCACTTTTTCCCCATTATGTAGATAGGGGCAAAATTGTTTGGTGAACTGGAACGCGCAGGGTTAAAATTTCGCCTCACAACATAGCCTATGACGCTCTCGGGGTCGAGATGTGTGACTGTGCAAAATTTTGTGGCTGTAGTTGCGACGGTGTAGATGCCAATCCCGGATATACACACACACATACACACACACATACACACAGCTTTATATATTAGATAAAATATCACTTTTATTGGTTCATTATATAAAAGCAGACACATAAACGTTTTACATGAAGTACTTGGTGGAAGACACCTCCCAGGGCTACAAGCAGGTAGTCACACAGTGGGTTTATAGTATACAGTCTTGGCCAAAAGTTTTGAGAATGACACCAAAATGATATTTTCACATGATCTGCTGCCCTCTGGTTTTTATTTGTGTTTGTCTGATGTTTATATCACATACAGAAATATAATTGCAATCATATTATGAGTACCAAAAGGTTATATTGACAGAATGAGTTAATGCAGCAAGTCAATATTTGCAGTGTTGACCCTTCTTCTTCAGGATCTCTGCAATTCTCCCTGGCATGCTCTCAATCAACTTCTGGACCAAATCCTGACTGATGGCAGTCCATTCTTCCATTCTTCCATTCGTGCATAATCAATGCTTGCATTTTCCAGAATTTGTTGGTTTTTGTTTGTCCACCCGTCTCTTGATGATTGACCACAAGTTCTCAATGGGATTAAGATCTGGGGAGTTTCCAGGCCACGGACCCAAAATCTCTATGTTTTATTCCCTGAGCCATTTAGTTATCACCTTTGCTTTATGGCAAGGTGCTCCATCATGCTGGAAAAGGCATTGTTGGGCGCCAAACTGCTCTTGGACGGTTGGGAGAAGTTGCTCTTGGAGGACATTCTGGTACCATTCTTTATTCATGGCTGTGTTTTTAGGCAAGACTGTGAGTGAGCCGATTCCCTTGGCTGAGAAGCAACCCCACACATGAATGGTTTCAGGATGCTTTACAGTTGGCATGAGACAAGACTGGTGGTAGTGCTCACCTCTTCTTCTCCGATTAAGCTGTTTTCCAGATGTCCCAAACAATCAAAAAGGGGATTCATCAGAGAAAATGACTTTAAACCCCAGTCCTCAGCAGTCCACTCCCTGTACCTTTTGCAGAATATCACTCGGTCCCTGATGTTTTTTCTGGAGAGAAGTGGCTTCTTTGCTGCCCTCCTTGAAACCAGGCCTTGCTCAAAGAATCTCCGCCTCACAGTGTGTGCAGAAGCACTCACACCTGCCTGCTGCCATTCCTGAGCAAGCTCGGCACTGCTGGTAGTCTGATCCCGCAGCTGAAACAGTTTTAAGATACGGTCCTGTCGCTTGCTGGTCTTTCTTGGGCACCCTGGATCCTTTTTGACAACAATGGAAGCTCTCTCCTTGAAGTTCTTGATGATGCGATAGAATGTTGACTGAGGTGCAATCTTTCTAGCTGCAATACTCTTCCCTGTTAGGCCATTTTTGTGCAGTGCAATGATGACTGCACGTGTTTCTTTAGAGATAACACTGGTGAACTGAAGAGAAACAATGATCCCAAGCACCAGCCTCCTTTTAAAGTGTCCAGTGGTGTCATTCTTACTTAATCATGACTGATTGATCACCAGCCCTGTCCTCATCAACACCCACACCTGTGTTAATGGAACAATCACTAAAACGATGCTAGCTGCTCCTTTTAAGGCAGGACTGAAATGATGTTGAAATGTGGTTTTGGGGCTTAAAGTTCATTTTCTAGGCAAATATTGACTTTGCAAGTAATTGCTGTTAAGTTGATCACTCTTTATAACATTCTGGAGTATATGCAAATTGCCATTAGAAAAACTGAAGCAGTAGACTTTGTTAAAATTAATATTTGCATCATTCTCAAAACTTTTGGCCATGACTGTACAGTATACAACAGTTAAATAGCGTGCACATATGATGACAATTCTGACAATGTTATCAAGGATCACTTACCCATAATGCACACCAATAGTTGTCCTGACTAACCCCCACAGGTCCTGGCGTTGTAGCGCGCCCCTAGCAGCCGTTTCGCCACTGCTTGGTCACAGGGGCTGGTTCTCAGAGTGATCTCAGGCTGTTAAATACTCAGCTGACCCTAATCAAGTCGCCCGCCATTGCGCCGCGTCATTTCCGCCGCTGAAAAGCCTTCCTTTGCAACTGGGCATGCGCGGGACATCATTTTGACGTCATTTATCGTGCATGCGCAATGCGCCGGTCGGCCGATCGGCCAGTAGAGCAATGTGCACATCTAAAAAAATAGCGACGGTGGCCATTTTGTGGAAGAAAAATTAGATATACCTACTATTGGAGCCAAGGGAATTCTATTATAACGCCTGGGGACAATATTTAAGGATCTGTCACTATACATATAGCTTATACATATAGCTGAGTGTATGTATATGTATGTGTGTATGTCACTCTGCCCCCCATTTGCCCCCACCCCCTTCATAATACACAGGATGCACATGACTCCACTCAGCAGGAGGCCGCACTCAGCCCCAAGTATACAGCAGGAGGCTGCAAACAGCCCCCAGTATACAGCAGGATGACACACACAGCCCACAGTATACAGCAGGAGGCCCCACGCAGCCCCCCCCAGCAGGAGGAAACACACAGCCCCAGGATATAGCAGGAGGCCACACACTGCCACCAGTATACAGCAGAAAGCCTATTTGTGACTTTTATGTGCAAATATTTTTTTCTTAAACCATTTTATTTTGTTATAGCTAAGAACAGTTAGTTACTAACCCCGCACCTCTTTTGCCTCAGGGAACATCCTAGACTATGTTTTGAGGGGAAATTTTAACCCCGCACTTTACAGTCAGTCACCAAAAAAAAGACCTATTCACTGTTTTTATGTGTAAGGTCATAGATACTGTTTTGACAGCCTGCATAATTATCAGGTGACCTATAACTTACCATGTATGGAAGAGAACAAAGCAGTGATTTTCAATAGAATGAATCAAACGCAAATCCACAACACAAATCCACAAGTAGAAGTCAGGAGGCACAAATACCACACAAATACAGTGACATAACTCGGAATGTTATAAGCTAACATTCTATTGTGACATCACTGTTTTGTTCTATTCCAGTTAGCAGTCACCTGATAAATATGCTGGCTCTCAAAACAGTATCTATTACTAGAGATGAGCGATGTTCGATTAGAATTGTTCGCCAATTTCAAATTCAAACTGTTTTGCGCTATGATCGAGTCATTCGACGAATTCGTACAATTTGCTAAAAATCCGGTAATTCGAGTTTCTGTTCGATAACGCTTCGTTCACCAAAAGCGTTACTAACTTTTCACAGTAATGCTTTTGGTGGGCGTAATTATGAGTTTCAGTGTCTAGGAATAAATAGCGGGCGGGAGGGGGATGCTGGGGAGAAGTCTGTGGTCATATATGCAGATCTCCATTTTTTTCTTTACCGCTTACTTACTGTGTGGGTGGTCCGGTCTGTCAGCCTATCAGCATGCATATGTCAAAGTGAACTTTTTTCACTCAAGGATCTGTGTCATTGGCTGGCAATGTCACATGCCTTGCCATATAAAACCTGGCCATTTTATCCTGCTCGCCATTTTCTTAGTGCTGCAGCTCAGTGTCAGACGACACCGTTGCTGGTGCTGCAGTGTGCAATACAGACCAAGCTAGTTAGATAGAGATAATCCAGGGATAAGGGAAAGGGGGGATAGGTGCTACTACTGGTATTTACCTTGGAGGCCGGTTTGTGCTGAGGAGTGAGGCGTCTGTGATCCACTGATTAGATTGACATGTCAATCCAAGCTAGTTAGATAGGTAGCGATTCAATTGCAAGTTAGATAGAGAGATAGTTGATAGGTTTAGGGACTACTTTGAAGAACAGCCCTTTTGAGGGCTCAAAAAGCAGTTTTTGCCAGGCAGGTCTCTACAAAGAAAGCTTGTTAGACAGCGATTCAATTGCAAGTTAGATAGATAGGTGATAGGTTTAGGCAGTACTTCCAAGAGCAGGTCTTTTAAGGGCTTAACAGCAGTTTTTGCCAGGTAGGTCTGTTCCAGTGATGTGCAAGCGTTTTTTTACAGCATCTGGCCAAATCTAGCCAGTAAATCATTTTTGGCTAGTAACATTGTATGCCAGGCATTGGTGTAGCACTGTTGTGAAGAAGCTACACTGCCTGTCATTAATAGCATTTTTTACTGCATCTAGCCAAGCAAATCCATTTTGGATAGTGGCAGTATATGCCAGGCATTGGTGTAGCACTGTTGTGAAGAAAGCTACACTGCCTGTCATTAATAGCCATTTTTTACTGCATCTAGCCAAGCAAATCCATTTTGGATAGTGGCAGTATATGCCAGGGCATTGGTGTAGCACTGTTGTGAAGAAAGCTACACTGCCTGTCAGTAACAGACATTTTTTAGTGCATCTAGCCAAACAAATCTTTTTAGGCTACTAACACAGTTTGACTAGGTAGCTGTACTGCTGTGTTCTTTTGAAAAGTACCACCACACAGCGCAGAAAACACTTTTGTATTGCATCTGTCAAAAACTACTTACCAAAACTATTTAGGCTAGTACCACAGTTTTACTAGCTAGCTGTACTTCACTGTTCCTTTGAAAAGTACCGCCACACAGTGTAGAAAACACTTTTATATTGCATGTGACCAAAACTACTTACCAAAACTATTTAGCCAACTAGCACAGTTTGACTAGGTAGCACTACTTCATTGTTCTTTTGAAAAGTACTGCCACACAGTGTAGAAAATACTTTTGAATTACATGTGACCAAAACTTCTTCCCAAAATGATTTAGGCTTCTAGCACAGTTTGACTAGATAGCAGTGTGGAGACACGGGGGTCAGTGGGTACTCTCGTCTGCTTGGCCAGCCGCCTTTAGCAGGACAGCCTGGACCAGGGCTCATCCCCAAATTGAGCGCCCGGGCTCCTTACCCGTGGGCGGAACACTACTCAGACAACACAGGGTGAGGGAACCACAATATTAAGACTTTATTGGATCCCCAAACAGTTAACAGCATATAACACATAACCAGCAAAACACAAAATGTAACAGGCAACAGAGTCTCACCCTTCCGCTGGCTCACCAGGCATTAGAATATAGCACAGCAAAGTCTGTAGCCAGGTGACTGGATCGTCCCAACCTGGGTTGCTTCCTTATGCAGTCTTCGTTATCCCAGCCAAATCCGATCATTCGATGCTGAAATCCTTGTGGCTTTATAATCCAGGTTCTGATCCCCTTGGTCGGCACCAAAATGCCTAGGCCTGGGGTTATGGCTTGCCAATCGGACCCAAAGATCCTAGATTAGCTGCCTGTATCCAATCTGCTGGTCAAAATGAACAGTCCTCCTTATATACCCTCAGCCCTCATTGCAGGATATTGGGGACTTCACGATTGGTGGAATAAGACTGTCTTTTCATTGGCTAGATCTCAAACTTTTTATAAAACTACCTCCAGTTTTGTATTGCTGGCAAGTGAGAGCCACACTACTGATTGACATAGCAATGGAATGTAAGTAGGATTAAGTTCTGTCAAGGGAGAGCCACATACTGTTTGACATAGCAATGGAATGTAAGTAGGATTAAGTTCTGTCAAGGGAGAGCCACATACTGATTGACATAGCACCTAGCAAGATATGTTTAGTCTGCAAACCATGACATTAAAGAATGGTGGAGTTGACAATCCACATAGTAATACAATGGCATTCTAACAGGATTAAGTTTATCTGACCTTACAGAGGAGAGATAATTGCATTACATAGGTCAACATCACCAAACATCTACAAGACTGGTAGGAACAATGGGTAAGCAAAATACAAAATACTGTCTGGCTAGATTTTAAGAACTTAACCCACGCTATTCATTGAAAGAGTCCATTTCGTCACAAGCAGTACTTCATTGTTCTTTTGAAAAGTACCGTCACACAGTGCAGAAAACACTTTTGGATTGTATCTGCCAAAAACTACTTACCAAAACTATTTAGGCTAGTACACACAGTTTTTCTAGCTAGCAGTACTTCAGTGTTCTTTTGAAAAGTACCGCCACACAGTGCAGAAAACAGTTTTGAATTGCATGTGACCAAAAATACTTACCAAAACTATTTAGGGTTCTAGCACAGTTGAACTAGATAGCAGTACTTCATTGTTCATTTGAATAGTACCGCCACACAGTGCAGAAAACACTTTTGGATTGCATCTGCCAAAAACTACTTACTAAAACTATTTAGGCTAGTACCACAGTTTTAGTAGCTAGCAGTAGTTCACTGTTCCTTTGAAAAGTACTGCCACACAGTGCAGAAAACACTTTTGTATTGCATGTGAGCAAAACTACTTATCAAAACCTATTTAGGCTAGTACCACTGTTTGGCTAGTCAGCTCTGCTAGTTTTGCATCCATTGTTTTTTGTGCCAACAACTACAGAGTTGCTAATTACTTACCCTCCAAAATCAGTGGTAAAAGGTTTGCTGATGGTGGAAAGGGGAATAGGCGTGTTGGTAAGAGTAAAAATCTTTGTGTCTTTGTGTCTGTGTGGTAGGTGCTAAAGTAACAGAAACATCTGGTGAACAAATACTGTCTTCAAGCCAAACTAAAATGTCTACTTCTTTTCGTGGACGATCTGATATCATCCCTTTCTTACGCAACAGATCATCGCTAAAACTTGTAGATGAGGCCCAAAAAGAGCAGGTGCTTGAATGGATATCAAGCGCTCCATTAAGTGGGCTCTCCTCCACCTCAACTTCAACATCACAAACACTCCAGTCCTCTGAGGTGTCACCCCAATCGCACTTGCTTCCTCATAGCTCACAAGTCTCCAGCCGCCCTATTGACTATGGGGAAACAGAGATGGGTGAGTCTGCAGAGCTGTTCACTCATGCTATAGCCTGGGAATCAGAGGTCTGCTCCAAAGCTTCATTGAGTCAAGACGAGGAAATGATCTGCACCAATGCTCAAAATCTTTGTGAGTCAGATCTAGGCCCAGATGAAGAAGGGTCATAATGTACCTGGAAATGGGAGATAATGTGCAATAGGGTCTTATCTTTGTATGAAAAGAGTGCAGGGAATATCAGGATCTGCTAACCTGGTCCGGTTGTGTATTCCCACAACCAAGTATGAGCGCGAGGGGTCAGCTGCAGGATCCACACATCCACGGGTCACCGCGGTGCAAGAACTGTAGGACGATGTGTCGCTCAATCCGCGCTGCTGCCGAAAGGAACACCAGAAGACCGGAGTATCTGGAAAGATTGTAGCTTTATTCAATCATACACATTTTGGAGCTTAAGCAATTTCCTTCCTCAGGACAGTGCACGGTCACTGTGTGCTCACTCCCACTGTTCACATCCTGCACCTCAACAACTTGTATCTCTACAGAAGTTGTTCGGCCTGCCGGTTCACCGACTGAAATACGATGTGCGGACACGATGGAATTCCACTCTGCACATGTTGCAACGCCTGTGGCAGCAGCAACAAGCCCTGGTGCAGTATGTTATGACATATAGCCTGGTCCAACGCGATCCACGGGTGGGAAAATCACGCTGCTGGAGTGGTCTCAGATCAAGGACCTGTGCACCCTTCTGCAGAGTTTTGAAATGGCTACTAAGATGTTTAGCGCTGATGATGCCATTATCAGCACAACAATTCTGGTCATCTACATGCTGGAGAATACTTTAACTGGTATTCGAAGTCAGGTGGTGGGCCAAGAGCAAGGGGAGGAAGTACAGGAGGAGGCGTATGCGGAAGCGATAACAAGATCTCTAAGGTCCAGACTGTCGGCAGCACCAAGACGGCTGGCAAGGGAGGGTGGGCGAGAGGGATTAACGAGGGCTCATGGTAGCAGCCAAACTGTTGATGAAGGTGCAGGAGCCAACGAAGAAATGGAGGACGAAGAGGCAATGGGCATGGAAGACTCAGCAGAGGAGGGAGATCTGGATCATATTTCTGTTGTGCGAGGTTGGGGGGAGAGGGCAGTGGAAGGAAGCGTGAATATTACCTCACCGCCACCAACACAACAAGGACTTGGTCCTCCTGGATGCACAAGACACATGAGCACCTTCTTGCTGCACTACCTGCAACATGATTCTCTGATTTTTAGAATCCGAAGTAATGCCGACTACTGGGTTGCCACACTCTTAGATCCCCGGTACAAGAGTAAATTTGGCCAAATGATTCCTGCCCTCGAAAGGGATTCATGCATGCAGGAGTATCAACAGAAACTTATAATTAATCTTAGATCTGCTTTTCCCCAAAACACCAGTGGAGCACATAGTGAATATCGCAGCTCTAACTTTCCAACCCTGGGAACGCCGAGTTGTCATCATCACTCAAACGTTAACAGAAACAGTCTATCTAGTAACAGCAATTTTGTGGAATCATTTCACCAATTTTTTACACCATCCTTTGCAACGCCAGAAGAGAGAACAAGTCTGACACATAGTGAACACCCAGGGAGGATGGTACAGGAGGATCTACAGCTCAATATCGATGCCATGACTGGACAACTAGACCTTGTTCATTTTGGCTTCCATACTGGAAAAATGTCCTGAGCTTGCCACTCATGCCTTGGAGATTTTGTTGTGCCCCGCAGCCAGCGTTCTCTCTGAACGTGTCTTCAGCACTGCTGGTAATGTGCTGACGGATAAGCGCACGCGTCTGTCCAACGACAGTGTAGACAGATTAACGTTAATCAAAATGAACAAGTCATGGATCAGCAAATTCTTTGCCATCCCTGTGTTGCTTGACTTGAGTAGGGCCCTCTGAGCTCAATACCTATCCTTGATACTCCTGCCCCTGTTTCTGAATATTCAACCTTTTTGTCCATCAAACCAGTGATGAACAAATTAGCTGTATTCACATCCACCATTTTTGGGTGTTTAAAAGCATTGTTTGGTCAATCTCCCCTGTCCACTAGGCCTAATCAAGTCACTTACCTACCTCTCTTATTTCCTGTAGTAATCCACAAAACTGATAGTGGTCCCAACTGTGTGTTGCGGGGCATAACTTTGATGGGAACGCTTGCATGAGCTTTGAGTTTATCTGGTCTACTAGGCCCAAACAGGTCTCTGGCCTACCTCTCCATTATTTCCTCTAGTAGTCCACAAAACTAATGGTGGTCCCACCTGTGCATAGCGGGTCATATCATTGATGGGAACGCTTGCATGAGCTTTGAATTTATGTGGCCCTCTAGGCCCAAACAGGTTTCTGACCTACCTCTCTATTATTTCCTCTAGTGCTCCACAAAACTAATGGTGGTCCCACCTGTGCATAGCGGGTCATATCATTAATGAGAACTCTTGCATGAGCTTTGACTTTATGTGGCCCTCTAGGCCCAAACAGGTCACTTACCTACCTCTCTTATTTCCTCTCGTAATCCACGAAACTGATAGTGGTCCCACCTGTGTGTGGCAGGGCATATCATTGATGGGAATGCTTGCATGAGCTTTGAATTTATGTGGCCCTGTAGGCCCAAACAAGTCTCTGACCTACCTCTCTATTATTTCCTCTACTACTCCACAAATCTAATGGTGGTTCCACCTGTGTGTGGCGGGGCATATCATTAATGGGAACGCTTGCATGAGCTTTGACTTTATGTGGCCCTCTAGGCCCAAACAGGTCACTGAGCAATCTCTCCATTATTTAGTGTTGTATTCCACAAAACTAATGGTGGTCCCACCTGTGTGTGGCGGAGCATGTCATTGATGGGAACGCTTGCATGAGCTTTGACTTTATGTGGCCCTCTAGGCCCAAACAAGTTTCTGACCTACGTCTCCATTATTGCCTGTTGTACTCCACAAAACTAATGGTGGTCCCACCTGTGTGTGGCGGAGCATGTCATTGATGGGAACACTTGCATGAGCTTTGACTTTATGTGGCCTCTAGGCCCAAACAAGTTTCTGACCTACGTCTCCATTATTGCCTGTTGTACTTCACAAAACTAATGGTGGTCGCACCTGTGTATAGCGTGGCATATCATTAATGGAAACGCTTGTATGAGCTTTGACTTTATTTGGCCCTCTAGGCCCAAACAGGTCTCTGACCTACCTCTCCATTATTTCCTGTTGTATTCCACAAAACTAATGGTGGTCCCACCTGTGTATAGTGGGGCATATCATTAATGGGAATGCTTGCATGAGCTTTGACTTTATGTGGCCCTCTAGGCCCAAACAGGTCTCTGACCTACCTCTCTATTATTTCCTCTAGTGCTCCACAAAACTAATGGTGGTCCCACCTGTGTATGGCGGGGCATATCATTAATGGGAATGCTGGCATGAGCTTTGAATTGATGTGGCTCTCTAGGCCCAAACAGGTCTCTGACCTACCTCTCCATTATTTCCTCTAGTACTCCAAAAAATAATGGTGGTCCCACCTGTGTATAGCGGGGCATATCATTAATGGGAACGCTTCCATGAGCTTTGACTTTATTTGGCCTTCTAGGCCCAAACAGGTCTCTGACCTACCTCTCTATTATTACCTGTTATATTCCACAAAACTAATGGTGGTCCCACCTGTGTATAGCGGGGCATATCATTAATGGGAATGCTTGCATGAGCTTTGACTTCATGTGGCCATCTAGGCATAAACAGGTCTCTGACCTACCTCTTCATTATTTTCTCTAGTACTCTACAAAACTAATGGTGGTCCCACCTGTGTATGGTGGGGCATATAATTAATGGGAATGCTTGCATGAGCTTTGACTTTATGTGGCCCTCTAGGCCCAAACAGGTCACTTATCTACCTCTCTTATTTCCTGTAGTAATCCACAAAACTGATAGTGGTCCCACCTGTGTGTGGCGGGGCATATCATTGATGGGAACACTTGCATGAGCTTTGAATTTATGTGGCCCTCAAGGCCCAAACAGGTCTCTGACCTACCTGTCCATTATTTCCTCTAGTACTCCACAAAACTAATGGTGGTCCCACCTGTGTATAGCGGGCATATCATTAATGGGAACGCTTCCATGAGCTTTGAATTTATGTGGCCCTCTAGGCCCAAACAGGTCTCTGACCTACCTCTCTATTATTTCATGTAGTACTCCACAAAACTAATGCTGGTCCCACCTGTGTGTGGCGGGGCATATCATTGATGGGAACGTTTGCAAGAGCTTTGAATTTATGTGACCTTCTAAGCCCAAACAGGTCACTTATCTACCTCTCTTATTTCTTGTAGTAATCCACGAAAGTGGTAGTGGTCCCACCTATGTGTGGTGGGGCATAACTTTGATGGGAGCACTTACACGAGCTTTGAGTTTATCCAACCTACTTGGCCCAAACAGGTCTCTGACCTCCCTATTATTTCCTGTAATATTCCAAGAAACTGATGGTGGTCCCACCTGTGTGTAGCGGGGCATAACATTGATGGGAGCCCTTGCATGAGCTTCGAGGGAATCCGGCTCACTAGGCCTATTCAGGTCACTGACCTACCTCTCTAGTTTTTACTGTAATACTCCACAAAACATATCGTTTCTGAGCAATGTTTAACTTTGAAATGCTAGGCCAGGTCCTGTTCCAGACCCTGTGCCATGCATGCAGGCTGTACCATTCAGCAATTTTTGGTCTGGGACAATTGATGCCATTTTGCTGTAGGTGTGACCCTTTGGAAAGAGTGAGGATTCTTGTTGGAGTCCCCTTGCTATGTTTTACATGATTTAAGAAGGGTGTGACATGCCTATACCTGTGTCTCATCCTCCTTTTACTCTTCCACCTCTTTTTACTTAATTTAGAAAACTATTGCCACTTTGCCTCTGACTATTTGTACTGTCTTTGGATTGTTGTCACTTTTCCTGGTGTTTTTTGTCAATTCTGAGTAGTTTGGCAGCTTTTGGAGATCTTTGAAGGTGTTTTCTATATGTTTACTGTAGCCTGCCATTGATTTCAATGGGGTTCGACTGATTCGATGAACAAATCACTAATTCGACAAATCGAACCGAATTCGAACATTGAGGTGGTGGCTCATCACTATCTATTACCTTATATGTACACACAGTGAATAGGCCTTTTTTTGGCGACTGACTTAAAACAACGTCTATGACGTTCCCTGAGTCAACTAGGACTCATAATCGGGCAACGCCGGACTCTACAGCTAGTTTACCATACTGATGGCTGGACCATACAGTAAAAGTACTCTTTCCCATTTACCTTTTGTGCCTGGGCTCTGACTCCTGTTGGTGTTTGTTGAACTATGTTAATCTGTAAAGACTCATAGTGTCTGTACATACAATATTACCTCTCAGATGTAAAGTGCTGCCACATATGTTGGCGCTATATTTGGTTGATATTATTTTACTGGTATTATTTGAGCACTGTATGAATTATTTGGTTTGTAATATCTTGGCACTGTAAATTAGTATTATTTGGGGATGATATATTAGTATTAGGCTGCTTTCACATCAGTGTTTTACGCTGATCGCGGCAGTTGCGGTGAAAAAAAATGCAACTGCCGCGATTACCGCATAACGGCCGCACTTGCATTTTTTTCGCGGCCGCACCTGCCGCAAGTGCCGATACCACACTTGCCCCACCTGCCGCAAGCCCCCATAGACATTGTATGGGGCTTGCTGCAAGTGAACCGCAAGTGTGGCCGTTATGTGGTAATCGCGACAGTTGCGTTTTTTTCACCGCAACTGCCGTGATCAGCGTAAAACGCTGATGTGAAAGCAGCCTTATTTGGTTATTCTATGTTGGTATTTGTATTGTTGGTATTACTGTACATTAGTATTTGGTTTGTAATATTTGACCACTGTACATTGGAATTATTTGTCTGACATTATGTAGGCACTGAATATTGGTATATTTTGGCATTATTTGAGCACTGTATACTGATATTTGGTTGGTGTTGAGCACTGTATATTTGGTTTGTATTTACGGACACTGCCCATTTGAAATGATGACTTGTTTCTTTTGATAACTTGGAATGGCAGCTTATGGAGGGCTTAGCACAAATGTGCACAGATATTGGTTGGAGATTTGTTTCCTGAGTGGGTGAGTTCTATCAATATTTACAGAGTGGATTATTCAAGACCTTTGATTACTTTCCCTTTGCTCTGTGGGATGCAACTGTTATAGTCAGATATGTAAAAATTAGGTAGACTGTCCACAATAAGGCTAAGGGTAGATGAGAATGAATTTGTTGCGCATTTTTACTATGTGCATTTGTAAAAATGCACAGCAAATGCACATAGTATGTAGGTCAGCCAGCAAAGTCAATGTGACTTTGCCTATCCTGTGCCGACATCTGCACATTTTTGCGCGGTGAAATAGATGCTTATTTTTACGAATCTTTCGATCTGTAAAAATGAGTAGAATGTCAACTCTTTTGCTCAGCTTACCTTGCATACTGGCAGGCACTTCCAGATTTCGTCCACCTCTCATGTCATGTGAGTGGGGGGCACGTGACCCACGTGATATATGACATGGCGGAAACCCGGAAGTGCCTGCAAGTACGCAAGTGGCGTAATACTGAGCGGGGAGAGCAGAGAAGGATGCAGAATTTACTGCATCAAAAAAGCACCTATTAGGCTGCTTTCACATCAGCATTCGTGGCAGATTCTGCATTTTGTCGCATCTGCAGGGTGCCGGAACACTTGCGGCAAGCCTGACTTTGACTAATGCATTCCCTATGGAACTTGTGTACATGCGCGGCACTTGTGGTTTTGCTGCAATCCGGCCAATCCATCACTTGCGGCAATGGAAAATAATCGCTGCCCTAAGTGATGCAAGTGCAAAACCGCAAGTGCCGCAAATGTCCGCAAGTCCCATATGGAATGATTTAGGCTGAACACAGTCTTGCCACAAGTGTTCCGGTAGGCGGCAGATGCGTATCTGCCGCTAATGCCAAGAAATGCTGATGTGAAAGTAACCTAGCAAAAGCGCAACACTTTTATTACGTAATAGGTGCTTGTAATGAATGCAAATTTGATGCAGAAAATTCTGCATCACTCGTGGAGTGTCTGAACATAGCCTAATGGTTGGTGTTGTTTTGTATGTACACCTAATCTGATACTAAACAGATACTTACAGAAGATCATCAATTAAAGCCAATAGTAACCACTTCCTACTTCCTATAGAATGAATTTATTTGGAGTGTGACATTGTTTAGGTGACTTGGTCAAATACTATGTAGCCTTGTGTGTAATAAGAAAAAATTATATCTCAATATGATTGCATGGGATATCTATGTGAGGAGCACATCTAGCATGTGCATATATATATATGTATACAAATGTGTTTACACACACAAATATATACAGTACATATATTTTTTCATTATTATTATTATCATTATTATTTTAATGTGTTAAAATTAGTAAGGCCAGGGTATTATAGACACAGATCTCCAGGTGTTAATTATAAATATGGCTGGTAATATTTGGGCACTAAATAACTGTATTATTTAGGCATAGTGTGTGGTATTAGTTGGTTGGGATATTTATTTTCTATTATTATTATTTATTTTTTTTTTTTACATATTTCGGAGCTTTATATCTTGCTACTACTATTGGTGTTCTAAATTTTTGTTATTTTTGTCTTGTATAATATTTTTGTTCATTACTGAGAATTGTATATTGGCCTGTTATTTTGGTATTTTTTTACGTTCACAGCTGAGCCGCATCAACGGTGAACTCGGGTGACCCAAAGAACAGCATCATATGGCACACCGATCCCAGCCGTAGAGTGAACGCTTCTCTCGCTCATTTGATGTCTGGGCTGTGTATTACATCATGCTGTTCATGGGGGTCAACCAAGTTCACCGCTGACACAGCTCAGCAATGAATTTAGCTGACCTTTCACACAGCCGGCTGTTCACTGTTTGCCTGCTTATCTCTGCGAGCAGACGTGTGTGTCTGCCCGCAGAGACGTAGCAGAGACGTAGCAGAGCTGAAGATATTCCCTGTGGATTACATCAGATTGAGGTTTTTTTCGTTAATAAAGATAGAGTCCCTAAATGTCTTGTGTTTTATTTCTAATAATATATTTTTTCTCTGTGTTGTGTTTTATTTTATGTTTACTAGAAATTCATGGTGGCTGAGTCTAATATTGGCCTGACATCATAAATTTTGGGTATTGCGTCAGCTGACAATTCAAAGTTGGCATTAACTCATTCATTAACCAGCATGTCACAGCCACCAGGGCCGCTGGAAGAGACGGGAAAAGCACTTAAAAATGGTGCTACGAAAGAATGCGCCATTTTAAGGGGTGGCTGCGGGCTGCGGATTTCAGAATGGGGGACCCAGAATGGTTGGGCCTTTACACGCTGAGAATCCCAGCGTCACCTTGGCTGGCAATCAAAAATATGGTGAAGACCACACATTTTTAAAATTTATTTATTTAAATAATTAAAAAATAATAATGGGTTTCTGTGTATTTTGTTTGCCAGCCAAGGTAAAGCCAGGCAGCTGGGGGTGGCAGCCCATAGCTGTCCGCCTTATCTGCGTTGATAATCAAATATATCGCAGAGCGCTACGCAAAGTTTTAGAATTTTTTTTATTGTACTGTGATGTCAGTCAATGGCTGAGGGGTCCAAAAGCCAATCACAGATGCTGTTACAAAGAATGGGTGTCTGTGATTCGCTGCTGGAGTAACCTGAAACCAGCCCATACATTCTAGCATCTAGAATGTATGAGCAGTTTCCAGGTTACTCCAACAGCCAATCACAGACATCCAATCTCTGTGACAGCATCTGTGATTGGCTCTTGGAGCCAGTGCAGTGAAAATCCTGGAGGTTAATGAGTCGCCCCGGACGTAGAGATCACGGAATGCCGGGACATGGGACAGTGGAACAGCAGGACATGGTAGGTATAACACTTATATCTAATAACTATTTGCTTTATTTTACAGTCCCCCAGCCCCCATCCCATAACTTTAAAGTCCGAGTTCGGGATATGAACTTAGGTTCGAGTCACGATTGGCAACAAATCCGGACTTTGAAAAATGTCCAGGTGAGTCCGCCAAACCTGAAGGGGTTCGCCCATCACTAGTTCATAGAGTCATCTTAATACGACTGCAAGGAGCACAAATTCATTTCACAATTATACAACTATACTCCCCAACAACAGATGCCGAGGAGGAGGACATTGAAGTATTCAACAATCAAATTCAAGAAGAAATCAACAGGATGCCAAAACAAGACTTACTTAATATCTTGGGAAACATGAATGCCAAAGTGGTCCATTAGGAAACTTTGGAAATAGTGAACAAAATGGACCACAGAAACAGAATTTTGTACAATAAATCAACTGTCCATCATGAACACCTTGTTCCACAATCACAATCGGAGACTCTACACATGGTTATCCCCAATTGGGGCCTATAAGTATCAGATTGACTACATATGTGTTCATCAAAGATGGAGTTCGTTGATCGTTACCATGATAACAAGGCCAGAATCTGTCTGTGGAACTGATCATAACATTTTAACAGCAAAGATTAGAGTAAAGCTATGCAAACATACTAGACAACAGGTCATTTCCAACTTCGACTAGACCAACATACCTGATGTTTTTTGGAACGGTCTGCACTACCTATTTACATCATTGGACATGGATGAAAGAAAGACTCAGGAATTATGGACACATATTGGGACTATTGTTACTGAAAATGATAGAAAGATAATAAACAAGAGGCAGAAGAGACCCCACAGTCATGGTTAATAGGAGAGACCCTAAAGATCATAGAAGAAAGATGAATGGCAAATGCAAAAAGTAACAAGCAGAACACAGACAGCATCAGTGAAAGACTAAAGAGAGCCACTCGAGAAGACAAAGATTTTTATTACCAAAACACACCTCTACAAGAACAACTCAGTGAGATGGGAAGAAACTGAGACTAGAAATGTTGACGAACCAAGCATTTTGAAAATGATGTCATTGCTGCGATCAGCTTCTGTCAAAAACTAAACACCTGGATGTGACAATATTCCAATAGAACTAATAAAGTCTTCTGAAGCAGAAGCCTGTGTCAACAGTTATGGACAACTAGTAAATGAACCAAAGACTTTACAAGGTCAGTGTTTGTTCCTGTTCTGAAGAAGATGCTGCTGACTGTGAAAATTATCGGACTATAGTGCTCATAACTCACAGCACAAAATACTACTGAAAATCCTACAAAGATGGCTATACCTAGGCAAACTGCTGCCAGAGGAACCAGCAGGATTCAGAAAAGACAGAGGAACAAGAGATGCAAGTGATAACATTAGATGGATAATGGAAGGTAATGCGTTTTTGACAGATATTTGTTGCGCTGTTGGCATGCGTTTATTCCATGCATTTGGATTGGAAATACGCTGCCAAAAACGCCCCAAGAATTGATATGCTGCAGATTTATTGCTTCACCAAATCTGCAAATGAAAAATAAGCAACATGTACACAACACCAGAATTCTCATTAACTTTGCTGGCATAAGGATAGGTATTCAAATGTGTGACAAATCTGCACCAAAACGCTTCAAAAACGGAGTATGTCCACATAGCCTTAACATTCAACACATTTAACACACAATAATTGGATCTCTCTTCGAGATTTCACATTGATTGGCAAACTTGATACAATGAAAGATTATCTTGAAATGAGCATTCCTATAATCAATTTTTTATTGGTAATGCAGCTTTAGAGAAACTAATTTGGGTTACTTACAGATCAGTCTCTATTGTTCGTCAGTCATGGTTCTCACTTTGACTTCCCACTTTTATCTAGCTAGTTCTCTCATGAGTAGGGCGTAACAGTCTTACCCAGGTGGATCATATTGAGAAGCGAAATAATACCAAGGACTGGGGGTGGATTGAGTATATATGATATAGATGGAAAAGCCATGAGGGAAAAGAACATAAAGTTGTGAAGATGTCAAGGATCAATGGACATGTTAATGATATGAAAAAATGAAAACATGGAAACAAAATTTTAAAAATATCTCAATTTATTCACTGTCAGGTATAGACACAGTGAGTAGAAATACACACACTTACACACCTTGGCTGCTATAACTGAAGTTATTAATGGTTGTCTAAGAAATATTATGCCACGCTGAAAGCAATGGTGAATGCAAATTGTCAGGATAGCAGTTTCCTTTTCAATGGCATCCTAGGTGTGGTCAATGGGATAGCAGCCCAGAGACGCTGCTGGCTATGGTAGCATGTATAGCCTTGAAATCTCCTCACAGCAACACGAGGAACATGTGGTCTGGCATTGTCATATTGAAAATTCTTCTCCTGGGAGGCTATCAAGTTCCTTGGGGAAAACCTCATCATAGTGTTGCCAACATGGTCTCCAGACCAATCTCTGGCTACCCTTGTGAAAAATAAAAAGGTGGACTTATAGCTGAAGAGAACAGACCTCCAAATAAGCCTCTATTGCTATTTTTCTTTGAACCATCTTAGCATTTCACAGCGTTGGTGTGAGGTCAGTGCACCACCTGTAGCTGAACATCTGGCTCATAGTCTGATATCAAGCAAATGCCTTCTGATGGTTTTTAAAGACACTGATACCATAAACGGGGTATGTGATGTCTAATTTCACTTATAGTACAGAATGGATCTGTGGTGCCCCACTATGTAGGTGCCACAGAGGGGTACTGCACCCATAAATGCGGTGCAGATATCCCAGCTGCAAGTGGATTTCGGGGTGATAGGCGGAACCTATACACAAGCACCCCCACATTAGATCAAATGGTGGGAGGGAACCCGGGAAAGTATATAGTCACCTCCAGGGGCAACTAGTGAGAGAGTCCCAGGCAGGGAGCCTGAGGGAGGAAGGAGGGTTCCTCTGCTGAGGACCCAGGGAGAAGGAAAGCTTCCCAGGCGCAGACAGCCAGCCTGAGGAAAGAGAGGCGCTCGGAGGGAGGTCAACCCCAGCAGCTTACCGGGTACCGGAGCCCACACCTGTAGGAACCTTTAAGGCCTACAGAAAATCTGATGCACCGGGGTATATCAGTATAAGGCCCTGATTCTCAAGCGACCAATAGAGGGAACCAGGCCCCGCTGAAGGAGCAAGCGGCTAGCCAGCAGAGGGTTACCCGACGGGAGCAAGAGAAGGAAAGAGAGAATCAGCAGTAGGTCCGATTTACTACAGGAGATCAGATTTCACCAACCTACTGGGAAGCAGTGGCGCACACCTGTAATCCTAGCTATTGTAGGAGGCTTGGGCTGTTGGATCACTTGAGCTTCTCAGTTCTACTGGGAAGCAGGAAAGAATTGGAACAAGAAAGACACACTCTGAGGGTTCCGTCTAGCTACCAGTGATCCACTTGCAGCCACCCGTAGCCACTTGTCATCTAACATCTAACTGTGCTGAGGACTGTACTAATATTTCTAAAGTTCCAGTAAAGTACCCGGGTGAAGTGACTTTGACTCCGCTGCTCCCTCTTTGCATGAACTCATTCCTTTCACAGAATCGCTGCCCCGGAGGTCCCAGTCCTGCCTGTAGAGCACTATACCTCCGGAGGACTGTGGCGGCGCTGGTGACATCTCACCAGGTACAGCAGGTAGCGTCACAACAACTATAAACTTGTACATAATCCATTGTAAATACCCCTTTTCAAGAGAACCGTCCCCCGGGATACGGGATCAGGCGCGACCGCCATTCCCTGTGACACAGCTAATCCCTTCTGTCGCCTGATACCCGAGTTCCCCACACTCTGGGGCGACACAGATCACAATGTCTTATTCTTCGAATCTGACAAGACCACGTGGGCAATACCATTAAGAGACCTTCACGAGCAAACGTCATGTTAGTCCTACTCATGGGATTATGGTGTTGGGTAGTGTACAGTGAATAGCACCCTTTAGTTTTTATTCCATATGCTAACGGCTTGGTATTACATTGATTTATTCATGAAACCCTTCGTATGGCCATTTTTCCAAAGTGTCCCAGGAACCATTTTTCAACACAACACTATGCCACATGTTGTTTGTGTTATTGCTAGCAGCATGTGTGGCCTAAACGTGATACCATGCTCTGCAGCAGCTACAAACTTGTCTCCCATTGAACACATCTGAGACATCATTAGTCAGAAATTGCAAAGGGAGCTGCCAGCAACAGATCTTGATTTTTTGCATGCCCAATTGTCTTTAACATGGCAAAACATGCTTCAAACAACCATTAGTAACCTCACTGATTGCAGCCAAGGCATGTAAGAGCCTGTATTTTTCATGTGTAACAGAAGCTTCATAATAAATTAATTGAGATGTTTTGAAAATTGTGTTTTCATTTTTTCACTAACATCAGCACAGGGCTTTCACTTCAGTCCAAAGAATTATTGACAACTTTTAATGCAAGCTGGCAGTCACTCTGCTGTAAGGCAGGGTTCACATTTGCGCACCATTTGCGCTGTGAACGCAGCGTCCCTGACCGCAGCAAAACACAGGCACTATGCGTTCCTATGTTTAACATGGGAATGCATACTGCCTGTGTGTGGCTGCATTCAGGTGCGTTTGTGTTCGGCTGCGCATAATTGCGCATGCCGAAAGTAAAATGTTGGATTTTTTGTGCGTTCGCGGGGCTTGTTTTATCAGCAAGCGTCCGCAAGCACACAAAGAATGAATGGAAGTCCATGGATCCGCAGTGTTCTCCGCATGACAGCCCAGGAGAATGCTGCGGATCACATTGAAATATCTCCCGGTGACGGGTGCCGCTAATTTCCCGGCGGTGTCGGCACGGGAGATTTAAACAAACAGCTGATCTGATAGATGTTTAAAACTCTCGCGCCAACATCACCTATTCAGTGTCGGCACAGGAGATTTAAACAGCTGTCAGATCAGCTGTTTGTTTAAATCTCCCGTGCCGACACCACCGGGAGATCAGCGGCGGCCGCCGGGAGATCAGCGGGGGCTCTGCTGATCTCCCGGCCGCTGCCGAGACCGCTGATTGGGTGGCCGGGCACCATACTATGTGAACACATGCAGAGAATCTTTGCTGCATTCACTTCAGTATGGCAGCGTTTGCACTGCGTTTGCGTCTGCATGCCAGGCGCATGCAGACACAAACACTATTGTGAACCTAGCCTAACAATCACAAATCAATTTTGGCCTTACAGGTACAAGAACTTTATAGGCGCCAAAGTGTAACATTATACAGTCATCACAACAGGTACAATAAACACTTCCTACAGATACATCTACACTTATAAATAAAAGAAGAAAAATTGAGGTTTACCACCTCTATAGGTGGACTAATTACTCACACCTTCGTAATGTCAGTGAGCATATCTTAGCCATAAATGCATACTAAGAGCTAATTTCAATTGAAGGTCAAGTAGTTAAGTTGACCTCCTGAGGTTCTCAACAGCTGTCACTGGGCCATCTCATGTTTAGGTTAGGGCATAAGTTCATGCACATATATCAGGTCTGATCACAAGACACACTGACCCTTTCCTGTGTGTCTATGTCTTGGGAGCCTGACATCAAGGGTGGTTAAACCATTTGAAGTATCCTGTTTCATAATAAAAGCCAGTGCAAGTGCTAAGTAAAACATCAAGCAATTTTTTGAGAGGCTTTCCATATTTCACCTTACTCTATGACCTTTCCATTCAAGTATGTATTTATCCAAAAGACATTTCCAATATGCTGTGACAGACAATACAAATAGGCATCAGATACCTAAAGGTTTCCATACTAGGTTACACCCAGCTGTACCAAGGAACGTATTTATTACCATTGCTAAACGGAGTGTTCCCCAACTTCAGTTCTCAAGGCCCACCAATAGTGCAGGTTTTCACGATTTCCTTAGCATTGCACAGGTGTTGAAATCATCATCTCTGCTGGTGATTGTATGATCTCCTGTGCAATTGTCCAGCCCAGGCCCTGGGGGTACTCGGTTCACTAAGGCGCGGTCTCTGGGGGAAGTCACGGGTAGCGGTGCCTGAGGCCGTGGGCCCGGGGGATGCAGATAAAAAAAATGTGTGGAAAGAAAATAATAAAAATGTCTGTCGTGACGCCACCTGTAGGGTTCCAGTGATGGCTCCGGCGCTGCTGGGGCCTCCGGGGTGATGGGCGGCAGCAAGGTGGAACCGCTCCCTACAGGACGAGCGGGAGTCCCCAGCGCTGTAAGTTGTAGTGAAGGTAATAGGGTAGCACAGTCAGTGTGGTGCAGATGAAAGGAGGGACACGCACACATAAAGTCTTTTGGTACCTTTACTGGTGTTCTGTACTGGTACACTCGTCCGGAGGTGAGGGAAACACTTTAGGATCTCCACAGCGAGTAGGGTTGTAAGCCTCCTTGTCTTGGTGATTCTGCTTTGAGTCTGGCAGGCTTGGAACCCGACCGGACCGTCACTTCTCTCTCTCTGGGATTCTCCACACCCGAGTATGCTGCACTGAGGGCACTCTATGGGATTCCTGTCGTCAGGGCCCTGACTCTAGATCCCTGGCTCTCAATTGTTGGTGCTGCGGGCGTCCTGGAAGCTAGATCTCCTTGTGGTGCTGGATTCTCTGCGGGGCCTATTCTCTCTGTCCCTGCAGCTTGGACCCAGTGACCAGGACTCTGATGGGGTGAGTCGGTATGACTCCTCTGCCCCCTGTAACACGTCTCTCTCCTCTGCCTTCGACCTCCTACTCTGCGGGTCTACCACTGTCTCAGGTGGTTGCTGGTATGGGCCAAGCACAGCTCCAGTACCAGCTCAGCTCACTCAGCTCTTCACAGTTCTGTAGTGACTACACACTCTGCTGTTTTCCCTCCAGGACCGGTATTTATAGGGGGAACTGGCCTAAGGCAGCCAGTGGGGCTTCCCCTACAGGCCTGGGGAGAAAGGTGTTGTGTGTTAGTGGGGTACTCGCTGTGAAATAACCCTCAGTGTCCCAAGGAAGTGTGTGATGACCTGGCACAGGGTGCCACATTCCCCCCTAGTTAACCTCAGTTCTCCCGGACTGAGCAAAAGTTTTTGTTACAACACATATATATATATTAACAGGTATTTACAGGGTATTAAATTTAAAACATACAAAAATCACTGAAAAAGAAGAATAATATGAAAAGCAGTCCTTACGGCACTAGTCCATTTGCTGCAGGCTGGAAAAAGGGAAAAGTAGTTTTTAGCCACACTAGTCCTGTGACTGTAGTTCGGGTTCAAACAAACGGGAAAAAGGTAAAGTCCAGCAGTAAAGTCTCTGATGGCTTTGAACACATTTACGGGTTAACACACTTCATACTTTACACAAATTCATTATGGGTGTCTCTGCTTAGGAGGCCGGGTCTTACCTTCTTTCTCTACCCCTGGCACTTTCTAATCCCAACTTGATATGCTTGGGACTGTGCCCAGTTTCTCCACCCTTCTATACACTACTATTCACACTGGCGGACTAAAGTCACTATTTATATTTCTTCATTTTGACACTCTACATTATTCTCTAAATCTGAGTGGTAACTGACCAAAGGTACTACGGGTTGATCTGCGCAGTATTGGTGTGTCATTGATGTCTATTTCTGGTGTTGTGCGTGCATTATCTCTTAGTCTATTGGACCTACGTGATTCTGGGATACCGTAGTATGCATGTAGTCTTTCTAATGGACTGACAGGTTCACCGATTGCAGGAATCTATAGTTCCGGTACAACAGGCTGCACTTCTTGCACTTGAACGGGTTCTTCTAGTCTTCTTGGTTCTGGTTCTTCTACAGGTTGATAAAATGAAATGACTGGTATGACAACTGCTCCATTATATTGAGGCCAGTCTTCTGGTAGATCTCCGATCTCAGTGTGGATTACCTTTTCTTTTGGTTCTTCAACTGTTGCGAAGGGATAAGTTACTTGTTGTGCTTTCAATTGATCAGGGCATCTCTTTAGATGATCTCTTGATACTGCTGACGTTGTTCTTCCTTTATCTCTGCTAATTACGCAAGTCTTTAAATTATCAAAATTGGATTGCATAACCGTATATGGCTCTGATTCCCAATTATCATCGAGTTTGTTTGTTCTTTTTCTTTTGAGAACTAGTTCACCTGGTATTAAGGGTTCTGCTGAGGCATGTTTGTTGAACTCATGTTCTTGCTTACTTCTACTTTGATCTGGGTTCTTCTCAACACTTTCCTGAACTCTCTTGTACTGTTCTTGGCGATGATAGTTCCAGTCTTCATCTGAAGTGTCTTGGGTTGGTTTTACTGTTCCCATCTCCAAGTCAATTGGGAGTTTTCCAGGTCTTGCTCGCATTAAGTATGCTGGTGCATAGCTAGTAGAACTGACAGGGATGTGATTGTAGATATCCACTAAGTCAGGTAGCTTTTCTGGCCACTGATTTCTTTCGTCAAGTGGTAAGGTCTTCAACATATCGATGACAATGTTATTCATTTTCTCGCACAGACCATTTGTTTGCGAATGATACGGTGTGGTTCTCAT
The DNA here is from genome assembly GCA_033576535.1 of Allobates femoralis. Taxonomy (NCBI): domain Eukaryota; kingdom Metazoa; phylum Chordata; class Amphibia; order Anura; family Aromobatidae; genus Allobates; species Allobates femoralis. The sequence goes on from JARQOC010000002.1 coordinate 600,463,853, forward strand.
TTTCTTACACCCATACAATAATAAGAACGCGTGGAACAGGTCTGACTGAAATGTTGGACCTTGATCTGTCAATACTTGATCTGGATACCCGTGCGGTCGACAAAAGTAACTCTGGAAGGCCTTGGCTGCGACTTCTGCAGTTAAATCTTTAACTGGTACGACTACTAGGAATCTTGAGTAGTGATCAACCATTGTAAGAGCGTAGGTATACTCTGTTCTGCTAGGTGTTAACTTCACTTGATCTAGAGCCACGATTTCAAGAGGTTTCTTAGTAATAATTGGCTGCAATGGAGCTTTCTGACTTTGCTGATTTTTCCATCTAAGGTGGCACGGTCCACAGTTCTTACACCATTTTTCAATAGAACCTCTCATGCCGACCCAGTAGAAACGGTCTTTTAGCAGCATCTCCAGTTTCTTCCAACCAAAGTGTCCTGCATCATTGTGATAAGCTTCTAGTATCATCTGGATCTCTCTTTTTGGAACAAATATTTGCCAGATAAGTTCATGGGTTCTGGGGTTAAGGTGACGTCTGCATAGTTTCCCTTGATAGACGAACAGTTTTCCTTTTTCTTTCCATAGGCGTTTGGCATCTTGTGGAGCATCTGGACTCAGACAGGAGTGCCCTTTGGTTATTAGTTCCTTGATTAAACTAACATTCTAACAGTCTTGAGTCTCTTTCCAATTATGATGAGATAACGGGTTCACTGTTCTCTCTTTACGTCTTTGGCTTGTCTGATGACATGAGGCCGTACTTGGACGGTGGAAAGCTGGTAATTCTACCTCTTCCAGTTCATCTATGTTTTCTCCTTCATCTGGTAGATTAGGCATCCTGGATAGGGCATCAGCGTTGCTATTCTTGTGACCTGCCCGGTACTTGACAGTGAAGTCGTAGTTTGACAATCTCGCCATCCAACATTGCTCCATGGCTCCCAACTTTGCAGTCTGTGTTAGAGGGTTGTTGTCAGTGAAAGCCGTAAACTTGGAGGACGCCAGCTAGTGCTTGAAACGTTCTGTGATCGCCCAGACTAAGGCTAGGAACTCCAACTTGAAAGAGCTGTAATTCTCCGGGTTCCTCTGTTGGATGGAGCTTTCTGCTGGCGTAGGCTATCACTTTTTCCTTGCCTTGCTGTTTTTGAGCCAAGACTGCTCCTAAGCCTTCATTGCTTGCATCCGTGTATAACAGGAATGGTAGATTGTAATCAGGGTAGGTCAAGATCTCTTCTCCAGTTAGGGCATCTTTCAGCTTCTGGATAGACTGTTCTGTTCTGGTCCCCACTGGAATGGAGAGCCTCTGATCTTGCCTTTCTTGGATTGACCCACCAGGAGATCTTGCATGGGCGCTGCCATCTTCGTGTAGCCTTTGATGAACCTCCTGTAGTACCCGACCAGTCCCAAGAATTGACGTACCTCTCTGAAGGTGGTTGGCGCTGGCCAGTTCTGGATGACTGTAACCATGTCCGGGTCGGGTGCTACGCCTTCTGCACTGACCACATGTCCCAGGTACTGGACTTTGGGTTTTAACAAGTGACACTTTGAAGGTTTCAACTTCATACCATACTTGGACAACGATTCAAACACTTCACTCAGGTGTTGCAGGTGATCTTCATAGGTCTTGGAGTATACTATGACATCATACAGGTATAGCAGTACAGTCTCGAAGTTTCTGTGGCCTAGACAACACTCCATCAGCCTCTGGAATGTTCCTGGTGCGTTGCATAACCCGAATGGCATGCTGTTGAATTCGCATAACCCCATTGTTGTCGTGAAGGCTGTTTTTTCACGATCTTCTTCTGCAATGGAGACCTGCCAGTACCCACTAGTAAGATCCAAAGTCGAAAAGTAATTGGCAGATTTTAATGCAGCTAGTGACTCTTCTATGCGTGGTAACGGGTATGCATCCTTGTGTGTTGATCTGCCTATAATCTATGCACATCCTCATACTACCGTCTTTCTTTTTAACTAGGACCAATGGTGCTGCCCAGGGGTACAACTATCTCTAATGGCCCCTGCATTCTTCATGTCCTGTAACATCTCTTTTGCTTTCTGCTGTTTTCCCTCCAGGACCCGTATTTATAGGGGGAACTGGCCTAAGGCAGCCAGTGGGGCTCCCCCTACAGGCCTGGGTGAAAGGTGTTGTGTGTTAGTGGGGTACTCGCTGTGAAATATCCCTCAGTGTCCCAAGGAAGTCTGTGGTGACCTGGCACAGGGTGCCACACAATCAGGGGCGGACTGGCCCGGCGGGAGATCGGGAGATCCCCCGGGGGGCCCCGACACTTTTTCACCACGCCCACTTAGCCACGCCCCCATACCCCCCCTGAGCCCTGCAGGCAGATGTGTGAGGCCCCCCCTGTACTATCACTAATCATGTCGGCGCACTGCCGATATGATTAGTGATTATGTTCTTGTCTTGCAGCAGCAAAGCACGGAGAGAGCTCTCCGTGCTTTGCCTGCTGTTGCGGTGCCGCCCAGCCTCCTCTGCGCAGCGCGACACTGCCAGCGCGTGCGCAGATGGAGACAGTCTCAGCCTGCGATGACTGCCTCCAGCCAGGCTGTGCGTGCAGGTGCCGGCAGCGTCGCTACAGAGGAGAGGGACCCGCCGTCGCCCAGCAGACCTGCAGACAGTCAGGCCCATGCCATGATGCCAGGGTGACTATAAAAGTCCGGGGGGGCCGGGGGTAGGAGGCTTGGGTGAGGGAGGGGAGTTCGTCCTAGTAACTGAGTGACTGAGGAGCCCACTCTGCCATAAGAGATGGGCTCCTCAGCAATCAGCCTGGGGCCTGGGGGTCCCAGACCGTGCTCCAGCCTCCACCATCCAGTCTCACCTGCTGGGGGCCTGTAGTGCTGTGCAGCATTTAGTGTGAGGAGATGCTGCTGCTGCTTCTACTACTGCCCCCAGCATGATGCCCTCAGGGAGGTCCCACAAGGCATCACAGGCTGCCTTAGTATGAAGCAAACACTGTGGGAGCTCCCTGATGGCACCATACTGGGGTGCAGTGAGAGCCTAACCTCACAGAGCCCCATGATCTCTATTTACAATCCCTGACTGGACCCCATGATCTCTATGTACACCCCTGAGTGGGCCCCGTAATCTGTATATACGCCTCTGAGTGTGCCCCATGATGATCTCTTTGTGCGCCTATGTGTGGGCCCCATGATGATCTCTATGTACGCATCTGAGTGGGCCCCATGATCTTTATGCACGACTATGTGTGGGCCCCATGATCTCTATGTGCGCTTATGTGTGGGCCCCATGATCTCTATGTACGCATATGTGTGGGCCCCATGATGATCTCTTTGTGCGCCTATGTGTGGGCCCCATGATGATCTCTATGTACGCATCTGAGTGGGCCCCATGATCTTTATGCACGACTATGTGTGGGCCCCATGATCTCTATGTGCGCTTATGTGTGGGCCCCATGATCTCTATGTACGCATATGTGTGGGCCCCATGATGATCTCTATGTACGCCTCTGAGTGGGCCCCATGATCTCTATGTACGCCTCTGAGTGGGCCCCATGATCTCTATGTGCGCCTATGTGTGGGCCCCATGATGATCTCTATGTACGCATCTGAGTGAGCCCCATGATCTCTATGTGCATCTCTGTGTGGGCCGCATAATCTCTATGTACGCCTCTGAGTGGGCCTAATGATGATCTCTATGCATGCCCTGAGTGGGCCCCGTAATCTGTATATGCGCCTATGTGTGGGCCCCATAATCTCTATGTACGCCTCTGAGTGGGCCCCGTAATCTGTATGTACGCCTCTGTGTGGGCCCCATGATGATCTCTCTGTATGCATCTGAGTGGGCCCCATGATCTCTATGTGCGCTTATGTGTGGGCCCCATGATGTCCTCTATGCACGCCCCTGAGTGGGCCCCGTAATCTGTATGTACACCTCTGAGTGGGCCCCATGATGATCTCTATGTACGCATCTGAGTGGGCCCAATGATCTTTATGTGCGCCTCTGTGTGCGCCCCATAATCACTATGTATGCCCCTGAGTGGGCCCCGTAATCTCTATGTATGCCTCTGAGTTGTCCCCATGATGATCTCTATGCACGCCCCTGAGTGGGCCTCGTGATCTCTATGTACGATCACATCCCTGACTGGGCCCCATGATCTCAATGTACACCGCTGACTCTGCCCCATGATCTCTATGTACGCCGCTGACTCTGCCCCATGATCTCTATGTATGCCTCTGACTCTGCCCCATGATCTCTATGTTCTAGTGTAAAGGCACCGTTACACACAACGATATCGCTAACGATATCCTTGCAACGTCACTGGTTTTGTGACGCTGCAGCAACCTCGCAGTGATATCGCTGTGTGTGACATGCTGCAACGACTGGCAATCAGCTAGCTAATCGTTGCGGAATGGACGGGACCATTTTTCAGGCGTTGGTCTGCTGCTGTCATGCATGCATCGGCATGTGTGACAGGGTCCAACGACCAGTGATGTTCATTCTGACAGGCTGGGTAAGTGGGAGCAGGCTGGTAACCAAGGTACACATCGGGTAACTAGGCACAGCGCTGTGCTTAGGTACCCGATGTGTACCTTGTTTACCAGTATTATCGCTGCTCGCTGGTGAGTCTGCCTGTTTGACAGCTCATCAGCGACCACACAGCCATGTTCCACCGATCCCGGCCAGGTTGGATCGCTGGAACATCGCAGTGTGTAATGGGACCTTTATTCTGTGCCTGCTCATCTCTGTCAGCAGCCATATTTGTCTGATGGCAATGATGTAGCAGAGCTGAAGACAGAAGATCTGTGGATTACATCAGAGCGAGGATTTTTTTTTTTATTGAAGATTGAGTCTCTAAATGTGTTTTGTGTTTGATTTTTCTTAAAAAATGTTTTTCTCTGTGTTGTTTTTTTTCTCTTTACTAGAAATTCGGTGGCCATGTCTAGTTTGGCGTGACGCCATGAATTTCAGGCTTAGTACAAGCTTATAATATAAAGCTGGTACTAATCCCATTATTACCCAGCGTGCCACCCCCCACCAGGGCCGCTGGAAGAGCCGGATAAAACACCTGGAAATGGCGCTATGATGAATGAGCCAATTCCAGGGGTGGCTGCGGGCTGCTGTTTTCAGAGTGTGCGGCCCAGAATGCTTGGGCCTTACCATGCTGAGAATCCAAGCCCCCAGCTGCCTAGTTTTAACTGGCTAGCAATCAAAATATGGCGGGAGCCCATGCATTTTTTTTTTAAATAATTTTTAAAAAACATTGAGCTTTCCTGCCTTTTGATCCCCAGCCAAGGTAAAGTCAGGCAGCTGGAGGTGGCAGGCTGTAGCTGTCTGCTTTATCTGCGCTAATAATCAAAAATTCCGCGGAGCGCTATGTCATTTTTTTTTTATTGTTTATTTTTTTTCCACACTTCTGTGTGTGTGACAGACCCAACAGCTAATCACAGACACTGACACAGAGAATGGACGTCTGTGATTGGCTGCTTGAGTAACCTGAAAGCAGCCCAAACATAGTACCATACTAGAATGTATGGGCTGATTGCAGATTGCTCAAACAGCCAATCATAGACGCCCATCCTCTTTGACAGCATCTGTGATTGGCTGTTGGGTCTGTCACACATAGAAGTGTGAAAAATCATTTTTAAAAACATGATGTAGCGCTCCACAAACTTTTTGATTCTCACCGCAGGTAAAGCAGACAGCTACGGCCTGCCACCCCCAGCTGCCTGGCTTTACCTTGGCTGGTGATCAAAAGACAGAGAAGCCTAATATTTGTTTTAAACTTATGTAAAATATTACAAAAAAAAATTATAAATATGTGGGCTCCCTCCATATGTTGATGGCCAGCCAGCAAAAACAAGGCAGCTGGGGGCTGGGATTCTCAGCATGGTAGCGTTCTTGGTCCCCCACACTGATAATCGCAGCCCGCAGCCACCCCTGAAAATGGCGCATTCTTCATAGCACCATTTCCAGGCACTTTAGCCGGCTCTTCCAGTGGCTCTGGTGGTGAGTGGCACCTTGGGTAATAAAAGGGTTAGTACCAGGCCAGCTTTGTATTATCAGCTGGTACTTAGCCCAAACTTCATGGTGTCATGCCAAATTAGACATGTCCACCATGAATTTCAAGTAAACAGAAAAAAAAAACGGACATTTTTTAATTGTTAAAAATAAAACACAAAACACATTTAGGGACTCCATCTTTAATTAAAAAAAATCCTCGTTCCGACGAAATCCACGGGTCTTCTGTCTTCAGCTCTGCTACATCTTTGCCATCAGACAAATATGTCTGTCAACAAGGATGAGCAGGCACAGAATGACACTTTAGCACTGTTACTGTGCAGTGCAGCACTATGTTTCTTTTTTTGTCATTTCAATTAGTGTAGAAATCTTGGGAAAAGTGTGGATTGTGCTCTGGAAGTGATCAGTTATAGCTAACTATGTTATTTTCTGCAGAGATAAGTCCTGCATAGAAGACGTGATATCAGTCCTCACCTAGAGACATCACTGGTGAGTATGTGTATTACTTATACACACACACTGACACTATATACAGAGCTACTGTGTATAATATCAATGGTGATCATTGCATTACCTGTACACTGACACTATATACAGAGCTTTTTTACATTTTTATTATTTTAGTATTATTTGTCACTATGTGGTGGCATTATGTGCTTTAATCATGACATGACGGTATTTGTCCCTTGTATGTAGTATTATTCAGTCACTATGTGGTGGCAATATGTGGTCTCATGTTGTGGCAGTATTTATACCTTACATGTGGTAGCATTTGATCACTATGTAGTAGTATTACATGCTTTGGTCATGGTGTAGTGGTATTTGTGTATTGTATGTAGCATTATTTGGGCACTATGTCATGGTAATATGTGATCTGGTCATGGTGTGGTGGTATTTCTGCCTTCTATCTGGTAATATTGGTCTTGGTAGAGTGGATTGTGGTCAGACATTTCTTTTATCTGATATCACTAAGCGGCAACTTCTTTATTTCCAATAGATATTAAATACTTGGATGTTTAACCCCTCCCTGTCCTGTGACACAGCAGCAGAGATGCAGTTACAGGGGTTCGCCAGAGAAAGCAAGTTGAGCATCTGGTGAGATTTTCACCTCAGTATTTATAAGACAAAACCAGGAGAGGGTGAGAAATGCAGAAAACAATGACCTCTGATTGCTCCACTCCTGGTTTTGACTTACAAATAATGAGGAAAAAACTCATCAAATGCTCAAAGTGCCACATTCTTCTGATGGTGCGGATTCCACCAATAAATAGGTGATCACCTTCGTAACACGTGCATCGCTGGAAACTTGTTTTCACCAAAATATCCCTTTAATGCAAACTACAGTAATTGTACATCACAGTAATGGTGAGCGCACATTGATGTGCAGGAGCCGCCTGGGTTTTACAGTGCACGCTACACTATAATAGGTATAACGGATAACAGGTAATTGTATTTAGCTGAAGAATGGGTGGGCCTGCGGGGGCCCGCGTGGGTGGGTCCCCGTGGGCCCGGGTGGGTCCGCGTGGCCCGGGTGGGTGGGCCCCTGGAGTCAATTTTCCTGGTGGGCCCCAGATACCCCAGTCCGGCGCTGCACACAATACTAAGGAAATCCTGAAAACACGCACTGTTGGTGGGTCTTAAGGGCTGAAGTTGGGGAACACTGGCTTAAAGGAAACCTGTCAGCTAGTTTATGCCCCCTCAGCTATCACTGTCTGTCCCTGTAACTTGATAGTCCTATTGTAAGTGTGGCGCCCCTGCGGTCTGGTCGCCAAGAGGGGTACTGCACCCATTCCATGGGTGTGGTATCTCTGTTCTTAGAGAAATGTGATGATAAATCTGAGACACCTACAAGACACACAACACACCCTGTCCCAGGGACAGGAAAGTGTGGGGTGGGAAGTTAGTGAAGAAGTGCTGAGGAAGTGAGAGGAAGTTGAGGAGAGAAGACCTGGAGGACTTGAGCAGCGAGGAGCTTGTCCTGGGTCGTGGAACAGCAGAGAGCATGAGAGGCAGAGGAAGCACTAGGGGCATGGGCAGAGGCAGAAAGAACTACCCGTGCGCCCAAATCCATTTGACCGGAGTTGGACAGAAGGGCTGGTTGGGAACCAGGGGACCGGTCCTGAAGGTGGCGAGGAGATTCCAGACTCCAACCACAGAACTAGAGGAGCTGTGGCCAACATCTGACACATCCGCCGAGAAGGTAGCCATACTAGGACCAAGGGACAAGGTATCGGTCACCCGAGAAGGCTCGTGGCTCCCGAATTGGGGCTATGTGTGCAGTGGCGCAAACAGGAGAGAGGAGGAGGGGCGGAGCTGAGAAAGAAAACTGTGAGAGAAAAGAACATAAAGAGGTGTCTTAGATGAGCTATCCCGGTTCTCTGAGAACTATCCGGACTGAGAATTGGCAAAGCACAGGACCAGGCAGCATCGCCAAATTAACACTAAGTAAACTAGGTGTAGAACTCAGTAGCCTGTTTATTTTCCCCGCCTGCGGAGCCACAGACTGATAAGCCAAGCAGTTTGCAGATAACCTGCCTCAGCAGGTCCAACCATCTCCCTCATCCTGAAGAACCCTGCGGCCTGCCATCGCCACTGACCAAACTCGTTTCCGTGGGAAACCGCTCCACCCGCGAAACCACCTTAGCTTCGACTCCATCATCCCCAGAGGTCCCACACTGCAGCATCAGCCATCATTAGCCAAACACCATGGGTAGCGTCACAACACAATCCCTAAAGCCCTATTCCCCAAACTTTTTTATTGACACCACTAGGGTTACAGAGCAGGGTCTCGACCCCTGTGACTCCCCAGAAGTACTGTATCCCAGTTCGGAGTACACCACTGCCCTGGGAGGGGCATGTCAAACTTGGCATCATGAACAGGATGTGACCGACCCAGTGGCACTGGGTCCCATGCGCCTGAGAGAGACTTTTGCAAAACTGTGTAAAGAGACTTTGAAAATGGTGACCTTGGAGGCATGACGCCATGTGCTGGCCCTGGGGCGTTTCCTGGATCCCCCATCATGGGATGGGCCCGCACAAGACGCGAAAGATCAGGCCCGCCCCAAGTGCCAGAAGAAAGCCAAGGGGGCCTTCTTGTGGCCATGCTGACTCCACCCAGAGAAGTGAGTGACAGCCAAAAAGGGGAGGTGCAGAGACTAAGCGGTGGAAGAGAGGGCAGAACAACTAAGGGAGCGTGGGGTATGGAGAAGAAACCATGGCATCTGGTGGTCGTGAGTGTCTGGCAGGAGGGAAAACAGGAATAGGCATCCTCGGAGAGGAGCACAGACCTGTTGCCGGCGGACCCGGAGTTTTGGGGAGCTGCACTGAGAGACCTCAACCTGCAGCTTTTTCAGGCCCAAGTATGGACTCTTAAAAATTGAAAAAGGAGCCTGCTGAGAAAGATAGCCCAGGGGTCGGATACCCCAGTCCCAGCGGAGATGCCCGAGAATGAGCCACTAACCGAAGGTAAAGCTGCCCCGGTAGAGGTAGAAACCCTGCAAGAACCCAAACCTGCCCCGCGGGCCCCGAATCAGAAACCCGGGCAAGGAGTGAAAGAGAAGGGGTGGAGCCATAGTGGGGAAGAAGTTAACCCAATAATCCCACCAAGGGTAGAGACTGTGTCATCAGTAGAACCCTCAAAATCAGAGACTGCAGCTCCAATGGGTGCCACGGGGGGAGGAGATAATGAAACTCCCGCTTGCAGCCCGAGTAAGGGAGGCACTTGTGGGAAGTCCAACCGAGACCCTCGGCAGAGATGAATATTTCTGTCAGAGACAAGCGGCTGAGAAAGAGGAACGCTGACAATTCCAGGCGAGATAGTGGGCACAGGATGAGGCCAACCTCGAAGATAAGGAGCGTGCCCGTAAAGCCCCGGCAACAGACCCAACTGAATGCCGACGAGAAGTGGTGGTGAACTTCCATCTGCAGAACAGGTGGTGTTTTATCAAAGAACCCGATCTGGAAGAAAACATTTTCGTCAGCTGGAGAGACATTAAGCCTTATTTGCCCAAAGGCTATCCCGGTGGAGACTTGTACCCGGGAGATGAAGTGAGATATTTGAGGCATATGGGACTCCGGGGAATGGTATGCCCTAAGGGTATACAAGGTGCCACCTTCCAGAATAGAAAAAGATCTGTTACAATAGAAATTTAAGTAGAAGAGAACAGTTCATAATGTATATAGTTATGTAGAATATTAAGAGTAAACTTAGGTTACCAGCTAATGTGTATAGTTCATTGTAGCAGATAATGTGCCAGTGATAAGTGTAGTAATAAATAATATTTATTCATATAGCACTATTAATTTGATAGGACTTTAGATACATCAGTAACATTGATCTATAGAAATGAGACAAATGCGCAATAGGGTCTTATCTCTATTATATAGAGGTATATCTATGACGACAAGGGCCTGCTCACCTGATCTGGTTGTGTAACCCACAACCAGTATGAACGCTTAATCAGTAGCTGCTGCTGGATCCACATGTGGCGCCCTGCAACGAGTGCGTCACAAGAGGGTATCGCAGTCAAAACAGCAGCAGAAATATTCTCTGACTCAGCAATCACACGGTTAACTCAGAGATCCATACCCTACATGCATCACCTAGCATAGAGGGCCAATCAGGTCCTGGTGGGCGGAGTGTAAGGGTAGTGTGTAGTAGTAGTAGTACAGGCTAGTGTCTAGTCTGGGAAGTGTAACAGCAACATAGAAGAGCTGTCTGCAGGATTCCCAGCTCTGCAACCTAGGAGAGGGGGTTGCACAGTTCCGTGCTGCCCCTGGCCACCTTCCCTGGCCGACTCCCTGCCATCACCAGGGTTGAGCACCATCACTCTCGGTGCCTAATCAACCAATCTACGGGCGTCAACATGCGGGTTCAAAATCATCCCGTGCCCATCTACAGCCGATTTGCTGGTACCGAAGCTAGCAGCAGTTCAGCTCTGCTATGCGAACCAGAGGAGTGGAGGGACCGCTTTACAGGAGCACCCCACCACCGCCACACAGTCGTCTAGCCAGCGGTGTACCCACCAAAGGACCCAAGGCTCCCCAAAGCATCCGGAACATATACCCCGGATAGGGCATTCAAGCAGCCTCCTTGTACCCGATCTGGCATTCCTGGGCGACAACGGCATCATACTTAGAATGGAGGAACACCGCGGATCTCTGAGAACACACTGGTCATTGCTGAGTCCACCCGGTCCACTACCTATAAACTGTATACCATGTACTGCCTGCTGGTTACAGTAAAGAACTCGTTACAGAGACTTACAGTGTCCGTGCCTTCTTATTATCCGCATATTAAGGTAACCGCAGCTGCCTCAGAACATCTTGTGCAGCTCCTGGCTCCGGAGATCACCGCTCAGCCTGTGGGGAGCGTTCCATCTTGCTGCATTCCATCCCCCGGAGGCCCCGCAGTGCCGGTAAAGTTATCGGAACTCTCATAGGTAGCGTCACGAAACAATTAACCCCTTAATCTGTTCTCACAAGACGTCTCTTCATTTTGATCTGTACCACCGGGCCCCACTACCGGCAGGCGCGGTCCATCCGTGACAAGGAGGAGGAAGAAAACACCAGTCTAAACCGGAGTCCCAGCCACGGTGAGTCACACACATCAACAGGTCACCGCGGTCAGAAATCAGCATATAAGGACGAAGTGTCATACAATCCGCGCTGCTACCAAAGGAAGACCAGGACAATGGATCATCTGGTTGAAGTACGACACTTCGTCCTTATATGCTGATCAGTAACATTGAGGCTCACAATCGAAATATCCTATCTATATGTCTTTGAAATGTAGAAGGAAACCAGAGTGCCCAGAAGAAGCCTACACAAACATGGGGAGAACATACAAACTCCTTGCAGATGTTGTCCCTGGTGGAACAACACTGAGCCACCGAGCCACCATGCCACCCATAAGGTGCACTAGTTGAAGCTGAACGCCAATGTGAAAAATATGTTTAAGGATGGTTTGAGTGTGGCACTTTTGCTTTACAGCCCAGGATAAGGTGCTTTTCCCGACTTACCAGGTAAAGGGACTAAATGTACATCATAAGACCTGGAGACCTGTGAAATGTTTGCATTTTCCTTGCTTTAATTATTTTTATACATATTTTTTCTTTTTATATATAGAGTATTCCTTTTTGTTATGTAACGTTTAAGAAAAAAACCTCCCGGATCGGGAAGAAGCACTCTTGTAAAGTTATGTTGTTATGCATGTATGCTGTAAAAGTGTGAGTTCTATGTAAAAACATCTCTTTGACCCGTATAGCCAGACGAGGATGTGCTGACCTTTGCCAAGGGGAAATGTGGCACCCCTGTGGTCTAGTCGTCACAAGGGGTACTGCACCCATTCCAAGGGTGTGGTATCTCTGTTCTTTGGGAAACGGGATGGTAAATCTGAGACACCTACAAAACACCCAACACACCCAGTCCCAGGGAAGGTGGGCAGACCTAATGGGGGAGGGCCCAGTCAGGAGACGGAGGGAAGGAAAGTGTGACGTGGAAAGTTAGTGTAGAAGTGAAAGCGAAGTGAGAGGAAGTCAAGGAAAGAGGACCCGTAGGACTTGAGCAGCGAAGAGCTTGTCCTGGGTTGTGGAACAGCAGAGAGCCCAAGAGATAGACGGAGCCCTAGGGGCACGGGTTCAGGCAGAAAGAGCCACCTGTGGCCCAAATCCAAGTTTTACCGGAGTCGGATGGAAGGGCTGGTTGGGAATCAGGGGACTGGACCTGAAGGTGATTAGGAGACTCCAGACTCCAACCACAGAACTGAAGGCCACGAGATTTAGAGGAGCTGTGGCCAATACCCGACACATCTGTTGAGAAGGGCCATACTAGGGCAAGGGGACAAGGTACCGGTCACCCAAGAAGGCCTGTGGCTGCCGGATTGGGGCTATGTGTGCGGTGGCACGAGCAGCAGAGAGGTGGACAGGCAGCACTGAGAAAGCAACCTGTGAGAGAAAGGAACATAAAGAGGTGTCTTAGATGAGCTATCCCCGTTCTCTGAGAACTATCCAGACTGAGAATTGGCAAGGGACAGTACCAGGCGGCATTGCCAAATGAACGCTAAGTAAACTGCGTGTAGAACTCAGCAGCTGTGTATGAGACTGTTTATTTTACCTACCTGTGGAGCCACCAACTGATAAGCCAAGCAGGAAGCAGAGAACCTGCCTTAGCAGGGCCACCTGTCTCCCTCAGCCTGAAGAACCCTGCAGCCTGAAATCGCTGCAGACCAAACAAGTTGCCCTGTAGAACCATTCCACCCGTGGGGAGCGAAACCACTTTAGCTGCGACTCCATCATCCCAAGAGGTCACACACCACAGCGTTGGCTATCATTAGCCGAACACCACGGGTGATGTCACGACACAATCCCAAAAACTCTATTCCCCAAACTTTTTTATTGACACCGCCAGGGTTACGGAGCCGGGTCTTGACCCTGTGACTCCCCAGAAGCACCGTACCCTGGTTCTGAGTACCCATCGCCCTGGCAGGGGCGTGTCATAAGCATCCCTGTCTGAGCTCATAGTGTAATGCTAAAGATGAAAAAAAGCATTTAGGCTGCCTTCACACTTGCGCAAGCCGTGCGCAGACAACGCGCATCCCTGTTTAACATGGGGACGCACGGTGATGCACTTGGCTGCGGACTGCTGTGAGCACCCATTCACTTCCGTGTGTGATTTGTACGCACGCGGATGCTTGTGTACAAATCACACGTTCTCAAGCATCCACATGCATATAAATCACACACGGAAGTGAATGGGTGCGCACGGCATTCCGCAGCCGAGTGCATCACCGTGCGTCCCCATGATAAACATAGGGGTGTGCTATGCTTGTGCTCAGCTTGGGTTCACCGTCTGCAAGACGCTGCGGAGTTGTCCGCAAGTGTGAAGCCTGCCTTATACACTTACATTTTCTTATGTAAATGAGGCAGTGACTACACCTTGGAGGACATAGTCACTCTGGCAGTTTAATAGTTAACAATTCAGCCAAATTTCATAAGACGCTGTAGGGCCTGTGTGATGTCACGATTAGTGATGGGTGAGCAGTAAAATGCTCGGGTGCTCGACTTGAGCACCGAGCCCAATGTTAACCTATGGGAAACTTGAGCATTTTTCCAGCGGCACCACTGGCAGTCTGAAAGAAACCTAAAAATGTCACAAATGTATACAAACAGTGCTCAAATGGCATGGGAACAGCATGGGGAAGACCCCTGTAAGTATTTCTGACTTCCAGGTCACTGCTGTGAACTATGTATTAGGTCACTTTTACAGACTCACAATAAAATGTACAAAAACTAAACCAAAATGGATTTTCCTGCGGAAAATGTTAAGGGCTCATATTCACTTGCGAGACAATGTTGGTGTATTTTTTTTTCTTACATTAAAGATTAAAAAAAAAAAATTGGGAGGCCCTCCAATGCCCCTTGGAAGAGATGTAGAGGAGGGCATCATAAAATAATGTTCCTATTATTAGGAAATGGGTCTCCCATAGTGTTGCTCTATGTGTCGCGCCCAAGGCCAGGTACTCGGGTTTCAGGCGCGAGGTCCGGGGGATTCACTGGTGGCGATGCCTGAGCGATGCCTGAGCCCATGACCCTGGGGCGGACTCCTAATGGGGGGGTGAATTGAAGGTGATGAGGTAAAAGTTATTTTGTGACGCCACCTGTAGTACCTGGTGAGGGGTCACCAGCGCCGCGACAGTCCTCCAGAGGGCGTTGGTATCGCGGCTAGGTGGTATAGCTTTCTACAGGTAAAGCTGGGCCTCCAGGGTAGCGTTGAGTGAATGGTTTGGAGTAGGGCTGGGCCCAGGGCATAAGCAGTGGAGCAGTTTCTACGATGCAGGGGAGCGGGGAGGAATAACGCACACACACCGTTGAGTGTTTCTTTACCTTTTTACTGGTGGAACTTGCAGGTAATTCATCCAGAGCACTGACGGGTGACCAGAAGCACAGTTTACTTCCACAGCAAGTGGGTGTAAGGCCTCCTTAAGTTCTCTCTCAACTGTTGCTGAAGCCCCTGCCCGTGTATACCTTGGCTGGCTTCCTCTCTTCCCTCTTCCTTTCTCTCCTCCTGCGCGGTCTGCGGGTTACCCTCGATGATCACCGCTATTCTCTCCTCACTACGGGTCTGGTTCCCTTTTATAGAGTACGCAGGGGGACTGGGTGACTGAAGTCTCCACAGTGTGAAGGGGTTCGCTGCTGGGCCTAAAGCGCTCCTGCAGGTGCGGATCCCCGAAGTCCGGTAGTTAGCTGGGCAAACCTCCACTGGTTCCTCTGTTCCCACGGCTGTCCGTCCTCCTTGGCTTCCGACCCCACTCCTGGGCCTAGCTGGACAGCAGAAGGGCTACTCCGGGTCTCTGGTTCGGGCCTAACACGGCATCGAGCACCAGGACGACTTCGCAGCTCTCCTAGCATCTGCACACTCTACCTAACTCCTCCCCCAGTACCAGTATTTATATGGGAGCTCGCCTAAGGTTAGCAAGTGTAGCTCCCCCTACTGTGCTGGGGTGGAAGATGTTGCATGTAAGTGGTAAGTGGATGTGTCTTCTGAAAAGCTTCACCTGATAGATGAACAGCTTGCTTCTCTCGTTCCACAGGTGTTTGGCTTCAGGTCGAGGGTTTACTGGCAGCTTTGTGGACTCTTGTGTTATCAGTCCTTTCACTAAACTGATAGCCGGGTCGCTGTCTTGCACTTTCTTCCAACCAAAGTGTGGTAACAGGTTCACTACCCTCTCAGGAGGATCGCCATGGGTTTGCTTACACTGGGTTCTCTTAGTTGATGGAATGCAGGTAACTCTACCTCTTTCAGTTCATCTTCATCCGCTCCCATGTCCGACAGGTGAGGCATTCTTGATAGGGCATCCACGTTGCCATTCTTGTGCCCAGCCCGGTACTTGATGGTGAACTGGTAGTTGGATAATCTGGCCATCCATCTCTGTTCCATGGCTCCCAACTTTGCAGTCTCAAGGTGGGTCAGCGGATTGTTATCCGTGTAGGCGGTGAACTTGCTAGATGCCAAGTAATGTTTGAACCTTTCCTTGACCGCCCAGACTAATGCCAGGAATTCCAGCTTAAAGGAACTGTAGTCTTCCGGGTTCCTCTCTGTGGGGCGTAGCTTTCTACTTGCGTAGGCAATCACTCTCTCTTTGCCTTCTTGCTTCTGAGAAAGGATGGCTCCTAGTCCCACATTGCTGGCATCCGTGTACAGCAGGAATGGCAGGTTGTAAGCAAGGTTCTCTTCTCCTGTCAGGGCCTCCTTCATCATCTGGAACGACCCTTCCTGTTCCTTGCCCCATTCCAAGGGAGAATCCCTAGACTTGCCCTTCTTGGGTTGGCCCACTAGGAGGTTCTTCAGTGGAGCCGACTTCTTTGTGTACTCCTTTATAAACCTCCAATAGTAGCCCAGGAATTGACGTACTACCTTCAAGGTCTTGGGTTCTGGCCACTCCTTGATAGCTGTAACCTTGTCTGGATCAGGGGCCACCCCTTCAGCACTGACTATGTGTCCCAGGTATTGAACGCTCGGCTTTAACAGGTGGCATTTGGATGGCTTTAACTTCATTCCATATTTGGCAAGAGCTTCAAACACCTCTCCTAGATGAGCTATGTGCGCTTCGTAAGTTTTGGAGTACACAATCACGTCATCCAGGTAGAGCAGTACTGTCCCGAAGTTCTTATGCCCCAGGCAACTCTCCATCAGCCTCTGGAAGGTTCCGGGTGTATTACCTAGTCTGAATGGCATGCTGTTAAATTCACATAGACCCATTGGCGTTGTGAATGCCGTCTTCTTGCGGTCTTCCTCCGCAACTGACACCTGCCAATACCCACTAGTGAGTTCTAAGGTAGAGAAGTAATTGGCAGACTTCAATGCAGCTAAGGATTCCTCAATGCGAGGTAACGGGAAAGCATCCTTGTGTGTTATGTGATTTATTTGCCGGTAGTCTACACACATTCTCATACTGCCATCCTTTTTCCTAACTAGGACCAATGGGTATGCCCAGGGGCTACAGCTATCTCGTACAACCCCTGTGTCTTTCATGTCCTGTAACATTTCTTTGGCTTTCTGATAGTGTGCAGGTGGAATAGGCGTGTATCGCTCTTTGATTGGTGGATATGTACCTGTGGGGATATGATGTTGCACCCCTTTTATCCTACCAAAGTCAAGTGAATTCTTACTAAAGACTTGCTCGAATTCTCTGACTACCCGGTAAACACCTTGCTTTTCATACACTTTATATATATACTGCGAAAGTGCACTAAAAGTGAATAAAAGTTGTTAAAAATTAAAAAAAAATAATCATACTCACCTATCCGACGCCTGCACCGGGACTGGCAAAGAAGACATCCGATCAACGACAAGGACCTGTGAGTCTGACAGCCAATCAGATGGCTAGACGTCACAAACCACCTGATCGCTACCAGCCACCTGATTGGCCAGATTGCCAGGTCTTGAACGTGAATCAACGACCTGGCAATCTGGCCAATCAGGTGGCTGGTAGCGATCGGGTGGTTTGTGACGTCTGGCCATCTGATTGGTTGTCAGACTCACAGGTGACAATGTGACGGGGTTCTCTGCGGGGCCTAAAGCGCTCCTGCAGGTGCGGATCCCCGAAATCTGGTAGTTAGCTGGGCAAACCTCCACTGGTTCCTCTGTTCCCACGGCTGTCCATCCTCCTTGCCTTCCGACCCCACTCCTGGGCCTAGCTGGACAGCAGAAGGGCTACTCTGAGTCTCTGGTTCGGGCCTAACACGGCACCGAGCACCAGGACGACTTCGCACCTCCCCTAGCGTCTGCACACTCTACCTAACTCCTCTCCCAGCACCAGTATTTATAGGGAGCTCGCCTAAGGTTAGCGAGTGTAGCTCCCCCTACTGTGCTGGGGTGGAAGATGTTGCATGTAAGTGGTACCTACTGTGGAAATCCAGCTGTGCACTAGGGAAGCTTGTGGCTACCTGTGTGAGCAGGGCGCCACATATGCAGGGCTGCGAAAAATTGGGAGGCACTCCAATGCCCCTTGGAAGAGACGTGGAGTAGGGCCTCATTAAATAATGTTTCCATTATTAGGAACTTGGTCTCCCATAATGTTGCCCTATGCAGGGTGCCAAAACTTGGGAGGCACTCCAATACCCCTCGGAAGAGATGTTGAGGAGGGCCTCATAAAATAATGTTCCCATTATTAGGAAGTGGGTCTCCCAAGGTGTTGCCCTATGCAGGGCTGCCAAAAATTGGGAAGCACTACAATGGCCCTTGAAAGAGACGTGAAGGAGGGCCTCATGAAAACAATGTTCTCATTACAAAGGTGCGGGTCTCCTTTACTTGTAATGCCCATGCACTAAGTATGTTCTGACAAACATTTACCCCTGGGGGTATACATGAATATACTGTATAAGTTGTTTTTTCTTATGGGCATCATAAACACCCTTTAAAAATATTATGTGGGTGTTGCATCATGGACCACGGTCACACTGGTGATATGGTGGTGGAGGATGAGGAGGAGGAGGACTAGGGCAAACAGCAAAAATCAGGAAAACAATACCCATGTGTGGGGGTGACGAGGAGAATGGGAATATACCTCCCCAAAAAAGACATTGTGTTTGAGTTTATATTACGCTGCTATCATTTGGCGGTGTTGAGAAGTCTGGCCCAATCCAGCCCTGGTTAATTTTGATGAGAGTCGGCCTGTCAGCATTTTCAGTTGACAGGCGGGTGCGCTTATCAGTAATAATTCCCCCTGTCACACTAAAAACACGCTCTGAAAAAATGCTAGCGGTAGGGCAGGCCAGGACTTCCAAGGCGTAGAGCATCAGTTCATGCCACGTGTCCACCTTGGATACCGAATAATTATAAGGCACAGAGAAATCACCAATACATTGGTACGGTCAGCATCTTCCCAAACTTTGCAGTCCTTATGAGAGCACCTCGCACCTCAGGGCCTGTGCCATGGGAGGGGCTGAGAAAACTCTCCCAGATCTATGAGACTGTTCCCCTACCTCTGCTGGATTGGAGTTATGTCTCTCTCACCTGTACTCTTTGGTTGTCCATCGAACCTCTGCCACCAGCGTTTTGAGATGGGAATTTTTTGAATAATTCCGCAACAAGGGCCTTCTGGTACTGTCCCATTTTTGTAGACCTGTCCGCCTTGGGAATAAGAGATATAAAGTTCTCCTTGTAGTGTGAGTCTAAAAGTGTCACCAACCAGTAATGAGTGTCACCCAAGATTTTGATAATGCGAGGGTCATGGGACTTATGTGTCCTCACCAAGAGGACGACTGACCATGCTCTCCTCCTCCCTGTCCTCTGGCCATCCACGCTGAACAGACGGTTGTGCAGGTAGTACCGTCTATAGTGCATGAAACTAGCTCCTGTTGTTCTTCTACCTCCTCCTCATTGTCCCCCAATCCACATTGGGATGAGATGAGGCTGGGCTGTGTTTAATCACCCTGTATGGTTCTTTGCTCCATCTCATCGTGCTCCGCCTGCAATACATCCTCTTTGATTTTGAGCAGAGAGCGTTTCAGAAGACAGAAGAGAGATGGTGACGCTAATGATGGTGTCATCGCCGCTCACCATCTTGGTGGAGTCCTCAAAGTTTTGGAGGATGGTACATATGTTGGACATCCATGTCCACTCCTGAGGTCTTATGTGTGGAGTCTGAACCGAATACCGATGACCTTGTTGATGCTGGTAGTCAACAACTGTCCTCTTCTGCTCACTAATCCTGACCAACATCTGCAGTGTTGAATTCCAATGCGTGGGGACATCACACAACAGTCTGTGAGCCGGAAGCTGCAAACGCTGCTGAAATCCGGCAAGGGGGCCAAAGCAGTAGGTGATTTTCTTTAAGGGGCACACAGGCGGTGTACTTTGACAAGCAGATCCGACAGCTCCGGGTAGGATTTAAGAAACCGCTGAACCACGAGGTTGAGCACATGGGCCAGGCATGGTACATGTGTCAGCTCGCCTCGCCTCAGAGCCGCCACCAGGTTCCAGCCATTATCACATGCAACCATGCCTGGCTGTAGGTTCAGCGGTGTGAGCCACAGATCTACCTGCTCTTTCAGAGCTGTCCACAACTCTTCAGCATTGTGCGGTTTGTCACCCACGCATATTAGCTTCAGCACAGCCTGTTGCTGCTTGGCCGAGGCAGTGCTGCAGTGCTTCCAGCTTCTGACTGATGTGGAGGCTGAAGAGGAGGATGCAGGAGCTCTAGACGGCGGGGGCAAACCTGATTGAGTTAAGGCCTGTAATCCTTGGCGTCGGGAGGACGTGTTCCGTCCCAAGGTCTGACTGGGTCTCGGCTTCCCTATGTTAATCCAGTGTGCTGTCAGCAAGATGTACCGTCCCTGCCCACAAGCACTTGTCCTCGAGTCTGTGGTTAGGTGGACTTTCCCTGTTAAGGGCACAGCTAATGTTTTGGGACACATGCTTGTGTAATGCGGGGACAGCACACCAGGAGAAATAGTGGCGGCTGGGGACCGAGTAATAAGGGCCAGCCACCGCCTTCAGGTTGCAGAATGCTTTCGTCTCCACTAGCCTAAAAGGCCACATTTCGAGCACAAGCAATCACGAAATGTGCGAATTCAGTAGTTTGGCCTTTGGGGCGTTGGTTGCATATTTGCACTTGCGTTCCAAGGACTGGGATATGGACAATTGAACGCTGTGCTGGGAACAAGATATGGTTGCTGATGGTGGTATTTCAGATGTGCAATGACAGGTGCAGGACAGGAGGCATCTTCGCATGCACTATGAATGGGGGGTTGACTTGCATGCACAACAGTGGAAGAAGCAGTGGTGTCACCCACAGACACTGCTTCTGGACCCTGGGGTTCGGCCCCCAATGTCGGGTGCTTTGCTGCCAAGGGCCTGATCATGCTAGTGGTGGTCAGGCTGGTAGTTATGCTAGCCCTGCTGATGCGGGCATGGCATGTGGTGCAAATGGCCTTTTTGGAATTATAAGCAGAGTCCTTAAAAAACAGCCAGACTCGGGAAGACATAACGGATGTACTGGCAACTTTCGTCATGTTGGTGTTACGGGGAACGGTTGCCCATCTTCTGCCTGCAGCCACCACACTGCTTCTTCCTATCTGTTGGGGTGCTACGTCTTCCTCCCCTTGTGCGCTGCTGTCCTTGCTGTGCATGTCCTCCTGCCAGGTTGGGTCAGTTACTATATCATCCACCATGTCGTCTTTCCCTTCCGCACCTTGGTCCTCCTCCTGACTTTCTGGCAATTGTGTCTCATCATCGTCCACTTCTTGTGACACTTTCCCACCATCGCCTTTGTGTGACCGTGGCTGCTCAAATATTTGGGCATCGCTACAGGAGATCTCCTCTTTTCCACTTCAAGTCGAGCTGGCGAGAGGCCCAAATCTATAAATGGTAAAGTGAATAGCTCTTCAGAGTGTCCAGGTATGGGATCAGTTTCGTCCGGACACTCGGCATGGTGGGAGGAAGGAGAATCAGGGTGAGGAATATGTGGTCAAGACTCATGGATACTGAGACTTGACTGTGTGCAGTGGCGGATTATAATGAGGTCAATATGGGCAGTTGCCCCGGGCCCAATGCTCAGATAGGGCCCGAGTGCCCTAAGTAAACTGCCCCCATTATGATCCGCCACTATCTTTAGGCACCGACGCACGCTGCTGTTAAATTTGCTGAGGCCACCACCGCCGCCGTAGCTGCCGTCACGCCCCCCTTCTTCCTCCTGCACGTCATGACGTGCAGGAGAGGAGGACGTTCAAAAAGCCCGCGATGCTGGAGGAGACACAAGGCCCGCCCACCACTCTGTCACAGAGGAGTTGCTCAATCAGCCGGCCTGCCCTGCTCAGAGCTGCTCTCCTCACCCTGCCTGTCACCGCTGGACTCAGACGTAGAAATGACAGAACAAGCTCTGCCTGACTGCATCTAACGGTGAGTGCTGAGCAGGGCACCTCCTATGTGAAAACTAAAGAGCAGCCTGTGACGAGTGTTTCCAAACATCCCCTCCCCCTGCGTGTGTGCATCAGTGTGGCCCCTAGAGAGATCACATAGGGCAAAAATACCCAGCAAAGGATCTGTGAGGCTGAGGCTGCTGCAGCTGGGCCTCTGTGAGGCTGAGGCTGCTGCAGCTGGGCCTCTGTGAGGCTGAAAAGTCTTTAAATATATCCCTGGCACACAATAAAAGAAGAGAGATGATTATCCTTTTTGTGTTTTTTATTTTTGAAGGTGAAAAACAAGTTGTATCACACAACTTTTCGGCTCCAGTTGAGCCTTTCTCAAGTGAGTCTTCTGTATATATAGAAAGGGGGTTTGTGGTTCAGTTCCCACATGAGCAACTGCTCAGGCCAGTACCTGCCTGTTTGAGGTACTCAGCATATGACTCCGTCCTTTGTGTCAGTGCAGCAGCATGGTGGCTGGTCTGGGTGGATGGACAGGAGCCTGTGAGGCTGAGGCTGCTGCAGGGGCCTCTGTGAGGCTGAGGCTGCTGCAGCTGGGCCTCTGTGAGGCTGCTGCAGCTGGGCCTATGTGAGGCTGCTGCAGCTGGGCCTCTGTGAGGCTGAGGCTGCCTCCAGCTGGGCCTCTGTGAGGCTGAGGCTGCCTCCATCTGGGCCTCTGTGAGGCTGAGGCTGCCTCCATCTGGGCCTCTGTGAGGCTGAGGCTGCCTCCAGCTGGGCCTCTGTGAGGCTGCCTCCAGCTGGGCCTCTGTGAGGCTGAGGCTGCCTCCAGCTGGGCCCCTGTGAGGCTGAGGCTGCCTGCAGCTGGGCCCCTGTGAGGCTGAGGCTGCCTGCAGCTGGGCCCCTGTGAGGCTGAGGCTGCCTGCAGCTGGGCCCCTGTGAGGCTGAGGCTGCCTGCAGCTGGGCCCCTGTGAGGCTGAGGCTGCCTGCAGCTGGGCCCTTGTGAGGTTGAGGCTGCCTGCAGCTGGGCCCCTGTGAGGCTGAGGCTGCCTGCAGCTGGGCCCCTGTGAGGCTTAGGCTGCCTGCAGCTGGGCCTCGCTGAGGTATTAACTCTGTGTGTGCTGGGCCGGCCCCATCACTGCCAGCGGACGGCCCCCCTACTACAGTGGAGCTGAATGGCAGACAAGCCCAGGGGAAAGGTGAGCGATGTGTGGTGCTTTTCTAGCCCCAATTTTTATGTGTGTATGGCTACCTATGTGTGTGGCATGGCTGCATGTTGATGGCTGTGTATATATATATATGTGTGTGTGTGTGTGTGTGTACCTGCATGGCTGTGTGTTCATAGCTACATGTGCATGGTTATGTGTGTACGCACACGTTCATGGTTACAGCAGCACCGATAGGTGCCAGAGCAGTCAGTGCTCATAGAATTCTATGGAAGATCAGGACCTGTAAATACTGGACTATATAAATGACCAAAGAAAATAATAAATGAGCAGGGGAAGATCCCCATAGCTGATCTGAGTTCTGGAATCTAGTCCAGTATTTACCGGTCTTCACCTACCATAGAATTCTATGAGCACTATATGTTCTGGCACCTATCAGTGCTGCTGGTTTATTGTATTGTACTAATACTGTATATTTATGCTAATGACTCACCGTGGCCGGGACTCCGGTTTAGACAGGCAGTAGCTTCTTCCTCCTTGTCACGGGTGGACCGCGCCTGCCGGTAGTGGGGCCCGGTTGAGTGCAGATCAAAAAGAAGAGACGTCTTGTGGGACCAGATTAAGGGGTTAATTTGTCGTGACGCCACCTATGAGTGTTTCAGTAAGTCTTACCGACGCTGCGGGGCCTCCGGGGGATGGAATGCAGCAAGATGGAACGCTCCCCACAGGCTAAGCGATGATCCCCGGAGGCTGGAGCTGCTCAAGATGTTGTGCGGCAGCTGCAGTTACCTTGAAATGCGGACAGACAGTTCATAAGAAAGCACGGACACTAAGTCTCTGTAATGGGTTCTTTACTGTAACCAGCAAGCAATACATGGTATACAGTTGTAGGTAGCAGACCGGGTGGACTCAGCAGTGATAGGTGTCCCTCAGAGATCCGCGGTGTTCCTCCATTCTATCTAAGTAAGTTGCCGTTGTCGCCCAGGAATACCAGGTCGGGTACAGGGAGGCTGCTTGAATGCCCTATCCGGGGTATACGTTCTGGATGCTTTGGGGAGCCTTGGGTCCCTTGGTGGGTACACCGCTGGTTAGACGACTGGATTTGGCGATGGTGGGGTGCTTCTGTAAAGCGGTCCCTCCACTCTTCTGGTTCGCATAGCAGAGCTGAACTACTACTAGCTTCGGTACCAGCAAACCGGCTGTAGATGGGCACGGGATGGTTTTGGACCCGCATTTTGACGCCCGTAGTCTGGTTGGTAATGCACCGGGATTAATGGTGCTCAACCGTGATGACGGTAGGGAGATGGCCGGTAGAAGATGGCCAGGGGGCCGCACGGGACTGTGCGAGCCCCCTCTCCTAGGTTGCAGAGCTGGGATTCTGCAGAGGGTCTTCTAGGTTGCTGTTACACCTTCAGCCCTCGGACTCCAACTGTTCTAGGCTGGACTAAACTTTCCACTACACACTACCCTTGCACTCCGCCCACCAGGACCTTGATTGGCCCTCTATGCTAAGTGATGCATGCAGGGTATGGATCTCTGAGTTAACCACATAACTGCTGGGTCAGAGAATATTGCTGCTGCATTTGTGGCTGCAATACCCTCCTGTGACGCACTCGTTGCGGGGTTCCACACTAACAGGGCTCCGTTTCTGAAATTGCCTATATAGGTAGTGTGATCATATGTTTTTATATGTTCCTTTAGTATACAAATTAATAAAAAATTTTTTTTTTAGATACCTACCATATTTTCTGGTGTGTGCATCTCTTTAAATACTGTCTTTTTTTTCTTTTTTCTTGGTTGTGTGTGTATGTGCATGCCTGTATGTGTGTTTGTATGTATTTTTTTAATAAAATGTGTGAATGTTAGGGGCGTATCTGGGGGGTGGCATGGGGCAGAGGTCCCCAACTCCAGGCCTCAAGGCCCACCAACAGTGCAGGTTTTCAGGATCTCCTTAGTATTGCACAGGGCTTGGAATCATTACCTGTGCAGATGATCACATTAGCACCTGTGCAATACTAAGGAAATCCTGAAAACCTGCACTGTTGGTGGGCCTTGAGGCCTGGAGTTGGGGACCTCTAGCATGGGGCACTGACAGCATATGTGGAGATAGTAAGAAGAGTGACCAGACAAATAAGTGAGGAGACAGTGTGGGGGTAGAAGAGAGAGGGGGCTGCATGGGGGGACAGTTTGATGGCACAGCAAGGAAAGGACAATTTACTGGGGAGGGAGAGTGTCATGAGGGGACATTATATAGAGCAGGGGTCTCAAACTCGCGGCCCCCGGGCCGCAAGCGGCCCGCCACGCTCCCCAGTGCGGCCCGGGGCACCATGAAAGAAAAATGCATGCCCCGGGCCATTATATATGCAGCCGCCGCGGTACCGCTTTATTGTGACTACTGTGACAGGTACCGCCGGCTCAGCTCACACAAGCGCCTTCGCGCCTTTACATTCACAGAAGCAGGCGGCCGTCGGACCAATCAGAAGCCTCCTGTGACGTCACAGGAGGCTTCTGATTGGTCCGCCGGCCGCCTGCTTCCGTGAATGTAAAGGCGCGAAGGCGCTTGTGTGAGTTGAGCCGGCGGTACCTGTCACAGTAGTCACAATAAAGCGGTACCGCGGCGGCTGCATATATAATGGCCCGGGGCATCAGGTGTGTATGAGTGAGTGTTAGAGAGAGAGTGTCAGTATGTGTGAGTGTATATGTGAGTGAGTGTTAGAGAGAGAGTGTGAGTATGTGTGAGTATGTGTGAGTGTGTATGTGTATAATAGTGAGTGTGTATGTGTATAATAGTGAGTGTATTTGTGTGTATAATAGTGTGTATGTGTATAATAGTGAGTATTTGTGTGTATAATAGTGTGTATGTGTATAATAGTGTGTATGTGTATAATAGTGAGTGTGTATGTGTATAATAGTGAGTGTGTATGTGTATAATAGTGAGTGCGTATGTGTATAATAGTGAGTGTGTATGTGTATAATAGTGAGTGTGTATGTGTATAATAGTATGTATGTGTATAATAGTGAGTGTGTATGTGTATAATAGTGAGTGTGTATATGTATAATAGTGTGCATGTGTATAATAGTGAGTGTGTATGTGTATAATAGTGAGTGTGTATGTGTATAATAGTGAGTGTGTATGTGTATAATAGTGAGTGTATTTGTGTG
Organism: Allobates femoralis; assembly: GCA_033576535.1. Lineage (NCBI taxonomy): Eukaryota > Metazoa > Chordata > Amphibia > Anura > Aromobatidae > Allobates > Allobates femoralis. Next base: position 600,490,027 of record JARQOC010000002.1, read on the forward strand.
TATAATAGTGTGTATGTGTATAATAGTGAGTGTATTTGTGTGTATATGTGAGTGTATGTGTATAATAGTGAGTGTATTTGTGTGTATATGTGAGTGTGTATGTGTATAATAGTGAGTGTATTTGTGTGTATGTGAGTGTGTATGTGTATAATAGTAAGTGTATTTGTGTGTATATGTGAGGGAGTGTATATGTGTGAGTGTATTTGTGTGAGTATTTGTGTGTATATGTGAGTGTGTATGTGTGAGTGTATGTGTGTGTGAATATGTGTGTGTGTATATGTGTGTGCGTGTATATTTGTATGTGAGTGTGTATATGTGTGTGAGTATATTCCTGCGCCGCCTGAGCGGCACATCGCCGTCGGCTGGTGCCGGGTGCAGGCTGGTGCCATCTGCTGGCTGGTGCCGGCTGCCGGGTGCAGGCTGGTGCCACATGCTGGCTGGTGCCGGCTGCCGGGTGCAGGCTGGTACCGGCTGCTGCCAGCAAGTGGAAGACTGGGAGCCACAGAGGAAGAAGCTGCCGGAATGAGAAGAGTGGAGTCAGGTAAGGAGCTGTTACAGCCGAAGATAGCAGTCTGGGGGGGGGGGGGGCAGGGGAACGTGACCGCTGAAAGTGCCTAGGGCGGCAGGAACTCCAGATATGGCCCTATGTAAGTGTGTCAATGTGTGAGTGTGTATGTGTTTGTGTGAATATGTCTGAGGATGTATGTGTGGATGTATGTGAGTGTGCGGGTGTGTATATATGGTCTTGCCCACACACCTGTGCTCTCAGTATTTAGCGCTTCTGCGCTAAATACTTAGGCTTTGACAGAGAAGCAGAGGTGCGTGTATGCGGCCGCTTTCAGCAGACGCTGACCCTGGTTACCCACTGTCCGCTTATCCCGGGCGCACAGGGAAACGCTGCTTGCAGTGTTTCCATTTGCGCTCTGGATAAGCGCACACTATGCAGCCTGCTGTATGAACTGGTTACCACGATACACATCGGGTAACCAGGGACAGCATCTGCTGAAAGCGGCCGCATACACGCACCTCTGCTTCTCTGTCAAAGCCTAAGTATTTAGCGCAGAAGCGCTAAATACTGAGAGCGCAGGTGTGTGGACAAGCCCTATGTGAGTGTGTGTGTGAGCGAGAGAACAAAAAGAACAAGAAGATCATAATTTGTACTTTACTAGATTGAGCAAAAAATTCTGGTATTGCTCACTTATGGTACCGTTACACGTCGCAACATTGCATGCAATGTCACTGGCAATTTGCTGGTTGCAGTGAAATCATGGACACATTGTTATATTTTCTTGCTGTGTACAAATGGAACAATGTGTCCATGATTTCACTGCAACCAGCAAATTGCCTGTGAAATTGCATGCAGTGTTGCGACGTGTAACGGTACCTTTAGTCCTACAAGCAATGCGGCCCCCCGATATCAATTTTTTTCTACGTGCAGCCCACCAACCCAACCGAGTTTGAGACCCCTGATATAGAGACTGGGCAGTATAGGGGAGAGCAGTGTGAGTGGTCAGTATGAAGAAGGGGCTCAGTATGGCAGTGTGGAGAGCATGTCTCATAAGAGGGACAGTGTGTAAATCCTATTTTGTGTAGGGAACAATGAAGAGGAGCAATTATTCTGGAGCATTATAATCATTCTACTTTCTATAAGGGCATCATGCCGGGATGTGCTGCAGAAGACCGGAGAAGATGGAAATCTGCAGAGACGAACTGTGGATGTGAAAAGCCATCACGGTGTCTGGACAAGATGAAGAAAGAAAAAGATCATGACTCTAATCTGAGAAGATCTCACATATAAGGTACCTGGTTGTAAATGTTTGTGATCCTGCCTGCTTCTCATCAGTGCTGTGGTTCCTCTGTAATCCACAGTCTGATGACCGATGATGACAACAACTCCCAGTATCTTCTTACCATTGTTAAGCACATACTGGCAGTTGGAGCTTCATGCAATACAACTGTATAAGGGGCTGACCTGACATTATAATTTGGTGATCCTGGAGCTCAAATTCATATAAAAATGGTGACCCTGGTGATTTAGTCACATACTGATGGTGGTTTTGATGGTTTATTTATGTACTATTGATGGTCCTGTTGATTTATTCATGTACTAATGGTGGCCCTGGTGATGTATTCAACTACTGGTTGCTGTGGTTATGTATGTGTGTACAGCTGGTGGTTCTTGTGATGTATTTCTGTATGTTGGGATGGTGTATTTATGTTCTGTTGGTGGTCATGATTATGTACTTCTGTACTGATGAGGGTAGTGGTACTGATGAGGGTTTTTGTTTTAAATGTTGGTACTGCTGGTAGTTCTGGTGATGTATTCTTGTGAAGTTATCGATTCTGATCCATAACATGTAAGGTTGTGTGACATGGCTATGTGAATAAAGTGTTGCTCCATCTGACAATATAAGTTACTACATTTTTGTTAGGAGCATTAAAGGAAATGTAAAAGTTTGTGATGAAACTCTACAGTCACACTGTCACTGCAGACTTCTGAATTCTCACAGCGTGTGCACTGACTAGATAATGGATGTTTGACAGGTTATAGTTTCACTCAGCTACTGGTTTTCTGGAATAATCTATTTCATGTGTATGATGACTCCCGTCACATGACTCCCGTCACATGACTCCCGTCACATGACTGGGGGGCCCACAGAGTCTGAACTGCCCGGGCCCTGGCTACCCTTAATCCACCCCTGACTGTGTGTAAGACAGTGTGGTTGTGGTGTTAGCAAACTGACTGGAAGCATTATCCGCTATCCAATCAACAACCTTTTGACACTGCTCTGGGTTTAATATTGGTGTGCTGTGGTCCCCTAGAAATTGGGACAGGAAGGTCGGGCGAGAAGATGTGGGTGTTTGTTGTGGCACAATTGTAGCTTGCCCACGGCCTCGGTCTGCATGTGGTCCGCCCGTTGGGGCCGTGGGGTACCCGGAACCAGGCCTTCTGGTCGTCGCCTGGGGCTACAGGACATTACGGTGTCGTGACCCAACTCCATGGTCCCGGACAGTCAATAAAAGAGGGGGTTATCAGTTTATGGGAATTTACATGACGCCACCCGTGGTTTGTGGATATGGATAGCCACCGCTGTAGGATGACCGGGACCCCTGGGGATGATGGGGGTTAGCAGCTGTTATGTTGAGCCCTCCACAGGCAGGGGTGGTCCCCAGGGCAACCGCGTAGGAAGTGTTTTGCAGTGGGTGCAGGGTCTCTTTACCATCAGGCAGTCTCCGGTTGCCAGCTTGCGGAATCAGTCTGTCTCCTCTCAGGCGCAGCAATCAGAGTCTCACACAGTGTCAAGCTTTAACCAACTTTACTTTCCTCCTCGGCCGATGGTTACAACACAGTCAAAACAGTAGCTCTGGTGACGTCTAGCAGCAGGGATGGTTCATCTGCAGCACCCCCTTTCATGTTCCTTTCGGGCCTTTTCAGTCTGTTGCGCATGCTAGCTACAGTCCAGTGGTCACAGGCTTTCATGGGGTGTCTTTCTTTGTCCCCTAGCCCTAATACGATGGTCTTCCTTTCACTGCACCGGAGGTTGGGTCTCGGGACATAAAGACCACGCCGGGGTTCATGGTTGGGGCATCAAGCTTCCCTGCCACTTCAGCAGAGCCGGCACTCTGGTTCCAGCCCAGTCCACCAGGGTCCCTGTTAACTCTAGCACCCTGAACTCCTTCTGTCCTTCACCACGGTTCACAGCCTTGGACCCGGGCAAGCCTCATAGTGGCACAGGCCGCTGGGTCCAGGTTCTCTCAGTCCTTTCTGGCGGTCGCGCCTCTCCTCTAACTGGTCTGGCTTTGTCTGGGTTGGTCTGCTACTTCTCTCTACTACTCCACTAAAAACTAGCCTAGAACTTGGTGTTGTGTGTTTTTTGTTGTTGTGTTCCCACCCCTAACTGTCCTAACTCTCCACCCTCCAACTGGCTCCTCCCGCTCTCCCGTTGCTGGACATAGAGTACCTAGAATTGGGATCGGGGGGTGTTGGGTGTGTGTGGGGGTGACCGACTTACCAACCAAAGCTGCTGTGCTGTCTAGTGGTGACCGGTCTGCAGGGGTGCCACACATGCACCATCACCATCATGTCCAAGTCCTTGTCTCTTGCCGCTCGCTTTGCACATTTTAAATGGAGGGCAATATCTTCCACACTCAGTAGAAATGGCTGAATTTAGAGCAAAGTTATTTGTGATCCATGCGACGGACAAAGCACAATTTTAAATGGCTGTTTTATTAAGAGATGGATAATATATGTGTAACAGGTTACACCAGCCCCAGACGTGACTGCAGTGGAGCCTCCTGTGCTATACGCACCACACTCTGCTATATACCCTGCCTACATACACTGCCTGTATACAGCTGGATTAATCCTGAAAAGGACAGTTGTTTTTTAGAGATGGATAATATGTGTAACAGGCTACACCAGCCCCAGGCATGACTGGAATGGAGCCTCCTATGCTGTATGCACCGCACTATGGTTTATACCCTGCCTGCCTATGATGTGGCCAGAGTTATGGGGTACTCGGACACCGGGGCTGATGAGTAGGGAGTCACAGATGGACGGGATCCCGGTGCCGTGTCCTGGTGATCATTTGAGGAGATATTGATGATGGGGGAAGGGGTATTTACAGGGGATCGTGACGCCACCTGTAGTTCCCGGTAACATGGTACCGGCGCTGCAAGCCGGCCGCTAAGGTGGGTGCAGCAGGGTGTGGGACAGTTCCCTACAGGTGGAGCTATTACCTCAGCGCAGCGGTGATAGAAAATGTGGATGAGGGGAGTTGTAGTGCTGGATGGTGTTGCAGTTCTTACCCCTCTGCTGAGCTGCTGGTGGTGCTGAGCCCTCCAGACATCGGCGGGAAGAATAACAGAAACCAGTTCAAGTTTTACTCCACTTTACTAGGTACCGGCAGATGGCAAAACGGAACACGGTACAGTTTGGTTTGCAGGGTGATGTTGCCAGCTCAGGGTCCCCCTTATGGAGTCTCTAGATGTCCTCTGTCTTTGTCTTTCAGGGTCAACTTTCTTCTTCCTAGCTTCTACCACTCTCGCAGAGCTCCCGCGCCAGTCCCCTGATCTCTCACGCTGGGGCACGGGTATCCTTTCCCGGATTTAAGAGGAGTCAGTGCTCGCCCCCAACGTTGGTACTTGGGCCGTTGCCCCTGTGGTCTAGGATCTATTTGCGGCCCTGAGGGGAGAGGTACCTTGTGGCGCTGTCAGCAACCCGGTTCCTATGGGCCTGCAGCTCGTCAGTGTGCGGTCAGGGCTAAACGCTTGGCCGCCTCGTCTAACTGCGTTGCCGGTGTTCCCTTAACGTGACAAGCCGGCTCCAACCAGTCCTGGTCCGTTGCCTGCTGTCCTGGGCCCCCACTTAAAGATGGGGTTCCCTCCTCTCAGCTGGGTTGTCAGGCCTGATCTTCCTGTCTGCCTTCCCAGCACCGTCTGAGGTAAACTAAACTTTCCTCTCTCTCCTCTATCCTAGGCTCCACCCCCACCCTCCTGGGACCTACTAAATTACCGGCCCCCCTATTCTAAAAGGTGTGGTCCTAAGTGGGTGTGAGTACAGACTCCATAAGGTTTAACCCCGAACTGACAACTTTACAGGAGAAAAGAAAACACATTTTAGTCACAGTGTAATACTTCCCTGTGGCGCCTAGCTGCAGGGGCAACACACCTTTATACACTGCCTGTATACTGCTGGATTAGTCCTGAAAAGGACTGTTTATTTACATGGATTGTGTATCTTACCTAGTACCTACACTACCTAAGACACACACTAAATCTGCTCCTAGCTCAGCAGCACCTCTCCCTACACTAGCTGACTGTGGATCAGATATATGGACCTGATGACACTATGTGGCCAGCTGATCACTGTAATGCCACAATCAACATGGCTGTGGCATCACACAATGTATGGCAGCCAATCCCTGCATGTGGGCTGGCTCTTTACAGAGCGCTAATATGCAGGGAGAGGGAGCCGAGCATGGGTCTGAGCATCCCACTGGTACTTGGCGAGCGCCGAGAATCTTGAGTACTGAGATGCTCGGGCATGCACCGAGTACCAGCGAGCATGCTCGCCCATCCCTAGTCACGATCATGTGACTATAATAGGCAGAGCTACTGACACGCCCCAGGGCCGTGGGGTACTCAGGACCGGGCCCGCTGCTCTTCTGCGTGAGTCACGGGGGTCGAGGCCTGGTCTCGTGGCCCTGGGGGTCGAGTTTAAAATTTCTAGACTAGTGGTTTAGGGATGGATGTTGTGACACCACCCGTGGTGTGTGGCTATTAGTGGCCGCTGTGCAGTCCTGGACCTCTGGGGATGATGGAATGGCAGCTATGATGGTGTTGCTCCCCTCGGTTGGAGTGGATCCCCAGAGCATCTGGTGTAGAGGTGTGGGATTTTGGTGGGCCAGCGAGGCTGATCTTGTTGCAAGGGGGGGATCGGAGCATCTCACAGGCAGGCTCCTGCAGCCTGTGTGGTGTTTCAATCTACCACTCCTCAGGTGGGAAATGAACAGTCTCACACACAGTTCTGAGTTCCAAACCCAGTTTACTTGGTTTTCTCTGCTTGCACCTCCGGTTACAGTTCAGGTACATTTGCAGTCCGCGTAGTCCTTAGCAACCAGGATGGCTTATCCAGTACACCCCTTTCGTGTTCCTCCCACCTCGGGCCGTTTTTCCTCAGTGCTGCCTGCTTGACTCATTCCTGCACGCGCCTCCGCGCACAGTGCCCCGATCCAGCAGCCATGGGTCTTGTCGGACGGCCATGTCCCCTGACCCTAGTACGGCTGCCTTCTCGGTGGATGTGCCGGGAGAAGGCCACAGCTCCTTTAGATGTAGTGGCCATCGGTTCTTTGGTTGGAGCGTGGAGTCTCCTTGCCACCTTCAGGGCCGGGTCCCTTGTGCTCGCCCTGCCCCTCCGCTTTACTTCAGATTCGGGTGCGCAGTTGGATAGCTTATTGCTCGTGACCCTAGGGCTCCCTCTGTGTCTCTGCAGTCCGCTGCCTCGAGACCCGGGACGAGCCTCATCTCTGCTCAAGTCCTCCACGCTCCTTCTCTCCTGCTTATTCCGCCAACTTTCTCTCCAACTGAACTCCCACTTCCTGTTGTGTTTCCATTTTGTTCCCTTTCCTACTTTCCCACTGCTTCCTGCTAACTTCCCACCCACCACCTTTCTCTCCCCGCCGTACCACTGACTGCCTGAGCCATCCCAATACTGGGTTCACCCACTGTCCCAGGGACTGGGTGTGTTGGGTGTGTTTGTGGGTGTCTGGACTTACCAACCTGGTTACTACAGACAAGAATACCACATTGGGTGCAGTACCCCTCTGTGGCGACTGGACCGCAGGGGCGCCACGCTATGTCTGCATAGCCCATAATGATTTGGCTTGCTTAGATCTGCCCACTATGATAGAGGCATCACACAGGTCCTTTATACAGAGACGTTAACAGTGAGTTAACTATTAACATGCCAGAGTGACTACATCTTCCAAGGTGTAGTCTGACTCCCTCATTTACAAGAAAATGTAACTGTATTAATTTTTTTTCATCTTTAACATTACGCTATAATAGGATTATTATAGGATTATTGAAAGATGTCAAATGTATTGTTTTGTCAACTTCTAAAGCCAAATCAAAAGTTACACACATTTCTCAGGATTCTTTTGGAGCTTTCCTTGACAATCAGCTTTTTAAAAACCACAAGACACAATCCTATTACTGAAATGTAAGTTCACAATCCATTACACTCTGCAAGTATTTCTTAGATGAATTATTCAGAGTATAATACAAAATAATATTGTTGTACCGTGTTAGCCAGAAAAATCGATGTAAATACTTAAGTCCCAAAAAAAGGGGTTGAGAAAAGTATTATAGGAGTGATACCTTTATTGGCTAACAAGAAAAATTATATTTGTAAGCTTTCAGAGCTCAAGGCTCCTTCATCAGAAAATGCCTGATCATTGTCTGATGAAGGAGCCTTGAGCTCTGAAAGCTTACAAATATAATTTTTCTTGTTAGCCAATAAAGGTATCACTCCTATAATACTTTTCTCAACCCTTTTTTTGGGACTTGAGTATTTACATCAGATGAATTATTAAATGATCAATGTCTGCATTACAGCTTTACCCAGCACCATCAGATCTGTAATGGTCCTGACGTTGCCTCGCTGTCATCCACTACATTTTTTATACTGAAAGCAGACAAAATGTCAGGACTTGTTCTTACTATACTGACATGTACTACTCTTGTTGGGTGAGACGCAGAGTAAATACTACATTTTGAGGTGACAGCGCTCTGTAGTGATCCCTGAGGCAGTAAATCATACAACTGCTTGCCATTACCATAAGGAGCAAAATCAAGACAAAAAGGTGATGGCAGTATAAAAAATAGGACTTGCCACATTCAAAGAATTGCAACCATGAAGATTTTTATTTAATAAACCAGTGTAGTTGTGTATAAAATGTAGTTTGCATGTGTTAATATATTCACATATTGCTGCTCTCTCCAGTATCCAAAATCGATCTGCTGCTCTTCCCAGGGACGTCACCGCTCTTCAAATTTTCTGGCTCACTCTATGCTCTATACCTGAACCGGATGTCTCTTTTACAATGAACGTGTGGCGCCCCAGGGTACGGTTGCCATAATACTGTGCTTGGAAGTGATGAGCACAGAGAGAGGGGTACTCGGGTACCGGGATGGGTTCGTGGCTGTAACGGGGAATCACGGGTGGTCGGTTTCCCGGTTACATGCCCTGGCTCTCGTTGTTGGGAAGGGAAGGGGAATTAGGTATAGTTCGTGACGCCACCTGTGGATCCTGGTAATAATGATTCCAGTGCTGCAGGCCGGCCACTGAGGTCATGGGATGCAGCTTAGTGTAGTACAGCTCCCTACAGGTGGAGCTTACCTCAGGGCAGCAAGGATGGATGAGGGGAGTAGTTGTTCTTACCCTCTGATGATGCTGAGGGTCTATGGGCGCCAGCAGGAAGGAAGGACAGACACCAGTTCAACTTCAACATCCTTTACTGGTACCAGCATTGGTATAGTACACAGTACAGTCTGGTAGAATAGGGAGGTAGCTGCAGGTTCAGGGCGCCCTCATGGAGTCTGAAGATGTTTCCTTCTTAATGGCTTTCGGGGTCTCAGTCTTTTCTACACTTTCTTTACCACCCTTAGGGAGAGCTTCCTCGCCGATCCCCTGGCCTGTTACGGATAGGTGCGGTTTGTCCCTTTACCGGTAAGGAGTAGGGATGAGCGAGCATGCTTGGTGCTACTCGTTACTCACACGAGTATCCCGAGACTCGGGATGCTCGGCGAGCACCGAGTACCGCCGAGATGCTCGGACTCCTCGCTAATAATTATCGATCTGACACAAATACACAGCTCCCTTCAGTGCACACAGTGAGCTGGCACCTCACAGAGAGCAGATTGATTGTTAGGATCCCTCTTGGGGCCACAGCAAGGTGTTGTATGCGGCGGCGATTTGAAAAAGCCCACCCTCCCGCCCTCTTCCAGAAATACTCATTTTATAACCGGAAGTCTGTGGGCGGAGCCTGTCACTAATTGACTTACATTGGGCTCGGTGCTCTGGCCAAGTACACGAGTATCTTGGGATGCTCGGCCAGAGCATCGAGCACCCGAGCATTTTAGTGCTCGCTCATCTCTAGTAAGGACGGGAGCGGTGAAACTTGAACCCTCGCGTCACCGGAATCCTGGCAGGTACCTATCGGTGTCTTGGGCTAATTATGGGACCGAGGAGGAGGCACCGTTCTGTGGTGCTATGGCTTCCGTGGATTGGTCCCCTGGCTTGTCGGTTTACGGTCAGGGATAGACCACTGACCGCCTCGGCTTCCGTGTTGCCGGTGTTGACCCCAGATGATACCAGCCGGCTCCAACTGGTTCCGGATCATCTCTCTCTGTCCTGGGTCCCCCTCTTGAAGAAAGGTGCTCTCCTGTCAGCAGCCCTACCAGGCATGTTCTATCTGGCTACCTTCCCAGCACTGTCCCTCTCTCTAAACTCTCACTTGCTCCTGGTTTTCCCACTCTAACCTAGGCTCCACCCCCTGGGACCTACTAAACATCCAGTCCCACTATCCTAAGGGGCCAAATGGTGTGTGTTAGTACAGACTCCATACGTTAAACCCAAAACCTACAGCTACGGAGGCACTACACCTTCTATTCGGGGTGCAGTACCTCCCTGTGGCACCTAACCATAGGGGTGCCACAGAAGCAAGGGAAGGTACCTACACTAGGTGAACCACACACAACTCCTTCCCAACTCCAGGCCAAAAGGGGGAGCTCTAATCCCGAGTTAAGGGCAGCTCTCCTATGAATTCTTATCTGGGGGCGAGGTTAGGCAGTTCAGTTCCTAGGTGGACTGTGGAAGACATCCTGCAGACGGGAGCCATGTCAGGCCCATCTGAGGATACTGACTAGCCAGTGTAAGTGACCCCTAGGTGAGGGTCTGAGGAAGTAGAGGAGTCGGTGTGGGGAGCGGAGCCTGTGCCAGCTTGCCCCAGTCCGGAGTGCAGGACGGACATCGGAGTCCAAGGTCGCAAGGGACTTTATGCCCAGTAACCAACACTGGAGGGCGGGTGATTCCAAGTCGCTCGCCCATCAAAAGGCCAGGAGACACAGCCGCACCAAAGAGCTCAAGAAGATGCAGTGAGAAGAGAGCAACGTAAAAACGTAAAATCATACGGGCCAGGACAGAAGGAGAGACGAGAGGATCACAGCATAGCTTCAAGCAGCCAGGGCCCACCAAAAGCCTCAGGGAGGCCTCAGAACTCGCCAGTTGTGGAAAACCTTGAATTGCTTCCATGCTCAACCCCTAACACCACTTGTGGACAGTGCCCTGGACACACCTACTACTTTCTTCAGTAAAGGTAAAGGAGACTGTTAGCCCTGAGTCTGTCAGTTATTTCATACACTAAGGGTACCTTTACACGCCGCTACTGGCGGGTGGCTACAACCGGATACATGCGAGAAATGTATCTTGCATCGGCAATTCACCCCGTGGTAGCGGCGTGTGAAGACGGTTGTAGCCACCCGGCAGTAGCGGCACCTGTTTCCGAGCACTGTTCTGAAACAGGTGGCTACACAGCCGATTGTAGCGACCTGTATCGGCGTGTAAAGAAGCAACAGAAGGGATGTCTGGACACCAGGCTATGTACCTGGTATGTAGCTGGGGTGTGACACAGGCTCCGGGTTACCGCGCCCCATCAGCGATCATTGGAGGAAGCTCCTGCATGACGATTGGTAGTCGCTGCATAGGGAGGCATATTTAAGGAGCTGACCAGTCACACTACACAATTGCTCGAGCGTCATGTATTAAACAGCCTCCTGCGATGCCTGCCCAATCATGATGTTCTGGCTTTGTCCTATCAGCGAACGGACGTCTCGTAATCCACAATTGTGGCACGCCTATGTGTTGTCCCTGCTGCACCAGGTCCGCCCATATTAGCTTGTTGTAGCGGTGTGTAAATGAGGTAAGGTGCTCGGCAGAAGGTAACTTGAGACACCCGGCGGTGTATCTAGAGATAGATGTAACCTACTGTAGCGCACCTTGTTGCGGCCTGTAAAGGTGGTGCGGGTACCGTTTGCAACCGTTTGTGCGTGCTCGTGCATGTGAAGTAGCTGGTTGTAGCCACCATCCAGTAGCGGCGTGTAAAGGTACCCTAAGGCTAGGGTCACACTTGCGGCAGAATTTTTAAAATCCTGATCCAGTTTTGAGCTGTAAAAAAGCTCAAAACTGGATCAGGAACCACTCCCCATAGGAGCCCATTATGTTAATCGGATTGCTCTACATGCAATCTGGTTACCGCATCCGGACCTGCAGCCTGCGGTAAAAATCATGCAGGCTGCAGTTTTTGGAGCGGTTTGCAAACTGCAATGACTTAACCGGATTGCTCATGATGTGTAATCTGGAGCAATCCGGTTACCGTATACTTTGTTCATCCCTGCTGCCGCATATTTACATTTTTAAGCATTGTGTTTCTTCCATTTATGGGAGGCACCAAACTTAGAACGTTGCATAGAATATAAAAGAATAAAATAAAACATTATTAACTTGGGGTGCATCAGCCTCATGGGGACAGTAACTGCGCGGACCCAGCGCTAATTATTGTCTCTCACAGTCCAGTGTGCTTTATCACTACTAGGCCGCTTGAAATAAACATTATCTATAACTGGGTGAGAGTTCTCATTTAAGTCCATGAGGCTTAAAAGGGAAAAAGGAGCAGTAGTCATTATTCAGGAAAAAGGGGAAAAAGGTACAAATAAACTATATACAGTTCAAGTCCTGTAAGTGCTATACAGTTTCTTAAAGATGGGCCACTCTGATGGCAAACCATCCCATGGGTCCCGCGTGCCACTCATAGGTAACCTGATCTCCACGGTACAAGTCTCTGTCCGGGTACATCACATCGCCCAACAAAAATGTCCTCTTTTTGTCTTTCCTCGCGGATAAACCCCCACTCATCCCCATAGCGGAACGACACTACAGTACCTTGTTTTCTCATTTCCATAGGTAAGGGGGGTTGTCGGCAAGCTTCATCTCTGGAGTGGCGGCTCTCTATTTCAAGTCGCCACCAGTCCTCGAGACGACGTTGTCTGGCTGCCTGGTCCTTCTCGCTGAGCTGGAGAGGGCTAACCAGGGGAGAGTATGCCGGAGGTGAAAGGCTGGTAGCTGGGGTATCCGGCGTGGCGCTGATGTTGGCGCAGAGCCCTTGCGGGGCCCCCGTCGATGCTGCCAAGCACTCCACCATGCTGCCTCTGGGGTGTCACCTCCGGTAGCTCCTGAGCCATAGTCTGGGTCGTCCGCGTCGGGATCCTCCTCCATGGAACCGATCGTGTCGTCGTCCCCTTCTTTGGCCTCGACGATTATGTCCGGCTCCTGGTCAGGTCCTTCTGCGTCCTGGGCTGGTGGGGCATTCGTAGGACTGGCTGGCGGGTCCATGGGGTCACCCCTCGGGACCCCTGTCACCTGGGTCTGCACAGGTGGTCTCACTGCCAGGACCTCCTCCACAATGGCCACTGCCTCTCTGGCTTCTCGATCTACCGCACGGGACATCAGCTCTACAGCCCAGTTGGTGATCCAGCTGCGGATCACCCACTCCATCGTCTCAGCTAGGTTGTCCTGCAGCTCCCGGAAAGTGTCCCGCCAATACTCGGCATCCCCCTAGTTGGACAGGAGGGAGACTGAATCCAGGTCCCCATTGTACCGGCTAACACACGTTGTTCCCTGTGTCCTTCTCTTCCAGTTGGGTTCTTATTGACCTTTGGCGGTTCCTCCTGGATCATTTCCTGTGGCCCGCCCCCTTGGTTGATTGGTGGCCATAGGGGCGGGCAAACTTTTTCGCGCCTCTGGATAGGCCTTCCCATTTCAAAGGGCAGAGGCACACCCCAGAGCCTGCACGTTTTCCTTCACATGGCCGAAGCACCATCTTGGGATTCCCGGTAGAAATGGTGGAAACCCATTTTTCAGCGCCATGTTGGACGATGGTGAAAGTTGTAAATGTCCAAAGTTTGTGGGCACACAATACCCGTTAAATATGGGTCGGTCGTATCCTGTTCGTGAGCGTCAGAAAAATTATGAGTCGCCCGGGGTAGTGGGGAACCCTTTTCCGCTGTTATTGGGGGGATGTCACTGGTGGCCTGACCGGACCCGTGGCCCCAGAGACTGAACTTAAAAGAGGGAATATATACAGGGGAAATAAAGTTTATAAAGTTTGTCGTGATGCCACCTGCAGCTTCTGGTGATTTGAGCACCAGCGCTGCTTCAGTCCTTCGGAGGGTTTTGGTATAGCGGCCTTGATGGTACAACTCCCTGCAGGTTGAGCTAACCCCCCGGGGCAGGGATGCATCGGTGATGATGAAGGTGCTGGGGATGGATGTATGTACAGTAGGAACACAGTGTAGCGGAGAGACAGACATGGAGACTCATTCACTCTACCCGGGAACTTTACTGGAACGATGTAGATGATGATACAGTTCACAGCAGAAACAGTCTTAGGACGAAGTAGCTGGCCGGGTAGTCACAATGGGCTGAAAAGTCTCTGGGAGTCTCCCGTGGAATACCTACTTGAATCTGCCCTGTGTCCTGCTCTCAATGCCTGTCTTGAGTTGCCCGCTTAGTACCAGGCCCGTTGGGGTGCTTGGTGGATCCCGGTGTGACAACTTCTCTGGACATGGTGTCGGTGCCGATAAACAGACCTCGACCTCCGGTGATCTCGGAGAGGGGCTGAACTCCCTAGCCGTCTTCGGAACCAGTGCTCCGGTAAAACAGACCAGGGCTCCCTCCTGAGTATGGGTGCTTGGGGGGTCCCCTCCTTCTGTCTGGGCTGCCTGCTTCTATCTCTGCAGACACCCTCCCTGAGATTCCTCCTTTTCTCTCTCGGAGGATGCCCGTTCTCTGTCTTCCCTCAGTGCCGACTGAAACTCACTGTGTGTCCTCCCTCCTCCCCTAATGCCTCCCCCCTAGGGTATGGACCCTTCCCATCTGCCTCAGTGGGTGTGTGTGGGAGTGCTTGGGTGTGTGTGGGAGTGCTAGCATGGGAGCCTCCCAAATGACATTTGCATTCCATTGTGACAGGGATAACCGCACACTCATTTATGGGTGCAGTACCCCAGTTGTGACGCCTGACCAGGTGGGGCGCCACACAGACACACGGAGACTTTGTCACTCTACACAGGTACTTTACTCTGTAAACTAGTTCAGATGGCAGTTCAGGTTACATCACAAACAGTCTATAATCAGACCCACAGTGTGTGTGTGTGTGTATATGTCTATGTTCCCACACACGTTATGTTTATACTGTATGTGTGTGTCCCCACTGCATGTGAAAATACATGTGTGTATGTAAAGGTAGTATGTCACGTGACTGGCTGCATGTGTCTGTATGTTTGTATATGTGTATGTCCACGGCGCGTCACGTGACCTGTTGCATGTGTATGTGTGTATATATGTATTTGTGTGTGAGGGGACTGACAAATGTGTATATGTGTGTGTATTTGTATGGTGTGAGGTGATGCATGTGTATGTATATATGTATAACGTTTCTCACCATGTCTGTATATATGTATTTGTTTGTGTGTATGTGTGGCGCCCCGCAACGAGTGCGTCACAGGAGGGTACTACACCCCTGACTGAAGGAGCAGTATTCTCTGTCTCAGTGGTGAACAGGTTAATCCCAAGGCTCCATGTACCACATGCAACATCTAGAGACAGGGGACCAATTAGATACCCGTTTCCTGGGCAACCGGTCCAGGTGGGAGGAGTGACAGATGTATAGCAGTGGGGAAAGGCAGGACAGTGTTAGAAAGTGGGAGAGACAGGAACAAGAACCAAGTCGTAACAGAACAGCTAACAGGGAGGGCACCGAGCAGTGGTGACCCAGAAGTGAAAGGGGCCAAGAGAAGCAGAAACGGGAATCAGACATCCCGAGCCCAGTCCAAACCCGGAGTACCGGCTCCGAGGTGGTGCAGACGCTACATCGCTGTGCCACAGAACCGGAGTGATTGAGAGCTTCACAGGAGCGCAATACACAGCTTACCATCACTGCAGCTGTATCGGGAGGGATACCCACCATTGAGGTTCAGGGACCTATCAGGAGTCGCTAGGCCAACGGCTCGGGTGCCCAACAGAAGTTCCTCTGTATCCTGATCTGGTACATTAGAAGCAGCGAAGAGTAATGGGGACAGTTAGTATAAAGAAAGACATTGTGGAGCCTTGGAGGGACACTGTTCATCACAGGGACCACCCGGTCCGTTACCTGGAAGTGAAACCATTATACCGTACACTATGAAGAACATCAGTAAAGACCCGTGCAGAGGAGCAAAGTGTCCGAGCCTTATATCTGAACTGTTATTAACCGCTTCATCTACAGAATCAACTAAGCTGCCGTGTCCCATCAGTGCAGCTTCTGACCCTGGGGACTCCCGCTTGTCCTGTAGGGAGTGGATCCATCTAGCTGCCGCCCATCCCCCGGAGGTCCAAGCAGCGCCGGTGTCATCACCGGACCCCTACAGGTGGCGTCACGAAACAGTAACTGTATCTTTATTTCAGCATCTTACTTTAACCTTTCATTGACCACCGGGCCCCCACAGCCTCATGCCCAGAACCATGACCACAGCCAGCGCCTGAGACCTGAGAACCCGGCCCACGGTGAGTCATATGTACATGTGTATATGTATATGACGTGACATTGTGGGTCACGTCATAGACGTACACGTTTACACACATGTATACAGAGACACAGGCATGTACAGACACACACACATACAGACACACATGTGTACACACATACAAACACATGTAAACATGTGTACAGACACACACAAACATGACAAACACACCCGTATACACGCACGTATACAAACACACGTACATGCAAACATGTATACACACATGTATACAGTCACACATGTAGACACACACATGTATACAGACACACATGTACACACACACATAAACAGACACACACATGTACAGAAACACACACAGATATACGCACACATGTATACACATATGTACACAGACACACATATATACAGACACACATGTACACACAGATATCCGCACACATGTATACAGACATACACACAGGTATACACACAAATGTATACAAAAAATATAAAAGGGTGGGGGACAAGAGGCGCAATAGTGCCCTATCACTAGTGACACTGCAAGATGTCAGGGTGGTGCTATGAAACCACTCACCTGATACAGTTGTGATCCCCACAACTGGTTTGAAAGCGTACGATACTCCAAAGCTGCTGCAGGACCTCCACCAACCACTAACCAGCGGTGATATCCAGAATGATGATGGGAAAGAGGGTGTGCCACGGTCCGCGCTGCTCCAAGCTCAAAAAACTCACCAATGAGTCAACAAACAGATTTTCATACTTTTATTCTCCTTCAGATTTTCATAAAAGTATGAAAATGTGTTTGATGAAATCCTGACTCATTGGTGAGTTTTTTGAGCTTGGAGCAGCGCGGACCGTGACACACCTTCTTTCCCATCATCATTCTACAAATGTATACAGACACACATGTACACACATACATATATACACACATACAGACAGACACACATATACACACATGTATAGACACACATATGTACACACATATACAGAAACACATGTATACAGACACAGACATGTACACACAGATATATACACACATGTACAGACACACACACGTACACACATACAGACACACACGTATACAGACACACTCACACATGTATACAAACACATACATGTATACATACACATGTATACACACACACACATGTATACACACATGTCTAGAGGCACACACATGTTAACACATATACACTCATATATATATGTATATAGACACACAAACATATACATACATACATAAATACATACATACATACACATATACACACACGTGTCGGTCCCCCCTCCTCGCCGCAGTCTTATCACCCGCACCCGGTGGTCCCATTGTCTTCCTGGAGTTTTCAACAGCAATCTGCGGGTCATGTGACTGGACGGGCTGATGTGATATCACACAGAGCCTGTCATGACACGCTGATTCTGTTCCTGGAGCTTTCACCGGCAATGGGACTACCGGATGCGGGTGACAAGACAGCGGCGAGGAGGGGGGAGGACGGAGCGGGAATGGGGGAGGTCGGAGCGGGGGGAGGGAGGATGGAGTGGCAAGGGAGGACGGAGGAGGGAGGACGGAGTGGCGGGGGGGAGGATGGAGGACTGAGGATGGAGTGGCGGGGAGAGAAGGATGGAGCACGGAGCGGCAGGGGGAGGAAGACTGAGTGGTGGGGGGAGGAGGACAGAGGATGGAGCGGCAGGGGGGAGGAGGACGGAGGACAGAGGACAAAGCGGCGGAGTGGGGGAGGACGGAGCGGCACAGGCAGGGGGAGGACGGCCACAAACTGCTCATGTCGCTGTCTCTCATTAAGGGAAACCCGCGTCGGTGATTGTTCGCGGCTGGCCGGGCTCGACCAATCAGCGACGCAGGATTTTTGTTACAGAGAGACAGACACAATAAGAAGATTATATAGTAGGATTTGAAACAGTTAACAGAACCTGTCATAAAACAGCCCATTTTCATTGATGGGAGATGAATTTTGACTTTCCAATGGCTTGTTTTCATTAGATAATTTTTCATATGTAGTAGATGTAAAATAGAAATATTCTTAGAAATTAAGGTGGATTTGATTTCTGCCATTCCGAGCAGCCTCCACAAATTTATCAAGAAAAGCCCAACATTGACCCAAGAGAGTTAAAAGGGTTTTCCCACGAATAAAGTTCATTTTAATGAATAGATCTTGAAATAATAATTTCCACAATTGGATGTGTTTATATTTTTTTCATGTGCTGAGATAATCTTACATATGTGTCCCTACTATATACAGTTTCATTTTTGTTTCTGACCATGCACGGAACATGATCTGATCATACCACATCTCCAGGGCAGAGGAGGAAGGAAAGAGAATATACAAACATTACAGCACAGGGTCACAGATGATTCTTTTTGTGAGGTAAAAGATTTCTCTGCCTATTTGTAAAAAAAATGTTTTACCTCAAAGAAAGAATTTTGTGATCCCATGCTGTAATATCTGTATACTCTAGTTCATCCTCCCCTGCCCAGGTTCAAACCAATGTTCTGTGCACCGTCAGAAACAAAAATGAAACTGTACATAGTAGGAGCACATTTATAAGATTATCTTAGCACAGGAACATTTTTTAAACACATCCAATTGTAGAAATTATTATTATTATTCCAAGATCTATTAATTAAAATGAACTTTTAAATAAACTTTGTTCGTGGGAAAACCCCTTTAAAGGGGTTGTCCGGGCTTTTGCAATAATTAATATGCGTATCTAGGCTGCAAATTGTTGACAGTTTGCAATATACTTGCTGTCAACATTTTGCAGGGTTTTCTAGATAACACATATTTGTGGCTGGCAGGGAACTTCTAGGGGGTGTGATTGTGCATGTAAATGGAGAACTGGTCGTTTTCTCCCAGTCTCCTACAATCACACCCCCTCCCCTAATCCCAGTATGGCCAGCCACCCCCAGGACATTACAGGCCCGTCCCCTCCCCACTCTCACTATGCCAGGCCATCCCAGCCCCTAATGTCACCACCCACCCCCATTGTCCCCACTGCACTCACACACTGTACCGAATCGTCAGCTGTGAAGGAGATTCGGTACAGTGTAACAGTGCGGGAGAGACCGCTGCCAGAGTGTGCTGCTCACCCTGTCTGTGGGCTCTATGCCTGGAGCCGGGTCTGCACATTGCAGTTCCGGTGTCTGTGCCTGCAGCCCGGGATTCTGGGCTGCAGCCCGGCGTCTGTGCATGGAGCCCGGGTCTCTGGGCTGCAGCCCGGTCCCTGTGGCTGGAGCCCGGGACTCTGGGCTGCAGCCCGGTCACTGTGGCTGGAGCAGGGGTCTCTGGGCTGTAGCCCGGTATCTGTGCCTGTAGCCCGGTGCTAGGTCTGCTCTCCAGTCCTCCCGGTACAATAGAGCCGGCAGCGGTATAGTGAGGACCGCTCCACCGACTCTGTTCCTGCGCACTCTATGGCACAGGAGCCGGTGGAGCGGTCCTCACTATACCGCTGCCGGCTCTATTGTACCGGGATGACTGGAGAGCAGACCTAGCACCGGGCTACAGGCACAGATACCGAGCTACAGCCGAGAGACACCGGATCCAGGCACAGAGACCGGGCTGCAGAGTGCGGACCCGGCTCCAGGCATAGAGCCCACAGACAGGGTGAGCAGCACAGTCTTGCAGCGGTCCCTCCCGCACTGTTACACTGTACCGAATCTCCTTCACAGCTGACGATTCGGTACAGTGTGTGAGTGCAGTGGGGACAATGGGGGTGGGTGGTGATATTAGGGGCTGGGGATGGCCTGGCATAGTGAGAGTGGGGAGGGGATGGGCCTGTAATGTCCTGGGGGTGGCTGGCCATACTGGGAATAGGGGAGGGGGTGTGATTGTAGGAGACTGGGAGGAAACGACCAGTTCTCCATTTACATGCACAATCACACCCCCTAGACGTTCCCTGCCAGCCACAAATATGTGTTATCTAGAAAACCCTGCAAAATGTTGACAGCAAGTATATTGCAATCTGTCAACAATTTGCAGCCTAGATACACATATTAATTATTGCAAAAGCCCGGACAACCCCTTTAAGGTAGTCACGGAATCCATATGTCTTTCCAACAAACTTTTACTTAAATAGTCTCAAACATGGGCACCATTCTTGTGTACTTGGATTCTTGTGTTACATTCTTGTGCATGGGCACCATTCTTGTGTACCCTTATGTACTTGGGGTCATTCGTTTTAATACAATTTATTGCCAACAGCTCCAGTCATCCCGAAACCTCTATGCTCTCGCTCACTCCATCCAACACCACGGTAACTCTCTGTAAGGTTATGTTGTCTCTCTTGGCTCCAGCCCTATCCCACCCACAGGGATCCATCCAAAAGAACAATTAGGGTAACTGTTAGACAAAGTTCCTTTACCACTAGCATTGTGATGACCCGTTTGACCGAGTCTATGTTGAAGTACACCCCAACAGGTTCCAGTGGAGTCAGTCGCTTCTTGGACGTCCCTTAGGGTAGGGGTCAAACACCAACAAGGGGTACGCATATACATCCTGAGCCCACATCACAATTATTTTACTCAAATATAGGGGTGACCCAGAGAAAAATGTTGGGCTCCACACCGCTGCTTCTCACATCATTCCAGCGCATGACCTCTAGTTCACTTTTTACTTTGGGGATTGTCCTGCTAAAACTACAATGCATGCCTGTATTATTTAATAGGCCCCACCCATAAGGGGTGCACTATTTCCCATTAACTACTTCCCTTACTTGAGGGAACCAGGGACCAGTCCTTAGCTCGGCCATTAGGTGGCCACATACATATAATTACATATACAGAATTTACATACAAATATGTAATACTTTAGCGTACGCATATAAAGATAAAGTACCCACTAGGGTGGCAGTTGCAGAGCCCTAGACCCTTCTACATGCATGGTTGGTGGCTCTAGAATACTGGAGTTAAGGATTTTGGTGCAGAGGTAAAAGAAAGTGTTGTAAAAGCAGTAAGCTTAAGATGTCTGTGTGTTACATCTTGGCCAAGTGAAAAAAAAATGGAAATCAACAGAGTGACGAGCACAGCGCGGTCAGGTCTTATAAAGACCTGATGACACTGTGTGGCTAGCCAATCACTATAATGCCACAACCAACATGGCTGTGGCATTACAGTGTCTGTCAGACAATCCGTGCATGTGGGCTGGCTCTGTAAAGAGCGCCAACATGCAGGGAAGTGGACCTCGAGCATAGCAAGAGTATCGTGGGATTACTCGGTACTCACTGAGTACCCCGAGTACCGAGATATTCGTGCGATTACCGTGTAGTCACAAGCATACTCGCTCATCCCTAATACAGACCTCAACCTGGGGAAGTAGGCAGGGACTGGGTCTGTGTGTTTTAAAATGCCATGGCTGAATTTCAGTCCCAGTCCATCCCTTGTTGGCACAGAACATCACATAGATCTCCCTTTCATAATCCAAAAGGCATAACTAATCATAGTGACCATCTTGGGTGTTGAATGCAGTCTTCCATTCTTCACTCTCATTAATTTGGATTAGGTTATACACAACAGGTTTAATTTGGTGAAGATGGTAACTACTTAAATCTTGTCAAATAATTCACAGATTATGGATAACGGTCTTTCAGCATGATTTTATTCAGACTCAGATAGGCTTTGCATGGTAACAGAGATTTTTAGATAAACCCTCTTTCCAGATTCACTTTAATGCAAGCAAGAGGTCCCCAGCCTTTCTGACCTTGAAAGCCACGTTCAGCTCTGAAAGATGGCCGCAAGTCACATTCAGCTCTGAGAGTGGCTCGCAAGCCTCATCCAGCTCCTGCCCCCTCACAGTAGTGACACCCTGAGCCCCTATTACTGGTATAATGACAATCAAAGCTTTTCCACAGAAATCACACCTAGGTAGTATACCAAGATCCCGGGGTTCATACATTACCCCCAATTAGATCTGCTCTTCTGTGTAGGGATACTCACAAAAGTCACCATCTTGAGACTTTCTCATCATAGCTGTTTGCTAACTCTAGTGTTTATGCACCAAGCTGGAAGACAGCCATGAGCCAAACATCATAGGCCCTCGAGCCTCATATGGTTCCCGAGCCACAGTTTGGGGACCCCTGATGTAGACAAACATTGCTTCTGTCTTTGGGAATCATAGAGGATAAACTCTTCCTATGGGTGGTTCAGGACCTGTAAGAAGGGAAATGGTGCAGTCAATTTGATGATTAGGAGATAATGTTTCAGCCCTTTGCAGAGAGAAGACTTCTATGAAGTCCTATTAAGGAGCCGGCAATTTGGAAGCAATGAAGGCAGAGTTTCAGAGAAGGTGGGTGAAGTAGCGCTTTGAGACATTTATAAAGACAAGATAATCCCTATTTGGGTGACATTTCGGTCATCTGGTCAGATAACCAATCTGTGACCAGACATGTAGCCATAGCCAAGGAAGTCCCAAAAGCATGGGTGCATCAGAAGATGGCAAAATTGTTATATGTTAGTTGATTATTTCCAATTGCCAGTCTGCATGGTACAATACATTTTAAGTGTTTTTAAATGTTTATCCTTGGATATCGCTAAAGATTGCCTTTTTTTTTTCTTAAATTACAGTGGGGTGCACTAATATATTACAGAGCCTTTTTCTCTTTTCTCTGTCATTTTGCACATTCTCTGCAATAATAGCACCCACTTATAGAATTTGGTTCACTAGTGTGATCTATAGTAAAGAATCAGCAACTGAGTATACAGGACCTGATTCATCAAACACTCTATGGAAGGCAGTCAGGAAGGATTGAAGAGAATGCATCATAGGATTGTCCCGCTCCTATAAGGGTATGTGCCGATGGTGAGTATTTTAATGCATTTTTGCAGTGTTTTTGCAGTGTCTTTTGTTACCTTTTGTCACAAAACTGTATGTCTATCTTTCCCCCAGCAAAGTCTATGAGAATTCTGACATGCTGTCCCAACAATGCATTTTTTTTTACCTTGCAGTTTAGGTGCAGTTTATGGTCAAGTGAAAAAAATGATGATATCAATTGTTGGGTAATTTTAGCAGGATCTTTCAGCCATCCCAGCCATTGACTATAGTGAAAAAACTCTGACCAAAAAATGCATCCAAAACGCACCAAAAAAAGCATGCGTATTGCGGTGCGTTTTTCGGCCAAAGGGTGAAGTTTAGCAGCAGATTTGCTGCAGAAAAATTCCACACCCAAAAAGTAGCGTTAGCTCATAGCCTAATGGAGCACCCATGCCAAAGACTCTCAAGATAACAAAGTAAAAATGAACCCCAATTTTGACCGTTAAATAAAATATTTGTTGGGCACAAACCTTAAGTGTTATGTTATGTGAGGTAGCGGCGGCGGCACGGCGGAGACTAGGGATCTGGGCACCACGGGTCACTGCACACGGGTTTATTCAGCCGACAAATGAAGAAAAAACAACAATAGTCCAAAAGAACATTCCGGTCCCCTTCCTTCAGGGGCCGCACCTCGCTACTTTCCCAGTAGTATACCAGCCACAATGTCTGCGGCCTGGCTCAGAATTGCTTCACCACCAGAAGCCCAGGGAGTTGTGCTCACTCCCAACTCAAGGAGCCACACCCAGGGTTCCTACATCCTCTTAACCCCTTCTACTCTGAGAAGAGGAATCCCATCTAATACCTGGGATGGAGTACGTCCTGCGGAACTGGAGGACGCACCCAGGGAGGCACATACCGGTCGCAGCATACCGACCCGGCCGGTGCCTCACATATTCCCCCCCCCCCCTATGTTCAAGCATATGGGTTTGAACACAAGGCCATAACCCTGGGCCCTGTGAGGGGACCACGTCACGGCGCGGAGCACCGGCGGAGCCAAGCAGGGGCACCCGGAGGTACCAGCGGTGCCAGACCCCACGAGCAACCAACCCGTTCGGGCCCCCGGCACCCACCAACCCCGGACGGGTACCAACGACAGAGCACTGGGGCCCTACGAGGAAAACTGGGTCGGCGAACGGGGCTCTGCACCCGGGGTTCAGTCACATCAAGTCCTCTGGGTATCCCGGTGGCGGGATCCTCGGGCTCCGGGCCCTGTCCATCCTTCATCCAAGAGGCCATATACCCGTTCCACAATACCCGGAACAAGGGATATCCCTCCCCAGCACAACATCATAAGGGAGATCCTTTACCACCCCAACCACATGTTGAACCCGCCTGGCTGGGGTAGCAAACGTGACACGCTTCATCGGATACCTGCGATGATCCCCATGGACACTCATCACCCTGACCGTACGGCCGGTGGATTAGGTCCTGGAGACCAAGGAGGCACACATGAGGGTCACGTTGCTCCCTGAGTCCAGTAGGGCCGTCACCTCATGACCGTTAAGCCGTACGCGGCACAGTACATTCTCAGTATCCCGGGGGGCCGAGCCCCGTTTTCTGACGAGGTGGGCGAACATGGACCGCCTCCGGGAATAGTCACAGTCCATTGGTTCCCCGTTGAGGGGACACTGCGCCATTACATGTCCCACCTCCCGGCATCTTCTACATCGAGGTGGTTCCCCGCTATACCAGGGGCCGAACCGCGGCTGTCCGGACCGCCGCTTTGCTGCAGGGGGAGGCCCGTTTTTGGCCTGAGCCGGGCGCTCGCCCGCCCGGGGGCCGGGTTGGAGGTCCCTACTGTCTGGTGTGGTGGGCGCGGCCTTGCGGGTAGCCCGCATTGTCCCAGTGTCCCGGATCAGGTTCTGTGTGCCACATGGCGCTCCACCACGTTCACCAACTGATGTAGGGAACCCGGGTCACTGTGTCCCACCCACTTTTGTATGGAGACGGGCAGCGTACGCACGAAGCGATCCACCACCACCCTCTCTACCATCTGGGCCGGACTCAGGGCTTCAGGCTGCAGCCATTTTTTAACCAGGTGCAACAAGTCATAGGCCTGAGAGTGCACAGGTTTGCCTTCCTCATAGGCCCATTGGCTCACCCGTTGTGCCCTCACGTATGTATTAACCCCGGTACGGGCCAATATCTTCCCCTTCAGGGCTCCATAGTCCAGGGCATCCTCAGTACACAGGTCTATGTATGCCTTTCGGGGATCACCAGTCAAATAGGGCGCCAGCACCTCGGCCCACTGGGCGACCGGCAGTCTTTCCCGTTCAGCCACCCGCTCAAACACTGCCAGGAATGCCTCCACATCATCCCCCGGGGTCATCTTTTGCAGCGCTTGTCTTACCGCTTTCCGGACGCTGCAGTCGTCACCTGGTCCTCGAGGCGGATCCCCCGGTATGGCCCGCACAGCCTCGGTCAACAGGGCCATCTGCTCCTGGTGCCTCCTCTCCTGCTGCTGCTGAGCTTTCTGGTGCCTTTGCTCCTGCTGCTGCTGGGCCTGCTGTTGCTGCTGCTGGGCCTGCACCAGGTGCTTCAGCAACTCCTCCATTCTGGCAGCGGGTGTAGGTTGCAGCGTAGCCGGCCGGATTAAGGACGTGCGCTGCCGGGCACCCCGCAAGAGACTGGCCGCAATGATGACTACTGCTCCTCTTACTTAGCAGCCGCCTCATGAAAAGTCACTTCCCCACCGTAACAGAGAGCAACGGTAGCGCCGGCTACACCTGGTATGAAGGCTGAACCTCACCGGGCTGGCTATGTCCGCATTCTCCACCATATGTGAGGTAGCGGCGGCACGGCGGAGACAAGGGATCCGGGCACCACGGGTCACTGCACACGGGTTTATTCAGCCGACAAATGAAGAAAAAAACAACAATAGTCCAAAAGAACATTCCGGTCCCCTCCCTTCAGGGGCCGCTCCTCGCTACTTTCCCAGTAGTATACCAGCCACAATGTCTGCGGCCTGGCTCAGAATTGCTTCACCACCAGAAGCCCAGGGAGTCGTGCTCACTTCCAACTCAAGGAGCCACACCCAGGGTTCCTACGTCCTCTTAACCCCTTCTACTCTGAGAAGAGGAATCCCATCTAATACCTGGGATGGAGTACGTCCTGCGGAACTGGAGGATGCACCCAGGGAGGCACATACCGGTCGCAGCATACCGACCCGGCCGGTGCCTCACAGTTCATTAGTTCATAAAGCCCCAGCAGACTTTAGGTTCTCCATTAAAATTCACAGGAGTAGTTAAATTAGGTAAATGTGGAGATTTTACTATAGAAAAATGTCCCGGGCCGTGGCAGGTGTTGAGAAACTGGTGAATGAGGCAGTGAGCCCAGCAGGCTAAGAGGTCTTGCAGAGCCTGGCTCCAAGCAAATTGCAAAATTACTCCCAAAAAATGTTCCACATCCAATAACAACTAAGTTGTTGCTGCTTCACCTTTGCAGTTCATAATCTGCGCATTTTGTTACTTCATCTGATGACATAGAATCAGCTGCAGGTCAAGGTGGACATATGGATCAGGGCATTGTTATAGCGGGCTAAAAGGCATGTGGAACTGTGAGGACTAGGATCACCGCCTAAGGTGGTCAGTAGACTAAGGCTAGAGTTACACTACCGTTAATACCACCTTTTAACGGTGCTGCGTTGAAGACGTAGGCTAGGGTTACCTCACCGTTAATCTCCCCCTGCGCTGAAAATGTAGAAATTTTCTGCTGAAGCACATAGCGTTAACGCTATGCACTTCAGCAGAACGCTGCCCCATAGCAACCCTTTATTTACCTTGACAGCGGCCGCTCACAAAGCTGCTGGGCGTCCGCTTTTCAGGAGCGCACAGGAAACGTTGCGTGATCAATGGGCATCTATGTGTTGCCATGACGGCCAGGGTTCAGATGAGGACCCCTGTTGCTGTCATTACTCACTTTGTTCTCTCGATAACACATCCCTCAAATTGTTGACCTGTCTATATGTGATCGGGGTTAGTGTTTGGTAAGCATTTCCTAAGAGTGTCATCCCATAATAGAACAGGCCAATGTCTTTGACGAATCTCCTGCATCCATTTGTGTTGGGAAAGCCTGATTTTTGAATACCTCTTCATCCCTGAAGATACTTGGGTGCACGGTGCCTGGCTCGGGAGTTAGTCCTGGTGCCATATAGCCTCTAATATATTATTTTACAGGGTATATTTTCTTTGTTTCTCTGGTTACATTTTCCCGCTGCACTTTCTTCGCTTTTTACATCTGTGCATATATTTTACCAGTATTTTTTTTGCCACTGTATTTTACTTAGTAATTCATACAAGTGTGCCTCTGTTCACATATATTCATTGTTGATACCCATGTACAATCATTAACAAATTGCTTTCTATTTGTTTACAGCATAATCCATCACTGTTAGACCTTCTGTCTGAATTGGCTATTGATATTTCATCACTCTATCCAGGCAAAGGCGTAATGATCGCGGTTGCAGGGGTTGCAACTGCGACCAGGCCTGGGGGTACAGGAGCCCCCTGACTTCAGCGGCTGCTTCAGCATCTTCAGGGACGCACATCCAGCTCGCAGTGGTGTACCTCCAAGACCCGTGAGTCGGGAGGTCCTGGTGCCAGCTCCAGGACCAAACCCCACTTGCCCGAGTGGGCACACAGGATCACACAGCTGTTGCTGCAGCCAGGGTGATTGCATGTGCCAGTTTATTAAATGCAGTGAATATTCTCTGTACTTAATGAGCAGGAAAACGGGATCACACAGCAGGTTCCCGGGTGAGGAGGGCAGCAAATGTCCCTACAAATGACAGCATGTGGATCAGCTATCAGCATGAGACGAGAACCCAGTGCTGAGGGGAAGCAGAGGCAGGGTAAGTATTATCTTT
The DNA here is from genome assembly GCA_033576535.1 of Allobates femoralis. Lineage (NCBI taxonomy): Eukaryota > Metazoa > Chordata > Amphibia > Anura > Aromobatidae > Allobates > Allobates femoralis. The sequence goes on from JARQOC010000002.1 coordinate 600,517,855, forward strand.
ATTTTGTAAGTATGCAGCATGATGGGGGCCATGTACCAGGATAGGGGGCCATGTGTCAATATGGGGGGGCCATACATACCAAAATGCGGTCCATGTACCAGGATGGGCTGGCCATGCACCATGATGGTGGCCATACACACCAAGGTGGTGGGTAAGTACCAGGACGAGGGCTATGTACTATACTAGGATGGGGGGCCATGTATCCAGATGGGGGCCATACATACCAAGGTGGGGTCGATGTACCAGTTTGAAGGGGCCATGTACCAGAATGAGAGCTATACATACCAGGGTGGGGAGCATGTACTAGAATGGGGGCCATACATATGAGAGTGGGGGCCATGTGCCATGATGGGGGCCATGTACCAGGATGGGGGGTCATATATACATTAGGGATGAGCGAGTCCGAAAAGACTCGGAATCGCAAGACCCCAACGAGTCCGAGTCAAGGACTCGGGACTCGTTGCGAGTCCAGCGAGTCCAATGTTAATGAATAGGGACCCGAGTAATAGCGAATAATGACATTTACAACTCGCTGATGTGTCTCTGAAAGTGTGCGAGTCCAAACTCGCTGGTTTTTCTCTTATTTTGAGGCTTGTAGCCGATGATGCGAGGGAAGGGATTCTCCAGCACACACTATGGTTTAAGGAAACAGGAAGCGAGTCGCGCTGACAGGCGCACACACAGAGCGATCCATTCATCAGTGCAATCATGGCAGCAGGACGTGGCATGGTGAACACGCTGCGTCTTATCGCACTTGTGGAGGCTCGTCCATTTCTATGGCTCCCTACAGATCCTGAGTATGGGATACGACCCTTATTAATACAGCCTGGAGAGAGATCGCCCAAGAGATGTTCCCTGCGTTCCATCGGAGTGACCATGAGGAACAGAGCAATCTAAGTAAGTTAAATGAGTTCACACGTTATATATTGCATTTACTGTATATATACTCGTGTATAAGCCGACCCGTGTATAAGCCGACCCCCCTATTTTTGCCCCGAAAAACTATGAAAACATATTCACCGCCATCCTGGTATACAGCGGCTATCACTGGTAGACAGCCCCCCAGCAGAGTATACACCTCCCCCTGCAGAGTATACAGGCCCCCAGCTGGGTATACATGCCCCCATATTGTCGTATACAGGCAGGGGCGGACTGGCCCAGGTGCCACGGGTCATGCGGCTGCAGGAGCATGAATAATCCGCATGTCCCTGAAGCAGCAGGCGGAAACGGAAGCTCCTGGCCGCGCGATGACGTCATCAGCACGCGGCTGCGTCCGGGAGTGAGCGTCTGTGAGTGGCGTGCGGCTGCGACTGTTAGCGAGCGGCTGTGAGGAGCGCGAGGCTGCGGCTGGGAGCGAGCCATAGGATAATGCGGGAGCTGCGGTGACTGTGAGGCGGCCGCCAGTCATCACCCCCCCCCCCACCCCCCGTCCTCACCTGTGTCGGGCCAGTGAGGGAGGGTTGCGACCCAAACTGTAGGGTGCCAGTCAGTCCCTGTATACAGGGCCCTCAGTGTGTGTACAGGCCCCCCCAGCAGTGGGTATACAGGGCCCCCAGCAGTGGGTAGACAGTGGCCCAGTGGGTTTACAGGGCCCCCAGCAGTGGGAATACAGGGCCCCCATAGCAGGGTATACAGGACCCTGAATGTGTTATCATGCTCCACCGCATAGTTGCCTATATTTGGATGGGGTCACAACAGTACAATGAGTTTAATGTCTTATCCTCCTGGCTCTTTCGGCCAAGGGGTTGGGTGTATATAAATACCACTAATGACCAGAGTCTGGTGCCCGCACTATTACATTCTCTATGCGTTGACATGTGTCCTGCCTCATTTGTGATTGTGGCCACGTGAGCTCAATGTCCGTAATGCTGTTGATGATGTTCCACACTGTCGTGTCACTGTGCCTTGTATACACATTACACACACAAAATGAATAAAATGTTATTGTTGATTTGTACACATACTTTTGTTTTTTCAAATATTACACATCTCTAAAGCCGGTTTCAAATCATTTCACAGTTGACCATCTTAAAAAACGGTGGAGGAGCTGCCGGGACCAGCATAAGAAGCAGTACCGGCAGTACTCAGAGAGACAACCGGGAGCCGCTCCATTGCTCAACCACTACCACTTTTATGACCGGCTGTCCTTCCTTCACCCGGTGGCCGCTATGCCAAGGTATGTATCTGCAGCACTGTTGTGTACATTTAGTATTATTTATAAATATATACATTAGTTTCCATTTTGGCTCTGTGGGTAGCAGAGTATACAGGCGGGTCTGAGGTAGCAGAGTATACAGGCGGGTCTGTGGGTAGCAGAGTATACAGGCGGGTCTGAGGTAGCAGAGTATAAAGACGGCTCTGTGGGTAGCAGAGTATACAGGCGGGTCTGTGGGTAGCAGAGTATACAGGCGGGTCTGTGGGTAGCAGAGTATACAGGCGGGTCTGTGGGTAGCAGAGTATACAGGCGGGTCTGTGGGTAGCAGAGTATACAGGCGGGTCTGTGGGTAGCAGAGTATACAGGCGGGTCTGAGGTAGCAGAGTATACAGGCGGGTCCTGTGGGTAGCAGAGTATACAGGCGGGTCTGTGGGTAGCAGAGTATACAGGCGGCTCAGTGGGTAGCAGAGTATATAGGTGATGAGAATAGGGTTAATAGATGGTGCTACAGTGTTGGGGCGTGCTAGAGGGAGCAGAGATCCGATTACTGCCATCATTTCTGACCTTATTAAAGATAGCGGCCGCAGCTAAATGACATCATGGCAAAGGTAAACATGGGGTGTGGTTAGCTGCAGGAGGTTAGTGAGAGGTGTGGGTTGTTTGGCAGAGGGCGTGGTGTGGGCGTGGTGAGCGCGGCTCCAGCGTCAGATACGCTGCGAGCGCGGAACCGCGGCACATCTCCAGGAGCAGAGGACGTGTCCGGTACGTCCGTAGCCCCCGGCCTCCCCGTTGTCCGCACACACAGCCCCGCTGTGACCTCTGCAGTGTCACAGGCCCCGGCGGGCGTCTGTCATCTCCTCCTGACACTGACCTCCTCCTGATTTGATTGTCTGTGTTGTCCCCCCCCGCTGTCAGCATCAGTGATCTGCTAAGACCTGTGGGTGCACAGACGGGGGAAGTACAAATGCCAGCATGCCGGGGCGGATTGGGCGCTGTGAGGGGCGCAGGTCTTGCTGTGAGCGGAGGGCGCGAGGCCGCTAGAGAAAACGCTATAGCGGCTGTGTGAGTTAAGCGTCTGCGGCTCGCGAAGGCGCATACGCGTCTCCGCTCGCAGTGACGCTAAGGAGTTTGGGATTAGGCTACAGTGCCGGAATTTCAAACTCCCGATTATATAAATAGATTATATATATATATATTGTATACCTTTCAACCCCTTCCCTGCTTTATATAGATGATATAAGCTAAAAGTTTTGTGAATTAAGTATGTCAAGTAAAAAGTGAAGTCAGGGGACTTTTTTTTTTTCATGTGAACCATTGGTGTTATTGATCGTCTAGATTAGATGGGATGGGGGGGGGGTGGGTGTTAATCAGGGGGTGAAAAATTATGTATTAGTATGGAATTAGCAAAGAAAGTCACGTATTCCTTTATGTTATGTACAGTTGGTTATTCTTTCATAATAATAACAAATATCTGATTAATAATACACAGATACACAGAGTCTAAAAAGCGTGCAACTTAATGTTTGACCTATGTTTTTGTTTCCAAATGCAATGCATTCACCAAATTTTTTTTTACTTTACCCACAGAGAAGCTTACTACAGAGGGCGGCGTGCTGTGAACCCTCCACCGCCAAACAGAAGGCGGCGTGGAGAACACCCACCACCACCACCACGGCCGGCGCCACCACCACCGCCGCCGCCACCAGCACCACCAACACCACCACCACCGCCGCCACCAGCACCAGCACCACCACCACCGCCGCCACCAGCAGCAGCAACACCACCACCGCCGCCACCAGCACCAGCACCACCACCACCGCCGCCACCAGCAGCAGCAACACCACCACCGCCGCCACCAGAACCAACACCACCACCGCCGCCACCAGCACCAACACCACCACCGCCGCCACCAGCACCAACCCCAGCTTTGGGGCATGTCCGGCCGCAAGAGGAGGAACCTGGATGCCCACCTCACACCAGCCATGGTCTGATCCCGGGGTCACCTAATAGACGGCGTGCACAAAGTAATGCTGACTTTGCCCACAGTCTGATACCATTCCTGGATGAAATTCCATTTCACAGGCTACTGCGGGCAAGGTCAGCATTACAGATTGTGCTTGACGCCAGTCGCCCACCAAACCACCCAGGTGAGGTTTTCAATTTTTTGGAGGGGTGGCAACTCAGACACTACAACCTACAAGACAGGCCCACACCCCGGGACAGCCATGTGCCACCACAGAGGCCTGTACCTACCATTCCACAATGGCCACCTAACAGGGACCTACCATTTTTCCCCAC